>OZ025249.1:10194322-11628322 GCA_964019135.1 Arenicola marina
TCTAGTTCGGCCTAGCCCCGTCAGTCCAGCCTAGCCCCGTCCAGTCCAGACTAGCCCTGTCTACTCCAGCCTAGCCCCGTCCAGTCCAGCCTAGCCCCGTCTACTCCAGCCTAGCCCCGTCCAGTCCAGCCTAGCCCCGTCCAGTCCAGCCTAGTCCCGTCTAATCCAGCCTAGCCCCGCCCAGTCCAGCCTAACCCCGTCCACTCCAGCCTAACCCCGTCCACTCCAGCCTATCCCCGTCCAGTCCAGCCTAGCCTTGTCCACTCCAGCCTAGCCCCGTCCACTCCAGCCTAGCCCCGTCCAGTCCAGCCTAGCCCCGTCCACTCCAGCCTAGCCCCGTCTAATCCAGCCTAGCCCCGCCCAGTCCAGCCTAGCCCCGCCTAGCCCCGTCCACTCTCGCATAGCCCCGTTCAGTCCAGCCTAGCCCCGTCCACTCCAGCCTAGCCCCGTCTACTCCAGCCTAGGGGAGCTGGAGTAGACGGGGCTAGGCTGGACTGGACGGGGCTAGGCTGGCCTGGGCGGGGCTAGGCTGGACTGGGCGGGGCTAGGCTGGATGGGGCTGGACTGGACTGGGGTAGGCTGGCCTGGGCTGGTCTGGACGGGACTGGGACTGGACGGAGCTTGACTTGGGCATTCGGGTTGGGCTGTTTGCCGCACTGGCCCTGATGCTGGTGTCGTGGGGTCCGTGCCGGCTGCAGCGGGAGGCTGGGGCGGGAGGCTGCAGCGCGATTCTGCGGCGGGAGGCTGCAGCGCGAGGCTGCGGCGGGAGACAGCGGCGGGAGGCTGCAGCGGGAGGCTGCAGCGGGAGGCTGCAGCGGGAGGCTGCAGCGCGAGGCTGCAGTGGGAGGCTGCAGCGGGGGGCAGCGGCGGGGGGCAGCGGCGGGAGGCTGCAGCGGAAGGCTGCAGCGGGAGGCTGCAGCGGGAGGCTGCAGCGCGAGGCTGCGGCGGGAGGCAGCGGCGGGGGGCAGCGGCGGGAGGCTGCAGCGGGAGGCTGCAGCGGGAGGCTGCGGCGGGAGGCTGCAGCGGGAGGCTGCAGCGGGGGGCAGCGGCGGGAGGCTGCAGCGGGAGGCAGCGGCGTTGTACCCGGGCAATGGGTGGGTCAGTCTGGCGGTGATACTGCCTGCATCCGTGAGTGGAGGAAGGAGATGGGACTGACCCGGTGACTGTCACCGCCATACAGTGCCGCCAGTCGGCGCCACCGTCCACTGCTCGCCCAGGACCTGGTTGTGGGGTTCTACCTCCCCGGGTTGCTGTCGCCCGCCCGCCGGCTGCTGGGGTTAGAGGTGCAGGTGGGACCCCTGCCACAGCCATGGCGGCCAGAAGGTACCAGCACCACATGACCGACGCGCAACCAGAGGTGCCCTGACCTGCCCCCCCACCCCCCCCCCCTGCGCCACCCACCCCTCCCTATTCTCTCACAAACCCATTCCGTCGCTGCCCCCCACCACAGCTATTGCACACATCCATTTCTGAGACAGCTCCCCCCCTATCCCCCCAATACATACGCGTCCGCACAAACCCTCCTCAGCCCCACCACCCCATCCCACGCCGTTCGTCTTCTCCAATTGGATTTCTACCTCCACGGGCTCTTGGCGAATGCCGTCGCCTGCGCCGCGCTTATTGCACCTGGTGGATGATGGATAGATCGGTCGCTGTCCGGGCGCTGCGGTATAACAGTACACCCAGTGTATAAGTCAAATATTGTGTAACACGGGTGTACGCCTAAAGTACATGTCAACGTACTGTGTATAACGCGCCTGTACGCCTGGTGTGTATCTGTACACGCCGTGTGAGGCCGGCTGTACGCCTGGTGTGTATCTGTACACGCCGTGTGAGGCCGGCTGTACGCCTGGTGTGTATCTGTACACGCCGTGTGAGGCCGGCTGTACGCCTGGTGTGTATCTGTACACGCCGTGTGAGGCCGGCTGTACGCCTGGTGTGTATCTGTACACGCCGTGTGAGGCCGGCTGTACGCCTGGTGTGTATCTGTACACGCCGTGTGAGGCCGGCTGTACGCCTGGTGTGTATCTGTACACGCCGTGTGAGGCCGGCTGTACGTCTGGTGTGTCACTCACTGTACACGCTGTGTGAGGCCGGCTGTACGCCTGGTGTGTATCTGTACACGCCGTGTGAGGCCGGTTGTACGCCTGGTGTGTATCTGTACACGCCGTGTGAGGCCGGCTGTACGCCTGGTGTGTATCTGTACACGCCGAGCGAGGCCGGCTGTACGCCTGGTGTGTATCTGTACACGCCATGTGAGGCCGGCTGTACGCCTGGTGTGTATCTGTACACGCCGTGTGAGGCCGGCTGTACGTCTGGTGTGTCACTCACTGTACACGCCGTGTGAGGCCGGCTGTACGCCTGGTGTGTATCTGTACACGCCGTGTGAGGCCGGTTGTACGCCTGGTGTGTATCTGTACACGCCATGTGAGGCCGGCTGTACGCCTGGTGTGTATCTGTACACGCCGAGTGAGGCCGGCTGTACGCCTGGTGTGTATCTGTACACGCCATGTGAGGCCGGCTGTACGCCTGGTGTGTATCTGTACACGCCGAGTGAGGCCGGTTGTACGCCTGGTGTGTATCTGTACACGCCGTGTGAGGCCGGCTGTACGCCTGGTGTGTATCTGTACACGCCGTGTGAGGCCGGCTGTACGCCTGGTGTGCCACTGTACACGCCGTGTGAGGCCGGCTGTACGCCTGGTGTGTATCTGTACACGCCGTGTGAGGCCGGCTGTACGCCTGGTGTGTATCTGTACACGTCGTGTGAGACCGGCCGTACGCCTGGTGTGTATCTGTACACGTCGTGTGAGGCCGGTTGTACGCCTGGTGTGTATCTGTACACGCCATGTGAGGCCGGCTGTACGCGTGGTGTGTATCTGTACACGCCGTGTGAGGCCGGTTGTACGCGTGGTGTGTATCTGTACACGCCGTGTGAGGCCGGTTGTACGCCTGGTGTGTATCTGTACACGTCGTGTGAGACCGGCCGTACGCCTGGTGTGTATCTGTACACGTCGTGTGAGGCCGGCTGTACGCCTGGTGTGTATCTGTACACGCCATGTGAGGCCGGCTGTACGCCCGGTGTGTCACTGTACACGCCGTTTGAGGCCGACTGTACGCCTAGTGTGTATCTGTACACGCCGTGTGAGGCCGGCTGTACGCCTGGTGTGTCACTGTACACGTCGTGTGAGACCGGCTGTACGCCTGGTGTGTATCTGTACACGTCGTGTGAGACCGGCTGTACGCCTGGTGTGTATCTGTACACGTCGTGTGAGACCGGCTGTACGCCTGGTGTGTATCTGTACACGTCGTGTGAGACCGGCTGTACGCCTGGTGTGTATCTGTACACGTCGTGTGAGGCCGGCTGTACGCCTGGTGTGTCACTGTACACGCCGTGTGAGGTCGGTTGTACGCCTGGTGTGTATCTGTACACGCCGTGTGAGGCCGGCTGTACGCCTGGTGTGTATCTGTACACGCCAAGTGAGGTCGGCTGTACGCCTGGTGTGTATCTGTACACGCCGTGTGAGGCCGGCTGTACGCCTGGTGTGTATCTGTACACGTCGTGTGAGACCGGCTGTACGCCTGGTGTGTATCTGTACACGTCGTGTGAGGCCGGCTGTACGCCTGGTGTGTATCTGTACACGCCGTGTGAGGCCGGCTGTACGCCTGGTGTGTATCTGTACACGTCGTGTGAGACCGGCTGTACGCCTGGTGTGTATCTGTACACGTCGTGTGAGGCCGGCTGTACGCCTGGTGTGTATCTGTACACGCCGTGTGAGGCCGGCTGTACGCCTGGTGTGTATCTGTACACGCCGAGTGAGACCGGCTGTACGCCTGGTGTGTCACGGAACACGCCGTGTGAGGCCGGCTGTACGCCTGGTGTGTCACGGAACACGCCGTGTGAGGCCGGCTGTACGTCTGGTGTGTATCTGTACACTCCGTGTGAGGTCGGCTGTACGCCTAGTGTGTATCTGTACACGCCGTGTGAGGCCGGCTGTACGCCTGGTGTGTCACGGAACACGCCGTGTGAGGCCGGCTGTACGTCTGGTGTGTATCTGTACACTCCGTGTGAGGTCGGCTGTACGCCTGGTGTGTATCCGTACACGCAGTGCGAGGCCGGCTGTACGCCTGGTGTGTCACTGTACACGCCGTGTGAGGCCGGCTGTACGCCTGGTGTGTATATTTTGGCACTTTTCGCCTATGCTCGGATAGCCTATGGCCAACGCCAACACACCATACGGCGTGTTTCGTTACTTTATAAATGAGCTATATCGATATGCGGTATACTGCTTCTCTCACCGAGTTTTCTTTAAGATCATCTGGTGGTGGTCTAGCATTGCAAGTCGCTGTGTGTCGGCCGACCGTATCTCGTAACCCATCCCTCACGTCGAGGGTTTAACACTGAAAAATGTTTGCTGGTTTTGCCGTACTTCTTTTGTGTCCACACTTTGTAAAGTGTCCAGATATTGACAACCATATTCTATATATTCTATATGACAACCATATTCTATATGCTTTAGCAATAGTAGATGTCATTACGGTATGCAGGATAAAAGGGTACACATCTTTCTTTTCTAGGAGAGTAGGGGATAACCGGCCGGGCACATGGCTCCTCGAGAACCGATTGGAGAGATTACATATTAGCAATCAATTATCACATTTGTACCACTTGATTAAATCTACTCCTATATCGTGTGATTCATCTCTCTGTTTATGCTTAGCTTGAGTCAAGCGAAACTGTATTTTCAATATCGTAATCAAAGTCACTGTTAGTAGTTTTACTACTAATATAAGGATTAACTTATGTACGTACAGGGGTTAACATTATTGGTTTCAGCATTTCACCCTGGCCGCCTCCACCCTCGCAGACCCTGTAATAATACTGCCGCTATGGCGAGCGGTAATCTTTCTGAGTACATGTAAGGCCCGCTTACGATGATGTGCTTCTCTTCTTGCAGGTGGTCGCGGGGTATAGGCTTGGATTAGCTGACATCGGCGGCCGCCAGAATCTGTAGCAATAGCCCCTCGCCGACGACGGCTTGGCGCCAAAGGGTCAGCTCAGGGACTGTGGGGGCAATACTCAAAGCCCCCCTCCCACCCCTCCCTACCGCCCCACCGCCGGATCCAGCACCAAGCACTCCACCATCTATGGATTAATATGCATATGTATATATGTTGTGTGCATATAGGAGACAGGCGTTTAGCTTCGGGGCTTAAGCGATGGGATTAGGATTTCAATGTGACAGGTTGTCACCTCACGTTGGACCTGCGGCTGCCACCTCAAGTCACACGAGACTTGACCAACGAGGCATTAGGATTCGAAGCGCGCAGGCGACGAGGTTAAACCCACCCCACCCGCCTCTCCCTCTCCCCCCTCTCTCTCTCACAGCGCCTCTTGCGGGGGTGGCGATCTCATAACACTGGATAGACCTCCGGCTGTGATGAAATAGATTGGCCATGCAACGGGTTATACTGTTCTGCTTTGCTTTATAGTGGATTCCGACTTGGTGCCAAGGAGGTACGATAGGTTATAGCCGCCTGGGATCTTGTCCCAGGCACGTTTTGAACCAGCTATACGCACATAACGTGGAGCTCTGGCCACGTGTTACGTACCGGGCGATAATACGCCCACAGGATTTCGGTGTTGAACCAGCGATACGCACATAACGTGTATTTTTGGCCACGTGTGAACAGGGCGATAATACGCACAGAGGATTTCGGTGTTGAACCAGCGATACGCCCACAGCTATTCCGTCCTGGACACGTCTTGTACCGGACACACAAGATTTATTTCTGGCCGCGTGGTGACTCGGCCGTACGCACACTCAGGATGCTGGCGTCGCCTCGTGCTCAACAAGCGATACTCCGATAACACTGACCTGGCTCCGCTTGCCGTGTACAGAACGCGTGACTGGGCAACGACGATCAGACGGATTGTGCACATGACCATCAATTTGCGCCGATGGCGTCGGATTTCGTCTTTCTGAATCTCAATATTCGTTTACCGTCATTGGCACGATGAATAATTGCATGGCTCAGCCGTTTCCCTTAATTTGTCACACGAAGCGGCAAAGCTATTTTTAAGAAAAGATTTTCCTGGTGGGAGCTGTTTTGTGTGGTTTTTTTTGGCTGCCCCCCCCCCCCCTTCGCCCCTCACCCCCTGCAAGTTGTGGGGTGTCTCTCCTTGTCCCTGCTTGTCCCGTGCAGGGAGGGCGATGGGCCGCGCTGCCTCTGCCTCCCGCGCGGTGTGTGGGACTGAGGCTACACGGGAACACGTGGCATTGTGTCCACCGTCTCCTCCTCCGACGACGACTCTGGGCTGCCTCGCCCGGTGCGGCGCGGTGACGAGGGAATTGGCCGCATCTCACAGGGAATAGACGCAAATTAGAAGGAAGGGAAAAAAACACACCAAAAAATAAGGAAAGAAGTTCTCGGCCGTATCCAATCTCTCTTATGTGTTTTATTTTATTTTAATACTTTTTTTCATATTAGTTTTCGGTCTTTGCTAGCAGGAGCTAGCTGTCCTAGAGGAGAAAAAAAAGGAGAGGGAAGGAAACATCAAAAAGAAGTGAGCGTATAGAGAGGGGAGGAAAAGCCCGGCGAAATAAGTCTGAGAGAAGTGATGTCACAGGATGCTTAACGTCGTAGCGATCGGACAGCGACCTACAGGCTCTGACGACTTGGAGAAGGACAGGGGGAAGGCTCTGCCCCAGCAGAACTGACAAGCCTCCCTCACCCCATCGTCCTACCCCCCTCACCCCGTCTTCGTCCCCCCACTCCCGCGTCCCGTGTCTACCTCATATCTACCCGGTTGGCTGCTTACCCCTCCGCTTTCATCCTTACCGTCCGTCTTAAGCCACTGCCGTCCGGTTTACTTCAACCCCATCTCCTCCTGTGCCCCGCCCCTACATATCCCCCTCGGTCTCCGCCCTCCCGCCCCTCCTTACCTTAGCCCTATCTGTAGCCCCGCCGCCTCCTCCTACTCCTCTTAGCCGCCGCAGTAGGCATTAAAGAGAGAGAGAGAGAGAGAGAGAATAGAAATAAAAACCGGGTTGAGGTGGAGAGAAGCGGGCTAGTGGACACAGCGCCTCTGGCCACCGGCGACCGGCGACGGTGAGCACGGAGACGCGGTGAGGGCGGTGACCACCGCCGGCGCGGCTCTCACCTCTCAGGCATCCACCATTCATTTCAAGATTGGGTCCAACGTGTCCAAGCCCAAGCACATGGGAAAGAGACGGAAATGGCGCTGGAAAGAGGTGCTTCCTTACTCCAGCTGCGGCTGCTTCGGGAAGCGGGAGCAGCGATGGCAGGCCATTGTGGAGGAGGAGATTGATTCGGCCAGGACCAGGGTGAGTAGTCTGTCACCCCTCCCCGCCCCCGCACCCTGCACCCCACTCCTCCATCGCCCTCACTTCAACCATCCTCTTTCGCCCCCACCCCATTAAACAAAAAATTGGGAGCAAAGAATGTGTGTGCCAGCTTGATGGGATTGTCCAGGACAGCTATTTGACAGCTGTCTGCCCGACTGCTGGAGAATTTATTTTATAGAGGTTTGGTGTCTTCTTTTTCCTGTGGCCGTGTGGTGTTATTGGTTGTGATAGTTGCGTAACAGCTGCTATGAGGTGTACGCGAACGCGGCGTAGCAGCTTGGTGGTGCTGCCTGAGACAGCTGTCTGGAGTGACAGCTGTAGGATGTGTATGTTCATTTGGGTTGGTTGCTGTACAGGGTGAACGCGGTGTAGCAGCTTGGTGGTGCTGCCTGAGACAGCTGTCTGGAGTGACAGCTGTAGGATGTGTATGTTCATTTGGGTTGGTTGCTGTACAAGGTGAACGCGGTGTAGCAGCTTGGTGGTGCTGCCTGAGACAGCTGTCTGGAGTGACAGCTGTAGGATGTGTATGTTCATTTGGGTTGGTTGCTGTACAGGGTGAACGCGGTGTAGCAGCTTGGTGGTGTCACTGAGCTAGGAGGTGTGATAGTATTGTACAGTTTGGGACAGCTGTGTGATGTGTGTGTCTCTAACATGGTAGTCTTTTTACATTCGCTTATCTGTCAGGACAGCTGTATAGGCGAACACGACTATGTGTGTGGCAGCTTGGTGATACTCTTTAGGACAGCTGTAGGGTGTGTGTGTTGATCTTGGTAGTTTTTTTTTGCTGTTGCAGCTGTCAGACAGATTTAAAGGGTGAACGCGAGTGTGTGTTGAACATGGAAGTGTTAGGGTGTTACAGCTGTCAGACAGATTTAAAGGGTGAACGAGTGTAAGGTGTGTATTGAACATGGAAATGCTTTATGTTGTTACAGCTGTCAGACAGATATAAAGGGTAAACTCGAGTGTGTGTTGAACATGGAAGTGTTGTATGGTGTTACAGCTGTCAGACAGATTTAAAGGGTGAACGAGTGTGAGGTGTGTGTTGAACACTGTAGTTTTGTATGTTGTTACAGCTGTCAGACAGATTTAAAGGGTGAACGAGTGTGAGGTGTGTGTTGAACGTTGTAGTTGTGTATGGGGTTACAGCTGTCAGACAGATATAAAGGGTGAACGCGTGTGAGTTATGTGTTGAACATTGTAGTTTTTATGTTGTTACAGCTGTCAGACAATTTTAAAAGGTGAAGGCGAGTGAGGTTTGTGTTGAACATGGAAGTGTTTTATGTTACAGCTCTCAGCCAGATTTAAAGGGTGAACGAGTGTGAGGTGTGTGTTGAACATTGTAGTTTTGTATGTTACAGCTGTCAGATAGATTTAAAGGGTGAACGAGTGGGAGGTGTGTGTTGAACATTGTACTTTTTTATGGTGTTACAGCTGTCAGACAACTTTAAAGGGTAAATTCGAGTGAGGTGTATGTTGAACATGGAAGTGTTTTATGTTACAACTGTCAGACAGATTTAAAGGGTGAACGAGTGTGAGGTGTGTCTTGAACATTGTAGTTTTTTGTGTTGTTACAGCTGGCAGACAACTTTAAAGGGTGAACGAGTGTGAGGTGTGTCTTGAACATTGTAGTTTTGTATGTTACAGCTGTCAGATTAATTTAAAGGGTGAACGAGTGTGAGGTGTGTGTTGAACATTGTAGTTTTGTATGTGGTTACAGCTGTCAGACAGATTTAAAGGATGAAGACGAGTGAGGTATGGCGGCTTGTTGGCTCGTGGTATGGGTGGTTGGCAGTCTGACAGCTGCCGGATAGCTGTGTGAATGACACATGAAACCTCACAACAGTTAGATAATAGTACGGTGTTTTTGTTGTGTGCTATCAGTGTTATAGCGTTTGTACCACATGTTTGTATGTTACACACTATTTGTTGCCCCCAGAACATGACAGAGATGATGCATGAGCTAATTATGATAAAAGTTGGCCGTCAACTGACGTTAACTGCCTGATCCCCCCCACTGCCCCACCCCCACAACCCCCACTCCGTCTTGCTCTGTGTATATCATGTCTTATGATTTATTACAGTGGTTCACATATATATATGGGTGTTCTGTGTTGTTGATTCGGCTTTATAGGTGCCTATCTGTAGGGTTATTCAGTGAATGCCCGCGGGGGGGGGGGGGGGGCGTAGGGGACTTGCAACATAAAACGTGACATGTTGTCGTTGTATCTAGCCTGTAAAATTGGTGCTTTGTGTCCGCGGACTTCACTGGTCTGTTTTATTGACATTTTTTTTCCTCTACTTCGTTAATACCGTTTGCCCCGTTCCCGTCGGCTGGAGGCAAATGGAAGGCAAACAGTTTGGCTCAACTGTCGGTGCTCTTACCGCTTAGGGTGTGTTTTTGTTTGGCGCCTGTCTACTCCCCCCCCCCCCCCACACACACACACTGCAAGGAGCAAGGAAAAGATTAACCTGCATCCCGGATCCCTAGTACAGCGGCAGTGGGAAGGCTCGGGGATTAGGGAAAAACATGTACTATGACCCGGCGCTACGAATGAAACGTGTGAGCTATACTGCCCCCCCCCCGTACTTTTGATGAACCTAGACATGTTAAAGGAGCCTGTGTCGTTCGGATGTCTCGCGAGAAAAATCACTTATATCTTTGTCATAAGCGACTCTATTGTCTTTGTTTGTTTAATGGAGCCAGCGAAAGATGTATAATGCGAATGTCATGCCAAACGCCAGTGTCGCCATGTCTGGCCAACGAGATACCAATGTCATGCCAAACGCCGGTGTCGCCATGTCTGGCCAACGAGATACGAATGTCATGCACAACGCCAGTGTCGTCATGTCTGGCCAACGAGATACCAATGTCATGCCAAACGCCAGTGTCGCCATGTCTGGCCAACGAGATACCAATGTCATGCCAAACCCCGGTGTCGCCATGTCTGGCCAACGAGATACCAATGTCATGCCAAACGCCAGTGTCGCCATGTCTGGCCAACGAGATACCAATGTCATGCCAAACCCCGGTGTCGCCATGTCTGGCCAACGAGATACCAATGTCATGCCAAACGCCAGTGTCGCCATGTCTGACTAACGAGATACCAATGTCATATCAAACGCCGGTGTCGTCATGTCTGACTAACGAGATTCGAATGTCATGCACAACGACAGTGTCGTCATGTCTAGCTGACGAGATAAATCATTCATATGAAGAGTGTCTTTATCATGAGCGACGTGTTTGTCGTGTATGTTGTATTACCAGAGCCAGAGACATGACATTACATACATCAATAGATATGATTATATTATTATATATATATATATCTGTGATGAGATCGCCCTTGTCGTTGTTATGTCAGACGTACCGCATGTGTCGCCATGTTTAACGAGCGCGTTTACCTACCCTCAAGGTCGAAAAGGTCACAAGACATCCTCCAGTGCTCTGTTCACGTTGGTTTTTGCTGATATTGGATGGCCTGGGTTTTCATGTCACAGAATATACGCATTGTATACCATGATGGCATGGAGGCGCTATGGCAGAAAGCGGCTTTGTGATGCAACATTTAAATTCCTGGGGCGCTATTTTATTGGGTTGCAAAAAACGGGTACGGCTTGTTGAGGAACGCCACGAAATGCTCCCTTTTATTACGCATACGTATATATAACTTCTTTGCCGTCCTTCCCTTATGATATTCATACTCCTTTGGTGCAGCTTTTATTGGACGTGATCGAAAAAATAACCGTCTACGCCGTTGTTATCAATTAATGAAATTTCCCTGGGTACAATTTAATAATGGCGGGCCATCTCGCCTAGCTATTCCCCATGTGAGTGGCTCGAATTGTATTCACGTTGCCAATACCGACGCCTTTAAATCTCTGGATAGGACGACACCCTCTCTTCCCCGGCTGTCTGTGTAGGTGGTGTTTCTTTTATTCTGCCCCGTGCCTGTGTGGTTGCCGTGTATGGGTGTTGACGACGGGCTGGGGGCGACCCTACGGACAGCCTCTCAGACAATCCAACAGCACATATAGGTCAGATAGGCGGCTTGGCAGAGGCGTCGTGTGAAGGAGGGGTGGGGGCGGTGGGAGTGGGGGGGGGGGGGCGGTAGCGAGGAGATAATAATTGGGGGCGGGCGGAGGGGGGCGATAGGCGTTGCCTTGGTTACCGACTGGACTAATTCTGTGAGATATGTGATGGACGATATATCGACCACGTACTTGTTTGTTTACGTCCATAATGAAGCACGTAATGGATTCTTTTGATGGCAGATTTGGTGGATTCACGATCGGATATTCACGGTTGATGAACTGCTTTACTGAGGTAAATCGCCGTATGAGCTGAACGACGTCGTTGATACTGAAAGCCCAGAAATTTCAATGAAAACTGTAGTCGGTGGTTTCTTGCAATTTAAGTTGGCGTTTCCCCTTCCCATTGTTGCTTCTCGAAATCCTAGGCCAAGCAAACTTAATAATAAAAAGAACGGTTAGTGGACAATCTTAAACCGTGTGCATGTATCGGTGAGTTGAAAGCCTATGTCGCTGGCCTCTGCTTGCTATGTCGGAGACAAGCTTTCGCTTGTCCAGCGGAATCTCCACGGTCTGTACCGTGGTCCGGACCATCCTACGTCTCTCTCTCTCTCTGTCTCTCTTTCTCTCTGAGCCTGCCGCCGCCTCCAGCGGCCTGTGATTTGTATGGGTCGTTCCGCTGGTGGTTTTATTGGCGAATCATGTTTGATAGGTCGGCGGGGAGGTGCTAGTGCCCGTCATCCCACATAATGCCGCCCGCCAAGCTAGGATTGGAATAAGAGGGGGGGGGGGGGTATCTTGGATTGAATGCGGCAGGGTCCTCGCAATCCCTATCGCTCCCCCCTCCCCTCACACCGGCACTTGAATTATTGACGTGGTTAATTCCTGGCCGTGAAGTAAAGAAACTTGCGCACGAGCGATTCCGGGGGAGGGAACCCTTGAGTAAGAGCCCCTGGCCGCTCGTATTCCCAGAGCCCCCTGCCTGCCTGCCTGCCCATTGCCCTTCCCACGTCCGTCCCTCCTCCCCCCGCGCCTCTCGGTGCCCCCATGGTCTACTTTACCTTTGACCTTCTCTGGGCCTCTGAACGATGAGTGACGATGTATCAAGACAACGTGCTGCAAATTTGCGCATTTCCTTTTACCCCCACCACCACGCCCTCGTCGGCACCCACTCCCCACTACCCTCCGGTGGCACACCCTTCCTTTACCCAGCTTCACCGCCGGATCACCCCCCCCCCCCTCCTCCCCGCTATCTTTCTTCTTTCACCCCCCAATCCCCAGCCCCACCCCGTCATCTCCCCACTCTGACCTTATCCCGCGTAATGCCGGCATCCGGGTGCCTGTTTTACCCATGCTCCATTTACATATAAATGGATTGTCTTGACAAGGTCTGAATTAATAAATGGACGAAAGCCTGTGACATTGCCTCCCCCTCCCTCCCTCCCTCTACCCCTCCCCCCCGAAACCCCATGCACGGGCCTTATGTTCTAGCTGTTTTCACTTCATGTGCGTGCATGACCCACGCACCAGTGCATCACCTTGGAAACGGTGGATATACATATAACGAAGTGAAGTGACATTTTGGCGTTTTGTGCCTCTTTTTTGCACATGAAGGCTTAATTGGGCCAATATATCTCCCCGGGACAATGACATGGTTGGACGAAACAAAGCACGCACCCGAAAGGCGGGTACGAGGGCGCGAACCCATGACCTGTTGATCTTACGGGACAGCTCAGTACGCGTAGCAACTGAGGGAGCCGGGGATATAACATAATTGATCCATATATATGTAGCCTATGTAGATATGCCGGCTTAAGATGTGTGACTCAAGTGGTATGTCCTGTTTTTCGTTATGAACGACCATCTCGTCGTGTCAACCACACAGGGTGCATGGGCTAACCCTTGGCTTGATGGCAGTGATGGTGGCAGTGTTATGAGGTGCTGTACGTGTGGGAGGTGGTAAGTGTGGTAGTGGTGTGGTAGTGGGTGCGGTGATGGGTGTGATGACAGATATGAATGTGGGAGTGACTGTGGGGGTGGCAGTAGGACTGATCTCGTGGAGGGAGTGACCGTGGGTGTGGTTTTAAGTGATGGAGGGAGTGACGGTGGGTGTGGTTTTAAGTGTGATGAAGGGAGTGACGGTGGGTGTGGTTTAAGTGTGATGGAGGGAGTGACAGTGTGTGTGGTTTTATGTGTGATGGAGGGAGTGACGGTGGGTGTGGTTTTATGTGTGAGGGAGGGAGTGACGGTGGGTGTGGTTTTATGTGATGGAGGGAGTGACGGTGGGTGTGGTTTTATGTGATGGAGGGAGTGACGGTGGGTGTGGTTTTATGTGTGATGGAGGGAGTGACAGTGGGTGTGGTTTTATGTGATGGAGGGAGTGACGGTGGGTGTGGTTTTATGTGTGATGGAGGGAGTGACAGTGGGTGTGGTTTTATGTGATGGAGGGAGTGACGGTGGGTGTGGTTTTATGTGATGGAGGGAGTGACAGTGGGTGTGGTTTTATGTGTGATGGAGGGAGTGACAGTGGGTGTGGTTTTATGTGTGATGGAGGGAGTGACAGTGGGTGTGGTTTTATGTGATGGAGGGAGTGACGGTGGGTGTGGTTTTATGTGATGGAGGGAGTGACGGTGGGTGTGGTTTTATGTGTGATGGAGGGAGTGACAGTGGGTGTGGTTTTATGTGATGGAGGGAGTGACGGTGGGTGTGGTTTTATGTGTGATGGAGGGAGTGACAGTGGGTGTGGTTTTATGTGTGATGGAGGGAGTGACAGTGGGTGTGGTTTTATGTGATGGAGGGAGTGACGGTGGGTGTGGTTTTATGTGATGGAGGGAGTGACGGTGGGTGTGGTTTTATGTGATGGAGGGAGTGACGGTGGGTGTGGTTTTATGTGTGATGGAGGGAGTGACAGTGGGTGTGGTTTTATGTGTGATGGAGGGAGTGACGGTGGGTGTGGTTTTAGGTTTGATGAAGGGTTTGGCGGTGGGTGTGGCTGTCAAGGATGATCCGCTGGTTAGCTAGATTTATATTTCCTTGGGAGTTCTTGGGGAGGGGGGGGGGGGCGAGGGAGTGAAGCGCGCTGAGTGGGGGCGCGGGGAGGGCAGCCGAAATGAGAGCTAATGTTAATTGTTTTGCGGGCGCCAGGACTGCTTGGCTTCAGGAAGTGTGTTGCTAAGAGGTGTCGGTCTCACTCTGCGGTCGAGGCCCGCCGCGTGACGTCCAGGCTTTCTGGCAGGTAGCCGCGCCTGTCCGGCTTCTCAGGTTCCGGCCCAGGCTGGCGGGGACGCCGGGCCGGCTGGGTCAGGGTGGCGGGGACGCCGGGCCGGCTGGGTCAGGGTGGCGGGGACGCCGGGCCGGCTGGGTCAGGGTGGCGGGGACGCCGGGCCGGTTGGGTCAGGGTGGCGGGGACGCCGGGCCGGTTGGGTCAGGGTGGCGGGGACGCCGGGCCGGTTGGGTAAGGGTGGCGGGGACGCCGGGCCGGCTGGCTCATGGTGGCGGGGACCCCAGGCCGGCTGGCTCATGGTGGCGGGGACGCCGGGCCGGCTGGCTCATGGTGGCGGGGACCCCAGGCCGGCTGGCTCATGGTGGCGGGGACGCCGGGCCGGCTGGCTCATGGTGGCGGGGACCCCAGGCCGGCTGGCTCATGGTGGCGGGGACGCCGGGCCGGCTGGCTCATGGTGGCGGGGACGCCGGGCCGGTTGGGTAAGGCTGGCGGGGACGCCGGGCCGGTTGGGTAAGGGTGGCGGGGACGCCGGGCCGGCTGGCTCATGGTGGCGGGGACCCCAGGCCGGCTGGGTCAGGGTGGCGGGGACGCCGGGCCGGCTGGGTCAGGGTGGCGGGGACGCCGGGCCGGCTGGCTCATGGTGGCGGGGACCCCAGGCCGGCTGGGTCAGGGTGGCGGGGACGCCGGGCCGGCTGGGTCAGGGTGGCGGGGACGCCGGGCCGGCTGGCTCATGGTGGCGGGGACCCCAGGCCGGCTGGGTCAGGGTGGCGGGGACGCCGGGCCGGCTGGCTCATGGTGGCGGGGACCCCAGGCCGGCTGGGTCATGGTGGCGGGGACCCCAGGCCGGCTGGGTCAGGGTGGCGGGGACGCCGGGCCGGCTGGGTAAGGGTGGTGGGGACGCCGGGCCGGTTGGGTAAGGGTGGCGGGGACGCCGGGCCGGCTGGGTAAGGGTGGCGGGGACGCCGGGCCGGTTGGGTAAGGGTGGCGGGGACGCCGGGCCGGTTGGGTAAGGGTGGCGGGGACGCCGGGCCGGTTGGGTAAGGGTGGCGGGGACGCCGGGCCGGCTGGGTAAGGGTGGTGGGGACGCCGGGCCGGCTGGGTAAGGGTGGTGGGGACGCCGGGCCGGCTGGGTAAGGGTGGTGGGGACGCCGGGCCGGTTGGGTCATGGTGGCGGGGACGCCGGGCCGGCTGGGTCAGGGTGGCGGGGACGCCGGGCCGGTTGGGTAAGGGTGGCGGGGACGCCGGGCCGGCTGGGTAAGGGTGGTGGAGACCCCGGGCCGGCTGGGTCATGGTGGCGGGGACGCCGGGCCGGTTGGGTCAGGGTGGCGGGGACGCCGGGCCGGCTGGGTAAGGGTGGCGGGGACGCCGGGCCGGTTGGGTAAGGGTGGCGGGGACGCCGGGCCGGCTGGGTCAGGGTGGCGGGGACGCCGGGCCGGTTGGGTCAGGGTGGCGGGGACGCCGGGCCGGCTGGCTCATGGTGGCGGGGACCCCAGGCCGGCTGGCTCATGGTGGCGGGGACGCCGGGCCGGCTGGCTCATGGTGGCGGGGACGCCGGGCCGGTTGGGTAAGGCTGGCGGGGACGCCGGGCCGGTTGGGTAAGGGTGGCGGGGACGCCGGGCCGGCTGGCTCATGGTGGCGGGGACCCCAGGCCGGCTGGGTCAGGGTGGCGGGGACGCCGGGCCGGCTGGGTCAGGGTGGCGGGGACGCCGGGCCGGCTGGCTCATGGTGGCGGGGACCCCAGGCCGGCTGGGTCAGGGTGGCGGGGACGCCGGGCCGGCTGGGTCAGGGTGGCGGGGACGCCGGGCCGGCTGGCTCATGGTGGCGGGGACCCCAGGCCGGCTGGGTCAGGGTGGCGGGGACGCCGGGCCGGCTGGCTCATGGTGGCGGGGACCCCAGGCCGGCTGGCTCATGGTGGCGGGGACGCCGGGCCGGCTGGCTCATGGTGGCGGGGACGCCGGGCCGGTTGGGTAAGGCTGGCGGGGACGCCGGGCCGGTTGGGTAAGGGTGGCGGGGACGCCGGGCCGGCTGGCTCATGGTGGCGGGGACCCCAGGCCGGCTGGGTCAGGGTGGCGGGGACGCCGGGCCGGCTGGGTCAGGGTGGCGGGGACGCCGGGCCGGCTGGCTCATGGTGGCGGGGACCCCAGGCCGGCTGGGTCAGGGTGGCGGGGACGCCGGGCCGGCTGGGTCAGGGTGGCGGGGACGCCGGGCCGGCTGGCTCATGGTGGCGGGGACCCCAGGCCGGCTGGGTCAGGGTGGCGGGGACGCCGGGCCGGCTGGCTCATGGTGGCGGGGACCCCAGGCCGGCTGGGTCATGGTGGCGGGGACCCCAGGCCGGCTGGGTCAGGGTGGCGGGGACGCCGGGCCGGCTGGGTAAGGGTGGTGGGGACGCCGGGCCGGTTGGGTAAGGGTGGCGGGGACGCCGGGCCGGCTGGGTAAGGGTGGCGGGGACGCCGGGCCGGTTGGGTAAGGGTGGCGGGGACGCCGGGCCGGTTGGGTAAGGGTGGCGGGGACGCCGGGCCGGTTGGGTAAGGGTGGCGGGGACGCCGGGCCGGCTGGGTAAGGGTGGTGGGGACGCCGGGCCGGCTGGGTAAGGGTGGTGGGGACGCCGGGCCGGCTGGGTAAGGGTGGTGGGGACGCCGGGCCGGTTGGGTCATGGTGGCGGGGACGCCGGGCCGGCTGGGTCAGGGTGGCGGGGACGCCGGGCCGGTTGGGTAAGGGTGGCGGGGACGCCGGGCCGGCTGGGTAAGGGTGGTGGAGACCCCGGGCCGGCTGGGTCATGGTGGCGGGGACGCCGGGCCGGTTGGGTCAGGGTGGCGGGGACGCCGGGCCGGCTGGGTAAGGGTGGCGGGGACGCCGGGCCGGTTGGGTAAGGGTGGCGGGGACGCCGGGCCGGCTGGGTCAGGGTGGCGGGGACGCCGGGCCGGTTGGGTCAGGGTGGCGGGGACGCCGGGCCGGCTGGCTCATGGTGGCGGGGACCCCAGGCCGGCTGGCTCATGGTGGCGGGGACGCCGGGCCGGCTGGCTCATGGTGGCGGGGACGCCGGGCCGGTTGGGTAAGGCTGGCGGGGACGCCGGGCCGGTTGGGTAAGGGTGGCGGGGACGCCGGGCCGGCTGGCTCATGGTGGCGGGGACCCCAGGCCGGCTGGGTCAGGGTGGCGGGGACGCCGGGCCGGCTGGGTCAGGGTGGCGGGGACGCCGGGCCGGCTGGCTCATGGTGGCGGGGACCCCAGGCCGGCTGGGTCAGGGTGGCGGGGACGCCGGGCCGGCTGGGTCAGGGTGGCGGGGACGCCGGGCCGGCTGGCTCATGGTGGCGGGGACCCCAGGCCGGCTGGGTCAGGGTGGCGGGGACGCCGGGCCGGCTGGCTCATGGTGGCGGGGACCCCAGGCCGGCTGGGTCATGGTGGCGGGGACCCCAGGCCGGCTGGGTCAGGGTGGCGGGGACGCCGGGCCGGCTGGGTAAGGGTGGTGGGGACGCCGGGCCGGTTGGGTAAGGGTGGCGGGGACGCCGGGCCGGCTGGGTAAGGGTGGCGGGGACGCCGGGCCGGTTGGGTAAGGGTGGCGGGGACGCCGGGCCGGTTGGGTAAGGGTGGCGGGGACGCCGGGCCGGTTGGGTAAGGGTGGCGGGGACGCCGGGCCGGCTGGGTAAGGGTGGTGGGGACGCCGGGCCGGCTGGGTAAGGGTGGTGGGGACGCCGGGCCGGCTGGGTAAGGGTGGTGGGGACGCCGGGCCGGTTGGGTCATGGTGGCGGGGACGCCGGGCCGGCTGGGTCAGGGTGGCGGGGACGCCGGGCCGGTTGGGTAAGGGTGGCGGGGACGCCGGGCCGGCTGGGTAAGGGTGGTGGAGACCCCGGGCCGGCTGGGTCATGGTGGCGGGGACGCCGGGCCGGTTGGGTCAGGGTGGCGGGGACGCCGGGCCGGCTGGGTAAGGGTGGCGGGGACGCCGGGCCGGTTGGGTAAGGGTGGCGGGGACGCCGGGCCGGCTGGGTAAGGGTGGCGGGGACGCCGGGCCGGTTGGGTAAGGGTGGCGGGGACGCCGGGCCGGTTGGGTAAGGGTGGCGGGGACGCCGGGCCGGTTGGGTAAGGGTGGCGGGGACGCCGGGCCGGCTGGGTCATGGTGGCGGGGACGCCGGGCCGGCTGGCTAATGGTGGCGGGGACCCCAGGCCGGCTGGGTCAGGGTGGCGGGGACTCCGGGCCGGCTGGGTCATGGTGGCGGGGACGCCGGGCCGGCTGGGTAAGGGTGGCGGGGACCCCGGGCCGGCTGGGTCAGGGTGGCGGGGACGCCGGGCCGGTTGGGTAAGGGTGGCGGGGACGCCGGGCCGGCTGGGTAAGGGTGGTGGAGACCCCGGGCCGGCTGGGTCATGGTGGCGGGGACGCCGGGCCGGTTGGGTCAGGGTGGCGGGGACGCCGGGCCGGCTGGCTCATGGTGGCGGGGACCCAAGGCCGGCTGGGTCAGGGTGGCGGGGACGCCGGGCCGGCTGGGTCATGGTGGCGGGGACGCCGGGCCGGCTGGGTAAGGGTGGTGGGGACCCCGGGCCGGCCGGGTCAGGGTGGCGGGGACTCCGGGCCGGCTGGGTCAGGGTGGTGGGGACGCCGGGCCGGCTGGGTCAGGCTGGCGGGGACCCCGGGCCGGCTGGGTCAGGGTGGCGGGGACGTCAGGCCGGCTGGGTCAGGGTGGCAGGGACCAAGGGCCGGCTGGGTCAGGGTGGCGGGGACCACGGGCCGATTGGGGCAGGTAGGCGGGGACCCCCGGGCCGACTGGGTCACGGTGGCGGGGACCCCGGGCCGGCTGGGTCAGGGTGGCGGGGACGCCGGGCCGGCTGTGTCAGGGTGGCGGGGACCCCGGGCCGGCTGTGTCAGGGTGGCGGGGACCCCGGGCCGGCTGGGTCAGGGTGGCGGGGACGCCGGGCCGGCTGTGTCATGGTGGCGGGGACCACGGGCCGACTGGGTCAGGGTGGCGGGGACCCCGCGCCGGCTGGGTCAGGGTGGCGGGGACCACGGGCCGATTGGGTCTGAGTGGCGGGGATCCCGGGCCGGCTGGGTCATGGTGGCGGGAACCCCCGGGCCGGCTGGGTCAGGGTGGCGGGGAACACGGGCCGACTGGGTCGGGGTGGCGGGGACCCCGGGCCGGCTGGGTCATGATGGCGGGGACCCCGGGCCGGCTGGGTCAGGGTGGCGGGGACCAAGGGCCGACTGGGTCAGGGTGGCGGGGAACACGGGCCGACTGGGTCAGGGTGGCGGGGACCCCGCGCCGGCTGGGTCAGGGTGGCGGGGACCCCCGGGGCCGGCTGATCACAGACTGCCACTGAGGTGACGCCAAGCGGACTGATGGCCGACTGCTACTGAGGGGTGGAGCAACGACCCTTTAACGATAGAGGATATACGGCTGGGCATCTCAAATGGAATTGGATTTAATCTCGAGGGAGATGCCAACACTTTACGATGGAACCCATAATGCTAGGCCTGTTAAATAGGGTTAGATACGGTTTCGCGGTAGATGTTCACCTTTAACGAGGGACGGCATAAGGCTAGGCATGTGTGAACTGGCCAGTGGATAACCGGCTACAATGGCATGAGGGCGGGCGTCGGAAGATGGAATTGAATATTGTGTCTGGATAGAAAGTAGATACTATCTAAACTTATGTAATTATAAGCCCGGACCTCGTGCATGGGTTGCATGGACTATGGTCACCTGTTATATGCTGTTGGCGTTAGCTAACATTAGGCCTATGGGTAACTCTTCAGGCTTGCTGATTGATTGAGTTCGCACTAGTATAAAACTACAATAACTACAACGGGAGGTGGGGGATCAAGTGCCTAGTGGATCGATGTATTTCTTCACCTTCGTCATTGTCGCAAGGTGACCTTCAAAGCAACCGCGGCACCTAGCGGTCTATCAGAACGAGTTTGTGAGACCTGCCTACACGTTATACGTACGTATAAAAAGGTGACCTTCAAAGCAACCGCGGCACCTAGCGGTCTATCAGAACGAGTTTGTGAGACCTGCCTACACGTTATACGTACGTATAATAAGGAGAGGGAGTTTACAACATCGCTTTCATTATTATATTCCCTCTCGATGTCTGTTCCGTCCTTGCACAACCACCCACCCACCTACCCACGCCCTCACCCCGCCCCCGTACCCTGCCGACTGTCAACCTGGCGGACGTCTGTGCCTCTGAGCGGTGGGTGGGACCTATCCGCCATGTGAGAGTCCTTAAAAGGTTGGCGCCTTGTCTTTTTTATGGCGCCCTTTGACATGAGGTAATGGTTTACAGGGTCTTTTAGGCTATTTGTGCAACGTGCTGTAAAACGACTGCTTGGGTCGGGCAGGACGCTAAACGCGACGATGGGGCGAGCGGGTTTGGAGGGGGGGTGGGGGGTGACGCTGGAGGGGAGTAATGCTGGAGTATTGGGTGGGGGGGGGGGGTGGGGGGAGGGTATGCACTTCTTCCTCATAGACCAGTGACCGGGTCGTTCAGGAAGCGACTTACGGCGCCACCTGCCGACACGACAAGGCGCATTGAGCTGGCCACTGTAAAGACATAAAGCTTAAGTGGTCGCTGGTCACGTGGTACATCCGGAGGTGTGTGTGTGGGGGGGGGGGGGGCACTGCGGGTATAAGGGGTCAAGGGGTCATCCACCCCTTGCCTCCCCCCCCCCCCTCCCTCTGCCCCACGGCATCTTACACTAAAC
Organism: Arenicola marina; assembly: GCA_964019135.1. NCBI lineage: Eukaryota > Metazoa > Annelida > Polychaeta > Arenicolidae > Arenicola > Arenicola marina. The sequence continues at coordinate 10,215,634 of OZ025249.1, forward strand.
TCCTTACGCCGACCGGCCTAGCCTGGCCGTATCACGCTTTCGTCTGGTATGAGATACAATCAGTGTGGCCCACTGCCATAATGCGAAGGGTGGGCTGAAGAAGAATTGGATGCATGCCACACTTTAACCCCATTCGTTAAGCCAATTGGCCACATCCCAATGGCTGTAATAGAAGGTGGCCTTGCGATTCAGCGGAGATTGGTATATGACTTGTGAAAATCCATACGGGATCCTATTGAAGAGCATTGCATTGGTGGCAGCTGGGGGTTACACCCGGCCGCTGCCCGCGACGCATCTTCCTTGGAAAGACTATCGACTCAATTAAATTGGGGCATTTTCTCTTTCAATTTCACTTGGGTCCAATGATGTATTCGTTTAATGTTTTTATTTTGCTATTCTCAGGTTCATTGAATGATTAATCATGGTGTGGCTATGTCTTGTGTCCCTACGCAACTACACAACAGTTGATATATATATATGTACTAACATCACACCTAACTTCTCAAACTGTTTATTGCGACAAAAATTAAAATGTCTAAGCATTTCACGTTACCACCAATGTCAGTTATATCCCCGCGTGTAACCCTATCTCTATCGCGACGGTATGCTGTCACCTCCACCTCGCTATGCGTCATGGCATAGCTCTTCCGATGTGAAGTGCCCGTTCATCCAGCTCCGGGGACGGACGGGGCTGTAAGGTGATGACAATACAGTCACCGAGACAGTCACATTGGTAACTATGATCATGAGCGGAACACGTCAGGTGTGGAGATCACACCACCGGTTTGTATGCCCCAGCTATACCGCCAACGCGCCCGGGTCCCGCCACCGCGCCCGGGTCCCGCCACCGGCTTATTATGTTTCATAATGCAGCCGGTACGGCGGATATTACCTTCTTACAACCTCCTGCAGCGGCGATTCCTTTCTCCTGCTGTCCGGTAGACTTAGTAATGCCTCCTTGAGCTCTCGTGTAATAAAACCGTGGGCCACAAGGCTCTTTTCTTGCTTCGTCGCCCAATCGCAGCCCCCCTTGAATGGCTTTTCGACTGCACGTCAAGCAGTTCTGACCTAGGTTTATTTACAAATAAAATACGGGTTTTGTTCTCGCCCAGTTGACCTTTCGACCTCTGGGCGCTGCCTGGGAATGACGCAGGTAAACACTGGTGGCATACCATGGCCACGTATTTTGCCGTGACGCACTTGGTCGACGCAACTCGTGAATCCGCTCCCAGAGGTGGAGGGGGGGGGGGGGGTCTCGATCGCTCTCGCTCACTTTCTGTGTGTGTCCCACCATGTTTGCTGTTTGTGTGTCTTGCCCAACCATCTGCAGCGACGTAAAACGCATGTATGACTAGGTTGGAGGGTCTCAGACGGGGTTACGGCCTCATGGCATTAAGAGCTTTTGCAAGCGTTACCCGCTTGCTGAGATTTCTTACGTAATGAAACCTGCGTAAGTCCCATGGCCACGGTCGGGAGGGAGTTCGACGTATCCATTAGCTAAGTACGTTCACCTTTCTGGTGGCGTTGATACAAAACTTAGATTACATAAATATCGCTGAGATATGCTCGGCGTGGACGATCGCCATGCGGCATCACCCTGTCACCCTGTCTTAAATACCATATACGCTAGGTTTAATATGGCTCGCGTGCTGGTCTAATGCAAAACTACTTCTTTGATTTAGCCATCGATTTTTATTTTTCAATGTGTGGAAGCCTTCAATCACTTTTGTATCGGTTGTAACATTCAGGTTTCCGTCTGTGGGAAAATATTGAACGTTCGCCCGTCGTGAATGAGTTATCTTTGTATTATACACGTTTGTGCGTCGTATATATAGATGTAAACCCAGTTGGTGTGAGGGGTAGGGAGGAGAGGATAGTGGAGTGAAGTGAAGTGGGTGGGGAAGGGGTTGGTGATGTTATATGAGAGCACTCTCGAGGATTGGCTCAGTCGAACGGGCCATGCCCTTCTCTGTGATGATTTCCATATAATGGCGGTATATTATGACCATTGTATTGGTAGGCCAACTCACGGGTGAATGCCACCACAGGCGGCTGCCCATATGACCAAGCCATGGAGGCAAGTGGCCGCGTGGGTGGTGGTGTTGTGCGGTTGGTCCTGGGGAGCCATGGGGATGAGGGTAGGGGTGGGAGGTGTGAGGGTTGTACAATGATGTCAATGTGGGACTGTTACACAGCCAGGCTCACACCGATGGCAGGTCCATGTCGTTATAGCAATAACCCTGGATGGATTGTCCGCCATTCAGCCTCGACGCCATTTATAAGGTGCGATCGCATTTTTTTGTGTGGCGTAGGTCCATCGCTGGTTGGCTGGATCAATACCCCATGTCAAGCATTGATTGGTCGTCGCTGTTTGACGTCACTGACCCTGGAGCAAGGCGAGGATGGCGCCGACGCGCGCGTGACTGGGGGGTCAACCGCGGAAATTGGCCCAGAATAGAGTGGCTTCTAAGGGTGAGGGGGAGGGGAAGAGGGAAAGCAGGTCAGCTGGGTGGGTCAAGCTAGCCACTTGGGCCATCTCCTGGCGGAGGACCTTGCTTGGAGCGCTTTGGTGTGGTGGGCTCTTGGGAAGATCAGGTCCGTTGAATGAAACCTCTTCTCATTACCCTATATTGCCAAACATGAGGGCCGGATCGTGTTCCCACGATGTGTGTTTAATATATCGTCACATTTAGCGTCATTGTTGGACATATTGTGTGCATGCAGGTATGGCGTCCTATACTAATATATTCGAACAAGAACGTATGTAAATTGTTAGCGTACGGATGCGGGAAATCTGAGAGCGATTTACCACTTAAGTCTTCTGGGTATGGGTAACATTTATATGAAAGGACTACAACAGTGAATGCAGGACGTTTGTTCGCGCTGGTGTGGCTTTCTATACGACTCTGTCGAAAAATGCCCCCACAAAATCTATCGAAAATCTTCGGTATGGTACAGGGAAGTGGCGATGCACCTGCAAACAGCGATAACACCCGTCATTCACCGCGTACGATCTTGATAGAAATAGCTTCATGAATGTGTTACTGGACTGGGAATGTCTTAACTCTTTTTGAAGAGAGTAGCCAATGGTATTATTGTGGGGAGGAGATGAGTGGATGGAGGGGGGGGGGGGGGGTGGCAGCTGTCTGCTACCAGGACACGGTGGCCTTCTTACCACACGTCCCGTGGCCTCCTTTCCGCACGCATATTGACCGAATAATGCTATAAGTCTGTCGAATGCTATCAATCTTATGCAATTGACCATAAACTATGTGAACTTTGAACTCATTTTGAGCCCGCACGTGCACTTGATTGCTTAAATTCGACCAAGCGGAACATATTTGGACCAAAAGGCATAGACTCAAGCCGAGGCAAACGCTAATCACTCATCCCTCTCGATAGCATGTTTTATCATCTAGATCGTTGTTGGCTGAAGAGACTGCGCCGAATAAGTCACGTGTGATGACAATTTGCTGGATGACATTTCGGATGAGCTGATTTAGGGTTGTCGCTTGTTTCACCGTTCAGTGGGTCCCGCTTTCCATCGCTGACCGATGACTCACTCAGTCATCCGCGAACCACAGCTGCTGTCCCTCATTGGATGAAATTAATTTATTTGTGCGCTAGCATCGCTTGCTTGACTATTGAACTGAGTAAAAAAATGATGGCAATGATACCGATATCTTAATGTGTTGCTGTATTCGAGCGCGAATCCAGGGCATCGATTGGATGCGAGAATAGGGAAGGACAGTCTGGGAGGATGTTGAAGGAATGTAAGGAACTGTGCGGCAGCTGATGCGGGTCCCTCCTGTACCAATACCATTGCTTGTGCAGCTTTGTGGAACACCATGTCTTCTTCTATAAGGGGGAAAGCAATTAGCGCATGACGTGGCTGTGCTGTTTCCCTGACCTTGCCCCTGTGAAAGAGGACCGTAAGAGGGGTGGTCAATGGGGTGGCAGCGTGGGTAGACCGCCAGAGGGGAGGGGGAGGAGGGGACACGAGTTGATGTAGGGCGACATGCTGCATACAGTGGCTGGTGACCTTTTTGTCTGCTGAGAGAAGGGACAACTTGATGGAGAGCCACATTCAGCCTCATTCAGTGGCTTATGACATTGTTGTCTACTGAGAGATGGGACAACTTGATGGAGAGCCACATGTAGTGGCTGGTGATCTTGTTGTCTGCTGAGAGAAGGGACAACTTGATGGAGAGCCACATGTACTGGCTGGTGACATTGTTGTCTGCTGAGAGATGGGACAACTTGATGGAGAGCCTCATTCAGTGGCTTGGGACATTGCTGTCTACTGAGAGATGGGACAACTTGATGGAGAGCCACATTCAGCCTCATTCAGTGGCTGGTGACATTGTTGTCTACTGAGAGATGGGACAACTTGATGGAGAGCCACATTCAGCCTCATTCAGTGGCTGGTGACATTGTTGTCTACTGAGAGATGGGACAACTTGATGGAGAGCCACATTCAGCCTCATTCAGTGGCTTATGACATTGTTGTCTACTGAGAGATGGGACAACTTGATGGAGAGCCACATTCAGCCTCATTCAGTGGCTGGTGACATTGCTGTCTACTGAGAGATGGGACAACTTGATGGAGAGCCACATTCAGCCTCATTCAGTGGCTGGTGACATTGTTGTCTACTGAGAGATGGGACAACTTGATGGAGAGCCACATGTAGTGGCTGGTGATCTTGTTGTCTGCTGAGAGAAGGGACAACTTGATGGAGAGCCACATGTACTGGCTGGTGACATTGTTGTCTGCTGAGAGATGGGACAACTTGATGGAGTGCCTCATTCAGCCTCATTCAGTGGCTGGTGACATTGTTGTCTGCTGAGAGATGGGACAACTTGATGGAGAGCCTCATTTAGTGGCTGGTGACCTTGTCTGCTGAGAGATGGGACAACTCGACTGTATATCGCTAAGTGTGTGTGTGTAGTGTGTGATAGGGGAGCAGATATATTATATCGCTGAGTGTGTGTGTGTAGTTTGTGATAGGGGTGCAGATATATTATATCGCTGAGTGTGTGTGTGTAGTGTGTGATAGGGGTGCAGATATATTATATCGCTGAGTGTGTGTGTGTAGTGTGTGATAGGGGTGCAGATATATTATATCGCTGAGTGTGTGTGTGTAGTGTGTGATAGGGGTGCAGATATATTATATTGCTGAGTGTGTGTGTGTAGTGTGTGATAGGGGTGCAGATATATTATATCGCTGAGTGTGTGTGTGTAGTGTGTGATAGGGGTGCAGATATATTATATCGCTGAGTGTGTGTGTGTAGTGTGTGATAGGGGTGCAGATATATTATATCGCTGAGTGTGTGTGTGTAGTGTGTGATAGGGGTGCAGATATATTATATTGCTGAGTGTGTGTGTGTAGTGTGTGATAGGGGAGCAGATATATTATATCGCTGAGTGTGTGTGTGTAGTGTGTGATAGGGGAGCAGATATATTATATCGCTGAGTGTGTGTGTGTAGTTTGTGATAGGGGTGCAGATATATTATATCGCTGAGTGTGTGTGTGTAGTGTGTGATAGGGGTGCAGATATATTATATCGCTGAGTGTGTGTGTGTAGTGTGTGATAGGGGTGCAGATATATTATATTGCTGAGTGTGTGTGTGTAGTGTGTGATAGGGGTGCAGATATGTTATATCGCTGAGTGTGTGTGTGTAGTGTGTGATAGGGGTGCAGATATGTTATATCGCTGAGTGTGTGTGTGTAGTGTGTGATTGGGGAGCAGATATATTATATCGCTGAGTGTGTGTGTGTAGTGTGTGATTGGGGAGCAGATATATTATATCGCTGAGTGTGTGTGTGTAGTTTGTGATAGGGGTGCAGATATATTATATCGCTGAGTGTGTGTGTGTAGTGTGTGATAGGGGAGCAGATATATTATATCGCTGAGTGTGTGTGTGTAGTGTGTGATAGGGGTGCAGGTATATTATATCGCTGTGTGTGTTTGTGTAGTGTGTGACAGGGGTGCAGATATATTATATTGCTGAGTGTGTGTGTGTAGTGTGTGCTAGGGGTGCAGATATATTATATCGCTGAGTGTGTGTGTGTAGTGTGTGATAGGGGTGCAGATATATTATATTGCTGAGTGTGTGTGTAGTGTGTGCTAGGGGTGCAGATATATTATATCGCTGAGTGTGTGTGTGTAGTGTGTGATAGGGGAGCAGATATATTATATCGCTGAGTGTGTGTGTGTAGTGTGTGATAGGGGTGCAGATGGATGCAGATATATTATATCGCTGAGTGGTACCACAGGCGATGAGTTGTGTTCTGTGCAACAGTTCATCGTTCAACAGTTCATGAGCTGTTTCCATCTCTCAGCTGACCAGGCCACCCCTAGTGTGTGGTAGGGGTGCAGATGTATAATATCCCCGCTGAGAATGTTTGTAGTGAGTGGGAGGGGGCAGATGTGTGGTAGGGGAGGGGGGGGGGGGCGATTGCTCCGGATTATGACACGGAGTAATAGAGACCCCGAGGTGGGCGGAGTGCTTCCTCAGACCATCAGATCCCGCTCGGACCTCGAGGTGTCGGCGAGGGCGAGAGAGTAGCTGGTTTGATGGGGGGAGGGGGTGAGGGGGTGGGGGTGAGCAGGGCCGATCTGGAGGTACCTGGCCGTCATGTTCATCATAAATATTTGATTGTTACAACCATTCTGGGTGGACTTGAGGCTGACCCGAATGACGCACGTGGGGTGTAATGGGGAGACGGCGGGCGATGGGCGTTGGGATGGAGATGGACAGACATAACTAGCTCTGCCGCCCTGGTGCCCTTTATGGTAAGCTGGTTTGGACGGATAGATGATGCCTCGGTTTGCACGTCTTTGTGACGTGTTCTCAAGTTGTGAGAAGCCAGAAACAAACACAAATCTGGCTGCAACTTCGCGGTAAACTCAAGGCCAAGGTCAAGGTCGCAAGATAGTGTCTTGATGTGCCTTCTCAGTCGCCCTAGGTCTAAGTTTAGACATATCTTTATCATGCATTTCTTCTCATTATCTCCATGTCCGGAATTTTTGAGTCTAAATGCTGATGTTTTTTTGTAAATTTACTCAAGACTATTTTCCATATAAACCCCTTTCAGAGAGATCTAATTAGTTTCATTCATACATATCATTTTTCTGTTATTCATTAATCTGCTGTCATGTAAATATGAAATATATATCTTTGATATGTTTCTCCTATCCCACCTCGAAAATACATCATTTATCATTATTGCTGGTGTTTGTTATATTTGCATTACTTGTCATCTAAATGTTGGATGAAGGCAATATAAATGAGGGTCGTTTGGATAGGCTATTATATACAGGGAACCCCCTAGCTCACTACAGGTCAACAGGTCGTGGGTTCTAACCCTGGTATCTGCATTTGGGGCAAGTTTCATCCAAACCTATATCATTGCCCAGGGAGGTTTCCTGGCCAAATTTATGCACAACGCATACTTTTATGCAAAGCAGCAGCCACGCTATGCCTGTCCATGCCGCAGCAGGCCATGCCGCACCAGGCCGTGCCACACCAGGCCGTGCCACACCAGGCCATGCCGCACCAGGCCATGCCGCACCAGGCCGTGCCACACCAGGCCATGCCACACCAGGCCGCGCCGCCCAGGGCCATGCCGCACCAGACCATGCCACACCAGACCATGCCGCTCCAGACCATGCCGCACCAGGCCATGCCGCACCAGACCATGCCCCACCAGGCCGTGCCGCACCAGGCCATGCCGCACCAGACCATGCCCCACCAGGCCGTGCCGCACCAGGCCATGCCGCACCAGGCCATGCCGCTCCAGGCCATGCCGCACCAGGTCATGCTGTACCAGGCCAGGTCGCACCAGACCATGCCGCACCAGGCCATGCCGCACCAGGCCAGGCCAGGCCACACTGCGGCAAGATGGCAACCCCAAAATGAGAAAGAAACCTTATAATGTCATCCATTTAGAACCATCAGACCCCGTCAATGAAGTGCATTTGGCGACGCATGACGTGGCCTGGTCGTGACATGGTGGTGGCTTCGCGGTGGCCTGGTCGTGGCCTGGTCTTAGCATGGTCGTGGCCTGGTCGTGGCCTGGTTATATTGGCAGAGAATCCGATGGCCTGGCGTGACGTATTTGTTACCTAGGTGACAAGTCTCACGCGCTGTGACGTGTTATATACAGATGAAGGTCGTTGGTCTCGGACTGGGTCACAGCAAGGTACAACTCGTCGCCTGTGGTACCAATTTATAAGATCTCTGGGAATAGGGATAAGCCGGACTATGTCACAAACCGGCTTGTGGCATAATTCGGACTGTCCCAGTTCGGACTGTCACAGTTCGGACTGTCACAGTTCGGACGGTCACATTTTGAAAAGTGTTACTATTCGGACTGTCACTAGCCGGATTGTGTCACCAGCCGGACTGTCACAAGTAGGACTATGTCACGGGCGGGGATGTGTCACGAACTCTACGACGGTATCACACCTCGGGTCACCAGGCGGCTGTACCTCTAGAAGGGATGTTACTTTGCCGTAATATGAGACGTTGATTCATGAATATGGACGCCGTCGGCCACGCGTCCTGTAGGCCGTCCGCTGATGCCATATTGAGACGACCCGACTCCATTTCCATGCTTGGCTTTCCTGCCAACACAGGGCTCCCCGCGGAGCAGTAACGCGCGAGAGCCGTTCACTGCCACGTGGTCTCAGACAGGAAGTTGGGCGGAGTGGAGGGTAGCGACGCGGGGGGTGACGACGCCGGAGGGGTGCGGGAAGGGGGAGGGGGCGGCGGGGTGGTGGTGGTGGTGACCAAATAGGTCAGTCACTCACTCACTCAGTCGCCGCAGCAGCATCGATTGAAGAGGGCAAGGCCGAGGGTCATGTGGCCAGGGAGGGCTTGGTTCCTGCCACAACCCTGAGCCCTTTCACTTGCCGTCCTTTTGGGCGGCAGTGGCTATGCCTTGGTGGTTGATTTGAACTGGCGCGTGCCTGCCAGCGGTCATGGCGGCTACTTCGGATCACACGCGCATTCAGCCAACCGGCTTTTATTTATGGCTTACCGCGAAACTGCTGCGACGACGCATGCGCACGGACTGCTGCTTATTGCCACGGCCGGCGAGAGCAATGCCTATAACGTTAGAACGACAGAGAGAGGGAGGGAGGGAGGGAGGGTGGATTCTCTGGGTGGGGGGCGGGGAAGGCTAGATAAAGGGAGTGCGTGAAGCGACCGGAAAGAATGACATGCGGAGATGAAGAGACAGAGGAGCTGGCACTCTGTCGCTTCCCCGGCTGCCTTTTCATGTGACAGCCTGACGGTGGTGCCTTCCATTAAGGGCCAGTGGCAACTAACAGGCTGCTTCCCACTGTCCCTCCCTAAGTCTCGTGTTGGCTCTCGTCGCGTCGCCGTCTCTCCCTGTATGCCTTTCTTATAGCGTCTGTCACCCGGCCTCTGGCGTCTGTGTCACTGAACATCACGTGGTACCGCCGTGTCTCGCAGTGTCTCTCAATGGTCCACAGCCTGTGATCGTATTGCTTCCTCGCAATGTGCCACAGCCTGTGATCGTATTGCTTGCTCGCAATGTGCCACAGCCTCTCATCGTATTGCTTCCTCACAATGTGCCACAGCCTTCCATCGTATTGCTTCCTCGCAATGTGCCACAGCCTCTCATCGTATTGCTTCCTCGCAATGTGCAACAGCCTCTCATCGTATTGCTTCCTCACAATGTGCCACAGCCTCTCATCGTATTGCTTGCTCGCAATGTGCCACAGCCTCTCATCGTATTGCTTCCTCGCAATGTGCCACAACCTCTCATCGTATTGCTTCCTCGCAATGTGCCACAGCCTCTCATCGTATTGCTTCCTCACAATGTGCCACAGCCTCTCATCGTAATGCTTCCTCACAATGTGCCACAGCCTCTCATCGTATTGCTTCCTCGCAATGTGCCACAGCCTCTCATCGTATTGCTTCCTCACAATGTGCCACAGCCTCTCATCGTATTGCTTCCTCACAATGTGCCACAGCCTCTCATCGTAATGCTTCCTCACAATGTGCCACAGCCTCTCATCGTATTGCTTCCTCGCAATGTGCCACAGCCTCTCATCGTATTGCTTCCTCGCAATGTGCCACAACCTCTCATCGTATTGCTTCCTCGCAATGTACCACAGCCTCTCATCGTATTGCTTCCTCGCAATGTGCCACAGCCTCTCATCGTATTGCTTCCTCGCAATGTGCCACAGCCTCTCATCGTAATGCTTCCTCACAATGTGCCACAACCTCTCATCGTATTGCTTCCTCACAATGTGCCACAGCCTCTCATCGTATTGCTTCCTCACAATGTGCCACAGCCTTCCATCGTATTGCTTCCTCACAATGTGCCACAGCCTCTCATCGTATTGCTTCCTCGCAATGTACCACAGCCTCTCATCGTATTGCTTGCTCGCAATGTGCCACAGCCTCTCATCGTATTGCTTCCTCGCAATGTACCACAGCCTCTCATCGTATTGCTTCCTCGCAATGTGCCACAACCTCTCATCGTATTGCTTCCTCGCAATGTACCACAGCCTCTCATCGTATTGCTTCCTCGCAATGTGCCACAGCCTCTCATCGTATTGCTTCCTCGCAATGTGCCACAGCCTCTCATCGTAATGCTTCCTCACAATGTGCCACAACCTCTCATCGTATTGCTTCCTCACAATGTGCCACAGCCTCTCATCGTATTGCTTCCTCACAATGTGCCACAGCCTTCCATCGTATTGCTTCCTCACAATGTGCCACAGCCTCTCATCGTATTGCTTCCTCGCAATGTACCACAGCCTCTCATCGTATTGCTTCCTCGCAATGTGCCACAGCCTCTCATCGTATTGCTTCCTCGCAATGTGTCAGTGCTTCCTACTGTGTCACTGGTTCATCCTGTTTCAGTGGTTCTTCCTGTGTCATTCTTTTAGCTGTGTTTGCCTCTTACTGTATCATTTGCTTCTTGCTGTCACTAGTTATTACTGTGTCATTATTGTAGCTGTGATTGTCTTACTTACTGCTTCTTGCTTCTGGCTGGTTTTACCTGCATGCATTTTTAACCGCATCTGCCAACTGCACGTCTGCTTGCGCGTCGCTGCCTGTATCTCTCTGTCTCTCTCTCTCCCACTGCGCATTGGTTTCCCAACGTTTGTTTTTCACATTGCTGTCTTACCTGGCTTGGTCCAGACTATCTGTCTGTAGGGAGAGGGGCCAACTGGGCCGTGCAATGGAGGACTTAATCGATAGTCCGTAGACATCTCCGCCCTGGTACACGTTGCATAGTTACACTATTTACATTACATTTTTTATTGCATATATATATATACAATAGTGCGTGTAAACGATATATAAAAATACGTCCGTGTGGTGTATATGCCAAGTTATCTCTCGAAACGTCGTTATAGATTGTGGTCCACAGTACAATGTTGGTATTGCCTGGCTTTGATATGACGTCATACCATCTGGTTACTGTCGCTCCTTTTGATTGGTATTTGGCGCCGACTACCAACAGGGTGTGTTTCAGCATGTTACTGCGTGTTGGATAATATATATTCGATGTATGGGGATACGGAGGAGGGGGGGGGGGGTAGCTCTCTGGTGTAATGGTTAGCGCACTAAATGGCATAGCAATAGGTCATGTATTCAAATTCCGGGCCGGGCATTTAGTCTGGGGCATGTATCTTATGTTCATTCTCTATGGTCCCTGGACGTTCCCTGGCCAGTTTATCCTTCATGGGCACAAGGGCGGCCTTTACATCAACATTTTGGGGCCGTCCCGATAGCTCAGTGGGTTAGAGCGCTCGCATTGAGTGCTCTGGTCACCTGAGAGCCTAACGGCACGTGGGTCGGTGGTTCGAGCCCCGCTGTGGCCATGTCTGTGTGGTCGCAGGATAAAGATCCCATGTCTTTCTTCGTAAAGAGTGAGGGGTTACCCCCGGGGACATGGCTCCACTCTCCCTTCCTTCTCCCATTGACGCGATATGACCAAAAGTGGTTAAAGCGTCCTGAATAACCAACCAACCAACATCAACATTTCATTTCGTTTGGCCGGTTTCATGAAATCGGAAGCCTCGTGATCGCCAAACCCATGAGACAAGGTGGTCGTTTCGTATCTTCTGTTGCCTAACCTCCAACGTTGGACTTGTTATGAATGGCGATCATATTTTATCATGTGACCGTTAGAGCGGGCTTATACTATCCAATGCCATATATTGCTGAACTATAGCTGTCATCTAACGCTGGACATTCCCGTGACCTCTAACGCTGGACTATACCTTGACCTCTAACGCTGTACTATTCCGTGACATCTAACGCTGGACAATCTCGCGACCTCTACCGCTTGACTATCCCGTGTCTTCTAACGCTTGGCATTGTATCAACCGTAACCTCTAACACCAATATTTTCTTTTCTGTGTGCTCTAGCGCGTGGATCAAACTGTGATATATTCAATCACTTGACCTGAACGCCTGAAGTATGCTAGGCCGCTGTAGTAACCTCTGCCACGGGACTGGACTGCCCGTTGTATAAATCCGGCAAAGCACACACACCATAATGCCTGCGACAAGTAGTCTGCTCCTCTGCACCGGGAAGCTTCCCTGTTCGTATGTACACAGAACCTGTAGATATAACTCAATAAACACCAGGATTACCCGTCTGGTGGAGGAAAAAGCGGATTGTATATATAGCAATATATATATATATGCCGTGTTTTACCGTCCCGCGGCAGCTGGGCCTCAAGGGGGGTGGGGTGTGGGATGTGGGCGGTGGGGTGGCTGGGTAGTACGGATGAAGGGTCAGCGTTAATGGAGCCATCGACATGACCCTTGTAGTGGAGATTGCTGTGGAATAACTGCGCCATTGACCCCCTCTGGCGAGCACTCTAGACACTTGCGACCTTCGCCGTCGGCGGATGACCTTAGGAGTGATAAGCCATGACCTTGACGGCAGTACGTGTTTCCCGTGGTAACCTCGAGCTGCTGAACGCCGGGAGTTGTGTCAGCGGTTGGTTGGGGTTGGGAGGAGCGGGCTATTTCTGCTGGACGTACTAGGGGTGAGGAGAGGGGGCGGGGGGTTAGGGAGGTACAAACATAGATTGTGGACGGATGGTTGGAGGTGGAGTGGGGGTAATGGTAGGCGGGAAGAGGGGATGGCGGGGGTGACTTGGGTATTTCTGTTAGTTGATTGGTGTTCAGGGGTTGTGGAGGAGGTGGGATCATTAATGAGAGAATGTGAACGGGAGATCTGGTGTTGAAGTGGGAATTGGGTGGGGTTCGATTTGGTATCAAGGAGATGCCGGGGTGGGATGAGGGGGACGGGTGGAGGCGGCTTTACTCGAGAGTATTAGGGCGGACGATCGAAGCATGGCATGGTGAGTGATGAGCTGTGTGCGGTTAGGGTAGGGGTGGGGATAATGATGAGGTGGGAGGGGTGGGGTGGGGTAGGGAGGTTCTGGATAATGACCGAGATGGGTCCAGGGTGTGATCAGCTGGGTTGGGTAAGAGTGAGCGGGGGTGGTGAGGGGGGGGGGGGGGAGAAACGAGATGGATTTGGGTTTGGGGTGATGACGTGGGTGGAGTACGGGGGTGGTGGTAGGATAGGGGTATGGGTGAGGAGCTGGGTGGAGTGAAGTAGGGGGGGGGGGTGGTTTGGTGGCAGGGATTACATGTTCATAATAGGTGTTGATGAGTGGTTGTTGTGAGGGATGTGGGACTCGGGGCATCACCACCGCAGCAGAGCGCAGTTAGATCGGGGGGAGGGCGTTGATGGAACCTTCGCTGTATCCGGAACGTACGTGGCCGAGAGAGGGTTTGGGAGGCGTGTGTGTGTGTGTGTGTGTGGAGTGGCGGGGGGGGGGGGCGGGGAGATAGAGACTTGGGAAGTCACATCTGGGATGTTACGGAGGTTGTCGGAAGGAAGACCAGGGTGGCGACTAGCGGCGCGCCCTGGCGGCCACCAATCGAATTAGGGCTGGACTGGTCGTGTTTAGTATTCCCGCTGACATTGCAATTGGCGGGAGGCTGCCCGGGTCAGAACCGGGCGCATCCAGCGGCCAGCAGGCGGGGTAGATAGACAAATGAGTGTGGCGGAGTTTACAGTTTACCAACGCCACAACGGCCGCCCAGCCTCCACGCCCAGCAAGAATGTGACGTGTGGTGATTCGGGAGGGGTGGTGGTTGGGTATGGGGGGTAGGCGGATCCCTCCCTTCCTGAATTGGCCGACGTGAATGCCAGGTTTCCATTGGCATTGAGGCGGGAGTGGGGAGGGGCTGGAGCTGGGGAATGAAGGACAACGGCTAGTGTATGTTTGGGTTTGAGAGGTGGTGGTGGTGGTAGGGGGGTGGGGGCTAGAGCTTTGGCAATGGGGCCTGGGAGAGGGGGTTTGTAGACGGCAGGCTGGCCGACTCTACCCAACAAGTCCACTGCCCTCTTTTGCCCGGTACCATCAATCAAAAGCCCGCCGTACAGGGCTGCCCCCTCGTGGTGACCTGGGTAAAGACATTGTCTGGCGGGCTCTCACCCTCTCCAAGACTCTTCCTCTCAGCTTTCCTGCTTGTCTGTGCCTCTCTTTTAGTCAATTTTTTTGGTTGAAAGCCGGGTCGGGGATGAGAAAAAGTGGAAAGCTGTTGCATGCCTTGACTGTACGATGGGTGAAGAGAGCGGAAAGGACTTTTTTAAAGACTTTTCCCTGTGATTGATAACTCCTAACAAGGCGTCCGAGTCGCTTTGCTCATGTGTCGCAATGTGAATGACGCTGACGCAGACTTTTATCATATAGTATGTCGCTCAAATACTGATGTGAGTGACCGCGTTGACAATATGACATTTTATCATGATGGTGCTGATCATTGCTTCGCTCTATCAATGGTCTGACCACTTCAAGTTTCATCGAAATGATGGGTTAAACAATGGGCTACATACCGAAGCTAGCTAATATTATTACTCCCATATTAATAGGGGAAAGAACTTGTCATAATGAAAAGGTCATTTTGTTTGGGTAGCAAAGAAAATCAAATCAAATTGGAATACAAACCAGTCGTTAACGTTTGATTCACCGGTGCTCAACGAATGAGTAGTCATAACGAATACACCAAACCCTTTTTGCAGCTTTGATAAATGTATGTTATTCAGTTATTTCACACTTCAATTTAACATTGAGGAACCAGCTAAATATTAAAGTCTTGACTTACCTGGATCGCGCAAACCTTCTAACCAACCGGCATCTACCATCGCGTTGTTACGTGACGTTACGGCCTTCAACGACAGACGCGGGAAAAAACGACCCCGACGACCTTGCAATATTTCAAACCCGATGACCGATGTAGACGTCGTCAAAAGGTCTTTTTTAGCCACGTGGAGCAATGCTTCGTCCCGCCGCCAACCCATTAACTACTGTCTGGCCCACCTGATTATACCATGTCAACTTGTCCATTTCAACTCATAACATGAAGGCTTAAGCCAAATGGGTGACTGACCGGTCTCAGATGGTGGGCGGGGCGTGTCGATTTCTGGGCCTTTCGTCTGGAACCGGTAAATATGTGTGTGCAACTGAGGTTCGGAGGGGGGGAGGGGGCGGGCGCCAGTGCTGATAAAAACACGTGTGCACACTCAGTTGGCTTCTGGGAAGATAGGTGAGGAGTAGGTGGTGATATCTGGCCCACCAAACTAGATCTGGATAAGACCCCATTCACTCGTTGGAACGTCTTCTGGGTTAAGGCCGGGGGGAGGGGGGGAGGGGGGGTCGTGAGCGTAATATCTTTGAATGTGAAATATATGGAAAGGAAACCACTAAAACAGCGTTATATACATGTATATAATATTATGGTTTAGTGCCTAAGAACTAAAAAAAGACATTGTTTGGTCACAATGGGACAGGCATTTCCAGGATTCGGGAGACAGCGAGAGAGAGAGAGAGAGGCCGGTATCTGATGGGCTCGAGATTGTCGCTCATCTCCATATCCCGGGTGGCCGCTTGGACTGGGCATTGCTCGTGTAAGGGTTAAAGGGAACCGTTGGCCTAAAATATCAATTCACTGCCGCCTCCCACTACCACCCTTCATCCACCCTTCGTGGTTGCGAGCTGGTCAAGGGATGCCAGCGCGAGGGACTTGTATCTGTTGGTGAGGCTGTGGAGGCCGGCCGCTGCGTGTAAGAATGGAGCCACAGCTAGTGTTAAGCCTGACAGGCAGTCGTCCATTTTCTCGCTAATTTCTGCGCGGAAAGAGAAAGCCTCTGAAAAGTCAACGCCCGGGGAACGGCGCGGGTGATTTAATTTGGCCTACGTCGATGAAGACTTTAAATATGGTCGTCCACAGAGAGAGTGGTAAGCAGGTTACCGCTGGCTTCGAACCGGCACCATCTGCGCTTCGTCGGTGTCCATATGGATGCAAAATGCGAAATGGCGGGTTGACCCGCTGGGGATGGGTGTCGGGTTGGCCCTGTATATATATATATATATGTATATATATATATATATATGGCGGAGATGACGGGCAGGTACGGGGAGGTTAGTGTACGAGCTGGGCCATGTTATGGAGGATGCGTGGGCGATGGACCGACCTTTAAAAAACATGTAGAAATGAAATGGACTCCGACCGGGACCAGTTTATTAGTCAATAACATGTCGTGATCAGTAACACGGGGGCGATAATATGTGTCTCTCGCCAATCGATATGGCTGTGATCTCTATGGTGGGTCGATGACAACCAGGCTCTGCCTGGTAGTCGAGATACTACTATACACAAGGTGTGAAAGACAAATTAATAATGATAAATGGGGTCTACTTTTGTGATTTTTGTTTGCTGTCCCGTCCATGATAAAAGAAAAGGGGGTTAAAAAGTTATTAGGCTCGAATAACCTGAGCCATGGGTCACACGCCTGTCGGACATTTGAGCTATTGCAATTATAAAGAAAGATACTCAGTCCAGGAAGGTTAATTCACACCCCCCCCCCCACCTCCCTGTGTATGGATCATATTGTGACCATAGGTTTTGTCTGTCATCTGGTATATCCCCACAGAATGCTCTGCGGCACATATTCCAAGCGCGTGGCCTCAAAATAGGTTAATAAGTGCACGGTCACACTTGCCAGGTGCGAGTCATACACGAGTTTTTAACGGACTAGGCTATTGTGAACGCGGGAAAATATGCGTCCAGGGGGATCACCTCAGATTGCTTTTGTTAGAATCACACGAATATCTGAATGACATTTGGTATTCGGATTTTGACACAGTGGCGTGAAAGGACGTGTGGCGAGGAAACTGTGCACGTTGGATAGTAGCAGCACTTTCATTTTCAATCCTGCCTTTTATGGCGACCCCTGTCTTCATAATTGATGTAAAGGTAAGGCGAACTTTGGCCCTGTAAACCGCCGTCTCGAGCTGCTTTCGTAATCAGTTTTGGTTTGACCAGTGCCATTATCTCTTGCATCTTGTATGGGTATTGCCGCGTACAAGGCCATTATGACAAGAGTACGTAGACTTTTGATTGTATTTTTTAGCTTAATATGTATTCGATATGCGAGTCCAATCTTTTGGGGCTGTTACCGAAAAAAAACTTAGGCTACGTGATGGTGCTAGGTTCATTTCCATGTCGCTAGAGGTCTCTGCCTATAGTTTAAGCCGTTATACATGTGCCCAAAAGTGGCTTAAAACAACGTTTCATGCCTCACCTGTACCATTTACAACAATAATAAATTTCGTGGTGAGACATCTGAAGCCTGGAAGCTGGACCACATAGGCGTCAGTCGTCGTATTTATTTCATCGCTATCCGCTATGGAATTGATAATTATGGCACATGCGTGGACTGTAGATCTACTTGAGCGATACTGGCACGACGCCGAACTAACATTGTGCCTGGCCGAGGTTGGTACTGACGCCCAACACTTAAGTCAAGCCCCGATCCTTCCTGCTCATGAGATATGACATTACAAGTTACCTGGGGGGTTCCCCGACTTGGCTCCCTGTCTCTCACAAGAAGGAAGCTGGGTTGTATTCGGCCTAAACATTGACATGCAAATCGGCTCCATTCTCAAACTGCGGTCAAGGTCAAGGACGAGTAATGAGGGATCATAACGAATCATCTCACTGGAGCGTTTTAGTCGGTTTTCCGTTTTCGATTGTGTGTGTAACTTTGAAAACAATTGATGGCTTTTTATTTCATTAACATTTATGATACTCACACATCTCAAAAATATGATTTAAGGATTTTCTGATGGTGATGGTGACTCGTGACCATTTCCCTCGGACTTAACATGTCTTAGTCGCTTTTATATTCGGTGAGGTCCCGGTGACAATGGCCCTGATTGGCCTTTCAACCGTGTATGATAAGTACAATGACGTTGCCGGCTGCTCTGCGGTCACTCAGATTGCCCTGAGGGATGCCGAGTGCTGTATGAAGAACCCTGATTGGATTGGTTCAACTGCTGGATCGAGGAGGGGGTGGGGGGGCAGGTGGAGAGCATTAGCGGGATTAGGTGGGGATGAGGCGAGGAGGAGTGAGGGTGGGGGGGGGGGCTGGTGAGGATGGAGGGCATGGGCGGGAATAAGTGGGGATGAGGCCAGGAGGGGGTGGGTGAGTGGTGAGGATGGAGAGCATGGACGCGAATAGGCGTGGGGATGAGGCGAGAAGGATGATGAGGGGGGGGGGGGGGGGTATATATTCAACCCAAATAGTCTTAAAGAATCCTCTGCCCATTGCCTGTGTGTTCGTACCCTACCCTTCTTTACTAACTGTGATCGCCTCTGACATTTCTATCTCCTGTGACCTTTATTGTTTTTTGCAGGAATAGCTGTATCACTCTTTGCTAAGGAGAAGATTTTGAAACCATTTTCTGTTCTGATGTCCTAATAGGAGCATGGGACACTACAGAAGGTCTCTTCTTTCTGCCCTCTTAACTGCCCCCCCCCCCTCCTCCTCCCATCCACACCCATAACGCCACCTCTCGCTATACCCGCCACGCCCGGGCAACCAGAGCCCTTCTCAAAGTTGGCCTTCAATGAATTTCGTGACCTGTCGGTGAGGAAAGATCGTCCCCTTCTCCACCAAACGCCGCTCGCTTTTAGATTTACTGCCTCGTCTCCCTTTCCACTTTAAAAGCCTCTCAACCCTAAAACGCCTGTTCTGGCCGACGGCTGGTCCGGGGATGGAGACAAAGACAGAGGGCGGGAATGGAGTGGGGCGTTGTGGATGGGGGTTGAAGGGTGGTGGGTGGGATGGTGGAAGGGTCGATGAGTGGACAAGTAGTAGAGAGTGCTAGAGCCGGGATGACGTCCGAGACTTTGTGAAGAAGAGCCTGATCTGGACTGCATGAGATCAGATGAAAACGTTGATGAATATTCTCCGCTTAAATCCCAGAGCATCTCACCCCCTATTCCCGTCCCCGTCCCCGTCCCCGGCCCCGTCCCCGTCCCCGGCCCCGTCCCCTCACCCATGCCGTCAATCCCGTTCCCCTATTTTTTGTTCTCCTTCGTTCATATAACATCTGAGGCCTTCCGTTCAGCTATGATATATTCAGCGCCTGTTTGCCCCGAGATTCCTCCGCGGTCGCTATTGGCAGTGAAGGGGCTCAGACCGCGACAGTCCATTCGAGCAGTAATTGAGAAAGACAAGTCTTTATTACAGACCGGGCACAATCTATTTGTATTGAGATATTAAATGCCGCTGGCTCTTGGGAATCTCATTCCGTGGGAATTATAGCGACCTTAGCAAGGGCACCCGGGGAGTGGAGAGGAAAGCGGATCCCAAGTAGGCATATATTTGGCGATATCAACCACCCAACTCAAATATTCAGAGGAATAGTAATAACTAGGATACTGTCTCAAAAAGTGCGGTATTCTGTAGCATTAGGCAATAAGGTCACTATTGTCACACCGCTGACATTGATCTGAGACCTCAGCCGGTTTGTCCGCTCTTGCTCGGTCAGAGGCAAAGAACAACTTTTTTGGTAGCGAAGTTTTATGTTTCCTGGTGGTAAACGCATGATTAGCGCACGTGGACATCAGGCAGGGATAAAGTCCCAAATTAATTATTAGCCAATCAGGTTCGTACAAAAGACAATGTTGATGTTGAAAGTTATAAACACGCCCTCACCTTTACCTAGGTATCATTTATCCAATGAATGATATCAGATTAGCAGTACCCGACCTCGTTTTGCGATATCGATAGTACAAATTTTAACGAGTAGTTGCAGTGATTGCTATTTGTAAATTGTACTTTTGACATTCAGGAGCGGTATCGCAATCTTTATAATGCATAAATGAATTGGTATAATCAAATGATAAGGATATGGCTATTTATACGTCATCGAGGAAATATATCTATAGGGCAGGTTTCGTCAACTGCAACCTTTGCGGGCGATCTCCATAACTTGACGCCAGTAGCCTTGCGTTTATCGATGTTTGCTCCATGCTAGAAATGAAAGGAAGGTGGTTTGGAGGCAGGTCCGCCTATAAGCTGTATGGTTTGATGGTCTATGGTTTATGGTCCGTCTAGGTGTGGTATGAGATGATCTGGTGTGGAAGAGAAGGTGGTTTCTGATTGTAACATTGTAGCGAAGTGATGATAATCTGGTGGCGCATCCATCAAGTTGGAGATAGTGATTTTTTTAATAAACGCTTGGTGAGAGTAGGTCGCTGGTGTAGGGAAGGACACGAAACATAGAGCGCATGAGGGTAAAGCGCGAAAACGTAGGGCGCGAAAACCAAAAACGCGTTAGGGTAGAGCGCGAACAAGTAGAGCGTGTGAGGGTATAGTTGGAACACGTCCAGCGCGTGAGGGTAGAGCGCGAACAACTAGAGCGTGTGAGGGTAGAGCGCGAACAAGTAGAGCGTGTGAGGGTAGAGCGCGAACAAGTAGAGCGTGTGAGGGTAGAGCGCGAACAGGTAGAGCGTGTGAGGGTAGAGCGCGAACAAGTAGAGCGTGTGAGGGTAGAGCGCGAACACGTCGAGCGCGTGAGGGTAGAGCGCGAACAGGTAGAGTGTGAGGGTAAAGCGCGAACATGTGGAACGCGAACATGTAGAGCGTGTGAGGGTAGAGCGCGGACAAGTAGAGCGTGTGAGGGTAGAGCGCGGACAAGTAGAGCGTGTGAGGGTAGAGGGCGAACAAGTAGAGCGTGTGAGGGTAGAGCGCGAACAAGTAGAGCGCGAACAAGTAGAGCGTGTGAGGGTAGCGCGAAAACGTCATCGTGCTAAGTCGAGGGTTACGCCCCAACGCAGCTGAGTAAGAAGTAATGGTATGATATGTGTGATAAGGGGGTGATGTATATGGGATGTGCACGCGATAATGCCCCCACCCCCACCCCCACCCCCTTGACTGGCAAACCTGACGTTATAGGTTGGGACTTGTACGGAGGTTAATAAATAGTTTACTGCGCGTTGCTTCGACCACGAAGAAAAATTAGTCGCCACAGCTATTTGACGTCATGGGCTCTTTTTTTAACGCAGAAACGTGACGAGACAAAAGATGTTTATATAGATTCATTTATCGATTGTGCTGACCATTGTAGTGTTCGCAGCGATTACCCTGAGCTCCCAACTAAAATCTATTCTCGGCTTAAGTGTCAATACCAAGTGTGACGTCAGTGTTTTGACGGCTAGTACTTCAGTCTGCGACATTACAATGGCGGGTTCGGTGTGAGCCGAGACACACCGTACAAGCCCGCCCCACTGGGAAGCGAATGGGGACACTTAGTCAATATTTGTCAGATTAAAATTGTCTTTTGCAGTTTCGTGAAAAAAACCCGACAAGTATCGGTGTCGAAAAAGAAGTGTTACGTAGTTTTTGTGTCCATAGTTTGGAAGCGTCAAGCAATCGCAGGTAGGAGTGAACGGGACCGCGGTGAAGGCACTGTTGCCATGCCTTCATGTAGCCTTTGGCTTCTGCTCTTGCCACTATAAATGTATTGTAAAGATGTACTAAATGAATGTAATTTGTGTGTTCTTTTGGCAATAAACTGATTATTATTATTATTATTATTACATGGATCGCTACTCTATATAACAATTGTCCAATCGAAGAATGTCATTACCCAATCTCTCATTGCGCAAGGGGAGTGATGGTTTTCACCAGATTAGGCGGCTGACATTCGTCCTAATGAAGACAACGGCACGCCGACCATACTGTAGTGGTTATGCTTCCCCAGTTCTGGTTAGTGTAAAAAGTAGATTCCGGCTCCATGTTACCCGAGTACCCGGCAATGGTAATAGATACACGTGGCGGTGCACCCGAAGCCGAGGACAAAGAGAAATGCTCCCCCGGCCGGTAATTGGGTCACTAGTACATTGTTTGCCTCACCGTCTGGCATGGCACCCGTAGGCGAGTGGCGCGACGTCTCTATAGTAACCATCTGTGCTCTGCAACTATGAAGATTTATTAATGGCTACATGCCACAGGGATGAGAGGCATCCCTGTGACAATAACCGTCCGTGGATGTTCATTGATGCAATGCATGTAGACTCGGGCAAGCGATACTTCACTTATAATTTCACCTGGGGAGGGTTTTGTTGTTGATGGGGTATACGCACTGCAGACAGGCGTGTCCTGTAATCAGACGGCTGGGTATAGGTCAGACATCGGGCAGAACACGTCTTGCCATCTATTCGCCCTGTGGGTGGCATGCTCGAGTCTTGTCTCTGATGGTGTAGGATACGAGATAACGTTCCAGATTCCTCTTTCGCAAAGAGGACTACCACTGTTGGCTTCTTTTATTGTCCTTCCACAAATGTCCAATAGTTGTCAGTGTTATTGCCATTTGACCGCCAGAGGTGAACGTGACCTCTAGAGACCAGCCTACCGGCTGACCACGTGCGCAAAGCCAATCGTGTGACATGTCAAGTGTCGTCAGTAGTGAGGATGTACGTACTTGTGAGTGTACGATCTACAGCAAATGGACTAATTCGACGACCTCTTTGTGTTCAATCGCCAAAACGGGGCCACAAGTTCTGATATTTATCGATCTGCAGATTAGCCACATTTCTTTTAATGTTCCTTAGATTCGCTTCATCGCTCACCGACATAAATCCATTTTGTAACTTCATTGTACTCGGAGGATGTAGTTACTGTTTGCGTTGACTTTATGTGGCCGTAATTAATGTCCCGATGAGAATACTGCTCTACGTAATATGTTTCAGCGCTACGTAAAGCCTATCTTTACCTGCCTGTGGTGACCATGTTTCCTCTACCTCATACTAGGTCCAATGCATATCCGATGGGTGCTATACTCTCGTGGTAAATAGAGCTAAGTAAATAGCGATGGAAGGTACAGAAGCGTTGCTAATGCCTAAATATGGCTGATGATTTGTGATGACGTAATACGGAATGTAATCTTACCCCGAACGTAGTCAGTCCTCCATTCTGATTTCGTACCAAAAAATAGTTGTGATTGGTATGGAGTTTTTGGTTGGCTCGCGTATTGGTTGCGGAGTCTTGCAGCGGGAACGGGCTGTATCGTGCGTGCTTACTCATTCAGACATTCTGTCGTATTACAGGCTGCTCTTGAGACCAACAAATACCCGGGTCGGATAAGGCTGGCGATTGTATCACAATCTCACATACCAGTAGTTCATTATTCCATCAGGGAGGCTCACTGGGTCGGTTTATGATGCATAACACATACGCCATTGATTTCTTCATTTCGGTGCTCGTAATTACCAATTCGTTATTTGAGGCCAACCATGGAAGTGAAGTTTAACAGCTTACCATTTCATGTAATGGCTGGTCTACAGTAGGTTGATATGAAGATTACGATGAAAAAAAACTGCACTGGATCTGAGGTGATAAAAAACCTTTACACTTATTGAAGCGGTTGGTAGCCACCGTGTCACCACGGTGTCAGTTTACGCACTTTTCTGAAGTCTCACAAAGAATGAGTGTTATTTTTTCGTATATAAATCTAAATAGTGATGTCTACCGCGTTAGCCGGCAGCTTTGTTTCAGAACACTTTTTTTTCTCAAATGCCGTATATTCTGCCAAACAGGTATTTTCAAAATAGGAATTTGGTTGTTTGGCTGGAAAAGATGAGCGAACCCTGGTTAATTTGCATACGCAGTTGCTAAGGGTTTTTTTTACCCATGGGAACGCTCGGAACTAGCACGTGGTTCGTGGTCTCGTCGGGCCTGTTGCCAGCACGTCTAGATCCGTGTCTTCCTCCGCCCGTGAATCCGTGAAACACCAAGTGCTATTTGACTTGGTTGATTGAGGAACCCTTTCGCCCTCCTCCCCCAACCACCTTTTCATCAACAAGTTCCGTCTCGATCGCGGTTCCACTTTCCCCATTTGTCACTGTTTTGCGCGGCGAGAGCTTGATTCATGCGCCGTATGGACGCAGTTTACCTATTTTCAACGCATTCCATTATTCAATCCAGCCTCAGTACATTCGCCCGGTAAGAGAACTTTTTTTTTTATCCCGTCTCCGGTTTTCTTCTATTGGGTTTTCCATCGCCATAGCTCTCGAGGTGGTTTACGGCCAGGCGGTCTTTCATTCCATTCCTCTCCATTCCGCCCCCCTTTTATCCCCGCTTCTTCCGTCCCTCTTTCATTCCATTCCTCTCCATTCCGCCCCCCTTTTATCCCCGCTTCTTCCGTCCCTCTTTTCCGCCATTACCCTTCAGGTTTCCTTTTTGGAAAATATTTTTGCGATCTTTTTATTATGTAGCTGCGCGCCGGACCTTGTTTGCATTCCCTTCAGTGTCTGGGGAGGAAGGGCTGTGTATGGGTTGTGGGTGGGGTGGTGGTGGTGGTGGGTTCATTGGGAGCAGGGCAGGAGTGAAATGGGACTATATGCGTGCGTGTGAGGGTCCGGCGTCGCTGCGATTAATGGAGGGAGGCGGGAGGGTCCCCTTCTACGGCCTCCACCCCCACCCCTCTCCTCACCCCAGGCTCGCCATTGAGATGTGGCATGCTATTTGTTAACAGCACGACATCGCGCTAGGAAGGTCTCACTGGGAGTCTGGGCGGCCACGTCTCACCGCTAAGGTCTCACCATGAAAGGTCTTACAGAGAAAGTCTCGCTGAGAAAGGTCTAGCTGGGAAAGGTCTAGCTGGGAAAGGTTTTTAGCAGGAAGGTTTCCAGGAAAGGTCTCGCCGGGAAGGTCTCGCGGGGAAGGTTTCACCGGGAAGGTTTCAACGGGAAGGTTTCACCGGGAAGGTTTCATCGGGAAGGTTTCATCGGGAAGGTTTCACCGGGAAGGTTTCACCGGGAAGGTTTCACCGGGAAGGTTTCACCGGGAAGGTTTCACCGGGAAGGTTTCACCGGGAAGGTTTCACCTGGAAGGTTTTACCGGAAAGGTCCCGCAGGAAAGGTTTCACCGGGAAGTTTTCACCGGGAAGGTTTCACCGGGAAGGTACCGGGAAGGTTCATTTGGAAGGTTTCACCGGGAAGGTTTCACCGAGAACGTCTCGCAGGAAAGGTTTCACCGGGAAGGTTTCATCGAGAAGGTCTCGTGGGGAAGTTTTTACCGGGAAGGTTTCACCGGGAAGGTTTCACCGGGAAGGTTTCACCGGGAAGGTTTTACTGGGAATGTTTCATCGGGAAGGTTTCACCGGGAAGGTTTCTCCGGGAAGGTTTCACCGGGAAGGTTTCGCCGGGAAGGTCTCGCGGGGAAGGTTTTACCAGGAAGGTTTCTCCGGGAAGGTTTCTCCGGGAAGGTTTCTCCGGGAAGGTCTCGCGGGGAAGGTTTCACCGGGAAGGTTTCTCCCGGAAGGTCTCGCGGGGAAGGTTTCACCGGGAAGGTTTCGCCGGGAAGGTCTCGCGGGGAAGGTTTTACCAGGAAGGTTTCTCCGGGAAGGTTTCTCCGGGAAGGTTTCACCGGGAAGGTTTCACCGGGAAGGTTTCTCCCGGAAGGTCTCGCGGGGAAGGTTTCACCGGGAAGGTTTCTCCCGGAAGGTCTCGCGGGGAAGGTTTCT
The DNA here is from genome assembly GCA_964019135.1 of Arenicola marina. Lineage (NCBI taxonomy): Eukaryota > Metazoa > Annelida > Polychaeta > Arenicolidae > Arenicola > Arenicola marina. The sequence continues at coordinate 10,241,536 of OZ025249.1, forward strand.
CCGGAGAGGTTTCTCCGGGAAGGTCTCGCGGGGAAGGTTTCACCGGGAAGGTTTCTCCCGGAAGGTCTCGCGGGGAAGGTTTCACCAGGACAGTTTCACCAGGAAGGTTTCACCGGGAAGGTTTCACCGGGAAGGTTTCACCGGGAATGTTTCACCGGGAAGGTCTCGCCATGATATGCGCGGGATAATACGAGGGTATGGTTGTGTGTTGGGTGTGATGTTGGGCGGGGTGAGGGGGTTGGGGTTTATACACGTCTCAGTCTGGGCTGCCCGGCGACAGTTTGGCCAGCACGAGGGGAGGATGGGGGGAGCGGAGCGGGGTGGGTTGTCCATACCGTGCCAGGTATCTCGGGTGGGTGAAATGTCCTATCGAGGTGAAGATGAGGGTCCGTAAAGATAGGCTGAAGACATACTGACTGTGTGTTGCCACGGCAAGTTGTCATTAGATCGAACAATGCATAAGTTGGTTGGTTGTTGGTTGTTCAGGACCGAACAATACAAAGGGAACCCGTCCTTATGATCACCGCGCATTCATCCTGGTGTTGTGCACTTCATCGAAATCTGTGCGGCCTAGCTCGTGCCATTCCGTCCCCATTACGATTTATTACGATTTTTTACGATTTGTTACGATTTGTTACGATTTATCCCCGCTCTCCACTCCCTTCACCCTCCACCCTCCACCCTCCACTCCCTCCACCCTTCACCCCCTCCACCCTTCACCCTCGGGGCCGGCGCCATAGCTCAGTGGGCTAGAGCGCTCGCATTGAGTGCTCTGGCCACCTGAGAGCCTAACGGCACGTGGATCGGTGATTCGCGCCCCGCTGTGGCCATGTCTGTGTAGTCGCAGGATAAAGATCTCGTGCACTTCTTCGTAAAGAGTAGGGGGTTACCCCCGGGGGCTCCACTCTCCCTTCCTTCTCCCATTGACGTGATATGACCAAAAGTGGTTAAAGCGTCCTGAATAACCAACCAACCAACCCTCCACCCTCCACCCTCCACCCTCCACCCTCCACCCTCCACCCTCCACCCTCCACCCTCCACCCTCCACCCTTCACCTTTGCACCAGCTACAACGCGTATTTTATCTTACTATGAGTGAACAATTTAAGGACCTGTGAGTCAGTTATTATGGCTCCGATCACTATTAACACATCTGTCTCCCGACACCAATCACCCTTTAACCTGTCAGTGATCAAGTATCGGTCATCATTCAACTACACCTAGCTGTAGTGACGACAGGATCACAGGATACCGAGAGATACCGAGAGATACAGAGAGATACCGAGAGACACCGAGAGATTCCGAGAGATTCCGAATGATTCCGAGAGATTCCGAGAGATCCCGTGAGATCACATGAGGACCGAGGCGCGAGGAGTTGAGAATACGGTCTCCGGAATACGGCAAACCAAATTTTGCTAACATTCAAATCCTCGAGCTTCTTTCTCGAAATGTACAAAAAAGATGTTCTTTTTGAGATATGACATATAAAGGGATGGCCAAGAAAGACCATTATTTGCGTCTAATAAAATATAAAAAACAAGAGGATTTTCAAGAATGACTGCTGCAGTTTCGTCTGAAAGTCGTTGATTTGTTTATCGTGCTAACGACACCGCATTTGGTGATAAGGGGCGCGGCTTGAGGTAAGCAAATAAGAAGGAAGAGAGGGTTACTAGAAGGCATGTTAGAATGTTAGATGGGTGGGGGTTGGATAAGAAGATACATGTATATACGGTGTTGAGGTTTGGGGTTTGAATTACAATTGACCGGTCGTTGCATTGATTTGCGTGGCGAGATCTTGCCTTGTCTTAGCCTGGCCTTGTCTTGCGTTGCCTGGTCTCACGTTGCGTTGCTTGGTTCAGAGTTTCGCCGCCTTTCCTTGCCTGTTCTTGCTTTGCATTGGCGTGCGTTGCCTGGTCTTGCGTTGCCTGGCTTGCAGTGCTTGGTACTCTCTAGCCGTGCATTGCATTTTATGGAATTAATTTATCTTGTCCTGCGCTTCCGTACGATGCCATGTCTGCCCGGGCTTGTTGGCTTTGCATTCATTACCTTACCTTCACTTGTCATACTTTGACCTTGTATTGCTTTGTTTTGGCTCGTCTCACCTAGCCTCACTTTGCCCTACCTTGACTTCGTCAGACGCGTCATGTATTGTATGTTACTACATTGACTTTGACTTGACCTGTCTTGTCTTATCCTGTCTTGCCTTGTCATATCATGCCTTGCCTTGTCTTGGCTTTGCTTGTCCTGTCTTTTCTTGTCCTGTCTTTGCTTGTCCTGTCTTTCCCTGTCCTGTCTTTCCCTGTCCTGTCTTTCCCTGTCCTGTCTTTCCTTGTCCTGTGTCCTGTCTTTCCTTGTCCTGTCTTTGCTTGTCCTGTCCTTCCCTGTTCTGTCTTTGATTGTCCTGTCTTTGATTGTCCTGTCTTTGCTTGTTCTGTCTTTGCTTGTCCTGTCTTTCCTTGTCCTGTCTTTGCTTGTCTTTCCTTGTCTTGTCTTTGCTTGTCTTTCCTTGTCCTGTCTTTGCTGCTCCTGTCTTTGCTTGTCCTGTCTTTCCCTGTCCTGTCTTTCCTTGTCCTGTCTTTCCTTGTCCTGTCTTTGCTGCTCCTGTCTTTGCTTGTCCTGTCTTTCCCTGTCCTGTCTTTCCCTGTCATGTCTTTCCTTGTCCTGTCTTTGCTTGTCCTGTTTTGCTTGTCCTGTCTTGCCTTATCCTGTCTTGCCTTGCCTTGTTTCGGCTCTTCATGTCTTGCCTTATCCTGTCTTGCCTTGCCCACCTTGATTTGCCCTACTTTGCTTTGCCTTGTTCCGTGTTGTCCTGTCCTACATTACCTTACCGTTGCCTATCCTGATCTGTCCTGCATTCCCTTGTTTTGTCCTGCCTTACCTTGCCGCATCTTGTCTGTCCCCTGTCCAGGGTGGCCGATGAGGGGTAAGAGGAGCATCGGGTCATGAGGGCCTTGGTGTCTCGGTGGGTGCCCCGTCCTCGGTCCCCGACCCCCGCGACGGTCCTCGGTCGACCTTTGGCGGGTGGGAGCGCGGTGGGAGAGCGGCGGGATAAGGCTGCCGCCAGATCCCTTGGCTTTGCCACTAAGCTTGGCCGCCATCCCCGAGTCAGGTGATTGATGACAAAAGTTGATTGCATTTCGCGGGCCTGGAGAGGCCGTGGGTATCCCGGCAAGCGGCGCGATAAGGCCAGAGAGCCAACCGACGGGTCGGCAGAAGAGTGGGCTGGTTGGGCAGCCGGGGTGGGCAGTCTTCGTGACGTCGGCAGTAGCGGACCGCCCGTCGCTAGGTGGCGCTCGCGTGGGTCCCGTCTCGTAGCTGGTCACTCCCTGTCCCTGCCTCAACCCCTATATTCCATTCCCTTTCATTCCCTTCTCTATCCAGGCCTTACCGTGGACCCCCCCCCCACCCCCTTCCCAGTCAATCCCCCTCACATACCGGCGACCCCGACTAGGCACCCTGGATGTCTACCGAGAGGACTGACCCCGGTGACTGATGACGTTCCTAGGGACGACGCGTGTTCCTCCCCCCGCCCTCCCCACATCGCCCCTCCGGCCGCCAATGACGAGCGCCTTAACCTTTCTGTCCGCTCTGCATAATCCAGTCGTAGGACTACCCCCAGCTCTTTACTCTTTGTCTTCTCCGACGCAGCAAACGGCGCATTACGACTGCACGCTGGATGTCGTCGCCATAAGTTGCCTATAACTTCACATTCCGTGAACTTTGCCTCATCGTTGGCCGATACTTCTCGATTCCATTTTTTTTACGACCAGCTGCAAGCCGTAAGAACCGCATCACGCCGTCACAAAGGACTGGAGCAGCACAGTCTCGCACAGAATCACTGGCATTCCATGTCACCATCAGTTGTGACTATAAATCTTATCAGAGGAATTTAATGTCGAAATTTGATTTAGCTTTAGTGCTTATGATTTTCTGTTACTCTACTTACACCCATATGCCTTTTTTTTAATACCATTCAATAACGTGTGCCGAGTGTACATGCTCACAGAAGTATTAACGACAACGAGTAATTTAAAAAAAAACGTTTATATTGCGTGATTCATTTTGACTAGTAAATGGGTTTAATTTAACTATTTGCAGCTCAAAAGGCCTTTTTTCTTTGCCCCTGAAATAGAGGTCACCTCGAAGTACCACTAAGTACGACTCTTAATTTGCCTCGTAAAAATAGGTCAATGAATTGCAAATCAATGACGCCACATGGAACAATGCACAACAGTATGAAACAGATACCCACTCCCCATATCTAAACCACATGCTCCTTTTTGCAACTGATATCTTCCATCATGTTGTATTTAGTTTTTGCCTTTGACGCGACTCTTCTGTGAGCCTCTCTACAAGGAAGGATGGAACAAATGTCAGTACTTCCGCAATCGTTACAAACAAACCATTCATTTCGTTCTATCTCACCTGTTATCGATGCTCACCCCGAGGAGCGTATCTGGATCGCTTTTCACGGATCCTCGCGCTGAGAAGTGACACCGCTCGCTTGCCTGGCAGGCCACGAAGTGCAATCATGTACGGCATATGTACCCCCGCCACCCTACTCACCCCCTCCCTACCCACCTAACCACCCCCTCGCTCCACCCACTCCCTCGCTCAACCACCCCCGTCGCCCCGTCGTCCAGTCAATCAACATCACATGGGGTACTGCGCCCCCCCCCGACCCCTGTCCACCTTGTCCACCCCCAGCCCCATCCACCCCCCGCCCCGTCCATCCCACCCCGCACATGCCCTTACTTCACCTGTTGTTTGGCACGGCTGCATTTTTGTTTAACACTTGTGGGCGTCGAAGTGCCTTTCACAGGACTTCCAGTGCAATGTGTCTAACCTAATTGCGAGACACTCCGCGCGGCACACGCACGCGGCATCGCGCCGCGCCAGGTAGCAGAGCCAGGGGGTAGGAGAAGTAAAGGGTGAAACGTAAACCTTGTAAAACCAATATTAACAGAACAGGATTGACGACGCTAATGGGGTAAACATGAATGGCGTAAAAAGAAGAAACGAAAAATAGCAGTGAGAAGTCGCACCCTTTGCTTCAATATGTGACGACGCTCTAGGGTAAAGAAAAACATATCCCCCAGGGCGAAGTTCACGTGCTTCTGGCACTGGGGGCATCCTTGACATGATGAAGATCACCATTTGTTTTCACTATGTTGTGCGGCAAGTGGCACTTGGTCGATGTGTAGCATTCGATATTCCGCCTCAACGCTGGCCAACGAAGGCGTGGCGTAGCCAAATCGGGTCATGGGATAAGGGGCAACACGCTCAGGTAAAGTGTATATAAGTGTGGATCCTTGCCATACTAACAATTCCAGGGAGCATTTACTGACAGCTTGCGTGTTGTGGCCGCGGACATCGATGATCTAACCTTTATTGACGCTGAAAAACAAGTCCAAATATTTTTTACCATAGATCGATACTTTATGTTTCGGCATAAATGCAGACTGACATATCTTGGTTACGGTGATGTAATAATATGTGCGTAAGTTTGTTTTAACTATATAATGGTAGCCGTGCAAGCCAGTTAGTTACCCTGCATTGCGTGTGCTATCCTGCTATCTGGTAACTGATTCTGTCTGGATAATTGCGTGGCGCGCATCCACAAGAACTCGAAACGTCCGCTAATATCTCTTCATCGCTGTCGCCAGTCTATTTGATAAATAAACCACGTTTATCTGGCGGGGTAATCAGATACTTATTGGCGTTCTTAAAATTGATTGATCCTTACTTTTTTTGCTTTTCTAACTGCAATCGAGAGCTGCCCTATGTTAAGCATGTACCTACTGAATGAAAGGTCGATCCAAGTCGGTTGTGCCATTAGAATCATGCGACGCCGAAGCTAATGCGTGTGTTCATTGTGTTTGCCATGCCAGGCCGCGCCTCGCCGTGCCATGTTTCTCCGCTGCGTCCTATTCTCATTTGAGCCAATCCAGTCTTTACGTGAGGTAGTCAGTCAACAGGTCACATGGCCCATTCCTAACTCCTCACAGCGGTCGTGTAACGCACGTTTCGATTGGGCCAACGTAGCCATTGAAGCTGCCTAGCCATAGAAGCTACGTGGCCATTGAAGCTGCCTAGCCATAGAAGCTACGTGGCCATTGAAGCTGCCTAGCCATAGAAGCTACGTGGCCATTGAAGCCAACGTACCCCTTGTAGCCATCTTATATTACGCTGTGTGTACGTCTGATGCCATTACACCGTTTAATGACTCACATAAGGCTCACGATTGGATCAGATAGGACAGCGTATGTACAGACATGAAATGCCGATGAGAAGTGTTAACCGGCATCATGCATCAAATATAATGGTATGTACAACCAATGTATGCACACAGACATATCGTGGCAATGCAGGATGGTCACCTATCGGTCGTATAGTAAAAAAAAACCCGAAGATGAGTGTTACCAAGCCATGGAAGAACAGCTCATGTTCACGTATTGAGTTTGGTGCTAACACAAAAGCACAATAAGGATAACTGGGGATAACCAGGGATGAAGCAATTGATAAATGGGGCGTGTTAAAGGGTTGGGTCGCTACGTCTGACGTCATAGCTGGCCCGCTTAGCGACCAATCGCCACTGCATATGGCCTTATCCCTGCGCATTCACAGCATTGTTGATACACAATGGGCGAGTGAAGCACATTATTAGTGGCGGTAGATAGCTATCACCATGTCAGGGCTATGTTTGTGTATGTGTCTGTCTGTCACTCATTGTCTCTCTATCTCTGTGTCTTAGTCTCTATCTCTTTCTCTGTCTCTTTCTTTCTCTCGTTCTCTCTCTTTCTCTCTCTCTTTATCTCTCTCGCGCGCTCTCTCCGTCGCTACATGTGAGTGGCCCATCTGGCAAAAACTGCCAAGGTCATCGACACAGTTATTGACTTATTATTGATTGCGGTGTAAGTCCCCCTCGCCTCGCCTTTGGTTTGTAGTTGTTATAGTCCGCCTGGTCTCGCTGCTACTACCGGTGAGGTTACCCCGACCGCTCGGCCACTCGCCCACTCCAGGTGACGACGGACCGTTAGCTTTAAGGTGGCTCCTGTCGGATGTCGTCGCACCGGTAATAAGGACGGACAACGCCAGTAACACCAGGAGCGTCAGCATCCGCGGCAGGCAGGCAGGCTGGCTGGCAGCAAGCATGCCGGTATCCGTGGAGGATAGCACTCACGTACCGCCACCTGTGAGACTCACTCCTACATCTCTCGGCACTAATAATGTCGCATGGCCGCATGGCCATGCACGCCGCTTGGCACATCACTTGCTGGCAATGCTTTTCGTGCCCTACATTTTTTGTTTACCGCCGGGGAATGTAATATCGAATAATAGTCCCGCGATCTGTCAATAGCTCCATCCGGGGCAGCTGTTTGTCTTTTCACAATCCCGAAGCGAAGCAATAAGATGTGATATCGACAACATATCTGGCCCCGTCAATGTTTGTCTCCAACTGTTTGTCTGTTTTAGAGTCAAGAAACAGCGGCTGATAACGGTTTGATCTTCTTCATGTCCTGTGTGGGCTTGTCTGCCCCTATATACAACAGTTTTTAATGTGTTTTTTTCTTCGTATATTCGTTTTTTTGGTTAAATATATGGACTTATTTGGATAGGTGGGACGGCTTTGCCTCCTAGGTTTGATGTGATGCCTTTCTAATACGTGGTTATTTGTTGTTTCAGAGGAGGGCTGACAATGCCACACCACACGACTCGGCCGAGAAGAACTCCATATGCGTCCACGCCACTGGTTAGTATGCTTACTTTTTTTATCGTTCATGAACGTAGAGGTAGAGGATTGGGGACACTCACTGCCTCAGTTGGTTAGCGGTTGTGGGTTAGAACCCTTAAACCTTCATCTTATCTAGGGAACATTCTATCCCGATTTAGGCTTCACGTGCACAAAAGTGGCATAAAACTCCAAAATATTATTCCCGAAGCACCATGGATCATTGCTTTGCAGGCGCTTATATTCGAACCAATATATAAACTAATATATTGATTCGGTTCTTTTCTTGCCTGTCAGGCGATTTTTTTTTTCAAATAATATCTTCGTTTTCATTGAACGTCGGTCCGGTTTATCACATATGAACGCCAAGGTGGCATCAAAAAGAAAGAAAAAGAAAACAAATCCCATTTATCCATTCCTTCTTTTTTCGCTATGTTGACAGCTACTCCGCTACTCAGCTGAACGACTGCAAATCTTTTGGAAACTGTATAATCGTATTCGTTCCATTTGTTGTTATGGGACGTTTGTTTAGTTGCGGATGGCTAACTTGATTCCTGTTAATGTACCTTCGCTGCCCGCCTACAGTGGGGCCACGAAGCCCGTGTAGCGGGCAGTGACAGGAGATGAATCTAATGGCTGGGCCATAACCAGGCCTTGTACTTACCTATCGCCTTGTCCGCAATCGCCCACTGCACCTTCCCCACCCTCTCCCCAGTCTCCCCTCCCTCCCTATCTTCCCACTTCCCCGCTTCCCCCTCCCGGGATGGCTTTCCTTGACCTTGTCATGACATTGCGTCGGATCGTTCTATTTTTTCCCCACTGGGAAGATTCCCATTTTTGGGCCAGAAACCTGGTGGCCCCAGGTTCAACGGCTGCACCGAGACAGTTACTGGTTACTGGTTGGCCGATGCGTCCGGGGAGGGCGGGAGGGAGGAAGAGAAAATCTGCCGTCCACACGAGCAGCAGTGGAGTTAAGCCGGAGAAAATAACTATCTGGAAGAAAAGCACATGGATATTTCAGATATGTTTTTTTTTGTATGTTTTGGTGGTGGTGGGTGGGATAAGCAAGCTTATGGGCGTGGAAGGACAAGAGAAGTGCAGGAGAGAATCCTTGGGAGGAAGAGAGAAGGCTAGATGAAGAAACTAGACTAGACGAAGGAACTATGGTGGGGTGGGGGTGGGCAGGTGGGGTGTTGTGTTGCGGGGAAGCACAGGGCTCGAACGGCGGAAGTTACCAACAGATTTATGTACACGGTAAATGGAGATGCTTGTTATAAGATGGCATTGATGGAATCGGGAGGAATGGTGGTGCGAGCTGTGAGTGGTGGTGCGAGCTGTGAGTGGTGGTGATGGTGGTGGGGCGAGCTGATGGTAATGGTAGTGGTGGTGGGGTGAGTTGATGGAGATGATGGTGGTGTTGGTGGTGGTGATGGTGGAATCTGGACGAGAATGGTTGTTATATTTTCATTGTCATATTATATTTATCTTATCTGCTCATGTCATTTTATCATTCTCGTTCAACAGGACTTGTGCTAATGTTTATTGTTGACTTTTACATACCGACGTTAAATAAAACATTATCTTATCTTATCCTAAGACTCGGGGATTGTGACCCCGGCCAGGCGGGGCCAGGGCATGGCGCAGATAATGGATGTCAGAGCTTTAGTAAACAGGGGTGATGGGAGAACATTTTGTGGATGATGGTGATAACAATTGGTAACTGATACTGATGTTACCGTCACATATTAATGATGGTGACTGAAGTGCTACGATTCTCAGCATGGTGATAATAATTGATGAGCAACGATTATCGTCATGGTTTATAACAATTCCAGGCACTGATGCTGATTGGGATGCGTGTTAATAATGACTGTCATAAGGTCTAACAATGATTGCCACGTTGCCGATCGTGATTGGCATGCACGCCGAGTAAGCCGATGAATCGTTCTGCGCATCGACCGACGTAAAAATATTCCCTGCGACTTAAAAACAGCCTATAGAGCCCAAGGAACGTTGAGGATCCCCTTTTAGAGCCCGGTCACAGCCCCGCCCAGCGTGGCCACAATGGCTGTTCCCATTCCGCTTACCCCCGCCCCCGTCATTCCCTCCCGTTAACCCTCCCCCGTCACTCCTCCCCACCCCCACCCCACCACCCCCAACGCCACCAACCCCGACACTTCGCGTTGCTAGGCAGGACGTGCCAGGGCATCACGTGCCCCGACTGTTGCCACGGAGTTAGCCCGACTATTCCTAATTTACCGGTTTTGGCCATCTTCTTCGCCGACTAGCTTGGCCTGGGAAAAAAAGACCCTGCCCCGATCTTCTTGACATGCCTTGGTCATAAAGTCTTCCCCCCGGCCCGGCTCGACGGTGTGTACGACAAGAGGTCGAGACGGCCGGCCTGGCGTGATCTCATGCTAAGGCAAGGGCCCTGGAGCCGTTAATACTTGATCCCAGCAATGGATTAAACCTGTTTTTCTGGCTCGTTCACACGTCCGGCTCTGTTTTTTTTTGTGTTGTCAAAAAACTTTTTTTTTTTTTTTTTTATAAGCTTTTCGACTCGAGGACAAAATCTCCCTTTCACCCATCAGCGCTATATCCAGGCATGCCAGTAGGCGCAGTCCGATTGGCTCTGCTTTCTCCGCCTCTCCCCCTCTCCCCGCCGCCCTGCCAGTTTTTCCTTGCCTCCTCACCCCCCCCCCCCTCCCTCTGGAGGGTCTTCGCGCTGTTCCCTCTTTTTTAAAGAACACACATCTCTCTTCGGAACATCTAGATCACCCCTCTCTCTTCCTCCTCGCCCCATGGCTTTTCTCCTGCTCCATCCGCCTTGCTCTCGTCTATCCATCCCTTGCCCTGCTCCTGTCCCTCTCCCTCCCAATCCCTCTCCCCCTCTCCTTCGCTTTCTTCCTCTCCTTCCCTCCTCCCCCTCTCGTTTTTTCCTCTCATCCCCCCCCCCCTCTCGCTATCCCCTCCTCCTTCCTCTCGCCGTCTGCCCCCCAGTCGGTTTCCCCCAGCCCTGCCACCTGTTTATAAAGGAAGCGTGGCGAACCCTGCGACCTTGGAAGTCGTCCAGATTCCCGGGATAATTCTGGGAGATGCTAAGAAAGGTATTAAGTCGTTGAGGCCCGGTGACAAATTCCCTGCCTTCTCCAGATGCCTGGCTTACAATGGCGATGCCGTTACCCTGGAAACGTGTTTAGGCAGCGATGGGAGGTATGAGTGAGGGTGAGTGGTACGGGCCATGTGGCGGGGGTGAGGGTAGTACAGGGGAGGGGAGGGGAGGGGGGGGGGGTTGAATCTCGCGGAGAAGGATGGACCTCTAAAAGCAATGTAACGGCGCTGATTACGTCTGGCGGTGGAGAGGGATTGGGGAGAGGAGATGGTCATGGTCATGGCGGGGCTGACGGTGATGGTGGTGGTCATGGCGGGGCTGACGGTGATGGTGGTGGCGGCAGTGATGGTGGGGATGGTGGTAATTGTGGTTAGGGTGGTAATTGTGGTTATGGTGGTAACTGTGGTTATGGTGGTGATGGGGGAGATGGTAGGGGTGTTCTGCGTTCGAGTCCGGCTCGGGATTCTAACCTAGACATGTTTCATCGTCCCGGGAGATTCCTTGGCCTAGTTAAGCCTTCTGTGCACAGCAGTGGCCTGAACACCGGCATGACCATGGGCATGGTCATGGTCATGGTGCCCAATTTGTCTATGCCTTTTCCTTTTCCTTTCTTTTTCTGACTGGATGCTAGTGAGACCACAGCATTATCTGGTGATCGTTTGCGTTAATAAAGACATTTCGAATCAGTTTCTCAGATTTTTCCTTTTCTTTGAATCTTTTCCCCAACTCTGTCCATGAGCCTTAGCTCTAAATATCATGAATTTGATACTTCTCTCATGTCTCGTTCGGTCATTGGCCCTCTGATCGGATCTGATCTCCAACTTATGTTTGGCAACTGTAAGCCGGGTCGCTGGCTCCAATCCGCCTCGGCACTCTCACTTGGAGGCGCCACGGAGGGGAGGGGGGTGGGGGGTTGATGACCGCATTATGTCCCCAGCCCCTCCCTGTCCCTCCGACCTGCGTCACACCCCAGCATTGTGGCGCACACCACCCAGCTAATGACTGGCCGGCAAGAATGGCTTGATATTCCTGTAAGCATGATTATGCTGTCATCATCTGGCCGTCTTCAGCCCTCGGTCGCACCGACCCAGGCAAAGAAAAAGATCGGCTTTCAGCTGCATTCGGCCAGCTTTGTCCCAACCTACGTACCTACCCTCGCCTTAGCCCCATGCTGACGCCTAAAACCAGCTTGCCGGCCTTGGGGAAAATGCTGCAATCACTAGGAATAACCTTTTTGGGTCTCACCGCTGCGCCGACGAACTGGATTACACACGACAGTATCATGGAGTTCTTATATCGGGCGTCGCTATGGCTTTGGTAGATCATGTTCGCCTTTCTCGGCGGCCGGGGAGGTATCCCCGACGTGTTGTGCGCTATATATGATCTCGCGGTTTCAATTTATATCCACATTTAGACCGGCTGCAGTTACTTTATCTCAACAACATGCTATAAAGGGATGTCTTCATGAAAGGGAACGAGCTAGAAATAGCATCTTCTCCCCGAAGCTACACCGTTTTGCAATGGTTGGCTTTTAATACAGTGGCGGAACATCAGCCACGGTGAAGCGGCCGAGACCTCACCCGTCAGCCACCGTGAGGCGACCGAGACCTCACCCGTCAGCCACGGTGAGGCGACCGAAACCTTACCCCTCAGCCCCCGTGAGGCGGCCGAGACCTCACCCGTCAGCCACCGTGAGGCGGCCGATACCTTACCCATCAGCTCCCGTGAGGCGGCCGAGACCTCACCCGTCAGCCACCGTGAGGCGACCGAAACATTACCCGTCAGCCACGGTGAGGCGGCCGAGACCTTACCCGTCAGCCACGGTGAGGCGGCCGAGACCTCACCCGTCAGCCACCGTGAGGCGACCGAGACCTTACCCGTCAGCCAGGGTGAGGCGGCCGAGCCCTTACCCGTCAGCCACCGTGAGGCGGCCGAAACCTTACCCTTCACCCACCGTGAGGCGGCCGAGACCTTACCCGTCAGCCACCGTGAGGCGGCCGAAACCTTACCCTTCAGCCACCGTGAGGCGGCCGAGACCTTACCCGTCAGCCACCGTGAGGCGGCCAAGACCTCACCCGTCAGCCACCGTGAGGCGGCCGAGACCTCACCCGTCAGCCACCGTGAGGCGGCCGAGACAACACCCGTCAGCCACCGTTAGGCGGCCGATACCTTACCCGTCAGCCACGGTGAGGCGGCCGAGATCTTACCCGTCAGCCACCGTGAGGCGGCCGAAACCTTACCCGTCAGCCACCGTGAGGCGGCCGAAACCTTACCCGTCAGCCACCGTGAGGCGGCCGAAACCTTACCTGTCAGTCACCGTGAGGCGGCCGAGACCTTACCGTCACCCGTCAGCCGTCAGTGTTTCAGTCTGTCAGTCAATCCAGCTGTCAGTCAATGTGTCAGTGAGTCAGTCAATGTGTCAGTGAGTCAGTCAATGTGTCAGTCAGTCAGTGTGTCAGTCAGTCAGTCAGTGTGTCAGTCAGTCAGTCAGTGTGTCAGTCAGTCAATGTGTCAGTCAGTCAACGTGTCAGTCAGTCAATGTGTCAGTCAGTCAACGTGTCAGTCAGTCAATGTGTCAGTCAGTCAATGTGTCAGTGAATCAGGCTGTCAGTCATCCAGGCTGTCAGTCAGTGAGGTTGTCAGTCGGAGCCGGTTTGTCTGCGCCTCAGGCTGTGTTGTTTCTGTCTTACTGTGTCCTATAGGGTAATGATACAGGCTCGATATGGTCTGTAAAAGCGAGTCTGGTCTAATAATAATACCGTTACTAATAATAGGGATTTTTCACATTTTAAGCGCGTTATCAGAATACGCTGCTGTAAAAGTCGCCAATGTCATATAATCTTCATATGATGCAATCACCGGATCACAACCTGATAATTACATTGAACCAATCAGGTACGAGAAGGCATTTATTTCGGTTTATCTTCGCCGCGCTTCGCCGCGCTACATGACGAGCGATAAGATTCCAGCTCCGACAACTTCCGGCTCTCAGAATTAAACTGATATGTTAGGAAGCAATCATCTGTTAACGCCTTTGATGGACTGATGTGGGGTAATCACACCGAGCGTCACGAGCCACAGTTTAATGGTCGCGTCGGTGAGGGAGCAGGACCAAGGGAACAACCAAAGAAACACGACACATTGTTAAAAAAAGCGCCAAAAAAAGCATGCGCAAATCTATGAGGTAATCACTCTTAGTCGGATCAAGGATTTCCGTGCATAATATGAGGTGAAGTTTATTGGCCGACTCGCCGGTCAGGTTGGCCCAGGAATTGATCCCGCCCTAAGGCCTTCCTGCTTACACCCTCTACTCAGCGGCATTAGATCTACCCCCCCCCTGCCCAATCCCTGCCACCCCCTTCCGGAAAGATCGATGTGACTACCAGGGGGCGCTGTCAGTCCGCGGCGCTGCATAACCCCATCCTCTCCCTTTTACCCCTCCCCGATTACCCCGCCGCTTGCCCCCCCCCCTCCTCTCTCTCCCTATCTTACCTCTCGTTCTCACTCTGTTGCCTCCCCTAGGCACCGCCGCCGTCCTTCTACGTCTGACACCCCCTGGGAGAGGCGTTGATTCCCCCCCCCCCTGTCGCCTCTCCCTCTGTCTTCGCCTCGTTATTGCTCTTAACACCTCTCCACGCATGCGCACACATTAGCTGGATTTTGCACCTCGTATAAATACACTGGGTTAAGCCTTGGGTGGAGCAGCGATTCAGGGAGAATAGGAAAAAGCGTGGGAGGGGTAGGGGGCGGAGGTGGGGGTGTGAGCGGGGATCCCTACGTGCGATAACTACTCCCGCGCCTGCTCATTCTGCTGGTCATAAACGCCTAACAAACCCACCCTCGCCAACATTATCTCCGCCATTTGGGAATTTTCCGTCACTTTTTAACAAGTCTCTTAATCTAACCCCACCTGCCGAGTATAAAAGAAACATTTCTTTTTTTTAAAGGAGATACTTGGAGCATACGTGGAAAGGGAGATCTGTCACAATTTGGCCTAAGCCACACATGTTAACGCATGAGCTTGAAACCATGGAATAAGAAATCAGGCAGGGCAGGCGAGATGGCGTGCTGGGAACATATACACGCGTGACGTCACTGGGCGGCTGCCTGGGCACCTGACCGAGGGACGGGAGCGAGTTTTAGACTTCTCTCGGTAAGCAAAACGTGTCTCGATCCATTTGATTTATGACTATTCCTGGGTCCGTGTGGGGGAGTCATCTTCTGGAACAAGATGTTTGCGCCGTGACGGAATAAAGACCTCTTCCCCATCCACGTGTGTTCTGTTAAATTTCCCTTACTGATAAAGCCCTTTGGCCTCACATTCTGTGACTCTTCCTTCTGCATAAATCTTTAGCCTCATTTTGTCCCTCTCTTACTCTGTCCATGAGCCTAAGCTCTAAATATCACGAATTTGATACTTCTATGGACAAGATGTTGCGTTGTGACGCAATTAAAACCTCCTTCCCGTCCAGGTGTGTTCTGTTCCATTTAAAGCTACTCATACAAGTTTGCACCCAAGTTTTCAAGATATTCTCGAGAATCATTGTCTGACTACGTGAATGTTAGCCATGTCCGACATATCAGTTTTATCATGTTAAAAGGCAAAAATGGCAGCAATGTAAAAATGTTGATGATTTTTTTAAATCCTTTATTTTTATTACGAAACGCTCTGGAACATGGGACTGAACAACTGGGCTGGCTTGCATAATGTATAAGCCGGTGGTCCTGGGTTCGACTTCCGGTGGCGACATCATCGACATAAGGACCGTGGGTGACTTAAATACCTACAATTATCTGAGGCCAATATGCAATATCAGTGCGTTCATTATCCGACAAAGATTCCTTCTGCTTAAACCCCAGAGCCGCGATTGAATACAACAAATCCTATATTGAGGCTCCAAAATGGGTGAAGTGGTTGGTGGTTGATCAAACTACGCCCCCTCCCCCCCCCCCCCCACCCTACCCCTCCACCCCACCCCCTTGATCGCTGCGCGACCGCGCTTTGATACGTCACGTGACGTAGGGATGACGTTCGTCAGGGGCGCGGCCGACGTACTGCTATTTCGTCGTATTTTTAAGGGCAGTCTCACCCCGGGACGGGTGGGTGGGTCACGGCTGTGGCGGGGGAGGGGTGGTGGGGGGGGGGGCGGTGTGGGTGTGGGTGTCGACTCGAGTGTTGGCTCTGGGGCCGGTCCATCGAGGGGTGCCGGTCGGGCACCTCGACCCCAGCCCGGCTTGGAATAATACCGTCCAGCACTTTGTCTATTGCGCCCTGTCCCGACTTGTCTATTGATTTCAAGCTTTCGCCGATTTCCTGCAGCCTAGAGACGCCTGGGTGTGGAAAATCGTACCCCCTCCCCCCGCCTACTTTACCCCCCCCCCCTCCCTCCCACCCTTGTGCTGCCCCTTCCCACCTCCTCGTTGCCTCCCCGCTTTAGTTCCATTGGCCCCTTCCCCCGGTCCCTCCTGAGACGCAAATGTGTGAAGGAAGTGTACTAATCACCTTGGTCGCTGCCAGATGAAAAGGGTCAGAGACTGTAGGGCAGCCGCGACTGGCGACCGACCAGGGACCACGAGAGATGAGGGTTGTTGAGACCGTGGGGGGGGGTTGAGGGTGTGGGGCGGGCGGGGGGGGGGATTGAGAGGGTGTAGGACGAGGGGGGGGGTGTTGAGAGGGTGTGGGGCCCGGGGGGAGGTGTGAGGTGGATGTGGGGGTGGTAGAGGAGGAGTGGGAGGGCTAGGGTGGGGCGGGTGGGGGGGTCAACTGGACTGTTTGGCCTGTGTGGTGGGCTTGCTTTAGTCCCAGAAGATGGTTGGGCGGCCGCTTTAAGAGTCTCGGACTTTCCAGGAGCACGGCACGGCGGGACTGGATAAAGAGGAGGAAATAGCGTGAGGGCAGAAGGCAACTACTTGCCCGGCCAAGACACTAATTCGTCCTTCTCACTTCCCCATACGGGGAGGGTGTGGTGGCGGTTCCCGGACACTCCCCACTTCCTCACCCACCCTCCCTCCTGTCCGGTGCCTGCCACATCCCCGATCTTAATAGCCTGAAGGCAAGGCGAAGGCGGCCTGGTGTCGGGCTACTACAGATCCTTGTGTTCAATTTGCTCGCCTTTTTATAGAAGTGTACCTCTCCCCCTAGCCAGCGCTATGAGGTAACGGCGACACTGTTCGACACCTGAATCTCGCCTCTGTGTCATGCAATGATGTTCTATAACAACCTGCCATGTGCTATGTGTCATCACGGGGCTTATGCTCTGTACTATGCTATATCATATGTCTGTGATAAATGGCTTATGTATATCATGTGGTTTGCCATACGATATGTATGTACACTGGCTTATGATATGCCCTGGTCTGGTCTTCAGCAGGGTATTGCAATCACGTTTCTGCCAATCTGTCGCTATCACGTTTGCTTCGGTCTGTCTGCCATCGTTTGGCTATGTCATGTTTCGTTTGGTATGGCCTCACAATAACCTGTTTCATATGGTACCTTCGCCATGGTCACACTATAACCTGTTTCATATGGTACCTTTGCCATGGTCTCACTGTAACCTGTTTCATATGGTACCTTCGCCATGGTCACACTATAACCTGTTTCATATGGTACCTTTGCCATGGTCTCACTGTAACCTGTTTCATATGGTACCTTTGCCATGGTCTCACTGTAACCTGTTTCATATGGTACCTTTGCCATGGTCTCACTGTAACCTGTTTCATATGGTACCTTTGCCATGGTCTCACTGTAACCTGTTTCATATGGTACCTTTGCCATGAGCTCGCTATAACATGTTTCAAATGTACCTTTGACATGACCTCATTATAACCCGTTGCCTCGTTGCTGTGCCATACACCATATCATGAGCCTTACCCTAACGGATCTCCATGGATTGCCGCGTAACGGGCCCTGAACCAGGTTCTTTACAACGACCGCTGTCGTTCCCCGACCATCTGGCCTATTAAACTTACATGCTTTCTTCCTTGTCCCATGTTTTCTGGCTATGGACTTTGGACTTTATCGTCGATGATTTCAGCCAGGATCTTAAGAACTATTCCGTGCCACATCCATCATGTCAATGACTAATACGGTGACTACACACACGCCTGCTGTTTCCCCTTCGTGTCTTCCTTAGAAATCCACCGTCTACCTCCAGTATTGTCCTGTTTTATTGCGTATTTTCTACCAAGTTCACTTCCACAACCAAATTCGCATCCCATCATGATGGTGTTGATTACCATGTGAGAGTTTCTTTCATGCATCTTACCATTGACCTCTTTGACCTTCGCCATCGTCTGTCGCTTTCTTTCTCTTCCGTCTACATAATTCCATAATTCATAGCCGCTGTATCCTCTTGTTATTTTCCACCATCATCTTTTCCGACATCGTATAAGTCGGTTTTCCTATTAATTACCAGGCCATTCTCATGCAATGATCTTTCGGATTTCCTGCGGGACCGCATTGGTGTCTGGCCGTGCTGTTCTCGCTCGTGTCTTTGACAAGGTTTGCTGCCACAGACCATCACCTACCTCCACTCACCTGCCAGTGTAGCTATCCATCACCCCAGTGTTCATCTTCCCACATTGCTGTACCGCATTAGGGTCTCCTCCTGGGGCGTAACACTCGACTGCATAGCAAAGGTCTCTGAATATGGGGCAGATTTCATCCAAATCATTCATTTCCCCCCGCGAGATTTAATTTCTATACATCAGTACCCGCTAGCGACCGCTCACCCTCATATGAACGGGTGCGTGCCACCCTGAATGGTCTGCCAACATATACGCGTATATATATTGTATATACATAAATGTATGAATGTGTACACATGTTTGTTCGTATGTATTTGTGTACATATGTGTTTACAATTTAGTTGTGTGCACATGTGTGTACGTATTTATTTGAAAACACATGTACATCTAGGTGTGTGTGCACATATGTGTGTATGTATTTGCATATGTAGACTACGTTTATATGTGTGTGTACATAGGTATATATGTGTGTACATAGGTATGTGTGTGTGTACATAGGTATATGTGTGTACATAGGTATATGTATGTACATAGGTATATGTGTGTGTACATAGGTATATGTGCGTATACATAGGTATATGTGTGTACATAGGTATATGTGTGTACATAGGTATATGTGTATACATAGGTATATGGGTGTACATATATATACAAGGTATATGTGATAAGTACATGTATGCATGTATATTTTATTTTCGATGTAAGAACCCAACGGTGTTATAAGGACATGGGGGGGGGGGGTGGAATGGCCAATCCGGAGTACTTGCTACACAGTGGAGAGGGTGGTGTGGTCAGGGTATAGGAACTGGCGCAGGCTTCGTGATGGCCGGGCAGGGGGGGGGTCAGCTGACTCGCCACGCCGAGGGCGATCGCCGCGGCTGTTAATAGTATGGGTGTTGTGCATCCGAGATGGGGTTGGGGCCGCTTGCTGTGACCAGGACCACGACGGGAAGTCAAGGCATAGGCCGGGCTGAGTGTTCTTATAGCGTCCAGGATGCTGAGCGATGCGATACGATGTTATGTGAGGAGGGGGGGGGGTGGGTTGCGCGAGGTGGTCGTGGTAACAAGGTGAGTGGGTGGGGGGCTGGGTTAGAGCTTGCGTACGGCTCGAGTGGGCGGTGATCGCTGGTCTATGTACATCAACATCTTGAATGTCTAGGCGCCATTATTCTAAGAGGGGTCGAGGAGCCCTTGTTAAGGCAGGACAAGACACGGGCCTACTCGGGTGGAGATAGTAGACGGCCGGACGGACGGTCGGCCCCGGAGACCCCAGTGCCGAGTACGCCTCTCTCACTTACTCACTGGCTCACTCACTGACAGACAGACTTGGTTGCAGGAGCCGGCTGACCCCACTCTCGAATCTCTGTACTTTGCTTGGCTATCAGGCTCAATTTACAGCATGCCGCCATTGCACGTATATGGGGACTTGTATGTTAAGACGAGCCCATTTAAATTCACTGGTGTGTGTGTGGTCCAAACGCTAGGCTGGTGTATGCAGTATAAGTAATACCCTCTCTTGGATGCATGTCGGACGCCCCGGCCCCTCCGCTCTCTACGGTGGGGATGAGTGGAGGAAGGGGTGGAGGTTGCCGCTGACAAGAGTGTCGCTGACAAGGGCGCCGAGATTGTCCCACTTAAAAAGTCCCAGGTGTATGGTCACACTTCATCAGTCCCCGGATGTCCCTTTAAATGGTTGTGTATGTCACCGAGGTGACACGTGATCGGTACAGAAGTGGGTGTATGGGGGGATAAGGGGGTGGGAGAGGGGTGTTCATCTGGACTGCCGCTCAGCCAGCAGGTGGCGTCCCCTGTGTCCATTCATACCTCTCTCCCTGACTATGCGCCCGCTGGGTGGCCTGCCTATGTCTCCTGTGACCCCCACCGGTGTTGATACGCCACCTTATCTGTATTAACAACCCCACCCCTCATTTCTCTCCCTTCCTCTCTCCACCATCCTCCTTCACTCCCCCTCCCTCCCCTCCCTCCCCTCTCTCTCCTCTCTCTTACCTCGCTTCTCGCTCGCCTCACGGGCGCGGGGTACAGCCCTATTAACCGGCGCGACTACATTAGTGTAGACTGATTGCTACTCAGACGCGGTGCTCGAGTGGCCCGGAGACATCCAATTTGCGCGGTCAAAGAAGTTGACATTTAGCAGGGAGAAGGTTCAGGTTTCCCAGAGATCGGCCATGCCAGGAAGCTCCACCCTCCCTTCCACTCCTCCCCACCCCCCTGACCCGTCCCCGTTCCATCTCCGTCTCCTTCCCTTTCCCTCCAATCATTCTCTCTCGCCCGCCCTCCATCCCTCCCCCAACCCCCTGCCTCTCACCCCCTCCCTTCCAGGGATCATGGGGCTACAACACCCTCCCTCATCTTCCATACACGTCCCCCGACCCGATGCCTACATCTCTATCTTTGTTACTCCGGTCGCCCCCCCCCCCCCCTCCGCCGTCTTCGACTGTCTGACTGTCCCTCGCCCTCCCCGGCGCCCGCTGTCCGAGGTAAATGCATGTCGCTAAAGGTCCTTCCCTAGTGACTGCCGGCGGCGCCGTCGCTTCTGCCGCCAGCGCCAACGCCGCCGTCGGCTCCTGTTGTGTATGGAGCCTGATTGAAAGGGAGCCTGGCTCTTGTTGTTGCTGCTGCTGCGGCTGTTGCTATTGCTGCGGCTGCTCCTGTTGCGGATGAGGCTACTGCTTGCTACTACAGATGATGATGGTGATGAGGAGGACTATTGCGAGCTAGTCGAGGCCGGGTGTGGTGGATGGGGTCGTGTGAGGGGTGAGGTGCTGGTGGTGCAAGTTGTGGTGCCGCTTGTGGCGCGATAGTGGCGGAAATGGGGGGATACCACCTGTGTGGTTGATGGTGGCGTCTTTGTGGCGTACGCGGATGCTGATTTTGTGGCTGATTCTGTGGCTGATTCAGTGGCTAACTCTGGTTGATTCTGTGGCTGACTGGCTGATTCTGTGGCTGATTCTGTGGTTGATTCTGTGGCTGATTCTGTGGATGACTGGCTGATTCTATGGCTCGCTGGCTGATTCTGATGTTGATTCTGTGGTTGATTCTGTTGTGGTTGATTCTGTTGTGGTTGATTCTGTGGCTGATTCTGTTATCTGACTGTGGCTGATTCTGTGGTTGATTCTGTGGCTGACTGTGGCTGATTCTGTTGCTGCATTTGTGGCTGATTCTGTGGCTGACTCTGTGGCTTATTCTGTTGCTAACTTTGTGGCTGATTCTGTGGCTGACTCTGTGGCTGACTCTGTGGCTGATTCTGTTGCTAACTTTGTGGCTGATTCTGTGGATGACTCTGTGGCTGACTCTGTGGCTGACTCTGTGGCTGGTATTGTAACTGATGTTGTTGCTGATTCTGTAGTTGATTCTGTTGCTGATTCTGTGCCTGGTGTTGTAACTGATGTTGTTGCTGAAACGTGTTCTCGTTAGAGTTGATAGTGACTTTCGTGGTGATGCTCGTGGCAGACAGTAATAATGATTGTTATTGTCCTTGGTCGTTGACTGTCTCCCTTGTCTCGTTTCCGGCGATGCTGATGGTGTTATGTTTGGAACCAAGGTGTGTTTGTTTAACCTATGGCGATGCATGCAGTGGACAGTTTGTCGTGAAGTTTTCCTTGCATGTACTGGACCAATGATCCAACTTCATCGCCACATGGACGTGGCAATGGCAACGTATTGATTGTATATGTTCTACACACCCGATATGTCTGGGAAATGCAATAGAAGGAAAGCCTTTTTGGATTCTGTTGTCAGTTGTCTTTTTGAAAACATTGTCGTTTTCCTCTTGAATTTCCGTGGTCATGAATTATATCTTGTAATAGATAATTCCCACGAGAATGCCGGCAAGACCATTTTACCTTTGACCTTTACAGCGTCGTAGGCGTTCCAAGACCGCCGAGACCGCCGAGACCGCAAAGATCACGTGACGTGCGGTCGCCATTCAGCTCGAAATGAAAGGAAAATCCATATTCACACGACGTCTTATTTCTGTGCTTTCTCGTGAAATACTGATTCGAAATGAGATCACTTCATGGACTTCGCGGACGCTTTCAAAAGGACACTAATAATGGTGCAATGTGGTGGCTGATTGACCAGCAAAGTCAATGGGTAAATGGGTCATATTCACACTCGAGGCACGCCATTGGTCAGCCAGGCTGTGACGTAATCGCTGTTTTTTCCCACCCTACAGTGTCTGCTGGGACCTTTCCACTTACTGCCTGTGAGCAAGGACATCTCCCTCCACCCGTTACCATTGGTGAGCAAGGACATCTCCCTCCACCCGTTACCACTGGTGAGCAAGGACATCTCCCTCCATTCGTTACCCTTGGTGAGCAAGGCCATCTCCCTCCATCCGTTACCCTTGGTGAGGAATGACATCTCCCTCCATCCGTAACCGTTGGCGAGCAAAGGCATCTCCCTCCATACGTTAACATTGGTGAGCAAGGACATCTTTCTCAATACGTTACCCTTGGTGAGCAAGGACATCTCCCTCCATATGTTACCGTTGGTGAGGAATGACATCTCCCTCCACCCGTTACCATTGGTGAGCAAGGCCATCTCCCTCCACCCGTTACCATTGGTGAGCAAGGACCTCTCCCTCCACCCGTTACCATTTGTGAGCAAGGACATCTCCCTCCACCCGTTACCATTGGTGAGCAAGGACATCTCCCTTCACCCGTTACCATTTGTGAGCAAGGACATCTCCCTCCACCCGTTACCACTGGTGAGCAAGGACATCTCCCTCCATCCGTTACCATTGGTGAGCAAGGACATCTCCCTTCACCCGTTACCATTTGTAAGCAAGGACATCTCCCTCCATCCGTTACCATTGGTGAGCAAGGACATCTCCCTCCACCCGTTACCATTGGTGAGCAAGGACCTCTCCCTCCACCCGTTACCATTTGTGAGCAAGGACATCTCCCTTCATTCGTTACCATTCGTGAGCAAGGACATCTCCCTCCACCCGTTACCATTTGTGAGCAAGGACATCTCCCTCCACCCGTTACCATTGGTGAGCAAGGACATCTCCCTCCACCCGTTACCACTGGTGAGCAAGGACATCTCCCCCCACCCGTTACCATTTGTGAGCAAGGACATCTCCCTCCATCCGTTACCATTGGTGAGCAAGGACATCTCCCTCCACCCGTTACCATTTGTGTGCAAGGACATCTCCCTCCATCCGTTACTATTGGTGAGCAAGGACATCTCTCTCCATACGTTACCACTGGTGAGCAAGGACATCTCCCTCCACCCGTTACCATTTGTGAGCAAGGACATCTCCCTCCACCCGTTACCATTGGTGAGCAAGGACATCTCCCTCCATCCGTTACCATTGGTGAGCAAGGACATCTCCCTCCATCCGTTACCATTGGTGAGCAAGGACATCTCCCTCCTCCCGTTACCATTTGTGTGCAAGGACATCTCCCTCCATCCGTTACCATTGGTGAGCAAGGACATCTCCCTCCACCCGTTACCATTGGTGAGCAAGGACCTCTCCCTCCACCCGGTACCATTTGTGAGCAAGAACATCTCCCTCCACCCGTTACCATTTGTGAGCAAGGACATCTCCCTCCACCCGTTACCACTGGTGAGCAAGGACATCTCCCTCCATCCGTTACCATTGCTGAGCAAGGACATCTCCCTCCATCCGTTACCATTTGTGAGCAAGGACATCTCCCTCCACCCGTTACCACTGGTGAGCAAGGGCATCTCCCTCCATATGTTACCATTGGTGAGCAAGGACATCTCTCTCCATACGTTACCCTTGGTGAGCAAGGACATCTCCCTCCACCCGTTACCATTGGTGAGCAAGGACATCTCCCTCCACCCGTTACCATTTGTGAGCAAGGACATCTCCCTCCATCCGTTACCATTGGTGAGCAAGGACATCTCCCTCCATCCGTTGCCCTTGGTGAGCAAGGACATCTCCCTCCATATGTTACCATTGGTGAGCAAGGACATCTCCCTCCATCCGTTACCATTGGTGAGCAAGGACATCTCCCTCCATCCGTTACCCTTGGTGAGCAAGGACATCTCCCTCCACCCGTTACCATTTGTGAGCAAGGACATCTCCCTCCAAACCTTACCATTGGTGAGCAAGGACATCTCCCTCCATCCGTTACCCTTGGTGAGCAAGGACATCTCCCTCCATCCGTTACCCTTGGTGAGCAAGGACATCTCCCTCCAAACCTTACCATTGGTGAGCAAGGACATCTCCCTCCATCCGTTACCCTTGGAGAACAAGGACATCTCCCTCCATACGGTACCCTTGGTGAGCAAGGACATCTCCCTCCATCCGTTACCCTTGGTGAGCAAGGACATCTCCCTCCACCCGTTACCATTGGTGAGCAAGGACATCTCCCTCCATCTGTTACCATTGGTGAGCAAGGACATCTCCCTCCATACGTTACACTTGGTGAGCAAGGACATCTCCCTCCACCCGTTACCATTTGTGAGCAAGGACATCTCCCTCCATCCGTTACCATTGGTGAGCAAGGACATCTCCCTCCATCCGTTGCCCTTGGTGAGCAAGGACATCTCCCTCCATATGTTACCATTGGTGAGCAAGGACATCTCCCTCCATCCGTTACCATTGGTGAGCAAGGACATCTCCCTCCATCCGTTACCTTTGGTGAGCAAGGACATCTCCCTCCACCCGTTACCATTTGTGAGCAAGGACATCTCCCTCCAAACCTTACCATTGGTGAGCAAGGACATCTCCCTCCATCCGTTACCCTTGGTGAGCAAGGACATCTCCCTCCATCCGTTACCCTTGGTGAGCAAGGACATCTCCCTCCAAACCTTACCATTGGTGAGCAAGGACATCTCCCTCCATCCGTTACCATTTGTGAGCAAGGACATCTCCCTCCAAACCTTACCATTGGTGAGCAAGGACATCTCCCTCCATCCGTTACCATTTGTGAGCAAGGACATCTCCCTCCAAACCTTACCATTGGTGAGCAAGGACATCTCCCTCCATCCGTTACCCTTGGTGAGCAAGGACATCTCCCTCCATCCGTTACCCTTGGTGAGCAAGGACATCTCCCTCCAAACCTTACCATTGGTGAGCAAGGACATCTCCCTCCATCCGTTACCCTTGGAGAACAAGGACATCTCCCTCCATACGGTACCCTTGGTGAGCAAGGACATCTCCCTCCATCCGTTACCCTTGGTGAGCAAGGACATCTCCCTCCACCCGTTACCATTGGTGAGCAAGGACATCTCCCTCCATCTGTTACCATTGGTGAGCAAGGACATCTCCCTCCATACGTTACACTTGGTGAGCAAGGACATCTCCCCCCATCCGCTGCCATTGACCCGTGAGTTAAGATGGTTGGTGACGCGCAGAACGAAGGAGTAGATGCGAGGCGGGTACAAAGACCCAGGATTTGCGTTGTGATGTGCGTAATATTCTGATGTCAGATCGCAATCTGGCGATGCCATTAATCGCACATAGGCTTGGGTATGTATATGTGACCTTGGCTGTTTTGTGTTGGCCGCTCGCTCCCCGGCTCTCGCTCGCTGGTTCCCACGTGTCAGTCGACAGTGTCTGTATACAGCCACCCGTGTCCGCCGGGGGGAGCCACTGACGCATCCACCCCGGCCGTTGTATATAGGACTTCCTGCCTGGGGCTGCCAGGAAGCCAGATCGGGGACCACATGACCTTGTCCGCGCTACATGTGTCGTTGCGACTGGGGCGAAGAAATTGGAGACGGGCGGTAAAAGGTTAATCCCCACAGATCCGCTAATATGATAGAGAGGGACAGAGACACTTCATATATTGGCTATACACTCCCGGGGGGTCTTATCTTGCGTATATATTCACCTGATGTTTGCGCGAGGATCAACAATATTATGATCCTCGGATTTCGCCGAACGTTGCGCGAGCTGAAGCAGTGACGTCAGAGCCACAATGGCGGCGACATGTGTAACTTATAAACAAGATCCAGGCGTACTTTATCTGGTTCTCGGTGGGCTATCGGGATCTATGCGCGGTATATCTTATGAAAACTGACTCCCTTAGAGGCATTGGTACGACGCAGCCACGTAACTGGTGGCTATACATAAAATAAACTACGACTTTTGCAGTACTTACCCCCCTATGGGGATTATAAAGGAAAACCTCCGACTCGTAACGGCAGCTATTATGATATCTGTTCCGCGTGTGCGACTACACCGACTCCTTGCTATAAGAAAACTGCATACTTCAGAAACATAGCAATATTACAGGTGAATATTAAGCTTAACGCGAAATGCCCTTGCGTCTGTTTTTCGCCTGCTGCCACACTTGATTGGATTTGATGAACTGCAGATTGAACTGGGGGTGGGGTGGGGGTGGTATGGGGTAATATTCTTACCACAGCCATTAGTTATAAATTACCGTGTATTAATGTGCTTTCTAACGTGCCGGTAAGTCAGGGTTTTTTATTTGTCGAGATAATCGTGTAAACTTCATCTCCCTGTGAACTGTAATTTGCTGCTAGCCCTATGCTTCGGCAACTTTGAAAGGTAACCAAGCCTTTGTACTTAGACAGCGATTCTTCGATCGACGAGGAATCTAGTTTTATCAATACCCTTAGGCGGTATAATATTATAGCTAGATGACGTCATGCATGCACCCTCCACTCTGTTTTAACTGTGACGTCATACTAACACTCCTCTGCGGCGATCTGTAGTTTTGGGACCTCCAGCGTAACAAGTAACAACTTACCAGAGTAACTTACCAGGGTAACTTACCAGGGTCCCTTAGCGGTCTCTTACCGAGGTATCTTAGCAAGGTACCTTAGTAGGGTATCTTACCAGGGTAACTTACCGAGGGATCTTAGCGGGGTAATATAGCAATCTCTTAGCCGGGTATCTTACCAGGGTAACTTACCAGGGTAACTTACCAGGGTGTTACCAGGGTAAGTTACCAGGGTAAGTTACCAGGGTAACTTACCAGGGTAATTTACCAGGGTAACTTATAAGGGTAACTTACCAGGGTATCTTACCAGGGTATCTTAGCATGGTATCTTACCGGTCCCTTGACAGGGTGTCATACTGGTCCCCTAGCATGGTATCTCAGCAGGGTTTCTTAGCATGGTATCTCAGCAGGGTATCTCAGCATGGTAACTCCTCTCCAGTAACGTTTGGCAACACTCTGGTGTCTGGACACCCACAGTGCATATGTGTCCCTCTTTTTGTTCCAGTATGAATAAGTACGATGTGGATATATGCGGCTTAGCGTGTCAATAACGGAATGAATGTGTTTTGTTTGTTTTGACAGCTGACGTCAAGCCTCCGTGTCCGTTTGAACGTGCCAATGGCTGCCTGGTGTCAGCGATACAGGAGGCCGACAGGAAAATACTGGATCGTGAGTTCCTCTCACACTTTGTTATTTATGTGTTTATTTTCATGATTGTGGATGATATATCAAATATTTTAGATTACAATATCTCAGATTCAATGAGTTATTGGTTCGTATTGTCTTAGAATTATATAATTTGACAAATAATATTTAACTCAAAGTACGACATTTATAGTATGAATTTGCTATTTGCAGTTGCAAATATATTTGGTCACTATGACTAATGAATGTTTTTCCTAGTATTTGTCACTTAATTGCCTCTGAGCATGTAATAGTTATAAAAACATATCTGTTTTTAATACAATGAACATTTTTAAGAGCTTGCTTCAAGTCGAATATTTAGGACTCGGGACTGCTCGTAACTTCACCAATTGTATTCATTATATTTATTAATCGCCCCATGAATTATATTATAAGTGTAATGACTTAATTGTGAAAACAACCCCACAAATACTACTTAAGTGTCCGTTTCGTGGTCTCTTGCATGGTAATTTTCCGATGGCCCACTACTGTAGAATCTCGTCATTAACTGTTTGTTCTCTGCCGCAGGGCTTTCCTCCGGTACCTACAAGACGAGGTGTGGACTTCGCTTCCACAGCCTCCACAAGGTCAGGCGGAGGACACGGCCACCGATACGATTCACCAAAGAAAATGCTTCCATCTTAGACGCGCATTATGCAGGCTTGTCTAGGGTAAGTGGCTCTGACAGATTGGATATCACAAGGTTTTCCCGGACGTATGGGATTTCTGTACGTAGCTGTCGCACTCTAATTACGGGAGTATGGCCTTAAGATGCCGGAGCGACCCGGTCAATCTCCCCTGGATGATGATAGTGTATTATTATAGAATATTGCAGGCGTGGGTCTCATACGTGAGCTACGTGAATGAAAAAACAACCTGTGACCCGGGGGTTTGTAAATCAATAACACACCGAAGTGCGCATTGAGGGATTAGGGGGGGGGGGGGGGGGTAATGTAATAGAATATAATACAATATCACCGGAAATGTGCCAAGCCTTTGTTGACGAGACGACCTTAATGAGGTTACGATCTAAGTCAGCGTGAAGTGTATTGTTTACATATATGATAGAGAGATGGAGGGAGACGTGCATTGTGTCAATAATATATGCAGCAGAGTTTGTTTTATTGATTCACGCTTTTGATTGATCTGTTTCGATCTTTCAGTGCTTACTCCAAACTGTTGGCGATTGGAATTTCAATATATTCACGCTAAATAAACTATCAAATGGTAAGTATATCTCGTTGATGCTTTTCTAATTTGTTTCATGGTAAATATCCGGGATGACTGAACACCAAAATCATTCGTTTTCGATATGTTGCAGTGATGCGTGAAGTCCTAGCATTGTTGAATGACATTATTGAGATTTTAAGTGTGCGTAATTCATTATTTTTGGTATTTATATTTCGTAAATTGAGATATTTAATGCATTCGAAGGACTATATAGGACACATACATGACCTTTTAGAGGGGAGGGGGTGGGGTATGTATAGAGACGTAGGGTGTGAATAGTGCTCTCTCATGTCTTCAACATTTTGTTGAATAAATTGTGGTCTTAATTTCCGTTGATGACGATGCTTGTCTTTACCCTGTGTATGTGACGTAGGCCGTCGGGCCAACCTGTTAGTCTTCTCTGTCTGCCCTTCGTAGATGGAATTAATTCTTTCCGGGTAAGGTGAAAGTTATAAAAAAAAGAGAAGTTTTCTACAATTTGCAAAGCACTATCAATGTTACGCACCGAATGTAAACCAGTAAAGGTCACACCATATGTTTCTTACTTATGTTCCATATTGCATTTTTTTTGTATTGCGTAGTGCCAACACTTTAGTCACGTCACTTGCTTTTCAGGGAGGGCTTTTTTTCACACGGCTCTGCATTTGTTTCAAGAGCACCGACTCCTGGAGACCTTCAATTTAGACATAATTAAATTAATGAGATGCATAAGTAAGTGAATATCAAATGCGACACCAGCCTTATAGTGTGGACATGGCCTAGTCTTTCTGCTCGAGTTTTCATATCTATAGGCATTGTGCATAATTGGCATTTTGCTTGTATACCTGGTTTGCATTCACGTTTTTGATTGTTTGTTCACATGTAAGCAATCTATGTCGAAGCTTTTGTTGTTTCGTTGTTTCTTTAGCCGTTTTAAATTTTAGATTTAATTGTTTATGTGTTCGCGTTTTGAAGGACAGGATGTGCAGTAACTTTCCGCCTCATATTAGGTGGTTGTAAGCAACACATGATGCAGGTTAGATTGAAGGAATTCTTTAAAGTGCAATGTAACATGTCACCAGGATGAAACACAATCCATGTACTCCAAACAGACATTTCTTTATATAAAACTCTTTCCACTTATGGCATGTTGTTTTACAAAGTAGTTCATAAATAAGGATCCTTATGGCGACTAAATTAAACAAAACAACAAAATCAACGCTAATAAAGTGAAGGAACTGTGCGCATATATAATTTTATCAAATACAAGTTTGTCTGAAAAGTATGTCAAGTATAAACCCGTATGAAATATTAATATATATAAGCCGTTGTCAGTGAAAATATTTATTAGAAATATCTCCATGGAGTGCATGAGATGTGTTGGTAGCAAGTGGCATTCTGACAAATGCGATTTCCCATTATCATAATGGTAAATCACCATATCAATTTCCCATTATCTTAATGGTAAATCATGATATCAATTTCCCATTATCATAATGGTAAATCATGATATCAATTTCCCATTATCACAATGGTAAATCACGATAACAATTTCCATCATGCATAGCCGTTAATCCGGAAGTGATGTTGATCTGGCTGTGTGTTATAGATTTGATAGAGGAAGGGTACCACAACTCCAACCCGTACCACAACGCCGTCCACGCCGCCGACGTGGCTCAAGGCATGCACTGCTACCTCCAACAGCCCAAGGTCAGTCTGGAAACCATATCCACATACATACATACATACATACATTTATATATGTATAGTAATAAAATAACATATAGTAATGAAATATGAAATAACATAGTAATGAAATAGCTGAAATAACACAGTACTTAACTAAGTATATAATAATTAATTAATATGGAGTAACTAAATAAAATAATAAATAATTAAATATATAATAATTAATTAATATGGAGTAACTAAATAAGATATAGTAATGAAATGACAAAGTAATGAAATAACATAGTAATGAAATAGCATATTAATGGAAAAAAAAATGGTAATGAAATCACATATAGTAATGACATAATATGAATATGCATTCATACGCACCAAATCTTCCCTGACACGTTGACGCACTGGTGCACTGGGCACTGTCATTATCCATATATAAGTTATGATTGGCTAGTACCTGTTTTCGCTATGTGAACCTTCTTGATGAGCGTAGGGTGAGAATAGATCAAAGCTGGTGTCTGATCCGATAGTCCTCGATAGTCGCCCTGGACGTACTGGTGGGGGGGTGGGGGCGGGTGGATGGGTTCAATGACATTTGAACATTGTGACGATGCGTGCTTTGGTTCTTGCAGCTGGCCTGTTCTCTGACTCCCATAGAGAAGTTGGCCGCCATTGTTTCCGCCCTAGGCCATGACCTTGACCACCCGGGGGTCAACCAGGCCTTCCTCATCGCCACCTCCAACCACCTGGCAGCATTATACGAGGTAAGTACAGCATACGAGGTCGCTACAGCGTACGAGGTCAGTACAGCGTACGTTCAGTACAGCGTACGGTCAGTACAGCGTACGGTCAGTACAGCGTACGGTCAGTACAACGTACGGTCAGTACAACGTACGGTCAGTACAGCGTACGGTCAGTACAACGTACGGTCAGTACAGCGTACGGTCAGTACAACGTACGGTCAGTACAGCGTACGGTCAGTACAGCGTACGGTCATTACAACGTACGGTCAGTACAGCGTACGGTCAGTACAACGTACGGTCAGTACAGCGTACGTTCAGTACAGCGTACGGTCAGTACAGCGTACGGTCAGTACAGCGTACGTTCAGTACAGCGTACGTTCAGTACAGCGTACGGTCAGTACAGCGTACGTTCAGTACAGCGTACGGTCAGTACAACGTTCGGTCAGTAAAACGTACGAGGAGGACGCTATGTAACCGTGGACGCTATATAACCGTGGACGCTATGTAACCGTGGACGCTATATACACGTGGACGCTATGTAACCGTGGACGCTATATACACGTGGACGCTATGTAACCGTGGACGCTATATAACCGTGGACGCTATATAACCGTGAACGCTATATAACCGTGGACTCTATGTAACCGCGGACGCTATATACACGTGGACGCTATGTAACCGTAGACGCTATATAACCGTGGACGCTATATAACCGTGGACGCTATGTAACCGTGGACGCTATATAACCGTGGACGCTATATAACCGTGGACGCTATGTAACCGTGGGCGCTATATAACCGTGGACGCTATATACACGTCGACGCTATATAACCGTGGACGCTATATACACGTGAACGCTATGTAACCGTGGACGCTATATAACCGTGGACGCTATATAACCGTGGACGCTATGTAACCGTGGACGCTATATAACCGCGGACGCTATATACACGTGGACGCTATGTAACCGTAGACGCTATATAACCGTGGACGCTATATAACCGTGGACGCTATGTAACCGTGGACGCTATATAACCGTGGACGCTATATAACCGTGGACGCTATGTAACCGTGGGCGCTATATAACCGTGGACGCTATATACACGTCGACGCTATATAACCGTGGACGCTATATACACGTGAACGCTATGTAACCGTGGACGCTATATAACCGTGGACGCTATATAACCGTGGACGCTATGTAACCGTGGACGCTATATAACCGTGGACGCTATATACACGTGGACGCTATATACACGTGGACGCTATGTAACCGTGGACGCTATGAAACCGTGGACGCTATATAACCGTGGGCGCTATATAACCGTGGACGCTATATACACGTGGACGCTATATACACGTGGACGCTATATAACCGTGGACATATACACGTGGACGCTATATAACCGTGGACGCTATATAACCGTGGACGCTATATACACGTGGACGCTATGTAACCGTGGACGCTATGTAACCGTGGACGCTATATAACCGTGGACGCTATATACACGTGGACGCTATATACACGTGGACGCTATGTAACCGTGGACGCTATGTAACCGTGGACGCTATATAACCGTGGGCGCTATATAACCGTGGACGCTATATACACGTGGACGCTATATACACGTGAACGCTATATAACCGTGGACGCTATATACACGTGGACGCTATATACACGTGGACGCTATGTAACCGTGGACGCTATATAACCGTGGACGCTATATAACCATGGACGCTATATACACGTGGACGCTATGTAACCGTGGACGCTATATAACCGTGGACGCTATATAACCGTGGACGCTATATAACCGTGGACGCTATATACACGTGGACGCTATATACACGTGGACGCTATGTAACCGTGGACGCTATATAACCGTGGACGCTATATAACCGTGGACGCTATATAACCGTGGACGCTATATACACGTGGACGCTATGTTACCGTGGACGCTATATAACCGTGGGCGCTGTATAATCGTGGACGCTATGTAACCGTGGACGCGATATAACCGTGGACGCTATGTAACCGTGGGTGCTATATACTCGTGGGCGCTATATAACTGGGGGCGCTATTTAATCGTGGGTGCTATATAACCGTGGGCGCTATATAACCATGGGCGCTATATAACCATGGACGCTATATAACCGTGGGCGCTATATACTCGTGAGTGTTATATAACCGTGGACGCTATGTAACCGTGGGTGCTATATACTCGAGGGCGCTATATAACTGGGGGCGCTATTTAATCGTGGACGCGTTATAACCGTGGACGCTATATAACCGTGGGCGCTATATAATCGTGGGCGCTATGTAACCGTGGACGCTGTATAAACGTGGACGCTATATAACCGTGGGCGCTATGTAACCGTGGACGCTATATGAACGTGGACGCTATATAACCGTGGGCGCTATATAACCATGGACGCTATATAACCGTGGGCGCTATATACTCGTGGGTGCTATATAACCGTGGACGCTATATAACCGTGGACGCTATATAACCGTGGGCGCTATATAACCGTGGGCGCTATATAATCGTGGGCGCTATATAATTGTGGACGCTATGCGGGTGTTGTCTGGTTGCAGAACGCGTCAGTATTAGAGAACCACCATTGGCGGACAACGCTCGGGGTGCTGCACGAGAGCGGAGTCTTCGACCACTTCTCCGAGGAGTTGTGGAGCAGCATTGAGTGGCAGCTTCGCTCGCTCATCCTGGCAACCGACATCACCAGGCAACAGGAGTTCATCACCAAGCTCAAGGTATATACATGTATACTACATTTATCGCTCGTCCTGGCGACCGACATCACCAGGCAACAGGAGTTCATCACCAAGCTCAAGGTATATACATGTATACTACATTTATCGCTCGTCCTGGCGACCGACATCACCAGGCAACAGGAGTTCATCACCAAGCTCAAGGTATATACATGTATACTACATTTATCCGCCCTGCCCCACCCCCCTCACGGGCGCCATCACTTGGTGCTCTCCATTCGCCCTCACCAAGAAACATGGCACTCAGTACCTGGAAAGATGGGTGAGAGCGGAAAAGTACAAAAAAGAAGTTTTGATTCAAAAGGCGTGCAGTTACGTTGTCGCAAGGAATGGATGATTTACCCAGAATGCGTATTTATAAATGAGTTTTGCTCGACGTGTATACTTTTATCACATTACATGTTTGCTCGTTAGTTTGTCAGGTCGCCAAGAAAATTTAACTAGCACAATTCCCATGATGTACCCATGCTTTAACGGTGTTTACACAATGAATGGCAAAATGTTTCTTTTTATCTGGCAGAGTAATTTGGACCAAGGCACCTTAGATGTAGCAAAAGAAGAACACAGAAACTTTATCCTGCAGGTAATGATTCTTGGAAAGAGCACTGGTCTTCTCTACCGTCGTCTAAAGTTGTGATAAATTGCACCCTTTATCGATTCTACGTAATCCTCAATCCGGCTGCGATTCTTTATGCGATTACTCAACGTAATACTTTCGATATTATTATTCTATTGAGCAGCTTTAACTGTATGGCTTGCGTATTTCCGGAGCAGCTTTCGATGGGTCAATTTATACAAACAGGTTGACACAATTACCCTTTTAAGGGAATATGTTAATATATCTATCCTTATCCACGAGGTGTTTTTCTTGTATGACTTGACTACAATTGATTGCCTAAGATTGACTGCCGGTTTATGTTATGTGGTAACATAGATATGGTAGTATTGTAGTCATTGTCCAGTTCATCGTGTGGACGTGGTCTTTCAGATCGCTCTGAAATGCGCCGACATCTGTAATCCGTGTCGCCCATGGGAGATGAGCAAACGGTGGAGCGAGTTGGTGTGTGACGAGTTCTTCAAGCAAGGTAGGTCCTCGTTGATATTGTGGCACCGGGGCAGGGGTGGAGGCCGGGGGGTGAGGGGGGGGGGGCGATGATCCAGAGGGGCAGGGAGACACAACCGCATGGGTGTATTACGTGAATGGAGGTGTCATATGAATGGAAATTGCAGTTACGGTGAGGTGTGAGAAAATGTCGGTGTTTTTTTGTTTTCAGGCGATTATGAACGCCAATTGCTGTTACCTGTGACACCGCTTTGTGATAGATACTCAACCACAGTAGCAAAAATACAGTCAGGTAAGCGAAGTTTCATTAATGGCATTGAAGATGTTCACATTACTCGTTGGCTTATTCCCACCTGACTACTATGTACTTTCTCTTTCGGTAGCAACGTTTCCGTTTCTTATTAAGTTAAATCTTGCAATTACCACCAGTTGCGAATATCTATTGCATCTTTTGATTACAATTCGGTTGGCTATAACGTTAACAGCTGTGTTCAATGTCATAGTATTTGTTTTGTTGACCTGTATTGGTTGGTTTGGCAGGTTTCATGCAGTTTGTGGTGCTGCCGCTGTTCCAAGAATGGAGTCGCTTCAATCCCACTGACCTCAGCGAGCGAATGATTAAAAACATTCACGCCAACAAAAGCAACTGGGACATGATCATCAGAGAGTCGGAGGGTCACACCAAGGTACAGGGGGATGAAACACCGCGTTAAGCTTGAGGCTGTTTACGCGGAGTGTTGGGCCCTGGGGACAGACTATTGAGATAAATATGTGGCTGGTATTATTACATGTGCTTATGTGTGCACCGTCCATTCCCCGGTCTTCTTTGCAGAGTGTACTAATATACCATTCTCAAAGTCAAGGTCGACGTAATCGTATGGCAGTGTTAAATGTAAAGAGACATTGACCTTTGTGTTGTAGGAGAAGCGGGAGGAGCCACTGCTGGAGGAGGAGGAAGAGGAGGAGGAGGAGGAGGAGGAGGAGGGGGGTGAGGGCGGGGCGCGGGGCGATGAGTTGGGCAGTTCGGGGATGCCGCAGGGCACTCTCCACACCACGGTCGTCATCATAGAGCACCAGCTAAGCCAGCCGGTCGAGACGGACAGCGACAGCGACAACGATGTGGAGGTGACGGTGGAGGTGAGCGGCCCGCCGGCGTCTGGGGACGGGGCCTGTGGGGGTCTCGGGGATGTCGACAGCCCCCCGCCGGAGCCCGAAGCCGGCGCGGAGGAGGCCGAGGCCGAGGAGACAGAGCCGAGCGGTCTGCTGGCGCTGGGCCGGCGCCACAGCCTGCCCCCGCCCCCGCCGGCCATGTGCTTCCGGGAGACGCTGCAGCCGCCGGCCCGCCGGGGGAGCCTGACGGCTCATACGGCGCTGCACGGGCGCCGCTACAGCCTGCCCGTCGGTCGGCTCCCGCACTCCAACTCGTTCGACAAGCTGGTGGACAAGCTGTCGGACCTGCTCGAGCACTCGCCCACCAACGGCACGCACTTCGACTACGACCAGCGGCCGCGCGTGCTCACTCACGACGTGCTGCTGCTGGACCAGCGGGCGCTGACGAGCGCGGCGGCCGAGGCCAGCAAGCAGACGTCCGCCCACGGGCTCGACCCCACCCCGCTTGCTCAACGACTCTACACCTCAGAGCCACAGATATCATCTGCCATTGCTCAACAACACGCCAAAATGAAATTGTTGGGTCAGGGCGGCGGCGGCGGCGGCGGCGGCGGTGGCCCTGGCGCCAACAGCAGCCACCACCACGCCCTGCCCCCGCGCCGGCTGAGCACCGGGCTGACGTCATCGCACGCGTCCGGATCAACGTCTGCGTCGGCGTCGGCGGCGAGCACCCCGGTCACCATGGCAACCATGGAGCTGGACGCCCCGCCGCTGCATGCCCGGGGGGCGGGTGGCGGCGGGGGTGTTGGGGGCAACGGCGGCCACGTGGCGCAGTCATTACCCTGCATAGCCCACGTGACTGCCTCGTCGGACTCGCCGCCGGCCGTGGAGGGCCGCCTCGTCCCACGACTCGAGCCGGCCCAGACGGCGGGTTCGCCGGCGTCAGGGGCAACCAGTCCCCCCGACTACTACGACCACCCCCCGCTGCTCAGACTCTCTCGCTCGTCAGACCGTAGCGACCACGCATCCAACGCCAGTGACGACAGTGACGTAGGCGGCCATGGTGACGGCGACGGCGATGACCGTGACGGTGGCGGTGGCGGCCCCGGCCACGGCGCGTCTGATGACGTCACAGCTGCCGCACCCTCCCCCACCGTCCGGCCCTGCACGCACCCCGGGGATTGCCCGGGCCGGTCGGACGTCTTGGTGACGGTGGAACACTCGCCCGACTACTGTGACGCCGACGGTGACGAGACGCAGCCACTGCTGAGCGGACGCCCCGAGCACTCTCACTCAGGTCGGTCGTCTCATTGGGAGTCAACCCCAAATAACAGTTCTCATCTCGTTAAGATTATGTTGTTTTTATATATCTTTGGATTTCTTTTCTTCCCTATACGTTTCTATGTTTTCTTTTAGAATCGACTTAATTTTCAACTACGATTAATGCGTGCTAAAAAGTGTTATTTCTGACATATAAAGAATAAAATGACAAATAATAAGGTTAATATTAGTAATAATAAGATTATTAATGGTTATAATAATAATGGTAGTAACACCATTGCTAGTTGGACTAAGGTGTTGATTGGATTGCTGATGCACTACAGGTTCCGTGGATGGTCCAACATTATTTATCCTTCATATGCACAAAGGCGGCTTCAAAAATGTCAACATTTCATTTCCTGTCTAGGTTCCTTGGAGCCCGGGGGCGGGGACTCCGCCCCGTTTGGCCAGATGGCAGTCTGCGACAACCACAGCAAGGTGACGACGCTGCTCGTGCCGTGCCCGGACGGCTCGGCGGGCGGGGGCACCATTAGGCGCAGCTCCCTGCCGCTGCCCGAGATGAGGCGTGGCTCCGTGCCCTCCGCCAACCAAATGACGCGCCTCTCTCTAAAAGAGGAGACCCCGCTCCTCCAAGACCTCTTTCGACGCATCTCGCAAGACAAAAATAGCCGCCAGCAGCAGTCGGCCAACCGGGGATACAAGCAGATCCTATAGAGAGGACGGGGAAGGTTGTCGTCACCTTGGAGATCAAAATAGCCAAAGTAATATAGAGACGAGATGCCTGCAATGACATTCCCCGCATACAGACATAAGAGTTTGCCATTTTTGAGATCAAAATAGCCGCCAAGAGTAGTGAAGCTGCTATCATATATAATATTATATTATGATGTAATACAGAGAGATTCCTATCAGAGAAGTATGGTCACTACCTCTGAAGCCCAACAACCGTCGGCAACAGAGCCACTTGTGGATACAAACAGGAGTTTGAAGATGTGTCCGGGTAGAGATGTCAGCGGTCAGTGCCGTTTGAGACCCCACGTGACCAGGCGAAATGCTTCCATTCGGGGAGCAGAGCGCCAACGGCCACCGACACAGGTCACCGCGGAAGAGTTTTAAAAGAAACCGGTTCCAGCGGAAGGGGGCCAATCACGGATCAAACTGTTTTACGGTCCCTGGACAAGCGGCGGGCGTCGAGAAAATCATCTTCTAGGAGGTGAACAAGCTACATAGACCACTGAGCTACGATGAAGTGAAGAAAATATTCCTCTCGGTCCTCGTTTGGTCGAATTCGAATTCCGTTCAACATATACACCCCTGTCCGAAGATGATTAACAGGCCCTGCTTCTTACTGAAGCAGGTAAGTTGTCATGAAACAGGGTCCGGGTGTGTACGGATAGGCTCTCATGAAACAGTGTGTACAGATAGGCTATCAAGAAGCAGGATCCTGTTTGCGGATAGGCTGTCAAGAATCATGGTCTTTTGTGCAGATAGGCTGTCATGAAGCAGGGACCTCGTTGCGGATAGAAGCAGGGTCCGGTTGTGTACGCATAGGTTGTCATGAAAAAGCTATACAAAGGCGGTGGGGGCTGTGTATTGAGAAACAGGTGGAGCACACCGTGAAATGCTGTGGCCACCATGTGACGGAGATGGAGCGGTTGTGTTATTTTAGAGTTTAGTGAGATTGTTACTATTGTTTTACTTCTATCGGTTTGTTAAGTAAATTCGTTAACAGCCACATGAGTGAAACATTGCAGAACGCGCGAGCAATATGCAAATGTGTGAGTCATTGGCCGCTGTTGTTGCTGTTTCGACTGTTTCGAGTTCAGGTTCGCTAAGGTAGCTGTGTGAGCTCCCAGAAGTCCAGCTGCTTAGATGTTGGGCATAAAATGCCATTGGCAGCAAATCTCATGTAAGAAGGGTAGTGGGTCACTATGAAATGCAGATGTTGCTTAAGAAGAGAAGAAGAAATGCTTGGGATCTTCAAGCCATCGTAATGTATAACTCACTATTATGACGTCTTACACCTGTCCAGCGACCTCTGTCCCAGTCAGGACCCCCCTAGAGGTCAGCTGGTGAGTGGGGGATGAGCACAGGTTCCAGCCCTGGCCTCTGCAGCTGTGGCATGTCTTTGCCAACTCCCATTTCATGGTCTCTTGCGCCCACTTTGAACTTCATGTGCACGAAAGTAGGACATTACTCAAACACCAGCATTTCATTTGATTTCTGCCTGAGACACCTATTCTAACGCTAGGCAATCTACTGTGTAAATCGACTTGTTCTTATCGTTTTGCTGCACGAAACTTAACCGCCTTCTTTCTGCTTGATTAGAAGTGTATTTTTTTTAATATGGTGGCAATAAATGCTGTTGCCTGTAGGAGATTATATATTCCGTGAAGGATGCTGTGGTTTAGTTACAGCTAACTGTTGGAGCGGCGTTGGTGAGTTGACTAGGGATGGTGGACTACTCATGCTTAGGGGTAATACAGGGTATTGCTGTTACTGTTGAATTACAGAGTAACGAAAGGTCACGTGATTACTTTGGATGCCTTGAGCAAGATTGGTTCGGCGATGTTTTCATTGTTAAAGGGGAATTCAGTGTGGCTCAGTCTGGTGCACTCAATATAAACGGTCATCACCAAACGTTATTCCCCGTCGAATGAATATTGGTTCATGTTTACCTTCGTGATGATTTGTTTGGAACGCGATTCAGTTATGGTGCCAAGAGAAGCTTTTTTGGGAGGTTGAATTCTAGTAAATTAGTTTCTTGAAGATACAAATAAGCCCATGTGTAGTTTTATTTATGTTTCTGGGTAACTAAGCTCCATCACGATGCTCTCGCTTTGTTTGATAGACAATCCCCTTGTTGCTTGAGCAAGTTGTACCATGAAAGCTCCAGCGGCTCATAGCGATGTGCCGTCCGTCAGTGTGAGGTCGCCACAGCGTTATGAGCGTTGAGGCATGCAAGGCCCTGACCTCCTTGTCAAGCTGGGCCCAGTGACCTGGTGTAAAAGCCACGAACTGTAACACACTCCATGCGTGCGGCGTACGGTTTCATTCTTGCCCTCGCTGACCTTGAAGCGGACGCATGACCTTGGCTCACAGAGACGGTGACTAATGCATTGATTGGGGAGTTTATTCTCAAGTAAGCCCGTGTGCTATTGGTTAATATGATACGGATGTGGAAACATTACATCACCAGGGTAACGCCACTCGTCCGTGCTCCAGAGGATGCTCAAAAACACGTTCCGTAGTCTGATCTCCTGTCGTTACTGAGGAAGCCACAATCTTACTTCGCCTGCCTTGCAAAACCATTAACAAGTGATTACACAGAGGGCCTTAGTAAGGTCTGTACAGATCTCGCGTAGTCGTGTAACGGGCCATGCCACGGTGATGTTACGCGTGTTACAACGTAAAAGTAACACTAGAATTTAAAGCTCACGCGCTTAGCGGGACGTCAAGCCACGGGACGGCGTGACGAGTTGTTACGTTACCATGGTTTCAGCGCCGCCATTGTATGTCACGTGATGACGTGCCAGTCTCGTTTATTCGCAACATTCCAGCGCGTGGGGATCGTGTAGACCCCGTATGGCAATAACGTTTGCTCATACTAGGGTTCCATCTTTAGACATGCATGTGTTTATATAGTAGGATTACTTGAGATAAATATATATTTACATGATGTAGAAGTCTTGCCATATGACACAAAAAACCTGATAATGGGTGCCGCGTCATCCAGTCTCAAACGTGGTCCAGTGTATTAAGTATTTCTGGTACACTTCAATATTTTGCTTCGTGGATAATTTTTCGTTTGCTTTTTGTTTGGAGAGGGGGGCGGGTGGGGGGGGGGGGTGCCGTCTGATGGAATGCCCCAGCCAGCTGATGTCTGGCTTCGGACTTTCAGGCTCAGTTCGCATAGATTGATGGCTGTACTTTTACCAGATGGCATTTTCGTGAGTGTTACAAATAGACCTCTTGTTGAGAACGTATGCCTGAGGTCTTCCAGCGGGGATCACGACAGGTCCCTTGGCAGTTGTGTTCGCATGCGTTAACTATTATAGTTTCGGTGTGAAAGAGGTTATTCAGAGAGTAAACAAGTAAGCAGGGTGCATTTTTGTGATCAGTATTTGTCTCATGAATACCGTTCACGGCATAGAAGTGGTTTTATAACTCAAGTACAGCCCCACAGCCATTGGTCACCTAAGTAGAAATAACCTCTCAATGACAATATGTTCGCGGTTTAAGTGTACTTAGGTTGCCGACCAGTTCGCAGTGTAGTTGATTTTTAGTGTTCGTACGATAGTTGAAAAGACAGACGGGATTTATATCGCTTCTCGGTAGTTGTTTGTTGGCGGAAAATTATCGTCACCAACGAATGGCCCTGAAAGTTGAGTTTAATTACTTTCTAATCTAACCACATTATCTTCTGAGCGCTACTTACCTTAATGTTACTTTATAACACCAATATATTAAACTTATAATGGCAATGTTATGGTGGTTATTACGGTTGAAGGTAATAAATGTTACCTTTGCAGAGAAGAATATCATGTTTACCTCTGGGAAAGCACGCTGATAAATTAAACCGACTTATTTACAAACTTGGTAGAATAAAGGCGTGTTAGATTTATTTATGTTGATTTCCGGAATTAACTGTTCGCTCCAGATTAAGGGAAATTTGAACTTATAGAGGTCTGACTGTTTCGGCTGTTTTGTACTGATCGGTTTCTTTTTGCCACTCCTAAAACTAACTCTGCTCCTAACGTAGGGAATTTTATTATCTGCCAGATATATATAGTTCATTTTGGTAAAGCACATGTAAATCGATTAACTCTGCGATACTAGACTAGACGCTTAGACTACTAGCACTATTTGCCAATCGTTGACTTGGCTCTGAAGGATAATGACAAAGACTCGGCTAACAGGATATATCATGGTCAACAAGGTTGATTTCCTAGTGCTAAACGGAGGCTGATTTGCTATGTCGTCGTAAAATAGTTATTTCTTCCGTAATTTGAGGTACTTACGTGGCTTCCTGAACTTGCCAGTTTGTTTTTGTCATTGATTTATCTCTGGTTTTCTGACCGTTGCCAAAGTCGAAACCC
The DNA here is from genome assembly GCA_964019135.1 of Arenicola marina. Taxonomy (NCBI): domain Eukaryota; kingdom Metazoa; phylum Annelida; class Polychaeta; family Arenicolidae; genus Arenicola; species Arenicola marina. The sequence goes on from OZ025249.1 coordinate 10,284,256, forward strand.
TTTGGTCGCTTGGCAGTAGACTATGAACCCCGATGGGAGGTACTTTGAAGTGTCTGCAATGCTGAGCCATATGTTTAACTCTACTGCTGCTTCAAGCGCTGAATATTCGATAAGATAAAATAATTTTTTTAACTTTTTAACATATAATATTTATCTATATCATTGTATGTAAGAGTGTTGATAGAAAAGTAGCGAATTTATACTTCTAGCCCCCACCCCCCGCTCTTGGCACCTCCGCCGAAAATGTCTAGACATGTGGATCACACGGTCACGTGACCACATTAAAGATATATATGGTAACTGCTTTGGCGGTCGTTTTCTTGAATTGTAATTTGATAGATTGTTAATGGTTAAAAACGGAAAATGCCAGTTGTCAAGGGAGGATGAGCAGTTTGAAGTGTAGCTGTGAGCGCATCGACCTTCTTTGTTTATCGTTACCCGGGTGTAGCTTCAAACTTCTGTCGCCATTTGACGAAGTAACAGTGGTCCAATTAGTGTCCTACCCAGTCCCTCCCTCCCTCCCCAACTTGTTGCAAGTTCATCATTCATGTTTGTCTGGTAGGTGCCAAAGTTAGGTTGTACAAAGCGTATTCTTAGTGACTCTCATGACTACGTTATTAAAGAGATTTGTCCGTTTTCTTAATAAAAACAATTACCATATTGAACAGATTTCTGTAACTCATTGGGTCTTGTCTTGTGTGCCTTTCTTTGGGTAGTTATATAATCACTGAATCAATACCGTTCCCTGTGCCCCGCATACTACATAGATGGTTTTATGTTCGGTGCATACAAATAGTCCAGGTGAATTTAATTATTGATCACATGGATTTCTTGCCGGTGCGGACTAACTAATGATCCGTCAAGATCAACAAATACATGTATTTAAATTCCTATGCGACCGGATTCAGATCTTTATCTTTATTATCAGTACGCGTGAAATCGAACTCTTCTTTCAGACAACAACGAATGTCCTCCAGTAATTTGTACATTTCTTTGTTCTCCCGTTCTATGACGAATGCCCACCAAAGGTACAGCCCGTCATCGCGTGGTTGTACAGGGAGACTCCGTCCGATGGGCGGGTTCCTTGGATAAAAGCAACAGTGACGTCAGTCAATGATTGAGAGCCTGGATCGGTCTCTCTCAAACAAGTGATCGGAAATGAGTTTCCACTGACCGTCGCTCTCTGGACGCCAAAGGGCCCCTCCCTGGCTCAGTCATTGACCGTCGCTCTCTGGACGCCAAAGGGCGCCTCCCTGGCTCAGTCACTGACCGTCGCTCTCTGGACGCCAGAGGGCGCCTCCCTGGCTCAGTCACTGACCGTCGCTCTGTGGACGCCTCCCTGGCTCAGTCACTGACCGTCGCTCTCTGGACGCCAAAGGGCGCCTCCCTGGCTCAGTCACTGACCGTCACTCTCTGGACGCCAAAGGGCGCCTCCCTGGCTCAGTCACTGACCGTCGCTCTCTGGACGCAAAAGGGTGCCTCCCTGGCTCAGTCACTGACCGTCGCTCTCTGGATGCCAAAGGGCGCCTCCCTGGCTCAGTCACTGACCGTCGCTCTCTGGACGCCAAAGGGCGCCTCCCTGGCTCAGTCACTGACCGTCACTCTCTGGACGCCAAAGGGCGCCCCCCTGGCTCCGTCACTGACCGTCGCTCTCTGGACGCCAAAGCTCCCTGGCTCAGTCACTGACCGTCGCTCTCTGGACGCCAAAGGGCGCCTCTCTGGCTCAGTCACTGACCGTCGCTCTCTGGACGCCAAAGGGCGCCCCCCTGGCTCAGTCACTGACCGTCGCTCTCTGGACGCCAAAGGGCGCCTCCCTGGCTCAGTCACTGACCGTCACTCTCTGGACGCTAAAGGGCGCCCCCCTGGCTCCGTCACTGACCATCGCTCTCTGGACGCCAAAGCTCCCTGGCTCAGTCACTGACCGTCGCTCTCTGGACGCCAAAGGGCGCCCCCCTGGCTCAGTCACTGACCGTCGCTCTCTGGACGCCAAAGGGCGCCCCCCTGGTTCAGTCACTGACCGTCGCTCTCTGGACGCCAAAGGGCGCCCCCCTGGTTCAGTCACTGACCGTCGCTCTCTGGACGCCAAAGGGCGCCTCCCTGGCTCAGTCACTGACCGTCGCTCTCTGGACGCCAAAGGGCGCCTCCCTGGCTCAGTCACTGACCGTCGCTCTCTGGACGCCAAAGGGCGCCTCCCTGGCTCAGTCACTGACCGTCGCTCTCTGGACGCCAAAGGGCGCCTCCCTGGCTCAGTCACTGACCGTCGCTCTCTGGACGCCAAAGGGCGCCTCCCTGGCTCAGTCACTGACCGTCGCTCTCTGGACGCCAAAGGGCGCCTCCCTGGCTCAGTCACTGACCGTCGCTCTCTGGACGCCAAAGGGCGCCTCCCTGGCTCAGTCACTGACCGTTGCTCTCTGGACGCCAGAGGGCGCCACCCTGGCTCAGTCACTGACCGTCGCTCTCTGGACGCCAAAGGGCGCCTCCCTGGCTCAGTCACTGACCGTCGCTCTCTGGACGCCAAAGGGCGCCTCCCTGGCTCAGTCACTGACCGTCGCTCTCTGGACGCCAAAGGGCGCCTCCCTGGCTCAGTCACTGACCGTCGCTCTCTGGACGCCAAAGGGCGCCTCCCTGGCTCAGTCACTGACCGTCGCTCTCTGGACGCCAGAGGGCGCCACCCTGGCTCAGTCACTGACCGTCGCTCTCTGGACGCCAAAGGGCGCCTCCCTGGCTCAGTCACTGACCGTCGCTCTCTGGACGCCAAAGGGCGCCTCCCTGGCTCAGTCACTGACCGTCGCTCTCTGGACGCCAGAGGGCGCCACCCTGGCTCAGTCACTGACCGTCGCTCTCTGGACGCCAAAAGGCGCCTCTCTGGCTCAGTCACTGACCGTCGCTCTCTGGACGCCAAAGGGCGCCCCCCTGGCTCAGTCACTGACCGTCGCTCTCTGGACGCCAGAGGGCGCCTCCCTGGCTCAGTCACTGACCGTCGCTCTCTGGACGCCAGAGGGCGCCTCCCTGGCTCAGTCACTGACCGTCGCTCTCTGGACGCCAGAGGGCGCCTCTCTGGCTCAGTGGGTGAGCCAGCAGTGGGTTCGAACCCTGACACCTGCATCTGGGTCAAAGTTAAACCATTGTTCTGAGAGTTTTCTTGGCCCAATTTAGCTTCCATCTGCACAAAAGCCGCCAATGAAGCAATTCCAAGTCAATAAAAAAAATATCGCGGAAAATGGGCCAAAAAGTTACTGCGGCATGATGACTTTGTTACATTTGTATAAAAGGCAGGATAAACGCTTAATGACAAACAACGGTTTGTTTTTAATAAAACAAACTACTTTATTGAACGTGAAACCAAAGATCGGTCAGATAAACATGTTGTAAAATAGACACCAGTTGAAAAAATAATACTATCCTTGTATTTGCTGAGGTTGGCCCCAACAAATCTTGGTTAAACGCAGGGACTCCCTGAGGCAGACACCTCTAAACTAAAACAAACCTATATGAGCACCATTAGGAAACATTCTACAGAGCTACATCAACGGTGACTAAGGCAGCACAGAAGAAGTAAGTCTACACATACAGTACACAGGACGGACAAGCACATTGTATACACACGAAAATATCAAACAACTCGAGGTTTACAGGAGCCCAAAACGTCGCAGACCAGATACCATTACATACATGATAAACTAAAGCACCAACTGAAACAAAACTCCAATCGCATCATGGTAGGTCGGCTTTATGGGCGGCTCTTATGCTCAAACCCACGACAAGCGTCAGAGCACCTTTAACACCGGACTTCCGAGGTATAATCCTTGACTGTTGACGGAGATATGAACACAATATACATACTGTACAAATAAATGTTATTCTATGCAACATTTCGGTACTTTTTCTAAAATGTTTAATCGACGACTTGGACATTGGCATCATGACATTGGATACCACACTCGACAGACTTGACGGGAGACGGCACAGATCCACAACAGGACAAGAAGGTACGTAAAATTGGGCGATGGCACAGACCACGCCAACACGGGGAAACAATGTGGCGATGGCATAGACCACGCCAACACGGGGAAACAATGTGGCGATGGCACAGACCACGCCAACACGGGGAAACAATGTGGCGATGGCACAGACCACGCCAACACGGGGAAACAATGTGGCGATGGCACAGACCACGCCAACACGGGGAAACAATGTGGCGATGGCACAGACCACGCCAACACGGGGAAACAATGTGGCGATGGCACAGACCACGCCAACACGGGGAAACAATGTGGCGATGGCACAGACCACGCCAACACGGGGAAACAATAGTCCGTAAAATAATCCAGCTTCCTCGAACGGATAAGACCTGATCCGTGCGACATATCGTGGCGTTCAGAGAGTCACCGGATACATCCAGATACGATCGCTTCCACAACATGACGTACTGTTATATGTGACAATGTTCAAGTGTAGAATGGCTTGGCTGAGGGAATGGCCGTACAGGGGGTCCTGGGGGGCCGGGATCCGAGCTGACTGACCGTGGCCGGCTTCACCCCTACACTACAGGGAGTCCGGGGGTCCGGGCTGACTGACCGTGGCCGGGTTGACCTCTACACTACAGGGAGTCCGGGGATCCGGGCTGACTGACCGTGGCCGGGTTGACCTCTACACTACAGGGAGTCCGGGGGTCCGGGCTGACTGACCGTGGCCGGGTTGACCCCTACACTACAGGGAGTCCGGGGGTCCGGGCTGACTGACCGTGGCCGGGTTAATCCCTACGCTACAGGGAGTCCGGGGGTCCGGGCTGACTGACCGTGGCCGGGTTGACCTCTACACTACAGGGAGTCCGGGGGTCCGGGCTGACTGACCGTGGCCGGGTTGACCCCTACACTACAGGTAGTCCGGGGGTCCGGGCTGACTGACCGTGGCCGGGTTGATCCCTACGCTACAGGGAGTCCGGGGGTCCGGGCTGACTGACCGTGGCCGGGTTGATCCCTACACTACAGGGAGTCCGGGGGTCCGGGCTGACTGACCGTGGGCGGGTTGACCTCTACACTACAGGGAGTCCGGGGGTCCGGGCTGACTGACCGTGGCCGGGTTGACCCCTACACTACAGGGAGTCCGGGGGTCCGGGCTGACTGACCGTGGCCGGGTTGATCCCTACGCTACAGGGAGTCCGGGGGTCCGGGCTGACTGACCGTGGCCGGCTTCACCCCTACACTACAGGGAGTCCGGGCTGACTGACCGTGGCCGGGTTGATCCCTACGCTACAGGGAGTCCGGGGGTCCGGGCTGACTGACCGTGGCCGGGGTCACACCTATGATACAGGGAGTCCGGGCTCACTGACCGTGGCCGGGTTGACCCCTACACTACAGGGAGTCCGGGCTCACTGACCGTGGCCGGCTTCACCCCTACACTACAGGGAGTCCGGGCTGACTGACCGTGGCCGGGTTGATCCCTACACTACAGGGAGTCCGGGGGTCCGGGCTGACTGACCGTGGCCGGGTTGACCCCTACACTACAGGGAGTCCGGGGGTCCGGGCTGACTGACCGTGGCCGGGTTGACCTCTACACTACAGTGAGTCCAGGGTCCGGGCTGACTGACCGTGGCCGGGTTGACCCCTACACTACAAGGAGTCCGGAGGTCCGGGCTGACTGACCGTGGCCGGGTTGACCCCTACACTACAAGGAGTTCGGAGGTCCGGGCTGACTGACCGTGGCCGGCTTCACCCCTACACTACAAAGAGTTCGGGGGTCCGGGCTGACTGACCGTGGCCGGGTTGACCCCTACACTACAAGGAGTCCGGGGGTCCGGGCTGACCCCTACACTACAAGGAGTCGGGGGGTCCGGGCTGACTGACCGTGGCCGGGTTGACCCCTACACTACAAGGAGTTCGGAGGTCCGGGCTGACTGACCGTGGCCGGATTGACCCCTACACTACAAGGAGTCGGGGGGTCCGGGCTGACTGACCGTGGCCGGGTTGACCCCTACACTACAAGAAGTCCGGGGGTCCGGGCTGACTGACCGTGGCCGGGTTGACCCCTACACTACAGGGAGTCCGGGGGTCCGGGCTGACTGACCGTGGCCGGGTTGACCTCTACACTACAAGGAGTCGGGGGGTCCAGGCTGACTGACCGTGGCCGGGTTGACCCCTACACTACAGTGAGTCCAGGGTCCGGGCTGACTGACCGTGGCCGGGTTGACCCCTACACTACAAGGAGTCCGGAGGTCCGGGCTGACTGACCGTGGCCGGGTTGACCCCTACACTACAGGGAGTTCGGGCTGACTGACCGTGGCCGGGTTGACCCCTACACTACAGGGAGTCCGGGCTGACTGACCGTGGCCGGGTTGATCCCTACACTACAGGGAGTCCGGGGGTCCGGGCTGACTGACCGTGGCCGGGTTGACCCCTACACTACAGGGAGTCCGGGGGTCCGGGCTGACTGACCGTGGCCGGGTTGACCTCTACACTACAGTGAGTCCAGGGTCCGGGCTGACTGACCGTGGCCGGGTTGACCCCTACACTACAAGGAGTCCGGAGGTCCGGGCTGACTGACCGTGGCCGGGTTGACCCCTACACAACAAGGAGTTCGGAGGTCCGGGCTGACTGACCGTGGCCGGCTTCACCCCTACACTACAAAGAGTTCGGGGGTCCGGGCTGACTGACCGTGGCCGGGTTGACCCCTACACTACAAGGAGTCCGGGGGTCCGGGCTGACTGACCGTGGCCGGGTTGACCTCTACACTACAAGAAGTCCGGGGGTCCGGGCTGACTGACCGTGGCCGGGTTGACCCCTACACTACAAGGAGTTCGGAGGTCCGGGCTGACTGACCGTGGCCGGATTGACCCCTACACTACAAGGAGTCGGGGGGTCCGGGCTGACTGACCGTGGCCGGGTTGACCCCTACACTACAAGAAGTCCGGGGGTCCGGGCTGACTGACCGTGGCCGGGTTGACCCCTACACTACAGGGAGTCCGGGGGTCCGGGCTGACTGACCCTGGCCGGGTTGACCTCTACACTACAAGGAGTCGGGGGGTCCGGGCTGACTGACCGTGGCCGGGTTGACCCCTACACTACAGGGAGTCCGGGCTGACTGACCGTGGCCGGGTTGACCCCTACACTACAGGGAGTTCGGGCTGACTGACCGTGGCCGGGTTGACCCCTACACTACAGGGAGTCCGGGCTGACTGACCGTGGCCGGGTTGACCCCTACACTACAGGGAGTCCGGGGGTCCGGGCTGACTGACCGTGGCCGGGTTGACCTCTACACTACAGGGAGTCCGGGCTGACTGACCGTGGCCGGGTAGACCCCTACACTACAGGGAGTCCGGGGGTCCGGGCTGACTGACCGTGGCCGGGTTGACCCCTACACTACAAGAAGTCCGGGGGTCCGGGCTGACTGACCGTGGCCGGGTTGACCCCTACACTACAGGGAGTCCGGGGGTCCGGGCTGACTGACCGTGGCCGGGTTGACCCCTACACTACAGGGAGTCCGGAGGTCCGGGCTGACTGACCGTGGCCGGGTTGACCCCTACACTACAAGAAGTCCGGGCTGACTGACCGTGGCCGGGTTGACCCCTACACTACAGTGAGTCCGGGGGTGCGGGCTGACTGACCGTGGCCGGGTTGACCCCTACACTACAGTGAGTCCGGGGGTGCGGGCTGACTGACCGTGGCCGGGTTCACCCCCACAGGTGGTGACGCCTGGGGCAGGTTGAGACCCCCCGCGGCGCTGGTGGCGGCCAAGGTGGCGGCCATACGCAGCTGCTGCTGCTGCCACGCCTGTAACAGCTGCGGACTGATCATCATCGGCGTGTTGAGGAGAGAGAGCTGCTGAGAGGCCAGGCACTCCGCGGCCACGAAATCACTGGCGACACCGGCATTCATTACGGCGGCAGTGGGTACGCCAGTGGGTACGCCAGCACTGAAGGCGGTACCAGGATGAACGCCGCCAACCACGTTGCCGGGTATCATAGCTGAAGGGGGTCCCACTGCCAAGCCGGGCAAGCCAGCGAGCTGCGAGAACGCGGCCATTGGGTGCAGAGGGTTGGTAGCCCCGAGGAAATAACTCCAGTCCATCGCCGGCATCAGGCCGCTGAGGACGGCAGCCGGGTTGGTGAGCTGGGCGGTGGCACTGGCCTGCAACCCGCCAGCCTGTAGCCCTAGTGCTGGTGCCGCCGTCTGGCCTGGTACCGCAGTCCGGCTTGGTACCGCAGTCTGGCCTTGTGCCGCAGTCCCGCCTGGTGCCACAGTCTGGCCTGGTGCCGCAGTCCCGCCTGGTGCCACAGTCTGACCTGGTGCCACAGTCTGACCTGGTGCCACAGTCTGGCCTGGTGCCACAGTCCGGCTTGGTGCCGCAGTCTGGCCTAGTGCCGCAGTCTGGCCTTGTGCGACAGTCTGGCCTTGTGCCACAGTCTGGCCTTGTGCCGCAGTCTGGCCTTGTGCCAAAGTTTTCTGGGTGCCATTACGTTCACTAGATACGACGTCACCTCGTCCAATGGGGGGCCTTCTGTGTGCTGGTTGGTCCATTCGTAGAGACCTCGCACTGCCTTTGTGCTGCAATGCATTGCCCGTGTCTTGGTCTCGTGAAGAAGTATTTTCACCCACGTGGGACTGGCTTCCATTCGGCATATCTAACACGTCGGCGGCGTGCCCGAGCGTTCTCAACACGTCACTCCGGTTGGCGGCGGCGGCAGTAGGCATCCTGAGGCCGCCAGGCTCTTTTCGAGGGAGCAATCTGGAGAATCCTCTTCCGCGGCCAGAGCTTCTCGTGGTCCGGCCTGTGGCGTGTGTCCGCTCGGCATGACCCGCGACCAGCGTGCTGCGGGCCGCCGGGTCTGGAGCCGTCAAGTCCCTCTGGATGCCGAGGACGGCGGGGTTGTCGGCACTGACGCATCTCGCGGGTCTGGGCGGGGAGACGACGCGGGTGACCGCGGTGGCAAGAGGGTGAAGGCGCGTGTCTGGCGCTATAGGCTGGACAGCGATGAAGTCTTCATCCCAGGATTCACTCTGGTTCGCGACGCCCGCCACGGCGCCCTCCGGACGGCCACTCCAACGTTCGGTGTCCTTCTTCCCGAAGAATCCGGCGCCCCACTTACCATCCGGGTTTTTGACCCCGAAAAACTTGCTCAGCGGCTTCCGTTCTCTGATGCCGCTCGGATTCGCGGCGTTTTCGTCACGTGTCCGTAGCGGCCAGGGCTTGGATTCGCCGCCATGTCTCGTGGAGTTCTCGCCTTTCTCGTCACGTGTGCGTTGCGGCAAGAGCTCGGGCTGGCCGCCAAATCTCGTTGAGTTCTCGCCCTTCTCGTCACGTGTGCGTTGCGGTAAGGGCTTCCGTTCTGCTCTGTTCTGTTCCCCACTTTGGTCGAATTTACTTTCGGTCACGACGTCAATGTTGATGTTGTCAGCGTCACGTAAAGTTTCCTTCCTTTGCAATGTCCGCACGTCTGGTAAAACTGCCTGGGCCGGGACATCCGTAGTCACGGCGGCCGCTGCGGCAGGTGGCACATAAAGCGACCTGTTTCGGATCAAGGCCTTCCCCCAGTCCACTACAGGAGTGCTGGCTGGTCTAGCATGCCTACCTGTAGTCGGCCCGTTAACACATACACCACCCGCTCGAGCAGCCTCTACGCCAGCCACGTTAGGCTTGCCTGCCACAAACATGGGGGCGGGAGCCTGGTTTCCGAATTCATCGGTGTAGTCAATGGAGTCCCAGTAGTCTTCAGTGGATCCTGACGCGTCCTGTGGCCCTTCCAGTCCCAGATCGCAGACTCGTGACGTCAGAGCGTCGACATCGGCGGTTGCCATGGCTCCAGTGGAGGCGTTCGAATGTCTCTGCGTTGTCTCCTCAAAGCCCGGAATGACATTGTCTCTCTTCAGCTTAGGCCGAGGGCTGGAGACTCCGCGCTTCGGCACGGCGCTCCCAGCGACGGTGACGTCACTAGACGGTCGCGTAAATTTTCTGGACTGACAGGGCTCCATAGCCTTCTTGCTTGTGGAGATGGAGGGCGTTCTCTCGGCGCCAGTTGCGGACACGGGCAGGGACCAAATCGACGTATATTCCACAGGTTCAACCTCGCTGCCAATTGTATCGCTTTCCATTGGGCTTGGCGCTTGCTCCGGGCATATTTCATTGTCGCTGTCATGCTCCGTTGGGCTTCCAAACTCAGGGGACCGGTCATCCATCGACCACGGATCCGTCGGGGTTATCAGTCTGTCGCCCCCAGCGTCTGGGTAAGTAAGGATTTCCCCTGTATTGTTCACCACGGGGACGTCGAACTCCGAAAGACAATCCATCTTGGACTGCGACGCGGTGTATGCCACTGGCTGCTCCAAACTCTTCTCTTTCTCTCGCAGCCGTATTTTATCCTGCTCCAGGGCAGCTTCCTCTTCTTGTCTAAAATGGACAAAAGGTAAAATAGAATTACACTAATAGAATATTGTATCAACCTCTACCTCGATTAACCTTTGGTTAAAACTTGGCCATGATTCCTAGATATTCGAAATCGTTGAAATATTGACACTGGTTTCTCAATAAATAACATTTTCAATCAGCTTTGATGTGACGCACAATCAACACAATACGTGAACGCGTATTGCATGGATATGTGCGCCATAATCATCAGCCTACGTTGTCTATGCTTACATGTTTTTCTTGAGCTGTCCCTCCTTGGCCTCCAGCAGACTGAGCTGGAGGGCTGCTTCCAGCATGGCCTCCTCCTCGTCCAGGTTTGTGGGCAGAGCGCTGCGCACGAACGCCTGTCGCTCCCGCCAGACGTTCCCAGCCGAGCGAGCCACGGGCCGAGGGGCGGTCACCACGCTATAGCCTGCAACATACACAGTAAATCGTTGCAATGGCCCACTCCTTTTATTGTCAGCCAATTAAAAAGAAAACTCACAGGCTGCTGCTAAGAAAGATTAGCGTTCACATTAAACATTTGCCTCAAATGAAATGTGGCAGAAAAAGGACAATTTGCTTCATTTTGCCGTTTCGTTAGTTAGAAGCTGCGTGTTCTGTGTCACAGATGTATGCGCAGTGCACTGTTTTATATGGACGCTGTTCAGGGTTCATGCATTGACAAACGATCATTCGTACACAATGAAAGCTATAAAATATTACAAATTTTACATCCGGGCATTGGTGGGAAACAATTGAATAATAACAAGTCATATCATATAAGGATTTTCAAAGCAGAAAGCAGCCCCTTGTTTCGGTTGGTTGGTTATTCAGGACGCTTTAACCACTTTTGGTCATATCGCGTCAATGGGAGCAGGAAGGGAGAATGGAGCCATGTCCCCGAGGGTAACCCTGTACCCTTTACGAAGAAAGACATGGGATCGTTATCCTATGACCACACAGACATGGCCACAGCGGGGCTCGAACCACCGATCCACGTGTCGCCGTTGTTTCGGAAGCAGGACGAGGCATATATATCCTGGACACACATTGACCTAGGCACAATGAGGCATATGGCGCAACCCCCGCAGGGACGGCACGAATGGCTGGCCTGTAACAGATCACCGCGTATGCTTTTCGCATGGCAGCACCAGACCTTCACCTGCCTACATGGACATCAATACTGGTATCGACTGTGAAGCTTTCTAGCGAGACTGTGGTGGCTACCTAGCCATACAACTTAACGTCTAAGACAACAATTACAATTTAATTTGCCGCTTCCGCCGTCGTCATAGTTATCCGCTAAACTGCGGGCAAAGGAACCCAAATATGTGAAATGGCCCCAGAGAGAGAAGAGGTTTGACCCCGCCACCGGCAGGCAGGCCTGCTTACACCTGGAGTACGCTGTAGACAACGGCTCTCGCTCCCCCATTACAGCGGGATGACCTTACCCGTCGGGAGCTGGTAGCTGGCGACCTGGGGCGGTTTGTTGGCGGTTCTCGGGGGTTGTTGTCCAGCCTGAGAGGGGCCAGTCGACACAGCCTGGGCCCAGGACGTCCCTGACGACCAGGCTGCGAGGCCTGTGGTTGGGCGGGGCGCCGGGGCGAGCGAAGCAGCCTTCTGGCCACTGGTCACGGCGGTGCTTCCAGATTTCACTTGAGCCTTACCCCAAACGGGCGCTGAGACTTGGATATCGTTGGTCGCGGTGCCACCAGTTGTCACGTGACCTTTACCCCAAGCCGGCGCCGAGGTTTGGATATCGTTGGCCGCGGTGCTTCCAGATATCACGTGGCCTTTACCCCAAGCCGGCGCAGACGTCACAATACCTCGCTGGGGTTGGGTTTCAGCCCCTGTAGTCCTCGTCACATTGGTGCCATCAGCCTTGGCGTAAGTCCCTTTTTGAAACCTGGACGAGTTGGTTTTGGCACCGCTAGATAGCGCCACGGCTGCCCTTGTATCTTGCACGGTTGCCTTGCCGGACACAGCCTCAGACAATAATAACGGGTTCCTACCTCGTCGTGCAGCACTCGCCGAAGGTAGTTTCTTGGGGCCCGCGGTTTTGAGGGTGACACCCAAGTCAATGCCCCACTCATCCAAGAGGCTACTGGCTTTCGTGGGGCTGGCCTTGTCAGGACTTGTACTGTTAGGACTGGCCTTGACCTTGTCCGGATCGGCCTTGACCTGGTCAGGATCGGCCGTGACCTCGCCAGGACAGCCTTTCACAATGTTATTATCGTTCTGCGGCACCGGTTTCTTATCTGCAATGGATCATGGATTTATTATTATTCATCAGTCATTAAATTCGTTTCGACATTGTGCATTCAGTAGCCGCGCTTCAGTAATTATTATCAATTCCTGGAGCCTAATTAACAGAAATAGTTGTTTTCTCGCACAAGACACAAAGGGTATGGCAAATATGTGGAAAACATCCGCATTGATCGTACATATGCAATGATATCATGTGGATTGATTCCATCGAGGACTTTAACGTGCACCACCGCTGTAATGCAAGTCGTTGCAGATATCATGCCTGGGAAGGTTTACTAGATTAAATCACATGCGTTAAGAACCAGTTCTTCAAGGTGGACATGAAGTCTAGTGTTACTTAATCCACACCACTCAGCAAAAGGAGTGTCTGCAACCTAACCCAGCATATAATAGTCCTTACCAAACTCCAAACTTGCGGTGGCGGCAAATGATATCGATCCTGGTTTAATATCACTGCATCGAAACACTTTGACCTGAAATGCAATACAAAACAGGATGCTGACGAAAGCCGGATCTTTAAAGCAATTAATAAAATTTGGCTGCTTATATGATGAATTCTTTAGAGCGTGGTAATGTTTTATCCCGAGGCTAATTACACTGGAAGATATAATACCGGCAATTGGTTTCTTGGGCAACCGGGGTTTGAAGTAAGGCGTAATCTGAAATTCGTAATCCATCGCCTCAACATTGCTTGGCTATCCACACGGCGCAATCACTCTGAAGAAGGATTATCATAACAAACACACACCAACCACAGCTTACAACTCCGTAGCTTACCGCGGACGTGAAAGCAGACTGCTTCCGTCGCTGCTTGGCCGCCTTCCGCTTGTCTCTCTTGGACTGTCTGTCCTCAGACACCTCTGCCTCACGCAGCAGTCGCTCCTGGGCAAGGCGCTCCTTCTCACTGCGCAACACCTCCCGCTCAGCCCAGGCATCGTCACTCTTGGAACGTCTGTAGGCATACAGTAACCTATCAGTCATAGCCGCTTAAACAAGCATTTCCCACTCATGTAACTTTATTATAAGTACTTTTTTTTTTCTCCACATATATAAATATGTTAGACAGATTGTCTCATATTGTCAGTGTTAAATGTTGGGAGACATTCTTGCGCAATGATGTTTACTTTCATTTTGAAAGGGAACAAACGGCGGTGATGCAACAATTTTTATGTAGTGTACAACAAACACCACAACTATCTAATACAAAATAGGCCAGTCTCGCCAAAAATATATTCCATAACACGACAATGATAATATCGGAGGCTCACTATATATTTGAAGGTATGCAATAAGCATTATAAGCAATAAACTATGTAAAGCGTTTCTTAAAAAGAAAAAAAGTCATGAGCAGTTTTACATAGTTGTTTTGACTAAAATCTTAAGGTAGCATGCTACTTTTCAAAACTTACGGTAATTGTTTGTTTTAACTTTCACCCGATACATCCTTTTATTTGCGTATTACAATGGAATAATACTAATTCAAATAAAGGTGTTTTATGTTTTAAAAAAAAGTGTGGTGGCAGCCTATGCCACCACACACTGATGCCACCTCCAATTTTCGAGTATTTTCACATCTTTTTTTATTATAAAAAACAGACGGTCAAACGTCCTGATTTGTTCAGGTTTTTCAGGCTCGTTTCAGGCTCGAACCTCCTCTTGAAACTCATTGTCACTTACGGAATTTAGCGGATTAAAAGAAAATTGGCCACATGTCCGGATATATTTATTTTATATTGTTTGCTGTTATTTACATTGGATTAATATGGAGATCTCAAAAAGAAAAAAATGCTCGCAAGGTCGAGAAACAGTCATATCTAAATAGTACTCGGTAGGTGGAGCCACGGTGATCCCGCGTACTACATTAAATCGGAATCCAATTCAGTGTTGCGCGCACTTACATGCTTGCACTTACTTTTGATAGGATTGCAACTGTATCTTATCATTGTTGTTGATGTCCACCTCTTGTTGTTTGGCCTTGCGTTTTTCATCGCGTTCCCGCTCCTTTTGTCGCTGTCTCTCAAGCTCGGCAGCAATCTCCTCCATCTCCTATAACAGACGGAACCTTGAGATATCCCCTCCATCTCCTACAACAGACAGAACCTTGAGACATCTCATCCATCTCCTACAACAGACGGAACCTTAAGACATCTCCTCCATCTCCTACAACAGACGGAACCTTGAGACATCTCCTCCATCTCCTACAACAGACGGAACCTTGAGACATCTCCTCCATTTCCTACAACAGACGGAACCTTAAGACATCTCCTCCATCTCCTACAACAGACGGAACCTTGAGACATCTCCTCCATCTCTTACAACAGACGGAACCTTGAGACATCTCCTCCATTTCCTACAACAGACGGAACCTTGAGACATCTCCTCCATCTCCTACAACAGACGGAACCTTAAGACATCTCCTCCAACTCTTACAACAGACGGAACCTTGAGACATCTCCTCCATCTCCTACAACAGACGGAACCTTAAGACATCTCTTCCATCTCCTACAACAGACGGAACCTTGAGACATCTCCTCCATCTCTTACAACAGACGGAACCTTGAGACATCTCCTCCATCTCTTACAACAGACGGAACCTTAAGACATCTCCTCCAACTCTTACAACAGACGGAACCTTGAGACATCTCCTCCATCTCCTACAACAGACGGAACCTTAAGACATCTCCTCCATCTCCTACAACAGACGGAACCTTGAGACATCTCCTCCATCTCCTACAACAGACGGAACCTTGAGACATCTCCTCCATCTCCTACAGCAGACGGAACCTTGAGACATCTCCTCCATCTCCTACAACAGACGGAACCTTAAGACATCTCCTCCATCTCCTACAACAGACGGAACCTTGAGACATCTCCTCCATCTCCTACAACAGACGGAACCTTAAGACATCTCCTCCATCTCCTACAACAGACGGAACCTTAAGACATCTCCTCCATCTCTTACAACAGACGGAACCTTGAGACATCTCCTCCATCTCTTACAACAGACGGAACCTTAAGACATCTCCTCCATCTCCTAAAACAAACGGACAAAAAAGTTCTTACTGACAAGTGCGTTTTACCCAACCGTACAACTCTCGTACCGTCTTTCAGTAGAACTGACTAAACTCGACTAAAACAGAGCACCGCAATGAAAAATCACCCCTTTAATTAATCACATGTTTAAGCGCCGATATTATAACTAACCTTCTCTCTTTGTTTTTGTAGAGCAAGCAATTGCTTCTTTGTGGTTTTCTTCGACTTTGCTTCGGACTCAGCACCATGTTCAGCCTCCCTACTGACGTCCCGTTCAGTGACAGTGTGACCTGGGACAACCTCCTGTCTTGTCTCCGTCTCCTGGGCTCGAGCTGATCTTTTGTGTCCATCACATGGACGACTCACCGCATCTGCTGCCTCCATCTTCGGCTAAGGAGTACAAATAACAATGACAATATAACATAAGACAAATCCACAGAATTGTATCACCCCAGATACGTACACAGCTCGTCTATGAACGCACGCTGCGTCACTTGTGCTGGGCCTGTAAGTTCGATACGGCCGAGGCTGCGTTTTCCTCCCTCGAATAGGACATACCGGTAATCATGAAAACTGTTTGAATTTACGGGCCCTGGGGGTCACTTCACTAAGATCTCGTAACTTTTGCTCGTAAAATTAAAAAATAAATAAATTGCCGGCCCGAAGAGAAATGAAAGATGCTGATTTTATCATAAATATAAGGCAAACATTTTTAAAACAATATTGGTGGAAATTAAATTACAGACATGGCCCCACCCCAATAATCGCTGTATAAGGCCTCTTTCCGTTGCTCATAAAATTCGTTCGTTAAGTTAGCATATAAAAGATACGGTTACGAGCTCGTAACTCTTAGTGAAACGATCCCCTGGTCACTACTAGTACATTGGTTTCATAGACACAATGACGACCGGAACATACACTTAACAATAACACCGGAAAGTGTTTAGGATAATGAAATTATAGATCCTTCAAACACCAAGCAGGATAATCAGCCACCAATGTATACTCAGAGCTTCAAAACAAAGTGGGATACATTATACATTTTAGAGCAGAAATCTGTACACTTTGCTTGGATATGCATTCGCAGCAGTTGAAACAACTTAGCAAAAAAAATGTTGCGTTTACCTTATCATTGTTGTAATCAATTGCAAACATTCTGGTTGAGGATATATTCGATTTGTTCGAGCTCTCCTAAAAAAAAGAAATGTGCATTTGCCTAGCTCAATGCAAATATGCTCACAATTACCAGGTTTGAACTGTACAGAAACTGTGAGATTCCAGTAAAATACACCAAAAACAAGAAGCAATAAAATGTCAACAGCATAGTAACAGTACCGGTAGGAACAGGTTAGTATAAATATACTTGGCTACCGGTATTTTACAAGGCATCCTTCTCGTTAATTTCGTTCAATTTCATTCAACTATTTCTTCAATAAACTCCTGTGAATCACAGTACCGGTATTACAATGATCTGATAGAACGGTAAATATGCTTAATGCGTTTCTTTCCGATATTATATATATGGTTCAGACAGAGATGTATTAGTTCTATACAATGTACCAGTTTTTTTATACCAATGTATCTGTTTGAAACGACTGGCAGTTGTGTTTTTCTTACAGATTGCTCATTCAAGTAAAGTGCCCATTCCTTCTTGGTCTGTTTCCGGTAAGACTTGGTGCTTTGCACTGGAACTGCAAGTAAACGGCAGTATACAATGCAGATGGAATATGTTTTATCTATGGTAAATCTGGCATGTCAAACAATGATATCCAGTATATATAACTAACTCCATAAGGAAAGTTTTTGAGGATATTATGATCTAAAACTACACAAAGCTTCACAAGCTACTGTGAAGTAGATGATCCTCATCCAACACTAATAAGGATATCAATATTGGACCTGCAATTAAACATCAGTTATACCAGTTTTTTTGCTGTAAGATGCGCAAAATCAGACAGGATCTTATTTAGCCAGGTGCTTTAACATACAAAAGTTCCCTCCCTGGACAAAATGTGTGAAAAACAGAGGTATGTTATTGTGCAGAGACCACTGTAAACTTAAAGAAAGATGTCTTAGCCTACCCTGCGCTTCCAAATGCCACAATTTCCTTTCTTCCTTGGCTGCTCTTTTAGCCTTCTTTCCCTTCAGTTTTGGTGTCTTACTCCCGGTTTGTTCACACAAAAAATTGTATTTATTGCCGCCAGGCTTCTTAGAATGCCTTTTGCAAAATGGTCCATAAGTGGCATACAAAAGAACAGCAAGATCTCTCTGCCTTTCCTGGTCCTCATACAAATCACACATGCAATTGTCACATGTACATTCTTCTATGTCTCTGTCTTCTTTAAATCCTGCCAAACAAAAGATGAACAAAGAAGATCAGGTATGAAAGATTGCAAACTTAGATTAAAAAATGATAAACTTTATTCCATAACCCTGATTATGGTTAATTTTACCAGACAACTTTTTATTGACTAATCACATTACATTACACTTAAAAAAAATTAGGTCTTCAGACTGGTACATTTTTAAAATTTTAACATGCAAGGTTCACTACCCGAAGCCCCCTATCAAAATGCAACATTGTCACTGTGGAAATTTAAGGCATTAAAAGTTTTCCAAGAAAAGGAAGCTAAGCTGATTTTTTCACCAGTAGCACCAGGTATTTTATAATTATAGTCTTGTGATAATAATACACAAAAATGTCTTTATGGTTTCTTCATGTGACCAATCCAGTAGTCTTAATGAGCACCTGAATGACATTATCTTGATTACATTATGATGCAATAAAACTTGATGTAAATCTTCAGTTCCTAAATTCTTGCAGAGCAATATATTCCACAATTCAACCAGAAGTCTGGTTACGGGACAATAATAGTAAATAAGAAACTTTGTTATGCATTTTGAATCAATCTGATATATATATACTTTAAGAGCTGAAATCAGGACTATGAAATTGAAAAGGTCCTGTAAGCCTGATCATTACCATAAACCTAGATCCCCTTCACGATTAAAACACATCTGATGGGAGCCATAGCTGCCCTGGATGTCTAACCCCCAGTGGGAATCTCAAGGTAATTCACTACTGGAGAAGTGCTATTGGAAAGGATGTCTTTTTCAAGCATTTTGGTATGCCAAAAGAGCCCTAAATTATACAATTTTGGTTCCTGCATAGGTCAACTTTGGTAGGCAGTTGGGAAGAACTTGCTGATTTTGTATTTACTTGAGACCATACATAGATCTAATTATCAGTTTCTTGATACCTGGAAATCTGGACCAGTCTGACAAAATGACCTCTTTACTGCCTCAACTGACACACTGTCAGTTGAAGGCAGTTTCTTGTAGACCTATATATATTCAAATTCTTTGATGCAGTTCACACTGTTTTTGGCCAATATTTTCGCTAAAATTTAAGTGAGCGCTCAGATATTTACAGACAGCCTGTAAGACCCAGATAATTCAATCATACTTTCCTTTCTGTGCCAATGTAGTCGTCCTATATGATCCAAAGTAATCTTGCACATGATGAAGCTCCATTGACCACAAATGTCTGCCTCAAAAGAAGCTAAAAGAAGGAGCATATGCCTGTTGTGATGTCTACTGTCTCCAATGTCTCAATTGCATCCAACGTGTCCAATGGCAACCATTGCTAGGTACTGTTGTGTGCACATTATTATTTTGGATATGAGAGGAAAAATATATTGGCACATAAAGGAAAGCATGATTGAATTAGTTAAGTCTCTGGGTCCTGCAGCCTGTCTGTAAATTTCCGAGTGCTCACTCCAATTTAAACAAAAATATTGGCCCGAAACTGTGTGAACGGCATTAAGGATTTTCATCTTAATTAAATTTTATTAGGCCCAGTCATGCAACTTTCTCGTCTTCAACTCGATCATGCAAGTCAGCCTATGGAAAGGCATGATAAAAATATTATTGTCTGTTACTCCCCCCCACAAAAAAACCAAAGACAGACTTTGGTACAAAAAGATTTGGCCTGGCAGACAATCGCCAATAGCTTAGAACAAAAATGTTATTGTCTGTTAGGCCCCCCCCACCCCCCCCAAAAAAAAACCAAAGACAGAACTTGGTACAAAAAAATTTGGCCCAGGGTGTTTTCTCTTAGTTTAGGCGGCGACGGGGTACTTTGAATCGTCATATGAAACCATGTCTGTTTGTAGAGGCTTAGCGACGGTACCATTACCAGATTACTTAGGCCTTGTTGTTCCCCAAAACTGGCAGACAATCGCTTGCTTAGAACAAAAATGGCGGATCGGGTCCATATTTTAACTTTTCAAGGGAACAAGGATGAAAAATATCGGGAAATTCTTTCTGACAGCGCAATATAAGCCCGGTTGGGAGATCCTCATTTTACAGTGCTTCTCCTTCATTGGGAAAAATAAATCACCTTCTCCACTCTCTCTTACAGCAACAATGTTATTACTGGTGTCTGCAGTCTCATCGTCATCTTTACAATTTGCCGCCATCGTGTCCGTTTAAACATTCGCCAGGTGGCGCGGCGTTGAGGCGCCCTCTCGCGAAAGAGGCCCATGTAGACTAGTCCGGGGTGGGGGGATATGACAGCATCAGAGGCAATAATTACAAGCTAGGTCTTAAATAATTACAATCTAGGTCTTAAATAATTACAATCTAGGTTATAAATAATTACAACCTAGGCCTTAATTTCTTGTGCGTTCTAAGTAGCTTTCTGTATGGCAGTGAAACTTACGTGCAATAGGCCTACGTATTGTGGCCAAAAAAGTAAATTTAATAACTTCCATCTTCGTTGCCTGCGAAACATTTTAGGCATATCTTAGCAAGACGAGGTGACGAATACTGAAGTGTTAGCCAGGGCCAACCTACCAAACATTTTTGCTCTTGTGAAGCAAAGTCGTCTACGTTGGTTTAATTGGGAACATTCATCGTATGCAAGATGAACGCTTTCCCAAGGATGTGCTATACGGTGAACTCGCTGACGGCAAAAGGCCAACTGGACGGCCAAAGCTTAGGTTTAAGGATGTTTGTAAGCGGGACATGAAGGCTTTCGGCATTGATCCAGATTCTTGGGAGGATCTGGCATCCCAAAAGAGTGCGTGACGGAATGGCCCACCACGACGGGCTTTACTTTGTGAAACTGGACTTGAAACGCCAATCTAGGCGTCCGCCAGCGAGCGCAAACCAAGATTTATCGACAGGTCACCGTTGCAATGACTGCGGTAGGCTCTGCCGATTGCAGATAGGCTTATTCAGTCATAAGTGTAAATGCCGCGTTACGAATCGCACAAGTTAAACCAAACAAAGCTGCAAATCCATCGTCTTTCGGAGACGGACGGATGTCAAACAAAAAGGTCTTAATTTTTCTACAAAGACTTTAATTAATTCCAACCTAGGTTCTAATTATTCAAAACCTAGTTTTTAAATAATTAAAGCCTAAGTAAGAGAATTACAACCGTGGTTATAATTAATTAAGACCTAGCTAGGTTGTAATTATTTAAGACCTAGTTTCTAATTATTACATAGGCTTTAATTATTTACTAACCTAGGTTTTAAATAATTACATCTTAAATAATTACAACCTAGGTTGTAAATAATTAAAGCCGAAGTAAAAATTAAAACCTAGGTTGTAATTAATTAAAGCCTATTTAGAAAACTAAGACCTAGCTGGTAATTATACCACTGACCGATCCAAATGCGTGTTACATACGACTTTTTCTTCCGTGTGCGAAAATGGCGTTGTCGGTGCCAAATTTCTTTGAGTCCGTAGGAAATAAGATAAACGACACATTTCGTGCCTATATGAACAGGACACGTTTAGCCCTCCACAAATTGTTCATATATTAGAAGAATGTGTGGACAATTTAAACGGAGTCCAGGAACTAGTGGAGAACCGCAAATTAAAGAGCTGGACATTGTTCGACAAGACATAACGGTAAGTAGATATAGGCGAAGTTGGTGATCGACCCTCACGCTGTCAAGCTGAGAACGTTACCAGTGGTTACAACGTTTGAACAGAGAGATGGGTTTTGCATGTACTAGCTGCTTAAGGGGCGAATCGAGGGGGGGGGGGTCGAGGTGAGGGGCCACAGGGGAAATTTAGGCCGTATGAGGCTCCCCCCCCCACCCAACCTCCCCTTTTTGAGGAAGAATGCTATTTAAGGTGGTGTGGACACAAGGTCAGTGGACCCCCCTTATTGTCAAAAATTGGTGGACCCTCTGGTCGCCACCCCCCTCAGTCGCAACTTTTAATGAACATGCACCCCCTTTACAAATTCCTGGATTCACCCCTGTGTTGCCTGCGGGGAGAACTTGTGTTTGACAACCTGATTTGATTTTTACTTTCTTAAGTGCAACAAAGTAGTCTGCTAACAATTAATAATGCGTCGCAATGTAGCATGAGCGGATCCATGGGGGGTGGGGGGGGGGGGGTCTCGTCCCGTCCCTTTTTAACAGAATGAACTATGCTTTTCTCATGCAAAATTTAGGCCCTCCGGGGCATGGACCCCCCTTTTTCACTTTGAGGAATAATGTTATCCGAGGCGGCGTGGACCCACCCGTCTGGTCGTCAACAAATTGGTGGACCCTCCTGTAAAAAAAAATTCAGAACCCCCCCTCCCCCCACCTGGTTACAAGTTTTATTGGATCCTTCCCTTTACAAATTTCTGGATCCACCCCTGTGTAGGCCTAGCAAGCCTTCATTTGTAATGCTATGACTGTACGATTTATTATGTGTATATACATATATCTTTTTACCTCTGGTTTAATTATTTAAGACCTAGGGGGGGGGGGGGGGGCGCAAACACAGCATCCGTACTTGGAAACGCGACGTAAAGCGGATACGCCTGCCCATTTAGATCGGATTTTGGACCAAGCAATGTGGCAGTAAGACCACCCCGGTTAAACTGATGGCAAAGTGAAAAGATCTAAAATTATAGTGACAGTAAATCCCTTGCCAGATAGACCGTTAAGGAATATTTTAAACAATAGAACGACGTACCAATTCTTACTATGACTCCAGAACTACATAATTAAAATACCCATCCCTTACAATGTAGTTTTATTAGCCTAGCTGGTGTTAGGTTTCTGACAGAACTTGGCTCATCATAACGGTCATTATCAGGTGTCCGTAACTGTTCATTGCGTGGACGGCGCCCGCTGGCCCCACCCACATATAGAGATAAATTGCCGATTTCTCAATTCATGGTTATTTAATTCTTTAATATTCCCAGTTCACGAGTAACGAAAATCGTTGATCACGATGGTCGGCTAATACCCCATTCCCAGTTCACGAAGAATTATTTGCCTCATTCCCCGTTCACGGAGAAATGAAAACCACCCCATTCCTGAGGAACGGAAATACCACTGCCCCCCCCCACCCCCCACATATACAGTGAGGACCACCCACAGGACTGAGCAAATGTGGTTTCATTTGCGGTGTGATGGTTATAAGCGAAACCTCCCCAATTCCGATATGTCCTTATTAACAGAATTGTTATTTTCTATATATATCTCCACCATTAGATTTTGGTCACGAGTATTACCAAAGAATACCTGTAGATAAACTGTCAGATAGTGATCTGGGATTATGGCACTGGGATTATCACTGGCGCCAACGATGGGGCGGACCCCGGTGAGATGCAGTGAGGGATGGTGTATGCCCGGGGGGGGGGGAGCACTACATTAGTACTGTGGTGGGGAGGTGCCGCCCAGGCCATAGGGAGTATGTGGAGAGCGAGGGAAAAGCGCGAGATTTTGTGGTCATTGAGAGATACATTTTTGGTTAAAAAAGGCATCCACAATAGACACTGATAGTCACGGCAATGAATATGGAGGTTAATTATTTGAATTTTTTTTTATGTCAACTGGAATAAATAGACGGCCAAGAGCTGAAATTTTATTTGAACACTTTTAATATCAACTGGAATATATAATCAAGAGCTGCAATGCTGATAAATCTTAAGTCTCAGATGGGCAAATTGAGAGAATGTGTAGGTTTCTGCTCAGGGGATTGAGAGAAAAAAGATATAACATATCAAATACGTCCGTTTTTATTTCAAGTACGATCCTGTCTGTTCTCGAATAGAACGCTATAAAGCCACCCGCCTCAACAGCCTACACCAATTTCATCTTTAACTTTATTACAAATTATTAAATACAAAGATTCGTATACAAATACATATGATTGAATGTATAAATATAGAGATCTTGAATGCAACATCGAATTCATCATTCGAGAGACACGAATTCGAGAGACTGCAAACACGAGAAGAGACAAGGAAGCAATATCTATTTTTTCACAGCTAGGACCAGGATATCAACAATTTGATGCGTTGCTCCAGGCAACTACGTGTTGTTCGGTAAGTACTAGTCTGGATTCCACCCGCCCCCCCCCCTCCCACCGCCTCTCCGCATCACATAACATTTCGCGCACCATTTAGTTTATCTGACATTGAGATGTATGAAGAAACTACATTGGTAGATAATTTAGACACTTTTATGATATAAACTTCTTGACCGGAGCTGAACTAGAGATAAAATCACAACAATGGTACCAATTAGATAAACCCGAGACGAATATCTAATACATATATTTGCTAACACAATAAAAACGAAGCCATATACAGCATACGGTGCACTGCAATCATAAACCCATTTGCGTGATCAGAAGTATACTAAGGAAAAGCTCAGTCAATACATGCTTGTTGAGATAGATGAAGGAAAATATGGGTGTACATTTTGACATATATATATATATACGTATATATTATAAAATCCTTTGTTTTGAATAAGTGTGCCACTTGTGTTTTTCTTTAATAATAATTTAACGGCCTAACTCTGGCTACGTTATGATATATATGGTATATTAGATAGATATAATATAGTATAATAGTCAGTGGGAACCTAAATACGTAGAGCGACCAGAAATGGACCACGTGGCTAGTCGACCACTTGTTTCAGGCCAGGGGCTAATATAGAGTGCCGAGGCTAAGACTAGTACTTAAGCTGTGTAAGAAAAAAACATATTCCAGGCGGCTAAACTGACAATAGGTTTAGATATTATGATAAACATTGGCTTGTCTACAAAATGTCTTTTATGAAACATTGTCAGGGTGGTTATATTAGGTTCCTACACACCGAATGGCGTGCTTCCAACCGCGGAATGAAGAGCCCAAATGCTGGGAAGGGTGACATCTCACTTCCAGCGAACTCCGCCGCCTAGTTGCCCACATAGGCAAAGCTAGAGCCGGGTTGAGTCGCCCACGTTACCAGTTCCATGATTCGCGAGAAGTTTTCGCGGACGCACTGGTTGGACAAGTACGTCCATATGCAACAGCCCATCGAGGACGAGTGACTGGCAGCTTTGATAAAGGTTTTTTTATATCTCATGCCCCGCAAGTATAATATTCTTCATATGTGATCCGTATCAAGGTATATATAGCAAATCACATCTGTAATTGCCCCCCTGATAGGTTATCCATGCAAGCCGGTCATTTCAACTGCGGACGGCGCGTTCTCGTTTGGGGTGACGATCTGCTTGTCGTGGTAGGCTTTTGGCTTCTTCCCGATGGTCGAGTACATCTCGCGATCCTTCTGCTCTGTCTCCGGATCGGCGTAATAGTGGTCGTATCCGGACTCGGCGTCCTTCCTCTTCCGGCAGTGTCGGCAGAAGATGACGAGCACCACAGCCACGATGAGTATGATGCAGAAGACGACGCAGACGGCGATGATGGTAATTTTCGTCTGCTCATCCATGACGTCACCGGCGCTGGGAGCCGCGGTGCACTTGACCTGGTTAATGTCCTTACCGCAGTGGCAGGCGTACTCCCCCCGGCTCACCCAGCACGGGGAGGCGCTGGGGCAGTCGAGCTTCACGCACGGGGGATCGGTCTCTGGATGAGAGGAAAAGGGAACCAGATGTATTGCATATGGCGCAGAAAAGGAGAAAGGACCGATGTTTATTGCATAAGACTTACATGTGTATCGGCGCGGAAATATGCATGTGGATTCAGACGACCTTTGGGGACAAATCATCCATTCATAGGTATGGATTTATGCGACATACAGTAGTATAGTATTACATTACATTTTTAAGTTATTTGTAGAACAGTCAAGAATCCGCGAAATGGTATCAATACCATTGACACGTTGTCCCATTACTGTCATAAGCATATTTTAATTTTGCAGCACCTCATCGTCTCTCGTCGTATTTGTTTCCACATTTTGCACATAAAGGGCCTTGGCTTAGTCACATGTTTTATATTGCGAAAGTAGACATGCCTTTAAATACTCGGGTTTATGTCCTACCCATTATCAATTAAGGGTTCTGAATCCCATTTATCGAACTTAATTATTGGCTTCCTACCCGATGGTCACAGCATAGCACTCCACCCGTGTCTCCCCTATTTATAGCCCGGTGAATTAGTACCACTTACGTCGCCAAGAGAAATATGAGGTTTGCGCCACGTCATGATCCACTTGGTCGGGGCCAGTCATCTTCGCGTTACTGCGAGTCGCCACTCTAAAGTTATTCCTAGCTTCCTCGACGGTTGGTCCGTTGCCATTAGCTGAAGCTATGATGAAAGTGACGATGATATTGTCGCGATATTGTCGCCCTGCAAAAAACAAATGTTAATGTTAATATGGTGTCTAGCACTATACCACGATTAATAACCAAATTTATTAACTCGCAAAATCTTAACTCTTAAATCTTAAATGCTTAAACTGCAACAATGCCCAAGGTTTGATCATGTTATACAAAAGAAAGTCGCACTGTCTCATACAATATGCACCAGTTTGACGAAAAACGGGGCTTAACCACATCACCCATTATTTAGTGCGTACAATAAGTAAGTCATCTCTATTCAAATTATTTTAAAAATTAACCGTAAAACTAATTTAAAGCTAGTAACTTGAAGAGCTTGACAAACACTTGATTGTACTCCCTCCGGTGATGACGCGCTTGATGACTGAAATAAGCCACATCATATGTGCTTTGCCTGAAGCAATTGAATCCTGAAATGTTTTCCACGGCTGAGTCGAAAAGCAAAGTTCAAGTGGTTTTCGGAGTAGCTAGTCCTACCTTTCTCAATCTCCTGAATGTTGACCCTGCTGGCGGTAACATTGGCGGTATCAGCTATGTCGACCTTGACGACGTTGCCGAAAGCCACCGGCTCAGTAACATGGATAGTGTAGTTAGACAGCAGTCTGAACTGGACATAGGCCGGTTCGTCCCCGGGCGCCACTGTGGTCGAGGTGGTGGGGGGAGGTAGTGTCGTCGTGGTAGAGAATGCCATATAGACTGCAAGACAATTATATCATGGTTTGATTAAATGCAGACTCGACACGGTGGGGGAGGGGGGGGGGGCTTGTCACCTCGTGGAGGATGGCGGGATTAATAAAATAGATGAATAAATGAAGTAGCCATTGGCAGGAAATTAAACCTGCAATAAAAGTGAAGATGAAAATGAAATAGGCCTAACTGTACGAGAGGCTGATGGTCTATATGTTGAAGGAGAATAATCAACAGCGGAAATGAATCTATGGTCATAACGGAGATTAAGCGTTTGATACAATGCAGGGAAATGATAGCGGCCTGTTGTAACGATTAAGTGGTTTATATAAAGCAAGAAGCGAACTGTGGGCGAGTCTACATGCATCCCATTCTGACTTACACGTGAAGACAAATTTGAGGTACTTTCTTGATTGGTGGATGCCGAACCAGTCGTATCTGGCACCCTTCATACATTGCAGCTCCGACTGAGACGAGATGTCCAAGGAAATCTCGAATACGCTATCTGCACTTTTTTTGTAGCGCTGAAAAGAGCAAACAAAATATGTGGACTCCATATATAATGCGTTACTGCAAGTAAGTAAAGGAAGTAAAACGGCCTGTTTTTTGCAACTTTCGGGAAAGCGGTTAAAAAAAACCCCAAAAGCCTATTGGTGAGATATTTCTTCCCAGATAAATGAATTGATGAGATAAAACGATATGTCAATCAAAGTACCTTGACAAGCACGGTCTTTCGTGTTATGAGGCGCAACCAAACATCAGTTAGTGTCGCAGGTCACCTTTGGGCAAACGCCCGCTAAGTAGGGCCAAGCAAGCTTTTGGCGATATATTCTGTCTATTTTCTGTCTAACTGGGTCAGTTACTGTGTGTACCCTCAGACTTACAGCACAATAGAAGCCCTTCTCGTCCGGGCTGAGGTATGAGAGGATCAACACCCGGCCATTGTCATCGTTAGGTTCCCCAAGCTCCGTGGCACTGAAGTCAGCTACCGCTCTCATCCGTCCGCTGTAAGGGGTCGCTGTAAGCAGAAATAATAACAGTGACAGACAGCTCTCATTCGTCTAATGGTTGCATGTATGCATGTACCCCTCCATCCTTTTTTTGGCCCCAAAGCGCGACATTTTTTGGGCGACTTTTGGGCCCAAATTGGATAAAGATGGCCCCTTTGAATACGAATAATGATGTGCTGATTATCACGGTTAAATCTGCATGCCGTTTCAACCAAAATAGACAATATAATTCTGAATTCTCATCGTCCTGTAATTATAATTAATATGTCGTTCGGGTGACGAGAATGGAACCTTTTTTCACACGCCACAACGTTTATGATTTGGTTTTTATCCGCGTCGATCATTGACGTGCGACACTACTACAGTAAACTTACGGTAGCCGCTCAATCTCGAATCGCATGTTGTGATGGCGATTATGTTGCTGAAGACACTGGCGACGGATGAAGATTTCGTCTCGCAGCGGTTTTGGTTAGATTCATCAATCGAGTACTTGACCTTGTAGTATCCGACCGTGAACGGCAGTTCAAAGGTCAGGTCCGTCTCCCAGTTAAATTCAGCGTCCGGGTTGTTTAAACGCACTGTAACGTGCAACATAATGATTGATCACAAAATGATTATATATGACAGATAATGAAGCGATCAACAAAAATCATTATCATTACTATATTCACCAAGAGGTCCCGTCATAAAATGCATCGCTAGCTGGGACTTATTTGGCGGTAAGTAGTCTCACTGACTCAGTATGACGATGTTACGTGACAAGTGTAATGTCTATATGCTCTGTCAAAAACAGCGCGTTCTTTAAAAGTAAGAGAAGCAATGACTACAAACCTGGGATATAGAGAGAAAACAAATCCGACGGGCTCGAGACTGCATCGGCACTGCACTGAAAGGTTCCAGCGACTGAAAGACAAAAATAATCATAAATGAATGAATATAACATAAGAAAATCCATAACGTTATTTGCGTTAATTGACATATTGACATATTAGGTTCACGAAGAGGAACAAGAATTACCAAGGCAAATAAAGGAAAGACCAAGACATCGCTTTTGTTTGCCCTGGAAGTCTCGAAACAAAACACGTGCTGTACAGATTTTGCTTGGATTTGTCAACGAAAAGCGACATGTCGGTCTTCATCCGAGCAGGGTTTTGATCAACTGACCTTCTTTTTGCCTGTGAATAATGAGGCCAGCTTCCTGGGATTCTGCCACACACAGTGAGTAGGCTCCGGAGGAACCCGACCGACGCTTGTAGTAGTAGTCGTCACCAGTAACAGTGAAGGCATCGCACTGGTACGTATCTGAGATCAACAACAGCAGTGTCATTATATATACATATTTGTTTTGATGGCGGCAAGAACGGAACACTGAGTAGGGTTTAACTGTTTATTATACATTTTTAATTGGTTCAATATTACTGATTAAAGTAAATTTAAACTACAATGGTCAGCGTAACATCCACCCTGTGTTTCTAATCTATGTAGCAGTGTTTGTCATATCACGTCGTGTAAAGGGCTAAGGCGGCCAGCCAGCGCCAAAGACAGTAAACCCTAGTCCTTGCAGCTAGCCACCAAACTACATTATGTGTTTTCTACAGGGGCGGATCTAGGAATTTGCCAAGGGGGAGGGGGGGGGGGGGGGGTTGCTCTCTGAAAACGTCCGACCGATGGGTGTGCTCTCTGAAAAACGTGCGACCGGGGGGAGGGCGTGCTCGGAAAACCCGATTTTAACAGTGTATGTTTTCAGTTTCCCAAGGGGGATGGGGGGTTGCTCTCTGAAGACTTGGGACTTTAACATGTATGTTAACATGTATGTTGTATGTTCTGGTTCCCAAGGTAGATCCGCCACTGTTTTACATACCTATACATATGGTTGGCATATGCAAAGAGGTAATGTTTGTTACACTGTTATATTCTCTGGCGTTTCGGAGCCCCTGGGTTGGACCCTCCGAATCCCCCCTAACCCCCCAACCACCGACATACCCTTTTTTTAACTCCTATTTGTGCTGGACATTGCACACTGTCATTGGCGTCAACGCTACGATCTGCATGTCGGGTATAGATCCCCAGCCTAATTGTCACTTTGTCAAGGACTTCAATCCCTGCGTCTACAGTGTTTGAGAGGCCGCAGTGGCGAGATCCAAGGGGGATTTAGAAGGTTCACCCTCTCCTCAAGCAAGGGGGTGTTAAGTGGAAAGTTTTGGTGAAGTCCTTTTGAGGCAGAGTGCCGTTTTCCATGCCAAATCAATGTACCCGAGATGTGGATTGACACATCATAGGTAAAGAGTAACGACGTAAACATGCATGTAAAGATGACACACACCTATAGATATATTATGAGCACCCCGATTGGTGCTCATCTCATCAGGTTCATTATTTTCGTGTTCACATCTCGTGGGTCCGAGAGAAATGAAAAGCCATAGACAACCCCCACTGTATCCCCGTCGTTCTAATGCGGCCACACCAAGGCCTGTGGAGAGGGGTGAGCATTGCTCGTGTACTCACCTATGGCGGTGGTTGGTGACAGTGCATTCGAGGACATGGCTGTGCCGTCCTCGTAGGTGACTAGGATGGGGACGATATTACTGGAGTCGGTGGTCAGGTCGAGCTTCGTCAGCCAGTGCTTCCCTTGCCATTGGGCCGGGAAGTTGCATATCCCTGCGGAGAACAATGGTACCGTGTCAAAAGGCTTGGATCAGAATGCAAAAGAGTCCATGTAAATCTAATCGATATTATTACATATATAATTACTATAGCTGGTTTCGTCGAATTTATTGTAATTAATAGACCTATTAACATGGAAGTGGACGTGAACCTACTTTATATATGGATTTATATAAGCATTACTTCAGTATATTACATTATGCCTGTTACTTACCATAGGTTTGTGACACTAAGACCTAGGATGGAAAAAAGAAAACGTTTTTTATTGCAGGTCTAAAACAGTTTGAATTTAAATAACAAAGCCAACTCAGCAAACAGCTGAGTTGGACATTACTTTGTACTTCATAAAACTGACGCAAAAAAAACAAAACCAAAAACTGCGCAAACTAGTGCATCGTACATTATAAATCGTACCAATAAAAAAACGCCGATGCAGTTTCCTTTCATCCTATCGTTATTGGTAAAAATAGCGACATCCAATGACGTCAATGGAGAGAGCACACGTACGTACGGGTTAGATCGTTACAGGAGGAATGCGAGCATACGAGTCACTCAGGCCATGGACTAGCCACTATT
This sequence comes from Arenicola marina, assembly GCA_964019135.1. Classification (NCBI taxonomy): domain Eukaryota; kingdom Metazoa; phylum Annelida; class Polychaeta; family Arenicolidae; genus Arenicola; species Arenicola marina. The sequence continues at coordinate 10,315,471 of OZ025249.1, forward strand.
CAACTACTATACAGGAGGGCACAGTGCATGACACAGCCGCGGTTGACGTCACAAGGGTTCACGACTCGTTTTGGGTCAGAGGAGACAGACTTCGAGAAGCTATAAATCTCAGATTCATTCATATACCGAGATGCCCCGGGCCGTCTGGTCCTGTGAAGACGTCGTCTATATGGTTTATAATTGTCATTTCGATGACGACTGGTTGATTGGTTCCTCGCTTGACTGGTTTCTTGTTTGGGATCTTCGATCGCGAGTACCTGTCGCTAAGTATCTTTATGAAAAGGGTCTGATACCCGATGGCCTGGCACTTCTAACGCGTGCGATGTGAAGTGTGTATACTACATTTACGAGCGACTGTACTTACTTCGTAGAAGGCAGCATGATTCACACTGGCTGCACCCAGTGGGTGAGCACGGTGTCATTAGCCTAACACTGGTGTGGTATTGGTGGCCCCAGGCCGGAATGGACGCGGCAAAAGTCCGCGCCGAACTGACGGGATGAGAGATTGGATCCGGCGACACTTCGCATTCAGTGTATAAACACCAAACGCAAGCTTAATATTGAAGGCGGTAATTTTCCACCGCAATGTCCCATTGTTATGGGATGGGTTATTTTTCACCATTGGCGGTTGCATGAACTGCAGGTGGTAAGTTTTGGCGTTTGGAAGTGGTGAGGGGGGCGGGGGGGCCGGGGGTGCATGGGGAACGGGGTGTGATGATGTCTCGGGGGGGAGGGGGGGGGGGTTACATACATGCAGACATACATCCGGTACGCAACAAGGAATGAGCCTTGGCGGGAAGTGGGGCATCCTTTCGCCAAAAACATCCACATATATAGAATCTAAAATGAGGGTTAAAGGAAGAATTAGTTTATCGATATGGCATGAAAAACCCGCGAAACTTCATTTCTGGCCTATCTCGCTCATATAATAGAAGTATTGTTTAAATTACATCAATCGGCATGAGCTCATTGGCAAAAAAAGCTTTCCATGGTTTGCAAGCACCCACCGGTAGACAGAAGATGAAGAACGTGATGACTCGGGACGAAAACATTTCTGAAATAAAGAAACAAAGAATTTATGTAAGAATTACCCCTAGAAATGGTACAATCTGTTTGCTAAACAGCCACTCCAACCCCTTCAATGGTTTATAATGGCGCTCTGACGGTAGCCAGCTTTTTGGCGACTCATTCCGCCCTCCAATTTCGTTATTTTTGTGAGGCAAATTACTGGAGCGGTGACTGCATTATGAACCCGTATATCGTATATACCATATATAAAACACAGCATTCTAAAGTCTTCTGACACATAACTTTATTCTCCGAAATACGATTCGCAATCCGGGTTCGCAATTCTAAATACGATGCGAAACAACTATTCTTCGTAAGTTACTTCCTGTTTCCGTTATGTCGCCAGGATGCGACCTTAATCGTCGTATGAGAAAGCTTTTTGCGAATTGTGGCTTGTGAGTGAGCCAGGCTATTGCGAAATGCGGAACTGCTTCGTTTTATTTATAAAAATTACAGGTGTTGTTCGTCTATGGCATCGCAGCAAATCATCGCATTTCTCTTTCATCTGTCGCCATTTCCTGGTTCTCTTTAAATAGTTTTACTTGCTTGCTCGTTAGTTTTTATTTATTTATTTCTGTATTATTGTATTTACAACCGTAGAAATCCGTGAACGACACGTCTTGATTGAGACGAACGCTGAACAACGCTATACATGTATTACATAAGCCGGACAAATTAAATACATTTTAATAATTGTTTCATCTGTGTAATATTGTCGTACAACTGTGTTGCAATGTTATTTTCTTTCTCACTCATGTCTTGAAAAACTAAAACAAATAACATTACTCGATATAATCTGTAATGCACGTAGTGTATATGCTTTTGACATTATATAATATACATGTATTCTCTTATTATCATTATTATGCTTACTAGCCTATTTATTGTAAGAACGAGAAGGCAGGCACGTCTCACAATTAACCACGTGCGCGAATGTGTCTAAATACACATATCATACGGAAGGTTACGTCAACCGGACGTAGCTGGAGGAATTCACCGACGGTTCACGCAATTTGCTGGTGTTATATTGACAACGGACTCACACGTCCTAAAGAGGCCCTTGTGGCCATATATATTGGAGGCGGGAGGTGGTCCATAACTGGAGGATTTGCTGTTTGCATACGATATCTCGCAGTGTACACAACTGCCTGAAAGCCGTCTCGCTTCGTCAATCGAAGCAGCGACTCGAGGAAACGACAGCCTCGCGTCGCTTGCTCTAAACATACACGGTCCACTCGAGACGGCATGTGATATTGTCTTACCAAGAGTACTGCTGGGCCACTGCTGGCTCCGACCATGCCATCCCTACCATCGTGGCTGAAGTCAGTATTTTTGTTTAATCATGGGGGTCATCACTGTTTTACCTGTTTTACGTGGCCATTCCTCCTTGAGCAAGAGTTATGACTTGAATATTCAAGTGGCTTTCTTCCTAAATTGATGTAATTATAATAAGTGATCTCGCTGTAGGCGTTTGGGCAGTATATATATGTATAAGTAACCCGCCTCCCCAACCATGCAGGTGCATTGGCCTGTGACTGCCCTTGTGTTCTTAACTATATGCTGATTGCCGATGTAACTGTGCATACCGCCGACGCAACTAGGTGAATGCAAGGCTTAATGGTGAGTGGGGTGGAGGGTGGGGGGTGTACTATCAATCGTCGAAAGTTTCGGAAGTGGACCCTCCCCACCCACCTCCCCACAGAGCTACCTAGACCTAGTACTCGGCTGAGTAGTCCGTGCGCACTTTAAATCAATATGTCTGAATCAGTTTTCCTTTGGCACCAGAGAGTAGTTAAAGATCAGCATGTTAGATCCCACAAAAATGGAATTTTATGGCAAATGGCGGGCGTGAGCAATGCTGAAACAATAGTTCGCCTTCACATGGAAGAGCGACCGATTCTTTGCTTTGCCACCGCCCCCCCGCCCCCATTACGAATCGCCACGAGATACTGGACCCGCGCCTGCATCGACTCATTCCAACCTCAAAGCGTGATTTCACGCCCACTATTGATTTCAAATGAATTGTGTAAAATGTGACTTACATCCTGAACCTGAGCTCCTTTTAGAGCTACATGTGGAGCTGACCGTTGCAACGGCTGTACCAAAATATACATAAACAGGAAATGTTACCTTTGACCACAAGCAGTGTCAACGGCCACCGCCAAAGAAAAAGTGGCGCTCCGGATGCTTCTATTGTCTCATATAATTTAGCGCTTGGGCCCCCTGTCGGTAGCACCGGTAAACGACTTGTGTACACACGTTTATGACGTTTCAAATCAGCACAAGTTTTCATTTTTGTGGCGGACAATATATGAATTTGAAATGTTTTGCTCATCGGCAGATAATTGGTGAGAGATATGGTAGGTGTTTATTGTCTGTTTTGAACCTTAAGGCCTTAGGTTTGTGTTTCTATACGCAAATTTGGCATTCAAAAACAGCGAAACAACTCCACATGCAACTTTAAGCTTATATCAATTTCAATGTGCAAAGCAAAAATTACTGGAATGTATGCATTTGGCGTTGTACATACATGTAACAACGACCCTATCCGCAGCAACATGGTAAATATAACAACATGCCACTTCATCAATTACTGGCCATTTCACCGATGCAATGACAAAGTGAATATACTATTGCCATTAAACAATTAAAATATTCAGTTAACGTTTCAATACCGTTCCTATACGGTACTAATGGCGTGTCATATCTCACATAATGTGCTGCTTGTGAAAAAGATAGGCAGGACAAACGGGACTGACAACATTTGAAACGTGACTGACATATATAGCGACTTTGAAAGACCATTGTGACAGTCCTGTACCTGACTTGGACATCAATGTGTAACACAAAGTCAACACCGCGAATATAACTTAATAGTTATAAATATACGCCACTAAACTAAACCATATATATTCCCATTATTCTGAGATGTTTCACGTTAGACAAATGATGTCTAAATTACGAATTAATGGAAGGTTATCTAGCGATCAAAATGCATATAGACCTGTTGTGAAAATGACAAAATCGATGAGTAAGATTCATGGCCTAAGTGTTGCCATGGTAATCGAGACTTTTTTTTATTATAATTGTAACTTGTGGGCGGTTATAATACAGCTGTTCATATTAATTCAACAGATCGATATAAATCGATATTTCATGCAAAAGATACGTCAAGAGGCAACATATTGCGTACAATAGATAACCAACACCAGGTAACAATCGATGTTATTGCCACAATAACCTACCGGTGGTATCTAAGCGTATCCAACAGATGCAAATAGGCAATAATCCTAGAAGTTAGTCCTGTATTCCCCGTGGCGTAGGGTCGTTTCTTCTAAATAGTGAATAAATATGAGTGCCTCGGAACAGGGACACCAGCGTGCAATGTCACCAGAACGGGCGTTCCATTCAATATCCCGACGTCATCTCCGCCTATAGGAGTTCCGGGGTTCCTTCCCAGGGGATAGGGATGGTAATGTTATCTTCGCTGTATTTCGGACGTGGGGACTGGACGTCGCCAGAGGTTGCTAGTCTCGTCTGGGTCGCGCTGTAAAAGGCGGAAGGGCGCGTGAAGACCCTCTCTCACTGGGTGTGTACGCGGCCTGTTCCGGCGTGACCGGGTATGGGGTGGGGTGGGTGGTGGGCAGGGGGTGTAGGGGGGTTGCGAGCTGGGTTAGTGGTCGTTGATGTATACGGTGAGGAGCGGTCCGACCGCACCTTTCATGAACACTTGCAGGGGACCCCGATCGGCAGTCGAGAGACGGCGGTTTAAATTTAGCCAACTTGATACGATACTGGCGGACGGACGGGTTCGTCACGGGTAAGAGGCGGCAGGGTTCACTCCGCTGGGAGTGAGGGGGGCGTCGGTCGGTCTGAAGGGAGGGGGTGTGCTTGTATACATATATGTAATGCAGGTAGTTGTTTCTCCGCGTGACGAGTGGCTGGCTGTAGGAGCCCTGGGGTGGGTGGGCTGGGTGGGCTGGCTGTAGGTGCCCTGGGGTGCGTAGGCTGGCTGTGGGAGCCCTGGGGTGGGTGGGCTGGGTGGGCTGGCTGTAGGTGCCCTGGGCTGGGTGGGCTGCCTGGCTTGTGGATGAACCTCGGTTCAGTGGTTGACTGGTGATACCCCCGCACCACCCCGACCGTAGAAGCTAGCCCCCGAGAAGGGCGGAGTGCTGGTCTTGCGTTGTCAGCCCGAGGGTGCAGGATAAAAAACCCTCCGCGCTGCGGTCCACGCCTCGGCAAACACTGCGCGAGGCAAGTCACTCAGTCATTCAAGCGTAACGGCCACAGGTGAGGAGAGAGCCTGGGAGGTGGGCTGGGTGCGGAGGGGGTGGGTGGGGCGGGGGTAAGAGGGTGGGGTGAGCGGGTACAAAGGGTGCGCCGAGGTCTCGCCACGCCGTGCCAGCCGGCGGCAGATCCCTTGGGGTCAGTAACAAGGAAATGTCTATGCCACCACCACCACCACCCTGCTGGACCGCCAAGCTCCCCTTGCCCCACCCCACACGCCCAGCACGCGCCCCACCCTCTCCGTCGCTGCCGCTAAAAGTTTCAAGCTGACGAGGAGATGACGCATTCTTGTGACCACGTGACCACACAGTGACGATATCACCACCCGGGTTCACCCACCGGGTCAACATGAGTTTTGTCTTCGTGTCTAAAGATTGGAACGCAAATTTAACCCAGGCATCGAGAATTCCGTCTTCTAAAATGATAGCAGATCTAACCAACGGGTAGAAGGTGGGGGCGTGCAGGGGGGGGGGGGGGGGGGGGGGGCTACATTCCAAGTCCCGGAGATGGAGTTCATAGCCATTATATGCTATTACTTATTTCTTTCTTATTATTTTTGTTTAATATTGGTAATATTTATCTATTTGTTTATATTGGCTCCCTCGCCCACTCTTCCTGATGAAGATATGATAGAGGGGGCTTGCGGGTACAGGCGAGGGGGGCGGGGGGGGGGGGGGGGGGTGGGGGGGTGCAACGCATGTCGAATCCGCCCCGATATATTTCTTCAACAGAAAGAAATGTTCTCCTGCAACTCGATCACTTCGAAGGCGATAGATCAGAAATTACTGCAGACCACTATAGTTACAAGCTATAAAACACGTAGTGACATATTTTGAATAGACTCCACACATAAAAATCTTGCGGCGTTGGGTGTATATCGTGACATATGCTGGCTACACCTATGGAGTGGCGCAACGGTCATCCTAGTTTTGTCGCCGTGACAACGCACGCCCAAGGTGACGTCACAAAGGGACATCAGATGTCGCTGGGTTGTGCAGCCTCCCCTCCCAACCCCCCCCCCCCCTATCGACCGCTGAGATACGCCCAGAGGTTAACAACATGCCAGAGGCAGTACCCGGGTAGTTTTCATCATACACTTGAAGTTGCCGATACAATTTTTGCTTCGAGTGGATGTGCAAGGAGCTGCGTTGCTAGTCACGGGTCTGTATCATGATTGCATCCAGGTCGAAGCAAAATCGGTGGCATGCATCCTCAGCTGCATCTAGCCGTCCGGGGAAGAGGGAGGAAGAGGGATGAGTACTTCTACTTGGTTTAGTCGTAACATTAGTTGTATAATGACAATGGCTATACATGTGACATTCACCCAGGTGCAGATGCCAGACCCCGAACCCGAGATCCGCCTCCTCGCCAAACCGAGATAGGTTGGTTAGTTTACTTAGGACGCTGTAACCAACCTTTGTGGGTCATATCGCAACAGTGGGAAGGTCAACTAAGTTAGAGAGTAGCCATGTGGCCGAAAATGACCCCATACCCCTTGAGAACACAGACAGGGAGCCTAAACATTTGCACAGGTGGGATTCGAACCAGGCACCGGCCGCTGGGATCGGCCCAGCACAGCACACTGGACACCAGCCGAGCGCTATCTATTAGGCTTCGGGGTAACCATAAACGACTTAGAATCACGAGCTATGGATCCACGTAAACTGCATTAAAAGGCATAAATATCAATATAGGACTGGAATTGATATGGTTTTGGTAATCTTTGTCGTTTGTGCTTTGTTTGATCGGCCACGGTCAACCACGTAACAATAGCAGTAGATTTGGTAAAACTATGAGGTCATGCGTGTAAGTATGCCAACCCATGACCAGATATACATGCCTCCAAGGCTGTGTATGCGACTATGCTTAGGGGCGCATCATTTCATATCAGGGGGGAGGGGGGGGGGGGGGTGGGCCTAGAAAATAAATTACCATGCAAAGTTATTTTTTTGTAGCATCTGAAAAGTAAACATTTTTTTCCCCCAAATAGTCACAACAAACTATTTTTTTTTTTTTTAATTTCTAGCCCCCCCCCTCCTGATATGAAATGGTGCGGCCCTTACATGCTTCCACAGCCTGGGAGCCATGGCATGATCAGAGGTACGTGAGGTGGTACATACGCGTGTCCCACAGTCTGCTACAAGAAAACCCTCGAATATCTGAATGTCAACAATGCGTGCGTTACGTGCGCAGGGTTGGCAAGGCACCAACCAACCAGTCAGCCAGCCTGGAATCCCCTCCCCCCCACTCCTTACCACCACCACCACCACCGCCACGTGGAGCACACCTCACTGACCAGTGACGTCAGCGGTTCACTCAGGCGTGACGGTCGGAGGGCCCGGTCACGACAAGGAAGCGTTCATTTCCTGTTTCTACCGGGAAGAACCATGGAGCCGACCGCTGTAAGAAACAGATGGTGTTTTTGTCGGCAGCACGATAACCGTGATGTAGGCAGGCGCATGAACGATTACCCTATTGCACTGGTGAGATTTTGCTGGTCTATTTCATATGATTCAGTAATAAAGACATTTGTTTTGGCACGTCTGATACCGATCGAAACACAGTCACGGGGACCCTTTTGGTTACCATGGCTACAGAATTTATCGCAGGGCGAGAAGGTGGCCATGGTTACAAGACCACGTGGTTTGTTCGCATCCCTTTGTTTCCTCGCGGTGACCGGCTTGGATAAATGGCCTACTCTATATTGTGTCATATCGTTTGTGGTACATTGATTCTTACAGTTAGGCATGTAGGGTATGCTTCAGTGGTCTGGCTGCCATCTACGTGGTTATTAGAGCGCAGAAGGACCGACACTATTTATAGATATGAGGGCGTCGGGGGGTCACATGCAAATGATCGCCACCCGGCCGCCTCCTGGTGGTGGTCACTTTTGAATGCATGTAGACCCCTGTTTGATCCTCTATAACGACCTCTACGAAGGACTTTGTAACTGTAGCCGTGGAGAGCCATGTAATTAGCAGCGAACGTTCTTATTTAGACCATAGCTTCAAGGTAATAGTGATGTTTTGAGGGCAGACACATGGAGGTTTGGCTTCAGGGGCGGGGTGGAACACTGTGCCCCAGTGTGCCTCCAGTTAAGTCACAATTCGTAATACGAGGCTACGGGGACACATACTGTACAGGCAAGGGTCATCTTTGGATAGATCATGAAATAAGCAGATCCTGTACAAAAAGGCGGGGAGGGGGGGGGGGGGGGGAGGTCTACACCTAACATGGCGACCCCCCGGGGGCACCCCGGGATTGGTCACTGCAATATCCTGCCAGGTCATTGTCTGTATTGTAAGAAGCTTTGCAATTGCATCTTACATTAAATTATGTCCTCGCATTTTCAGAAATTGGTAAGTTATACTTACAACCTACAACCATAACATTGACGTCATTATTCTGTGTAGTGAATCAACACTTTACCCTCGTCTTTATTAAAGCGGGTTGTCCAAACTAATCTAATCGCGATCTGCACCGAAAGTTTACATCTTAAAATTAATTTTGGCGAGGGTTAACGCTTCATTTCGGCCGACTGGTCAGGAGAAAAAAATAAGCCAACCCGCCCCCATCAATGTCGAGCAGCGCGACGCATAATTTGACCCTCCATGTGGCGCCTCCTTACGTTAGCACTGGCAGTTATCTCGCGAAGAGAACTCTTCACAGTGGAGGTACCCTTAAAGTGTTCGTGCCACGCCAAAACAACTTTAGCTCATATTAGTTTTCTGTGTTTCCACGCTTATATTATCGAGCTGTAACGCCCCAAATAGTACCAACCTACCAATTTAACTTCTGCGAGGGAGGAAAGTGATGTCAAAGGGGAATACAAACGCATGTGCTTTTATATTGAGACTCACATTCTCTCTGCTCATTGGCTTGAACTCAACGAAACCATAAAATCAATACACACCCTCGACCACAGATGTCTACGCACTGCATCAAAGCTGACCTGTTAATCTTGTGACATCATTGGGGAATTTCAAATAACGCTCAGATGCAACGCTCCCAGAAATAAACCCGCCGGACCTCACTTTTAGTACTTGCTACTAGTGATATCGTAGAATAAAACATGTAAACTCCCATTAAAACAAATTGTTAATTGTTTATCTTCCCTAAGCCAAGTTAACTCTGAGCAAGACAAAATCATGGCACGAACAATTTCAGGGGAATCGCGTGATACGAGAGATCAGGGCCGTGAATTACGGATGAATTGCGGCAGTTCCAAGCCTCGCAGTAGACCATGATCTTAGTGTTTCATGGAAAAATAGCATCCAAACATATTGATATATCTCTTGCAAAGATTATCTCCGTAAAAAGCCATGATTGGAGTTCGTGATCACGCGCTCTTGTTTTGCTCACACAGTAGGCGTCATTTCCGGGTTGAAGTATCGCCCCCTGATTGGTCAATCGCGGAAACACCTCCAAAAGGGTTGCCGCCTAGTTAAGCGGCGAAATCGTGGCTGGCGGTCACTTCTAAATTTTATTGTGAGCTACAGACAGGACGGAAAATGTTGTAATTTGGAGGCCAGACACTTGGGTTTTTTATCAATCGATAAAGCAGCGCGAGAGGCCAGGTGGCTTCCTTTAATGGGGCTGGTTCCGATACGATCAACGCATTATTGACAAATAAAGTATACAGTCATGGCTTCAATAAGGACGTCGAATAAAACATCGTTTTTTTGCCTCAATTGCTTTAATGGAATGTTAAAATGAATGTCCGTGCAGTCTAGTGTACACGTATACATCAACCCGCAATTATCGAACCCCATACCATCCAATAGAACAGCTATCCTTGTTTACGTCTCACTTCAAATTATTGATTCAATAAATAGGAATGTTGATTTGCTTTTGCTGTTCGTTTTGGAACTAAAAATAGAACGTTCAAACCAATCCAATAACCATATTGTGTGCAGCAAGACAATTTATTCATGTTTTATATACACTCTTTGGTTGGTTGGTTGGTTATTCAGGACGCTTTAATATTTGGTCATATCGCGTCAATGGGAGAAGGAAGGGAGAGTGGAGCCATGTCCCCGGGGGTAACCCCCTACTCTTTACGAAGAAAGATCTTTATCCTGCGACCACACAGACATGGCCACAGCAGGGCTCGAACTACCGATCCACGCGCCGTTAGGCTCTCAGGTGACCAGAGCACAATGCGAGCGCTATAGCCCACTCAACTATCGCGCGTGCCCCTAACTCTTTGTGATCGCCTTGCAATATATACATCGGGAGTTACATGCCATGGTGCATAAGCTTAATAAACTGGATATGGCAATGCATAATACACGCATGATTTCGTACTGTCAATATCTATTTCCTGTAGTAAATATTCGTCTTTCTGATCGTTTGATATTACTCATAATGACTCAGTGTTATGTGGCACAACGATCTTGTACACATGGCATCATATAGCCCAGGGGAAGACCATGCCGGTTTGCTGCTGCAGTAGCTGCATGAATGGTTTGTAGAAGGCCGCCAATTCTGTCCTCGTCTCCTCTAGCATAGGCACATTGTACGCCTTCCCAGGATGCCTTTCGCGGTGGATCGCGAGCTGATCAAAAATAGTGGCGGGCAAATGCGAGACACCCAAGAAATCACAAATGTCATTCAGCGTCTTCACTTGGTGCTTGAAGTAGTCTTCCGCGATGATGAATTTGAAGTTGCGACGGGGGAAAGCGGCCAGCCAATCGGAGAGGAAGACGGAGTAGAGTGCGGAGGGCGTGGTCAGCGGGAAGGTCTCGTAGTACAGGGTGTTGTTGTAGGCGCAAGCTCGGACGCCACGTTGGCGGAAGCACGACGCGTACCTCGTCAGCGCCTCGACCACCACTCGATGGAAGTACTGCGCGTGGGTCTCGTTATTCCAATGATTAACGCCGATATCTCTATGAAATTCCGAGTACAGTTTAAACACTGGATCTTTCAGCATCAGCAGTATTTTCGCGTCCGGTTGCAACGCGCGCAGGGTTTGGATGGTGGAGAATTTGGGTGTATCGAGATTGGCGTTTCCGGGGTGTCTCTCCCAGCCGATGTCGTTCCAGAAGAGATATTTTGACCCTTCCATAATGGCGACGTCGTGGTTAGCGGTGGAGTTGATGACGTGGGCGGCGTAATCGAACTCCGTCACAAACTGCGAGAACTCCATGTGCCTCAGGGCGGTACCATCGGGCAGAAAGCTCTCGCCGGGATAGCGCAGCCAGTTCCAATATTTCGGCTCCTTGATCCAACCTTTGGCGATCTGGGGATGGAAGGTGAGGCTCCTGAAGAGATGACGCGTCCCGCTTTTCTCAGCCCCGATGAAGTACATATAAGGCAGGCATTTAACCTGCCACGAGGACCCGGAATCATTTCGATAATCCTCCTTGAAGCGCTCTGTTAACACGTGGGCCATTCCAACTATCGACGGCACCCCCCAGTTGAGATGAGGGTGGCTTTTGTAAGAGCGCAGAAACTTCGGCGAAAGCTCCTCCACCCAGCATGGCGACTTGTAACCTTCTAAAAATGCCACATCCGGGGACAAGAGAGGCGTCTTCAACAGTTCGTCTATTTTAATCCCATGAAGCAGCCCTTGGAGCCTGTTCCGCGGGATGTCCCACAGATGTTTGGGCTGACCTTTGTGCTTGTTTAGTTCTTCCCGTAGGTTGGCAGCCGTCTCAGCGACGTATTTCTCCACCACGTCAGCACAGGTGGACGCTATGGTGAGGTTGGCCCTGTTGGGAGTCACGGCCACGTGATGGAGATACAAGTAATCGACAGTTAGAATCATCACCATGACGACGACTGTGGCACACCAGGCCCAGCAGGACCACTTCCTAGCCACCTTGCGGATAGTTACGGTTCCAAGTCTCGCCAAGACCTTGCTCTGCGTTAGGGACATTTCCGTGATGCTTAGTATATCCACATCCGGTGTAATATCCTTACATAAGCATCAAGGCATTCGTAAATTGAAAAAGACAAAAAGTGATCCCCATGAAGAACATCGACTGTCATACGGACAATCCTGTGTCCCATGCAACCGAATGGCGAAATGCTGACTATCTAACACGATGCATTTGCTTAGCCGATCGCACAAAATACCGATGCGTCAAGGAAAATTTAACTGGTAGGTTGCTTGCCGTGCAGGATACTTGACGTAATCAATAGGTATATGCCCAATAATATCTACCCCTAATCGATGAACGCTTGAGTTAATTCGCGCAGGTCACTGAAAGGCAATCGATACCCTCCTAATCATATTTGATTTTGTTGATTTACTACATGTGGGCACGGCGTATAACGTCATTGTGCAATGTATGGTAAACGAAATCGATACACACTGTAAGTTTTTGCAGTGAGCTGGGTCAATTGATCTCGACCAATAACAGGATTGTTGCCATATTTGAAAAGCAGGATATTATATCAAGTGAGTTGTATAATGACTATCAAGAACGCAACAATTTTTCCCTCAAGAATCCGTGTTAAATTGTTAAATTGAATTGTTAGATCTTTCAAATTGAAATGGGGTATTTAGTCCTTATGCTCCAAATACAACTCACTAATATGTAATATGTAACATCATTAAGAATAATGTGGCTGCAGCTTGTGGTCAAGCATCAATATAATACGCTGAAGCATACACGTCTTAAAGAATAAACCCTTATGTGCTCATATCTGAATAATTTGCAGAAAACAGTATGTATAACCATAATTAACACGCCAACTTGGGTTAGCCGACTCTAACAGTGGTTTTGAGTCCAGATGCAATGAACGTTTGCTCCGGGGGTACATACAGACCATTGGTAGCGTACGACGCATTGTTCACCATGGGCTTAACGCCGCCAAAGTCAGTTGCAAGGTCATAACCAAGGTCATTCGCTGGGCCATTGGTTTTGAAGTTGGGGACGTATCCCAAAGCCGGTGACGGAAACGTCTCGAAGCTCTCTTCGTCGTCGTCTCTTATCAGTGATTTTTGTGAAGATTGTCCGCCGCCGGCTCTTGGAAGCGCGAAGGTTAACACGAGGCCAATGATGATGACTGCGCCGATCACCACAACGGAGATGATGAAGGGTGAGGTGACATTGTCCTCGGAGACTGGGGAAGCCGTCTGCGAAATCGCACTTGTTACTGGGTTGCCAGACGTTGATGTCGGCATTTCGTTCGCTGTGTGAGCCCCCCGTTGGGTCGTGCCTTCCATTATGTCACCTGGAGTCGTGCCGGTGTCAGGGTGAGTTGACATTGACGTCGGGGTGAAGCTTGATGCCGCGTCCTGACCTGATGTCGGGGTGAAGCTTGATGCCGCGTCCTGACCCGACGTCGGGGTGAAGCTTGATGCCGCGTCCTGACTCGACGTCGGGATGAAGCTTGACGCCGCGTCCTGACCTGATGTCGGGGTGAAGCTTGATGCCGCGTCCTGACCTGATGTCGGGGTGAAGCTTGATGCCGCGTCCTGACCTGATGTCGGGGTGAAGCTTGATGCCGCGTCCTGACCCGGCGTCGGGGTGAAGCTTGATGCCGCGTCCTGACTCGACGTCGGGATGAAGCTTGACGCCGCGTCCTGACCTGATGTCGGGGTGAAGCTTGATGCCGCGTCCTGACCCGACGTCGGGATGAAGCTTGATGCCGCGTCCTGACCCGACGTCGGGGTGAAGCTTGATGCCGCGTCCTGACCCGACGTCGGGATGAAGCTTGACGCCGCGTCCTGACTTGATGTAAGGATGAAGCTTGACGCCGTGTCCTGACCTGCCGTCGGGATGAAGCTTGACGCCGTGTCCTGACCTGACGTCGGGATGAAGCTTGATGCCGCGTCTTGACCTGATGTCGGGATAAAGCTTGATGGTTTCATCGGTGAGGCGGTAGTCGAAACAACTTCTGTTACGCTGCTGATCCGTTCCATTGACGGACTGGAACTCAAGTGGGATGTGTGACTCGCTGTGGTGGATGTATTTGTAATGGGGACTGGATCTGGAACGATATAGTGTCAGACATAAGACGATTGCCATCACGCCTACTTTTAAATCGATTCCCTTCAGTTTGTTTATGGGTAGATTGCTTGGGTGCAATTGCAAGCTACGAAACACATTACGCGTAAGAAACACATTTCCCATTCGCTTCAGTAGATAGTAACGGATCTGGTGGGAGCGAATTGCTGCGATCCCTCATAATATACTTGTTTCCTTATCCTTCACACAACATTACTTTGTTGTAACGGAATCGACTTTGAATGGAATTCCAGCTCACAACTCACCCAGGTAAGACATATTTGGCGGTCTTACCTGTGAGAACAAACGCCACTGTGGACTCCCCGTGCGTGCTATAGTTAACGCCGAGAGAACATTCCATGACATCATCAGTTCTGTTGAATGTGGACAAATACAGAGTTTCTCCGTCCGTCTTGTAGCGCTGCAATATGACACACTTATCACTATTGTTGGAAATTGTTTACCCTATTATTACCCATGCAGCCATGTAAGTAAGTAAGTAAGTAATTTGTTTATTATAGTCACTTATGAGGAATACAATTGACAACATGAACAGCCGGGTAAACATACAATATAAATCCTCACCCAGCCCTACTGGGCTTACAAGTGACTGTGAAATTGATGGTCTTAGTACTGCCGCATATATCGGCGTAAGAAAAAAAAGTAAAGGAAAAAAAAAGTATCTATATAATATGATGACCTAAAGAAAAAAGAGAGAGAAAAAAAAACTTGGAAACGAAGAAAAATAGAATGAAAAAATTAAATTAAAATCAAAACGATACAAATAGCGGAACTAAATGATAGTATACGACTAAATTTAAGTTTTCATGTCTTAGTTATATAACAACTACGCCGGGACACCCATGCATTGCATAAGAATTGCGCTACCTCCTTCCAGTAGTTTTGTATTAGATGAGTCAATTTGTCTAAGTTAGACAGTGCCATAAAATCAGGAAGAGATACTTTCCGATACATGACACCTTTTAACTAACTTGAATAATGGACACATAATGCCAGAAACGTAGGTTGTGCTTACCGCGCTCAGAAATGACTTCCTGTCATTGTGGGCCAGGACGATGAGATCGCCGGCCGTGTCGTCCGCTTCACCCAGAACTGTGGCGCTCAAGGTCATGACGCACGTGTAGGTCACTGCGGTCACTTGAATTATTTGATGCGCTATCAAGTGACACATAAGAAAACCAATATCAACATTCTTGAATTGTTATTGTTTCACATTTTCTATGTCAATAAAATACCTCAAGCGTAAATATAAGCTATCATGGAACTAAACGCGACATAGGTAAAGTGAGTGGCACCAGCACTCGATAATAAGCAATATCCCAAGATACGCTTTTTATTATTGCAGGGAGCTTCATTAGCTCAGTGGGAAAGCAGTGAGGTGAGCAGCAGATCAACAAGTCGTAAGTTCGCGTCGGTCTCGCCGTGGTACCTGTATCTTGAGCATGTGTCACCCCAATCTAGCCTTCATGTGCACAGAAGTGTCCTACTCGTCGAACATTTCGTTTCTTTATTGCACAATCATAAGCAATTGAATACCTTCGTTACATGGCGCGAGTGTGATAGTATTCCCTTGGACAATGCCCATCGAGTCATCCCGTCCTTGACAGAGATTCACCCCATCAGTGGATGAATATGACAAGCGATAGTTGCCCTCAGTGAACGGACAATCAGCCGCTGTGAAGTTTACCGGATCTGAAAAGAATAGAATTTGTTAAATATATCGCTACAATATTGTTAAATACGACACAGATAAGAGCGATTTTCAAACCACGAGATAAGCAAAAAAATGTTATTTTATTTATATTCAATGGCGATTCATGGCGTCCTTGTATCGTTTGTTAATATAAAATGAAGTTGGAATAATTTTTCAGTGCTTCATCCCGTTATAGCATCACATATGTATACATGTACATGTACCTAATTTAAAATAAGCTGAACATTATTTACATTCGATCATCAATCGGTAAACGGGAACCAGTGAAAGCTCCTCGTGGCATTGCTCGATGGTCTTTAACTCTAAAACTGAAACTGAAACAAAACACTTTGTCAATGGCTATAATGTCTTAAATATGAACGTACCCTATGGATTTTGACGTGACTATGAATTGTCATGTAAACCTACAACGGTGTAACTTGTATCCCTGTTTATTATATACCTTTATTGTTGCTCATAAGTATATAACATATATATTAATCTTCCATTAGAAAATATATATAATGCACATTGCTTAACATAGGTCTGCCCCTCACTATTGCAATGGTTTAAGAAATTAGACTAAAACCCCAGTCTTAACGACCACGATACGAAGAGGAAAAACTGTCGTTCAGCATGCAGTTCACCCGTCACTGTCATCCATCGCCCTCCATGTGGCAGTTTTTCGGTGAAAATTCCTTTCTCAAAACATTAAGTGGTTTACATCGACAGTAAAACAATTCGCGCTGTAGATCCCTGGCAGAATATGCGCCATTTATTTACGTTTTTAAGCACTCACCCGGTTCACCGACGCGCTCCAGAACCGCTGAGTCAGTAAATATGTGCTCGGAGCACGTGTATGAGGTCTCCCCGGGTGAGGTTGCATTCACCGTGGTGTACTTAATGACCGTCACATTGGGATCATTCCGGGAGAAATTATGACAGGTGTAACCAACTGTGAAGGAAAACCGTACTACATAGCCATTCATCACATTTAATGGATATAGGTACTTTCACTTGTTTACACTGTTCATCGTTGGCAACTACGTCATTAGCATTTATATATTTATTATCTGTTGTCCTTCTATGTTAGGGCGAATCATCATTTTAACATAACTCACGTAGGACTCACGCCTACCATTTACTACAATAAGCAATTTCCAGGGTGGCAACAGGGCAGGTGGACCTATATATTACACTCTTGTACAATTATTGATATTTTATAATATATTAATATATTTTAATACATCGAAATATCATATACGTACGCGAGGGATTGTAAGGGTCATCACTAGTCGATATAAATATGCCATGATTGTTGTAGTATGCCAGGGTAAATATTTCCTCGGTAGTCTGGTAAATCCAATGGCGATTCCAATAGTCTTCATCGAAGGAACACCGAGCTGTCGATAGAATTATATCACCATTAAATCACCATACGTCACTTTTATTTCTTATATCTTATGTCAGTAACGCATCAAACAAATAATTAAGGAAGAGAAAAAGAAAATGCAGTCGGTAGTTTAGAAAGAAAAGAGTTACAATTCAGTTCGAAAATAATTTCAGTAATGATATTCATTATCGTTGACTCAAAACACTCAAAGCACACCTTCCTAATGCTACGAATATGTTCTACATCACCATAAGCAGCGACCAATTTCAACAGTTATATTCAACAGTTATATGTTGTGGATGCCATATTTAGAAAATGGGTTAAACGTAGGTAAACCAAACGGGATCATTTTTTATATTGTTAACTCACCGTGCTCCTGTCAATGACAAATAAGTTATTTCAGCAAGTGTTGATGATCAGAGAGAAAAGCGGCATAGATAATCAATATTAGCAAATCAGATACCACCTGTCGTTGTAAGATATTTGATTTTTATACTTCAATGCAGTTGAATTACCCTCACCCCTCAAAAAACAAAACAAAAAAAAACCTCCAATATATATCGGCGGAATAGGAAAAAAACAACTGATATATGATTTAACTCTAAAATAAAGATATACGTTCCATATGACATATACTTGCGTGCATTATTAGGGGGGCCGATACCCCCTCTGAGTCACGAATCCCCAAGAATCATGAAGAGCAATATCGAATCTTCAAGATTAGGACATTTTACAGCTGGGCACGAAAAAGAATGCCTTAACGGAGGTATCGCGAATATGGAGGAATTCGCAGACAGCTAGAACTGATCGCGGTAAATAGGTACAGAGTCGTCGCGTTGCCAACAGCTGATCGCGATACTCCAAAACTTCCTGGATGCCAATCGCGGAGATTGGAAAAGGTATCCCCCCTCTTATTACCGCAGTAATCGTTGGGCTCGATGCACGGGACGGTCTGCCCATAGGTGTAGTTGAGGGCCACGGCGTTTCCGGGGGGACACGGCCGACGGAGGCGGTTACCAGGCGGAATGCACTCGAAGTAGAAACAGACGTCGCTTGGGTCGGACATAAACTGGTCGGGCCCTGTACATAGAAGCTCTGAAACAATAACAAAATCAAGTGAACTAAGAGCAGAGTTATTAAAATTTCGCTTTCACATCAGTTTAATTTCGAATTTTGTTAACATTTTATGTATTCTGAAGTGATATATTCATCTGACTATATAATATCGCATTAAATTATGTTAAAAAAATGCAAGGTGATTTTTTTATATTCATTAGTCACAATGCTGGAAAAGTGAATTGTTTCAATATGTATCACGGTTCCTGTTCAGGCTGTTGTGCTGGGTAGGTTTGTGGCCAATAGTGTAGCCTAGAGGCTGAATGCGATGTCATGTTTCTTGGAGTTAAGCACACACCTCGCATGTAGAGCGCTGTGTTGTTATCTCCACTTGTTGAAGCCGTCGTGTTTCCGGGACATTCGGGGCTGCTTGAACTTCCGGTGTAGAGAGATAGCGATAGATTGGCGTTTTCGTCAGACTGCTTAAATCGCTACAATAAAATACATACATTATATATAGTATTAACAACCTATATATAGTATTAACAACATCCATGCCTTTCTATGAATCCTAGGATATCAAGCCAACACGAACATAAAATAAAATGCCAAATTTACCAAATTCCTTTAATTCACCTTTGATTTGCATAAACCGGTCTAAAAGGAAAAACAATATGGACGGACACTTATATATAATATAGTAAGTCTTAGTAGTTTAATATTTTTAGAATACGCACGGCACAATAAAAGTCTATTCTGTTGGCAGTTTGACGCATCAAAAGGACCATGTCGTCACTTCCGCTTCCTGGCTGGAGTTTCTGCGCCGATACCCGTTCCACACATTGAAAAACACCCTGAAGGGGTTTGTCTGTAAAGGATGCGATACATACAAGACATGGTAGCGCATAAAGTGTTTGAAATATACTTTATAATCATAATGCATATGTGAACGTATACTGTGAACGTATGTATAATTCAGAAACATTTAGAACAACAATGTATTTGCTATAATGATCTAGGTGTGTAGGTCTTGGTTGGATATCCGAAGCCTCCTCGTCACCATCTCTCGGACCCACGCCCAGCGCCCGCTTAAATCTTACTGACAGTTTAAATATATCAGTAGGCCTATATAGATACATGTGGTTAAGAATTTAGAAGATTCCCTTCTTTTAAATATTACCATATTGATTGTCTTCGTCATAGCAGGAATATATATGGAGAGCGCCATCTTGAATCTCCACCATGGATGATAGGTTCGTGGCACACATGGCGTCCCCCGGACTTTCCTTGTAAGTCACCTGCCACGTCCTGGCTGGTGGCGCTCGAAACGGACATGGAGTGCTTGTAAACTCAAACGGGGCTACAAGAAGTGAAAACAAATTAATCACACATTTGAATTCAAACGCACATTTGTCAGAATCTATTATTCATATTTTCCTATACAGGTCGCCTTTAGATCGTGCTAACCCGAAACGCATCTCACCTTTGACGTAAAAGTTGTAGAATTCCGTTTCGCCCATCATGTCAGCACATTGTTCAATGGTTTGTCCTGCGGAGACGAATCGTCTTAAGTACATATAAAACTAGTATGCCATTTGATGGCCTCATATACGTTCACTATTGTGATTTGTATGTTCCTTTTGACATTTGTGTTCTATGGAGACGATTTATTCTATTCAGACGATTGTTCTGCATACATTCTGTTTCTGTTTACAATATTGTTCTGTTGGCATTATTGTTCTGTTGACCTTATTGTTCTGTTGACCTTTTGGTTTTGTTAATATTATTGCTCTGTTGACCTTATTGACATTTATCATTAACCATTCTACCTAATAACATAACCTTATCCCACCGAATATTAAGTCCTTGTGTCGATTAAGCAATCCATTGCCATGGTGACCAAGCATTCCTTCGTCGCAGTAGGTGTTATTGGACATTCCAGCTTGAGTGACGTATCGAAACCAGCTCTCATCTTCCTGACCCAGGTGACATTGGAAGACTGGGGAATAAACAAATGAATTAAGAACAAATTTCAAAATTAAGAGAAATATATATACACGAGCGCTATGCTGTGAGATCTATGTAGAGCTACGGTAATTTTTAACATACACTTCGCGACTGAAAGTAGCATACGCCAGACACCGTGCCATTTTTTATAAAGCATGCGGCCGGTATCTGTTAACCTAGTGGAAAACTTTAGAACGTTTGTTACTTCTGGTCAGTAGTTTCGTTATTGTTTATACATACTATTTTACTCTACAAACATTTTTATTTGAAAGAACAATATTTCATGCATATAATAAATAAACCGCCCGACAATCCCAGTTATATAGGAAAACAAGTGACGATTTATTACAGTTTGGGAATATCATTTCGACGCCATTGGTCCTAGTCTTCCAATCGATGGTGGATTCGTTGTATACATAGTAGAACTGGGTCTGAGACGCGCTGTTTTGATACCAGTCGTGACCTCGCCAAGGTTCGGGAAAGACGCATTGAGGATAGCATGGGTGAACTGAAAAGAATGGTGGCACAGGGAAGTCAAGCTCCGACATAATGCGAACACATCATAGATTAAATTTTAAAGCCAAATCAAGACAAAGACAAACAAAAGTGTTGCAAAAGTGTCTCGATGCACATACATGTAGTAAAATATTTCATGTTTTTTTTATTACTATTTCTGTTTAGCTCGCTTCATGCCGTTGAAGGAACCAGGTAAAGAGGTAAATAAACAAATTGATCTTACCGAAGTGAAGAGCTACCACCTTGAAAGGAAAACAACAGAACGCCGTGTTACACACACATATGTAACACCACAGGACATTGATATCCTATGGTTTGCTCGTTTCCTCCGCAACAATATTAGGCCATAATACTTCCTCATCGCAAATTTCTTACTTTGCTAACTGTTGTTTGTGAGTAAGGAGAGTTACGATTATGGAAATACAATTCTACATGCATTTCGAGATTTTGAATGTTCTTGCTAAAACTATAGTTCGGATATCGAACATAGTTAGAAACGTGGCGCGGAACTAAAGGGTATTAATCTTGCGATGTGTCTTACCACAATCAGAGTGACACTGTAGCTACCGGCGCCATGAATCATATCTGCAACACGTCAGAGACTAGGACGTTAGAACGCATGCGCATGACACTGACAAAATGACACTTTGTCCCTATATACCTATATACGGTTAGATAGCGACATTAAAATGAAACTGATGAGTATGAAACTACTAAGCTTACTAGCATGCCCCAGAACTGTTGTTTTTGTTTTTATTATCAAAATATTACCTTTATACTCTTTGTGCCTAAATATCATGTTTAAGTGTAAACAATCCTAAAGAAATTCGGTTACCAACATTACACTATGAGAATTAAATTACGCTCCAAAATATTTGCCTTTTATGAGATAGAAGCTTGCGCAATATAAATACAACGTCGTACAGCACAGCGTATTGTCTTATACGTTCTCGGTCACCAACATCAGAGCGTTAGAACCCCTATCGATATCAGCGCTCAGCCAAGCACTCGCCTCGAGGACTTGTTCATGCGAGATAACCCTGCTCAAGTGTTGTGGGATTACACCTTTGACACGAGAGCCACGAGCTGTATCGGCCTTCCTGGTTTTGTGGAACAGTAAAACTGTTTCTGTGTGCACCCACGACACCAATCTACTCTTGATATAGAAATTCAATGCGGCATTTGAGAGACTTGATCAATATTATTCTTCAGCAAAAGCCCCATTAATGTCATATATAAAAGTATATATATATATATATATATATATATATATTCATATATATATATATATATTAGCTGAAGTTTAATCACTTCATGTATTTGTAAGTTACGTTATTGTAAATGTAATGTATGAATATATGTATACATATCTACGAACATTTTGATGAAACAGAGAAACCATGTATAGGGTAGTGTTTTTGTTCACTGTTGTGCAACTACATAGGGTTATATTAATGATATATAAAGTAATCTGAGCGATGGTGGACCCTAGCATAACACTATAGGGCCTGAAGTTTAGTGCGCTTCCTACTGCTGCACGGGTGATCCTTGAGGACGAACGACACAAGATAGCCATGGAGATATTAGGAGAGATCGTGTCACAAAATAGCAGGGTCCTATGCGGCTGAATCGTGTGTTACCAATCAATACATGACTCACCGTTCAACAACATATAGAAATTAAGTATACAGATAAATATATGTGTATTAACAATCATTTCATGCGTCTAATATGCAGGCTACGAAGTCAATGATATTACACGTTTACACACACACGACAAAAATAGACCTTATGGGTAATGTGAACACTTACTGCACCAATCGACCTAATAATCTGCCTTTCATTTTGTAACAGCTTGGCAGGTCCTGTTTTGTAGAGAAAATATGTTATGGTAACAGGCGTTGAACTCAAAATACTGCTCACCTGTCCACAGGCCAATTACAGTAATTAGTCAACCGCACCACGCTGGCACTGTTGAATCCTCACCTTTCCTCATATTGTCTGAAATTCCGGATTAATCCTAACGACTAGCATTAAAGACTAGTTCTGTATATCATGGACCTCACTAGACAGCTTCTCAGGTCAGATTAACTCAGACACGAAGTTGCTAGTTTTCACGCAATGATGTTTTACGGCCCTATCGGTCAATGGCCAGAACAGGGGCGGCCAAGCGTATAATGTGAAGATCAAGTGTGGCCCTTAAGGACCGCGTAGACAGGCTAGAGAGCCATGGAGTGGGTTGCGTTCAGATAATGAAGTGGACGGCTTATGTAGGAGTCATTAGGTCGTAAAACTATAGGGTGCATACAAAAACGGCATTCTAAACTTTATTTTTGCAATTTACCATCCTCTGGCGTCATTTAGGTGCGAAACGTAGGCGTAACTAGTGTGACCATATTTATACTTTAGCAATCCTAAAACCGGTATCGTAGATCTACATGAGAAACTGAACTCCTTATGGTACTTCTTGGCCTCAGGCCCACGGTACATTGATAATGCAAACAACTTCGACGAGACAGAATACTTCATCACACATTGCTCATATAAAAGGCGTTATGAATAAAGCGACCGTTCCTGATAAGCAGAGCAACACCACCCGTTCTTAAAATGTTACTGTCAGAAATAACTGAACGTTAGTTTGGCGTTTTTGCTAACATATTGTTGTAAAATGGTAAAACGATTAAAGCGGGACCTTGGTATTAACTTGTCATGAAAGAAAAACAGTCAAACTATCTTCCGACCCCTTAAAAAAAACAACTGATGACATGAAATTTGTCTCTTATCCAATCGGGTTAAAATAAATTTATTGAAGCTAGCGAACTTTTTTCTCACAGATATGATCTAGCCCCGTTTTTTTGTTTGTTGGAATCAGTCGAGCAGGACGCGAAGCCATGGTACCCGTTTAGACCCATTTAGTATAAATTATCCAGTCATCTACCTACTGGAGGCTTCGGAATTCTAGATTGACAGCAAGTAAAGTTATAATTTGACTTATATATTTATATCTTTTCAAGAAACATTTATATTTTAGCGATACATTGAATTCGCACACAATAGTGGTAATATATTTAGTAATATTATAAGATTCAAAACACTGAAAGGTGACTGGATATTAAACTTTATTAATTGACATAAGATTGCTTCAATTAACTTATCTATTCGTTTTAATTTCAATATAGGGATTATTTAAAGTTTTTATTGCAATACACGTATGCGACGCAAAAAGAAAGTAATCCTAGCATCTCATGAAACAGAAATGCTTTGGTTTACTAATAAATGGCACACGAATACAGTCGATTTGTATGACAAACAATTTATTGAATTTATCGGTATATACAGCTTCAAAAAAATATTTCCTATATTATTTTCAATTTAATATCATTAGTTTTTATATATTGCATTGTGGGTCAACAGTCACCCAATCCTCTTCTGTTATATCATCTTTATTTTGTTACAAATGCACATAAATGTATATCTTGTCATTGGAGTTGCGGACATGTCCTATTTAAAATGTACATCCATTGTTATAATGTAAAGTTTATTCGTACATAAAAGGCCTTAGGCCCATTGTACACAATACAGACTAATTAAAATGGCAGTGCCGGTGTCCATCATTTTGAAAGCATGATCAACATAAGCTGCTACATTGCAGATAACTGATGGCGTTGAAGAATTCAAAATTTTACAAAACAGGCGTCTGTTTACATTATGAGCATGGACATTTATACCATATGTGCGACGAAGCTCACAAAATTGCTTGCAAACAAGTAAAATATGGTACTCGTCCCCTAGGACTCTTACACTTTCTTTTAAACAGTAAGTGCAATATCGCTCTGCTCGAGGCATCGCAGCCCGGAGCTTCGCAATAGGTAATTTGTGGCTGGAACATCGTAGTCTGGCCAGAGCAACTCTATGTTTACGAATAGTGCAATGTTGGAGGTATGCCTCAAGTTCCAGATGATGCTTAAAAATACTATACCCATCGAGCTTTGATGTACTATTCACATAGTCACACCACGCCTGTAAGGATATATCTGTTAGACGCTGCTTAAATTGTGACACAAACCATGGTATGTCTCCAACTCCCTGGGACTCCCACACAAATCCATAGCCAAACTTAAATAACATAGATCTAATGTGAACAGCCCACGTAGTGTTACCCGATGCTTCACGGGAGAGGAGGACATTATAGCAGCTGCGTGTAGAGCGATGCTGTGACATAACTGTACGTAACCAGAATAATATACATTTACTCATGTATTTGATATATAGTGGTCTGCTGCCACACTCTCCAAGGACAGCACAATCGGGTGTACGCGAAGGTACGCCTAGGATTACCTTACAATACCTGATATGGCACTTTTCTATTTGAGAGCAATATTTGTAACCCCAGATTTCAGCACCGTATAGCAATATTCGTAGAATCAGCTTATCGAATAGCTCAAAAGATACACGTAATGATACATCACCGCATTTTTGGCGTATGAACCTAATTGAAAACAGAGCTCTTTCTGCCTGTTTCACCAGTGTGTCAAGGGCGGCAGTCCACTTGAGTGAAGATGAGAATAAAATTCCAAATATTTATAGTACGTTACGGTTTCTATTTTTCTCCTTTAAAAAAACATCGTTCATTTGCTCTTAGTTTTCCACCATTCCTAAAAACAATAATTTGGGTTATTGACCTGTTAACCCGCAAACCGTATCTATCACAGAATACGTCCAGGGTGTCTAATTGCTTCTGTATTTTTCCGACGGAATCGTTAACAACAGCAATGTCATCCGCGTACATGAACATATATAAAGCTGGAAATTCTTCATCGATAAATACACCATGACAACCCTGCTCTTCGCACAATTTCTCGACTTCCTGGATATACATGATGAACATAAGCGGACTGATCATGCATCCCTGACGTGTCCCGACATCGCATTCGAAATATTCCGATACCCCTGCCGGTGTCTTGACACAAGATTTCAGCTTAGAGTACATGTTCCTTAAGAGGTTAATTATTTTACCATGTATACCATCCTTAGTCAGCCTATAGAACAGCTTGTAATGAGGCACAGACTCAAACGCCTTCGAAAAGTCGATAAAGGCACAATAAAACCTGCCTCCCTTTCTACAAAGATACTTCTCAGCAGTGGCATACAAATTGAAAATAGTATCCATGGTAGATCTACCTTGACGATATAATATATATGAATGTAGCCAATATAGATATGCGCAGCCCAAATAATACATGGGTTAAATAAATGTCCTTCCAAATATTATGGCCTGGGATGCTTATCACCTTTCCTTCCCTAACCCGTCCACGTGTACCAGTCTACTTGTACCAGTTGCCAGCCACAGATATGCCCTAGTGGGCCATGGAACAACCCATGCACATCCACATACGACGCCCTTATTCAAGACTTGTGCACTCTGTACTGTCGATTCCAAGACGAAGTGCCGTTTTCAATTATTCTACATTCATGTGTGGGTTCCTGCATTGGAGTACTAACAAACTTCGCCCTAGGACAATACACGGATACTAAAGCATATATAATGGTTAACTTTCGTAAATATCGGCTGATTTACTCCCCACCATCACCTGGTTAGAACTCATGCTATTGTATGACACTTTTCATTACATTTTTTAACCAAGCCGCGACATTAATTTTATGCTAAAATATTAATTCTCAAGGTGACAAAATTAAACATAATTTTTAACCCTCAACACCCACGATAGATTTGTTACCAGTGACCTGGTGTTGTTCAAGATTAGGCATTGCCATCTTGCCGGTGGCGTACCCGGCGCTGTTCATCCGGGGCTTGATACCTCGGAAGTCAACGCCAAGGTCAGGGACGCGCTCGCGGTCGCTGACGGCGTACGGCACATAACCCAGCGCTGGTGACGGGACCCTCTCGTACAAGTCTTCAGTTGTGAGCGTGGACTTTGGCTTTGGCACGAATCGCGTGATGATTATAGCGGCTATCAGGACTACTCCAATGACGATGGCGGACAGTATGGCCGCGATGGCTATGACATTCATCTCTGCCCGGACATACGATATAGTCGTGTTAGAGATGGAGGTGGAGGTGGAGTTTGTCACAGTCTCTGTTGTGGTGTCTTCTAATGTTGTGTCTGGTAGTGTTGTTGTTGTGTATGGTAGTGTCGTTGTTGTGTCTTCAAATGTTGTTGTGTCCATTGTTGTTGTTGTGGTGTCTTCCAATGTTGTTGTAGTTTGTATAGTAGTTGTGGTCAAGTCAAGGGGTACTGAAAGAAAGAAAACAACATTCTACACGCATTCATTCAAGTCTAACGCAAAGCCCGAAGGTTCATTTACAGGCCTTAACCTGTTTTATTTTGCTTCAATTATATTTGTACTCACAATTATTATGGATGTTAACAGAAACAATGCATTACAGCCATTTGAAAAATAATATTTAAGTTTTTTTTTGCAAATCAACAATTTACTAACATTATATACTTATTACTGTTATGGTCAAGATTAATGTCAAACAAAATCAAAGGCAAAAGGAGAGATAATAGACCGTCAAAATTGTAACAGGATGGTATAGCTTTTTTGTACATATTCCAAAATTGCTCCCTGCAAATCTCCTATAAAAAAAACACAATTATGAATAATATCAAGCGCTTCAAGAAAAAAAACATACTTTAGCTGCTTTACGATGTGTGACAACTGAGATACGTAGAATATAATATATTAAAAATGTAATAAAGACTTTAGCTGGAGGAGTAAGATATAGGTGAAAGATAAGAATAAGGTCTCGTTTGGTATTTTATTCACCTGTGATTCTATAGGCAACAGCCTGGCCGTCGTGAACTGGTCCATACGTCGAGTAATTGACATTCAAAGCACACTCCATGACCCCCGGAGTAGCGTTATACGTTGACATGTACGCTGCATCTTCGTCGATTTTGTAACGCTAGAAATATAATATAAAGTGGGACATATTGTACAATATGGATATATATATATATGTATATTTGTAAACAACTAAGCTGATGAAACGGATGCGCATTTTACCCGTTTAATGTGGATGTCTTCCTAATAATTGCCTCTCGAATTTAGGACAAGGAGTGGGGGGGGGGGGGGGGGGCGGGGCGGCGAGGAAAAAGGAGGTTTAACAAATAGGGACTAGGATGCTGGTCACTAATGGTAAAATAGGGAGGCCAGGAGAAACTCGCGTCCTTCAATAACTGCTATTGGGTAGATGGATGGGTATATGTCCCCTCTCTGTTCCGGTTACATGGATGGCACTTCATCAGTGAAATATATCTTCGACTTTGTTCTATGGCAGATAAACTGCCACGTGCAATGTGGAGTTATAGAAAACACTAGCCTCGTTACTCACAGCGCAGAGGAAGGAACTTCCGCCATTTTGGGCCAGGACGATGAGGTCGCCTGCCGTGTCGTCTGCTTCACCCAGAACTGTGGCGTTCAAGGTCATAACGCACGTGTAGGTCACTGCGGGAACTGTAATAACGAGTGAAAAGATAAATCATAGCTAAAGGGTGATTGATATCTATCGAACAACCTGCTTTACAAGTTATATAACACTTGTATTTGTCCATATGAGCGTCTATGTCACCTCGAATGAGATAGACGATACTACACCCTACGTCGTACCACAGAAGATCATGAAATATGACACATACTGATCAGTACACTTAACATTGCGTTAACCTGGTTTCATAACCTTTATTACATAGTATATGAATTATACAATTTTTTTTAGATCTGGTTTGTCCAAATAACTGGGGTGTAATAATCGTATCGTTAATCTTAACCAACAACTATACAACAAAATTATGTCAGAACAATAATGTAATAATGTTCTTACGTGTGTTGCACGACTGCAATGTAATGTTGTTTCCTTGGACTTGGGCTGTGGAGTTGTCTTCCCCCAAACACTGATCGATCCCTTCTTCAGAGGAGTAGCTCATACTATACATTCCATCGTTGAACGGACAGGAACCGTGTGTAAGATTAACTGGATCTGTTGGATACAAATTACGTGAATATCCTATGTCTAGTTCAGCGTATCCCACTTTCGACGCAATGCGAATACTACCAACGTCATTTTGACAATTAATCACTGCTCTTTCATAATAAACCAAATAATGAGATAAAGTTTCTTTTAGGCCCTCATTAAGAATAATATGTTAACTGTGATATTTGATGATATAAAGATAAGATACACATCTTAGATGGAATTATAAATCACGGGATTAATGGGCCTCCTATTAATTACTTTGACAGTTTTGGAGGCATCGTGTCTTCCGGTGGATAATACTAACACTGTATGAGCAGCCTGTAGGACGTGATATTCATAAGGGTCGCATTGCAATCCGAGATGTTCGCTTCGTTCACATCTGAAATACCCCCCAAAATATATAAGATATATATAACCCTGGTATATTTCCGTGTATATTTATGAATTATCTTGGCGTCGGCACATATTTGTATCCGGGAAACAACTAATGTATCAGGCAACCAAATAAATGTTCCCACTACAGTACGACCAACAAAATCAACAAAATGCACGCCTTGTGTTCATTGGTGTATACATAAAGTAGTCCGCCTGCCTAGGATTCATTCTCTGTCCAGGTATACGTTTGGCTGTTTGCATTAAAGCAATATATTCTGTAATAGAAGCAATTTGGTCACCGGAGCAGAAGTTGGTGGCCGGCTGTTGAAATTGTTGTTTTACAGACTCTCAGAGATATAAAACATATATGCATCATAATTTTCAGATACTTTTAGTCTTGGTTTTAAATTGTAATATCCTGGTTTACACACGATATAGCATGATAAGCATACAGCATTAGCCTCATTATGTAAGTTCCACAGATTAGAACAGATAGAAAATCTTAATTATCATTTAATGCGTTATGGCTTGCGAAGTAACGAACATAATTTATCAATGCATGATGTAATATCCGTGATTTTTGTTCACGATATTGGTTTTGAAGTACAGTAGACCGACCTGGCAGTGTTTCTCCAAGCAGAATGACGTCATCGTCCACCAGCGTGTGTTGCGTACACCGGTGCCTCGGGGTGACCATGGTGTCGTTGGCCTCAGGCACGAGATACTCACTGATGGTGAAGATATCGCCGTTCCGGGCGCAGAAACAGCACGTGAAACGCTCTATGGAGTAAAGACACATACATTTAAGGTACAACATAACCTCAAAATGAACCCGACCAGGCCGGTGGGGTGTGTGTGTGTGTGTGTGTGTGCGTGTGTGTGTGTGTCTGTG
Organism: Arenicola marina; assembly: GCA_964019135.1. Classification (NCBI taxonomy): domain Eukaryota; kingdom Metazoa; phylum Annelida; class Polychaeta; family Arenicolidae; genus Arenicola; species Arenicola marina. Next base: position 10,345,741 of record OZ025249.1, read on the forward strand.
TGTGTGGGGGAGGAGGGGGGGGGGGTCTTTTGTCTTTCTTCCTTTTCGTATCGCCTTCCAAAGCCGACTTTATGTTAATTTAATATGGAAGAATCATGGCGAGTCATACAAGTGTGATATATACACACATATTATTGATTGACCTGCCCCATGATGACGTAGATTGCCTGAGTTACCTGTGCCCGCCATGCCGCTGGCGCTCAGAATCATCCCCAGGTCGCTGAAAGAGGCCAGACGAAACTCGGCATCTGGGCCATTGACAGCGTCATAAATCCACTGGCGCTCACCGTAGGCAGTCCCATATGGACACGATGCTGCAAGGAGGAAATTTCATTGTCTTATTTAGAAGTGGGTTACTGCAAGGGAATGGTGAAGGACCAATATTTCATTGTAGAAATAACGACTTTAGGGCTTTTAATTGTATGGCGTGTTCAATACCGCACATGTATCAAGATCAAATCGTGTATTTGAATCAAGGTCAAGGTAAACAGAAGCCCGCGGGGTAGTTTCCTTTCGGAGAGAGGCATGATCTGGGATCTTTATCCGCAACACACGTAGGTGGGTATCTTCGCATAGTAGAACCTTCATGGTTTTAAGACATTTTTCTCTATTATAATAATTGATATACTCAGGATTTTATACCTATTGATCGTTTCCACATTGACTGTATTCATGGTTTTATTCATATCTACTTGACCCTTTATCATTTTTGCAATTGTTTTATCTTCAATATCACATTTATTAATTTTTCAGGGTTTTAGTATTGACTGCGGAGTTATTTATAATGAACTAAACCAGTATGGCAAGATATAGCCTTACACGCTGAAAGTGCCGTTAAGCCATACTCAATCAATCAATCGCATAGTAGAGCCCAGCCCCACGTGGCTGGTCGAGCAGCCATCACTCGATGAGGCCGAGCGCGCTGACCAATATTGGCGGCATTCATAATATTGGCGTAAGTCACACAAAGTTATCTTTCGGTGGCAGCTTCTCCAGTGCCTAGCACAATGGGGCATTTCACGAAGGTAGCTTAGCCGTCTGTGAGCTGTGACCAGTGGCGGATTTCACGAACGCAGTTTAGCCGACTAGGGCGCTTAGTCGTCTAAAGTTACCATGTAAACGATGGGCGATTTTAGCCGTCTAAGCCCCGTAGCCGGCTAAACTATGTTCGTGAAATAGGCCACAGGTCTACGGGGCGTAGTCGGCTAAAGTGACCATGTAAATGAATGGGCGATTTTAGCCGACTAATGCCGGGTTTACACGGCACGATCATTCCTTCAACAGTCGTAACAACGGTGGAAGCATCAGTCGGTCAACAGTTCACACGTTCAGACGGCGTACCAACCGACTCAACAATTATCCCTACCGCCACCTAGCGAACATATCATTTGAGCATCATTCATAACGTCATGCATACAAGCCAAGCATACGTTCGTAATGGTCAAGATGCACACACAATATCAACGTCATCATTTTGACACTGATTGGCTAAAATGCTTGACGCTGATTGGTTGACAATTTCCAAATCGTGAAGAAACTTTAGAATATGCGCTGTGTTTGCAATGCGTGGAAAACCGGCCCTCCAATTGCACAGTTCGTCGAACAGTTGATTTGCTGCACTAAAGTTTACAACGTATTGCGTCGTGTGAACAGAGCATCAATTACTACCTCGAGTAGAGTTGAGTAGTTTTCTTTTCGCTATGCATGGTTAACTATGACTACGGGCCCTGACCACCATGATCAACCTTGCAGGTGCTATGGTGAACACGGAGCGACATGATCTTGAAAGAAACACTTACTATTCTGATTACAAGCTTCGTCAAATCCCGTGCACGGAATATCCGGGCCGAACGAGAAGTGATCCGGAACGAACTTCCCGCAGCGACAGGATAGATGCTTCTTCTCAGAAGTGTCTTTTGTGAGACACTGGTAGTAATCACACCTATTGTAAGGGTCGGAGAATATCTTGTCCGGCGATGTACATGGATAATCTGCAAGTAATAAAACGCAATTGGTTATAGATAATTTGTATATATCTATGAGCCTTTTCACGCCGCGAAGTGCATATACATACTTTATTTTACTTGTTTATCTTTACCTTTGTTTACAATGGATATTCTTCTCAAATAACACTTGATCACGACAGTTATCGCATTATCTAGTTACTTCTTCCGAGGATAGACTCTAGTGCTCATATTTTACCTTTCATGTAAAAGGCAATGTTTGCGCCTTGGCTTGTTGTGGCAGTGGCATTTCTTGGGCACATCAGCTGGTCCTTGTTTCCGACGTGCAGTGACAGGGACAGAGGATTCGTCTCCGTACTATTCTGCGAGTATCTCTGTGCAATTGAACAAACAAGATACATATTAATAAATAATTATACACATAACAACCGATATTCGACCATAGGTCGAGGACGAAAATACATGAGTACATTTGGAAGCTGTATTAATGGCGACGTTACGAGTCGTCAGGGCCAATTTTGGCTAAAGGGCCTTATAGGGGCAATTTGGGCCTTCGACAGGCAGTGTGGCACTGTAGGCGGAGCTTAATTGGACATCCAGTTTGAAGCCAAGGCGCTTCTCTTGAAGCAATATTAACGGTACTTTCGTATCTTTTATTTATTATGTCTTCGTGACTTTACGAACTTCATTTGACGATCACGACAATATTCGCGATGGCTTCTATTTTGTTAAGTATACCTACTTACGAAATCATGGGTGAACTCATGAACTTGTGGGTGATGGTAGCTATTGCCAAATTAGCTGAACATCAAGCAGGCCCAAACTTTCGTAGGAGCACGTAAGCTATGACGTTGACGCACACTTAGCCCCCTCGCCATAGGTGTCTCTGAAGACGACGTGTTTAAGTGAACATGAAATTTTGTTTTCAAGAGCGATTGCTTGAATTATGAATGGCGCTACGAATTTTACTTTTTATCTAATAATACGTCATCGTGACGTGACATGACGTCATTTGACGTTCGCGCAAATGATCAAGATGGCTTTTATTTCTTTAATATGTCTACTTATCAACTCGGATTATGACAGCTATTGCCAAAGTGGCTAAAAGTAAAGCAAACCCAACATTTCGTAGGGGACGTTAGCCATGACGTCATTTTTGACGCATACTTATCCCCTGCGCCAAAACAGTTACACACGGCACAAACTGTTCCTTGAACACGACCTGCAACGTAAAGCGACCCGAAAGTCGCCATACCTTATAATAGCTGAGTAATAGCTTACGTACGATGTGTGACGTCATGACGTCATAGTGACGTTATGACGTGACGCACGACAACGTCCAGATGGCAATAGGCCAAGGTTTACTGCCACAACTTATTCGATTGAAGAGCTAGGCGATAGAAAGAATAGTCCTTCAGCTATGGCTTGACGAAATGGCCAAAAGTTGCATTAGTTCATCATTGCGGAGACACGGAGACCTAGGACAAGAACAAAGAACACTGCATGCGAAGTGATATAGCAACTCATTTGTTTCTTTTACTAGTTCTCTGCCGATCAATGGTCTCTACCATTTGGCGTAAAGATCACAGCTCTGGCATGTTTTTCTTAATTTTGGCGTTGTTTTAAAGATGGACACAATCTCCATTCACTCATCATTGGTGGCCCCGCAAAGGTGTCATCCCACTTTGAAGCGCTCTAGCGCCATAACTGAGCAACATCCGCCTGATTGAAGCATTAAGTGATCTGTAGATGCTTATTGGCAACTATTTGGCGAAAAGAATGCAATATTAGTATTTTTATCAGATTTTTGACGATTTTTCTTTCAATCGCAAGAATCTGTATGTTTATCATTAGGCCAGTGGCTTCGTTGCCATGGAAACAAAAAGTAATACAGATATCGCCGTGTTTTTCTTATAACTTGCTTTAAGGTGATATTACCTCACTGTGTGGCGAAGGAGACTGAAATAGCTTTAGCTGAAGCAGGTCATATTCGATCAAGTTCATTTTTCCCCATAGGATCCCATGTTAAACGATTTCGACTATATACCGAAAAGTAATGTGGCTATGGAACCATGTTGACAGATTATGACTCAGCTTAGTATTACCCATCCACAGGTGCAAGCATTGAGTGATGGCTTGAATAGGACACCCGTGGGAGCCTCTGCTAACACCAAAAAGCCGTATCTTTCACCATTGGCCAAATTTCAAAAAAATCCTGTGACGTCACTATTTGCTCCAATCGCATGCGATAAGCACTGAGGCTACTATGTATCATGTTTAACTAAGACAAAAATGCCGGTGTCGCTTGATGGAGGCACTTGTGAAATACACGACACAACATTTTCCCAGCCTAAAGATACAGCGCTTTAACATGGGAAGTCCCATAGAGAACTGCCGTCGGCCCTGGAACCGGAAGTAAGATAGGAACATATTGTTTTTAGTTCGCAGCTATACGAGGAACTACGTTTTTTACAATATGATGCTACTCACTAATTTTTGAGATTTTTTCCTGATTTTTGACGATTTTTTTTAAGTACGAAAAGTGACGTCATCGTGACGTCATGTGACGCATCAGAGAACTCTAACATTCAACACAACTCATCTCAATTCATATTTCTATGGCATATCAGAACATCATAGCGATAGCTTGATGGCAAATGTGCCCAAAAGCGAGAAAATTGACAGAGGTCATTTAGTGGGTTTTCCGCAAAACGTACCACCTCATTATACTCGAAATGAGTATTACGCATCAAAAAGTGAACAATACCCGAAAACTGCGCCTTAAAGTGTAGCACATTTTGCAGCTCACCCGGGATCTCTAGCTGTAATATTAACGGAGATATATGCATTCTTAGTTTTTTTCTCCAAAAAATCGCTATGACCTTGACCTTTGACCTTTTGACCTGGTTGACGAGTATGTTCTAGCCCTACTGCGTGGCTATACGGTACTGAAGACTGCGAACCGATGCATGCATTTGTTAGGCCATAAGAAGACTTCCCGTTTTTGCGTGAAACAGACATACATATATATATATATATATATATATATAGAAACAGACGAACAAACACGACCGAGCGACATATGACGAAAATTGAAAATTTTCGTCATAATAAGCCCAAAATAAGTGAAGCAGTTTAAACTATCCATATCTAAATGTCTAACGGCAGAAATGGATGATTAAAAAAATATATACTTTCCCGGTTTAAGACATTTTCTAAAGCAGCCGCCCCAAGGCATATCAAAAAATAAAGACACCATTACAACATACCGCGCAGTACGTGGCCTCCGTATCCTCGCGGAACAACAACACCATATTATCGCCCGCGGAATCGGGATGCAGATCCGACGCTTCCAGATTATCGATACACCGGAAGTTGCCGTCCAAAGGTCTCTCTGAAAGCGATATGTCAATATTCACTGTGTGCCTGGAGTATTTCTGTAGTACAACCATATGATGTGAGTGCGCACGGGGGACAAACCCACCCCATCTTCAAAGAAGGCAATTCGGCAGTTGGAGGTCCAGAAGTTTCCGAGGGCTTGATGCATGATGGTAGGCAGATCAAATATTTTCAATTATTACCGGTAATATATTGATGTCACGCCTTCGTTTCGTTTCCTTAAGTAAGTATCAGTGTGCATCCATTGTCTTTTCAAATTAATGTTTGCATCATATTTTGATAAACATCTCAAACAGTCGCCATTAATGTCTAGCGTAGTTTGTAATGTGGGTTTAGTGAAACGACCCCCTGTACACCCACTCCGTGCATTATCACACCCTCCACCCACCGTATTCAGCACTGCTTTCATTGCACGAGTCTATCTGTATCAGACCATCGACTAGTCTGGCGACAGAGTCGATGTCGTTAGGACACCGGATGTCGCCTGGAGTCTCCTCGTACGTCACCTGCCAGACCCTGCCCGGCGGCACCCGGAAGGGACACCCTGGGACCGGACCCAGGGGGGCTACGGACAGCACCAAGGGAGTCATTGATTTGCATTCATGTACATATCTTAGCGTTAAAGTCACCGAGGTGGATGCATGTGGGTTGTTTAATTACAATGGAATATTGGAGCACTCCAATTTTTGGAAAGTCACGCAACTGATGGATTTAATTTGATGAAAGATGCTCATGTATGTAAAATGTGCATTTCGGGTGAAAGTCTTCATCTGGTCTGCATTTAACACATATGTTAGGCATACTGAATTGTTACGTTAAAATGTGAAATAAAATGGAATTCAAAGAGCAATGACTTAAGCATATTTCGAAAAACACCTATACTTACATTTCAGGAAAACCTTGTACAACGGTTCATTCTGCAACAGAGCCGGACACATTGCCGCTGAATCTCCTGTGGCAAAAGTGGAAAGTGGACAATATATCATTATTGGACAATAATTGGCGATCACATGGTATTGAGACAACGGTAATTCTTGCGTTAAGTACTCCCAAGTTATAGGTATACAGGAAGCTGCGTGAGATCGTAAGACAAATGACAAATGCAAATGTTATGAGCTTTATATTACTAATGACGTAACGCATAATCATTGACAAGTCATTGTTCATTATAAGAGCTTGCCAGGTTAACTACCTTCCTTCTCGGTGCAATTAGATGTTTACGCTCTGATTGAATAAAATCAAAGATAATGTAATTATAGTATTATTCTTGATGTGATTAACGAATGACCAATGTGAGCTATTTACCCGAGAGTAGTTCGGTAGATATTTGTATTAACCCGTTGCTCTGATTTCCGAGTCGACCCTCGTTGCAATATGTTTCATTCGTGCCTACGTTGGTCGTCACATAGCCGTACCACATTGTGTCATTCTCCTCCGACAGACACCTGAGGCTCCCTGAATGAAACAAAGAAAGTGACACTTACAAGAACTGAAAGGCGTCCAAGCCGAACATTGTACACTTGACGCCTAATAGGTCAAGCGCCAGGCTATTATTACGAGTTGATGGTCTTGCTGACTACGCCTATGTACACTAACGTTCCATCAGATGACCCGCCTAGCTGCCCCCTAACTCCCCCCGCCCCCCTAGCTACGCGAGCCGTGTTTCTGGCAGCTATATATAGAAACCAGAATACAGCATACAAAAACCAAGAAAAAGAGCATACGGCCACAATTCACGAAAAAGACTACGATTTACGTTCCAAAGATAATAGACCATTTCAGACCATTGAACTAGTCACTAAATCTTATATTTCGAAAGTTGTATGTAGAGGTTACACCAAAGTAGCAAGGCGTTGGGTGTCATGTAACACTCAACGCATATGTAAGGTAAAGTTGAATTCATAGTCAACTTGTAAGGACAGTAAGGAGTTTTGAAAATCGTTAGGCATTTTATTGGTCCTTAATCAATCGGTAGCAACCCTTCATTTTTATTATCTATGATTATCATAGCGGGCTGCTACAGATTGATATCGGAACAATAAAATGCGATCTTAGCCTATTCCCAAATATCGCTCTGTGCTAGGCCGGGACGTGGTTCAAACCTTACATGCTTGTGCAGGATGTATTCGCACAGAGCATATTGTTACGTCCGAGATATTGCTCATCTCTAACTTGACCGTTTGCGGATATTAACTTAAAGGTTAAAGCAACCGATCAAACTGACAATACAATAGAAAATACAGTACAATACATAGCATTACTCATCTACCGGCTTAATACTTTGTGGACTAATCTGTAACTCAGCCAGTAACTCACCCTCCTTGGCGGTGGTGTTCATGGCCTCATCACTCGAGGTGATGGCAACATAGCTGGCTCCGTAGTTGTAGTAATACTTCGTCGAGTCCTCCGTTTTGACATGCCAGTCAGTGTTACTCCAGGACTCCGGAAAGTCACATTGGTGTGCTGCGACGAGAACATAATGTGTGGGTTATGCAACGGGAGCACCGAAACTTTATACCTCTGATGACAACTGCATAGCTGCACGATCCTTAATGCACTTTCGAAATAGTCAAGCCATTTTCACGTTTACGTGTAAAATATTATTACATATTTAACTGCAAACATAGCATTAACACATAATTCGAAAGTGAATGTAACGTTCCTCGGGGGGGTTTTCCTGCGTGTGTGAAGGCATTCTTTGGAGGGGGGGCGATAATTAGCTATTTTTGAAGGGTTCTCAAAACTGATAATTGTTAGATGGAGGGCACACAAACAGCAGATAGGTCATTAAAGTTACTGTGTCAACAAATCATATCGGAGGGAGGCGCCTTTGCCGCTGGAACAGCCTTTAAATCTATCTCTAAAACACTCTCCAGCAAGGAGGCCTAAAAGTCGGTGAATATACAGCAAGTAAAAAGGTACGGAAGCACGTTGGTGCCAAGGGATGGCATATAATTATGTGGTGGCCGTCAGATAATTTAAGCGCCGGGCCGCCAGATAATCTGTAAATAAAGAATTTTCATCCCTTGGCACCAGTGTCGTAGTGTTGAACCCTTGGTCGGGAGATATTATTCATGTCAGTTACGTTAGTGTGCTGACGTCACTACACAAATCTGTGCGTTCACACTGGTCTAAGGATTACTTTTGTTGAAATAGTGACTATATCGCAGCCTATTTACATGCGCCATCTTAGATTTTTTACATTTTAAAATCAAGACTAAAAGTATCTCGAAATGATGATGCGTATGTTTTATATGTAAAACAGCAACTTCAACATAAAACTGCGCGGTTTATTTATATCGCGCGCGGACGTCTTAGCGAGCCTCGGTCGACATAACATAGAACAGGCACGCAGGGATATAAAGCCGGCCACCAACTTCTGCTCCGGTGAACAAATTTGCTTCTCTCCGGATAGCCCACGGGCTTTCAGGATTAAAATTCAAGACAGAATATATTTATTTGACATGGAGAAGATATTGGCAATAAAAAACTTACGGAATATATTATTTAAGGTCCGCTTAGAGCTACAAGGAGGGTCACGTGGTCACCGTATCACGGATGCCCTCTAAGTGCCCATCCCTCCCTCCGGAACACGATCTTGGCATTGGGAAAAATGACGTGCATTTCGGCCGTCGACCCACCTGTCAAGATATATGATGTCGCTTGGCCGTTGTGGATTGGACCAAAGCTTTCGTAATTCCAGGTAATTCCAAGAGCACACTCCATCACGCCGAGAGTCTCGCTGTAGAGGGACAAGTACGCCACATCCCCGTCAACCTTGTAGCGCTGAAGGAAACAGACCCAACATCTCGCAATATTAAACGGTGGATATGGCACACGAAAAAAGTTACTCTGCTTAAAGTATTAGGGGTTATGGGACAATATAAGCACAGTCAAAGGGGCCATTTGAATAAGATTTCGTTACAGGATTTTTTTTCAATTTTATAAAAAATATTTTGCAACCGTTAATTTGATGAATACTGTTGACTGGTAAATCATTGCACGAAGATGGCTACACAGCAAAAACAGCCGTATAGCAATTATTTTATAGCAGTTTAATAAGCATCTAAAATGTTGGTTAACAAGCTCCTAACTCTTTTTGAAACGATTCCCAGGACTTGCGGGCATATACCACCCCTTCAGCTCACTGACGCTGGTAAAATCGATTAAAAAGTATTCACACAACCGGTCTCACCCCGCAGAAGAAGGAATCCCCGCCATTTTGGGCCAGGACGATGAGGTCGCCGGCCGTGTCGTCTGCTTCACCCAGAACTATGGCGCTCAAGGTCATGACGCACGTGTAGTTCTCCATGACTGCAGCAGATGAACATAAACTCTTATGCATGATGCTGCATACACTTTATGATACCTGTAACTTTATCATTAAATGTGGAATTCTGCAATATAAGTCTAGAACTGATTGCTGCAGGTGGCCTACCTCCATCACAAGACGACAGTAATAGTGTGGTGTTATCCACGGTGGCCAGAGACTCGTCTTGGTCCCGGCACCTGTCTGGTTCACCCTCCACGGAGTAGGTCAGCTGGTGTAAACCATTGGCAAACGGGCACTTCTCTGAGGACGGCGGATCTGGAGATAATATAACAAGTCAGCCGAGCTCAAAGTGCGTCACATTCTATCGTTGAACGATACTTGAATCGTAGGCTGTAACATGAATTTTATCTTGAACTATTACATTTTAGTTTCATTATGTGATGTGACAGATGGGTGCACATTGCATTGTGCAAAGCGCACACTATATAGTAAAGAATATTTTCACCTTATTTACTTTCTATCGGCACTCTATACTAACAAATTTTACATTATATCATTATTCAGGAGGACATAATGTTTGGACCTTATTGCATTCTATCAACAATATGTTGGTGAGAGTGGTTGGACATTACTTACATTGTATCAGCAATCTGTTGGTGGGAATGTTCGTCAGGCGGTCTTCGCAATGATCGATATTAGGCTCCATGAGTTCTGCGAGACAAGATATTCTAAATACATATAACGAATATTTAGAGAAAAAGTTCGTTTTGTGTACAATATCCTGAGAACCAATATTTGCACATTCGCCAATTATCAGAGAACCCCGTCATCATTTCATATAAATGTAACAACACGGTACATCTTGTCTGAATCGAACAATTGCTGCATCATGGACTATGTAATTTGGGGCTTCACATAACATATTCGTTACAACAAAAAGACATCGTTTACAATTTACCCGGCTGGGCCTCCTTCAGCAGGATAGCATCGTCCAAGATAACAACTTGGGAGCAAATGTGAACTTGAGTGTCTGTGTCGTTGGGAACTTGGAAATGGATGATTGTGCTGTTCCGTAGATCCTGTTGGACGTTACAGCAGACGTACGCCTCTAAGGGTTGCGAAATGAATATATGTACATTGCGTATAATGCGTATGCCAGGGGTATGGTTCTTTCATAGATAATTGCGTTACATTAAGAGATATAATAGATGATAAAATAGTGGGTAAAATAGTGTGCTTGGTGTGGTTTTCCTAACGTCAATGTCCTTATAAATGTATTACATTTCACACTAATTAAAAAAAGAAAATTCATCCGATGGTAAAAAAATAAAAAGACGATGGCAAATAATTAATTGTCGGCAATTGCGTTTTAAACGTATGTTACTGATACGTTGTTCGTCCTTGAGACGAATTCTGACGCATATAAATGAATAAGATCAAAGCTTACATGCGCCATCTTAGATTTTTTCATATTAGAATCAAGACTACAAGTGTCTAAAAACTATGATGCATATGTTTTATATCTCTTTGATTCTGTAAAGCAACAATTTTAACATAAAACGCGGTTTATTTATATCGCGCAAAACAGAATATACTTATTTGCCATGGAGAAGAGGTTGGTAATACCAAAAAATTGCAGAATGTATTACTTTAAACTGACAGTGCACAATAATCATGAATAATCAATAGAATAACGAAAAACGGAGTAACCTTCCAGCATGAACCTTACCGTTGAGTTGGGTCTATTGTTTGGTTGGATGGAATTAAGGATGTGTGAATGTATGTCACAAAACAACATTAAGACGATATAATAGATAGGCGTAGAAAAGTACAGGTCCAAAGGCAAAGTTTGCAAAATCTCCACTTTTGCAAAGATTTGGACCCTCTATCAAACTCTCTATTGTTTGGCGAAACTGTAATAAGGAGTGACGAAGTTTGTAGATCTGCATTTCGTAACAGAAAAAGAAAGAAAAACAAGATATAAGAGGATATAATATATATGTATGTAGCGTTACTTACGGCCATCCAGTAGCAGTCCGCTCTCACGAAATGAAGCGAGCAGAAGTCCTTTGGGAGAGGCAGGCGCTGTATATATCCATTCCCGTCCGGCGCCGATGTTCTTGTAGGGGCGACAATATGCTGGCGCACCCCGAAGACGATGACGTCGAGGAAAGCATCGTTGCAAATATTATAAGCAAGAGGAACAGAGAGAGGTTCAGGCGACTCCGAAGAAAAACAAGGGCGTAAACCAAGAGGGGGGGGGGGAGGGTTATTTGGCAGGGGTTGGGGTTTGGGGTAGGGGAGGGACAGATGTATATACTATATCTTCGGAATTCTCCCCTGTATCAAATCAAATCAAAGTACGATTATGAGTTGTATTTACTAGTTACATAGCGTAGCATAAAAAGACGGGATAAAGGTATGCAAATGCAAGTGAGGCAATAATTCGAGCTCACTCATATCCATACATGTGTGATCACCATGGGGACAAAAACAAAGAAGGTTGGGGGGAAAGGTCTTGTACTTGAGGCTTAACTGATTTGGCGTTTCTTTCATTCATTTCTATATATAATCATTTTTATAGGTATAATTATCAGATCAGTTTCCTATATATCGAGTGTAAGGTAAGCTGGATCACCTTGGGATGCACACTGCGCATTATATGCGGCGCAGGGGTTGTAGGAGCCCACTGTGAAGTCTGCCGGGACTGATTTACCGCAGTGACAAAGCCCTCGGCTCTTGAAGGTGCTATCGCAGGCGTAGTACTTGCATACATCCTTGGGATCGGAGAAAAAATTGTCTCCAAGACCTCCACACTGTAATTCTGAGATAAAAGGAAAAGGTGACATATAATAGGACAAGTATGAACTAGACCATAGATCGATGACTTGATTGGTTGCATATTCAGGACACCAATTCTGGTCAGATCGCGTCTCTGCTCTTTGCACAGAAGGACATGGGACAACCCAGACATGGCCACAGCGGGGCTCGAACCACCGATTCACTCAGGTGGCCAGAGCGATGAATGTCAGCGCTCTAACCCACTGAGCTATCGGGCGGCCCCGATCGATGACTTGAATCAAGACGCACGTTCAGTTGGTAAACAGGCTTAGCTGCAGATCTGCAGGTCGTTGAGTCGCACCTTCGAGCATGCATCTGTGGCATGTTTCAGTCCACCGTATTTCATTGTCCTGTGAGGTTGTCTGTCCTAGCTTAGCTTTCATGTACAAAAAAGTAGCATGAAACCCAACATTACATTTCATCATTTATTAAAATTGTTGGCAACGGTTTTCCCCTCGGTGAACACCTTTTCTTGTTGAATGTAGAAAATACCTCAATGTAATTAAGAAGATGTCGTGATTATCCACACTACCGCTACGAGCATGAAAACACAAAAACATCTCTCCCTTTGTTTATCAATGAACCCCATCAACATTTTCGCTTTCTACCTGTCATGTGGAAGGCAACATTTCCGTCCCCACTGGTTGACGCTGTGGCATTCTCAGGGCACGCCGGGAATTCTTGACTCGCCGTGTGCAGTGAGATGTTGAAAGGGTAGCCGCTCTGTCCAGATGACTGACTGAACCTCTGTCAATAGAATGAATGATGTCTCAGGAGGTAGCCTACTACCGATGACCATTTGACAATGCTTGGCATCTACAATTTAATCAACAGTATTTACATAATTGCCTGTCTAAATACGATTGCAACATTGTCACATATTTTCAGTACCATCGACTTTTAGCAAGAACGTTTTGATATGCCTTGTCAGGTAAGCCGTTATAAATGAATCTGCAGTGTCTATGACAGTTGGATGGCATTTTTCGAGAAAGGGTCCCTCAGCATTGCTCTGAACATTGAACGCTCAGTCCGATTGCCGCTTTCGGTGGTTGATTGGGGAGCTAGATATACACGGCGACTATCCTCCATTTAAATCGTGCGTTGCCATGACTATATCATTCAGACAAGTAGGTGGTTGCAATGGCGGACAGACGACAATGGCTTCCTGCTGTAAGTTTGACTTACGAAAAATTATTTCTCATTTGAATCCAGGACTGTTCCTTACACAAGCACCATTTAATTGAGTCATTTCATAGTCAATCGATGAAGTGTGCTTCCAGCTAGTAACTTAAGGGGCGGATCCGGGGAGGGGGGGGGGGCGACCCGACCGAAATTTATGCCATTTAACATATGAAAACCGCAACCGGCGCCCCTATCCATATTTGCTGGATCCGCCCCTGACGTTTACAGTATTGCGACGGTCTGGTGCAGTCTGACGGGACTCACGGCGCAGTAGAAGTAGGTCTCATTGCTGGTCTGGTACATGAGCAGTGCTGTGTTGTCCCCACCGTCTACTGTGCCAGCATCATCGACACACTGAAACGTGCCCCTCAACGGCTTATCTGCGGTGGTTGGAAACATGGTGTTTACCACGAGACAAATTTATAGGAATACATAATATATTCGACGTAATTTATATTATGAGCACGATGTCTTAGGAATTGAAATCCTCACGATTGTTATTTTTAACGATAGGCAAGGCAATAATATTGTGAACTGATACTTCTTCACATAGATCACTATCTTAAATCGGCTTATTCTGGATATAACGAATAAGCAACCAAATACATAAAGTAAATTAACAAATATGTTACTATAACGATACCGCACTATATATCTCACCGTATTGAAAGTCTCCTTGGTAACACGAGTCGATGGTAAGTGCGCCGCCCTGAACGAAGGCTCTGGACTCGTAGGCAATGGTATCACAGCTAACAAGATCCGGCGTCTCCTCGTACGTCACAGACCACGTGCTCCCCGGGGGAAGCTCGAAGGGGCATTCGGTGACCGGGAAGTTGAAAGGGGCTGGAAAGATCACAAACAGAACAGCGACTGTCTTTGTAGTGATTACACATTTTATGTCTCCGGCGAATGACTTGATCTACTTTTAGCGGTTGAAACTGTAGCTGCAATATCGCTTACCAGAGTGGCGTAGCTGACCCAATGATACGAAAACAAATTTCAGTTATTTAAAACTCTTCAAATTTGGTGGCATAAGTATAATGACAGTATTGGAAGTTAATTGTTTACAAAATGATTGTAGAATATATATTCTATATTGCATATATATATATATATGTATATATTCTATATTCTATATATTTTATATGTATATATTCTATATAATATAATATATATATATACATATATAGATATATACATTCTACAATCATTTTGTAAACAATTAACTTTCAAATACTGTGATCAATTCAGATTGATCTTTTAGGTATATAATGTGAGAATAAGTACCTACATCTGACGTAAAAACGGAGGGAGTCACTGCTATCCAGCTCGGCAGAACATTGATGAGATGTGGTCCCTTTAAACATAATACACAATGTGATAAACGAACTATTTAAACTACGTTGAATGAGAGTAAATTATGAAACGTCAGCAGAAGCCAGATATGGTTGGATATTGCGTTGAACCAAATTTCACGCCACTGGATTTTTTTGCATTATAATTGTGTAATCATTTGTAATAATTTATATTAATATAACATAATTATTATAAACGGTAGGGTCCCTATTTGAATAGTAACACAATTACGCGTTGACTCGGCATTCTAAATAAAAATATGAATACATAGAAATATCATTATATAAAAATAAATACAAAGTCTAAAAATCTACAAATTTACAAATTTGAAAATCTAAAAATCTAAAAATCTAAAAATCGACAAATATACAAATATAACAATACACATATTTCCTGACCACGGCTGGCGCATTCACACATACCCGATGACGTAGCGGCGGCACGATGTAGAAGTCCATTTTTATGACTTCCGAGAAGGCCTTCGTTGCAGGAGGTGTCGTTGGTCGCGTTCTGTGTGACGTAGCTATACCAACTACCCTCTCTGTGTGCCGTGACGCAAGACACTGCAAAGAAACCTCAACTAGTGTTGCCTAGGTTCCACAGTCTCTGTGCCCACTGAATAGCATAACAATGGAGACTCCTTTCCAGATCCCTTTAAACATACTAATAGTCTAATTCATTAAATGTGTCTTATTGATACTCGGTAGCGTTATAGACACTTATATACCCCATGAGAAGAGACACACACCATGTGTTATTTAATAACTGAGGTATGGTAATTCAATTGGCACACATAACATTATAAGAAAACACCAACATCAGTCCGGCGTAACGAAAGACAATTTCCCCAGACTTAATTATCTTTAGGTTTTACGAACGTTACTGAACTCATATTTAGTTTGAATAATAGTATATGACATAAAATAAAAGTAGTACCTATCTTTTTTTCTGGGAGTGTTGGAGTATGACACTTTATTAGACACCTTATCGTGTTTCTGGTGATCAATTATGCCTTAATATGCAGAATATAAAGATGGGTTTCATATCCATGTTTAGCCTCTTGTAGACTATAGCAACTAAGGATAATATTACCGTTGGTTGTCGTATGGACGACATCTTGAATGACTGTCTTGATGTCGATCGTGTTATTGTTGTATTCCTTGTAGTGCGTTGCCTCACCGGAAGTCTGTACAAACCAGTCGAATCCCTGCCATTCGGCTTGGAACACGCATTGCTCAGCGCAATGGCCAACTAACAACATAATGAATAATAGTGAATACATGGGACTAATTTATGAGGAAGTCACTTTGGAAATAATTAATATATATATTTATTAATATATTCATGTATATTCCAGACTGGAAGGCAAAAAAAGTGCCGGTACTTTTAATGCGATATATAGACATGGTGCTTACTGTTATGAACGCTAACGACTCTGCATAGTCGCGTTTGCTTTAACCGAAAGAAAATAACTACGAAGTAAAGGTAAATATTAATGTTTTTCTTTTGAAATTAACGATAATGCGTGACACGTATCTTCATTTGTGTAGTCATGCCATTCCTGGCTAAATACATAAACACCATTTGCAACTTTACAAATAATGTGCAGATAGAAAAGGCTATGCTCACGTAAACTCGAAAGCATCTGGAAGATCAGAGAAATTGACAAATAATAAACACCCGTTAACTGATCACGCAAATATATTTTTATTTGGATCTTTAGGAAGGTAAGAAGACATAATGCTCTTGTTCTAACAAAGTAGATAAAAGATCAATGACATCATACATTGCGCGTAATATTTTAGTTTTGCTCACACGCGAAGTACAAGACATGTTTACAAAAACACCCTTACAATATTAAGAGTCAATATTAGGACACAAAGTTGACTAATGTTTACTAAACATTTATCGCGTAATTGTGCGTTCTTTGTCTAATGACATCTTCAAACTTCTAACGTGTTAAAAATGAACCCAACACAAATGTAGATTTCGATTTTAAATCCAACTTTTATGTTATTGACATTTACGATTGCATCTACGGTTACTTCTACATTATCGAATAGATATTATACTAATAAGTATTTACATTAACAGGTCAATATCTATATATTCGAATGCATAAAATAGTTTTTGCCTAAAATAGGTTTTATACGGATTTGATTGGCTACGTTGAATCACGTGACTTACCAATATGAAGTAGCTCGTGAGAAGGTTTGGTCGTCCTGTTTAAAATTAAGAGGAAACTTATATTACATACCATAACTTATTACACTTAGAAAACGGCACAGAAATTAAGGGACTAAAATTAGCTTTGAAGCAATTCAGTTTCTTAATACGGTTCGGGATAAACTGAGGTCAATTCGTATTAAAAAATATACACGTGAGCTCCATATATGAATCGACGGCAATGTGTCGTACAGAGAATTTATTCAAGGATTTTATTTGCCTTTAGGCGTAGTATTCTATATTGCCATAATGAGAACATTCTAAAAAATCAGATGAGTCGCTTTCGCTTCACGGACCTACGAATTGGAAAAAGGGGGGTGGGTGGGTGGTCACCTCAGATGGCCTTGATTTGCATGTCAAACCGGCATTATTTCTCAACGAGGTTAATTTGAAAAACAACCGTCCGCTTCAGCCCCCCGCCCCCCCAGCCCCCCCCCCCCACCACCCCGCCCCGGGGATCCGTCACTGGCTTTTACCGACGAGCGACAACAAACAGGGTGAGAATTTTTTTTACAGTTCATCGGTTACTTTCAGGAGAGTCTGCACCAAATAGTGTCTAATCGTCACGCCGTTAACATCATAGTCTGCTCCACGAACTCCCCTCACCCGAGGAGAGTGTTAGCGCCGCGCAGCGGCGGTCTGCGGAAGAGACTATTAACATCACGGAACGAAACCCCGTGTGCAATGGCGAGTCTAACCAGACGGAGTACTTGAAAATGCAAACAAATTGCAGCAAACAGGCTGGCTGAGTGATCCCGGAAGAGGTGGTGTCCTGTTAAAGCCCATTGCGGGATACGAATATATGCATGTGAATGGCTGTGTCGGAAAGGTGAAGTGTGGTGAGCAGTATCTACGTCATCGGCACCAGTTCTTCGGGACCTGATTAGCGTTGTAATGTACGCTGCAATACGTGGAAGTTCAACCTAGACTATCACAGCAACAGCTTCTCCTTCATTAAACAATGATAAACCTTCATAAAATTGAAATGTACGGCAATATTGATCCGTGTACTGACGCAGATCAAGTAGTATTATGCATGGAGTAAGATAGCCCTATGTAACAAAGGACTTAGGCATTTGACAAAGTTTGAAAAGTGGAAACCTATTGGTACCTTTTTTCATTGACTGCTGAGTGACTGAAATATAATTTTTTTGTGCATTGTGTATCACTCGGGGAATAATTTTTTATAAAGGAACCGATTTTTTTTATAAATATTGTGATTAGCGCCGCGACTGTGATTTTGAGCTGTGATACTGGTGACAAAATCTTCTGCATCAGGTTTATAACGTCAACTCGTGGTGAAGATGAATATATACATGTATATATATGATTACGTCGACTCAGTGATTATGACTGAAGGTGTTACGTAGTACTCACATGGACCAGCTGTTCTACAATGATAGCTTTCCAGTATGCAAAAGAAGAAGCTTGACCTTTGTATTAGTGACGTTAACGACCAAGCCACTTCAGCATGGGTCGGGTTTGTACAATCGAAATGAATTGCATGAGCGACCCGATCTCAATGGTTGGTTGCATATTTCAAGACGCTTTAAACACGTTTGGTCATATCGCGTCAATGAGAGAAAAAAAGAAAGAGGGAAGCTATGTCCCCGGCAGTATCCCCATACTCTTTACGAAGAAGGGCATGAGATCTTTAACCTGCGACCACACCGATGAACGTGCCGTTAGACTCTCAGGTGGCCAGAGCGCGTAATGCCAGCATTCTAACCTACTGAGCAATCGAGGCGGCCCCAGTCGATCTCAATGAGACCCGACGACAGTCAATCTCAATGAGACCCGACGATAGTCGATCATAATGACACCCGAAGACAGCCGCGCTGAATGAGACCCGACGATAGCCGATCTCAATAAGAAACGACGACAGTCGATCTCAATGAGACCAGTCGACAGTCCGTCTCAATGAGACTTGACGACAGTCGATCTCAATGACACCCGACGACAGTCGATCTCAATGACACCCAACGACAGTCGATCTCAATGAAACCCAACGACAGTCGACCTCTATGACACCCGACGACAGCCGATCTCAATGACACCCGACGACAGTCGATCTCAATGAGACCCGACGACAGTCGATCTCAATGACACCCGACGACAGTCGATCTCAATGAGACCCGACGATAGTCGATCATAATGACACCCGAAGACAGCCGCGCTGAATGAGACCCGACGATAGTCGATCTCAATAAGAATCGACGACAGTCGATCTCAATGAGACCAGTCGACAGTCCGTCTCAATGAGACTTGACGACAGTCGATCTCAATGACACCCGACGACAGTCGATCTCAATGAGACCAGTTGACAGTCGATCTCAATGAGACCAGTTGACAGTCGATCTCAATGAGACTCGACGACAGTCGATCTCAATGACACCCGACGACAGTCGATCTCAATGACACCCGACGACAGTCGATCTCTATGAGACCAGTCGACAGTCGATCTCAATGACACCCGACGACAGTCGATCTCTATGACACCCGACCACAATCGATCTCAATGACACCCGACGACAGTCGATCTCAATGAGACCCGACGACAGTCGATCTCAATGACACCCGACGACAGTCGATCTCAATTGCACCCGACGACAGTCGATCTCAATGAGACCAGTCGATAGTCGATCTCAATGAGAAAACCAGTCGACAGTCGATCTCAATGACACCCGACGACAGTCGGTCTCAATGAGACCAGTCGACAGTCGATCTCAATGGCACCCGACGACAGTCGATCTCAATGAGACCAGTCGACAGTCGATCTTAATGAGAAAACCAATCGACAGTCCATCTCAATGACACCCGACGACAGTCCATCTCAATGGAACTCGACGACAGTCGATCTCAATGAGACCAGTTGACAGTCGATCTCAATGAGAGCAGTCGACCGTCGATCTCAATGACACCCGACGACAGTCGATCTCAATGACACCCGACGACACTCGATCTTAATGAGACCCGACGTGAGTCGATCTCAATGACACCCGGCGACAGTCGATCTCAATGACACCCGACGAGAGTCGATCTCAATGAGACCCGACGATAGTCGATCTCAATGAGACCCGACGACAGTCGATCTCAATGACACTCGACGACAGTCGATCTCAATGAGACCAGTCGATCTCAATGACACCCGACGACAGTCGATCTCAATGAGACCAGTCGACAGTCGATCTAAATGAGACCAGCCAATCTGAATTAGACCAACCGATCTCAATGAGACCAGTCGATCTCAATGAGACCAGTCGACAGTCGATCTCCATGAGAGCTGTCGACAGTCGATCTCAATGACACCCGACGACAGTCGATCTCAATGAGATCAGTTGACAGTCGATCTCAATGAGAATAGTTGACAGTTGATTTCAATGAGACCAGTTGACAGTCGATCTCAATGAGAATCGGTTCTCATCGATGGTCGATCTCAAAGAATCGATAGTCAAAGAATCGATAGTCGATCTCAATGAGAGCATTTGACAGTCGATCTCAATGAGACCAGTTGACAGTCGATCTTAATGAGACCAGTCGACAGTTGATCTGAATGACACCCGACGACAGTCGATCTCAATGAAACCGGCCGATCTCAATGAGACCAGTTGACAGCCGATCTCAATGAGACCAGTCGACAGTCAATCTCAATGAGAGCAGTCGACAGTGGATCTCAATGAGAGCAGTCGACAGTCGATCTCAATGACACTCGACGACAGTCGATCTCAATGACACCCAACGACAGTCGATCTCAATGACACCCGACGACAGTCGATCTCAATGAGACCCGACGAGAGTCGATCTCAATGAGACCAGTCGACAGTCGATCTCAATGACACCCGACGACAGTCGATCTCAATGACACCCGACGACAGTCGATCTCAATGAGACCTGTCGACAGTCGATCTCAATAAGACCAGTCGACAGTCGATCTCAATGAGACCAGTCGACAGTCGATCTCAATGACACTTGGCGACACTCGATCTAAATGAGACCATCCGATCTCAATGAGACCAGTCGATCTCAATGAGAGCAGTTGACAGTTGATTTCAATGAGACCAGTTGACAGTCCATCTCAATGAGAATCGGTTCTCATCGATGGTCGATCTCAAAGAATCGATAGTCAAAGAATCGATAGTTGATCTCAATGAGACCAGTTGACAGTCGATCTCAATGAGACCAGTTGACAATCGATCTCAATGACACCCGACGACAGTCGATCTCAATGAAACCAGCCGATCTCAATGAGACCAGTTGACAGTCGATCTCAATGAGACCAGTCGATCTCAATGAGACCAGTCGATCTCAATGAGACCAGTCGATCTCAACGAGACCAGTCGATCTCAATGAGAGCAGTCGACAGTCGATCTCAATGAGAGCAGACGACAGTCGATCTCAATGAGAGCAGTCGACAGGCGATATCAATGAGAACAGTCGACAGTCGATCTCAATGACACCCGACGACAGTCGATTTCAATGAGACCAGTCGACAGTCGATCTCAATGACACTTGGCGACACTCGATCTAAATGAGACCATCCGATCTCAATGAGACCAGTCGATCTCAATGAGAGCAGTTGACAGTTGATTTCAATGAGACCAGTTGACAGTCCATCTCAATGAGAATCGGTTCTCATCGATGGTCGATCTCAAAGAATCGATAGTCAAAGAATCGATAGTTGATCTCAATGAGACCAGTTGACAGTCGATCTCAATGAGACCAGTTGACAATCGATCTCAATGACACCCGACGACAGTCGATCTCAATGAAACCAGCCGATCTCAATGAGACCAGTTGACAGTCGATCTCAATGAGACCAGTCGAGCTCAATGAGACCAGTCGATCTCAACGAGACCAGTCGATCTCAATGAGAGCAGTCGACAGTCGATCTCAATGAGACCAGTCGACAGTCGATCTCAATGAGAGCAGTCGACATTAGCTCTCAATGAGATCAGTCGTTCTCAATAAGAAGAGACCAGCTGACAGTCGATCTTAATGAAACGTGACGACAATCGAGCTGAATGGGACCCGACGATAGCCGATCTCAATAACAAACGACGACAGTCGATCTCAATGAAAAACGACGACAGTCGATCTCAATGAGACCAGTCGATCTCAATAAGACCAGTCGATCTCAATGAGAGCAGTCGACAGTCGATCCCAATGAGAGCAGTCGACAGTCGATCTCAATGAGAGCAGTTGACAGTCGATCTCAATGACACCCGACGACAGTCGATTTCAATGAGACCAGTTGATCTTAATGAGACTTGACGACAGTCGAGCTGAATGGGACCCGACAATAGCCGACCTCAATGACGCCCGACGACAGTTGATCTCAATGGCACCGGACGACAGTCGATCTCAATGAGACCAGTCGACAGTCGATGTCAATGAGAGCAGTCGACAGTCGATCTCAATGACACCCGACGACAGTCGATCTCAATGAGACCAGCCGATCTCAACGAGACCAGTTGACAGTCGATCTCAATGAGAATAGTTGACTTGATTTCAATGAAACCAGTTGACAGTCGATCTCAATGAGAATCGGTTCTCATCGATGGTCGATCTCAAAGAATTGATAGTCAAAGAATCGATAGTCGATCTCAATGAGAGCATTTGACAGTCGATCTTAATGAGACCAGTTGACAGTCGATCTTAATGAGACCAGTCGACAGTTGATCTGAATGACACCCGACGACAGTCGATCTCAATGAAACCAGCCGATCTCAATGAGACCAGTTGACAGTCGATTTCAATGAGACCAGTCGGCAGTCAATCTCAATGAGAGCAGTCGACAGTCGATCTCAATGAGAGCAGTGGACAGTCGATCTCAATGAGAGCTGTCGACAGTCGATCTCAATGACACTCGACGACAGTCGATCACAATGACACCCAACGACAGTCGGTCTCAATGACACCCGACGACAGTCGATCTCAATGAGACCCGACGACAGTCGATCTCAATGAGACCAGTCGACAGTTGATCTCAATGACACCCGACGACAGTCGATCTCAATGACACCCGACGACAGTCGATCTCAATGAGACCAGTCGACAGTCGATCTCAATGACACTTGACGACTCTCGATCTACATGAGACCATCCGATCTCAATGAGACCAGTCGATCTCAATGAGAGCAGTTGACAGTTGATTTCAATGAGACCAGTTGACAGTCGATCTCAATGAGAATCGGTTCTCATCGATGGTCGATCTCAAAGAATCGATAGTCAAAGAATCGATAGTTGATTTCAATGAGAACAGTCGACAGTCGATCTCAATGACACCCGACGACAGCCGATTTCAATGAGACCAGTCGATCTCAATGAGAGCAGTCGACAGTCGATCTCAATGAGAGCAGTCGACAGTCGATCTCAATGAGAGCAGTCGACAGTCGATCTCAATGACACCCGATGACAGTCGATTTCAATGAGACCAGTTGATCTTAATGAGACTTGACGACAGTCGAGCTGAATGGGACCCGACGATAGCCGACCTCAATGACACCCGACGACAGTCGATCTCAATGACACCCGACCAGAGTCGATCTCAATGCGAGCAGTCGACGGTCGATCTCAATGAGAGCAGTCGACAGTCGATCTCAATGAGAGCAGTCGACAGTCGATCTCAATGAGACCAGTCGACAGTCGATCTCAATGACACCCGACGACATTCGATCTAAATGAGACCAGCCGATCTCAATGAGACCAGTGGATCTCAATGAGAGCAGTCGACAGTCGATCTCATTGAGAGCAGTCGACAGTCGATCTCAATGAGACCAGTCGACAGTCGATCTCAATGACACCCGACGACACTCGATCTAAATGAGACCAGCCGATCTCAATGAGACCAGTGGATCTCAATGAGAGCAGTCGACAGTCGATCTCAGTGAGAGCAGTCGACAGTCGATCTCAATGAGACCAGTCGACAGTCGATCTCAATGAGAGCAGTCGACATTTGATCTCAATGAGATCAGTCGTTCTCAATATGAAGAGACCAGCTGACAGTCGATCTTAATGAAACGTGACGACAATCGACCTCAATGACACCCGACGACAGTCGATCTTAATGAAACGTGACGACAATCGAGCTGAATGGGACCCGACGATAGCCGATCACAATAACAAACGACGACAGTCGATCTCAATGACAAACGACGACAGTCGATCTCAATGAATCCAGTTGACAGTTGATTTCAATGAGACCAGTTGACAGTCGATCTCAATGAGACCAGTTGACAGTCGATCTCAATGACACCCGACGACAGTCGATTTCAATGGGACCAGTTGATCTTATTGAGACTTGACGACAGTCGAGCTGAATGGGACCCGACGATAGCCGACCTCAATGACACCCGACGACAGTCGATCTCAATGACACCCGACCAGAGTCGATCTCAATGAGAGCAGTCGACAGTCGATCTCAATGAGAGCAGTCGACAGTCGATCTCAATGAGAGCAGTCGACAGTCGATCTCAATGAGACCAGTCGACAGTCGATCTCAATGACACCCGACAACACTCGATCTAAATGAGACCAGCCGATCTCAATGAGACCAGTCGATCTCAAAGAATCGATAGTCAAAGAATCGATAGTCAAAGAATCGATAGTCGATCTCAATGAGACCAGTTGACAGTCAATCTCAATGAGACCAGTCGACAGTTGATCTGAAGTACACCCGACGACAGTCGATCTCAATGAAACCAGCCGATCTCAATGAGACCAGTTGACAGTCGATCTCAATGACACCCGACGAGAGTCGATCCCACGAGACCCGACTACAGCTGTCACCGAATGACACCGAACTACTTTCGATCTTAATGACACCGAACTACTTTCGATCTTAATGACACCCGACGACAGTCGATCTCAATGAGACCAGTCGACAGTCGATCTTAATGAGACAAGTCGACAGTCGTTTTCAATGAGACCAGTCGATCTCAATGAGACCAGTTGACGTCTTCACGCGGGTGATTAGAATAAGAATTTACCGGATGGGTCCTGGGACTGATAGAATTTTTGTTAAACCGTGAAAAGGGTATGGGCATAAGATGCCTTGATTCTCCGGTCATTCATATCTTGACACATTTTAGGTCGAATAAAATTCATGTTGGCAATTATCAGGAAAACCGTAACCAATTCCCTCCGAATCCCCCGGCTTTCCGCTCTTTTCCCTCTACTTCTCGCCTCTGGATATTAACAACTGTCTGCAGTGGACACTTTAGTGCTGAGCTTTGTGCAGACACGCCCCAGATCAAATCGGACGAAGTACTCTCTTGGGAAACGTATGTAAAGCTGTATAGCTACAGGATTGGTGGGTGTGTGCCACTCACCTGTGGCTGCTGCCATTGTCTTGGACGACCAATCCGCTTGGGACCAAATGAACAGATTTGGGTTGTTCTGTATCCGGTTGTACACTTTCTACACTTGTATGATGTGTGTACATGTATGGAATTGACGCACACAGGTTTGTGCAGATTGTAAATGTCATTCGATTCTGGATTTTTCACTAACAGAGAGTTCAAATCTGGAAGTTTGGCGAGTGTATCCGTCCTGGCTGAACGCTGAACTGGGCAGATACATAACAATTACAAACACGTCTTCCTGGTTCAAAATACAAGATATACACTACCTTCTTCTTTCGCCATAGACGTCGACTCCCATTGAAACTGGTGTCAATACTTATCAATTCGCCCCGCATGGCTAGTTACTCAAGCGGATTGTCTGCTTGGTATTCCGAAAACGGAGAGAAGAGCAAAAATACCAATCGCTTCAGCGGGTACTTAGCGCCGAGCACATGCACGGGGATCATGAATTAACAAAACTCAACCTTTCGAGCCTGCGAAGGTTTCGTAATTTATGTTATGTGGTGCATTGGACAGCGTGCTGTAAGTACCTGGTGCTTGGGTGGTATTAAGTCCATGTTCGTCCCACCCAGTCTCAACACGATTATAATAGCTATTCGAGTAAGAGGGGTCTAGAAGGGGTAAATGGCGACGCCCGACACAGGCATATTCGAAAAATCGACATTCGACCATTGACCCCCAAATTCCAACACTAAGGATCTCAAAAAGCGAGTTTAACACATATTTTGGAAAAAAAGACACTTAACTTTTTTTAACTGACAAACAGCGACAAGAAACGTGGTGAAAACACGACATTCGACAGTGGACATTTTGACAAATCGACACTGGACAGTAAACGCCCCCTTCTAGACCCCCAGTAAGGGTCTCGTGTTACACTGGATGGATAACCCTTCGCGCTGGTGTGATGTGGCCATGGGGAGGGACTATATATAAATATATATCCAGCTAGGCTGCTACCGCCCCACTTTGAAATGGCGCTTTGCCATAATTACTTTATTCAAGTGTGGGTGGGTGCTTGCTGTCGTCATGCCAATTCTCGAAAAACATAATTCTGGTCTTAATCTATTATTTTATCATTATTTTACCCTGGATCATGGGCTGAGATGCATCCGGTCCCTGGCTAACATGCCATTGAATGTCGCTCGCCCCGCGATGTGACGGAAAACACATGGTAAAGAAAGCCTATAAAACAAGCGGTTCCCTAGTGAGCCATTTCGTAGTTAACAGATAACGTTGTTTCATCCTGTAATTGCGTCGAGCATTTGTTTAAAATCTTTTTATTATCACTAAAACTTCATAAGTCGAGCACATTAAACAGTATATCACATCACCAAAGCCGGAGCCGGCCCGGCTGGATTAAACTAATGATATATGTGTGGTATAATGAAAAGTAATGCAATAAAAGCGGAGATGTGAAACTTAAATAAGATTGTCAAATCTACCCTTATTGGATTTACCCCGTATTCTAAAGCCCTTCCCAAAGAGGGGAGTTAAGAAAGATGTAACGCGAAACCCGCAACAAGACTACTGAATAAGCTACAATTGCCTTTAAGAGGTCTTTCGGTAAAACTAAGAAACTACTATAGTTGCCTTTATGAGGACTTGCGGTAAAACTGCCTAAGAGAGAACCTTTAAGAGACCTAGGACTGCCTTTATGAGGACTTGACGCTGGGAACTATGCTAAGAGATGACGGCATTAAGAGGTCTACTTTACGCAGGTCTTCACGTGTAGATACAACACACACGGTTTTTCTCGCAGGAGCTTTTAGGTCCTGGGCTACTCAAGGTGGGGATACCCGAAATACATGGTAAACATGGCATACACAATGCACACATGATACCTGAAAAATAGAAGAAAGCTGAAAGAGAAAGAAATCGGGGGTATAGTTGATAGGTGTGGTATCTAGAGTTTTAGTTGTTCCAAATGAAAGAAGTCATCGACTTTACACAGGATTTAGTTTTGGGACTACGTAAACTTAAAGGACTCTCTTGAGGTAAAAAAATCCTTCTTTCTTCGTGAACCGCGTTTAGAAATAAAGTTTTAGTGGGCAGCTCTCTTCCCTCCGCAGCACTCTGCCTGCTGAGCCAGACAGAGTACTTCAGACTGAAGAGAACGAAGTTGACTGTCTCAACGAGGACAAGGGAGTTTACACTTCTAAACCCGAAGTTTGAAGCGGTTTAGAAGCTGCGTGATACCAGTCAGGCGTTTAAAGAGGGGGATGAAGGCGCGGAGAACGCTCCTCACAGCCCCACACTGGGGGCATGTGAAGGCGTGGACTAGGTTTCCGACCTCATCGGGGCAAATTTTACAATTAGGGGAGTCTAAAATTTTACTCTGATGGTGATACTTCTCCTGGGGAGACACCTATGTACAAATTTACACTGGAAATCAGAGAGTTTACGACATAAGGTCTTATAAAAGATGGGTTTATACGCGTCTAACGGGTCAATATCAGTGTTGAAGACGATATTCCATTTATTTAGGGCGTTGGTGGTAGGTTGTGCTTTTAGGAGGGTATTATAGATAATCCCCGTGGTGAATCTATCGACCGGGATTACCTGGGCTGTGTTACTTTCCAGAAAGGGTTTGGGGCGATCGGCCGGTCCGCTAACGTAAGAATCAGCGTTGAAATGATCACGTTGTTTGCATTATGACAGTTGTGAATGCATGTGTTTCTTGCATGCATTACATTATGAATGCGCCAAATATGTGGCTGTAGTGATAATTGTTTCGTCGATTGGTACGCGGCACCGCGTGATGTATAAACCTCTTGGCGGCAATCGTTCACAATTCATAGCAATGGACTTTCGGTCACGCGCACTATACTCGCCAGGCGGCGCACCAAGCGCAGGTGAAAACAAACGCACGTGGCCCAGCAATTTGCATGCGTTCCGCTCTGATTCTTCCCTTACCGGACGCCGTATATATATGTATAGCCTATACAAATAAGATCATACCGAAGCAGTGCAAGGTCTGGGGGTGCCCCAACCACAATATGCAAGACGAAACAAAGTCTTTTTTTTAATTTGCTGTGGATCCGCAGAGACTCAAGCGATGGGTTATAACTCTAAAAAGACTAAATCAAGATGGTACAACGTGGTGACCAGTGACGCCAACAAATGCACATGTTTGTAGTGATCAGGTACGTGAAAATTAAATTCGCAAAAAAACATTATTGCATACCCCGCCTTATTTCCCTAGAAGAAAGAAGGAGGGGGGCTGGGGGGCATGGGCGCATATCTAGGGATTGTGGGGGGACCTCCTCTCCCCTTTTGAGAAGGAATGCTGTTTTTCCATGCAAAATTTAGGCCATCTGAGGTGTGGACTCCCCGCCCTTTTGTAGTGCCCCCCCCTCGGTCGCAAGTCTGTATTGGACTTCCCCCTGTCCCCTTTTTTTAATTCCTGTATTCACGCTGGGGGTGGGGGTAGGACTATCTCTTGGCTATCATTTCCAGCTTGAGCCACACATATTTACGCTGCAATGGGAGCAATATAATTTTTGTTGGGCAATATGAGAGCATGCATTTGTCTTAAACTAAATATGGGAGCAAGATTAATGCACCCCCCCCCCCAGTCACAACACAGTCCAAACTAGTACAAAAGACACCAAAACACGAGATTTGTATGCAGATGTATAACCACGTGGCAACGTTGACGTCAGGCCATTTCTATGATACAGGGGACTAAATGGCCGGACGAGTCGGTGGATGTGCGGCCAGACGTTAACTGTCTATGTCCCGGGGTGACTAGCCTAATACGGCTATGCATATGTGGAAATTTGCGCTATACAAGATAACGACCATAAGATCTCAGGATATGACATAGGATATGATGACTTAGGTTGAGGGGGGGGGGTGGGCGGGGGGCGTTGCCTTGTTGATACTGGTCCCTAGCCAACAAGCACATAAGACAGGTCAGGTTGTTACAACCTTCGCTGGGAGATTTTGTTAGTGAGGGATATGTCAATGACGTCAGTATAGGATGGCCGCTGCTTGGCGGGGTTTTTGTGTACAAATGTTGGTGCTCATGAAGAAAATAAGGCAATGTAGATGATAATGTAGATGTTACAGATAATGTGTGTATTGCAAGTCACACCGTCAGTTTGTGGTATAATATGGAGCTTGACTAAAACTGAAACCGAAACAACTAGGTGCCACTGGAGACATCATCTCATCCACAGAGATCCCACCCACAACCCCCACCCTTTTTTGTTTTGCTATGTGACATACTGATGCGATCGACAAGGGCTCATGAAATCAATCACATCGAGTCGAACGAAAGCCGCCCACGGGCGTTCGGCTGACGCTACACTGACTGTCTGTCCCATACGGTATCTTGTAGCACCGTTGTATTGTTACCAAATGGCCCAATAGATGGAAGCACAATTCGTCAGTTGGCTACAAGGGGTGAGTTAGAATATGCGACCGGAGCAGGCGCAGATATTTAAAGCATGCGCACTCATACATTCCGCTCGTGAGCGGATCAATATAAACCGAGCGTAAAGATCCGCTGTCCGCGTGAATGCTGCACTCGCTGGAATTTACAAATCATGAAGATCATTAAACAGTAATATAAAATGAGTTAAAGGCTACGTGTTGTGTTAGTTATTGTATTCTCGTTGTTAAAATAGTATTTACAGTTTGTTCAGTGCCGGTAGAAATACTACGCTATATAGGCCTATATTAGCGTATGGTGGGGTCTGGACGCCATGTTGGAAATCCTATATAGTGTATGTCGTCATGCCCACTATACTTCCTGGCGGTCAGGAACACGTGCCAAGTGCTGTTGCTAATGATACAGTCCAGGGGGACCCTTGCCATAGATTCATTTCTTACTGGCCTCATATGACAGAGAAATTCCCCGACACAACTGCGCCATTATACCGCGTTTTTCATCGCATTCTTTCATCAGCGTAGGACTCACGATGGTATGACAAGAAAGCAATGACATTTCTATTATATTGCGTTAATAAAGAACACACTACACATGCACCTACAGCGCCATAAGAGTTTGTAAATGAATGTTTCACCTTAACATCGAATCTACCTGCAGTGCAGAAAAGCTGCAGCCGTACAGCAATCGCACTGCTGGGTCGCCAGCAGTCTTCCATCAGGGTTCAATATTCCCACCGCCGGCGGCCGCACAGTTTTCCCGTGATCATCCACGACGGTCTTGGAGCTCTGAAAGCTAAGATAACTAAATATATACAATACCGGATAAGTATGGTCCTAAAAGGGCGAATGAATAATTTGAAAAGTTAACAGTTCTGCACAATACAAGTATGGAATGCGAAGTCAAACCAATATTTTTCTGAAGTGTTTGAAGCAGAATTAAATATCTTCCGTTTGTTTAGCGAGCGTAGTTTTCTTTAAAAGGCATCAGGGCTGAATTCGTGACCTTCGGCATTCATGAGTTGGGCAATTCGACGCCACACGTCGGCTTCGCTGACATTTGGTGACTGGAACAGCGGCTGTGCGTCTCCACCAAAAATTAAGAAGCATTCAGCCATATCTTAAGCAACCAGGCAGTGCATTACGTGTTTGAATTGACTAGCACATTTTTACAAAAACACAAATTTTTAGCCTCACCTTCTCCTTTGCCAAGAACGACAAGAGGTGGGGACATGCAGAACTGCTCCTGCACGCCATGGCACATGTTACGTCAGCTTTATACCCGACGTACATCATTTAAGCATTGCAATAATTCAATACACATGCCATCCCCAGTCCTAGATGACTTGGGGAAATTGGTACTTCCCTCATCACCTACAGGCTTGGGACTGACAATTGCCTGCACCTTAATTGTAGACGACTTGTTGGTAATTGTGAATAAGTGAGCTCAATCTAAGTGGTTAGGAAAGGTATTCCATTTATATTCAGTGTTAACATTGTCATTATTGAAACCTGCGTACGAGTGCAAAAAGTACAGGCAATTGGCGGGTTACATGTGCTGTTACATGTTACATATAAAAGCTTTATGGTTAACAGCCCAAAGTAATGGAATCAATAAACTCAGGGCGTAGAGATGTGTTCCAGTTCAAAGGACAGCGACATTTCTACAAATATGTTCAATAGTTATTTCGTACCTAAAATCCAATATTTATACACATTGCATTACTTACCGATATGGTTTGGTCCTGTGGTACGACTGCAATCTTAAATAGCGAACAAACCCATGCAATAACGTAATTTTCAACGTTACCAATGACCATTGTTGCATTTGAGCATATGCATTAATCCAGACGACAACAGGGATATGCCTATTGCAATGAAATACATACACACTGTTTTAGCTAGATACAATTGGTATGCCGGTCAAATGCACATGCACCGAACCTGTGCTAGCAAACAAATGTCCCCAGTAACTCAGTAGAGGGAGGGGGTAGGGGTTTAGCCTGGGGGTACCACACACACAATGTGGAACACAATGTGGGATACACATAACAGGGGGTATATACAACACAATGTGGGGTACACATAACAGGGGGTATATAAACACAACGTGGGGTACACATAACAGGGGGTATATACAACACAATGTGGGGTACACATAACATGGGGTATATACAACAGGCCCATAAAGCTCTGGCTCGGCGCATGTCGGTGCCTGTGCATTGACTAAAGCTGAGGAGTTTCGCTTTTCACGTTTTTTTAAAAGTTTTGATGGTAATTATGATGCATATAAGCCTATCACACGTGGCACAACTTTTCATACTTACAGTGAACGTATCGGATTGAAACTTGATTGGTCACACATGATTACCATACGAATGGTCTAGAAATAACGAGAAATCGGGGAAAATAATTCTGGCTTCTGGCTGCCATGCTTGTCATCCTCTGCGGGACTGCTCTCGTAGCGCCACCGTGCGGCGAGCAAGGGTCTTGATCACGGCCAACCATACCCCACTTCCGTTACAAAATTGTACGCGTCCGCGTTCAAATCCTTATTTGTCGTTGCCGATGGCGTGCGCACGCGGTCGACAGCCATAAGCAACGCACCCCGGGGTCGTGTAGGCAACTATGGGGATTTGTAGGGCGAGCTCCCTCTGCTGGGAGAGTGCGTCGCTGACTGACAGCTAGCGACACTTAGCGATTGCGTCAAACGTTGCACGGTTATGTCATGATAAAAGTTAGTTTCCCCAGATATATATATGGGTCGTAATACGCTAAGGCGTTACATTTTGGGGTATGGTCAGTTGAAGTCAAAAAAACTTATTTGAAAGAACAGGGAGTACAAATCATCTTGTGCATCGTAGAGAGTATATATCAAAGATATTGTATGGATATTTTCACATTTTAAAGGTAAAATAAAATAGAAAATAAGCAAGTTGAATACGATAATGTATATAGCCCATT
The DNA here is from genome assembly GCA_964019135.1 of Arenicola marina. Taxonomy (NCBI): domain Eukaryota; kingdom Metazoa; phylum Annelida; class Polychaeta; family Arenicolidae; genus Arenicola; species Arenicola marina. The sequence continues at coordinate 10,378,701 of OZ025249.1, forward strand.
TGTGACATAGGTAGGGGGCATGTCAACGTATATACGTACGGGTGTTTAACGTATACTTGAGACAGACATGTCAGGTGTTGCCTGTAACATATGAAGCTGACAGACAGGTGTTGGACGTAACATAGAGACAGACATATCGGACGAGACGACACTTTTCATCTTGGATCCTATTCTTGATGAGACTGACTCAAAGCTGTCCATCGAAACCATCCTAGTGTGGAAAAAAACCTACTGGGTATATTTTTTGATTTTTGATGACGCAAAGCAAAAGCAATATACTATGGTCAATACCGTTCCGTTCAGTGTTTACCCAAAACTTGCGATATTACTCTCTTGTCGGTCCCATGTTCGTCCAACACGTTACACAAACTTGTAAATTTGTCTCACTGAATATTTAGTTGTCCAAAGTTGCTTGCTATTTGCGGAAATTGTCTTCTCGTTACAGTGAACATATGCAACTCCTCCGCTGTTGGCTGCGAGAAATGTTAAGAAAAGAAAATTCGTTTGTAATTTACCTCTGTCTGTCTTGTTCGTCCGCCCATATGGGTTATATTTCTTCATTTATACATATTTTATATATTCAGATATATTTCACAATCTATTACAACATTGAACGTTATAAAGCCTTCATGAACCTTAAATGTAAATTTAAAAGTCATACAATATAATGCAGCAAAACACACTTATGTCTGTCTCTGTTCGTCCGACTCCAAGCACCACCACCTCCAGGAAAACCATTAATACCCAGTAAACTACTATCAAAACTATCTTTGGTGCTGTATTATTGTAAATTTAAAGATGATAACCTTCATATTTTTTATTACATGAGGTCAGTTTTCGGAGAACAAAAAAATCACCAGTCATTTCCCGCTTTGGGTAACGTCTTAGCGTATTATGACCCATATATATATATATATGTGTGTATATATGTCCCGGGGGGGGGGGGGCGCATCATTATACAAATCTGGCGGGGGGAGAATTACCTGTGACAGAGAGCGCTGCTGTTGTCCTCAAGTTTAAAGTGAGCGACTCAACGCGCCCTCTAGCGGAGAGTCATACGCTGACGGAGCAGAACAACCAAGTTGCAACATACATTATAACAAAAACTTAGTGGGACACTGATGATGACGAAAATCGCTTCTCAGTCATGGGGCGTGTCTTTCTGAACCTGTATGTCTAAACCGCAACGTTATACGTTGATTATTAATACATCGAGTCATTTCTTGATTCCAGTACCTTGACTGTTCAGTACCCTCCAGTACATGCCGAGTCGCCTGGCTATGATTTTAAATAGAAAACAAAAGCGTCGCTCTGACGTAAAGGCGTGGCTCAGACGGTAGATCAGAGGCAGAATGCTGTTACTAATGGCCCTTTATGTGTTATTACATCTATTTATGATTGGTTGGTTATTCAGGATGCTTTAACCATATTTGTTCATATCGCGTCAATGGGAGAAGGAAGCGAGAGTGGAGCCATGTCCCCGTGGGTAGCCACCCTACTCTTTACGAAGGAAGATATGGAATCTTTATCCTGCGACCACACAGACATGGCCACAGCAGGGCTCGAACCACCAATCCACGAGCTGTGAGGCTCTCAGGTGACCAGAGCAATCAATGCTCTAACCCACTGAGCTTTCACGCCAGCCCCACATTTACTTATAAACTCCTAGCGATGGCAGCGGTCGCTTAGGTATGTGAAAATGAACCAACTGCACTATTATTTGCTCCAGTCACGGTAACAATTTCGACGACATTTTCAAGCATACATCCCCCCTTCGCCAAAAGTGAACGCACGATATTTGTCACTTGATATACCGCACAATGTCAAATGAACGTCACCCTAACGTATACTAAGAGAGCAACAGCCTACACAAACCTGGGGTGTCATACATTGCGCCATCAAGGGGCAATATGCAAGCTGTAAACGCCATGTAGGGTTAGGTTAGGGCTAGCTAGGGTCAGTTAGGGTTATGATTAGGACAAAATGGGCGCGCCGCAGGCCCCATTTTGAGCAATTACCCACTGTAGTCACCGATATGAACGAAATTAGAGGTCAATCCGTGGCTTGGGCCGTGACGTCACGATGACGTCACGTGACGCATCTCCCGCCCACCAATTTAATGCCATACTAGAGCTTAAGAGAACACGCATTTTTAAATATCGATAGAAAGGCTAGTCCTTTAGCTATGGCTTGACGAAATGGCCAAAAATTGCATTAGTTCATCATTGGGGAGGCACGCATGCCGTGGCTGGCTGCCGGATTGTGGCCCCGGACAAGGCAAGTGCCCTACCACCGTTGTAAACGTAAACGTAACATGTGACCGTAGGCACACTGGCATGGTTTTACAGACTGGCTTGGTGTGCTCAGGTGTGGAAACCAATCCTGGTCCCGAACCTACAGGAGCGGTGAGAGGGGGAAGCAGCCAATCCAGCCGTCAGACCAGACAACCCAAACTGTCTTTTGCGGCGGACCCATCCGCGGATGTCGAAGACCGACTGGCATTGCTGGAAGAGGAAGTCCTCGCGTTGGAAAAAGAAAACTCGCTGTTGCAGAGGAAAGTGGACTCTCTGGAAAATCATTCACGTCGTAACAATCTGATTGTATATGGGATTGAAGAGGATGAAAAGGAGAGCTGGAATAACTGTGAGGAGAAAGCCAAAGACTTGCTGAAAAAAAAATTCGGCACGGATGACGTTATGATCGAGAAAGCCCATCGTTTGGGTCGCCCTCAAGACTCGTCCACGGGATGGCAGCACTGGCGACCGAAGCAATGCGCAGGCGCAAGGACCGGAAGCTACACGCACCCAGGATGTAAACAAACCGCGTTTGCATAGGAAGCCCGTGGGAGCCCCTACAAGCAACAAATCAACAAATAACAGAGTTTCGCGTGCCTCCGTGGTAACAAAAATGGCGAGAGCAAGTGATCGACTTAACCATTCCGCTGTCAAAATGTGCAATGCATGGAGTAACAACACACGGTTGCGTCATTAAACCACATGGTAAAGGTTAAATAAGAATAGTTGGATGTTTTCGTATCACTTTTGGATCACGAAAAGACCAAGTTTCTTCATTTTTGTAAGTTTTCTGTTTGAAGCGTTGGGCCAACGTTGTCACCGGGGAGAATCCGTATGACGTCATAATGTCTCGTTTTCCTAGGAAACGCAAAAAAACGTTAGTTTCTCAATTGTATTGTCCCGTCGTAACAAATATTCGTCATTGTGATGGCGCAAACGAATAAAAAATATGTCATCTATCCGTTTTGTGAAGCTATATTTCTTAAATATTCGTAATCATAAAGCTAGGTCTTCCGCAATGGACCCACCCCTCGGCGCCTGGCTTTGCGCAGGTAGTCTAGTTCCCTGTCTCTGTCTTTGCGTAACATACACGTCACCACTACGTCACAGATAGTCAGAATACCATTGTGCGCAGAGCTTCTAAACTGGTTCCGAACACGTGCTTCGTTTGTTTGTCCCCAAAATGAGTAAACCGGAAGTCTAAGCGAACGAGACTTTATAGCCCTATATGCGTTTTTTTGGGGTTTTTTCGTTTTTTTAATGCCCTTGTTTTGTTTTTCAAAAAATCGCTGTGACCTTAACCTTGACCTTTCGACATAGGTGACGCGTCTGTTGTAGCCTTATTACGTATTAATCAGATAATAAAGACTGCACCGCGATGTATGCAACCGTTACGACGCAAGGAGACTTCCGATTTCGGACTGAAACAGACATGAAAACAAGCAAACATACAAACACGACCGACTGACATATTCAATTTTCGTCATAATAGAAGCTACAGTCGATTCCCTACTAACGTCTAAGAATGTTAGCAATGACATCGTTGTGCCCCTAGAGAAGCGGGCTTGCCTGGGGGCACTTGCGCCAACCAGAATTCCTCTGCGCAATCGTGTGCGGCGTTAATTTGTCCAAGCTCAATGGCCTTCAATATGGCATCACGTGGTTGTGAAGATTGAAAAACAACTTCCCTCATATCGATGTTCTCGCACTGTGACCTCGGACACCGCGAATGGACCCGGTTGATCGCTGGCTCCCGTACTGTTGTACTTCCAGGCGAGGACATATCTGCCAACCAGAGGCTCTCCACTCTGCATGTCGGCGTCTTTCCCCTTTTCTACTGTATTATCGAATTCCCCACCAGAGATGAAATCCCGGTAACGCATGATGTTGTCCTCAGTGTTGAGAACCGTGTTGTTGTTAGGGATGGACGAGTTACTCACGCACACACGGATGTGGTTCATGTAGTAATAGTTACCTGAAGTAAAACAACTCAATGAGTAAAGGACGGCTTATAACAAATGTTTCTCATTTGGACCAAATATGTCCATTGTTTTTGCAACAAAGGAACATTTTGCAACGCCGAAATGCAGATTAGGAGACATTTTGCAAATAGCTGTCGTTTGGTAACGACGAGAAGTAGTTTGGGCCGAAAATTTGCGAACTGTAACGGACAAAGAATTTATTAACGATGCAAGCCGGCTTGTGGAGACATTTCAGCACGACGAAAGTGTCCGTGGATACTCGGTCATGATGTTCAGCCTTATCATGCATGTTATCTCCATGGTACAGATCAGACGTGACCAGGGATTAGGCAGTCTTCCGCCATTCAGTATTGTCCTCATTTTCATCTTTTTAGTTTTTAGAATAGCGTTATTTCTTCGGGGTCATATAGTTCTTACGGACACGAAATCGCAGACGATAGCGCAGAAGGCAGTGCAAAAAGACCTAGCAAATGTACCCAGTATATATTTGAACCGGATGCATCACTATCTGATAGTGAACGGTCCTGTGATTGGCAGTGCGAATGCAACTGCATGCGCCATGGCGCGGGCTTATATACCAGTGAAAATCCAGCTTCTCAACAATTCTGAATGACCCGTGTAAACGCATTGACCCACCCCCAATTGACCTGATACACGCCTCCTTCTGACCCTGACACACCCGGGAACGGATCCCACACCGCCTCCCACACACCGGGAGTTATTTGGAAAGGAATATATACAAATGCCATTTTGTCATCCTTTTGGTTGGAACCACTGCAAAAACACGAATCATTTAAAACGCTCGACTAATTCGTCTTGAACGGATTATAGAAAAGTCCCACAACACACAGGAAGCACCTATTTGCACGTCATTTCCGACACTTCAAAGCCGAGGCCAAGAATGGCACCCGCCAAATTCAAATATCCTGGTGGTCGGAATACTCTGGTTGCACCCCACCCCCCACCCCACCCCCATCACCGCCATTGTTTCGAACTGGTATCGAGTACCGCAATAACTTTCACAATAGCAGTTGGTATCGTGGCCGTGGCTCTGAGAATGATCGACATGGATTATTGGACAAAGGCCGTATTCTAAAGTTGATTTGTTTGCTGTTTGTAGTGGTCGGACAATAATCTACTACACTGTAAAATGCCGGTAAAACAATAGTATCATTAAGCATTTGTCTACACAAGGTACAGGTTTGAAAGTCAAGTCGGGCCTTTCTGTCTGGCGAGTGAGTATGCATTCAACTTGCATATGATTGCATGGCGAGCGGCACATTGCAATAATTGCTATAAGCAAGGGGAATCTTGTATGGGTTTGACAGTTTGGACGTGGTATTGGTATTGGTAGTCTGGGTCATGTTTTGTCACCATGACGTGAAGCATTAGACCAGATGTGCTTCAGAATCATTTACTGACAGATAACTGCCTAAGCTTATTTATTCTTGTGTGTGCTTTGTTCTTATAAACGTTCTAATAACAAAAGTTTAGCATCACTTTCTTCGTCGTATATCCCACTCTCTGCCTTCGAATCACCCCGCTAGGGCTCAATTATATCTCTGTTGTCGCCTACGTCCTCCATGCATTTTCACACTCGCTCGCCAGGGCTGCGCTGTGCAAATTAATAGGAAAAATGCGTCCCGCATTTCTACACATTAATGCTGGGACCCAGCCTAAGCCTAATAACACATGAAACGTGGTGATGAAAAGAAAGAGTCACAATTATAACTTTTTCGAAAAGGTACAAGATGTTGTTTGCTGTATTAAATACACAAAGGTCGTTATTTTTATGTTTTATTCTTGAAGACTATAATGTCGCAAGAAATTACAGCTGATTTAACCGTTTTGCAAGAATCTTGAAATTTGCCCCCGGCCAACAGCAGCGGCAAAAGCTAGCTTGCGTAGCGCCACCGTGCTGGGAGCTTGCGTATGTCAATGTCTGTTATTGGTTCGTTCATGTCACGTGAGCGGCTGTGTTTGATGCGCCGGCCCTTTCGGTGAAAAAGTACGGCAGCAAATTGTCTTACATTTTGCTCTTGGCGAAATAAATATTTTGTACTTGTTAGTCTCAATAAAATACAGAAGACGCTTTCGGGATACCTATAAAACTGAAGGCGTGCATGTTTTATTATAGCTATTTATTATATTTTGGGCAGGGTGGGGGTCATATAGTTGCAGGCACACTTACTACATGTATTACAGATTGAACGTTACAGTACCATACCACTCGGTATTAAACACGGAAGGTGTGAATTCATCTAAATTATCGTACGATAATGTTATCATATGATTCAACAGTATATGCATTTGTTTTTGCTTATGCAAACAGTGAACAAGCTTTAGATAAGCACATCATTGGCACAACTATTAAAACCACACTACAAATCTTTATGCCGCGCTAGGTACATTATTCGCGTTATGTTGTGTAACAACGGACGTAATTCTAACAAAAAACGCCGTAAAATTTAAAAACTTTACCTAATAAAGTTGACACAATGAAGAATTATAAATCCGCATCCAGTTTGAGTTCATGGTGAAACCCCTCATGGAATTCACATCACAATTACAGCTGGCCAGTTTATATCATGTCATATTCCGTTACATTATAGGTGCATAATAATTCGCTTAAACTGAATGTGCATTATCAGGCGTTTGTATGGCTGTCTGTACTCCCGTGAGACAATGCTTGTGCTAGACGAGACACTACAGTTTAAATGAAATATGTCAGCCCCGTGCCAGTAATGGAATTTATATGTAATAAAATATCAAAGCTTCTGTTTACGTTTAACATTAATGCACAATGCTATACGTGGTGTATTCATTGATCCATTACATGGACTACATTTTGATATACAGGCCCGCTAGTTTCTAGGCATGCGTATTCCGAGGGAGCCGTGGGCACTGGAACGATGGTTTGATACTCCGCTGGTGACTCAGCCCTCTCGAACGGTCCCGTATGGCCTGTGGATTCGCCATTACCACACTCAGCGTATACACTATCTGGAGAGACAACCGCTTGCAATGACATCGACGAGTCCTGTTCGCTCTTTGTTGCGGCACTTATTATGCGGTACCTAGGAGAGAAAGTAGGTCACGATAGAAGAAAATTAAGTATTTGCCAGATTGGCCTTAGATAACATCAATAAGTAGACTTCAGAATTATCATGGCCTGTTATATTCGGGGAACAAGTACAAGTGATTAATCTATGTTACATGTTTACCGCAACCTGTTGATCTTTAGTTTGCAGTATGACAGTATTTGAGTTTTTGACTATTACCTTATGACCAGCACAACAATAAAGACCAGAGAGATGCCAAAGCAGATCCAACCAACGATCATAGCCACCAACAGGGCGATATCTTCTGTGCATTCTTCACAGCAACCAGGAGAATACAGCTCTGAAATGGTAAAAGACACGGAGTGTTGCGATGGGAAAATATATCTTCATTTAGTTACCCTGTAGATAACTATGTCTATGCAGCCTTTGTGGGAATCTAGGAATCGCAGCTCTGAAATGTAGCAAACGTGAAATACCATAATCGTTTCGTTATTTCATTCGAGCAACAAGCAATAGGGTACTGCCCAATGTACAACTACTTTAATAAGGCAACAAATTTTTACATCAGGCTCTTTAACATGGGAATCACAGGACTGAGCAGCTAAAATGTCGACAACTAACAAAATAACATACTAGCTAGAGCTACGAAGGATGAAGAATCAAATATCTCAGAGAAAGTAGCTCATCCGGATAGCGCGATCTATGCTCGTTACCCGCACAAGTTATCGCTAATCGCTATGGCCTCCCATGGAGTCCTCGGTCCGCGCGGAGGGTGGCAGGGGAGGAGGGGGCACTAGGGGGGAGGTATGCGCATGTGTGCAGCCCACTTTGTCCTTTTTTTCTTTCTGTGCACGCGGCGGAAATATTTTCGCTCAATGTACCCATCTGAACCTGAACATTAATTCTTGTCTCTTTCTCGACGGTATTACGCCAGAAAAAGCCCGGTGTTTAGATCCAAACACCAACAAACCCACCGCTCACTTAGCCTTGAACTGCGTGTGGCACGGCGCTCTTCTGCCCTACACAACAACTTGCACGTGACCACTCAGCTATTCGTGACGTCACATTGCCGCCACCTAAAAGGCTGCCGAGCAAAAAAGGACCCACAGCCGCGCTGAATTTAGGTAAAGATGGATGCAACGCTGACCGTTCGGGATGATTTGAAGATGCACGTCAGACGGCGTAGATGGTGGGGGTGAAGCCGATTAGGCCATGAAGAGAAACATTTCGGGTGCGCTTGGGTTTCCTGCTACGCGAAGAGCGTAGGCTGAGGTGGGGAGATGGAAGCGAAAAGAAATCATCTTGATCAACCTGTGGCAAAATGTCGCACCCCAAGCGACGCTGTTGGTCACATGACCTCGGTGTTTCTGCACCAACATGGTGAAGTCAGCTGTCGCCGTTATGTTCGGCATCTACCCTACACGAGTGCATCATGACACTGCCGCTCCACAAATCGAATGATATTTTTTTCATATTATTGAGTACATAGTGGTCGCATACCATTATTGTGCTGACATGCTGATCGCAGAAAGCAGTCCAATTTGAGTAAATGTTCCCTCTTTATTATTAAGGATAACCGTTGGATGATGGCCGTTCGGAGCAAAGGTGATAAGCGGGAATGGAAGATGGGGGAATGATTTCTAAATGTCTTGAGAACAGACATTTGATGGGTGAACAGCGCAGCTGTTTACAATACGAATGTCTGCCTTACCTAGGCAAAGTGTCGTTTGTGTGGCTTGTCCCCTGCATGAAGAAATTGAGGAGTCAAATGGCTCTCGTATGGTCCTATGTTAAAGTTTGGGATTTTTTTGCAGAATAACTATTCCGGCGATTTGCAAAATTTAAAGATGAGACACAAGGTATCTATGTGAATATGTAAAATAATTTTCAGCGTGATTAAATGAAAACTGTCAAAGTTATAGCGATTTTGGGGCTTTCAATGGTTAAGCAAATTTCCTGCAACTTTGAACTTTGGGAACTATATGACCCATCTAAGAACTTGACGATGGCCATTCCTCATCTTTTTGTGAATTTGAAAGTTGATATCTTAATGCATTCGAAAGATAATGCTTTCGGTTACAGACAGACAAAACCGAACATACTGCCATAAAATGAACATCGAAGATTTTATGACGAAAATCGAGCGGGCAGCTAACGCTTGATCACCAGTTCTGACCAGTATGAAGATATATAATCAATGTTATCACAGGCCACCTAGCGTGCACCAGCTGTAGCTTAATTTGTATGGCACTATGAATGATACTCTGTATACGTAAGCTTATTTACACGTACCAAGGGTGAATTAGACGTCAGGCTGAGAACATATGTAAGCGGTGTGTGTAAACAGTTCCGTATAAATGTGGCGAATTTGCACCGCATATGGGAACTAGCGTCATGGTAGGAAGAACTAGGACGTCAGGGGGCGCGTGGGTGAGATTGGGTAGTAAACATCCGCCAAAGAAAGGAAGCCAGCAAGCTCCCCGCACGGTGGCGCTACGCAAGCCAGCTTTTACCGCTGCTGTTGGTCACGGGCAAATTTCAAGATTCTTGAAAAACGGCCAAATCAGCTGTAATTTCTTGCAACCTTTTAGTTTTCAAAAATAAAACATCAAAATAACGAGCTTTGTGCATTTAATACAGCAAAAATCATCTAGTAACCTTTTGAAAAAGTTGTAATGGTGATAGAATTCTTTCTTTTTCATCATCTGATTTCATATGTTATGAGGCTTAGGCTGGGTCCGAACACTAAGTTGTAGAGATGCGCGACGCATTTTTCTTATCAATTTGCGCAGCGCCGCCCTGGCGAACGAGTGTGAAAATGTATTGAGGACGTAGGCGACAACAGAGATATAATGGAGCCCTGGCGGAGTGAGTCGAAGGCATAGAGTGGGAAACCAGAGGAAAAGTTAAGAGAATTGGCAGATCAGCCATTTCATAGTAAGTATCTTTATGAATAGTTTATATACCTTTTATACAAGTTATTAAGCAAGTTGCACAAGAAGTTTGGAGAGTAATGCGCAGTATTTTCGTCCTATTTTTAAGCGTATCAATACAATTACTTTCATTATCGCTCGTTGGTCAATTTAGGGGTCGCGTCACAGGAGTTACCATCCCTGGGGGTATAAAAGGGCCCGCATCACAGCCAGAAGTCAGTTGGAGTGAGGGGACAGCGCAGCACCAGCGCACCTCCCACTTTCTCTCAGCGCTTCACCCGCGCACCTCTTACTCTCCTCTTAGCGCTTCACCCGTGCACCTCTTTTCTCTCTATTTTCTTGCGCTTCGCCCGCGCACCTCTTTTCTCTCTATTCCTTGCGCTTCTCCCGCGCACCTCTTTTCTATATTCTTTTATAAGAGGGTCTAGGTATATATGTGGAGCTATATTTAGAGGAATCAGCAATGGAATATGGAGAATTACCTTGGAAATAAGAGAAATATGGTGAGATATAGATCAGGCCAGCAATTAGGCAATGAGAGGATAGATTGAATTAGGGAGAGAAGATATATGCAGCAGTTGCAGTGATATTTGAACTTATGATATTGGTAGCTCCATGTGAAATTGTTATCTCTATATTTAATGAGAGGCGGATGGCATATTTATTTTCAAGTAACATGGAGAGATTTCTCATACATTTGTACAGAATAAATCATTTGAACTGTACCTACTTTATTATTGCCTTATTGTTGGGCTACTTAATCTGGGTTAAACCAAGAATGCTTAACAATATCGCGGCATAAAATGCCCCCTTCCTGAAATTTTACCCAAATTATAGAACCGATACGCTACAAGTTTGGTGACAGCGGTGTGTAATTACAACATACACCCTCAGCACGCTACAGTTTGGTGGCAGCGGTGGGATTTGACCATTTACACCCTCAGCACGCTACATTTTGGTGGCAGCGGTGGGATTTGGCCACTTACACCCTCAGCACGCTACACAAACACATATTGCATGGCAAGGAGAAGTAGAACGGTTACTCGGCAGGGGGCGCATTGGAGATATTTCGGGTTGTAAATAGCCGCCAGGACAGAAAAGAAATAGGAGCAAGCTCAGGATAAAGAAGATTTAGAGGATTGGAGTATTTATCGCCAGTATATTTATGAATAGTTTATGTAACTTTTTATGCAAGTTGTTTGGCAAGATTCCCCAGTAGTTTGAAGGATAACGATGACCATGTTGACCTTATTTTTAAATGTATAATTACAGTTTCTTTCATTATCGCTCATTGGTCAGTTCAAGGGGTAGCGTCACTGGAGTTAGCGTCCCTTGGAAGGGGGTGGGGTAAGACCCTGCATCACAGCCAGCAGGCAGTTGGAGTTGGAGGGACAGCGCAGCATCAGCGCACCTCTAACTCTCGCTCAGCGCAACATCCGCGCACTTCTTTACCTTCTCCTCATACCGCAACATCCCGCACCTCTTTACCCTCTCCCCTTATCGCAGCATCCGCACATCTCGTTACTCTTTTCTTTGCTATTTTCTTTTATAAGTTTTTATGTAGTATCGAGAAGGTAAAATGTGGGAATAAACTTGTCTTGGAGGTCTAGGTCAGAGAGCTGTATTTTGGAGGTATATTGAGAGGAATCAGCAGTGGTATGTAAAGAATTAGCTTGGGGATAAGAGAAATACTGTGACAGATTGATGCGACCAGCAATTAGACAACGAGACGATACATTGAATGTGAAGAGATAATGTGTACAGCATATACAGTGATATTTCAGTGTGTGATAATTGTGGTGCTTTCCAATATAGCTAACAGTATTTACCGAGCGGTTGATGCCATGTAAATATTCCAGTGATATTGATAGTTTGATCATACATCTGTATGTGGTGGCAGCGATTGGTTGAGGCAACCGAGAATGCTTCATTATATCGCGGCTTAAAACGCCCCCTTCCTGAGATAACACCAAAGACATATACCTTCGGCACGCTACAGTTACGATTTTGCCACTTACACCCTCGGCAAGTTACAATTTGGAGATGTACGTAAGACTGCGTAGACGGTAGGGGTAAAGCAGAGTCATGAAGAGACATTTTTGGGCGGAGAGCGTAGTCCATGTTCCTTCTTTATCAATCCGGGTAACCACTGGATGATGATCGTTAGGTTGGGGAAAAGGTGATGAGCGGAATGACGGAAGAATGATTTCTAAATGTCTATACAACGGACATTTGACGGGTGAACAGCGCAGCCTTTACAATACGAATGTCTGCCTTACCTAGATTCACATTGATGTCCGCCATTGGTGTGGGCTGCGACCCTAACGATGTACGTTCCGGACTCGCAGAGCAGGCATTGGAAAAAATGAACTGCATTTCGGTCGTCGACCCACCTGTCAAGATATATGATGTCGCTTGACCGCTGTGGATTGGACCAAAGGTTTCGTAGGTAACCCCCAGGGCGCACTCCATCACGCCGAGAGTGTCGGTGTAGAGAGACAAGTACGCCACATCCCCGTCAACCTTGTAGCGCTGAAGTAAAGAGACCCAACATCTCGCAATATAAAATGGCGGATATGGCACACGAAAAACGTTACTGTGTTTAAAGTAGTAGGGGTTATGGGACAATATAAGTACAGTCCAAGGGGCCATCTGACTAAGATCTCGTAACACGAATTTTTTAATTTGATCAAAAATATATTGTAACTGTTAATTTGATGAATACTGTTGACTGGTATATCATTGCACGAAGATGGCTACATAGCAAATACCGCCGTATAGTAATTCTTTTATATCCGTTCACTTAACATCTCAAATGTAGGTTAACGAGCTTTTAACTCTTCTTGAAACGATTCCCAGGAATCCATTCCTTTAGCTAACTGACGCTAGTAGAATTTGATTAATAATTATTCACACAATCGGTCTCTTCGTCTCACCCCGCAGAGGAAGGAATTCCCGCCATTTTGGGCCAGGACGATGAGGTCGCCGGCCGTGTCGTCTGCTTCACCCAGAACTGTAGCGCTCAAGGTCATGACGCACGTGTAGCTCTCAATGACTGCGACAGATTAACATAAACTGTTATACATGATGCTGCATACACTTTATGATACCTGTAACTTTATCATAAAATGAGGAATTCTGCAATATAAATCTGGAACTGATTGCTGCAGGTGGCCTACCTCCATCACAAGACGACATTGATAGTGTGGTGTTATCCACGGTGGCCCGAGACTCGTGTTGGTCCCGGCACCTGTCTGGTTCCTCCCCCACAGAGTAGGTCAGCTGGTGTAAACCATTGGCGAATGGGCACGTCTCTGAGGACGGCGGATCTGGAGATAAGATAACAAGCTCAAAGTGCGCCACATTCTAGCGTTGAACGATACTTGAATCATAGACTGTAACATGAATTTATCTTGAACTATTACTTGAGTTGTATTATGTGATGTGACAGATGGGTGTACAGTGCATAGTGCAAAGTGCACAATCTATAGAAAGGAATATGTCCACCTTATTTACATTCTACCAACACTCTATAATAACTAATTTTGCATTATGTCATTTTTCAGGAGGACAGAATGTTTGAACCTTATTGCATTCTATCAACAATCTGTTTGTGAGAATATTTTGTCATTATTACATTCAGTCAATTCTGTTGGACGGAATGTTTGGACATTACTTACATTCTTTCGATAGTCTGTTGGACGGAATGTTTGGACAATGCGTACATTCCGTCAATAATCTGTTGGACGGAATGTTTGTACAATACTTACACTCTGTCCACAGTATGTTGGAGGCAATGTTTGGACATTACTTACATTCTATCAGCAATCTGTTGGTGGGAATGTTCGACAGTCGTTCTTTGCAACGATCGATATCTGACTCCACGAGTTCTGCGAGACAAGATATTTTAAATACATATGAGTATTTAGAAAAAATGTTCGTTTTGTGTACGATATCCTGAGAACCGATACATGTCCATTGGCCCATTATCAGAGAACCCCGTCATCATTTCATATAAATGTAACAACACGGTACATCTTGTCTAAATCGAACAATTGCTGCATCATAGAATATGTAATTTGGGGCTTCACATAACATCCTCGTTACAACAAAAAGACATCGTTTACAATTTACCCGGCTCGGCCTCCTTCAGCAAGATTGCATCGTCCAAGATAACAACTTGGGAACAAATGTGAACTTGAGTGGTCTCTGTGTCGTTGGGAACTTGAAAATGGATGACTGTGCTGTTCTGTAGATCCTGTTGGACGTCACAGCAGAGGTACGCATCTTAGGGTTGCGAAATGAATAGATGTACATTGCGTGTAATACGTAGGCCAGGGGTATGGTTCATTCATAGATAATTGCGTTACATTAAGAGACATAATAGATGCCGGGGAAAAATAGTGCGCTTGGTGTGGTTTTCCAAACGTCAATGTCCTTATAAATGTATTACATTTCACACTAAACACAAAACCCTTTATTTATCCGATGGTAACAAAAATTTACGATGGCAAATAATAAATTGTCTGCAATTGCGTTTTAAATGTTACTGATACGTTGTTCGTCCCTGAGACGAATTCTCAGACGCATATGAGTGAATAAGATGACAGCTTAAAACAACCTTCTTACATGCGCCAACTTAGATATTTTGCACTTTAGAATCAAGACTAAAAGTATCTCAAAATTATGATGCATATGTTTCATATCTCTTTGAGCTTGTAAAAGAACAATTTCAACATAAACCTGCGCGGCCTATTTCTTTAGAATACCGAACAGCGAACAGGCGCGCATGGATATAAAGCCGGCCACCAACTTCTGCTCCGGTGAACACTGACAGTACACAATAATCACAAATAATTAATAGGAATTACGAATAACGGAGTAACCTTCCAGCAAGAATTAATCTTGCCGTTGAGTTGGGTATGTTGTTTGGTCGGATGTAATTTAGGATGTGTGAATGTATGTCACTAAACAACAATAAGACGATATAATAGATAGGCATAGAAAAGTACAGGTCCAAAGGCAAAGTTTGCAAAGTCTCCACTTTTGCAAAGATTTGGACCCTCTATCAAACTCTTTATTGTTTGACGAAACTGTAATAAGGAGTGACGAAGTTTGTAGATCTGCATTTCGTTACAGAAAAAGAAAGAAAAACAAGATATATGAGGATATAATATATATGTATGCAGCGTTACTTACGGCCATCCAGTATCAGTCCGCTCTCACGGAATGAAGCGAGCAGAAGTCTTTTGGGAGAGGCAGGCGCAGTATATATCCATTCCCGTCCCGAGCCGATGTGTTGGTAGGGGGGACAAGTTGCTGGCGCACCCCAAAGACGATGACGTCGAGGAAAGCATCGTTGCAAATATTATAAGCAAGAGGAACAGAGAGAGGTTCAGGTGGCCGGCATCCCAACCACTTCTCCGAAGAAAAACAGGGGCGTAAACCAAGAGGGGGTGGGGGGGAGGGGGGGTTGTTTGGCAGGGGGGTGGGGGGCGGGGATTTGGGATAGGGCAGGGGCAGATGTATATAATTTATCTTATCTTCTCACATGTATCAAATCAAATAAAAGTACCATTATGAGTTGTACTTACTAGTTACATAGCGTAGCATAAAAAGACGGGATAAAGGTATGCAAATGCAAGTAAGGCAATAATTTGAGCTCACTCATATCCATACATGTGTGATAACCATGGGGACAACAACAAAGAAGCTCGGGGGGAAAGGTCTTGTACTATAGACTTAACTGATTCGGCGTTTCTTTCATTCATTTCTATATATAATCATTTTTATAGGTATAATTATCAGATCGGTTTCCTATATATCGAGTGTAAGGTAAGCTGGATCACCTTGGGATGCACACTGCGCCTTATATGCGGTGCAGGGGTTGTAGGAGCCCACTGTGAAGTCTGCCGGGACTGATTTACCGCAGTGACAAAGACGTCGGCTCTTAAAGGTGCTATCGCAGGCGTAGTACTTGCATACATCCTTGGGATCGGAGAAAAAACTGTCTGAACCTCCACACTGCAATTCTGAGATAAAAGGAACAGGTGACATATAATAGGACAAGTATGAACTAGACGATAGATCGATGACTTGATTGGTTGCATATTCAGAACACCAATTCTAGGTCAGATCGCGTCTCTGCTCTTTGCACAGAAGGACATGGGACAACCCAGACATGGCCACAGCGGGGCTCGAACCACCGATTCACTCAGGTGGCCAGAGCGATGAATGTCAGCGCTCTAACCCACTGAGCTATCGGGCGGCCCCGATCGATGACTTGAATCAAGACGCACGTTCAGTTGGTAAACAGCCTTAGCTGCAGATCTGCAGGTCGTTGAGTCGCACCTTCGAGCATGCATCTGTGGCATGTTTCAGTCCACCGTAATTCATTGTCCTGTGAGGTTGTCTGTCCTAGTTTAGCTTTAATGTACAAACAATTAGCATAAAACCCAACATTACGCCATTTGTCGCTAAGTAAAATTGTTGGCAACGGTTTTCCCGTCGGTGAACACCTTTTTTTGTTGAACTTAGAAAATACCAACATTTAATTAACAACATGTCGTGATTATCAACACTATTTTTTACAGGCCTTACCTGTTAGTGTCGTTGTTGTGTCTTCAAATGTTGTTGTGTCCATTGTTGTTGTTGTGGTGTCTTCCAATGTTGTTGTAGTTTGTATAGTAGTTGTGGTCAAGTCAAGGGGTACTGAAAGAAAGAAAACAACATTCTACACGCTTTCATTCAAGTCTAACGCAAAGCCCGAAGGTTCATTTACAGGCCTTAACCTGTTTTATTTTGCTTCAATTATATTTGTGCTCACAATTATTATGGATGTTAACAGAAACAATGCATTACAGCCATTTGAAAAATAATATTTAAGTTTTTTTTTGCAAATCAACAATTTACTAACATTATATACTTATTACTGTTATGGTCAAGATTAATGTCAAACAAAATCAAAGGCAAAAGGAGAGATAATAGACCGTCAAAATTGTAACAGGATGGTATAGCTTTTTTGTACATATTCCAAAATTGCTCCCTGCAAATCTCCTATAAAAAAAAACACAATTATGAATAATATCAAGCGCTTCAAGAAAAAAAACATACTTTAGCTGCTTTACGATGTGTGACAACTGAGATACGTAGAATATAATATATTAAAAATGTAATAAAGACTTTAGCTGGAGGAGTAAGATATAGGTGAAAGATAAGAATAAGGTCTCGTTTGGTATTTTATTCACCTGTGATTCTATAGGCAACAGCCTGGCCGTCGTGAACTGGTCCATACGTCGAGTAATTGACATTCAAAGCACACTCCATGACCCCCGGAGTAGCGATATACGTTGACATGTACGCTGCATCTTCGTCGATTTTGTAACGCTAGAAATATAATATAAAGTGGGGCATATTGTACAATATGGATATATATATATATGTATATTTGTAAACAACTAAGCTGATGAAACGGATGCGCATTTTACCCGTTTAATGTGGATGTCTTCCTAATAATTGCCTCTCGAATTTAGGACAAGGAGTGGGGGGGGGGGGGGGGGGCGGGGCGGCGAGGAAAAAGGAGGTTTAACAAATAGGGACTAGGATGCTGGTCACTAATGGTAAAATAGGGAGGCCAGGAGAAACTCGCGTCCTTCAATAACTGCTATTGGGTAGATGGATGGGTATAAGTCCCCTCTCTGTTCCGGTTACATGGATGGCACTTCATCAGTGAAATATATCTTCGACTTTGTTCTATGGCAGATAAACTGCCACGTGCAATGTGGAGTTATAGAAAACACTAGCCTCGTTACTCACAGCGCAGAGGAAGGAACTCCCGCCATTTTGGGCCAGGACGATGAGGTCGCCTGCCGTGTCGTCTGCTTCACCCAGAACTGTGGCGTTCAAGGTCATAACGCACGTGTAGGTCACTGCGGGAACTGTAATAACGAGTGAAAAGATAAATCATGAGGGTGATTGATATCTATCGAACAACCTGCTTTACAAGTTTTATAACACTTGTATTTGTCCATATGAGCGTCTATGTCACCTCGAATGAGATAGACGATACTACACCCTACGTCGTACCACAGAAGATCATGAAATATGACACATACTGATCAGTACACTTAACATTGCGTTAACCTGGTTTCATAACCTTTATTACATAGTATATGAATTATACAATTTTTTTTAGATCTGGTTTGTCCAAATAACTGGGGTGTAATAATCGTATCGTTAATCTTAACCAACAACTATACAACAAAATTATGTCAGAACAATAATGTAATAATGTTCTTACGTGTGTTGCACGACTGCAATGTAATGTTGTTTCCTTGGACTTGGGCTGTGGAGTTGTCTTCCCCCAAACACTGATCGATCCCTTCTTCAGAGGAGTAGCTCATACTATACATTCCTTCGTTGAACGGACAGGAACCGTGTGTAAGATTAACTGGATCTGTTGGATACAAATTACGTGAATATCATATGTCTAGTTCAGCGTATCTCAGTTTCGGCGCGATGCGAATACTACCAACGTCATTTTGACAATTAATCACTGCTCTTTCATAATAAACCAAATAATGAGATAAAGTTTCTTTTAGGCCCTCATTAAGAATAATATGTTAACTGTGATATTTGATGATATAAAGATAAGATACACATCTTAGATGGAATTATAAATCACGGGATTAGTGGGCCTCCTATTAATTACTTTGACAGTTTTGGAGGCATCGTGTCTTCCGGTGGATAATACTAACACTGTATGAGCAGCCTGTAGGACGTGATATTCATAAGGGCCGCATTGCAATCCGACATGTTTGCTTCGTTCACATCTGAAATACCCCCCAAAATATATAAGATATATATAACCCTGGTATATTTCCGTGTATATTTATGAATTATCTTGGCGTCGGCACATATTTGTATCCGGGAACAGCTAATGTATCAGGCAACCACATAAATGTACACTACAGTACGACCAACAAAATCAACAAAATGCACGCGTTGTGTTCATTGGTGTATACATAAAGTAGTCCGCCTGCCTAGGATTCATTCTCTGTCCAGGTATACGTTTGGCTGTTTGCATTAAAGCAATATATTCTGTAATAGAAGCAATTTGGTCACCGGAGCAGAAGTTGGTGGCCGGCTGTTGAAATTGTTGTTTTACAGACTCTCAGAGTTATAAAACATATATGCATCATAATTTTGAGATACTTTTAGTCTTGATTTTAAATTGTAATATCCTGGTTTACACACGATATAGCATGATAAGCATACAGCATTAGCCTCATTATGTAAGTTCCACAGATTAGAACAGATAGAAAATCTTAATTGTCATTTAATGCGTTTTGGCTTGCGAAGTAACGAACATAATTTATCAATGCATGATGTAATATCCGTGATTTTTGTTCACGATATTGCTTTTGAAGTACAGTAGACCGACCTTGCGGTGTTTCTCCAAGCAGAATGACGTCATCGTCCACCAGCGTGTGTTGCGTACACCGGTGCCTCGGGGTGACCATGGTGTCATTGGCCTCAGGCACGAGATACTCACTGATGGTGAAGCTATCGCCGTCCAGGGCGTAGAAACAGCACGTGAAACGCTCTATAGAGTAAAGACACATACATTTAATGTACAACATAACCTCAAAATGAACCCGTCCAGGCCGGTGGGGTGTGTGTGTGTGTGTGTGTGTGTGTGGGTGGGAGGGGGGGGGGTTCTTTTGTCTTTCTTCCTTTTCGTATCGCCTTCCAAAGCCGACTTTATGTTAATTTAATATGGAAGAATCATGGCGAGTCATACAAGTGTGATATATACACACATATTATTAATTGACCTGCCCCCATGATGACGTAGATGGCGTGAGTTACCTGTGCCCGCCATGCCGCTGGCGCTCAGAATCATCCCCAGGTCGCTGAAAGAGGCCAGACGAAACTCGGCATCCGGGCCATTGACAGCGTCATAAATCCACTGGCGCTCACCGTAGGCAGTCCCATATGGACACGATGCTGCAAGGAGGAAATTTCATTGTCTTATTTAGAAGTGGGTTACTGCAAGGGAATGGTGAAGGACCAATATTTCATTGTAGAAATAACGACTTTAGGGCTTTTAATTGTATGGCGTGTTCAATACCGCACATGTATCAAGATCAAATCGTGTATTTGAATAAAATCAAGGTCAAGGTAAACAGAAGCCCGCTGGGTAGTTTCCCTTCATGAGGCATGATCTGGGATCTTTATCCGCAACACACGTAGGTGGGTCTCATCGCATAGTAGACCCTTCATGGTTTTAAGACATTTTCCTCTATTATAATAATTGATATACTCAGGATTTTATACCTATTGATCGTTTCCACATTGACTGTATTCATGGTTTTATTCATATCTACTTGACCCTTTATCATTTTTGCAATTGTTTTATCTTCAATATTACATTTATTGATTTTCAGGGTTTTAGTATTGACTGCGGAGTTATTTATAATAAACTAAACCAGTATGGCAAGATATAGGCTAAAAGTGCCGTTAAGCCATAATCAATCAATAAATCGCATAGTAGAGCCCGGCCCCACGTGGCTGTTCGAGCAGCGATCACTCGATGAGGCCGAGCGCGCTGACCAATATTGGCGGCATTCATAATATTGGCGTAGGTCACACAAAGTTATCTTTCGGTCGCAGCTTCTCCAGTGCCAAGCACAGTGGGGGATTTCGCGAAGGTAGTTTAGCCGTCTGTGAGCTGTGACCACGTCTACGGGGCGTAGTCGGCTAAAGTGACCATGTAAATGAATGGGCGATTTTAGCCGACTACTGCCGGGTTTACACGGCACGATCATTCCTTCAACAGTCGTAACAACGGTGGAAGCATCAGTTGGTCAACAGTTCACACGTTCAGACAGCGTACCAACCGACTCAACAATTATCACTACCGCCACCTAGCGAACATATCATTTGAGCATCATTCATAACGTCATGCATACAAGCCAAGCATACGTTCGTAACGGTCACGATGCACACAGTATCAACGTCATCATTTTGACGCTGATTGGCTAAAATGCTTGACGCTGATTGCTTGACAGTTTCCAAATCGTGAAGAAACTTTAGAACATGCGCTGTGTTTGCAATGCGTGGAAAACCGGCCCTCCAATGGCACAGTTGGTCGAACAGTTGATTTGATTCAATAAAGTTTACAACGTATTGCATCGTGTGAACAGGGCATCAATTACTACCTCGAGTAGAGTTGAGTAGTTTTCTTTTCGCTATGCATGGTTAACTATGACTACGGGCCCTGTCCACCATGATCAACCTTGCAGGTGCTATGGTGAACACGGAGCGACATGATCTTGAAAGAAACACTTACTATTCTGATTACAAGCTTCGTCAAATCCCGTGCACGGAATATCCGGGCCGAGCGAGAAGTGATCGGGAACGAACTTCCCGCAGCGACAGGATAGATGCTTCTTCTCAGAAGTGTCTTTTGTGAGACACTGGTAGTAATCACACCTATTGTAAGGGTCGGAGAATATCTTGTCCGGCGATGTACATGGATAATCTGCAAGTAATAAAACGCAATTGGTTATAGATATTTTGTATATATCTATGAGCCTTTTCACGCCGCGAAGTGTATATACATAGTTTATTTTACTTGTTTATCTTTACCTTTGTTTACAATGGATATTCTTCTCAAATAACACTTGATCACGACAGTTATCGCATTATCTAGTTACTTCTTCCGAGGATAGACTCTAGTGCTCATATTTTACCGTTCATGTAAAAGGCAATGTTTGCGCCTTGGCTTGTTGTGGCAGTGGCATTTCTTGGGCACATCAGCTGGTCCTTGTTTCCGACGTGCAGTGACAGGGACAGAGGATTCGTCTCCGTACTATTCTGCGAGTATCTCTGTGCAATTGAACAAACAAGATACATATTAATAAATAATTATACACATAACAAGAGATATTCGACCATAGGTCGAGGACGAAAATACATGAGTTCATTTGGAAGCTGTATTAATGGCGACGTTACGAGTCGTCAGGGCCAATTTTGGCTAAAGGGCCTTATAGGGGCAATTTGGGCCTTCGACAGGCAGTGTGGCACTGTAGGCGGAGCTTAATTGGACATCCAGTTTGAAGCCAAGGCGCTTCTCTTGAAGCAATATTAACGGTACTTTCGTATCTTTTATTTATTATGTCTTCGTGACTTCACGAACTTCATTTGACGATCACGACAATATTCGCGATGGCTTCTATTTTGTTAAGTATACCTACTTACGAAATCATGGGTGAACTCATGAACTTGTGGGTGATGGTAGCTATTGCCAAATTAGCTGAACATCAAGCAGGCCCAAACTTTCGTAGGAGCACGTAAGCTATGACGTTGACGCACACTTAGCCCCCTCGCCATAGGTGTCTCTGAAGACGACGTGTTTAAGTGAACATGAAATTTTGTTTTCAAGAGCGATTGCTTGAATTATGAATGGCGCTACGAATTTTACTTTTTATCTAATAATACGTCATCGTGACGTGATATGACGTCATTTGACGTTCGCGCAAATGATCAAGATGGCTTCTATTTCTTTAATATGTCTACTTATCAACTCGGATTATGACAGCTATTGCCAAAGTGGCTAAAAGTAAAGCAAACCCAACAATTCGTAGGGGCACGTTAGCCATGACGTCATTTTTGACGCATACTTATCCCCTGCGCCAAAACAGTTACACACGGCACAAACTGTTCCTTGAACACGACCTGCAACGTAATGCGACCCGAAAGTCGCCATACCTTATAATAGCTGAGTAATAGCTTACGTACGATGTGTGACGTCATGACGTCATAGTGACGTTATGACGTGACGCACGACAACGTCCAGATGGCAATAGGCCAAGGTTTACTGCCACAACTTATTCGATTGAAGAGCTAGGCGATAGAAAGAATAGTCCTTCAGCTATGGCTTGACGAAATGGCCAAAAGTTGCATTAGTTCATCATTGCGGAGACACGGAGACCTAGGACAAGAACAAAGAACACTGCATGCGAAGTGATATAGCAACTCATTTGTTTCTTTTACTAGTTCTCTGCCGATCAATGGTCTCTATCATTTGGCGTAAAGATCACAGCTCTGGCATGTTTTTCTTAATTTTGGCGTTGTTTTAAAGATGGACACAATCTCCATTCACTCATCATTGGTGGCCCCGCAAAGGTGTCATCCCACTTTGAAGCGCTCTAGCGCCATAGCTGAGCAACATCCGCCTGATTGAAGCATTAAGTGATCTGTAGATGCTTATTGGCAACTATTTGGCGAAAAGAATGCAATATTAGTATTTTTATCAGATTTTTGACGATTTTTCTTTCAATGGCAAGAATCTGTATGTTTATCATTAGGCCAGTGGCTTCGTTGCCATGGAAACAAAAAGTAATACAGATATCGCCGTGTTTTTCTTATAACTTGCTTTAAGGTGATATTACCTCACTGTGTGGCGAAGGAGACTGAAATAGCTTTAGCTGAAGCAGGTCATATTCGATCAAGTTCATTTTTCCCCATAGGATCCCATGTTAAACGATTTCGACTATATACCGAAAAGTAATGTGGCTATGAAACCATGTTGACAGATTATGACTCAGCTTAGTATTACCCATCCACAGGTGCAAGCATTGAGTGATGGCTTGAATAGGACACCCGTGGGAGCCTCTGCTAACACCAAAAAGCCGTATCTTTCACCATTGGCCAAATTTCAAAAAAATCCTGTGACGTCACTATTTGCTCCAATCGCATGCGATAAGCACTGAGGCTACTATGTATCATGTTTAACTAAGACAAAAATGCCGGTGTCGCTTGATGGAGGCACTTGTGAAATACACGACACAACATTTTCCCAGCCTAAAGATACAGCGCTTTAACATGGGAAGTCCCATAGAGAACTGCCGTCGGCCCTGGAACCGGAAGTAAGATAGGAACATATTGTTTTTAGTTCGCAGCTATACGAGGAACTACGTTTTTTACAATATGATGCTACTCACTAATTTTTGAGATTTTTTCCTGATTTTTGACGATTTTTTTTAAGTACGAAAAGTGACGTCATCGTGACGTCATGTGACGCATCAGAGAACTCTAACATTCAACACAACTCATCTCAATTCATATTTCTATGGCATATCAGAACATCATAGCGATAGCTTGATGGCAAATGTGCCCAAAAGCGAGAAAATTGACAGAGGTCATTTAGTGCGTTTTCCGCAAAACGTACCACCTCATTATACTCGAAATGAGTATTACGCATCAAAAAGTGAACAATACCCGAAAACTGCGCCTTAAAGTGTAGCACATTTTGCAGCTCACCCGGGATCTCTAGCTGTAATATTAACGGAGATATATGCATTCTTAGTTTTTTTCTCCAAAAAATCGCTATGACCTTGACCTTTGACCTTTTGACCTGGGTGACGAGTATGTTCTAGCCCTACTGCGTGGCTATACGGTACTGAAGACTGCGAATCGATGCATGCATTTGTTAGGCCATAAGAAGACTTCCCGTTTTTGCGTGAAACAGACATACATATCTATATATATATATAGAAACAGACGAACAAACACGACCGAGCGACATATGACGAAAATTGAAAATTTTCGTCATAATAAGCCCAAAATAAGTGAAGCAGTTTAAACTATCCATATCTAAATGTCTAACGGCACACATGGATGATTAAAAAAATATATACTTTCCCGGTTTAAGACATTTTCTAAAGCAGCCGCCCCAAGGCATATCAAAAAATAAAGACACCATTGCAACATACCGCGCAGTACGTGGCCTCCGTATCCTCGCGGAACAACAACACCATATTATCGCCCGCGGAATCGGGATGCAGATCCGACGCTTCCAGATTATCGATACACCGGAAGTTGCCGTCCAAAGGTCTCTCTGAAAGCGATATGTCAATATTCACTGTGTGCCTGGAGTATTTCTGTAGTACAACCGTATGATGTGAGTGCGCACGGGGGACAAACCCACCCCATCTTCAAAGAAGGCAATTCGGCAGTTGGAGGTCCAGAAGTATCCGAGGGCTTGATGCATGATGGTAGGCAGATCAAATATTTTCAATTATTACCGGTAATATATTGATGTCACACCTTCGTTTCGTTTCCTTCAGTAAATATCAGTGTGCATCCATTGTCTTTTCAAATTAATGTTTGCATCATATTTTGATAAACATCTCAAACAGTCGCCATTAATGTCTAGCGTAGTTTGTAATGTGTTAGAGCAAATGCTACGAGGGTTTAGTGAAACGACCCCCTGTACACCCACTCCGAGCATTATCACACCCTCCACCCACCGTATTCAGCACTGCTTTCATAGCACGAGTCTATCTGTATCAGACCATCGACTAGTGTGGCGACAGAGTCGATGTCCTCAGGACACCGGATGTCGCCTGGAGTCTCCTCGTACGTCACCTGCCAGACCCTTCCCGGCGGCACCAGGAAGGGACACCCTGGGACCGGACCCAGGGGGGCTACGGACAGCACCAAGGGAATCACTGATTTGCATTCATGTACATATCTTAGCGTTAAAGTCACTGAGGTTGATGCACGTGGGTTGTTTAACTACAATGAAATATTGGAGCACTCAAATTTTTGGAAAGTGATGCAACTCATGGATTTAATTTGATGAAAGATACACATGTATGTAAACGTGCATTTCGGGTGAAGTCTTCATCTCGTCTACATTTAACATATATGTTAGGCATATTGAAGTGTTACGTTAAAATGTGAACTAAAATGGAACTAAAAAATCCATGATTTAAGCATATTTCGAAAAACACCTATATTTACATTTCAGGAAAACCTTGTACAACGGTTCATCCTGCAACACAGCCGGACACATTGCCGTCGAATTTCCTGTCGCAAAAGTGGAAAGTGCAGAATATATCTTTATTGGACAATAATTGGCGATCACATGGTATTGAAACAACGGTAATTCTTGCGTTAAGCACTCCCAAGTTAGAGGTAAACAGGAAGCTGCGTGAGATCATAAGACAAATGACAAATGGAAATGTTATAAGCTTAATATAACTAATGACGTAACGCATAATCATTGACAAGTCATTGTTCATTATAAGAGCTTGCCAGTTTAACTACCTTCCTTCTCGGTGCAATTAGATGTTTACGCTCTGATTGAATAAAATCAAAGATAATGTAATTATAGTATTATTCTTGATGTGATTAACGAATGACCAATGTGAGCTATTTACCCGAGAGTAGTTCGGTAGATATTTGTATTAACCCGTTGCTCTGATTTCCGAGTCGACCCTCGTTGCAATATGTTTCATTCGTGCCTACGTTGGTCGTCACATAGCCGTACCACATTGTGTCATTCTCCTCCGACAGACACCTGAGGCTCCCTGAATGAAACAAAGAAAGTGACACTTACAAGAACTGAAAGGCGTCCAAGCCGAACATTGTACACCTGACGCCTAATAGGTTAAGCGCCAGGCTATTATTACGAGTTGATGGTCTTGCTGACTACGCCTATGTACACTAACGTTCCATCAGATGACCCGCCTAGCTGCCCCCTCCCTCCCCCCGCCCCCCTAGCTACGCGAGCCGTGTTTCTGGCAGCTATATATAGAAACCAGAATACAGCATACAAAAACCAAGAAAAAGAGCATACGGCCAGAATTCACGAAAAAGATTTACGTTCCAAAGATAATAGACCATTTCAGACCATTGAACTAGTCACTAAATTTTATATTTCGAAAGTTGTATGTAGAGGTTAAACCAAAGTAGCAAGGCGTTGGGTGTCATGTAACACTCAACGCATATGTAAGGTAAAGTTGAATTCATAGTCAACTTGTAAGGACAGTAAGGAGTTTTGAAAATCGTTAGGCATTTTATTGGTCCTTCATCAATCGGTAGCAACCCTTCATTTTTATTATCTATGATTATCATAGCGGGCTGCTACAGATTGATATCGGAACAATAAAATGCGATCTTAGCCTATTCCCAAATATCGCTCTGTGCTAGGCCGGGACGTGGTTCAAACCTTACATGCTTGTGCAGGATGTATTCGCACAGAGCATATTGTTACGTCCGAGATATTACTCATCTCTAACTTGACCGTTTCCACTTTGCGGATATTAACTTAAAGGTTAAAGCAACCGATCAAACTGACAATACAATAGAAAATACAGTACAATACATAGCATTACTCATCTACCGGCTTAATACTTTGTGGACTAATCTGTGACTCAGCCAGTAACTCACCCTCCATGGCGGTGGTGTTCATGGCCTCATCACTCGAGGTGATGGCAACATAGCTGGCTCCGTAGTTGTAGTAATACTTCGTCGAGTCCTCCGTTTTGACATGCCAGTCAGTGTTTCTCCAGGACTCCGGAAAGTCACATTGGTGTGCTGCGACGAGAACATAATGTGTGGGTTATGCAACGGAAGCACCGAAACTTTATACCTCTGATGACAACTGCATAGCTGCACGATCCTTAATGCACTTTCGAAATAGTCAAGCCGTTTTCACGTTTACGTGTAAAATATTATTACATATTTAACTGCAAACATAGCATTAACACATAATTCGAAAGTGAATGTAACGTTCCTCGGGGGGGTTTTCCTGCGTGTGTGAAGGCATTCTTTGGGGGGGGGGGCGATAATTAGCTATTTTTGAAGGGTTCTCAAAACTGACAATTGTTAGATGGAGGGCACACAAACAGCAGATAGGTCATTAAAGTTACTGTGTCAACAAATCATATCGGAGGGAGGCGCCTTTGCCGCTGGAACAGCCTTTAAATCTATCTCTAAAACACTCTCCAGCAAGGAGGCCTAAAAGTCGGTGAATATACAGCAAGTAAAAAGGTACGGAAGCACGTTGGTGCCAAGGGATGGCATATAATTATGTGGTGGCCGTCAGATAATTTAAGCGCCGGGCCGCCAGATAATCTGTAAATAAAGAATTGTCATCCCTTGGCACCAGTGTCGTAGTGTTGAACCCTTGGTCGGGAGATATTATTCATGTCAGTTACGTTAGTGTGCTGACGTCACTACACAAATCTGTGCGTTCACACTGGTCTAAGGATTACTTTTGTTGAAATAGTAACTATATCGCAGCCTATTTACATGCGCCATCTTAGATTTTTTACATTTTAAAATCAAGACTAAAAGTATCTCGAAATGATGATGCGTATGTTTTATATGTAAAACAGCAACTTCAACATAAAACTGCGCGGTTTATTTATATCGCGCGCGGACGTCTTAGCGAGCCTCGGTCGACATAACATAGAACAGGCACGCAGGGATATAAAGCCGGCCACCAACTTCTGCTCCGGTGAACAAATTTGCTTCTCTCCGGATAGCCCACGGGCTTTCATGATTAAAATTCAAGACAGAATATACTTATTTGACATGGAGAAGATATTGGCAATAAAAAACTTACGGAATATATTATTTAAGGTCCGCTTAGAGCTACAAGGAGGGTCACGTGGTCACCGTATCACGGATACCCTCTAAGTGCCCATCCCTCCCTCCGGAACACGATCTTGGCATTGGGAAAAATGACGTGCATTTCGGCCGTCGACCCACCTGTCAAGATATATGATGTCGCTTGGCCGTTGTGGATTGGACCAAAGCTTTCGTAGGTAATTCCAAGAGCACACTCCATCACGCCGAGAGTCTCGCTGTAGAGGGACAAGTACGCCACAGCCCCGTCAACCTTGTAGCGCTAAAGGAAACAGACCCAACATCTCGCAATATTAAACGGTGGATATGGCACACGAAAAAAGTTACTCTGCTTAAAGTATTAGGGGTTATGGGACAATACAAGCACAGTCAAAGGGGCCATTTGAATAAGATCTCGTAACAGGATTTTTTTTCAATTTTATAAAAAATATTTTGCAACCGTTAATTTGATGAATACTGTTGACTGGTAAATCATTGCACGAAGATGGCTACACAGCAAAAACAGCCGTATAGCAATTATTTTATATCAGTTTAATAAGCATCTAAAATGTTGGTTAAGAAGCTCCTAACTCTTTTTGAAACGATTCCCAGGACTTGCGGGCATATACCACCCCTTCAGCTCACTGACGCTGGTAAAATCGATTAATAAGTATTCACACAACCGGTCTCACCCCGCAGAAGAAGGAATCCCCGCCATTTTGGGCCAGGACGATGAGGTCGCCGGCCGTGTCGTCTGCTTCACCCAGAACTGTGGCGCTCAAGGTCATGACGCACGTGTAGCTCTCAATGACTGCAACAGATAAACATAAACTCTTATACATGATGCTGCATACACTTTATGATACCTGTAATTTTATCATAAAATGTGGAATTCTGCAATATAAATCTAGAACTGATTGCTGCAGGTGGCCTACCTCCATCACAGGACGACAGTGATAGTGTGGTGCTATCCACGGTGGCCAGAGGCTCGTGTTGGTCCCGGCACCTGTCTGGTTCACCCCCCACGGAGTAGGTCAGCTGGTATAAACCATTGGCAAACGGGCACTTCTCTGAGGACGGCGGATCTGGAAATAAGATAACAAGTCAGCCAAGCTCATAGTGCGCCACATTCTAGCGTTGAACGATACTTGAATCGTAGGCTGTAACATGAATTTTATCTTGAACTATTACATTTTAGTTTCATTATGTGATGTGACAGATGGGTGCACATTGCATAGCGCAAAGCGCACACTATATAGTAAAGAATATTTTCACCTTATTTACTTTCTATCGGCACTCTATAATAATTAATTTTACATTATATCATTATTCAGGAGGACATAATGTTTGAACCTTATTGCATTCTATCAACAATATGTTGGTGAGAGTGGTTGGACATTACTTACATTGTATCAGCAATCTGTTGGTGGGAATGTTCGTCAGGCGTTCTTTGCAACGATCGATATTAGACTCCACGAGTTCTGCGAGACAAGATATTCTAAATACATATAACGAATATTTAGAGAAAAGGTTCGTTTTGTGTACAATATCCTGAGAACCAATATATGCACATTCGCCAATTATCAGAGAACCCCGTCATCATTTCATATAAATGTAACGACACGGTACATCTTGTCTGAATCGAACAATTGCTGCATCATGGACTATGTAATTTGGGGCTTCAAATAACATATTCGTTACAACAAAAAGACATCGTTTACAATTTACCCGGCTCGGCCTCCTTCAGCAAGATAGCATCGTCCAAGATAACAACTTGGGAACAAATGTGAACTTGGATGGTCTCTGTGTCGTTGGGAACTTGGTAATGGATAACTGTGCTGTTCCGTTGAACTTGTCGGACGTCACAGCAGACGTACGCCTCTAAGGGTTGCGATATGAATATATGTACATTGCGTATAATGCGTATGCCAGGGGTATGGTTCTTTCATAGATAATTGCGTTACATTAAGAGATATAATAGATGATAAAATAGTGGGTAAAATAGTGTGCTTGGTGTGGTTTTCCTAACGTCAATGTCCTTATAAATGTATTACATTTCACTCTAATTAAAAAAAGAAATTCACCCGATGGTAAAAAAATAAATAGACGATGGCAAATAATTAATTGTCGGCAATTGCGTTTTAAACGTATGTTACTGATACGTTGTTCGTCCCTGAGACGAATTCTGACGCATATAAGTGAATAAGATCAAAGCTTACATGCGCCATCTTAGATTTTATCATTTTAGAATCAAGACTACAAGTGTAAAACGCGGTTTATTTATATCGCGCGCGGACGTCCTAGCGAGTCGCGGTCAACATCACACAGAATACCGAACAGCGAACAGGCGCGCAGGGATATAAAGCCGGCCGCTAACTTCTGCTCCGGTGAACACATTTGCTTCTCTCCGGATAGCCTACAGGCTTTTATGATTTAAATTCAAAACAGAATATACTTATTTGCCATAGAGAAGAGGTTGGTAATACCAAAAAAATTGCAGAATGTATTACTTTAAACTGACAGTGCACAATAGTCATAAATAATCAATAGGAATAACGAATAACGGAGTAACCTTCCAGCATGAACCTTGCCGTTGAGTTGGGTATGTTGTTTGGTCGGATGTAATTAAGGATGTGTGAATGTATGTCACAAAACAACAATAAGACGATATAATAGATAGGCATAGAAAAGTACAGGTCCAAAGGCAAAGTTTGCAAAATCTCCACTTTTGCAAAGATTTGGACCCTCTATCAAACTTATTATTGTTTGGCGAAACTGTAATAAGGAGTGACGAAGTTTGTAGATCTGCATTTCGTAACAGAAAAAGAAAGAAAAACAAGATATAAGAGGATATAATATATATGTATGTAGCGTTACTTACGGCCATCCAGTAGCAGTCCGCTCTCACGAAATGAAGCGAGCTGAAGTCCCTTGGGAGAGGCAGGCGCTGTATATATCCATTCCCGTCCGGCGCCGATGTGTTGGTAGGGGGGACAAGTTGCTGGCGCACCCCAAAGACGATGACGTCGAGGAAAGCATCGTTGCAAATATTATAAGCAAGAGGAACAGAGAGAGGTTCAGGTGACTCCGAAGAAAAACAAGGGCGTAAACCAAGAGGTGGGGGGGGGGAGGGTTATTTGGCAGGGGTTGGGGTTTGGGGTAGGGGAGGGACAGATGTATATACTTTATCTTCGGAATTCTCCCCTGTATCAAATCAAATCAAAGTACGATTATGAGTTGTATTTACTAGTTACATAGCGTAGCATAAAAAGACGGGATAAAGGTATGCAAATGCAAGTGAGGCAATAATTCGAGCTCACTCATATCCATACATGTGTGATCACCATGGGGACAAAAACAAAGAAGGTTGGGGGGAAAGGTCTTGTACTTTAGGCTTAACTGATTTGGCGTTTTTTTCATTCATTTCTATATATAATCATTTTTATAGGTATAATTATCAGATCAATTTCCTATATATCGAGTGTAAGGTAAGCTGGATCACCTTGGGATGCACACTGCGCCTTATATGCGGCGCAGGGGTTGTAGGAGCCCACTGTGAAGTTTGCCGGGACTGATTTACCGCAGTGACAAAGACGTCGGCTCTTCAAGGTGCTATCGCAGGCGTAGTACGTGCATACATCCTTGGGATCGGAGAAAAAATTGTCTCCAAGACCTCCACACTGTAATTCTGAGATAAAAGGAACAGGTGACATATAATAAGACAAGTATGAACTAAACCATAGATCGATGACTTGATTGGTTGCATATCCAGGACACCAATTCTGGTCAGATCCCTTCTGTGCTCTTTGCAAAGAAGGACATGGGATAACCCAGACATGGCCACAGCGGGGCTCGAACCACCGATCCACTCAGGTGGCCAGAGCGATGAATGTCAGCGCTCTAACCCACTGAGCTATCGGGCGGCCCCGATCGATGACTTGAATCAAGACGCACGTTCAGTTGGTAAACAGGCTTAGCTGCAGATCTGCAGGTCGTTGAGGCGCACCTTCGATCATGCATCTGTGGCATGTTTCAGTCCACCGTATTTCATTGTCCTATAAGCTTGTCTGTCCTAGTTTAGCTTTCATGTACAAACAAGTAGCATAAAACCCATGATTACATTTCACCATTTATCGCTAAGAAAAATTGTTGGCCACGGCTTTCTCGTCAGTGAACAACTTTTTTTGTTGAATTTAGAAAATACCAAGATTTAACTAACAACATGTCGTGATTATCAACACTATCGCCACGAGCATGAAAACACAAAAACACCTCCCCTTTTGTTGATCAATGAACACCATAAACATTTTCGCTTTCTACCTGTCATGTGGAATGCCACATTTCCGTCCCCACTGGTTGACGCTCTAGCATTATCAGGGCACGCCGGGAATTCTTGACTGGCCGTATGCAGTGAGATGTTGAAAGGGTAGCCGCTCTGTCCAGATGACTGACTGAACCTCTGTCAATAGAATGAATGATGTCTCATGAGGTAGCCTACTACCGATGACCATTTGACAATTCTTGGCCATTGCAATTTAATTAACAGTATTTACATCATTGCTTCTCTAAATACAATTGCAACATTGTCACATATTTTCAGTAGCATCGACTTTTAGCAAGAACCTTTTTGATATGCCTTGTCAGGTAAGCCTTTATATAATGGTTGTGTCACCTTTGCAGTGACACTAAGGGCCTCTACACACTGGACGCGCCAGCGTCATCGACAGCGCCCGCGCCCGCACCAGCCTGTGCTTTGTGCAGACAATGGACGCGCCATGCAGCGCTGCGTGCTGCGCGCCACGACCTTGACCTTTATTTCACCAGACGATCATACAGTAACCACGACACAGATAGCACAACGATGTTGGCCCCATGCCGGCTGTAGTTGGCACGGTTGCGAGTGGCTTGCCGGCGGTGTACCCAAATAGGGCTATAAAGTCTCGTTCGCTTAGACTTCCGGTTTACTCGTTTTGGGGACAAACAAACGAAGCACGTGTTCGGAACGAGTTTAGAATCTCTGCGCACACTGGTATCCTCACTATCTGTGACGTGTATGTTACGCAAGGAGAGAGACTGGGAACCAGACTACCTGCGCAAAAGCCAGGCGCCGAGGGGTGGGTCCATTGCGGAAGGCCTAGCGCTATGATTAAGAATATTTAAGAAATATAGCTTCACAAAACGGATAGATGACATATTTTTTATTCGTTTGCGCCATCACAATGACGAATATTTGTTACGAAGGGACAATACGACTGAGAAACTAACGTTTTATTGCATTTCCTACGAAAACGAGGCATTATGACGTCACACGGATTCTCTCCGGTGACAACGTTGGCGCAACGCTTCAAACAAAAAACTTACAAAAATGAAGAAACTTGGTCTTTTCGTGATCCAAAAGTGATACGAAAACATCCAACTGGTCTTATTTTATCTTTACCATGTGGTTTAATGAAGCACCCGTGTGTTGTTACTCCATGCACTGCACATTTTGACAGCGGAATGATTAAGTCGATCACTTGCTCTCGCCATTTTTGTTACCGCGGAGGCACGCGAAACTCTGTGACGTCACTCGTTGTTTGGTGAACTTGCGAAAGCCCGGGTGCAGGGTTAAATTTAAAACGTTATTTTTAGCTTTCGAGCCTTTTGAAGACGGATTTTTCCTTGCATATTCCCGAAGTTCTGCGCTTCATCGCCTCCAAATATTTTAACGTATATCTCCCATAGCCATGTTTAATGAAATGGTACTCATAATCTTTAGAATGAACCTGGAAAGAAATTGACTTGTAGCTGCCTATACTTCAACATGGAGCACGTGTGTTTGTTTGTCCCCAAAACTGAAGTCTCGCGACCCGATCGCGAGAACTGTATAGCCCCATTGGCCCGTTTGAGAACTTTTAAAAGATGGCGGTGTTTCTCTGCATATCGACATATGTACACTCCTTTTCCAATAAAGGTAAGTTCGTTTGAAATAATAAATCATGTCAGACGTAACATAATGATCGACTGCCTCGAAAAACTTATCTTCTGAAGATTAATCAGCCTAAATCATAGGATAATAGCTCCATTGATGCTTTTGATCTCCCCTTCACAGCCACGGCCTACTGCTCGGGCATAACCAGGCCTGGCCTACTTTCATTCGAATGAACTCACTCTCCTTGGAGTGAGCCAGGCCTGGGTTGAGTTGCCAAGCACGGCCGACCGCCGCGAACATATTTGGTCACTCGAAGCTCGCTATGCAACGACATTGATCACCTCAAACTATTTCCATTTGTTGCGGGGATATCCACTAAATAATTATACTTACTTCGGAAATAGCAGCAGAATCTAAGCGCTGTAAAATATTGATAAATAAAAGATAATTATAAAGTATCGATATTTACGGGTTCTCCCCACTTATTTGAGAACAATCGTCGTGCAGTGTAATATTATCATGCGGGACTGCTCTTGATCGCGGCGAACCACACCCCACTTCCGGTTCAAAATTGTACGCGTCCTTGACCAATCCGCCAAGTTCAAATCCTGCACTGCCTACTAATAAAGTCTGTTGATGTGAGAGGTATGTCTGAATGATTTTGGACATCATATTGTTTTAAATGCGTTTTGCGCTACAGATTGTATATTCTGTTTCACAGGTGTGAACGACATGACCCAACAGCTGCAAGAATCTGACTGGTCTGGTGCGTCAATAAAACTATGCCTCAATACATACGCTCTCTGTAATTTGTTCAATAAATGTTATGTTAAGACTGAAATGTGTATTAATTTATTATTTCCATTCAGTGGTCCAGTGCGTCGGTCAATTGGCGGCGTCATGTTGTTGGGCCGGGCAGTTTACCAATGTTGGCCCGCTGGACAAAACTACGGTGGCCCAATGATGTTTGCCGACATTGGGTCAATGATGGGCCTATGATGTTTGCCATTGCTGAGCCGATATTGGTCCACTGCTGGTCCAATTTATTTTCATGCCAACGGTGTGCCATTGGCCCGCTGGACAAAACTACGCTGGCCCAACAATGCTTGCTGACGGTGGGCCAATCTATGCTATCCAGTGCTATCTGGGGAGCCTCAAAAATGGATGAGAAATGAGAAAATTCTTGTGTTAGCTGCTGCAGAAGACGTTACTAGTTCTATCCGG
This sequence comes from Arenicola marina, assembly GCA_964019135.1. NCBI lineage: Eukaryota > Metazoa > Annelida > Polychaeta > Arenicolidae > Arenicola > Arenicola marina. The sequence continues at coordinate 10,414,533 of OZ025249.1, forward strand.
CAAAACAGAGGCGGCTAGCGTTGGGTGGGGGGGGGGGGGGGGGGGTACCATTGCTTGATCCAGCAGCTTACGAATGGTGATCATAGTTATGACGAGCGATTCGGTCACTACTTTCATTTGATGCGCGGGGAGTTTGGTTAATTACAAATGACCACTATAAGAAGCAGCTGGTCTAGAACAGCGGCTGGCCATATGTTTATATTGTTGCCACCAAGACAATGGATTTGCACCCACGCTACTCTTGAAAGATAGATCAAGGCCAAAAGCAGACGACATGCTGGACTGGGACTATGCGATTCAGACTTCTGATTAGTTAGATCTACATACGAAGCGGCTCGCCGCTGGGCGCTTTGAAATTAGCAACGTTTCTATTTCTCACTTTTGCGGCGCGGCAGGGCGCGCGCCATGCTGCAGGGCGGCGCGGCGCGTTCAGTGTGTGGGTGTCATTGAAACTCATGCGGGTTATTTGAAAATGTAGGCGTGGGCGTGGGCGCTGGCGCGTCCAGTATGTAGCGGCCCTAACAATGAATCTGCAGTGACACTAACAATGAATCTGCAGTGACACTAACAATGAATCTGCAGTGACACTTAACAATGAATCTGCAGTGACACTTAACAATGAATCTGCAGTGACACTAACAATGAATCTGCAGTGACACTAACAATGAATCTGCAGTGTCTTTTACAGTGAGTTGGCATGTTTCGAGGAAGGGATCCTCAGCATTGCTCTGAACATTGAACGCTCACTCCGATTGCCGCCTACGGTGGTTGATTGGGAGGGGGGGGGGGGCGCAAGCTATCCTCCATTTGAATCGTGCGTTGCCATGACTATATCATTCAGACAAGTAGGTGGTTGCATTGGCGGACAGACGGCGATGGCTTCTTGCTGTAAGTACGAAAAATTATTTCTCATTTGAATCCAGGACTGTATCTTATACAAATACCATTTAATTGAGTCATTTCATAGTCAATCGAGCTTCCAGATAGTAACTTAAGGAGCGGATCCTGGGGAGGGGGGGGGGGGGGGAGGAGGGAGAAGGGGAGCGACCCGACCGAAATTTATGCCATTTAACATATTAATGCCGAAACCAGCGCCCCTCTCCAGATTTTCTGGATCCGCCCCTGACGTTAACAGTATTGCGACCGTCTGGTGCAGTCTGACGGGACTCACGGCGCAGTAGAAGTAGGTCTCATTGCTGGTCTGGTACATGAGCAGTGCTGTGTTGTCCCCACCGTCTACTGTGCCAGCATCATCGACACACTGAAACGTGCCCCTCAACGGCTTATCTGCGGTGGTTGAAAACATGATGTTTACCACTCGACAAATTTATGGGAATACATAATGCATTCAGCGTAAATTGGATTATCAGCACGATGTCTTAGGAATTGAAATCCTCACGATTGTTATTTTTAATGATAGGCAATGCAATAATATTGTGAACTGATACTTCTTCACATAGATCACTATCTTAAATCGGTTTATTCGGGATATAAAACAATAAGCAACCAATAACATTAAAAAAAATAACAAAGTACATGAAGAAAATTTACAAATATGTTACTATAACGATACCGCACTATATGTCTCACCGTATTGAAAGTCTCCTTGGTAACACGAGTCGATGGTAAGTGCGCCGCCCTGAACGAAGGCTCTGGACTCGTAGGCAATCGTATCACAGCTAACAAGGTCCGGCGTCTCCTCGTACGTCACAGACCACGTGCTCCCCGGGGGCAGCTCGAAGGGGCATTCGGTGACCGGGAAGTTGAAAGGGGCTGGAAAGTTCACAAACAGAACAGCGACCGTATTTGTAGTAATTACACATTTCATGTCCGCGGCGAATTAATTGATCTTCTTTTAGCGGTTGAAACTTTAGCTGCAATATCGCTTACCAGAGTGGCGTAGCTGACCCAATGATGCGGAAACAAATTTCAGTTATTTAAAACTCTTCAAACTTGGTGGCATAAGTATAATGACAGTATTGGAAGTTAATTGTTTACAAAATGATTGTAGAAAATATATTCTATAATATATATATATATTCTATATTCTATATATTTTATATGTATATATTCTATATTATATATATATAATATATATATACATATATATACATATACACTCTACAATCATTTTGTAAACAATTAATTTTCAAATACTGTGATCAATTCATATATATATATATAGATTCATCTTTTAGGTATATAATGTGAGAATAAGTACCTACATCTGACGTAATAACGGAGGGAGTCACTGCGATCCAGCTCGGCAGAACATTGAACAGATGTGGTCCCTTTAAACATAAAACTCAATGTGATAAACGAACTATTTGAGCTACGTTGAATGAGAGCAAATTATGAAACGTCAGCAGAAGCCAGATATGGTTGGATATTGTGTTGAAGTAAATATCACGCCACTGTATTTTGTATCATTATAATTATGCAATCATTTGTAATAATTTATATTTATATAACATATTTTTTATAATCGGTAGGCACCCCATTTGAATAGTAACACAATTACGCGTTGACTCGGCATTCTAAATAATAATATGAATACATAGAAATATCATTATATAAAAATAAATACAAAATCTATAAAATCTAAAAATCTAATAATACACAAATTTAAAAGTATAACAATACACATATTTCCTGACTACGGCTGATGCATTCACACATACCCGATGACGTAGCGGCGGCACGATGTAGAAGTCCATTTTTATGACTTCCGAGAAGGCCTTCGTTGCAGGAGGTGTCGGTGGCCGCGTCCTGTGTGACGTAGCTATACCAACTACCCTCTCTGTGTGCCGTGACGCAGGTCAATACTGCAAGGAAACCTGATATTGCCTAGGTTCCACAGTCTCATTGTGTCCACTGAATAGCATAACAATGGAGACTCCTTTACAAATCCCGTTAAACAAACTAATAGTCTGGCTAATTAAATGTGTCTTATTGATACTCGGTAGCTTCATAGACACTTATATACCTAATGAGAAGAGACACACACCATGTGTTATTTAATAACTGAGGTATGGTAATTCAATTGGCACACATAACATTATAAGAAAACACCAACATCAGTCCGGCGTAACGAAAAACAATTTCCCCAGACTTAATTATCATTAGGTTTTACGAACGTTACTGAAATCATATTTAGTTTGAATCATAGTATATGACATAAAATAAAATAAAATGACATTTTATTAGATACCTTTTCGTGTTTATTGGGATCAAATATGCTTTAATATGCTGAATATAAAGTCGGGTTTAATATCCATGTTTAATCTTTTGTAGGCTATAACAACTAACGTTAATATTACCGTTGTTTGTCGTGTGGACGCCATCTTGAATGGCTGTCTTGATGTCGATCGTGTTATTGTTGTATTCCTTGTAGTGCATTGTCTCACCGGTTCTCTGTACAAACCAGTCGAATCCCTGCCATTCGGCTTGGAACACGCATTGTTCAGCGCAATGGCCAACTAACCACATAATGAATAACAGTGAATACATGTGACTAATTTATGAGGAAGTCACTTTGGAAATAATTAATATATATCTATATACATAGTTATTAATATATTCATTTATATTCCACACTGGAAGGCAACCAAAGTGCCGGTACATTTAATACGATATATAGACATAGTGCTTACTTTTATGAACGCTAACGACTCTGCATAGTCGCGTTTACTTTAACCGAAAGAAAAAAAACCACGAAATAAAGTTAAATATTAATGTGTTTCTTTTGAAATTAGCGATAATGCGTGACACGTATCTTCATTTGCGTAGTCATGCCATTCCGGGCTAAATACATAAGCGCCATTTGCAAATTTGCAAATAATGTAGAGATAGAATATTCTATACTCACGTAAACTCGAAAGTATCTGGAAGATCAGAAAACTTGACAAATAAGAAACATGAAAATGGTTAACTTATCACGCAAATTTTTAAATATTTGGATCTTCTACAATTTGCTTCAAATTTGGAGCACACAAAGACTCATAAGATAATAAATTGTAAGCGCACTTTAAATAAAATAAGTATAGTATAAGGTAAGAAGACAAATTCTCTTGTTTTAACAAAGTCGATAAAATATCAATGACATCATACAATGCACGTAATCTGTTTGATTGGCTACGTTGAAGCACGTGACTTACCAATATGAAGTAGCCCGTGAGAAGGTTTGGTCGTCCTGTTTAAAATTAAGAGGACACTTATTACATAATATAACTTATTACACAGTAAACGGGACAGAAATTAAAGGACTAAAATTAGATTTAAAGCAATTTAGTTTATTGTTTCAATAAGTTTCTTAAGCCGGTTTGGGATAAACTGAGGCCAATTCATATTGAAAAATATACACGTGAGCTTCATATATGAATCGACGGCCATGTGTCGTACAGATACTTTATTCAAGGAATTCATTTGCCTTTAGGCGGAGTATTCTATATTGCCACAGAAAATTCCAGAGAACATTCTAGAAAATCCGATAACTCACTTTCGCTTCACGGATTTACGAATTGGAAAAATGGGGGTGGGTGGGGGATCACTGAAAACTAGCGATAAAGGGGCTTGCGGGGTGGGGTGAAAATGACACCAATGTACGACCGAGGGGGTGTGTGGGTCCACACCTCGTCTTTTTTATTTTATGCGTGAGTATCAGATGAAGTGCATGTGCGAGTATACATACAGGGTTTCTTGATGAACATAGCAAAATGTTCCATTACATTAGATTAATGCGTCTCCACCTTTTTTCATACTTGTCTAGTTGCTGCTTTGCTAAAAGAACGTGTTTTTCCAACATAATATGGTACCTTAAGACGACCTTAAAAATATGAAAGCTGACAGGTGCCGCCTCACACTTCTGTTTATGAATAAAGTTTCTTGCAACAAGTAAACAGTAATTGAGGGCGAAATCTGCCGCGATATCTCCTAATAATAGTTGCAATTCATGCAGATGGACGTCTTCAGCGACATTACATTTCCACCAAGACAAAAAGTATTAACAGAATGTTCTTACAACGGGGCATGATATAAACCTGTGGATGATCCTATCAATACCATCGCAGTAATCACAAATGTCGTTTTCAGCCAGTCCCATTTAAAACAACCTACTTTTATATGGTACGAACGGATATAGAACAGAAAACTGGAAGAATTGCAATTTTGTTTCCAGAGATTTGCTGAAAGGTAACATACAATATTGGGACCATTCATCTTCTGAAACGCCGAACACTTCTATCCACTTGACGCGCTGTACAGTAGATGCTGGCATTGGAAGAAATTTCCAATACATTTGTCTACAGGTGTAATATCTCGCGTTCTTAACTGTGTGAGCGCGTTCAGCTTGAACGTCTTTGATCTTTAATTTCCAGTTATGTGGAATGGTTGAACGTAGCGAGTAATATTCTAAGAAATTAAAACACACACTATATTTATCTTTCAACTCTTGCTCCGAAAGTAAAAGATTATCTTCCCCTATTAAATCTTTCACCGTCTTAACGCCCTTAATACCAGTTTTCGTAAAAGATCGCCTTGTTTTCAATTGTGATAAAGGGATTAAACCAGGGAGATTCGGGTAGTGCATCAATTGCGGAACCTGGTTCGTGCTTTGACATTAGCTTTGATCTTTATAAAATAGAGGAACGTCACTTAAGGGAGAAGTTGGAACCGCGCACCTGGTACTAAACCAGGTACGTTTAAGTGATTTTACCTGATTGAAGTACGCAGGTGCTTTTAGGCCTCCTTCACTTATTGGGAGAGCCATAACATCTAATTTTACCTTTGGATTTTTGTTGTCCCACAAAAACGAATTGATTTGGCTTGTGTACCTTTCACCGCTTCTGGCGGAATGAACATGTTTGCTGTAACATAAGTTAACTGTGACAGGGCTAAGGATCTTAATACTAAGATTCTTCCTATCAACATTAAACTGCGCATTTTCCAGAGGTTCAAGAATTGCTTGAGAGCATCAAGCTTTGAGCCCAGATTTACATTTGCCATTTCATATTCATCTAGTGTGAATGTTACTCCAAGCGTATTCAAAAGCGGAGTGTTATTTCATTTTAAATTTAAAGTTCCAGGTGGGGGTCCTGCTTTGGAGCCGATCCAAATAGCTTCAGTTTTGTCCAGGTTACACACATGAGAAATTGTCCACAAGGTTGGGAAGGTTTTCCGCGGACTTTTCGTCGGCAAGAAAGGAGGAGGTATCATCGGCTTGTTGTGATATTTTAACCGTTTGTGTGCCTAATTTTCTTCCTTTAATATTTTCCTCTCGTCCGACTGCTATTGCTAGAAGCTCTACTGCAATAACGAACAAAAAAGGGGCTAGTGGGCATCCGGGCGCTCCTCTCTAAAGGAAACCAAACTGTTGTATAACCGTTATTTATCACACTGCTCAGGTTCCCTATGTATAGAGTTTTTACAAAGCTCCTGAAATTTTCCCCGAAATTAAATGCGACTAGAGCTTCATCAATGTAGGTCCATTCAATGGAGTCAAAGGCGTTCTCAAAGTCCAATAATAGAATTACTGCTGCTATATTTCTTGCACTTGAAATTCTCAGAGATTAGCCTTATATTTTCCCCTATGTTAATTTCTTTGACGTAACCGGTCTGATCGGAATTAATCATATAAGTCAAGAGAGGTTGAATTCGCCTGGTTAATGCTTTTGCTGCAAGTTTATAATCAACATTTAGCAATGATAGCGACCTCCAGTTTTTCACAAGAGACCGGTCCTTATCCTTTTTGGGAATAAGTGATATCACACCTCCTTTTTGGTCAGTAGACATGGTTTCATTTTCAAGTGCAAAAGGGTCGTTTAGGGTTAAACTCAGTTCTTCATGTGAAAATTTAATCTCGAGTTTATCTCGATGTGCCTCGCTCAGTTGAGGGATATCAGGATTTTCCAAGAACGTGTCGCTTAAGGTTTTATATTGGGTCTTCGTTTGGACGAATAAAGACTTTTATAAAACAACAGTTCTTCTCTTAGTATTTCACCAGGGTCTACAATGATTTTGTTATCGCCATTCTTTAGTTTTACTATGGATTTATTTTTGTAGTTTCTCTTTCCTAGACCGAGAAAATACTTTGTAGACCTTTCTCCCTGCTCAGCCCAGAGAATTTGCACATCAGATAACTATTCGAGTTCAGTTTTTACAGGAGAGACAAGATCGTGGTTTACCAGCCCATTAACAGCAGTGCGTTCCATTTCCCGTAACCGTTCAAGTACCTTTTCCCTATCCCTTCTTTGACTAGCTTTCATCTTTGAGAACAAAATTGTCACTTTACGTATTTCACACTTGATGATGTCCCACTTTAAGCCTTTATTTTGAATATGTGCGTATTTGTCTTTTGCGCCTATTAACAGGTCATTCATCTGTTTAACATAATATTCATCCCCTAATAAGCTTGCGTTGAATTTCCAAAATCCTGGACCGCAGAACTGGAATAGGCGCCCTTGGAGATAAACTGGTTTATGGTCGGATTTAAAAGGTACATCAGTGCGAATGGCTTTAACATGAGGCACTAGAGAGTCAGATACTAAAAGAAATCTAGCCTGCTTTTGGTTCTTCTGTGACCAGACTCCATGTATATTGCTTGACCCCAGGATTTCTTTTCCTCCAGATCTCACAGAGTTCCTGATCCTCAATAAATTCTAAGAGATTCGTGCGATAGTTGGATACTTTTTGTTGCATCATTTTTATCTAAGTTAGGATCAAGGGTTATGTTAAAATCCCCTCCCGTTATGAGATAATCACATTGTGATTTTACATCGTCTTTGGTGGGAGCATAAGTGTTTGCTATCATAAATTCAGTCTCGTCAAATAGTGTGTCTATCAATGAAATCCGACCGTTCTTATCAGTTCCCACGGATTTCGTTTTACCATCAATTTCAGGGGGAAACAGTATACAGACTCCTCTATCTTCAGAGAAATGGTTAAATTCAATTGTGCCCCCCCCATTCTCTTTGCCATCTTGGTTCATCTGTTATTACGCTATGCGTTTCTTGCAGTAAGACTAGACAGTTTTGATGAAATTTATGCAGATATCTAAACAATGACAGTCGTTTAAAGTCATTCCGTAGGCCTCGTTTATTTATACTGAGTATCTCTAGGTTAAAGGCCATAGATACTAGAATGGGTTTAAAGCTCTAAACAATCGACCTGCAACATAGCCGGGGTACGCTGCATTACTAATGCGTTACACACTGACACACATGTAAACATGGTACAAGAGGCACATAATACGCGATTCTGAGTAGCATACCTGTTCATCAATGAGACACGCTTACTTAGTATGACAAATAACGTGCTATAGCGAATTTTGTAATAATAGTAGAAAAGAGGGAATAGCAAAAGAAACAAACAGAACTCACGCTTGTGCGTTAGAAAAAGGCCGAACGGAATCGAGATGAGAAATGAAACCTCAGATGGCCTTGATTTGCATGTCAAACCGGCATTATTTCTCAACGAGGTTAATTTAAAAAACTTTAACCGTCAGCTTCAACCCCCCGTCCCCCACCCCCCCCCGCCAACGGGATCCGTCACTGGCAACAAACAGCGTGAGAAAACAATTCTAGAGTTCATCGGTTACTTTCAGGAGCGTCTGCACCAAATAGTGTCTAATTGTCACGCCGTTAAAATCTCGGAACGAAACCTCTACTAGATGATTTCATCATACATCATAACTAGGGAATGACTCACTGCTTACATTGATTACGGCGAGTGTAACCACACGGAGTACTTGAAGATGCAAACAAATTGCAGCAAACAGGCTGGCTGAGTGATCCCGGAAGAGGTGGTGTCCTGTTAAAGCCCATTGCGTGATACGAATATATGTATAAGCACGGCTGTGTCGGAAAGGTGAAGTGTGGTGAGCAGTATCTTCTTTAGAGGCACTAGTTCTTCTTCTGGAGCCGATTAGCGTTGTAATGTACATTATACTACCTATAAGTTTAACCTAAACTATCACAGCAACCGCTTGTCCTTCGTTAAACAGTGATAAACCTTCATAATTGGCCATGAGGACCGTAATGTTAAACTTTAATGACACAAAGAAAACAAAAATACATTGCTCAGTAGGGGTTGAACGAGTAGTGAACATGGCAGGTTTCTTGGCATACTGTTGATCGTTAAAATTAAATATATATATGCCAATGGAAGAAATGTACGGCAAAATTGATCCTTGTAGTGACGCAGATCAAGTAGTATTAGCTTACGTATGGGAGAGTGTAACAAAGGAATTAGGCATTTGACAATATTTGAAAAGTGAAAACCTTTTGGTACATTTCTTCATTGACTGCTGCGTGAGTGACTGAAATATAATTGTATTGAGTATTGTGTATCTCTCGGGGAACAAATATATGAAAGGAACTTAATAATATAAATATTGTGATTAGCGCCGCGACTGTAACCCTTGGGAATATCACCCTTGGGTGATTTAGGGCCGTTGTAATGGTGACTAAATGTTCTGCGTCAGGTTTATAACGTTAACTCGTGATAGAGACATATATACATGTATATATCATTACGCCGGCTCAGTATTGAAAGCTGAGGGTGATTACGGCAGACGATGTTACGTATTACTCACGTCGACCAGGGGTTCTACGATGATAGCTTTCGAGCACGCCAATGAAAAAACTTGACCTTTGTCTTATTGACGTTATCGACGTAGCCACTTCAGCATGGATCCGGTTTGTACAATCGAAGCGAATCACATGAGCGACTGGACGGCAGTCTCAATGGTTGGTGCATATTCAAGACGCTTTAAGGGGCCGGCGCGACAGCTCAGTGGGCTAGAGCGCTCGCATTGAGTGCTCTGGTCATCTGAGAGCCTAACGGCACGTGAGTCGGTGGTTCGAGCCCTGCTGTGGCAATGTCTGTGTGGTCGCAGGATAAAGATCCCATGGGTTTCTTCATAAAGGGTAAGGGGTTACCCCCGGGGACATGGCTCCACTCTCCCTTCCTTCTCCCATTGACGCGATATGACCAAACGTGGTTAAAGCTTCCTGAGTAACAAACCAACCGATCTCAATGAGACGCAACGACAGTCGATCTCAATGAAACCAGTCGACAGCCGATCTCAATGAGACCAGTCGACAGTCGATTTCAATGAGACCAGTTGACAGTCGATATCAATGAGACCAGTCGACAGTCGATTTCAATGAGACCAGTTGACAGTCGATATCAATGAGACCAGTCGACAGTCGATCTCAATGAGACCCGACGACAGTTGATCTCAATTACACCCGACGACAGTTGATCTCAATGAAACCAGTCGACAGTCGATCTGAATGAGACCAGTCGACAGTCGATCTCAATGAGACCAGTCGACAGTCGATCTCAATGAGACCAGTTGACAGTCGATCTCAATGAGACCAGTCGACGGTCGATCTCAATGAGACCAGTCGACAGGCGATCTCAGTGATACGCGACGAAAGTCGATCTGAATGAGACCAGTCGACAGTCGATCTCAATGAGACCAGTCCACAGTCGATTTCAATGAGACCCGACGACAGTCGATCTCAATGAGACCCGACGAGAGTCGATCTCAATGAGACCCGACGACAGTCGATCTCAGTGAGACCCGACGACAGTCGATCTCAATGAGACCAGTCGACAGGCGATCTCAGTGATACGCGACGAAAGTCGATCTGAATGAGACCAGTCGACAGTCGATCTCAATGAGACCCGACGAGAGTCGATCTCAATAAGACCCGACGACAGTCGATCTCAATGAGACCCGACGAAAGTCAATCTGAATGAGACCAGTCGACAGTCGATCTCAATGAGACCAGTCGACGGTCGATCTCAATGACACCCGACGACAGTCGATCTCAATGCGACCAGTTGATAGTCGATCTCAATGAGACCAGTCGACGGTCGATCTCAATGAGACCAGTCGACAGGCGATCTCAGTGATACGCGACGAAAGTCGATCTGAATGAGACCAGTCGACAGTCGATCTCAATGAGACCAGTCCACAGTCGATTTCAATGAGACCCGACGAGAGTCGATCTCAATGAGACCCGACGACAGTCGATCTCAGTGAGACCCGACGACAGTCGATCTCAATGAGACCAGTCGACAGGCGATCTCAGTGATACGCGACGAAAGTCGATCTGAATGAGACCAGTCGACAGTCGATCTCAATGAGACCCGACGAGAGTCGATCTCAATGACACCCGACGACAGTCGATCTCAATGAGACCCGACGAAAGTCAATCTGAATGAGACCAGTTGCCAGACGATCTCAATGAGACCAGTCGACAGTCGATCTCAATGAGACCAGTCGACGGTCGATCTCATTGACACCCGACGACAGTCGATCTCAATGCGACCAGTTGATTGTCGATCTCAATGAGACCAGTCGACGGTCGATCTCAATGACACCCGACGACAGTCGATCTCAATGAGACCCGACGAGAGTCGATCTCAATGAGACCCGACGAAAGTCAATCTCAATGAGACCAGTTGACAGTCGATCTCAATGAGACCAGTCGATCTCAATGAGACCCGACGAAAGTCGATCTCAATGAGACCCGACGACAGTCGATCTCAATGAGACCAGTCGACAGTCGATCTCAAAGAGACCAGTCGATCTCAATGAGACCCGACGACAGTCGATCTCAATGAGACCCGACGACAGTCGATCTCAAAGAGACCAGTCGATCTCAATGAGACCCGACGACAGTCGATCTCAATGAGACCAGTCGACAGTCGATCTCAAAGAGACCAGTCGATCTCAATGAGACCCGACGACAGTCGATCTCAATGAGACCAGTCGACAGTCGATCTCAAAGAGACCAGTCGATCTCAATGAGACCAGTTGGTAGTCGATCTCAATGAGACCAGTCGGCAGTCGATCTCAATGACACTCGACGACAGTCGATCTCAATGAGACCCGACGACAGTCGTTCTCAATGAGACCAGTCGACGTCTTCACGCGGGTGATTAGAAACAGTTAAAAAGGGTATTTGAATGAGGGGCCTCACTTCTCAGGTCCCTTATATCTTGACACATTTTAGGTGGCATAAAATTCATGTCTGCAATAATAAGAAAAACCGAAACAAATTCCCTCCGAATCCCCCGACTTTCTACTTCCTTCTACTTCTCGCCTCTGGATATTAACAACTGTCTGCAGTGGACACTTTAGTGCTGAGCTTTGTGCAGACACACCTCAGATCAAATCGGACGAAGTACTCTCTTGGGAAACGTATGTAAAGCTGTATAGCTACAGGATTGGTGGGTGTATGCCACTCACCTTTGGCTGCTGCCATTGTCTTGGACGACCAATCCGCTTGGGACCAAATGAACAGATTTGGGTTGTTCTGTATCCGGTTGTACACTTTCTACACTTGTATGATGTGTGTACATGTATGGAATTGACGCACACAGGTTTGTGCAGATTGTAAATGTCATTCGATTCTGGATTTTTCACTAACACAGAGTTAACATCTGGAAGTTTGGCGAATGTATCCGTCCTGCCTGAACGCTGAACTGGGCAGATACATAACAATTACAAACACGTCTTCCTGGTTCAGAATACAAGATATCCTCTACCTTCTTCTTTCGCCATAGACGTTGACTCCCATTGAAACTGGTGTCAGTACTTATCAATTCGCCCCGCATGGGTAGTTACTCAAGCAGATTGTCTGCTTGGTATTCCGAAAACAGAGAGAAGAGCAAAAATACCAATCGCTTATGCAGGTACTTAGCGCCGACCCGATGCACGGGGATCACGAATTAACAAAAATCAACCTTTCGAACCTGCAAAAGTTTCGTAATTTGTTGTGTAGTACATGGGACTGCGTGCTGTAAGTACGTGGTGCTTGAGTGGTATTAAATGTTCGTCTCACCCTTAGCTATTCGAGTAAGAGAGGGTCTAGAAAGGGTAAATGGCGACGCGCGACACAGGCATATTCGAAACATCGACATTCGACAGTAGATCCCAACATTCCGACACTAAGGATCTGAAAAAGAGAATTCGACGCAGATTTTGGAAAAAAAACGACACTGAACTTAGTCAAACAGCGACACGGAACGTCGTGAAAAACCGACATTCGACACTGAGAATTTTGCAAAAATCGACACTGAACACTCCCTTCTAGACCCCTAGTAAGGGTCTCGTGTTACACTGGATGGGGCAATATGAGAGCATCGACACTGGACAGTGAACGCCCCCTTCCAGACCCCTAGTAAGGGTCTCGTGTTACACTGGGTGGATAACTCTTCGCGCTGGTGTGATGTGGCGATGGGGAGAGACTATATATAAATATATATCCAACTAGGCTGCTACCGCCCCACTTTGGAATGGCGCTTTGCCATGGTTACGTTATTCAAGTGTCGGTGGGTACTGGGGCGGTCAAGCAATGATGGATTCCTGTCGTCATTCCAATTGTCGAAAAACATAATTCTGGTCTTAATCCATTATTTTATCTTACCCGGGATCATGCGCGGAGTGCAGTCGATTTCTGGTTAATATGCCATGGTACAGGGGCGGATCTAGGAATTTGTCACGGGGGAGGGGGGGGGGGATGCTCTTTAGAAAACTTGAGACCGGGGGGGGGGGTACTCGGATAACCCGATTTTAACAGTGTATGCTCATGTTCCCAAGGGGTCGGGGGGTTGCAACCCCCCTAAACCCCCCTCTGGATCCGCCTCGGCATTTATTGTTACTCACCCCGCGATCTGACGGAGATCACATGGTAATTAAAGCCTATTAAGCAAGCGGTTCCCAATTCGTAGGTAACTGATAAGGTTATGTTTCATCCAGTGGGCGATAATACGATGGCGTCGAGCACTTAAGCCAATCAGCGTTGAGATGATCACGCTCGGCGGGTTTTTGTGTACAAATGTTGGTGCTCATGAAGAAAAATAAGACTGATATGTAGATGTTACAGATAATGTGTGTATTGCAAGTCACACCGTCACTTTGTGGTATAATATGGAGCTTAATTAAAACTGAAACCGAAAGCAACTAGGTGCCACTGGTGATCTTACTCATGTGGTATTAATGCTATACAAAAGTTTCAGGGAAGAAATGTACAGACTCCAATCGGAGACATCATCTCATCCACAGAGATCCCACCCACCACCCCCAACCTTTAAAAAAACACGGATGCGCATAAGTATTTAGACTACAGATCCACACAGAAATAGGCCCCAGAGGGGCTTTTTGGACACGGCGATTTTTAAAATCTACAACGCGACATTGGGGTTGTCTTAGAATCGACATGCGACACAAGACTTAGCGACACGCGACATGGAACTTTTCTTAAAATCGACACCCGACATGGAGCTTTTCTTAAAATCGACACACGACATGGACCTTTTCTCAAAATCGACACGCGACATGGCTACCCCCCTCAGGGGCCCTAGAAATGTTATTGGGCTGTAGTTCTGGCTGTTTTGCTATGTGACAGATATTTATGCGATCGCTTAGGGCCCGTGAAATCAATCACATCGAGCTGAATGAAAGCCGCCCACGGGCGTTCGGCTGACGCTACACTGACTGTCTGTCCCATACGCCATCTTGTCGTCGCGCCGTTGTAGTAATTGTTACTAAATGGCCCGCTAGATGGAAGCACAATCCATCAGGTAACTGCGAAATGGCTCACTAGACGGCAGCACACGTTGTGTAATGTTCTACCAGGGGCCGTATTCATAATCGTAATATCAGGTTCAAAATACATAAGTAATCACACAACAGGTGGATTTTCTGAATTAAGATAGTGCTAGAATTATATCGAAGAAGATTACTTAATCATAAACACCACCACAACGAGCTGGTGAGGCTAAGACGAAAATGTAGGCCTACTTTTCGTGCGTAATTTAGGAGTGGATTATGAATACGGCCCCTGGGGCCGTATTCATATTCCGTATTCATATTCCCTGCGTAATCCACTTCTTGGGTGACTACTTATGTATTTTGAACCCGATAATCGCTCGACAAATCTTCAACTTAGCGCTAAGTCTAGTGGCGTAGCTTAAGTGGCGATTTTGAATACGGCCCCAGTACAAAGGGTGAGTTAGGATATGCGACCGGAGTAATCGGCCCAGATATTTGGAGCATGCGCACTCACACATTCCGCTCGTGAGCGGATCAATATAAACCGAACGTAAAGATGCAGGTAGATATATTACGCTATATATATTTAGCGTGTTGTGGGGCCGTGACGCCATGTTGGAAATCCTCGTGATCCCCCTCTTAATGAGGAGTAAGGTCTGGGAGTAAAATGTACCGCGTGGCCGCGCTATCGGACCACAATCTCCGCGTTCGGTTATGCACTCCGCGGAGTGCGACTACTCCGCTCGCCCCGCTCACCAAGATGGCACCACGGTCGTGTGGACAACTATGGGGGCTATGAAGAGCGAGCTCCCTCTGCTGGGAGAGTGCGTCGCTGACTGACAGCTAGCGACACTTAGCGATTGAGTCAAACGTTGCACGGTTGCGCCATGATGAAAGTTACAGGTATTTTTTTCCCCAGATACATATATATTTATATATATATCCCTGAAAATGTGCGTCCATAGCCCGCATGGTGACCCAGGATCCTGTTTATGTTATGTATTTTACGCCAAACCTTTTCTTGTTAATGTTATAACATTATGATGATTGGTAAGCTTTTCTTCTCCGTTACATTGGCGTAAGTTGACAAGTATGTGAGAGCTTCACCTCCCTCTAGTATGTGACAGTATGGGTTTAAACTGAATAATCACCGCGCAGGTTGGGAAAAAGGCCAATGCACATCATTCGAGACGCCACATGACACTCCAGCCCCTCCATCTATCCCATGTGAGAATAAAAACTAAAATTTCTGATATTTTCATATTTCAGAAATAGACATTGACAAATGAACAAGTGTTCCTACTATTATTTATCATTTCGTGTTAAGAGTGCTTCTGTGCCTTTATCACGAACAAGGTCAAGGTGCTACTAATAATTCAGATCTAATTTTTCTCTGATGATACTCTAAGTTGCTTCTGTGCTTCTGTGCCTTTATCACGAAAAGGGTCAACGTGCCACTAATATTTCAGATCTAATTTTTCTCTGATGATGCTCTAAGTTGCCACCACGAGTCAAAAATTTCGAACTACGGGATGGTGAAGTGGTGTATAAGATTCGGAGGTGGGGTAGATGGGTTAGAAGAAATGGAGAAATGCGTCCATGTATCTTTCAATTTATAAATAAAAAAATACGTGCTTTATTACTCATTCCTTCACTGCCCCACACCCCACGTCACCATCCGACATGCCGGATGTGTCACATGTTATTAAGTTGTAGTGAGAGGACAAGAAAATAGCTCAGATACAGGGACTCTGCGGGGTAGTGCAGGAAGTGAAGCGACGGCCTCGGGTTCATTATATGAAGTGAAAAGTAACTCGACCCTCTTCTAACTGTACAACACGACTCCCCTGTCTCTGCACGACACGCCGTATTGTTGTGATAGCACGAATCCGTATTGTAGTGGGAGCATGTCTCCGTATTTTAGTGGAAGCATGACTCTGTATTTTAGTGAAAGCATGAATCCGTATTGTAGTGGCAGCATAAATTCGTATTGCAGTGGTAGCTTGTCATCGAATTGATATCATGTCTATGTGTTGCGGAGTGAGTTTAGTTTATTTGACATATAAAATAAGTAAGCAGATTAGGAAATATCAGGTTACAATGTCAAAACATTGTTGTTTTTATCGCTTACTTCAGTTTATTCAGGGACTTGAATATGTGAAATATGAGTACGCACCTGACTAAAATTAATGAAAGTCCCCCCCCAAGCAAAATAAGCTTGGCGAATATTGTTCGCGACAATTTTTTATCCGGGTTGAATATCGCATTTAACATTCAGAATTAGAAAAAAAAAATATCTATATTCAGTGGCTCACAATTGAGGAGTTAAGCGGAAACCATTTTAAAAATAACACGAAACCATCGACATTAATGATTACTAGTGAATAATTTGGGACATTCAGTTTGAACATAATTTTGAACGAACCGTCTTCATCTTTACTTGGAAAAATCCCGGTAAGGGTTGATGTCTATAGGCCCACAGGATTATCAGACGCAGTGCTATTTTATAAGGTGGCTGAATATTTGGGCCACAAATAGGACATAAGCATGGAGCTGGGGGAAATATTCGGCCCTGTCGTTTCGAACTTACGGTCCAGGGGCCACACTACGGCAAGGAAACCTCCCGGGACGATGAATGATGATTGGCTGAACAGTGCCACAAGGTTACTTGCCCCGGCCCGGATTCGAACCCAGCACATAGTGTTCTGCGGTAGTAATAGCTATTGTTTGCTTGCTCATCACGGGCTACAAACCAACATTGCACAGTTTGAGGGATTCCGAACGTCACTCTGACTTATAGAAGCTTTCTATCTCCTCCATGGAACACACCCGCCACCACACCGCACCATGGCAACATGAGCGAGGCGGAAGTGGTTGCATGGGTGACTCCATATTTATATATATGAATAATATAAATAATTTTCCAATATGCATATATATATATATTATATATATATATGCATAGTGAGGCGTGCCTTCTTCCTGCTTGGTCTCTCCGTAATCGCACACTCCAGGATCTGGCGTAGCTGGAGGACGCGATTAGCTGTCACACTGTTAGCTGACAGCATGAGTTCGAGCCTATCACTCACTAATATCGCGGTGACCAGGAGCAGATCCCCGACAGAATCAAACGGAGAATTCTGGATGCCAATAAAACAATTATGTAAAATTAGATTCAAGAATGTTCTCCAGTTTGATGGGTTTGCACGGAGTCCTTGATCTGTGATGGGGGATTAATGCACACAAGGGTGAAACCTTAATTATGTACTGTGTGCGACACAAGCACCGCCCAACGACTAATGGGTTGGTTGTATATTTTAGGAGGTCGTTTTAACCACTTTTGTTCATATAGCGTTTCCTGCGACTAATGGGTGAGGAGAACGAAGGGAGAGGGGTGGAGGGGGTGGGCCGGGGGGGGGGGTGGTAGCGCCCGTAGATCGGGCCTGGCGACCCATGGTCCCCGCACGACCCAGAATCCTCGCATGATGACCCATGGTCCCCGCATGGTGACCCAGGGTCCACGCATGGTGACCCAGGGTCCACGCATGGTGACCAAAGGTCCACGCCTTTTGACCCAGGGTCCTCGCATGGTGACCCAGGGTCCTCGCATGGTGACCCAGGATCCTCGCATGGTGACACAGGGTCCCCGCATGGTGACCCAGGGTCCGCGTATGGTGACACAGGGTCCTCGCATGGTGACCCAGGGTCCACGCATGGTGACCCAGGGTCCCCGCATGGTGACACAGGGTTCTCGCATGGTGACCCAGGGTCCACGCATGGTGACCCAGGGTCCACGCATGGTGACACAGGGTCCTCGCATGGTGACCCAGGGTCCTAGCATGGTGACACAGGGTCCACGCATGGTGACACAGGGTCCCCGCATGGTGACACAGGGTCCCCGCATGGTGACACAGGGTCCTCGCATGGTGACCCAGGATCCTCGCATGGTGACACAGGGTCCCCGCATGGTGACACAGGGTCCTCGCATGGTGACACAGGATCCTCGCATGGTGACCCAGGGTCCACGCATGGTGACCCAGGGTCCACGCATGGTGACACAGGGTCCTCGCATGGTGACCCAGGGTCCTCGCATGGTGACACAGGGTCCACGCATGGTGACCCAGGGTCCCCGCATGGTGACACAAGGTCCTCCCATGGTGACCCAGGATCCTCGCATGGTGACACAGGGTCCCCGTATGGTGACACAGGGTCCCCGCATGGTGACACAGGGTTCTCGCATGGTGACCCAGGGTCCCCGCATGGTGACACAGGGTCCTCGCATGGTGACCCATGATCCTCGCATGGTGACACAGGGTCCCCGCATGGTGACACAGGGTCCTCGCATGGTGACCAAAGGTCCACGCATGGTGACCCAGGGTCCTCGCATGGTGACCCAGGGTCCTCGCATGGTGACACAGGATCCTCGCATGGTGACACAGGGTCCCGCATGGTGACCCAGGGTCCGCGTATGGTGACACAGGGTCCTCGCATGGTGACCCAGGGTCCACGCATGGTGACACAGGGTCCACGCATGGTGACACAGGGTCCTCGCATGGTGACCCAGGGTCCACGCATGGTGACCCAGGGTCCACGCATGGTGACACAGGGTCCTCGCATGGTGACCCAGGGTCCTAGCATGGTGACACAGGGTCCACGCATGGTGACACAGGGTCCCCGCATGGTGACACAGGGTCCCCGCATGGTGACACAGGGTCCTCGCATGGTGACACAGGGTCCTAGCATGGTGACACAGGGTCCTCGCATGGTGACACAGGATCCTCGCATGGTGACCCAGGGTCCACGCATGGTGACCCAGGGTCCACGCATGGTGACACAGGGTCCTCGCATGGTGATCCAGGGTCCTCGTATGGTGACACAAGGTCCACGCATGGTGACCCAGGGTCCACGCATGGTGACCAAAGGTCCACGCATGGTGACCCAGGGTCCTCGCATGGTGACCCAGGGTCCTCGCATGGTGACCCAGGATCCTCGCATGGTGACACAGGGTCCCCGCATGGTGACCCAGGGTCCGCGTATGGTGACACAGGGTCCTCGCATGGTGACCCAGGGTCCACGCATGGTGACCCAGGGTCCCCGCATGGTGACACAGGGTTCTCGCATGGTGACCCAGGGTCCACGCATGGTGACCCAGGGTCCACGCATGGTGACACGGGGTCCTCGCATGGTGACCCAGGGTCCTAGCATGGTGACACAGGGTCCACGCATGGTGACACAGGGTCCCCGCATGGTGACACAGGGTCCCCGCATGGTGACACAGGGTCCTCGCATGGTGACCCAGGATCCTCGCATGGTGACACAGGGTCCCCGCATGGTGACACAGGGTCCTCGCATGGTGACACAGGATCCTCGCATGGTGACCCAGGGTCCACGCATGGTGACCCAGGGTCCACGCATGGTGACACAGGGTCCTCGCATGGTGACCCAGGGTCCTAGCATGGTGACACAGGGTCCACGCATGGTGACCCAGGGTCCCCGCATGGTGACACAAGGTCCTCCCATGGTGACACAAGGTCCTCCCATGGTGACCCAGGATCCTCGCATGGTGACACAGGGTCCCCGTATGGTGACACAGGGTCCCCGCATGGTGACACAGGGTCCACGCATGGTGACACAGGGTCCCCGCATGGTGACACAGGGTCCTCGCATGGTGACCCATGATCCTCGCATGGTGACACAGGGTCCCCGCATGGTGACACAGGGTCCTCGCATGGTGACCAAAGGTCCACGCATGGTGACCCAGGGTCCTCGCATGGTGACCCAGGGTCCTCGCATGGTGACCCAGGATCCTCGCATGGTGACACAGGGTCCCCGCATGGTGACCCAGGGTCCGCGTATGGTGACACAGGGTCCTCGCATGGTGACCCAGGGTCCACGCATGGTGACACAGGGTCCACGCATGGTGACACAGGGTCCTCGCATGGTGACCCAGGGTCCACGCATGGTGACCCAGGGTCCACGCATGGTGACACAGGGTCCTCGCATGGTGACCCAGGGTCCTAGCATGGTGACACAGGGTCCACGCATGGTGACACAGGGTCCCCGCATGGTGACACAGGGTCCCCGCATGGTGACACAGGGTCCTCGCATGGTGACCCAGGATCCTCGAAGGGTGACCCAGGGTCCGAGCATGGTGACACCGGGTCCTCGCATGGTGACACAGGATCCTCGCATGGTGACCCAGGGTCCACGCATGGTGACCCAGGGTCCACGCATGGTGACACAGGGTCCTCACATGGTGATCCAGGGTCCTCGCATGGTGACACAGGGTCCACGCATGGTGACCCAGGGTCCCCGCATGGTGACACAAGGTCCTCCCATGGTGACCCAAGATCCTCGCGTGGTGACACAGGATCCCCGCATGGTGACACAGGGTCCTCGCATGGTGACACAGGATCCTCGCAGGGTGACCCAGGGTCCACGCATGGTGACCCAGGGTCCACGCATGGTGACACAGGGTCCACGCATGGTGACACAGGGTCCTCGCATGGTGACCCAGGGTCCTCGCATGGTGACCCAGGATCCTCGCATGGTGACACAGGGACCTCGCATGGTGACACAGGATCTTCGCATGGTGACACAGGGTCCCCGCAAGGTGACCCAGGGTCCCCGCATGGTGACCCAGGGTCCTCGAAGGGTGACCCAGGGTGCTAGCATGATGACCCATGGTCCTCGAAGGGTGACCCAGGGTCCTAGCATGGTAATCCAGGGTCCCCGCATGGTGATCCAGGGTCCTCGCATGGTGATCCAGGGTCCTAGCATGGTGACACAGGGTCCTTGCATGGTGATCCATGGTCCCCGCATGGTGATCCAGGGTCCTCGCATGGTGACCCAGGGTCCTAGCATGGTGACACAGGGTCCTTGCATGGTGACCCAGGGTCCACGCATGGTGACACAGGGTCCTTGCATGGTGACCCAGGGTCCTAGCATGGTGACACAGGGTCCACGCATGGTGACCCAGGATCCTCGCATGGTAACACAGGGTCCCCGCATGGTGACACATGGTCCTCGCATGGTGACACAGGATCCTCGCATGGTGACACAGGGTCCTCGCATGGTGACACAGGGTCCTCGCATGGTGACACAGTGCATGGGGGCAGTGGTCAGTGAGTGAGCGCAGTGGTCAGTGGGTGGGCGCAGTAGTCAGTGGGTGGGCGCAGTAGTCAGTGGAGGGGCGCAGTGGTCAGTGGGTGGGCGCAGTGGTCAGTGAGTGGGCGCAGTGGTCAGTGGGTGAGCGCAGTGGTCAGTGGATGGGCGCAGTAGTCAGTGGGTGGGCGCAGTAGTCAGTGGATGGGCGCAGTAGTCAGTGGGTGGGCGCAGTAGTCAGTGGAGGGGCGCAGTGGTCAGTGGGTGGGCGCAGTGGTCAGTGGATGGGCGCAGTAGTCAGTGGATGGGCGCAGTGGTCAGTGGGTGAGCGCAGTGGTCAGTGGATGGGCGCAGTAGTCAGTGGGTGGGCGCAGTAGTCAGTGGAGGGGCGCATTGGTCAGTGGGTGGGCGCAGTGGGTAGTGGGTGAGCGCAGTAGTCAGTGGATGGGCGCAGTGGTCAGTGGGTGAGCGCAGTGGTCAGTGGATGGGCGCAGTAGTCAGTGGGTGGGCGCAGTAGTCAGTGGAGGGGCGCAGTGGTCAGTGGGTGGGCGCAGTGGGTAGTGGGTGAGCGCAGTAGTCAGTGGATGGGCGCAGTGGTCAGTGGGTGAGCGCAGTGGTCAGTGGGTGAGCGCAGTAGTCAGTGGAGGGGCGCAGTGGTCAGTGGAGGGGCGCAGTAGTCAGTGGGTGAGCGCAGTGGTTAGTGGGTGAGCGCAGTGGTTAGTGGGTGGGCGCAGTGGTTAGTGGGTGGGCACGGTGGTTAGTGGGTAGGCGCAGTGGTCAGTGGGTGAGCGCAGTGGTTAGTGGGTGGGCGCAGTGGTTAGTGGGTGGGCGCAGTAGTCAGTGGAGGGGCGCAGTGGTCAGTGGGTGAGCGCAGTGGTCAGTGGGTGGGCGCAGTGGTTAGTGGAGGGGCCCAGTAGTCAGTGAGTGGGCGCAGTAGTCCGTTGGTGGGCGTAGTGGTCCGTGGGTGGGCGCAGTGGTCAGTGGGTGGGCGCAGTGGTTAGTGGAGGGGCCCAGTAGTCAGTGAGTGGGCGCAGTAGTCCGTTGGTGGGCCTAGTGGTCAGTGGGTGGGCGCAGTGGTCAGTGGGTGGGCGCAATGGTTACTGGAGGGGCGCAGTGGCCAGTGGATGGGCGGATTGGTCAGTGGGTGAGCGCAGTGGTCAGTGGAGGGGCTCAGTGGACAGTGTATGGGCGCAGTAGTCAGTGAATGGGCGCAGTGGTCTTTGGAGGGGCGCAGTAGTCAGTGGGTGAGCGCAGTGGTTAGTGCGTGAGCGCAGTGGTTAGTGGGTGGGCGCAGTGGTTAGTGGGTGGGCGCAGTGGTTAGTGGGTGGGCGCAGTGGTCAGTGGGTGAGCGCACTGGTTAGTGGGTGGGCGCAGTGGTTAGTGGGTGGGCGCAGTAGTCAGTGGAGGGGCGCAGTGGTCTGTGGGTGAGGGCAGTGGTCAGTGGGTGGGCGCAGTGGTTAGTGGAGGGGCGCAGTAGTCAGTGAGTGGGCGCAGTAGTCCGTTGGTGGGCGTAGTGGTCAGTGGGTGGGCGCAGTGGTCAGTGGGTGGGCGCAGTGGTCAGTGAGTGGGCGCAGTAGTCCGTTGGTGGGCGGATTGGTCAGTGTGTGAGCGCAGTGGTCAGTGGAGGGGCTCAGTGGACAGTGTATGGGCGCAGTAGTCAGTGAATGGGCGCAGTGGTCTTTGGAGGAGCGCATTGGTCAGTGGGTGGGCGCAGTGGTCAGTGGGTGGGCGCAGTTGTCAGTGGAGGGGCGCAGTGGTCAGTGGGTCAGTGCAGTGGTCAGTGGGTGGGCGCAGTGGTCAGTGGAGGGGCACAGTGGTCAGTGGATGGGCGGATTGGTCAGTGGGTGGGCGCAGTTGTCAGTGGAGGGGCGCAGTGGTCAGTGGGTAAGCGCAGTGGTCAGTGGGTGGGCGCAGTATTCAGTGGAGGGGCGCAGTGGTCAGTGGGTGAGGGCAGTGGTCAGTGGGTGGGCGCATTGGTTACTGGAGGGGCGCAGTGGTCAGTGGATGGGCGGACTGGTCAGTGGGTGAGTGCAGTGGTCAGTGGAGGGGCTCAGTGGACAGTGAATGGACGCAGTGGTCTTTGGAGGGGCGCATTTGTCAGTGGGTGGGCGCAGTGGTCAGTGGGTGGGCGCAGTTGTCAGTGGGTGGGCGCAGTGGTCAGTGGAGGGGCTCAGTGGTCAGTGGGTGGGCGCAGTGGTCAGTGGGTGTGCGCAATGGTTACTGGAGGGGCGCAGTGGTCAGTGGGTGGGCGCAGTGGTCAGTGGTGGGCGCAGTGGTCAGTGGGTGGGCGCAGTGGTCAGTGGTCAGTGGGTAGATGCAATGGTCAGTGGGTGGGCGCAGTGGTCAGTGGTGGGCGCAGTGGTCAGTGGGTGGGCGCAGTGGTCAGTGGTAGGCGCAGTGGTCAGTGGGTGGGTGCAGTGGTCAGTGAAGGGGCTCAGTGGTCAGTGAGTGGGCGCAGTGGTCAGTGAGTGGGCGCAGTAGTCAGTGGTGGGCGCAGTGGTCAGTGGGTGGGCGCAGTGGTTAGTGGGTGGGCGCAATGGGTACTGGAGGGGCGCAGTGGTCAGTGAGTGGGCGCAGTGGTTAGTGGGTGGGCGCAGTGGTTAGTGGGTGGGCGCAGTGGTCAGTGAGTGGGCGCAGTGGTTAGTGGGTGGGCGCAGTGGTCAGTGAGTGGGCGCAGTGGTTAGTGGAGGGGCGCAGTGGTCAGTGAGTGGGCGCAGTGGTCAGTGGGTGGGCGCAGTAGTCAGTAAGTGAGCGCAGAAGTCAGTGGGTGGGCGCAGTAGTCAGTAGGTGGGCGTAGGGATCAGTGGGTGGGCGCAATGGTTACTGGAGGGGCGCAGTGGTCAGTGGGTGGGCGCAATGGTTACTGGAGGGGCGCAGTGGTCAGTGGGTGGGCGCAATGGTTACTGGAGGGGCGCAGTGGTCAGTGGGTGGGCGCAATGGTTACTGGAGGGGCGCAGTGGTCATTAGGTGGGCGCAATGGTTACTGGAGGGACGCAGTGGTCAGTGGGTGGGCGCGATGGTGAGTGGTGGGCGCAGTGGTCAATGGGTGGGCGCAGTGGTGAGTGGGTAGGTGCAATGGTCAGTGGGTGGGCGCATTGGCCAGTGGTGGGCGCAGTGGTCAGTGGGTGGGCGCAGTGGTCAGTGGTGGGCGCAGTGGTTAGTGAGTGGGCGCAGTAGTCAGGGAATGAGCGCAGTGGTCAGTGGGTGGGCGCAATGGTTACTGGAGGGGTGCAGTGGTCCGTGGGTGGGCGCAATGGTTACTGGAGGGGCGCAGTGGTTAGTGGGTGGGCGCAATGGTTACTGGAGGGACGCAGTGGTCAGTGGGTGGGCGCGATGGTGAGTGGTGGGCGCAGTGGTCAGTGGGTGGGCGCAGTGGTGAGTGGGTAGGTGCAATGGTCAGTGGGTGGGCGCATTGGTCAGTGGTGGGCGCAGTGGTCAGTGGGTGGGCGCAGTGGTCAGTGGTGGGCGCAGTGGTTAGTGGGTGTGCGCAGTAGTCAGGGAATGAGCGCAGTAGTCAGTGGGTGGGCGCAGTGGTCAGTGAGTGGGCGCAGTGGTCAGTGGTGGGCGCAGTGGTTAGTGGGTGTGCGCAGTAGTCAGGGAATGAGCGCAGTAGTCAGTGGGTGGGCGCAGTGGACGCAGTAGTCAGTGGGTGGCCGCAGTGGTCAGTGGGTGGGCGCCGTAGTCAGTGGGTGGGCGCAGTGGTCAAGGAAAGGGCGCACTTGTCAGTGGGTGGGAGCAGTGGTCAGTGCGTGGGCGTAGTGGTCAGTGGGTGGGCGCAATGGTTACTGGAAAGGCGCAGTAGTCAGTGGGTGGGCGCTGTGGTCCGTGGGTAGGCGCAGTGGTCAGGGGTGGGGGCAGTGGTCAATGAAGGAGCGCAGTAGTCAGTGGATGGCCGCAGTGGTCAGTGAGTGGGCGCAATGGTCAGTGGGTGGGCGCAGTGGTCGGTGGAGGGCGCAGTGGTCGGTGGAGGGCGCAGTGGTCAGTGGAGGGGCGCAGTGGTCAATGGAGGGGCGCAATGATCAGTGGGTAGGCGCAGTGATCAGTGGAGGGCCGCAGTGGTCCGTGGGTGGGCTCAGTGATCAGTGGGTAGGCGTAGTGGTCAGTGGGTGAGCGCAGTGGTCAGTGGGTGGGCGCAGTGGTCAGTGGTGGGTGCAGTGGTTAGTGGGTGGGCGCAGTGGTCAGTGGGTGGGCGCAGTGGTTAGTTGGTGGGCGCAGTGGTCAGTGGTGGGCGTAGTGGTTAGTGGGTGGGCGCAGTAATCTGTGGATGGGCGCAGTGGTCAGTGGGTGGGCTCAGTGGACAGTAAATGGGCGCAGTGGTCAGTGGGTGGGCTCAGTGGACGGTGAATGGGCGCAGTGGTCAGTGGGTGGGCGCAGTGGTTCGTGGGTGGGTTCATTGGGCAGTGAAGGGGCGCAGTGGTCAGTGAAGGAGCGCGGTGGTCAATAGATGGCCGCAGTGGTCAGTGGGTGGGCGCAGTGGTCAGTGGAGGGGCGCAATTGTCAGTGGATAGGCGCAGTAGTCAGTGGAGGGGCGCAGTTTTTCAGTGAAGGGGCGCAATGGTCAGTGGGTGGGCGCAGTGGTCAGTGGGTGGGCGCAGTGGTCAGTGGAGGGGCGCAGTTTGTCAGTGAAGGGGCGCAATGGTCAGTGGTTAGGCGCAGTGGTCAGTGGGTGGGCGCAGTGGTCAGTGAAGGGGCGCAATGGTCAGTGGGTGGGCGCAGTGGTCAGTGGAGGGGCGCAGTTTGTCAGTGAAGGGGCGCAATGGTCAGTGGTTGGGCGCAGTGATCTGTGGAGGTCGGCAGTGGTCAGTGGGTGGGCTCAGTGGTCAGTGGGAGGGCACAGTGGTCAATGGAGTGGTGCAGTAGACAGTAGAGGGGCGCAGTGGTCAGTGGAGGAGCGCAGTGGTCAGTGGGTGGGCGCAGTGATCAGTGGAGGGTCGCAGTGGTCAGTGGAGGGGTGCAGTGGTCAGTGGGTGGGCGCAGTGGTCCGTGGGTGCGCGCAGTGATCAGTGGGTAGGCACAGTGGTCAGTGGGTGGGCGTTGTGGCCAGTGAGTGGGCGCAGTGGTCAGTGGGTGGGCGCAGTGGTCAGTGGGTGGGCGCAGTAGTCAGTGGGTAGGCGTAGTGGTCAGTGGGTGGGCGGTCAGTGAGTGGGCGCAGTGGTTAGTGGAGGGGCGCAGTAATCAGTGAGTGAGCGCAGTAGTCTATACATAGACTGTGTTTGTTTATGCGCAACCTGTTGAAGGTTTACTGTTTATGTTTACCTCTGTTGAAGAATCTTCAACGTAAACTTATTGAGGATAAAGAAACGCGTTTACTGTGTATTGGTGTTTCTGTTGAATATGTTGACGTCATGATGTAAACCAACGTGTCAACAAGATTGAACTTGAAGAAGTTGAAGCAAACTTGTTGAGGTTTCTTATTTGGTGAGAATAAAAAAACGCGCTTGAGCAGGTTTACGTTTAAGGTTTGTTTGAACTTAAACCTGTTGAGAATAAACAGACGCGCTCATAAACTTCCTTAAATGGCGTGATGGTTGCGGTTTAAGCGGATTGTCTATTGCAGACGTATACTCAGCGACAGACCGACAGCGTATGACCGACTTGTATAATTACCAGCCAAACGCGTGCACCGCGACCACCGCGCTACGGACAACCCGGAAGTAATAAGACCTGATCCATGATGGACATCTATATGCAGTTCCCTAATACTATATATTATGTACCAAGCGGTTGCGATATATATATATGTATACATATATATGGTATATATATGCATGGTGTAAGTAGGCCTATAATTATTATATATATATAACATATATGGTATAAATATAATATATATGATATATATGCATGGTGTAAATAGGCCTATATATATGGTATATATATAATATATATGGCAGATATATATAAATTATATGTATAAAATATATGTATAAAATATATGGTATATATACTTTATATAGTATCATTAACTGATAGCTACGTGTAGTGTAGAATGATATGAATACAACATCAACAGTTTAACTCAAATTAGCATTATTGCAAATCCAGAAGAATGCATCATTGTCCTCATTTAACATGTGTTAGTTCAGAGTGTGCCTATACACTGACCGCGCAGTATATAAAGTGGAGGGAAGGGGGGTGGGGGGGGGGGGGGGTAAAATGGCTTAAAGAAACTTTGGCGGACCAAACTATGTACAACCACCAACCGGATGTGAGGCGTATTCGGGACCTTATACGCTTAGCCGTACATATACCTCGCCATATATCTGATGCACGTTGTGTGGTACGCTACAGATCAGCAAGCCGCCCAACTGGCGGACGGACTCTCACGGATGTGCGGTCGTATCGCTTACAGTTCACACCCAGGCCTCCCGGATCACCATGGTGTGGCGTGCGTGCAGTGTTCACAGCGGCCGGCAGGCGGCGTAACGGTACACGCAGCATGCCCGGGGTATTAACGCAAAGAAACAAAAATCATCAGACAAATTACAGGCCCAGTAGTCGCTGACCGTATTCTGACTTCCTGGATCAAGGTTTGTTCCTGGATCGCTTGGATCACATCTAACGGACCCAATGTGGGTCTCGTGGGGCCCTCAGTCCGTCCCGCCCATGGATCAGCACGACATATTCCGTGGGGGAGGTACTTAATACCTTGCTGGGTTTGGGGGGTTCCGCGGTAAAGCCCTCCCTTTTTCACCGCCAAAATTCGCTCGGTCGGGGCGTTTTACCGCAAAAAAACCCGCTAGAAAGGGGTATGTCTTCCCGGCAACCCGCTCTATGAACGCACATTTTCAGAGCCCCCCCCCCACCACCGCCCGGTGGCAAGTTTTAAAATATCCGCTGTATAGGGGTATCTTTTCCATCATAAATATCCGCTCCATGACCCCCCCACCAGACTTGAATAATAGTGCCCCCCCCCCTCCACCCCCGGGGGCGACATACCCAGCGTCCCCACAACGCACCGCGGAGCCGCCACGGGCCTGATCGGTCGTCAGAACTGAAGCCCTGGACACTCACATCAGAAGTCACCAGTCACCAGGATACAGCCTGAGAGCTTACGTTGATTGGAGAAGACCTTGTCAATGTGAGACGCAGATACTGTAATCCTCGTGGATGGCATTTCAAGGTGCGTTGGTGGACTTTTTGGCTAAACTGCAGTTTCGGGCCCGAGGGGAACCAGCTGTACGACATCGTCAACACTGCCGGCATCTTTATATTGTATTACATCGAGATATTAATGTTGGATTGACATTGACATGTTAGATTGACATTGACATGTTGGATTGACATTGACATGTTGGATTGACATTTACATGTTGGATTGACATTGTCACGTTAGATTGACATTGACATGTTGGATTGACATTTACATGTTAGATTGACATTGACATGTTGGATTGACATTTCAATGTTGGATTGACACTTCAATGTTGGATTAACATTGTCACGTTGGATTAACATTGTCACGACATTGTCACGTTGGATTGACTATATCACGTTGAATTGACATTGTACTGTCGGATAGGCATGTTATTGTAGGGTTGAAACCACCATCTTGTCAGTTCCCACGGGGTGCTCCAAGCGGCGACACGCGGTGCATATGTCCTATATAGTGGGCGAATGTCTCTTCTTTTCCGAAAAGGAAGCTACGATTAGAAATTGACATATTGCTCACCATCATCAGATGTCCATTGTTTACAGAAGTCAACACCTGAAACCGCGAGCCACACTGGGGCTGCCTCATTCCCCCAGTGGCCACGTCATGCCTGACTGGAGGAGGGTGACTGGGGGACTTCTGTTCCTACTACACCTGGTGTTAGTGCAGACACAAGGTACGTCTGTGTATAATGTTGGTTGGTTTTATATTCAGGAGGCTTTAATCCCTTTTGGTCATACCGCGTCAATGGGAGAAGGAAGGGAGAGTAGAGCCATGTCCGCGGGGGTAACCCCTACTCTTTAGGAAGCAAGACATGGGATCTTTATCCTGCGACCACACAGACATGGCAACAGCAGGGCTCGAACCACCGACCCACGTGCCGTTAGGCTCTCAGGTGACCGGGGCACTCAATGCGAGCGCTCTAGCCCGCTGAGCTGTCGCGCCGGCCACCTGTATATAATGAGATTCACTCGTAAGTGTTGAGTGGTTCAATCTGTATTTGACAACGGAGTGTGACGTAGCGAGGCACCACGTGACACAATAATATATCAGATGTAATGCAGCAATATTGAAAGTGTATTATCTCATGATTGAAATAAAGGTATGCTGGTGGCATAACTCGTCTATGAGGAAACCTATCTATCTATGGCAGAACCTTGGCTCTGGTTTTATGCCTAAGCCTACGTACGGTAAGGTGGGGTAACGTGTGACAATGCTCAGATATACATGTGCGGATTCAGGTAGATGGGGGGAAGGGGGCAATGAATAAACTATTAAGACACTTTAATAGTTTATTCATTGCTCGATCCATGCCCCCTTTTTGAGCGAGGATGCTTGGTAACTGTACGCCATCAGAGGCGTAGTTGACCACCCATATTATTTTGTGGACCCCCTGTTTCGGTGCCCCCTCGATCCGGTCTACCCTCCCCCCCGCCTCCCGGATGTAGGAATTTCGAACCCAAAGAGGAAACCCCCCCCCCCTTTTAAAGTCCGGACATTGGCATATCCGGCAATTTGTGCCATGGGCGAGAAATGTGGGATGCCATCATAGTCGAGGCCATATAATTCATTGTCATTATTTTTTTATGATAACAAAAGAGATAAAGCGGAAAACAACATCAGCCCACCAGAAACTTCCGTTAACGTGTTTAACAATATGTCTAAAAAGTAGCCAAAATTTCGCGCTGATTATTTCAGTCACCACCTGTATTGGGTAAAGTTATGTTATGTTATTGAAGTTACTCATATAACAATATTTCCCCACAATAAATAACAGGGCATCTTCTTAAAGCTTTGTTTTTTTGCCAAACTTCTGCATCTCGTGTGGGAAAGTGGTTTTCTTGCGTGTCAAGGACATTTCTTCAAAATATGTCAATTTCTGTTTCCTTTACAGACTGTAACTTCGGGCCGGGGTGTAGGTTTCCATGCATGTGTGCAGCTAACGCCACCTGCCATGCACTCACAGGCCAGTGTGGTTCAGGCTGTCTCCAGAACCATCCGCCAGGCTATCCGGACGTACTCTGGAGCGGTCCCGGGTGCCAGACAGGTGAGTCCGAAGCTGTGGTTCATGCGGCATCGCCTCGCCCAGATGTTAACATCTAATTACTGTGGCGCACTGCCCATTGTGGGGATGATCAAGATTCTCATTATTTATAAACTCAAATAAGAGTAGTTTGTTGAAGTCATCCCCTATATGTAACATCGCCTTCTGGCCTCACACGCCTTCCCCCCATCGCCTTCTGGCCTCCCACGCCTTCCGACCATCACCTTCTGGCCTCGAACGCCTTTCCGCCATCACCTTCTGGCCTCACACGCCTTTCCGCCATCACCTTCTGGCCTCACACGCCTTCCGCCCATCGCTTTCTGGCCTCGCACGCCTTCCGACCATCACCTTCTGGCCTCAAACGCCTTTCCGCCATCACCTTCTGGCCTCACACGCCTTTCCGCCATCACCTTCTGGCCTCACACGCCTTTCCGCCATCACCTTCTGGCCTCACACGCCTTCCTCCCATCGCTTTCTGGCCTCGCACGCCTTCCGACCATCACCTTCTGGCCTCGAACGCCTTTCCGCCATCACCTTCTGGCCTCACACGCCTTTCCGCCATCACCTTCTGGCCTCACACGCCTTTCCGCCATCACCTTCTGGCCTCACACGCCTTCTCCCCATCGCTTTCTGGCCTCGCACGCCTTCCGACCATCACCTTCTGGCCTCGAACGCCTTTCCGCCATCACCTTCTGGCCTCACACGCCTTTCCGCCATCACCTTCTGGCCTCACACGCCTTTCCGCCATCGCCTTCTGGCCTCGCCCGCCTTCCCGCCATCACCTTCTGGCTTCACACGCCTTCCCGCCATCACCTTCTGGCCTCGACTGCCTTCCCGCCATCACCTTCTGGCCTCGCCCGCCTTCCCGCCATCACTTCTGGCCTCGAACGCCTTTCCGCCATCGCATTCTGGCCTCACACGCCTTTCCGCCATCACCTTCTGGCCTCGCCCGCCTTTCCGCCATCACCTTCTGGCCTCACACGCCTTTCCGCCATCACCTTCTGGCCTCGCCCGCCTTCCCGCCATCACCTTCTGGCCTCGAACGCCTTTCCGCCATCACATTCTGGCTTCACACGCCTTTCCGCCATCACCTTCTGGCCTTGCCCGCCTTTCCGCCATCACCTTCTGGCCTCACACGCCTTCCCGCCATCACCTTCTGGCCTCACACGCCTTCCTGACATCGCCTTCTGGCCTCACACGCCTTCCCGCCATCGCCTTCTGGCCTCACACGCCTTTCCGCCATCACCTGCTGCCCTGGCCCTCCTTCCCGCCACCACCTTCTGGCCCCACTCGCCTTCCGACTTCCTGCCATCACCTTATGACCTCGACCGTCTTCCCGCCATCACCTGCTGACCTCGCGTGCCTTCCCGCCATCATCTTCTGGCCCCACTCGTCTTCTCGCCTTCCCGCCTTCCCGCCCTCACCTTCTGGCCTCGCCCGCCTTCCCGCCACCACCTACTGGCCTCGCTTTCCTTCCCGCCCTCATCTTCTGGCCTTGCCCGCCTTCCCGCCCTCACCTTCTGGCCTCGCCCGCCTTCCCGCCCTCACCTTCTGGCCTCGCCCGCCTTCCCGCCACCACCTTCTGGCCTCGCCCGCCTTCCCGCCACCACCTACTGGCCTCGCTTTCCTTCCCGCCCTCATCTTCTGGCCTTGCCCGCCTTCCCGCCACCACCTTCTGGCCTCACCCGCCTTCCCGCCACCACCTACTGGCCTCGCTTTCCTTCCCGCCCTCATCTTCTGGCCTTGCCCGCCTTCCCGCCCTCACCTTCTGGCCTCGCCCGCCTTCCCGCCCTCACCTTCTGGCCTCGCCCGCCTTCCCGCCACCACCTACTAGCCCCGACCGCCTTCCCGCCCTCACCTTCTGGCCTCGCCCGCCTTCCCGCCCTCACCTTCTGGCCTCGCCCGCCTTCCCGCCACCACCTACTAGCCTCGACTGCCTTCCCGCCCTCTCCTTCTGGCCTTGCCCGCCTTCCCGCCCTCACCTTCTGGCCTCGCCCGCCTTCCCGCCCTCACCTTCTGGCCTCGCCCGCCTTCCCGCCACCACCTACTGGCCACGACTGCCTTCCCGCCATCACCTTCTTGCCTCGCCCGCCTTTCCCCCATCCCCTAGTGGCCCCACTCGGCTTCCGCCTTCTCGTCGTCACCTTCTGGCCTCGCACGCCTTTCCGCCATCACCTTCTGGCCTCGCACGGCTTTCCGCCATCACCTTCTGGCCTCACACGCCTTTCCGCCATCACCTTCTGCCCTCGCCCTCCTTCCCGCCGCCACCTACTGGCCTCGCCAGCCTTCCCGCCATCACCTTCTGGCCTCGCCTGCCCTCCCGCCATCATCTTCTGGCCTCGCCCGCCTTCCCGCCCTCACCTTCTGGCTTCGCCCTCCTTGCCGCCATCACCTTCTGTCCTAGCCCGCCTTCCGGCCGTCAACTTCTAGCCTCGCCCGCCTTCCCGCCATCACCTTCTGGCCTTTCTGCCTTCAGGCGGTCAAATTCTGGCCCCCCTCGCCTTCCTGTCTTCCCGCCGTCAACTATTGGCCTCGCCCGCCTTCTCGCCACCACTTTCTGGCCTCGCCCGCCTTCCTGCCCTCACCTTCTGGCCCCACTCGCTTTCTTGCCTTCCCGCCATCACCTTCTGCCCTAGCCCGCCTTCCCGCCCCCATCTTCTGGCTTCGCCCTCCTTCCCGCCATCACCTTGTGTCCTAGCCCGCCTTCCCACCCTCACCTTGTGGCTTCGCCCTCCTTCCCGCCATCACCTTCTGTCCTAGCCCGCCTTCTCGCCACCACCTTCTGGCCTCGACCGCCGTCCCGCCATCACCTTGTGCTCCCACTCGTCTTCCCGCCACCAGCTTCTGGCCTCGCCCGCCTTCCCGCCACTACCTTCTGGCCTCGCCCGCCTTCCCGCCACCACATTCTGGCTTCGACCGCCGTCCCGCCATCACCTTGTGGTCCCACTCGCCTTCCCGCCACCTTCCAGGCATGATCTAGACCGTTTTCCCGCCATCACCTTCTGGCCTCGCCCGCCTTCCCCCTATCCCCTAGTGCCCCACTTGCCTTCCCGCCTTCCCGCCATCACCGTCTGGCCTCGCCCGCCTTCCCGCCACCACCTACTGACCTCGCCCGCCTTCCTGCCCTTTCCTTCTGGCCTCGCCTTCTCGCCATCACCTTCTGGCCTCGCCCGCGTTCCCCCCATCCCCTAGTGGCCCAACTCGCCTTCCCGCCTTGCCGCCATCACCGTCTGGCCTCGACCGCCGTCCCGCCATCACCTTGTGGTCCCACTCGCCTTCCCGCCACCTTCCAGGCATGACCTAGACCGTTTTCCCGCCATCACCTTCTGGCCTCGCCCGCCTTCCCCCTATCCCCTAGTGCCCCACTTGCCTTCTCGCCTTCCCGCCATCACCGTCTGGCCTCGCCCGCCTTCCCGCCATCAGCTTCTCGCCTTCCGCCTTCTCGTCGTCACCGTCTGGCCTCGCCCGCCTTCCCGCCACCACCTACTGACCTCGCCCGCCTTCCTGCCCTTTCCTTCTGGCCTCGCCTTCTCGCCATCACCTTCTGGCCTCGCCCGCCTTCCCGCCACCACATTCTGGCCTCACACGCCTTCCGCCCATCGTATTCTGGCCTCGCACGCCTTCCGACCATCACCTTCTGGCCTCGAACGCCTTTCCGCCATCACCTTCTGGCCTCACACGCCTTTCCGCCATCACCTTCTGGCCTCACACGCCTTTCCGCCATCACCTTCTGGCTTCACACGCCTTCCCCCCATCGCTTTCTGGCCTCGCACGCCTTCCGACCATCACCTTCTGGCCTCGAACGCCTTTCCGCCATCACCTTCTGGCCTCACACGCCTTTCCGCCATCACCTTCTGGCCTCACACGCCTTTCCGCCATCGCCTTCTGGCCTCGCCCGCCTTCCCGCCATCACCTTCTGGCTTCACACGCCTTCCCGCCATCACCTTCTGGCCTCGACTGCCTTCCCGCCATCACCTTCTGGCCTCGCCCGCCTTCCCGCCATCACTTCTGGCCTCGAACGCCTTTCCGCCATCGCATTCTGGCCTCACACGCCTTTCCGCCATCACCTTCTGGCCTCGCCCGCCTTTCCGCCATCACCTTCTGGCCTGACACGCCTTTCCGCCATCACCTTCTGGCCTCGCCCGCCTTCCCGCCATCACCTTCTGGCCTCGAACGCCTTTCCGCCATCGCATTCTGGCCTCACACGCCTTTCCGCCATCACCTTCTGGCCTCGCCCGCCTTTCCGCCATCACCTTCTGGCCTCACACGCCTTTCCGCCATCACCTTCTGGCCTCGCCCGCCTTCCCGCCATCACCTTCTGGCCTCACACGCCTTCCTGACATCGCCTTCTGGCCTCACACGCCTTCCCGCCATCGCCTTCTGGCCTCACACGCCTTTCCGCCATCACCTTCTGTCCTAGCCCGCCTTCCCGCCATCACCTTCTGGCCTTTCTGCCTTCAGGCCGTCAACTTCTGGCCCCCCTCGCCTTCCTGTTTTCCCGCCATCACCTTCTGGCCTCACACGCCTTTCCGCCATCACCTTCTGCCCTGGCCCTCCTTCCCGCCACCACCTTCTGGCCCCACTCGCCTTCCGACTTCCTGCCATCACCTTATGACCTCGACCGTCTTCCCGCCATCACCTGCTGACCTCGCGTGCCTTCCCGCCATCATCTTCTGGCCCCACTCGTCTTCTCGCCTTCCCGCCTTCCCGCCCTCACCTTCTGGCCTCGCCCGCCTTCCCGCCACCACCTACTGGCCTCGCTTTCCTTCCCGCCCTCATCTTCTGGCCTTGCCCGCCTTCCCGCCCTCACCTTCTGGCCTCGCCCACCTTCCCGCCCTCACCTTCTGGCCTCGCCCGCCTTCCCGCCACCACCTTCTGGCCTCGCCCGCCTTCCCGCCACCACCTACTGGCCTCGCTTTCCTTCCCGCCCTCATCTTCTGGCCTTGCCCGCCTTCCCGCCACCACCTTCTGGCCTCGCCCGCCTTCCCGCCACCACCTACTGGCCTCGCTTTCCTTCCCGCCCTCATCTTCTGGCCTTGCCCGCCTTCCCGCCCTCACCTTCTGGCCTCGCCCGCCTTCCCCCCCTCACCTTCTGGCCTCGCCCGCCTTCCCGCCACCACCTACTAGCCCCGACCGCCTTCCCGCCCTCACCTTCTGGCCTCGCCCGCCTTCCCGCCCTCACCTTCTGGCCTCGCCCGCCTTCCCGCCACCACCTACTAGCCTCGACTGCCTTCCCGCCCTCTCCTTCTGGCCTTGCCCGCCTTCCCGCCCTCACCTTCTGGCCTCGCCCGCCTTCCCGCCCTCACCTTCTGGCCTCGCCCGCCTTCCCGCCACAACCTACTGGACACGACTGCCTTCCCGCCATCACCTTCTTGCCTCGCCCGCCTTTCCCCCATCCCCTAGTGGTCCCACTCGCTTTCCCGCCACCTTCCAGGCATGATCTAGACCGTTTTCCCGCCATCACCTTCTGGCCTCGCCCGCCTTCCCCCTATCCCCTAGTGCCCCACTTGCCTTCCCGCCTTCCCGCCATCACCGTCTGGCCTCGCCCGCCTTCCCGCCACCACCTACTGACCTCGCCCGCCTTCCTGCCCTTTCCTTCTGGCCTCGCCTTCTCGCCATCACCTTCTGGCCTCGCCCGCGTTCCCCCCATCCCCTAGTGGCCCAACTCGCCTTCCCGCCTTGCCGCCATCACCGTCTGGCCTCGACCGCCGTCCCGCCATCACCTTGTGGTCCCACTCGCCTTCCCGCCACCTTCCAGGCATGACCTAGACCGTTTTCCCGCCATCACCTTCTGGCCTCGCCCGCCTTCCCCCTATCCCCTAGTGCCCCACTTGCCTTCCCGCCTTCTCGTCGTCACCGTCTGGCCTCGCCCGCCTTCCCGCCACCACATTCTGGCCTCACACGCCTTCCGCCCATCGCTTTCTGGCCTCGCACGCCTTCCGACCATCACCTTCTGGCCTCGAACGCCTTTCCGCCATCACCTTCTGGCCTCACACGCCTTTCCGCCATCACCTTCTGGCCTCACACGCCTTTCCGCCATCACCTTCTGGCCTCACACGCCTTCCCCCCATCGCTTTCTGGCCTCGCACGCCTTCCGACCATCACCTTCTGGCCTCGAACGCCTTTCCGCCATCACCTTCTGGCCTCGCCCGCCTTCCCCCTATCCCCTAGTGCCCCACTTGCCTTCCCGCCTTCTCGTCGTCACCGTCTGGCCTCGCCCGCCTTCCCGCCACCACCTACTGACCTCGCCCGCCTTCCTGCCCTTTCCTTCTGGCCTCGCCTTCTCGCCATCACCTTCTGACCTCGCCCGCCTTCCTGCCCTTTCCTTCTGGCCTCGCCTTCTCGCCATCACCTTCTGGCCTCGCCCTCCTTCCCGCCACCACCTACTGACCTCGCCCGCCTTCCTGCCCTTTCCTTCTGGCCTCGCCTTCTCGCCATCACCTTCTGGCCTCGCCCGCCTTCCCGCCACCACATTCTGGCCTCACACGCCTTCCGCCCATCGCTTTCTGGCCTCGCACGCCTTCCGACCATCACCTTTTGGCCTCGAACGCCTTTCCGCCATCACCTTCTGGCCTCACACGCCTTTCCGCCATCACCTTCTGGCCTCACACGCCTTTCCGCCATCACCTTCTGGCCTCACACGCCTTCCCCCCATCGCTTTCTGGCCTCGCACGCCTTCCGACCATCACCTTCTGGCCTCGAACGCCTTTCCGCCATCACCTTCTGGCCTCACACGCCTTTCCGCCATCACCTTCTGGCCTCACACGCCTTTCCGCCATCGCCTTCTGGCCTCGCCCGCCTTCCCGCCATCACCTTCTGGCTTCACACGCCTTCCCGCCATCACCTTCTGGCCTCGACTGCCTTCCCGCCATCACCTTCTGGCCTCGCCCGCCTTCCCGCCATCACTTCTGGCCTCGAACGCCTTTCCGCCATCGCATTCTGGCCTCACACGCCTTCCTGACATCGCCTTCTGGCCTCACACGCCTTCCCGCCATCGCCTTCTGGCCTCACACGCCTTTCCGCCATCACCTTCTGTCCTAGCCCGCCTTCCCGCCATCACCTTCTGGCCTTTCTGCCTTCAGGCCGTCAACTTCTGGCCCCCCTCGCCTTCCTGTTTTCCCGCCATCACCTTCTGGCCTCACACGCCTTTCCGCCATCACCTTCTGCCCTGGCCCTCCTTCCCGCCACCACCTTCTGGCCCCACTCGCCTTCCGACTTCCTGCCATCACCTTATGACCTCGACCGTCTTCCCGCCATCACCTGCTGACCTCGCGTGCCTTCCCGCCATCATCTTCTGGCCCCACTCGTCTTCTCGCCTTCTCGCCTTCCCGCCCTCACCTTCTGGCCTCGCCCGCCTTCCCGCCACCACCTACTGGCCTCGCTTTCCTTCCCGCCCTCATCTTCTGGCCTTGCCCGCCTTCCCGCCCTCACCTTCTGGCCTCGCCCACCTTCCCGCCCTCACCTTCTGGCCTCGCCCGCCTTCCCGCCACCACCTTCTGGCCTCGCCCGCCTTCCCGCCACCACCTACTGGCCTCGCTTTCCTTCCCGCCCTCATCTTCTGGCCTTGCCCGCCTTCCCGCCACCACCTTCTGGCCTCGCCCGCCTTCCCGCCACCACCTACTGGCCTCGCTTTCCTTCCCGCCCTCATCTTCTGGCCTTGCCCGCCTTCCCGCCCTCACCTTCTGGCCTCGCCCGCCTTCCCGCCCTCACCTTCTGGCCTCGCCCGCCTTCCCGCCACCACCTACTAGCCCCGACCGCCTTCCCGCCCTCACCTTCTGGCCTCGCCCGCCTTCCCGCCCTCACCTTCTGGCCTCGCCCGCCTTCCCGCCACCACCTACTAGCCTCGACTGCCTTCCCGCCCTCTCCTTCTGGCCTTGCCCGCCTTCCCGCCCTCACCTTCTGGCCTCGCCCGCCTTCCCGCCCTCACCTTCTGGCCTCGCCCGCCTTCCCGCCACAACCTACTGGACACGACTGCCTTCCCGCCATCACCTTCTTGCCTCGCCCGCCTTTCCCCCATCCCCTAGTGGCCCCACTCGGCTTCCGCCTTCTCGTCGTCACCTTCTGGCCTCGCACGTCTTTCCGCCATCACCTTCTGGCCTCGCACGGCTTTCCGCCATCACCTTCTTGCCTCGCCCGCCTTTCCCCCATCCCCTAGTGGCCCCACTCGGCTTCCGCCTTCTCGTCGTCACCTTCTGGCCTCGCACGTCTTTCCGCCATCACCTTCTGGCCTCGCACGGCTTTCCGCCATCACCTTCTGGCCTCACACGCCTTTCCGCCATCACCTTCTGCCCTCGCCCTCCTTCCCGCCGCCACCTACTGGCCTCGCCAGCCTTCCCGCCATCACCTTCTGGCCTCGCCTGCCCTCCCGCCATCATCTTCTGGCCTCGCCCGCCTTCCCGCCCTCACCTTCTGGGTTCGCCCTCCTTGCCGCCATCACCTTCTGTCTTAGCCCGCCTTCCGGCCGTCAACTTTTGGCCTCGCCCGCCTTCTCGCCACCACTTTCTGGCCTCGCCCGCCTTCCTGCCCTCACCTTCTGGCCCCACTCGCCTTCCTGCCTTCCCGCCATCACCTTCTGGCCCCACTCGCCTTCTTGCCCTCCCGCCATCACCGTCTGCCCTAGCCCGCCTTCCCGCCCCCATCTTCTGGCTTCGCCCTCCTTCCCGCCATCACCTTGTGTCCTAGCCCGCCTTCCCACCCTCACCTTGTGGCTTCGCCCTCCTTCCCGCCATCACCTTCTGTCCTAGCCCGCCTTCTCGCCACCACCTTCTGGCCTCGACCGCCGTCCCGCCATCACCTTGTGCGCCCACTCGTCTTCCCGCCACCAGCTTCTGGCCTCGCCCGCCTTCCCGCCACTACCTTCTGGCCTCGCCCGCCTTCCCGCCACCACAATCTGGCCTCGACCGCCGTCCCGCCATCACCTTGTGGTCCCACTCGCCTTCCCGCCACCTTCCAGGCATGACCTAGACCGTTTTCCCGCCATCACCTTCTGGCCTCGCCCGCCTTCCCCCTATCCCCTAGTGCCCCACTTGCCTTCCCGCCTTCCCGCCATCACCGTCTGGCCTCGCCCGCCTTCCCGCCACCACCTACTGACCTCGCCCGCCTTCCTGCCCTTTCCTTCTGGCCTCGCCTTCTCGCCATCACCTTCTGGCCTCGCCCGCGTTCCCCCCATCCCCTAGTGGCCCAACTCGCCTTCCCGCCTTGCCGCCATCACCGTCTGGCCTCGACCGCCGTCCCGTCATCACCTTGTGGTCCCACTCGCCTTCCCGCCACCTTCCAGGCATGACCTAGACCGTTTTCCCGCCATCACCTTCTGGCCTCGCCCGCCTTCCCCCTATCCCCTAGTGCCCCACTTGCCTTCCCGCCTTCCCGCCATCACCGTCTGGCCTCGCCCGCCTTCCCGCCATCAGCTTCTCGCCTTCCGCCTTCTCGTCGTCACCGTCTGGCCTCGCCCGCCTTCCCGCCACCACCTACTGACCTCGCCCGCCTTCCTGCCCTTTCCTTCTGGCCTCGCCTTCTCGCCATCACCTTCTGGCCTCGCCCGCGTTCCCCCCATCCCCTAGTGACCCAACTCGCCTTCCCGCCTTTCCGCCATCACCGTCTGGTCTCACCCGCCTTCCCGCCACCACCTACTGACCTCGCCCGCATTCCCGCCTTCCCGCCATAACCTTATGGCCTCGCCCGCCTTATCGCCGTCAGCTTCTGGCCTGGACCGCCTGCTCGCCATCACCTTCTGGCCTGTCCCGCCTTTCCGCCATCACCTTCCGTTCTCAAACCTTCCCGCCATCACTTTCTGCCTGTCCTCACACGCTTCCCGCCCTCACCTTCTGGCCTCGCCCGCCTTCCCGCCACCACAATCTGGCCTCGACCGCCGTCCCGCCATCACCTTGTGGTCCCACTCGCCTTCCCGCCACCTTCCAGGCATGACCTAGACCGTTTTCCCGCCATCACCTTCTGGCCTCGCCCGCCTTCCCCCTATCCCCTAGTGCCCCACTTGCCTTCCCGCCTTCCCGCCATCACCGTCTGGCCTCGCCCGCCTTCCCGCCACCACCTACTGACCTCGCCCGCCTTCCTGCCCTTTCCTTCTGGCCTCGCCTTCTCGCCATCACCTTCTGGCCTCGCCCGCGTTCCCCCCATCCCCTAGTGGCCCAACTCGCCTTCCCGCCTTGCCGCCATCACCGTCTGGCCTCGACCGCCGTCCCGCCATCACCTTGTGGTCCCACTCGCCTTCCCGCCACCTTCCAGGCATGACCTAGACCGTTTTCCCGCCATCACCTTCTGGCCTCGCCCGCCTTCCCCCTATCCCCTAGTGCCCCACTTGCCTTCCCGCCTTCCCGCCATCACCGTCTGGCCTCGCCCGCCTTCCCGCCATCAGCTTCTCGCCTTCCGCCTTCTCGTCGTCACCGTCTGGCCTCGCCCGCCTTCCCGCCACCACCTACTGACCTCGCCCGCCTTCCTGCCCTTTCCTTCTGGCCTCGCCTTCTCGCCATCACCTTCTGGCCTCGCCCGCGTTCCCCCCATCCCCTAGTGACCCAACTCGCCTTCCCGCCTTTCCGCCATCACCGTCTGGTCTCACCCGCCTTCCCGCCACCACCTACTGACCTCGCCCGCATTCCCGCCTTCCCGCCATAACCTTATGGCCTCGCCCGCCTTATCGCCGTCAGCTTCTGGCCTGGACCGCCTGCTCGCCATCACCTTCTGGCCTGTCCCGCCTTTCCGCCATCACCTTCCGTTCTCAAACCTTCCCGCCATCACTTTCTGCCTGTCCTCACACGCTTCCCGCCCTCACCTTCTGACCTCGTCGACCTTCCCGCCATCGCCTTCTAGCCTCGCCGACCTTCCCGCCATCACCTTTTCGCTTCACCACCTTCCCGCCATCACCTTCTGGCCTCACGCGCCTTCCCGCCATCACCTTCTGGCCTCGACTGCCTGCTCACCATCACTTTCTGGCCTCGCCCGCCTTTCCGCCATCACCTTCCGTTCTCAAACCTTCCCGCCATCACCTTCTGCCTGTCCTCACACGCCTTCCCGCGATCACCTTCTGGCCTCGCCCGTCTTCCCGCCACCTCCTTCTGGCCTCGCTCGCCTTCCCGCCCTCTCCTTTCGGCATCGCCTTTCCGCCATCACGTTCTGGCCTTGCCCGCCTTCCCCCCATCCCCTAGTGGCCCCACTCGCCTTTCCGCCTTCTCGCCATCACCTTCTGGCCTCGCCCGCCTTCCCGCCACCACCTACTGGCCTCGCCCGCCTTCCCGCCCTCTCCTTTTGGCCTCGCCTTACCGCCATCACCTTCTGGCCTCGCCCGCCTTCCCCCCATCCCCTAGTGGCCCCACTCGCTTTCCCGCCTTCTCGCCATCACCGTCTGGCCTCGCCCGCCTTCCAGCCCTCACCTTCTGGCTTCGC
The DNA here is from genome assembly GCA_964019135.1 of Arenicola marina. Taxonomy (NCBI): domain Eukaryota; kingdom Metazoa; phylum Annelida; class Polychaeta; family Arenicolidae; genus Arenicola; species Arenicola marina. The sequence goes on from OZ025249.1 coordinate 10,456,800, forward strand.
CCTCCTTCCGGCCACCACCTACTGGCCTCGCATGCCTCCTCGCCATCACCTTCTGGCCTCGCCCGCCTTCCCGCCCTCACCTTCTGGCCTCGCCCGCCTTCCCGCCATCACCTTCTGGCCTCGCCCGCCTTCCCGCCATCACCTTCTGGCCTCGCCCGCCTTCCCGCCATCACCTTCTGGCCTCGCCCGCCTTTTCGCCATCACCTTCTGGCCTCGCCCTCCTTCCCGCCATCACCTTGTGGCCTCGCCCGCCTTCCCGCCATCACCTTCTGGTCTCGCCCGCCTTCCCACCATCCCCTAGTGGCCCCACTCGCCTTCCCGCCTTCTCGCCGTCACCTTCTGGCCTCGCCAGCCTTCCCGCCATCACCTTCTGGCTTCGCCCGCCTTCCCGCCATCACCTTCTGGCCTCGCCCTCCTTCCCGCCATCAGCTTCGTGCCTCGCGCGCCTTCCCGCCGTCACCTTCTGGCCCTACGCGACATCCCGCCGTCCCGCCATCACCTTCTGGCCTCGCCCTCCTTCCTGCCATCAGCTTCTAGCTTCGCCCTCCTTCCCGCCATCACGTCCCCCCATCAGCGCCTTCCCCCCATCAAGTTCTGGCCTCGACCGTCTTCCCGCCATCACCTTCTGTCCTCGACCGCCTTAGCGTCATCACCTGGTGGCCTCCTCCGCCTTCCCCCCATCACCTTCTGTCCTCCGTCGCTTTCCCGCCATCACCTTCTGTCGATCCTCACACGCCTTACCGCCGTCACCTGCTGCACTCGCACGCCTTTCAGTCATCACCTTCTGGCCTCGCCCGCCTTCCCGCCATCACCTTCTGGCCTCGCCCGCCTTCTCGCCATCACCTTCTGGCCTCAACCGCCTTGCCCTTCTCATCTTCTAGCCTCGCCCGCCTTCCTGCCGTCACCTTTTGGTCTCGACCCCCTTCCTGCCATCACCTTCTGATTACACACGCCTTACCGCTATCATATCCTGGCCTCACATTCCTTCCCGCCATCACCTTCTGTCTGGTCCCACACGCCTTCTCGCCATCACTTTCTGGTCTCGCCCGCCTTCCCGTCTTCACCTTCTGGCCTCAACTCCCTTCTCTCCCTCATCTTCTGGCCTCGACCCCTCTTCCTGCCAACACCTTTCGCCTCGCCCGCCTTCTTGCCACCACCTTCTGGCCTCGCCCGCCTTCCCGCCTTCACCTTCTGGCCTCGCCCGCCTTCTTGCCATCACCTTCTGGCCTCGCCCGCCTTCCCGCCATAACCTTCTGGCCTCGCCCGCCATGTTTTATTCCCCCGCGTTGTTTGTTAATCTATCGTTGGCCTAATAATGACAGTTGTATGCTATCGTTTGGCGACAGGGAACGTGGCGTACCACAAGGTCGCCTGGCAGCTAGGAGGATACAGTAATTGGACTGCTGACCGCGCCGTGGACGGAAACTTGGCAAATTCAACGGATACGTATGCTCATACGAGGGGCGACGGTAGCCTCGCCTGGTGGACTGTGGACCTCGGCGCCCTGCAAAAAGTCTACTCGGTCTACGTGTTCAATCCCAACGCGTGTAAGTACGTGACGAGATTAAATGCCGCTGATTGAACCGGAGGTGGTGATCGTTGTTACATGTGTTGGCATGTCATCATGTGATTCAATGCAACATGACAGTATGAGGGCGTACCGAAGTCCCTACCTTGTTATCAGTCTCTTTACAAATTGTCACAATATGTCTTAACAAGTTACCACGTGGGGCGTGCACCAATTAAACCAATCATAAACAAACAATAATGCATTGTTGTAAATGCTGTGGTAATTCTCACCCTGTTGCCATTCAAAAACGAGACCCCTTTTCCCACTTGGCCTTACGACCGCTCGGACTTTTATATGCACTTGGCTACAGACTAAGCTCCATTCATTCCATACTAACACCACATAAAATACCATGTCTGACCTCGTACAATTCTTGCTCTAGCCAAATTGAACTTTTGTTTAAATATTGTCTTCCTGGACAATATGATATTTTTCTTAAAAAAATCAAATGTTCCAAACAGAGAAAGGGGCCTGAACACCTTTGTGTAATTATCCCAGGCACTGAATACACTGGCCCAGACGAGTTTGCTACGATATGAAATGACTACCGGACTGGAAGCCTATCTCCCAACATCACTTCTTTTGTTCAATAATTGTTTCACGTAATATGCTTCGCCACATATATCCATCACTGACTATCTGACTATCGTCAGACCCCTCGATCGTGCCCATTCAATACAACTCTGATGAGCATTCTAGTGAGGAACAAATGCTAATGAACTAAAGTTTAGGATCTGAATCGATTATAGTCCTCGCCCTCCTCTGGAACCAAGTAAGCCCCGTATTGACGGCCCAACAGTGACCCATGCCCCATGGAATGGGTGTTATTGGACGTGCTATAACGTGGTGTAACGTCGCATCTCACAAAGCACTGTGTTTCTTTTACAACTTTCACGAACAGACGCAGCAAGGCATATGGAGAACATCCGGATTTACGTCAGCAACTCGTCGATACCTAGACTGTCTGACCCACACGACTGGGTGACGATCAACAGCGAGACTGACATAATGCAGTATGGGAACTTCACCCGATGTGGACAACATGCGGGTGGGGTAACGAGGGGCGGTCATGCCCACATCACATGTCCTGGGGCGCTAGTCGGAAGATACGTCCTCGTATGGAAGTACAATGATACGAATGGAGAGTCAGAAGGAGACATGGTGATCAGAGAAGTGGTCGTCAAGGGTCATCGCTATGCTTGTAAGTTACAAATGAGTGAAAAACAATTAACAGGCTTGTGCACCATGTGCAGCTCAACGCCCCCCGCCCCATCCCCTTCCCCCTCTCCGTAAATTGTAATTGGTGACTGGCGATGCAGAGGTTTACCATATGTTTATTCTGACTATAATGCGATGCCTCTTGTCTTTCTCCACACGTCATCTCCATTGGTAATATTATTAAACAACATGCCATCGTGTTCTTCACTTGTCACTTAATGTTAAGATTATTATTACTTACACAATCATTGTCTTTGTCTTTACGGAATATTGTGCTTGATAGACACGATTCCCCTTTCAGCCTGTAGTCCGTGCCCGTCAGAGTGTGACTCGGTCTATGACTGTGTCGCTGTCTTTGTCTTTATGGAATATTGTGCTTGATACACACGATTCCCCTTTCAGCGTGTAGTCCGTGCCCGTCAGAGTGTGACTCGGTCTATGGCTGTGTCGCTGTCTTTGTCTTTATGGAATATTGTGCTTGATACACACGATTCCCCTTTCAGCGTGTAGTCCGTGCCCGTCAGAGTGTGACTCGGTCTATGGCTGTGTCGCTGTCTTTGTCTTTATGGAATATTGTGCTTGATACACACGATTCCCCTTTCAGCGCGTAGTCCGTGCCCGTCAGAGTGTGACTCGGTCTATGGCCGTGTCGCTGTCTTTGTCTTTATGGAATATTGTGCCTGATACACACGATTCCCCTTTCAGCGTGTAGTCCGTGCCCGTCAGAGTGTGACTCGGTCTATGGCTGTGTCGCTGTCTTTGTCTTTATGGAATATTGTGCTTGATACACACGATTCCCCTTTCAGCGTGTAGTCCGTGCCCGTCAGAGTGTGACTCGGTCTATGGCTGTGTCGATGTCTTTGTCTTTATGGAATATTGTGCTTGATACACACGATTCCCCTTTCAGCGTGTAGTCCGTGCCGGTCAGAGTGTGACTCGGTCTATGGCTGTGTCGCTGTCTTTGTCTTTACGGAATACTGTGCTTGATACACACGATTCCCCTTTCAGCGTGTAGTCCGTGCCCGTCAGAGTGTGACTCGGTCTATGGCTGTGTCGCTGTCTTTGTCTTTATGGAATATTGTACTTGATACACACGATTCCACTTTCAGCGTGTAGTCCGTGCCCGTCAGAGTGTGACTCGGTCTATGGCTGTGTCGCTGTCTTTGTCTTTATGGAATATTGTGCTTGATACACACGATTCCCCTTTCAGCGTGTAGTCCGTGCCGGTCAGAGCGTGACTCGGTCTATGGCTGTGTCGCTGTCTTTGTCTTTATGGAATATTGTGCTTGATACACACGATTCCCCTTTCAGCGTGTAGTCCATGCCCGTCAGACAGTGACTCGGTCTATGGCTGTGTCGCTGTCTTTGTCTTTATGGAATATTGTGCTTGATACACACGATTCCCCTTTCAGCGTGTAGTCCGTGCCCGTCAGAGTGTGACTCGGTCTATGGCTGTGTCGCTGTCTTTGTCTTTATGGAATATTGTGCTTGATACACACGATTCCCCTTTCAGCGTGTAGTCCGTGCCCGTCAGAGTGTGACTCGGTCTATGGCTGTGTCGCTGTCTTTGTCTTTATGGAATATTGTGCTTGATACACACGATTCCCCTTTCAGCGCGTAGTCCGTGCCCGTCAGAGTGTGACTCGGTCTATGGCCGTGTCGCTGTCTTTGTCTTTATGGAATATTGTGCTTGATACACACGATTCCCCTTTCAGCGTGTAGTCCGTGCCCGTCAGAGTGTGACTCGGTCTATGGCTGTGTCGATGTCTTTGTCTTTATGGAATATTGTGCTTGATACACACGATTCCCCTTTCAGCGTGTAGTCCGTGCCGGTCAGAGTGTGACTCGGTCTATGGCTGTGTCGCTGTCTTTGTCTTTATGGAATATTGTGCTTGATACACACGATTCCCCTTTCAGCCTGTAGTCTGTGCCGGTCAGAGTGTGACTCGGTCTATGGCTGTGTCGATGTCTTTGTCTTTACGGAATACTGTGCTTGATACACACGATTCCCCTTTCAGCCTGTAGTCCGTGCCCGTCAGAGTGTGACTCGGTCTATGGCTGTGTCGATGTCTTTGTCTTTATGGAATATTGTGCTTGATACACACGATTCCCCTTTCAGCCTGTAGTCTGTGCCGGTCAGAGTGTGACTCGGTCTATGGCTGTGTCGCTGTCTTTGTCTTTATAGAATATTGAGCTTGATACACACGATTCCCCTTTCAGCCTGTAGTCCGTGCCCGTCAGAGTGTGACTCGGTCTATGGCTGTGTCGCTGTCTTTGTCTTTATGGAATATTGTGCTTGATACACACGATTCCCCTTTCAGCGTGTAGTCCGTGCCCGTCAGAGTGTGACTCGGTCTATGGCTGTGTCGATGTCTTTGTCTTTATGGAATATTGTGCTTGATACACACGATTCCCCTTTCAGCGTGTAGTCCGTGCCCGTCAGAGTGTGACTCGGTCTATGGCTGTGTCGCTGTCTTTGTCTTTATGGAATATTGTGCTTGATACACACGATTCCCCTTTCAGCGTGTAGTCCGTGCCCGTCAGAGTGTGACTCGGTCTATGGCTGTGTCGATGTCTTTGTCTTTATGGAATATTGTGCTTGATACACACGATTCCCCTTTCAGCGTGTAGTCCGTGCCCGTCAGAGTGTGACTCGGTCTATGGCTGTGTCGATGTCTTTGTCTTTCTAGAATATTGTGCTTGATACACACGATTCCCCTTTCAGCCTGTAGTCTGTGCCGGTCAGAGTGTGACTCGGTCTATGGCTGTGTCGCTGTCTTTGTCTTTATAGAATATTGAGCTTGATACACACGATTCCCCTTTCAGCCTGTAGTCCGTGCCCGTCAGAGTGTGACTCGGTCTATGGCTGTGTCGCTGTCTTTGTCTTTATGGAATATTGTGCTTGATACACACGATTCCCCTTCCAGCGTGTAGTCCGTGCCGGTCAGAGTGTGACTCGGTCTATGGCTGTGTCGCTGTCTTTGTCTTTATGGAATATTGTGCTTGATACACACGATTCCCATTTCAGCCTGTAGTCCGTGCCCGTCAGAGTGTGACTCGGTCTATGGCTGTGTCGCTGTCTTTGTCTTTATGGAATATTGTGCTTGATACACACGATTCCCCTTTCAGCGTGTAGTCCGTGCCCGTCAGAGTGTGACTCGGTCTATGGCTGTGTCGTTGTCTTTGTCTTTACGGAATATTGTGCTTGATACACACGATTCCCCTTTCAGCGTGTAGTCCGTGCCGGTCAGAGTGTGACTCGGTCTATGGCTGTGTCGCTGTCTTTGTCTTTATGGAATATTGTGCTTGATACACACGATTCCCCTTTCAGCCTGTAGTCCGTGCCCGTCAGAGTGTGACTCGGTCTATGGCTGTGTCGTTGTCTTTGTCTTTACGGAATATTGTGCTTGATACACACGATTCCCCTTTCAGCGTGTAGTCCGTGCCCGTCAGTGTGTGACTCGGTCTATGGCTGTGTCGCTGTCTTTGTCTTTATGGAATATTGTGCTTGATACACACGATTCCCCTTTCAGCGTGTAGTCCGTGCCGGTCAGAGTGTGACTCGGTCTATGGCTGTGTCGCTGTCTTTGTCTTTATGGAATATTGTGCTTGATACACACGATTCCCCTTTCAGCGTGTAGTCCGGGCCCGTCAGAGTGTGACTCGGTCTATGGCTGTGTCGCTGTCTTTGTCTTTATGGAATATTGTGCTTGATACACACGATTCCCCTTTCAGCCTGTAGTCCGTGCCCGTCAGAGTGTGACTCGGTCTATGGCTGTGTCGCTGTCTTTGTCTTTATGGAATATTGTGCATGATACACACGATTCCCCTTTCAGCGTGTAGTCCGTGCCCGTCAGAGTGTGACTCGGTCTATGGCTGTGTCGCTGTCTTTGTCTTTATGGAATATTGTGCTTGATACACACGATTCCCATTTCAGCCTGTAGTCCGTGCCCGTCAGAGTGTGACTCGGTCTATGGCTGTGTCGCTGTCTTTGTCTTTACGGAATATTGTGCTTGATACACACGATTCCCATTTCAGCCTGTAGTCCGTGCCCGTCAGAGTGTGACTCGGTCTATGGCTGTGTCGCTGTCTTTGTCTTTATGGAATATTGTGCTAGATACACGCGATTCCCCTTTCAGCGTGCAGTCCGTGCCCGTCAGAGTGTGACTCGGTCTATGGCTGTGTCGCTGTCTTTGTCTTTATGGAATATTGTGCTTGATACACACGATTCCCCTTTCAGCCTGTGGTCCGTGCCCGTCAGAGTGTGACTCGGTCTATGGCTGTGTCGCTGTCTTTGTCTTTATGGAATATTGTGCATGATACACACGATTCCCCTTTCAGCGTGTAGTCCGTGCCCGTCAGAGTGTGACTCGGTCTATGGCTGTGTCGCTGTCTTTGTCTTTATGGAATATTGTGCATGATACACACGATTCCCCTTTCAGCGTGTAGTCCGTGCCGGCCAGAGTGTGACTCGGTCTATGGCTGTGTCGCTGTCTTTGTCTTTATGGAATATTGTGCTTGATACACACGATTCCCATTTCAGCCTGTAGTCCGTGCCCGTCAGAGTGTGACTCGGTCTATGGCTGTGTCGCTGTCTTTGTCTTTATGGAATATTGTGCATGATACACACGATTCCCCTTTCAGCGTGTAGTCCGTGCCGGTCAGAGTGTGACTCGGTCTATGGCTGTGTCGCTGTCTTTGTCTTTATGGAATATTGTGCTTGATACACACGATTCCCATTTCAGCCTGTAGTCCGTGCCCGTCAGAGTGTGACTCGGTCTATGGCTGTGTCGCTGTCTTTGTCTTTATGGAATATTGTGTATGATACACACGATTCCCCTTTCAGCGTGTAGTCCGTGCCCGTCAGAGTGTGACTCGGTCTATGGCTGTGTCGCTGTCTTTGTCTTTATGGAATATTGTGCTTGATACACACGATTCCCCTTTCAGCGTGTAGTCCGTGCCCGTCAGAGTGTGACTCGGTCTATGGCTGTGTCGCTGTCATTGTCTTTATAGAATATTGTGCTTGATACACACGATTCCCCTTTCAGCGTGTAGTCCGTGCCCGTCAGAGTGTGACTCGGTCTATGGCTGTGTCGCTGTCTTTGTCTTTATGGAATATTGTGCTTGATACACACGATTCCCCTTTCAGCGTGTAGTCCGTGCCCGTCAGAGTGTGACTCGGTCTATGGCTGTGTCGCTGTCTTTGTCTTTATGGAATATTGTGCTTGATACACACGATTCCCATTTCAGCCTGTAGTCCGTGCCCGTCAGAGTGTGACTCGGTCTATGGCTGTGTCGCTGTCTTTGTCTTTATGGAATATTGTGCTTGATACACACGATTCCCCTTTCAGCGTGTAGTCTGTGCCCGTCAGAGTGTGACTCGGTCTATGGCTGTGTCGCTGTCTTTGTCTTTATGGAATATTGTGCTTGATACACACGATTCCCCTTTCAGCGTGTAGTCCGTGCCCGTCAGAGTGTGACTCGGTCTATGGCTGTGTCGCTGTCTTTGTCTTTATGGAATATTGTGCTTGATACACACGATTCCCCTTTCAGCGTGTAGTCTGTGCCCGTCAGAGTGTGACTCGGTCTATGGCTGTGTCGCTGTCTTTGTCTTTATGGAATATTGTGCTTGATACACACGATTCCCCTTTCAGCCTGTAGTCCGTGCCGGTCAGAGCGTGACTCGGTCTATGGCTGTGTCGCTGTCTTTGTCTTTATGGAATATTGTGCTTGATACACACGATTCCCCTTTCAGCGTGTAGTCCGTGCCGGTCAGAGTGTGACTCGGTCTATGGCTGTGTCGCTGTCTTTGTCTTTATGGAATATTGTGCTTGATACACACGATTCCCCTTTCAGCGTGTAGTCCGTGCCCGTCAGACTGTGACTCGGTCTATGGCTGGGTCGCTGTCTTTGTCTTTATGGAATATTGTGCTTGATACACACGATTCCCGTTTCAGCCTGTAGTCCGTGCCGGTCAGAGTGTGACTCGGTCTATGGCTGTGTCGCTGTCTTTGTCTTTATGGAATATTGTGCTTGATACACACGATTCCCGTTTCAGCCTGTAGTCCGTGCCGGTCAGAGTGTGACTCGGTCTATGGCTGTGTCGCTGTCGTTGTCTTTTTGGAATATTGTGCTTGATACACACGATTCCCCTTTCAGCGCGTAGTCCGTGCCGGTCAGAGTGTGACTCGGTCTATGGCTGTGTCGCTGTCTTTGTCTTTATGGAATATTGTGCTTGATACACACGATTCCCCTTTCAGCCTGTAGTCCGTGCCCGTCAGAGTGTGACTCGGTCTATGGCTGTGTCGCTGTCTTTGTCTTTATGGAATATTGTGCTTGATACACACGATTCCCATTTCAGCGTGTAGTCCGTGCCCGTCAGAGTGTGACTCGGTCTATGGCTGTGTCGCTGTCTTTGTCTTTATGGAATATTGTGCTTGATACACACGATTCCCCTTTCAGCCTGTAGTCCGTGCCCGTCAGAGTGTGACTCGGTCTATGGCTGTGTCGCTGTCTTTGTCTTTATGGAATATTGTGCTTGATACACACGATTCCCCTTTCAGCGTGTAGTCCGTGCCCGTCAGAGTGTGACTCGGTCTATGGCTGTGTCGCTGTCGTTGTCTTTTTGGAATATTGTGCTTGATACACACGATTCCCCTTTCAGCGCGTAGTCCGTGCCGGTCAGAGTGTGACTCGGTCTATGGCTGTGTCGCTGTCTTTGTCTTTATGGAATATTGTGCTTGATACACACGATTCCCCTTTCAGCCTGTAGTCCGTGCCCGTCAGAGTGTGACTCGGTCTATGGCTGTGTCGCTGTCTTTGTCTTTATGGAATATTGTGCTTGATACACACGATTCCCATTTCAGCGTGTAGTCCGTGCCCGTCAGAGTGTGACTCGGTCTATGGCTGTGTCGCTGTCTTTGTCTTTATGGAATATTGTGCTTGATACACACGATTCCTCTTTCAGCGTGTAGTCCGTGCCCGTCAGAGTGTGACTCGGTCTATGGCTGTGTCGCTGTCTTTGTCTTTATGGAATATTGTGCTTGATACACACGATTCCCCTTTCAGCGTGTAGTCCGTGCCCGTCAGAGTGTGACTCGGTCTATGGCTGTGTCGCTGTCTTTGTCTTTATGGAATATTGTGCTTGATACACGCGATTCCCCTTTCAGCGTGTAGTCCGTGCCGGTCAGAGTGTGACTCGGTCTATGGCCGTGTCGCTGTCTTTGTCTTTATGGAATATTGTGCTTGATACACACGATTCCCCTTTCAGCGTGTAGTCCGTGCCCGTCAGAGTGTGACTCGGTCTATGGCTGTGTCGCTGTCTTTGTCTTTATGGAATATTGTGCTTGATACACACGATTCCCCTTTCAGCGTGTAGTCCGTGCCGGTCAGAGTGTGACTCGGTCTATGGCTGTGTCGCTGTCTTTGTCTTTATGGAATATTGTGCTTGATACACACGATTCCCCTTTCAGCGTGTAGTCCGTGCCGGTCAGAGTGTGACTCGGTCTATGGCTGTGTCGCTGTCTTTGTCTTTATGGAATATTGTGCTTGATACACACGATTCCCCTTTCAGCGTGTAGTCCGTGCCCGTCAGAGTGTGACTCGGTCTATGGCTGTGTCGCTGTCTTTGTCTTTATGAAATATTGTGCTTGATACACACGATTCCCCTTTCACCGTGTAGTCCGTGCCGGTCAGAGTGTCACTCGGTCTATGGCTGTGTCGCTGTCTTTGTCTTTATGGAATATTGTGCTTGATACACACGATTCCCCTTTCAGCGTGTAGTCCGTGCCGGTCAGAGTGTGACTCGGTCTATGGCTGTGTCGCTGTCTTTGTCTTTATGGAATATTGTGCTTGATACACACGATTCCCCTTTCAGCGCGTAGTCCGTGCCCGTCAGAGTGTGACTCGGTCTATGGCCGTGTCGCTGTCTTTGTCTTTATGGAATATTGTGCTTGATACACACGATTCCCCTTTCAGCGTGTAGTCCGTGCCCGTCAGAGTGTGACTCGGTCTATGGCCGTGTCGCTGTCTTTGTCTTTATGGAATATTGTGCTTGATACACACGATTCCCCTTTCAGCGTGTAGTCCGTGCCCGTCAGAGTGTGACTCGGTCTATGGCTGTGTCGCTGTCTTTGTCTTTATGGAATATTGTGCTTGATACACACGATTCCCCTTTCAGCGAGTAGTCCGTGCCGGTCAGAGTGTGACTCGGTCTATGGCTGTGTCGCTGTCTTTGTCTTTACAGAATATTGTGCTTGATACACACGAATCCCCTTTCAGTGTGTAGTCCGTGCCGGCCAGAGTGTGACTCGGTCTATGGCTGTGTCGCTGTCTTTGTCTTTATGGAATATTGTGCTTGATACACACGATTCCCCTTTCAGTGTGTAGTCCGTGCCGGTCAGAGTATGACTCGGTCTATGGCTGTGTCGCTGTCTTTGTCTTTATGGAATATTGTGCTTGATACACACGATTCCCCTTTCAGCGTGTAGTCCGTGCCCGTCAGAGAGTGACTCGGTCTATGGCTGTGTCGCTGTCTTTGTCTTTACGGAATATTGTGCTTGATACACACGATTCCCCTTTCAGCGTGTAGTCCGTGCCGGTCAGAGTGTGACTCGGTCTATGGCTGTGTCGCTGTCTTTGTCTTTATGGAATATTGTGCTTGATACACACGATTCCCCTTTCAGCGTGCAGTCCGTGCCGGTCAGAGTGTGACTCGGTCTATGGCTGTGTCGCTGTCTTTGTCTTTATGGAATATTGTGCTTGATACACACGGTTCCTCTTTCAGCGTGTAGTCCGTGCCCGTCAGAGTGTGACTCGGTCTATGGCTGTGTCGCTGTCTTTGTCTTTATGGAATATTGTGCTTGATACACACGATTCCCCTTTCAGCGTGTAGTCCGTGCCCGTCAGAGAGTGACTCGGTCTATGGCTGTGTCGCTGTCTTTGTCTTTATGGAATATTGTGCTTGATACACACGATTCCCCTTTCAGCGTGTAGTCCGTGCCCGTCAGAGAGTGACTCGGTCTATGGCTGTGTCGCTGTCTTTGTCTTTACGGAATATTGTGCTTGATACACACGATTCCCCTTTCAGCGTGTAGTCCGTGCCGGTCAGAGTGTGACTCGGTCTATGGCTGTGTCGCTGTCTTTGTCTTTATGGAATATTGTGCTTGATACACACGATTCCCCTTTCAGCGTGTAGTCCGTGCCCGTCAGAGTGTGACTCGGTCTATGGCTGTGTCGCTGTCTTTGTCTTTATGGAATATTGTGCTTGATACACACGATTCCCCTTTCAGCCTGTAGTCCGTGCCCGTCAGAGTGTGACACGGTCTATGGCTGTGTCGCTGTCTTTGTCTTTATGGAATATTGTGCTTGATACACACGATTCCCCTTTCAGCGTGTAGTCCGTGCCGGTTAGAGTGTGACTCGGTCTATGGCTGTGTCGCTGTCTTTGTCTTTATGGAATATTGTGCTTGATACACACGATTCCCCTTTCAGCGTGCAGTCCGTGCCGGTCAGAGTGTGACTCGGTCTATGGCTGTGTCGCTGTCTTTGTCTTTATGGAATATTGTACTTGACACACACGATTCCCCCTTCAGCGTGTAGTCCGTGCCCGTCAGAGTGTGACTCGGTCTATGGCTGTGTCGCTGTCTTTGTCTTTATGGAATATTGTGCTTGATACACGCGATTCCCCTTTCAGCGTGTAGTCCGTGCCGGTCAGAGTGTGACTCGGTCTATGGCTGTGTCGCTGTCTTTGTCTTTATGGAATATTGTGCTTGATACACGCGATTCCCCTTTCAGCGTGTAGTCCATACCCGTCAGAGAGTGACTCGGTCTATGGGTGTGTCGCTGTCTTTGTCTTTATGGAATATTGTGCTTGATACACACGATTCCCTTTTCACCGTGTAGTCCGTGCCGGTCAGAGTGTGACTCGGTCTATGGCTGTGTCGCTGTCTTTGTCTTTATGGAATATTGTGCTTGATACACACGATTCCCCTTTCACCGTGTAGTCCGTGCCGGTCAGAGTGTGACTCGGTCTATGGCTGTGTCGCTGTCTTTGTCTTTATGGAATATTGTGCTTGATACACACGATTCCCCTTTCAGCGTGTAGTCCGTGCCCGTCAGAGTGTCACTCGGTCTATGGCTGTGTCGCTGTCTTTGTCTTTATGGAATATTGTGCTTGATACACACGATTCCCCTTGCAGCGCGTAGTCCGTGCCCGTCAGAGTGTAACTCGGTCTATGGCCGTGTCGCTGTCTTTGTCTTTATGGAATATTGTGCTTGATACACACGATTCCTCTTTCAGCGTGTAGTCCGTGCCCGTCAGAGTGTGACTCGGTCTATGGCTGTGTCGCTGTCTTTGTCTTTATGGAATATTGTGCTTGATACACACGATTCCCCTTTCAGCGTGTAGTCCGTGCCCGTCAGAGTGTGACTCGGTCTATGGCTGTGTCGCTGTCTTTGTCTTTATGGAATATTGTGCTTGATACACGCGATTCCCCTTTCAGCGTGTAGTCCGTGCCGGTCAGAGTGTGACTCGGTCTATGGCCGTGTCGCTGTCTTTGTCTTTATGGAATATTGTGCTTGATACACACGATTCCCCTTTCAGCGTGTAGTCCGTGCCCGTCAGAGTGTGACTCGGTCTATGGCTGTGTCGCTGTCTTTGTCTTTATGGAATATTGTGCTTGATATACACGATTCCCCTTTCAGCGTGTAGTCCGTGCCGGTCAGAGTGTGACTCGGTCTATGGCTGTGTCGCTGTCTTTGTCTTTATGGAATATTGTGCTTGATACACACGATTCCCCTTTCAGCGTGTAGTCCGTGCCGGTCAGAGTGTGACTCGATCTATGGCTGTGTCGCTGTCTTTGTCTTTATGGAATATTGTGCTTGATACACACGATTCCCCTTTCAGCGTGTAGTCCGTGCCCGTCAGAGTGTGACTCGGTCTATGGCTGTGTCGCTGTCTTTGTCTTTATGAAATATTGTGCTTGATACACACGATTCCCCTTTCACCGTGTAGTCCGTGCCGGTCAGAGTGTCACTCGGTCTATGGCTGTGTCGCTGTCTTTGTCTTTATGGAATATTGTGCTTGATACACACGATTCCCCTTTCAGCGTGTAGTCCGTGCCGGTCAGAGTGTGACTCGGTCTATGGCTGTGTCGCTGTCTTTGTCTTTATAGAATATTGTGCTTGATACACACGATTCCCCTTTCAGCGCGTAGTCCGTGCCCGTCAGAGTGTGACTCGGTCTATGGCCGTGTCGCTGTCTTTGTCTTTATGGAATATTGTGCTTGATACACACGATTCCCCTTTCAGCGTGTAGTCCGTGCCCGTCAGAGTGTGACTCGGTCTATGGCCGTGTCGCTGTCTTTGTCTTTATGGAATATTGTGCGTGATACACACGATTCCCCTTTCAGCGTGTAGTCCGTGCCCGTCAGAGTGTGACTCGGTCTATGGCTGTGTCGCTGTCTTTGTCTTTATGGAATATTGTGCTTGATACACACGATTCCCCTTTCAGCGCGTAGTCCGTGCCCGTCAGAGTGTGACTCGGTCTATGGCCGTGTCGCTGTCTTTGTCTTTATGGAATATTGTGCTTGATACACACGATTCCCCTTTCAGCGCGTAGTCCGTGCCCGTCATAGTGTGACTCGGTCTATGGCCGTGTCGCTGTCTTTGTCTTTATGGAATATTGTGCTTGATACACACGATTCCCCTTTCAGCGCGTAGTCCGTGCCCGTCAGAGTGTGACTCGGTCTATGGCTGTGTCGCTGTCTTTGTCTTTATGGAATATTGTGCTTGATACACACGATTCCCCTTTCAGCGCGTAGTCCGTGCCCGTCAGAGTGTGACTCGGTCTATGGCCGTGTCGCTGTCTTTGTCTTTATGGAATATTGTGCTTGATACACACGATTCCCCTTTCAGCGTGTAGTCCGTGCCGGTCAGAGTGTGACTCGGTCTATGGCTGTGTCGCTGTCTTTGTCTTTATGGAATATTGTGCTTGATACACACGATTCCTCTTTCAGCGTGTAGTCCGTGCCGGTCAGAGTGTGACTCGGTCTATGGCCGTGTCGCTGTCTTTGTCTTTATGGAATATTGTGCTTGATACACACGATTCCCCTTTCAGCGCGTAGTCCGTGCCCGTCAGAGTGTGACTCGGTCTATGGCTGTGTCGCTGTCTTTGTCTTTATGGAATATTGTGCTTGATACACACGATTCCCCTTTCAGCGTGTAGTCCGTGCCCGTCAGAGTGTGACTCGGTCTATGGCTGTGTCGCTGTCTTTGTCTTTATGGAATATTGTGCTTGATACACACGATTCCCCTTTCAGCGCGTAGTCCGTGCCCGTCAGAGTGTGACTCGGTCTATGGCTGTGTCGCTGTCTTTGTCTTTATGGAATATTGTGCTTGATACACACGATTCCCCTTTCAGCGTGTAGTCCGTGCCCGTCAGAGTGTGACTCGGTCTATGGCTGTGTCGCTGTCTTTGTCTTTATGGAATATTGTGCTTGATACACACGATTCCCCTTTCAGCCTGTAGTCCGTGCCGGTCAGAGTGTGACTCGGTCTATGGCTGTGTCGCTGTCTTTGTCTTTATGGAATATTGTGCTTGATACACACGATTCCCCTTTCAGCGTGTAGTCCGTGCCCATCAGAGTGTGACTCGGTCTATGGCTGTGTTGCTGTCTTTGTCCTTATGGAATATTGTGCTTGATACACACGATTCCCCTTTCAGCGTGTAGTCCGTGCCCGTCAGAGTGTGACTCGGTCTATGGCTGTGTTGCTGTCTTTGTCCTTATGGAATATTGTGCTTGATACACACGATTCCCCTTTCAGCGTGTAGTCCGTGCCCGTCAGAGTGTGACTCGGTCTATGGCTGTGTCGCTGTCTTTGTCTTTATGGAATATTGTGCTTGATACACACGATTCCCCTTTCAGCGTGTAGTCCGTGCCCATCAGAGTGTGACTCGGTCTATGGCTGTGTTGCTGTCTTTGTCCTTATGGAATATTGTGCTTGATACACACGATTCCCCTTTCAGCGCGTAGTCCGTGCCCGTCAGAGTGTGACTCGGTCTATGGCTGTGTCGCTGTCATTGTCTTTATGGAATATTGTGCTTGATACACACGATTCCCCTTTCAGCGCGTAGTCCGTGCCCGTCAGAGTGTGACTCGGTCTATGGCTGTGTCGTTGTCTTTGTCTTTATGGAATATTGTGCTTGATACACACGATTCCCCTTTCAGCGTGTAGTCCGTGCCCGTCAGAGTGTGACTCGGTCTATGGCTGTGTTGCTGTCTTTGTCCTTATGGAATATTGTGCTTGATACACGCGATTCCCCTTTCAGCGTGTAGTCCGTGCCGGTCAGAGTGTGACTCGGTCTATGGCTGGGTCGCTGTCTTTGTCTTTATGGATTATTGTGCTTGATACACACGATTCCCCTTTCAGCGTGTAGTCCGTGCCCGTCAGAGTGTGACTCGGTCTATGGCTGTGTTGCTGTCTTTGTCCTTATGGAATATTGTGCTTGATACACACGATTCCCCTTTCAGCGTGTAGTCCGTGCCCGTCAGAGTGTGACTCGGTCTATGGCTGTGTCGCTGTCTTTGTCTTTATGGAATATTGTGCTTGATACACACGATTCCCCTTTCAGCGTGTAGTCCGTGCCGGTCAGAGTGTGACTCGGTCTATGGCTGGGTCGCTGTCTTTGTCTTTATGGATTATTGTGCTTGATACACACGATTCCCCTTTCAGCGTGTAGTCCGTGCCCGTCAAAGAGTGACTCGGTCTATGGCTGTGTCGCTGTCTTTGTCTTTATGGAATATTGTGCTTGATACACACGATTCCCCTTTCAGCGTGTAGTCCGTGCTCGTCAGCGTGTGACTCGGTCTATGGCTGTGTCGCTGTCTTTGTCTTTATGGAATATTGTGCTTGATACACACGATTCCCCTTTCAGCGTGTAGTCCGTGCCCGTCAGAGTGTGACTCGGTCTATGGCTGTGTTGCTGTCTTTGTCCTTATGGAATATTGTGCTTGATACACACGATTCCCCTTTCAGCGCGTAGTCCGTGCCCGTCAGAGTGTGACTCGGTCTATGGCCGTGTCGCTGTCTTTGTCTTTATGGAATATTGTGCTTGATACACACGCTTCCCCTTTCAGCGTGTAGTCCGTGCCCGTCAGAGTGTGACTCGGTCTATGGCTGTGTCGCTGTCTTTGTCTTTATGGAATATTGTGCTTGATACACACGATTCCCCTTTCAGCGTGTAGTCCGTGCCCGTCAGAGTGTGACTCGGTCTATGGCTGTGTCGCTGTCTTTGTCTTTATGGAATATTGTGCTTGATACACACGATTCCCCTTTCAGCGTGTAGTCCGTGCCCGTCAGAGTGTGACTCGGTCTATGGCTGTGTCGCTGTCTTTGTCTTTATGGAATATTGTGCTTGATACACACGATTCCCCTTTCAGCGTGTAGTCCGTGCCCGTCAGAGTGTGACTCGGTCTATGGCTGTGTCGCTGTCTTTGTCTTTATGGAATATTGTGCTTGATACACACGATTCCCCTTTCAGCGTGTAGTCCGTGCCCGTCAGAGTGTGACTCGGTCTATGGCTGTGTCGCTGTCTTTGTCTTTATGGAATATTGTGCTTGATACACACGATTCCCCTTTCAGCGTGTAGTCCGTGCCGGTCAGAGTGTGACTCGGTCTATGGCTGTGTCGCTGTCTTTGTCTTTATGGAATATTGTGCTTGATACACACGATTCCCCTTTCAGCCTGTAGTCCGTGCCCGTCAGAGTGTGACTCGGTCTATGGCTGTGTCGCTGTCTTTGTCTTTATGGAATATTGTGCTTGATACACACGATTCCCCTTTCAGCGTGTAGCCCGTGCCGGTCAGAGTGTGACTCGGTCTATGGCTGTGTCGCTGTCTTTGTCTTTACGGAATATTGTGCTTGATACACACGATTCCCCTTTCAGCGTGTAGTCCGTGCCGGTCAGAGTGTGACTCGGTCTATGGCTGTGTCGCTGTCTTTGTCTTTATGGAATATTGTGCTTGATACACACGATTCCCCTTTCAGCGTGTAGTCCGTGCCCGTCAGAGTGTGACTCGGTCTATGGCTGTGTCGCTGGCTTTGTCTTTATGGAATATTGTGCTTGATACACACGATTCCCCTTTCAGCGTGTAGTCCGTGCCCGTCAGAGTGTGACTCGGTCTATGGCTGTGTCGCTGTCTTTGTCTTTATGGAATATTGTGCTTGATACACGCGATTCCCCTTTCAGCGTGTAGTCTGTGCCGGTCAGAGTGTGACTCGGTCTATGGCTGTGTCGCTGTCTTTGTCTTTATGGAATATTGTGCTTGATACACACGATTCCCATTTCAGCGTGTAGTCCGTGCCCGTCAGAGTGTGACTCGGTCTATGGCTGTGTCGCTGTCTTTGTCTTTACGGAATATTGTGCTTGATACACGCGATTCCCCTTTCAGCGTGTAGTCCGTGCCCGTCAGAGTGTGACTCGGTCTATGGCTGTGTCGCTGTCTTTGTCTTTATGGAACATTGTGCTTGATACACACGATTCCCCTTTCAGCGTGTAGTCCGTGCCCGTCAGAGTGTGACTCGGTCTATGGCTGTGTCGTTGTCTTTGTCTTTACGGAATATTGTGCTTGATACACACGATTCCCCTTTCAGCGTGTAGTCCGTGCCCGTCAGAGTGTGACTCGGTCTATGGCTGTGTCGCTGTCTTTGTCTTTACGGAATATTGTGCTTGATACACGCGATTCCCCTTTCAGCGTGTAGTCCGTGCCCGTCAGAGTGTGACTCGGTCTATGGCTGTGTCGTTGTCTTTGTCTTTACGGAATATTGTGCTTGATACACACGATTCCCCTTTCAGCGTGTAGTCCGTGCCCGTCAGAGTGTGACTCGGTCTATGGCTGTGTCGCTGTCTTTGTCTTTATGGAATATTGTGCTTGATACACACGATTCCCCTTTCAGCGTGTAGTCCGTGCCCGTCAGAGTGTGACTCGGTCTATGGCTGTGTCGTTGTCTTTGTCTTTACGGAATATTGTGCTTGATACACACGATTCCCCTTTCAGCGTGTAGTCCGTGCCCGTCAGAGTGTGACTCGGTCTATGGCTGTGTCGCTGTCTTTGTCTTTACGGAATATTGTGCTTGATACACGCGATTCCCCTTTCAGCGTGTAGTCCGTGCCCGTCAGAGTGTGACTCGGTCTATGGCTGTGTCGCTGTCTTTGTCTTTATGGAATATTGTGCTTGATACACACGATTCCCCTTTCAGCGTGTAGTCCGTGCCCGTCAGAGTGTGACTCGGTCTATGGCTGTGTCGCTGTCTTTGTCTTTACGGAATATTGTGCTTGATACACGCGATTCCCCTTTCAGCGTGTAGTCCGTGCCCGTCAGAGTGTGACTCGGTCTATGGCTGTGTCGCTGTCTTTGTCTTTATGGAATATTGTGCTTGATACACACGATTCCCCTTTCAGCGTGTAGTCCGTGCCGGTCAGAGTGTCACTCGGTCTATGGCTGTGTCGCTGTCTTTGTCTTTACGGAATATTGTGCTTGATACACACGATTCCCCTTTCAGCGTGTAGTCCGTGCCCGTCAGAGTGTGACTCGGACTATGGCTGTGTCGCTGTCTTTGTCTTTATGGAATATTGTGCTTGATACACACGATTCCCCTTTCAGCGTGTAGTCCGTGCCGGTCAGAGTGTGACTCGGACTATGGCTGTGTCGCTGTCTTTGTCTTTATGGAATATTGTGCTTGATACACGCGATTCCCCTTTCAGCGTGTAGTCCGTGCCCGTCAGAGTGTGACTCGGTCTATGGCTGTGTCGCTGTCTTTGTCTTTATGGAATATTGTGCTTGATACACACGATTCCCCTTTCAGCGTGTAGTCCGTGCCGGTCAGAGTGTGACTCGGACTATGGCTGTGTCGCTGTCTTTGTCTTTATGGAACATTGTGCTTGATACACACGATTCCCCTTTCAGCGTGTAGTCCGTGCCCGTCAGAGTGTGACTCGGTCTATGGCTGTGTCGCTGTCTTTGTCTTTATGGAATATTGTGCTTGATACACACGATTCCCCTTTCAGCGTGTAGTCCGTGCCCGTCAGAGTGTGACTCGGTCTATGGCTGTGTCGCTGTCTTTGTCTTTATGGAATATTGTGCTTGATACACGCGATTCCCCTTTCAGCGTGTAGTCCGTGCCCGTCAGAGTGTGACTCGGTCTATGGCTGTGTCGCTGTCTTTGTCTTTATGGAATATTGTGCTTGATACACACGATTCCCCTTTCAGCGTGTAGTCCGTGCCGGTCAGAGTGTGACTCGGACTATGGCTGTGTCGCTGTCTTTGTCTTTATGGAACATTGTGCTTGATACACACGATTCCCCTTTCAGCGTGTAGTCCGTGCCCGTCAGAGTGTGACTCGGTCTATGGCTGTGTCGCTGTCTTTGTCTTTATGGAATATTGTGCTTGATACACACGATTCCCCTTTCAGCGTGCAGTCCGTGCCGGTCAGAGTGTGACTCGGTCTATGGCTGTGTCGCTGTCTTTGTCTTTATGGAATATTGTGCTTGATACACACGATTCCCCTTTCAGCGTGTAGTCCGTGCCGGTCAGAGTGTGACTCGGACTATGGCTGTGTCGCTGTCTTTGTCTTTATGGAATATTGTGCTTGATACACACGATTCCCCTTTCAGCCTGTAGTCCGTGCCCGTCAGAGTGTGACTCGGTCTATGGTTGTGTCGCTGTCTTTGTCTTTATGGAATATTGTGCTTGATACACACGATTCCCCTTTCAGCGTGTAGTCCGTGCCGGTCAGAGTGTGACTCGGACTATGGCTGTGTCGCTGTCTTTGTCTTTATGGAATATTGTGCTTGATACACACGATTCCCCTTTCAGCGTGTAGTCCGTGCCCGTCAGAGTGTGACTCGGTCTATGGCTGTGTCGCTGTCTTTGTCTTTATGGAATATTGTGCTTGATACACACGATTCCCCTTTCAGCGTGTAGTCCGTGCCCGTCAGAGTGTGACTCGGTCTATGGCTGGGTCGCTGTCTTTGTCTTTATGGAATATTGTGCTTGATACACACGATTCCCCTTTCAGCGTGTAGTCCGTGCCCGTCAGAGTGTGACTCGGTCTATGGCTGTGTCGCTGTCTTTGTCTTTATGGAATATTGTGCTTGATACACACGATTCCCCTTTCAGCGTGTAGTCCGTGCCCGTCAGAGTGTGACTCGGTCTATGGCTGGGTCGCTGTCTTTGTCTTTATGGAATATTGTGCTTGATACACACGATTCCCCTTTCAGCGTGTAGTCCGTGCCGGTCAGAGTGTGACTCGGTCTATGGCTGTGTCGCTGTCTTTGTCTTTATGGAATATTGTGCTTGATACACACGATTCCCCTTTCAGCGTGTAGTCCGTGCCCGTCAGAGTGTGACTCGGTCTATGGCTGGGTCGCTGTCTTTGTCTTTATGGAATATTGTGCTTGATACACACGATTCCCCTTTCAGCGTGTAGTCCGTGCCGGTCAGAGTGTGACTCGGTCTATGGCTGTGTCGCTGTCTTTGTCTTTACGGAATATTGTGCTTGATACACGCGATTCCCCTTTCAGCCTGTAGTCCGTGCCCGTCAGAGTGTGACTCGGACTATGGCTGTGTCGCTGTCTTTGTCTTTATGGAATATTGTGCTTGATACACACGATTCCCCTTTCAGCGTGTAGTCCGTGCCCGTCAGAGTGTGACTCGGTCTATGGCTGGGTCGCTGTCTTTGTCTTTATGGAATATTGTGCTTGATACACACGATTCCCCTTTCAGCGTGTAGTCCGTGCCCGTCAGAGTGTGACTCGGTCTATGGCTGTGTCGCTGTCTTTGTCTTTATGGAATAAAATATTGTGCTTGATACACACGATTCCTCTTTCAGCATGTAATGCGACGTGCCCGTCAGAGTGTGACTCGGTCTATGGCTGCGTCGCCACCTGTCCCCCGGGAAAGCAACAGAAATCATTCTGTTTAGAAGGTACCGTGTCTCATACAACTGAATATATACGATGTCACTAATAAAGACGTCAGCAGGCAGACTTCCGTACAAACCAGCATATGCTTCCCTGTTTCTGCTAGAGTTAATCTGACATTTGACTATCGCTTTTGAATACTTCGTAATACTGGTATACACGAGCATCGTACGGGCATATGTACCTGCGTCGAAGATTGAATTTACTTGCTTGGACGTTTCAAGTTGTGTAGGATCCACTCACACGCTATAGCGTGATGCTGACCTATTACGGGAACTTGTCTCGTCAATAACTGCTTGTCTCACCCATGTAAAGATTGAATGTTATCATAGACTTTAGGTTAGAATTATGCATAGCTTCTGCACAGTCTTTAGGGTATAACTATCGGTGTGAGGATTCATTGATAGCGCAACCCCATAGTCATTGAATGACGCTAAGGATGGTTCGCGCTAAGTGGATGGTTGGTAGGTTTGAGAAGGGGCCTTTATCCTGAAAGGTCGCATCGATCGGAAAGGTCCACTTAAAGTTACTGTTCCACAAAAACTAAGCAGTGGACGGGCGGAGCCGCACAAAATTGGCGAGGAGGGTTTCAGGAGTGCAAAAGCGGGCGCATTCAAACACCAACAGCCCGCATGAAGGCCGGTGTGACAGGCGGACGTGTCCCCACGTCGGGTGATCGATTTAGACCCTCAACGCACATAAACGGGGTCATTATGATAGATACAGTGGGGATCTCCGCATAGCTTTTGATTGGTTGATTATTCAGGACGCTTTAACCACTGTTGGTCATATCGCGTCAATGGGAGAAGGAAGGGAGAGTGGAGCCATGTCCCCGGGGGTAACCCCCTACACTTTACGAAGAAAGACATGAGATCTTTATCCTGCGACCACACAGACATGGCCACAGCAGGGCTCGAACCACCGACCCACGTGCCGTTAGGCTCTCAGGTGACCAGAGCACTAAATGCGAGCGCTCTAGTCCACTGAGCTGTCTCGCCGGCCCCCGTAGCTTTTGAGAATAACCAAATAAGGGTTGAACGCAACGCTTGTCCCGCCGGTTTGTTTGTTTACACAGAAATAGCAGCTTTACACATTTATTTAAAGAAAAAAATCGTAAAATAACCCCATTGTCTGTAGCTTGGGCAGGAGAGATAGAGAAAGAAAAAGAAACCTAGCAGTCCATCATATTCAGCCAATAGATTCCCATGCAACCAAACCCCGTTCAGCAGGCAATATCATTTGTAGACTGTACACCCTCTATGACAAGGTCAAATCAATTAAACTCAAGGGGCCCAGATAAGGAACGGGAGGGTGATTTAGACAACTCAGTCATGCCAGTCAAGGTAACGTTTACATCTGTTCTGTGTTAGGAGTCGCAGTATGACCAGGGCCAAAAAACTCGACGGTCGACAAGATATTATCGTTTCGGCAGCCCAAGGAAATACAAGGCTATAATAGATGCATCAGACGCATAATACATGTTTCTGGTTTAGGAGCCCACGCAACTGAGAATGGATTATTCATCGAGTAAACATAAATATATTACAATTGCGGTAGTTATGATTTACCATTTTTTTAATGTAAACAGAATGGGTCTTAGTGTACAATTACCAATTGATAAATCCTATTTCTAGATAAGTAAGAGCTTGATATCTCTATATATTTGTTTTGTCACTAATTTGGTGAAATGTATGACTATAATTGCAACCTTTAAAATGTTGTGGTTTCACATGCAGTGACCGCATTATTTGACCAGGGCACCGTTGTTTCCACATCCGGAGATTCATTTTTCATGGTTGTTGTTAACCGCACAGATTGTCCGGACGGTCAATATGGATCACGTTGTGCGGAAAGCTGCAACGAACATTGTAAGCCACCGTGTGATAAGGTTAGCGGCACGTGTACACTGGGATGTGAGCTGTGGTGGACTGGATCCACTTGTGATACTTCCATCGGTAAGTATTAGCGAGAGACTAGTGCATACGTGGTGCACGTTACGTACTATTGGCACACTCTATAATCGTTGGTAAGATAAAGAAAGAGCACATAAACTACTAAGCTTGATGCATTGTAAAACATGAGAGGCCAGGGGGCACATAATTTGAAAATGGCGGAGGGACACAGATATACCTTAGGGTCTGAAAGGAGGAAGTGGGGGGGAGGTGGCACGTGCCCCCTTGTGCCCTCCTCTGGACAGGCCCATGATACTGATGTCTGTAGTATAGTGTGATACCCAGGCATTCGCTTTCATTCCGTCACGGAACAGACTGTTGGTAACTAGCATCCGCCATTAACGGTCACTGTAGTAAAAAGGGCAGGAAAGTCTCGATTAAAATAAAAAAATAAAAAATAAAAAAAAATCCGCGATCGTTCCGCGGATTCAAACCAGCATATGACTGACTGCCTGATTCCAAGTATAATATGAAGTGGCACCTGGCGAATGTGGCTTGCATTAAATTATTGGGGACACTCAGTTGGCCGGTGCTCGGCCGCTATCTGAATGCCTGGGTCCAGAGCCAGAGCATTCCGCCAATCACGGGTCGCTGTAGTACTAGTTAGGACCCCAGCCATTGTGTCATTATTCATTGAAATTGGAATGTATCGTGTATTGGAATATGATATAATTGATTGCCTGCTCGAACTTTCTAATTCTAGATTAATCACTGGGCGTTCGAATACATTTCCGCTAGGGGTTTTCACATTTTAGTGGTGACTACAGAATCTGAATCTTACTTTTAACGAAAACAGATAAAGGACAGCCATCGTCGCCGAAAATCAATGTGACAGACACTGGCGCCACCTGGCTGAGATTGCAGTGGTCGCCGCTCTCCAGACTGACGGCTGGTCTGGAGTCTCATTACGGATTGACCATAAGGACACTGGACGAACAGATCTCCAACTCGTGGACACATGTGACCAACCTGGCTTACTCCTCGGATGCTGACCCGGTCTTTAACGTGACGAAGCTGAAGTACAACACTCTGTACAACATCACATTGCAATTCTACCGTCACCATGGCAATGTGACCGAGTGGACGGATGGGCTTGGTCCAGCGACTGCCGGAAAAACGCTGTGTATAGGTACGCAACTCTTATTCAGTGTATGGTAGGAAAACGAACATCCGCTCTGACTAGGGTAAAGGCTTGTATTTCATTAAAGTTATTGATAATGATATTTGGCGCAAATTTCGAAAATTCTGCATAACATGTTGCAAAGTTAGGTTAATATTTGCATTTAACAAAACTGTTTCTACTAGATCTATATTTACTTCGAACATAATGGTAAATATAGCTGAAAACCAGTTCTTGCTTCACAGCTGGAAGCTCAAAGCTCACAATGACAGATCAGGCCATAGTACGTTTCAAGTTTAGATCCTGACATAATTTTGGAGGTCGAAGACGGTTTGAAGCCTGTCTGCACCAGACCCATTCTTCTCGTCGCGCTGTTGTGAGGGACAAACTATGGGTTTTGGGAAGAGGCCCAACAAAGTAGTTGGGTTCGACGAGGTGCCTGCATTTTTGTTTTCGGGGGGTGGGGGGCAGAATGGTTTCGGGGGTTGATTTGGATTGATTTGTTTTTTTATCTGGAAAATGCGTTCAGTTAAAAAGTACGAGGGCAGGATTTACATTTTATTTCAGTAACAGGCAAAGCCACATTTTTTGCAAAGCAAGATTCAAAACCATCTAAAAATCCCCCCCCCCTCCCTGGATATCAAATGGTCCGTCCATGACCTCACCAGATGGACGCACAATTCATCATTGAACTAGGAAATGGCTCACTAGAGGGCGGTACTATATTTGTGCTGTGCGCGTGGGTACGATATATATATTCAAAAGATGGATTCAAATGAGAACAATATTTTCGACAATTGATCTCGCCCCTAAACTGCATCTATCTGGCTTGCGTCCCTCCCACCACCCACGCTGCAGAAGGGCTCTCCTCAGCACTCTCAGCACTAGCAGCCGCATTGTTCCTGTTTAGTTTTAAACATGTGTTGACTCTAAATGCGGTTGCTAGGCGCCGGGTATACCACATAGAGAAAGCGGTGGTATGAACAGACCAGCACTACCTTGCAGGATACATGGTGCATGTCTACCAGCTTCATCCCTCTGGTTTCTTCAGAGCCCCAAAAGCCGACGGTCGAAGTGACGCAACACAACGTCAGCGGACAGAACAATGCGTTGAGGGCGATCGTCAACATCACGTGGATACCCATGGTACGTCACCTAATATCGCTCATCACGCACGTGGTTTCTGTACCACATAGTTATGATAAAAGGCTGCGTTTAAACAATTAGTGTCGTTACGTAAGTCGGTCATATCATGAAAAATACACCGCTAATTCAAGTGATATTCTTGTGTTACAATCCATTACTTGCTATTTCCACCCTAACTAATGAAGTTATCAACCTACACATTTCAGGATGATGCTGATAGTGGCTGCGACTCTATCAAGAGTTATCAGATCTCATACAAACGTGAGACATTGCACGCATTGGAAGTGGTCCTTGACAAGCAGAGCCACACATTTGAGCCAACGGCAAATGGCGGATACCAAGTGACCTTGACCGTGACCAACAATAACGGTTTGCAGAACACGGTCAAACAGACCATTGACGTCACTTTACCGCCAGGTTTGAATTGTTATTTCCCTCTTTCACTTTGGAAATTCTTCAAATATTTTTTTCCAAGTCGGTTATTTTCATTATTTCTGTCCTTAGTGCTATTTAAGTAATATAGAGTACGCATCAAGGTTTCTGAGCTCATCTGTCGACCAATGTTAATACTGTGACATGTTTTGTTTGCTAAGATGGAAACGTATGGTGCACGACAGTGAACGGTGGGTCGTCGGGCTGGTCGCCATGGAGTGAATAGTTCACCAGGTGTATTTTAACATGACTACGTGTGGTTACAGGGGACGGTGGGTGGTCGGGGTGGTCGCCATGGAGTGAATACTTCACCAGGTGTATTTTAACATGACTACGTGTGGTTACAGTGGACGGTGGGTGGTCGGGGTGGTCGCCATGGAGTGAATAGTTCACCAGGTGTATTTTAACATGACTACGTGTGGTTACAGTGGACGGTGGGTGGTCGGGGTGGTCGCCATGGAGTGAATAGTTCACCAGGTGTATTTTAACATGACTACGTGTGGTTACAGTGGACGGTGGGTGGTCGGGGTGGTCGCCATGGAGTGAATAGTTCACCAGGTGTATTTTAACATGACTACGTGTGGTTACAGTGGACGGTGGGTGGTCGGGGTGGTCGCCATGGAGTGAATAGTTCACCAGGTGTATTTTAACATGACTACGTGTGGTTACAGTGGACGGTGGGTGGTCGGGGTGGTCGCCATGGAGTGAATAGTTCACCAGGTGTATTTTAACATGACTGCGTGTGGTTACAGTGGACGGTGGGTGGTCGCCGTGGTCGCCATGGAGTGGATGCTCCGTCCTTTGCGGTACTGGAAACTTGACATCCTCCAGGAACTGCAGCAACCCGGCACCACAACACGGAGGTCGGCAATGTCCGGGAATGTCCCAAAGAATCCAGGGTTGCTACGCCGATACGGCTTGTTCCGATGGGCAGGGTACGTTAATTATTCTCTTCTGAACAATTGTTGACATAGCACACTGCTTAACATAGCATCGGTATGAATAAATAAATGATCATTTGTTCAAATTAACTTGCACTTATGCTTATGCTTGTATGTATATATGACTTTTATAATAAATGGATATCTGGAAACTCTGTTAGACGTATTGTATTGTGATATTATATGACATGATTTTAGCGAATAAAGCAGTTGGTGTCGTTTCTTCACAGATGTCTCCGTGATTGTTGGAGTGCCCGTTGGGTTATTCATTATCGCCCTGGTTGTGATTGTGTTGGTTATATGCTGGTCAGTATAGCAAGATTACAATAAACTCATCTCTTAAACCAATTTCCCGGTGGATATTAATGGTGTCTTCCCTATATTGGCTGCCACACCGCCAAACTTGTCACTTGAGAGTCGTCCCCCTTTGGCCATATGATCCGTTAAAATTGTAAGAATACAAGTTACACAACGGTATATTTATGATTCGATATGTTTATACCTCATAAAGAGGGCCGGTCTGGTCTGGAATAAAGCCCTGGCTTAAGTCTTCTACAAGCGGCACCCCCCCCCCCCCCGTTCTTATGTGCAATATCCTGGGCTCAATGCACGCACTAAGAAAAGCGCTAGTTAGGCCATAGTGGTACATCAGTAGGTCATGATCTGTTTGTTTCCATTTGGCTAAAGGATGCGGGGACGGCGTAACAAAGCAAAGGATCAGGATGCAGAAGCCACGGCGACCACGTCCCGTAGAATCAGCACAGGTAAAAAAAATAAGCCTTGGAGCCAGGGGAGCTCGAATACGGTCTCGAATTCTGGGAAGTTTCGATTACTCACAAACCAGACATTTGATAGATCTCGGGAACTTCCTCAGTACATCCCTAAAGCAAAGTTTAACGACTGATCGTGAATACGTGAACACGTTATATTGACCTGACTCTGAATAAATACCGATGTCACATGAATTGTCTGCTTAACGTCCTGAAATTCTCCTTTCTGATATTTATGAACTATAAATTTACCGCCCGGTTGCCAATTTCATTTTCCTTGGTGCGCATATCTTAATGTTACTGATCATTTGTGCAGCTTTAAAGAACCTGAAGTTGCATCCAAACACAAAGAGTAAGCTGGCTGCCAATGAAGGTTTCACTGAAGACTCGGAGACCGAAGTGGATGCCGAGGATGGCGGACCCGTTGACCAACATCGCCGCCCAGTTGCAGAAACCACCTGCGGGAACGCTGCCGTCACAGAGAAGAAAAAAGACCGGGAGAAGATTCCAGAGAATATTTCTCTGAACGAGCTGGAAGGGATCTATACACGACTTAGTCAGGAGAAGGAAGCATTCGACAAGTTGTACAAGGTGAACGGTACTCGTTACCGGAATATTGTGGCCAACGGGAACGTCCATGATTTTTACATGATAACATTGCACAACGCTGGTTTCAACTTTATGATAAATAACTTATTAATTACGACATCCGCATATGTATCTGCGTATCTGCAGTTTTCAAGATTTTAGAGATAAACATTTTCCTTTCAGACGTTACCAGGGGAGGAAGTGGCGACATGCAGCATTGGCTCAAAGGAGGACAACTTGATCAAAAATCGCTTCAAGAATATCATAGCATGTATGTATCGGATACTTCTTACATATACCTGTTGAACCTTGATATTTCACATCTCGATATTTATGTAGTAGCCCAGTGATTTACTGGTTATGATGTGGCAGTTACTGTTTGTTAGGCCTCCAATGGTCCCTTTCTATTCGGATTTACCCTTATGTTATTGTCATATAGTTGGCGCTATTCTCACTGGATATAATTATGTGGCTGCGATAGTAAGTGAACCCAAACACTTTGGCTTTGACAGTTGACCATAGTCGCGTCATTCTGGACGGCTCAGAAGGAGACGGATACATCAACGCCAGCTACATCAAGGTAATGGTGTCGCGTGTAATGGCGCAGCAACTGACACTCAGCTTAAAGGGTCACACTAAACCAAAAACCTCGCCCGTTAGACAAAGCACGATTCGAATCCAGCATGAAATATCAAATGTAGAAGAAGTTTATTTCGTATAAAATATCAAATGTACACATTGTAAGCCCTTAACGTTGAGATGACATATTCATATACCTAGTGGTGACAAATAGAGTCACAGGTCTGCTCAACATCTAGACCAAAGTTATTTTTACAGCTCATCGATAATAATTGATGATCTGTCCAACCATCAAGCCTAATCGAGCTGGATTGGTTGTTGTATTGTGGCCACGTTACTGAAAATTATGAAAACTATGCTTAAATCCGTAGTTGGGGCGAAACTATATTCGGTGACACCGGCTAAATACCGAAAAAGCTCATCCTTCCCGATAATATAATAATAAGTAGAAAAGCAATGGTGGTCTAATGATCTAATTGTGAAAACGCCTTTTCAATTTTTCTGCGTAGGGTTACCGGAACGGGCAGAAATTCTATGTCGCAACGCAAGGTACGTCGAGCGGATAGCTATCAAAACAGCTGCCAATCATTATCCTACTGACATACTAGTACCGGTATTCAGGCTCACCTCCCACGCGAGCGATGGAAGGCTTGTTGCATTTAACGTGTGTTAGGAAGTGTAGCCTACTAGCTGACGGTCATGTATCGGAGGTCATTACGGTCATCTTCTGTCAGTGTGTGTTAACTTGTTACTGAGATCAAAAGAGAATACTGTTAACTGTGTATTTAAATGACGAGTAGACAACACGTTTTTGCTTCAAGTAACATCGTACATCTGGTCCACAGGTCCAAAACCAGAGACGATTGTCGACTTTTGGGAGATGATATGGCAGCTTAATGCCAGTATCATCGTCATGTTGACGCCTCTTATGGAGAACAGCAAGGTTGGTCTATGACTATGGAACGTTTGTTATGGGCTAGAGCCTTTTGGTATTTTGGTTATGGTGTGCCTGACATTTCGATGTAATACTTGTAGATGCAGAGCCCTGAGTGTTAAGGGGGTGCCTTGCGTGATCCTCTTATTGGAGCTCATTCCCGGCAACCAGCTCCTGAATAAGAATGGGGCAAAATATCAATCATTCCCTGTGTACTGACTTTGCCTGGGAGGCGACTTTTTACATCAAAATTCACTGGGTTATTTATATATATTTTAATGTCTTCTCCGTGAAGCGCAAGTGCCATTGCTATTGGCCGGAAAAGCTGGGTGAAACGACGGCATTCGGCTCCATCAAGGTCACCCTGAGGGAAACTGAGACCTTCGCAGATTACACTAAGCTTGCGCTGACGATGAAAAGCGGAGTAAGGAAGTTAATGACTTTCTAACATTTCCTCTTGACTTGATATGAACCTTATGATGATTATAATTAATAATGCTTTATGTGGTAGTTTCCGGAACGACAGTATTGTAAACTACGAATGAAGTGGGTTAATGATGTTAACTATAATTTGGTTATTAATTTAACTGTGTGGTGTATACCGATCTAATGTGCAAGTGGATGAAAAGAGATATTCGGAATCAGCTACTAAATGTTGTTTGGGTCCATACGATAATTGTAACGTGTGTTTAGGACTATGGCGAGCGGAGGATCGAGCACTTCCAGTACCTTACATGGCCCGACAAGCAGCGACCAACGTCCACGTTTGCTCTGATCGCCTTCTTGAAACGCATCCAGAGCTGTCACAAGGAAACGGCCCCGCTGATCGTCCACTGTAGGTAAGTACCGAGGCGTGTAAGCATCTATATAATGGCGAAACAAGGGACGTGCGAGTGACAAACGTATGATGGAAATGCGAGGGAAGGTGTTTTTTTACAGTATAATTCAGTACAGGTCAGTCCAATTTAAAAAATGTGTATCCGATGCCAAGGAATATCCAATATGAATATATTTCCAGCGCTGGTGTAGGGAGGACGGGCACCTTCATCGCCCTTGACTACCTGCTGAGGGAGGCTGAGGCCGAAGGGCAAGTCAACATTCAGCGCTTGGTCCGAGAACTGCGCAGACAGAGAACCAAGATGGTCCAGACACTGGTAGGGCTATGGCTTCGTCATTGGCTTCAATATTTGATAACCTTTAAACCGCCAGACGTGGACTATGGTAGCACCGCCGTTGCATGGTTATGCGGTGTGTGCTAAAGCGTTTCTATAAGTAGCCAAACGGTGGGGTCCTGGGTCCTGCGACTGCACACCACTTAAACACGGAACGGCGGTTCTATGGTACTGCCGGGGCTAGCAAAATCCTACGCATTACACGCAACGGCGGTTCTATGGTAGTCCAGGGGCCAGCAACATCCTACGCATTACACGCAACGGCGGTTTAAAGGATATTAAAGGACTTTAAATTTCAAGTTCCAATTACCGTATTTACTTTCGGTATATTTGGGTTCTGCAACAATGACAAGTACTCTCATTTACGTTTTGCATCAATTGCAATTGGGTAACTAATATATGCATGGTTCTATTTCGCTAAAGGTGCAGTTTGTCTTCCTGCACGAGGCTTTGGTGGATCACGTGAAGGTTGGCTGCACAGCGTTGTCTTGCGACAATTTCAAAGTGGGGTACAGCAGTCTGGCCAAACAAGGGCCGGATGGTTACTCTGAGCTACAAGATCAGTTTAGTGTAAGTAGATGCTTCATAAGAAACTAAGTTCACATGCTTGTTATTTATTTATTGACAGTTAATTTTAAATGATATATGATGAACAATGATTTAGTTAAAAAGTGAAGCAGTTGTTGATATTGTTCCGTACGTCCCCTTGGATACGGTGCCCGCCTATAGCATATTTACGATCTTAATTCTGTCTGGGCCGGCACGGGAATTGTGTGAGATATACCGATTAAAATGCGATCTTTAGGATCAGCTACAGTTGTATATAACTTTTGTATAACAATCTGTAAGCATCGACTGCGGAATTAGTGGAACTTTAATTCGACCATGTCTGCATTCCGTCTTATTACACGAAATCGATGTTTTGTGGTCATTTGTAGGTAGCTAAGCCTTGCCGATGCGTTGTCGTGGTGCAAGGGAATGTACTACATTGATCTCATGTAGGCTCTACCTGGCCGCAGTTCCTGTAGGCTCTACCTGGCCGCAGTTCATGTAGGCTCTACCTGGCCGCCGTTCATGTAGGCTCTACCTGGCCGCCGTTCCTGTAGTACCTACCTGGCCGCCGTTCATGTAGGCTCTACCTAGCCGCAGTTCCTGTAGGCTCTACCTGGCCGCAGTTCATGTAGGCTCTACCTGGCCGCCGTTCATGTAGGCTCTACCTGGCCGCAGTTCATGTAGACTCTACCTGGCCGCAGTTTCTGTAGGCTCTACCTGGCCGCCGTTCATGTAGGCTCTACCTGGCCGCAGTTCATGTAGGCTCTACCTGGCCGCAGTTCATGTAGGCTCTACCTGGCCGCAGTTCCTGTAGGCTCTACCTGGCCGCAGTTCATGTAGGCTCTACCTGGCCGCCGTTCATGTAGGCTCTACCTGGCCGCAGTTCATGTAGACTCTACCTGGCCGCAGTTTCTGTAGGCTCTATCTGGCCGCCGTTCATGTAGGCTCTACCTGGCCGCCGTTCATGTAGGCTCTACCTGGCCGCAGTTCATGTAGGCTCTACCTGGCCGCCGTTCATGTACTCTACCTGGTCGCAGTTCCTGTAGGCTCTACCTGGCCGCAGTTCATGTAGACTCTACCTGGCCGCAGTTCATCTATGCTTTACCTGGCCGCCGTTCATGTAGGCTCTACCTGGCCGCCGTTCATGTAGGCTCTACCTGGCCGCAGTTCCTGTAGGCTCTAACTGGCCGCAGTTCATGTAGGCTCTACCTGGCCGCCGTTCATGTAGGCTCTACCTGGCCGCAGTTCATGTAGGCTCTACCTGGCCGCAGTTCATGTAGGCTCTACCTGGCCGCCGTTCATGGAGACTCTACATGGCCGCAGTTCCTGTAGGCTCTACCTGGCCGCAGTTCATGTAGGCTCTACCTGGCCGCAGTTCATGTAGGCTCTACCTGGCCGCAGTTCATGTAGGCTCTACCTGGCCGCCGTTCATGTAGACCCTACCTGGCCGCCGTTCATGTAGACTCTACTTGGCCGCAGTTCATGTAGGCTCTACCTGGCCGCAGTTCATGTAGGCTCTACCTGGCCGCAGTTCATGTAGGCTCTACCCGGCTGCAGTTCATGTAGGCTCTACCTGGCCGCAGTTCATGTAGGCTCTACCTGGCCGCCGTTCATATAGGCTCTACCTGGCCGCAGTTCCTGTAGGCTCTACCTGGCCGCAGTTCATGTAGGCTCTACCTGGCCGCCGTTCATGTAGGCTCTACCTGGCCGCAGTTCATGTAGGCTCTACCTGGCCGCAGTTCATGTAGGCTCTACCTGGCCGCAGTTCATGTAGGCTCTACCCGGCCGCAGTTCATGTAGGCTCTACCTGGCCGCAGTTCATGTAGGCTCTACCTGGCCGCCGTTCATGTAGGCTCTACCTGGCCGCAGTTCCTGTAGGCTCTACCTGGCCGCAGTTCATGTAGGCTCTACCTGGCCGCCGTTCATGTAGGCTCTACCTGGCCGCAGTTCATGTAGGCTCTACCTGGCCGCAGTTCATGTAGGCTCTACCTGGCCGCAGTTCATGTAGGCTCTACCTGGCCGCCGTTCATGTAGGCTCTACCTGGCCGCAGTTCCTGTAGGCTCTACCTGGCCGCAGTTCATGTAGGCTCTACCTGGCCGCAGTTCCTGTAGGCTCTACCTGGCCGCAGTTCATGTAGGCTCTACCTGGCCGCAGTTCATGTAGGCTCTACCTGGCCGCCGTTCATGTAGACTCTACATGGCCGCAGTTCCTGTAGGCTCTACCTGGCCGCAGTTCATGTAGGCTCTACCCGGCCGCAGTTCATGTAGGCTCTACCTGGCCGCAGTTCATGTAGGCTCTACCTGGCCGCCGTTCATGTAGACCCTACCTGGCCGCCGTTCATGTAGACTCTACTTGGCCGCAGTTCATGTAGGCTCTACCTGGCCGCAGTTCATGTAGGCTCTACCTGGCCGCAGTTCATGTAGGCTCTACCCGGCCGCAGTTCATGTAGGCTCTACCTGGCCGCAGTTCATGTAGGTTCTACCTGGCCACCGTTCATATAGGCTCTACCTGGCCGCAGTTCCTGTAGGCTCTACCTGGCCGCAGTTCATGTAGGCTCTACCTGGCCGCCGTTCATGTAGGCTCTACCTGGCCGCAGTTCATGTAGGCTCTACCTGGCCGCAGTTCATGTAGGCTCTACCTGGCCGCAGTTCATGTAGGCTCTACCCGGCCGCAGTTCATGTAGGCTCTACCTGGCCGCAGTTCATGTAGGCTCTACCTGGCCGCCGTTCATGTAGGCTCTACCTGGCCGCAGTTCCTGTAGGCTCTACCTGGCCGCAGTTCATGTAGGCTCTACCTGGCCGCCGTTCATGTAGGCTCTACCTGGCCGCAGTTCATGTAGGCTCTACCTGGCCGCAGTTCATGTAGGCTCTACCTGGCCGCAGTTCATGTAGGCTCTACCTGGCCGCCGTTCATGTAGGCTCTACCTGGCCGCAGTTCCTGTAGGCTCTACCTGGCCGCAGTTCATGTAGGCTCTACCTGGCCGCAGTTCCTGTAGGCTCTACCTGGCCGCAGTTCATGTAGGCTCTACCTGGCCGCAGTTCATGTAGGCTCTACCTGGCCGCAGTTCATGTAGACTCTACATGGCCGCAGTTCCTGTAGGCTCTACCTGGCCGCAGTTCATGTAGGCTCTACCTGGCCGCAGTTCATGTAGG
Organism: Arenicola marina; assembly: GCA_964019135.1. Lineage (NCBI taxonomy): Eukaryota > Metazoa > Annelida > Polychaeta > Arenicolidae > Arenicola > Arenicola marina. The sequence continues at coordinate 10,491,908 of OZ025249.1, forward strand.
CTCTACCTGGCCGCAGTTCATGTAGGCTCTACCTGGCCGCCGTTAATGTAGACTCTACCTGGCCGCCGTTCATGTAGGCTCTACCTGGCCGCAGTTCATGTAGGCTCTACCTGGCCGCAGTTCATGTAGGCTCTACCTGGCCGCAGTTCATGTAGGCTCTACCCGGCCGCAGTTCATTTAGGCTCTACCTGGCCGCAGTTCATGTAGGCTCTACCTGGCCGCCGTTCATGTAGGCTCTACCTGGCCGCAGTTCCTGTAGACTCTACCTGGCCGCAGTTCATGTAAGCTCTCCCTGGCCGCCGTTCATGTAGTCTCTACCTGGCCGCAGTTCATGTAGGCTCTACCTAGCCGCAGTTCATGTAGGCTCTACCTGGCCGCAGTTCATGTAGTCTCTACCTGGCCGCAGTTCATGTAGGCTCTACCTGGCCGCAGTTCATGTAGGCTCTACCTGGCCGCAGTTCTGTGGCTGTCGGACGGGCAGAAATCGGACAGGGCCAAGCCGAGGCGCTTTTCAGTACGGTTTACGATACGTTTCAGAGACTGCGCGGCCTTATTGGCGCTCAACCGGCGCCGGAATTGAAGTCTGCCAGGGCACCTGATAATCTCAGCAAAAACAGATTTCCGGATGTGTTACCCGGTAAAGTAGACATACAGAGCAGCTTATCGTTATCAAACCAATGTTACTAATAGTAATAATTATTATTATAATTATTATTATAATTATTATTATAATTGTTCTTATAATTATCATTATAACTATTATTATGATAATTATAATATTTCTGACTTAAATACTTATGTTTTTCGCATTCCGTTTGGTTTTATTTCCAGACGAACAGTACCGTCCGTACCTCAGCACCCACTACAAAAAAGGAAACGACTACATCAACGCAGTATTTGTCAAGGTAAGTCAATTTTGTTTACATGGGTATGGATTAAGTGGCACCCGGAGGCCGGGATTATTCTGTGTATGTTGGCGTACCCTGTTATTACAAGATATATATACGTGTTTTTTGGGTCATCATATGTTTCTTGTTTTTAACGCTACTTTCCATGTGGCTTCCCCCGCGAGTCTTAAGCGAACGCGCCGGACAACTGTTAGGCACGGTTTGAAGACTGAAAGATTAAAGCTGATTTGTGGTCTGGACCTATCCTGGTCGTAACTGAAGCAGCGTGTTGATTGTCAAAGTATGCAGATGGTTGGGGGTTCTTCAACGTTTGTTGTCCGGTAAAAACTCAGGAGACTTATCCTCCATGAGAAGCCAGGCATAAATGATGATGCTTAGTATCATCAAACTACCTTTGTCTCCTGTGTCATGTGGCTTACCTCTATATATCTGTGCAGGGACATATACAGCTGTTAGCTAAATTATTGACAGTGATGTAGTTACTTATAGATAAGGATATTGCATAGTATGCGCTATGAATGTTTTTCTTAAACCCAATTACTATTCGTTTTATGTGTTATGAAGCAAGTTTGTTTCGACATTGTTTCTTTTCTTCAACTGGCATCAGTGTTCCACTATGGCTATCATTTTGTTTGTGCTTTCCCGCCACCTTTGGCTTTAGAGAGAGTCAAAACAGTAGAGGGTTTCTGCCCTTAATTTTGTCCAAAACTCATTCGTAAATTCGGGGAAAATAATCTCGATATTTCCTTGCCTTAACAAAGAACCATCACACATGTTTTCACAACATTTCTTTGTGACTCCCGACTCATTAGCCTCCGCAAAATTTGCTCTCGAGTGACTTCGCTTGATGTTTGCGTCCTGCCTGTGACTGTCCCTTTAACTAGTCTTCTAACATTGTTGCATTTCAGGGCTTCAAACTTGATCGTGCCTTCATTGCGACCCAGGCGCCTCTAGCGGACACGATGGTAGACTTCTGGAGATTGGTTTACGACATGAACTGCAGCGTGATCGTCATGCTGAACGACGCGAATGACGTGGTTAGTACGTCTCTACGAGCGTCGCTGTGCCTGAAGACCGGTGTGGTATGCGGGATTGTCCCCCATGCGGAGATGCCCCCCTCCATGTATCTATCATAATGGCACCGTACGAAGACATGGAGCGAAGAGGGTATCAATATCATGTATTTTATACAAGGGGGACAGCTGCGAATGTCTTCCGCATGTCACACCGGCACTAAATTGGTGGCAGAATCTTTAGTTAGTGGGACAAGCCGAAAACACTGTGATGTTGCGGTGGATGTGCAGGACTGGAATCAGACTCGGCTACTAGTGTTTTCTCGGTCTTGTCACCAGTTTGGTGCTTAACACAATAGACATATACTAGTCATGAAATATAAGCTTACTCAGTTATTTTTTAAGTACGATTTTAATGAAAATATAAAATTATTAAAACATATACTGAATCTAGTCGTCGTATGCCCGATGCAACATTTTTGTCTTTCAAATCGGAGTAACAAAGGGGCAAGCTATACCGTAGGTATCTTCTCCCCTGTAAGTTAACCATGAGCATTGAGTAAAACAACGTACAATTGCCCCGTCACGTGGCCTAGATTATACTTGTCTAGGACACCCCTTGTTATTGGCCGAGACGTGACAAGGTCACACACGGCCCTTTGGAGGTTACCCTGCAAGACCAGTGCAGTCACCCGCATTGGGAGGTCAAGGACTTCGAGGTCAAACTGGCGACGGTAAGCACTTGTTTGGAACACTTCCCCATCCGTTGTGGAGTGGCAAATAAAGACAAATGCAGTAACACAAGTATAAGGGCATAATGAGCGCCTTGGCCTGGAGACCTGCGATAGGGTTTCAGTCTGTCGGTAATTAAACTATAAGTCTCATTACATGTGGTCATTAAGTTATTTGTAACCACAGCGCGACTTCGACAGTGTCAAGGTGCGGCAGTATCGACTGAAGAGGTGGCAAGACTCTAGACCAAGCAGGGAGAGCCTGAACGCTCTCCTGGATCTATACGAAGCGGCCATGGCTTGTTCGCAGCGCCACCCGACCCAACCCGTCGTGGTCCACTGTCTGTAAGTAGTGTCTGAGACCGTGGTCTACAGACAGCGCCACCCGACCCAGCCCGTCCTGGTCCACTGTCTGTAAGTAGTGTCTGAGGCCGTGGTATACGGACAGCACCACCCGACCCAGCCCGTCCTGGTCCACTGCCTGTAAGTAGTGTCTGAGGCCTTGGAGTACGGACAGCGCCACCCGTACCAGCCCGTCCTGGTCCACTGTCTGTAAGTAGTGTCTGAGGCCATGGTCTACAGCCAGCGCCACGCGACCCAACCAATCCAGGTCCACTGTCTGTAAGCAGTGTCTGAGCCCGTGGTCTATAGACAGCGCCAACCGACCCAGCTCGTCCTGGTCCACTGTCTGTAAGTAGTGTCTGAGGCCGTGGTCTACGGACAGCGCCACCCGACCCAGCCCGTCCTGGTCCACTGTCTGTAAGTAGTGTCTGAGACCGTGGTCTACAGACAGCGCCACCCGACCCAGTCCGTCCTGGTCCACTGTCTGTAAGTAGTGTCTGAGGCCGTGGTCCACGGACAGCGCCGCCCGACCCAGCCCGTCCTGGTCCACTGTCTGTAAGTAGTGTCTGAGGCCATGGTCTACAAACAGCGCCACGCGACCCAACCAGTCCAGGTCCACTGTCTGTAAGCAGTGTCTGAGCCCGTGGTCTATAGACAGCGCCAACCGACCCAGCTCGTCCTGGTCCACTGTCTGTAAGTAGTGTCTGAGGCCGTGGTCTACGGACAGCGCCACCCGACCCAGCCCGTCCTGGTCCACTGTCTGTAAGTAGTGTCTGAGACCGTGGTCTACAGACAGCGCCACCCGACCCAGTCCGTCCTGGTCCACTGTCTGTAAGTAGTGTCTGAGGCCGTGGTCCACGGACAGCGCCGCCCGACCCAGCCCGTCCTGGTCCACTGTCTGTAAGTAGTGTCTGAGGCCATGGTCTACAAACAGCGCCACGCGACCCAACCAGTCCAGGTCCACTGTCTGTAAGCAGTGTCTGAGCCCGTGGTCTATAGACAGCGCCAACCGACCCAGCTCGTCCTGGTCCACTGTCTGTAAGTAGTGTCTGAGGCCGTGGTCTACGGACAGCGCCACCCGACCCAGCCCGTCCTGGTCCACTGTCTGTAAGTAGTGTCTGAGACCGTGGTCTAGAGACAGCGCCACCCGACCCAGTCCGTCCTGGTCCACTGTCTGTAAGTAGTGTCTGAGGCCGTGGTCCACGGACAGCGCCGCCCGACCCAGCCCGTCCTGGTCCACTGTCTGTAAGTAGTGTCTGAGGCCGTGGTCTACGGACAGCGCCACCCGACCCAGCCCGTCCTGGTCCACTGTCTGTAAGTAGTGTCTGAGGCCGTGGTCCACGGACAGCGCCGCCCGACCCAGCCCGTCCTGGTCCACTGTCTGTAAGTAGTGTCTGAGGCCGTGGTCTACGGACAGCGCCACGCGACCCAGCCCGTCCTGGTCCACTGTCTGTAAGTAGTGTCTGAGGCCGTGGTCTACGGACAGCGCCGCCCGACCCAGCCCGTCCTGGTCCACTGTCTGTAAGTAGTGTCTGAGGCCGTGGTCTACGGACAGCGCCACCCGACCCAGCCCGTCCTGGTCCACTGTCTGTAAGTAGTGTCTGAGGCCGTGGTCTACGGACAGCGCCGCCCGACCCAGCCCGTCCTGGTCCACTGTCTGTAAGTAGTGTCTGAGGCCGTGGTCTACGGACAGCGCCACCCGACCCAGCCCGTCCTGGTCCACTGTCTGTAAGTAGTGCCTTAGACCGTGGTCTACGGACAGCGCCACCCGACCCAGCCCGTCCTGGTCCACTGTCTGTAAGTAGTGTCTGAGGCCGTGGTCTACGGACAGCGCCACCCGACCCAGCCCGTCCTGGTCCACTGTCTGTAAGTAGTGTCTGAGGCCGTGGTCTACGGACAGCGCCACCCGAGCCAGCCGGTCCTGGTCCACTGTCTGTAAGTAGTGCCTGAGACCGTGGTCTACGGACAGCGCCACCCGACCCAGCCCGTCCTGGTCCACTGTCTGTAACTAGTGTCTGAGGCCGTGGTCTAGGGACAGCGCCACCCGACCCAGCCCGTCCTGGCCCACTGTCTGTAAGTAGTGTCTGAGGCCGTGGTCTACAGACAGCACCATCCGACCCAGCCCGTCCTGGTCCACTGTCGGTAAGTAGTGTCTGAGGCCGTGGTCTACGGACAGCGCCACCCGACCCAGCCCGTCCTGGTCCACTGTCTGTAAGTAGTGCCTGAGGCCGTGGTCTACGGACAGCGCCACCCGACCCAGCCCGTCCTGGTCCACTGCCTGTAAGTAGTGCCTCAGGCCGTGGTCTACAGACAGTGCCGCCCGACCCAGCCCGTCTTGGTCCACTGTCTGTAAGTAGTGTCTGAGGCCGTGGTCTACGGACAGCGCCGCCCGACCCAGCCCGTCCTGGTCCACTGTCTGTAAGTAGTGTCTGAGGCCGTGGTCTACGGACAGCGCCACCCGACCCAGCCCGTCCTGGTCCACTGTCTGTAAGTAGTGTCTGAGGCCGTGGTCCACGGACAGCGCCGCCCGACCCAGCCCGTCCTGGTCCACTGTCTGTAAGTAGTGTCTGAGGCCGTGGTCTACGGACAGCGCCACCCGACCCAGCCCGTCCTGGTCCACTGTCTGTAAGTAGTGTCTGAGGCCGTGGTCTACGGACAGCGCCGCCCGACCCAGCCCGTCCTGGTCCACTGTCTGTAAGTAGTGTCTGAGGCCGTGGTCTACGGACAGCGCCACCCGACCCAGCCCGTCCTGGTCCACTGTCTGTAAGTAGTGTCTGAGGCCGTGGTCTACGGACAGCGCCGCCCGACCCAGCCCGTCCTGGTCCACTGTCTGTAAGTAGTGTCTGAGGCCGTGGTCTACGGACAGCGCCACCCGACCCAGCCCGTCCTGGTCCACTGTCCGTAAGTAGTGCCTTAGACCGTGGTCTACGGACAGCGCCACCCGACCCAGCCCGTCCTGGTCCACTGTCTGTAAGTAGTGTCTGAGGCCGTGGTCTACGGACAGCGCCACCCGACCCAGCCCGTCCTGGTCCACTGTCTGTAAGTAGTGTCTGAGGCCGTGGTCTACGGACAGCGCCACCCGAGCCAGCCGGTCCTGGTCCACTGTCTGTAAGTAGTGCCTGAGACCGTGGTCTACGGACAGCGCCACCCGACCCAGCCCGTCCTGGTCCACTGTCTGTAACTAGTGTCTGAGGCCGTGGTCTAGGGACAGCGCCACCCGACCCAGCCCGTCCTGGCCCACTGTCTGTAAGTAGTGTCTGAGGCCGTGGTCTACAGACAGCACCATCCGACCCAGCCCGTCCTGGTCCACTGTCTGTAAGTAGTGTCTGAGGCCGTGGTCTACGGACAGCGCCACCCGACCCAGCCCGTCCTGGTCCACTGTCTGTAAGTAGTGCCTGAGGCCGTGGTCTACGGACAGCGCCACCCGACCCAGCCCGTCCTGGTCCACTGCCTGTAAGTAGTGCCTCAGGCCGTGGTCTACAGACAGTGCCGCCCGACCCAGCCCGTCTTGGTCCACTGTCTGTAAGTAGTGTCTGAGGCCGTGGTCTACGGACAGCGCCGCCCGACCCAGCCCGTCCTGGTCCACTGTCTGTAAGTAGTGTCTGAGGCCGTGGTCTACAGACATCGCCACCCGAGCCAGCCCGTCCTGGTCCACTGTCTCTAAGTAGTGTCTGAGGCCGTGGTCTACGGACAGCGCCACCCGACCCAGCCCGTCCTGGTCCACTGTCTGTAAGTAGTGTCTGAGGCCGTGGTCTACGGACAGCGCCGCCCGACCCAGCCCGTCCTGGTCCACTGTCTGTAAGTAGTGTCTGAGGCCGTGGTCTACGGACAGCGCCGCCCGACCCAGCCCGTCCTGGTCCACTGTCTGTAAGTAGTGTCTGAGGCCGTGGTCTACAGACATCGCCAACCGAGCCAGCCCGTCCTGGTCCACTGTCTGTAAGTAGTGCCTGAGACCGTGGTCTACGGACAGCGCCACCCGACCCAGCCCGTCCTGGTCCACTGTCTGTAACTAGTGTCTGAGGCCGTGGTCTAGGGACAGCGCCACCCGACCCAGCCCGTCCTGGTCCACTGCCTGTAAGTAGTGTCCGAGGCCGTGGTCTACAGACAGCGCCACCCAGTACGTCCTGGTCCACTGTGCTTAAGTAGTGTCTGAGGCCGTTGTCTACAGACAACGCCACCTGACACAGCCCGTCCTAGTCCACTGTCTGTAAGTAGTGTCTGAGGCCGTGGTCTATGGACAGCGCCGCCTAACCCAGCCCGTCCTGGTCCAATGTCTGTAAGTAGTGTCTGAGGCCGTGGTCTACAAACAGCGCCACCCGACCCAGCCCGTCCTGGTCCACTGTCTGTAAGTAGTGTCTGAGGCCGTGGTCTACGGACAGCGGCGCCAAACCCAGCCCGTCCTGGTCCACTGTCTGTAAGTAGTGTCTGAGGCCGTGGTCTATTGACAGCGCCACCCGACCCAGCCCGTCCTGGTCCACTGTCTGTAAGTAGTGTCTGAGGCCGTGGTCTATGGACAGCGCCACCCGACCCAGCCCGTCCTGGTCCACTGTCTGTAAGTAGTGTCTGAGGCCGTGGTCCACGGACAGCGCCGCCCGACCCAGCCCGTCCTGGTCCACTGTCTGTAAGTAGTGTCTGAGGCCGTGGTCTACGGACAGCGCCACCCGACCCAGCCCGTCCTGGTCCACGGTCTGTAAGTAGTGTCTGAGGCCGTGGTCCACGGACAGCGCCGCCCGACCCAGCCCGTCCTGGTCCACTGTCTGTAAGTAGTGTCTGAGGCCGTGGTCTACGGACAGCGCCACCCGACCCAGCCCGTCCTGGTCCACTGTCTGTAAGTAGTGTCTGAGGCCGTGGTCTACGGACAGCGCCACCCAACCCAGCCCGTCCTGGTCCACTGTCTGTAAGTAGTGTCTGAGGCCGTGGTCTACGGACAGCGCCACGCGACCCAGCCCGTCCTGGTCCACTGTCTGTAAGTAGTGTCTGAGGCCGTGGTCTACGGACAGCGCCACCCGACCCAGCCCGTCCTGGTCCACTGTCTGTAAGTAGTGCCTGAGACCGTGGTCTACGGACAGCGCCACCCGACCCAGCCCGTCCTGGTCCACTGTCTGTAAGTAGTGTCTGAGGCCGTGGTCTACGGACAGCGCCACCCGACCCAGCCCGTCCTGGTCCACTGTCTGTAAGTAGTGTCTGAGGCCGTGGTCTACGGACAGCGCCACCCGACCCAGCCCGTCCTGGCCCACTGTCTGTAAGTAGTGTCTGAGGCCGTGGTCTACGGACAGCGCCACCCGTGCCAGCCCGTCCTGGTCCACTGTCTGTAAGTAGTGTCTGAGGCCGTGGTCTACAGACAGCACCATCCGACCCAGCCCGTCCTGGTCCACTGTCTGTAAGTAGTGTCTGAGGCCGTGGTCTACGGACAGCGCCGCCCGACCCAGCCCGTCCTGGTCCACTGTCTGTAAGTAGTGTCTGAGGCCGTGGTCTACGGACAGCGCCACCCGACCCAGCCCGTCCTGGTCCACTGTCTGTAAGTAGTGTCTGAGGCCGTGGTCCACGGACAGCGCCGCCCGACCCAGCCCGTCCTGGTCCACTGTCTGTAAGTAGTGTCTGAGGCCGTGGTCTACGGACAGCGCCACCCGACCCAGCCCGTCCTGGTCCACTGTCTGTAAGTAGTGTCTGAGGCCGTGGTCTACGGACAGCGCCACCCGACCCAGCCCGTCCTGGTCCACTGTCTGTAAGTAGTGTCTGAGGCCGTGGTCTACGGACAGCGCCACCCGACCCAGCCCGTCCTGGTCCACTGTCTGTAAGTAGTGTCTGAGGCCGTGGTCTACGGACAGCGCCACCCGACCCAGCCCGTCCTGGTCCACTGTCTGTAAGTAGTGCCTGAGACCGTGGTCTACGGACAGCGCCACCCGACCCAGCCCGTCCTGGTCCACTGTCTGTAAGTAGTGTCTGAGGCCGTGGTCTACGGACAGCGCCACCCGACCCAGCCCGTCCTGGTCCACTGTCTGTAAGTAGTGTCTGAGGCCGTGGTCTACGGACAGCGCCACCCGAGCCAGCCGGTCCTGGTCCACTGTCTGTAAGTAGTGCCTGAGACCGTGGTCTACGGACAGCGCCACCCGACCCAGCCCGTCCTGGTCCACTGTCTGTAAGTAGTGTCTGAGGCCGTGGTCTACAGACATCGCCAACCGAGCCAGCCCGTCCTGGTCCACTGTCTGTAAGTAGTGCCTGAGACCGTGTTCTACGGACAGCGCCACCCGACCCAGCCCGTCCTGGTCCACTGTCTGTAACTAGTGTCTGAGGCCGTGGTCTAGGGACAGCGCCACCCGACCCAGCCCGTCCTGGTCCACTGCCTGTAAGTAGTGTCCGAGGCCGTGGTCTACAGACAGCGCCACCCAGTACGTCCTGGTCCACTGTGCTTAAGTAGTGTCTGAGGCCGTTGTCTACAGACAGCGCCACCTGACACAGCCCGTCCTAGTCCACTGTCTGTAAGTAGTGTCTGAGGCCGTGGTCTATGGACAGCGCCGCCTAACCCAGCCCGTCCTGGTCCAATGTCTGTAAGTAGTGTCTGAGGCCGTGGTCTACAAACAGCGCCACCCGACCCAGCCCGTCCTGGTCCACTGTCTGTAAGTAGTGTCTGAGGCCGTGGTCTACGGACAGCGGCGCCAAACCCAGCCCGTCCTGGTCCACTGTCTGTAAGTAGTGTCTGAGGCCGTGGTCTATTGACAGCGCCACCCGACCCAGCCCGTCCTGGTCCACTGTCTGTAAGTAGTGTCTGAGGCCGTGGTCTATGGACAGCGCCACCCGACCCAGCCCGTCCTGGTCCACTGTCTGTAAGTAGTGTCTGAGGCCGTGGTCCACGGACAGCGCCGCCCGACCCAGCCCGTCCTGGTCCACTGTCTGTAAGTAGTGTCTGAGGCCGTGGTCTACGGACAGCGCCACCCGACCCAGCCCGTCCTGGTCCACTGTCTGTAAGTAGTGTCTGAGGCCGTGGTCCACGGACAGCGCCGCCCGACCCAGCCCGTCCTGGTCCACTGTCTGTAAGTAGTGTCTGAGGCCGTGGTCTACGGACAGCGCCACCCGACCCAGCCCGTCCTGGTCCACTGTCTGTAAGTAGTGTCTGAGGCCGTGGTCTACGGACAGCGCCACCCAACCCAGCCCGTCCTGTCCACTGTCTGTAAGTAGTGTCTGAGGCCGTGGTCTACGGACAGCGCCACGCGACCCAGCCCGTCCTGGTCCACTGTCTGTAAGTAGTGTCTGAGGCCGTGGTCTACGGACAGCGCCACCCGACCCAGCCCGTCCTGGTCCACTGTCTGTAAGTAGTGCCTGAGACCGTGGTCTACGGACAGCGCCACCCGACCCAGCCCGTCCTGGTCCACTGTCTGTAATTAGTGTCTGAGGCCGTGGTCTACGGACAGCGCCACCCGACCCAGCCCGTCCTGGTCTACTGTCTGTAAGTAGTGTCTGAGGCCGTGGTCTACGGACAGCGCCACCCGACCCAGCCCGTCCTGGCCCACTGTCTGTAAGTAGTGTCTGAGGCCGTGGTCTACGGACAGCGCCACCCGAGCCAGCCCGTCCTGGTCCACTGTCTGTAAGTAGTGTCTGAGGCCGTGGTCTACAGACAGCACCATCCGACCCAGCCCGTCCTGGTCCACTGTCTGTAAGTAGTGTCTGAGGCCGTGGTCTACGGACAGCGCCACCCGACCCAGCCCGTCCTGGTCCACTGTCTGTAAGTAGTGCCTGAGGCCGTGGTCTACGGACAGCGCCACCCGACCCAGCCCGTCCTGGTCCACTGCCTGTAAGTAGTGCCTCAGGCCGTAGTCTACAGACAGTGCCGCCCGACCCAGCCCGTCTTGGTCCACTGTCTGTAAGTAGTGTCTGAGGCCGTGGTCTACGGACAGCGCCGCCCGACCCAGCCCGTCCTGGTCCACTGTCTGTAAGTAGTGTCTGAGGCCGTGGTCTACAGATATCGCCACCCGAGCCAGCCCGTCCTGGTCCACTGTCTGTAAGTAGTGTCTGAGGCCGTGGTCTACGGACAGCGCCACCCGACCCAGCCCGTCCTGGTCCACTGTCTGTAAGTAGTGTCTGAGGCCGTGGTCTACGGACAGCGCCGCCCAACCCAGCCCGTCCTGGTCCACTGTCTGTAAGTAGTGTCTGAGGCCGTGGTCTACGGACAGCGCCGCCCGACCCAGCCCGTCCTGGTCCACTGTCTGTAAGTAGTGTCTGAGGCCGTGGTCTACAGACATCGCCAACCGAGCCAGCCCGTCCTGGTCCACTGTCTGTAAGTAGTGCCTGAGACCGTGGTCTACGGACAGCGCCACCCGACCCAGCCCGTCCTGGTCCACTGTCTGTAACTAGTGTTTGAGGCCGTGGTCTAGGGACAGCGCCACCCGACCCGGCCCGTCCTGGTCCACTGCCTGTAAGTAGTGTCCGAGGCCGTGGTCTACAGACAGCGCCACCCAGTACGTCCTGGTCCACTGTGCTTAAGTAGTGTCTGAGGCCGTTGTCTACAGACAGCGCCACCTGACACAGCCCGTCCTAGTCCACTGTCTGTAAGTAGTGTCTGAGGCCGTGGTCTATGGACAGCGCCGCCTAACCCAGCCCGTCCTGGTCCAATGTCTGTAAGTAGTGTCTGAGGCCGTGGTCTACAAACAGCGCCACCCGACCCAGCCCGTCATGGTCCACTGTCTGTAAGTAGTGTCTGAGGCCGTGGTCTACGGACAGCGGCACCAAACCCAGCCCGTCCTGGTCCACTGTCTGTAAGTAGTGTCTGAGGCCGTGGTCTATGAACAGCGCCGCCTAACCCAGCCCGTCGTGGTCCAATGTCTGTAAGTAGTGTCTGAGGCCGTGGTCTACAGACAGCGCCACCCGATCCAGCCCGTCCTGGTCCACTGTCTGTAAGTAGTGCCTGAGGCCGTGGTCTAGGGACAGCGCCACCCGACCCAGCCCGTCCTGGTCCACTGTCTGTAAGTAGTGTCTGAGGCCGTGGTCTAGGGACAGCGCCACCCGACCCAGCCCGTCCTGGTCCACTGCCTGTAACTAGTGTCCGAGGCCGTGGTCTAGGGACAGCGCCACCCGACCCAGCCCGTCCTGGCCCACTGCCTGTAACTAGTGTCTGAGGCCGTGGTCTAGGGACAGCGCCACCCAACCCAGCCCGTCCTGGTCCACTGCCTGTAAGTAGTGTCCGAGGTCGTGGTCTGTAGACAGCGCCACCCAACCCAGCCCGTCCCGGTCCACTGTCTGTAAGTAGTGTCTGAGGCCATGGTCTACGGACAGCGCCACCCGACCCAGCCCGTCCTGGTCCACTGTCTGTAAGTAGTGTCTGAGGCCGTGGTCTACGGACAGCGCCATCCGACCCAGCCCGTCCTGGTCCACTGTCTGTAAGTAGTGTCTGAGGCCGTGGTCTAGGGACAGCGCCACCCGACCCAGCGCGTCCTGGTCCACTGTCTGTAAGTAGTGTCTGAGGCCGTGGTCTAGGGACAGCGCCACCCGACCCAGCGCGTCCTGGTCCACTGTCTGTAAGTAGTGTCTGAGGCCGTGGTCTAGGGACAGCGCCACCCGACCCAGCGCGTCCTGGTCCACTGTCTCTAAGTAGTGACTGGGGCCGTGGTCTACAGACAGTGCCACCCGACCACAGCCGGTCCTGGTTAAGTGCTTGTGTTATAATATCTATCTGTAAATTTATATGTATTTACAACAGCATATTTGTATATCAGTGTTGCATATAAACGTTAAACCCGACACATCCACCCCTCGAGCTGTCCCCTCATCCGACCTTCTCTTGAAGTCTCCTCGTGTATTTCAGTGACGGCGCCACTCGATGCGGCGTCTTCTGCGCCCTGGATCACGTGATCGGAGCCATGAAGTCATACGGAGAAGTTGACGTCGCGTTGGCGGCCAGAAGTATCGCGACCAGTCGACGAGAGTTCATCCAGGACATGGTAGGTCAGGGGTAAAGGGTTTCTGCGGAGACGTTGTTAACACGCAAAATCGGGGCAGAATATTCATACCAGATGACTGGTCTTCCTTTAGGACATGATAAGTGGAGCACGGAGGAGGCTGTTACTGAGACATTGTGATCATGGTGGCGGTACCAGGACGCCATTCACTGCAGGATTGGTGTCATTAGGCATATCTCCAGTTCGCTCAACGAAATACCTGGGGCCGAAATAATCCGTTAGAAAAACAGTACGCGGTTTCGGGTGAGACGTAGATGACCGATCATAGCGACCATTGTAAACTGCAAACATTAGTTTCTTTATATCTTTTCCAGCGCCAATATGCAGTCCTGCACGACCTTGCCGATGAATATGTGGGCAAATTCGACACATACGCGAACTTTAATTAACAGTAGAGCTTCGTTCGATGGGTTCCGGAGGCGGCGAAGAGTGATGGAGAGTCGACCACTAATCAACGAGATGTAAGAATATTTCGATGCAGTTTATATTATATTCAATAATGCAGTGTTTTTCTTAGTCACGTGATTTCAAGGAGATTATCGGTTGTCATGGAACCCCTGCTGGGGATTACAGGCACTGCATTACGAATAACAAGTTGTAGATATTATGTATCCATATAGTTGTGAAAATGTTTTATTCGTCGATGAAAAAATATCCCATAATATATTTAAAATTTTATATATGATTGTGTAGTCTCGCAGCAAATATCACCGAAATCTTATGTATCCGTGGTTTTACGATGAACGGCCGCTATATATATATACAAAATCTGTAATACCCAATGCATGTGCCTGACGTAAATTCCGCAGTCTTTTCTTTGCTAAAGCATCTAATGTAAACCGATGATATTAGTGTAATCATCAAGCAGATGGTATAAGTTGTATGTTCGTCCAAACCATATTGCACACTTACGTAACAGTTGTTAGGAGTAACTTAATATATATAAAAACATATATATGCCACGGTTGCTGCACGAAACCTACCACTTGCTTAACAGGATGTGTTTTAGCGTAGTCACCCAACATAGTTTACAGTTGGCAGACATTGTCTAAGTATATTTATCAGACAATGCAGCGTTGAACAGTATCACAACGTTGGATTCAGTTGGAATACTTACACTACAAGTTACAATTTGCGTATTTACCTAGCGGATCACCAAGATAGCATAATCACTCAACATTGGGTAAGGTTTGCATAACTACTAATCTAAGTATAGGATGCATGTTAAATACACAACAGATGATACATTTTGCAAACGCACAGTCAGAGGATATTGTCTGTATACTTATTCAAGAGAGCATACAGTTCGCATCTGTATTTTTTTTAATATTTACCAACATAGGATAATTGCCATGGCCACCCGACAGAGGATACATTTAACATAGTTACCAAAATGATGGGGATATAGTTACCAAATGAATGAGGCCACCGTTACCAAATAAATGGGAACATAGTTACCAAATTAATGGGGACATATGTACCGGGTATTTTCAGGAGGGGGTTGGGGATGTTTACGAGGTCCATACCGTTTCTGCGTGGAGACTCATGTTTCAAGTCTGACCCCCCTTCGTTGTAGACATCCCCACCTTTTGTGATCGCAAACCACCCGGAGTGGAATACCTATTCTAAATGCTGGATCTGTATATATATATATAAAATAATTAAACAGTATCAGATGGCAAATAAATTCTTCTTCACATAGAGAAATGTGTCTAATATAGATCTACATATTAAGCGGTTTGCACATTATTGAACAGCTGTGAATGTTGGATATCGCGTCAAATGTGCTGCGTTTACATAATGAATAACATTGGAATGACATACGAACATCAAGGCTGCTATTTTACAACGTTGATCGCTTATAAAGTTTTATAATATACAGCATTTACGATGTCATTATACTCCATGTTGTAACCAAGTAATACAGGTTTCGGTTATCAATAGTTTGGTTCTCATGTCATGCATATAGATAGACATCATGACAATGATTCTAACAAGTGATAGAATTTGTGTAGAACAGGCGGAAAGCATTATTGCGAGGTATGCGCTATTAACTGTACAGTAATGAAAATTGTTTAGGTTCAATAACCGCATATATAGTATATTCATACTCTATTAACTTAAGTGCGATACTGTTATATGTGAGATAAGCTTGACAATTTATTCCGGAAATAAAAAGATTAAGCAAGAAATGAATACTTTAATGTGTGTATTTGTTGTCTTATCAAGCGATGAAGGATTATTGTCGTGCTTTCTCTTGGATGATGACATCCATTGTAGGGAATAATATTAACTTCATCATCATCATCATCATCCGGTGAACCATGTTACGAGTACCCGGGGAAAGATAAAGGACATGTCCGCCTCATTCTAACCGGGCACTAGCAGGGAAGACAGAAGACAGGGCAGGGATGAGCTCGCTTTGCCGGAGGGCTCTCGCTAACCCTTAGGGCTCGCTCAGCCGGAGGGCTCGCTCAGCCATAGGGCTCGCTCAGCCGGAGGGCTCACTCAGTCTTACGGCTCACTCAGCCTTAGGGCTCACTCAGCCTTAGGGCTCACTCAGCCTTAGGGCTCTCTAGGCCTTAGGGCTCGCTAAGCCTTAGGGCTCGCTCAGGCGGAGGGCTCGCTAAGCCTTAGGGCTCGCTAAGCCTTAGGCTTCGCTCAGCCGGAGGGCTCGCTCAGCCGGAGGGCTCGCTCAGCCGGAGGGCTCGCTCAGCCGGAGGGCTCGCTCAGCCTTAGGGGTCGCTCAGCCGGAAGGCTCGCTCAGCCGGAGGGCTCGCTCAGCCATAGGGCTCGCTCAGCCGGAGGGCTCACTCAGTCTTACGGCTCACTCAGCCTTAGGGCTCACTCAGCCTTAGGGCTCGCTAAGCCGGAGGGCTCGCTCATCCGGAGGGCTCGCTCAGCCGGAAGGCTCGCTCAGCCTTAGGGCTCGCTCAGCCGTAAGGCTCGCTCAGCCGGAGGGCTCGCTCAGCCATAGGGCTCGCTCAGCCGGAGGGCTCACTCAGTCTTACGGCTCACTCAGCCTTAGGGCTCGCTCAGCCTTAGGGCTCACTCAGCCTTAGGGCTCACCCAGCCTTAGGGCTCACTCAGCCTTAGGGCTCACTCAGTCTTAGGGCTCGCTCAGCCGGAGCGCTCACTCAGCCTTAGGGCTCGCTCAGCCTTAGGGCTCACTCAGCCTGAGGGCTCACTCAGCCTTAGGGCTCGCTCAGCCGGAGGGCTCACTCAGTCTTAGAGCTCGCTAAGCCGTAGGGCTCGATCAGCCTTAGGGCTCGCTCAGCCGGAGGGCTCACACAGCCTTAGGGCTCGCTCAGCCGGAGGGCTCGCTCAGCCGGAGGGCTCGCTCAGCCGGAGGGCTCGCTCAGCCGGAGGGCTCGCTCAGCCTTAGGGGTCGCTCAGCCGGAAGGCTCGCTCAGCCGGAGGGCTCGCTCAGCCATAGGGCTCGCTCAGCCGGAGGGCTCACTCAGTCTTACGGCTCACTCAGCCTTAGGGCTCACTCAGCCTTAGGGCTCGCTAAGCCGGAGGGCTCGCTCATCCGGAGGGCTCGCTCAGCCGGAAGGCTCGCTCAGCCTTAGGGCTCGCTCAGCCGTAAGGCTCGCTCAGCCGGAGGGCTCGCTCAGCCATAGGGCTCGCTCAGCCGGAGGGCTCACTCAGTCTTACGGCTCACTCAGCCTTAGGGCTCGCTCAGCCTTAGGGCTCACTCAGCCTTAGGGCTCACCCAGCCTTAGGGCTCACTCAGCCTTAGGGCTCACTCAGTCTTAGGGCTCGCTCAGCCGGAGCGCTCACTCAGCCTTAGGGCTCGCTCAGCCTTAGGGCTCACTCAGCCTGAGGGCTCACTCAGCCTTAGGGCTCGCTCAGCCGGAGGGCTCACTCAGTCTTAGAGCTCGCTAAGCCGTAGGGCTCGATCAGCCTTAGGGCTCGCTCAGCCGGAGGGCTCACACAGCCTTAGGGCTCGCTCAGCCGGAGGGCTCGCTCAGCCGGATGGCTCTCTAAGCCTTAGGGCTCGCTAAACCTTGGGGCTCGCTCGGCCGGAGGGCTCACTCAGTCTTAGGGCTCGCTAAGCCTTAGGGCTCACTCAGCCGGAGGGCTCACTCAGTCTTAGGGCTCGCTAAGCCTTAGGGGTCGCTCAGCCGGAGGGCTCCCCAGCCTGATGGTTCGCTCAGCCGGAGGGCTCACTCTGCCTTATGGTTCGCTAAGCCTTAGGGCTCACTCAGCCTTAGGACTCGCTCAGCCTTAGGGCTCACTCAGCCTTAGGGCTCACTCAGCCTTAGGGCTCGCTAAGCCTTAGGGCTCGCTCAGCCTTAGGGCTCGCTAAGCCTTAGGGCTCGCTCAGCCTTAGGACTCGCTCAGCCTTAGGGCTCACTCAGCCTTAGGGCACACTCAGCCTTAGGGCTCGCTAAGCCTTAGGGCTCGCTCAGATTGAGGGCTCGCTCAGCATTAGGGCTCGCTAAGTTCTAGGGCTCGCTTAGCCTTAGGGTGGCTCAGCCTGAGGGCTCGTTAAGCCTTAGGGCTCACTCAGCCGGAGGGCTCGCTAAGCCTTAGGGCTCGCTCAGCCGGAGGGCTCAATCAGCCTTAGGGCTCACTAAGCCTTAGGGCTCACTCAGCCTTAAGGCTCGCTAAGCCTTAGGGCTCACCCAGCCTTAGGGCTCGCTAAGCCTTAGGGCTCGCTCAGCCTTAGGGCACACTCAGCCTTAGGGCTCACTCAGCCTTAGGGCTCACTCAGCCTTAGGGCTCACTCAGCCGTAGGGCTTGCTCAGCCTTAGGGCTCGCTAAGCCGTAGGGCTCGATCAGCCTTAGGGCTCGCTCAGCCTGACGGCTCACTCAGCCTTAGGGCTCACTCAGCCTTAGGGCTCGCTCAGCCGGAGGGATCACTCAGCCTTAGGGCTCGCTAAAGCTTGGGGCTCGCTCAGCCTTAGGGCTGGCTCAGCCTTAGGGCTCGCTCAGCCCTAGGGCTCGCTAAGCCGTAGGGCTCGATCAGCCTTAGGGCTCACTCAGCCTGAGGGCTCGCTCAGCCGGAGGGATCACTCACCCTTAGGGCTCGCTAAACCTCGGGGCTCGCTCAGCCTTAGGGCTCGTTCAGCCGGAGGGCTCGCTCAGCCTTAGGGCTCGCTCAGCCGGAGGGCTCACTCAGCCTTAGAGCTCGCTCAGCCGCAGGGCTCACTCAGCCTAAGGGCTCGCTAAGACTTAGGACTCGCTCAGCCTTAGGGCTCACTCAGCCTTAGGACTCGCTCAGCCTTAGGGCTCACTCAGCCTTAGGGCTCACTCAGCCTTAGGGCTCGCTAAACCTTAGGGCTCGCTCAGCCTTAGGACTCGCTCAGCCTTAGGGCTCTCTCAGCCTTAGGACTCGCTCAGCCTTAGGGCTCACTCAGCCTTAGGGCTCACTCAGCCTTAGGGCTCGCTAAGCCTTAGGGCTCGCTCAGCCTTAGGACTCGCTCAGCCTTAGGGCTCACTCAGCCTTAGGACTCGCTCAGCCTTAGGGCTCACTCAGCCTTAGGGCTCACTCAGCATTAGGGCTCGCTAAGCCTTAGGGCTCGCTTAGCCTTAGGCTGGCTCAGCCGGAGGGCTCGCTAAGCCTTAGGGCTCACTCAGCCTTAGGGCTCACTCAGCCGGAGGGCTCGCTAAGCCTTAGGGCTCACTCAGCCTTAGTGCTCGCTAAGCCTTAGGGCTCGCTCAGCCTTAGGGCACACTCAGCCTTAGGGCTCACTCAGCCTTAGGGCTCACTCAGCCTTAGGGCTCACTCAGCCGGAGGGCTCAATCAGTCTTAGGGCTCACTCAGCCTTAGGGCTCGCTCAGCCGGAGGGCTCACTCAGCCTTAGGGCTCGCTCAGCCGGAGGGCTCGCTCAGCCGGAGGGCTCGCTCAGCCGGAGGGATCAATCAGTCTTACGGCTCACTCACCCTTAGGGCTAGCTCAGCCATAGGGCTCACTCAGCCTTAGGGCTCACTCAGCCTTAGGGCTCGCTCAGCCATAGGGCTCACTCATCCTGAGGGCTCGCTAAGCCGTAGGGTTCGATCAGCCTTAGGGCTCGCTCAGCCTGACGGCTCACTCAGCCTTAGGGCTCACTCAGCCTTAGGGCTCGCTCAGCCGGAGGGATCACTCAGCCTTAGGGCTCGCTAAAGCTTGGGGCTCGCTCAGCCTTAGGGCTGGCTCAGCCTTAGGGCTCGCGCAGCCCTAGGGCTCGCTAAGCCGTAGGGCTCGATCAGCCTTAGGGCTCACTCAGCCTGAGGGCTCGCTCAGCCGGAGGGATCACTCAACCTTAGGGCTCGCTAAACCTCGGGGCTCGCTCAGCCTTAGGGCTCGTTCAGCCGGAGGGCTCGCTCAGCCTTAGGGCTCGCTCAGCCGGAGGGCTCACTCAGCCTTAGAGCTCGCTCAGCCGCAGGGCTCACTCAGCCTAAGGGCTCGCTAAGATTTAGGACTCGCTCAGCCTTAGGGCTCACTCAGCCTTAGGACTCGCTCAGCCTTAGGGCTCACTCAGCCTTAGGGCTCACTCGGCCTTAGGGCTCGCTAAGCCTTAGGGCTCGCTCAGCCTTAGGGCTCGCTAAGCCTTAGGGCTCGCTCAGCCTTAGGACTCGCTCAGCCTTAGGGCTCACTCAGCCTTAGGGCTCACTCAGCATTAGGGCTCGCTAAGCCTTAGGGCTCGCTTAGCCTTAGGCTGGCTCAGCCTGAGGGCTCGCTAAGCCTTACGGCTCACTCAGCCTTAGGGCTCGCTAAGCCTTAGGGCTCGCTCAGCCGGAGGGCTCACTCAGCCTTAGGGCTCACTCAGCCTTAGGGCTCACTCAGCCTTAGGGCTCGCTCAGCCGGAGGGCTCACTCAGCCTTAGTGCTCGCTAAGCCTTAGGGCTCGCTCAGCCTTAGGGCTCGCTCAGCCTTAGGGCTCACTCAGCCTTAGGGCTCACTCAGCCTTAGGGCTCACTCAGCCTTAGGGCTCGCTAAGCCTTAGGGCTCACTCAGCCTTAGTGCTCGCTAAGCCTTAGGGCTCGCTCAGCCTTAGGGCACACTCAGCCTTAGGGCGCACTCAGCCTTAGGGCTCACTCAGCCTTAGGGCTCACTCAGCCGGAGGGCTCAATCAGTCTTAGGGCTCACTCAGCCTTAGGGCTCGCTCACCCGGAGGGCTCACTCAGCCTTAGGGCTCGCTCAGCCGGAGGGCTCGCTCAGCCGGAGGGCTCGCTCAGCCGGAGGGATCAATCAGTCTTAGGGCTCACTCAGCCTTAGGGCTCGCTCAGCCATAGGGCTCACTCAGCCTGAGGGCTCGCTAAGCCGTAGGGCTCGATGAGCCTTAGGGCTCGCTCAGCCTGACGGCTCACTCAGCCTTAGGGCTCACTCAGCCTTAGGGCTCGCTCAGCCGGAGGGATCACTCAGCCTTAGGGCTCGCTAAAGCTTGGGGCTCGCTCAGCCTTAGGGCTGGCTCAGCCTTAGGGCTCGCTCAGCCCTAGGGCTCGCTAAGCCGTAGGGCTCGATCAGCCTTAGGGCTCACTCAGCCTGAGGGCTCGCTCAGCCGGAGGGATCACTCACCCTTAGGGCTCGCTAAACCTCGGGGCTCGCTCAGCCTTAGGGCTCGTTCAGCCGGAGGGCTCGCTCAGCCTTAGGGCTCGCTCAGCCGGAGGGCTCACTCAGCCTTAGAACTCGCTCAGCCGCAGGGCTCACTCAGCCTAAGGGCTCGCTAAGACTTAGGACTCGCTCAGCCTTAGGGCTCACTCAGCCTTAGGACTCGCTCAGCCTTAGGGCTCACTCAGCCTTAGGGCTCACTCGGCCTTAGGGCTCGCTAAGCCTTAGGGCTCGCTCAGCCTTAGGGCTCGCTAAGCCTTAGGGCTCGCTCAGCCTTAGGACTCGCTCAGCCTTAGGGCTCACTCAGCCTTAGGGCACACTCAGCATTAGGGCTCGCTAAGCCTTAGGGCTCGCTCAGTCGGAGGGCTCACTCAGCCTTAGGGCTCGCTCAGTCGGAGGGCTCACTCAGCCTTAGGGCTCGCTAAGCCTTAGGGCTCGCTTAGCCTTAGGCTGGCTCAGCCTGAGGGCTCGCTAAGCCTTAGGGCTCACTCAGCCGGAGGGCTCGCTCAGCCTTAGAGCTCGCTTAGCCTTAGGCTGGCTCAGCCTTAGGGCTCGTTCAGCCTTAGGGCTCGCTCAGCCGGAGGGCTCACTCAGCCTTAGGGCTCACTCAGCCTTAGGGCTCACTCAGCCTTAGGGCTCGCTAAGCCTTAGGGCTCACTCAGCCTTAGTGCTCGCTAAGCCTTAGGGTTCGCTCAGCCTTAGGGCACACTCAGCCTTAGGGCTCGATCAGCCTTAGGGCTCACTCAGCCTTAGGGTCCACTCAGCCGGAGGGCTCAATCAGTCTTAGGGCTCACTCAGCCTTAGGGCTCACTCAGCCTTAGGGCTCGCTCAGCCTTAGGGCTCGCTCAGCCGGAGGGCTCACTCAGCCTTAGGGCTCGCTCAGCCTTAGGGCTCGCTCAGCCGGAGGGCTCACTCAGCCTTAGGGCTCGCTCAGCCGGAGGGCTGACTCAGCCGGAGGGCTCACTCAGCCTTAGGGCTCACTCAGCCGGAGGGCTCGCTCAGCCTTAGGGCTCACTCAGCCTTAGGGCTCACTCAGCCGTAGGGCTTGCTCAGCCTTAGGGCTCGCTAAGCCTTAGGGCTCGCTCAGCCTTAGGGCACACTCAGCGTTAGGGCTCACTCAGCCTTAGGGCTCACTCAGCCTTAGGGCTCACTCAGCCGTAGGGCTTGCTCAGCCTTAGGGCTCGCTAAGCCGTAGGGCTCGATCAGCCTTAGGGCTCGCTCAGCCTGACGGCTCACTCAGCCTTAGGGCTCACTCAGCCTTAGGGCTCGCTCAGCCGGAGGGATCACTCAGCCTTAGGGCTCGCTAAAGCTTGGGGCTCGCTCAGCCTTAGGGCTGGCTCAGCCTTAGGGCTCGCTCAGCCCTAGGGCTCGCTAAGCCGTAGGGCTCGATCAGCCTTAGGGCTCACTCAGCCTGAGGGCTCGCTCAGCCGGAGGGATCACTCACCCTTAGGGCTCGCTAAACCTCGGGGCTCGCTCAGCCTTAGGGCTCGTTCAGCCGGAGGGCTCGCTCAGCCTTAGGGCTCGCTCAGCCGGAGGGCTCACTCAGCCTTAGAGCTCGCTCAGCCGCAGGGCTCACTCAGCCTAAGGGCTCGCTAAGACTTAGGACTCGCTCAGCCTTAGGGCTCACTCAGCCTTAGGACTCGCTCAGCCTTAGGGCTCACTCAGCCTTAGGGCTCACTCAGCCTTAGGGCTCGCTAAACCTTAGGGCTCGCTCAGCCTTAGGACTCGCTCAGCCTTAGGGCTCACTCAGCCTTAGGACTCGCTCAGCCTTAGGGCTCACTCAGCCTTAGGGCTCACTCAGCCTTAGGGCTCGCTAAGCCTTAGGGCTCGCTCAGCCTTAGGACTCGCTCAGCCTTAGGGCTCACTCAGCCTTAGGACTCGCTCAGCCTTAGGGCTCACTCAGCCTTAGGGCTCACTCAGCATTAGGGCTCGCTAAGCCTTAGGGCTCGCTTAGCCTTAGGCTGGCTCAGCCGGAGGGCTCGCTAAGCCTTAGGGCTCACTCAGGCTTAGGGCTCACTCAGCCGGAGGGCTCGCTAAGCCTTAGGGCTCACTCAGCCTTAGTGCTCGCTAAGCCTTAGGGCTCGCTCAGCCTTAGGGCACACTCAGCCTTAGGGCTCACTCAGCCTTAGGGCTCACTCAGCCTTAGGGCTCACTCAGCCGGAGGGCTCAATCAGTCTTAGGGCTCACTCAGCCTTAGGGCTCGCTCAGCCGGAGGGCTCACTCAGCCTTAGGGCTCGCTCAGCCGGAGGGCTCGCTCAGCCGGAGGGCTCGCTCAGCCGGAGGGATCAATCAGTCTTACGGCTCACTCACCCTTAGGGCTAGCTCAGCCATAGGGCTCACTCAGCCTTAGGGCTCACTCAGCCTTAGGGCTCGCTCAGCCATAGGGCTCACTCAGCCTGAGGGCTCGCTAAGCCGTAGGGCTCGATCAGCCTTAGGGCTCGCTCAGCCTGACGGCTCACTCAGCCTTAGGGCTCACTCAGCCTTAGGGCTCGCTCAGCCGGAGGGATCACTCAGCCTTAGGGCTCGCTAAAGCTTGGGGCTCGCTCAGCCTTAGGGCTGGCTCAGCCTTAGGGCTCGCTCAGCCCTAGGGCTCGCTAAGCCGTAGGGCTCGATCAGCCTTAGGGCTCACTCAGCCTGAGGGCTCGCTCAGCCGGAGGGATCACTCAACCTTAGGGCTCGCTAAACCTCGGGGCTCGCTCAGCCTTAGGGCTCGTTCAGCCGGAGGGCTCGCTCAGCCTTAGGGCTCGCTCAGCCGGAGGGCTCACTCAGCCTTAGAGCTCGCTCAGCCGCAGGGCTCACTCAGCCTAAGGGCTCGCTAAGACTTAGGACTCGCTTAGCCTTAGGGCTCACTCAGCCTTAGGACTCGCTCAGCCTTAGGGCTCACTCAGCCTTAGGGCTCACTCGGCCTTAGGGCTCGCTAAGCCTTAGGGCTCGCTCAGCCTTAGGGCTCGCTAAGCCTTAGGGCTCGCTCAGCCTTAGGACTCGCTCAGCCTTAGGGCTCACTCAGCCTTAGGGCTCACTCAGCATTAGGGCTCGCTAAGCCTTAGGGCTCGCTTAGCCTTAGGCTGGCTCAGCCTGAGGGCTCGCTAAGCCTTAGGGCTCACTCAGCCTTAGGGCTCGCTAAGCCTTAGGGCTCGCTCAGCCGGAGGGCTCACTCAGCCTTAGGGCTCACTCAGCCTGAGGGCTCACTCAGCCTTAGGGCTCGCTCAGCCGGAGGGCTCACTCAGCCTTAGTGCTCGCTAAGCCTTAGGGCTCGCTCAGCCTTAGGGCTCGCTCAGCCGGAGGGCTCACTCAGCCTTAGGGCTCACTCAGCCTTAGGGCTCACTCAGCCTTAGGGCTCGCTAAGCCTTAGGGCTCACTCAGCCTTAGTGCTCGCTAAGCCTTAGGGCTCGCTCAGCCTTAGGGCACACTCAGCCTTAGGGCGCACTCAGCCTTAGGGCTCACTCAGCCTTAGGGCTCACTCAGCCGGAGGGCTCAATCAGTCTTAGGGCTCACTCAGCCTTAGGGCTCGCTCAGCCGGAGGGCTCACTCAGCCTTAGGGCTCGCTCAGCCGGAGGGCTCGCTCAGCCGGAGGGCTCGCTCAGCCGGAGGGATCAATCAGTCTTAGGGCTCACTCAGCCTTAGGGCTCGCTCAGCCATAGGGCTCACTCAGCCTGAGGGCTCGCTAAGCCGTAGGGCTCGATGAGCCTTAGGGCTCGCTCAGCCTGACGGCTCACTCAGCCTTAGGGCTCACTCAGCCTTAGGGCTCGCTCAGCCGGAGGGATCACTCAGCCTTAGGGCTCGCTAAAGCTTGGGGCTCGCTCAGCCTTAGGGCTGGCTCAGCCTTAGGGCTCGCTCAGCCCTAGGGCTCGCTAAGCCGTAGGGCTCGATCAGCCTTAGGGCTCACTCAGCCTGAGGGCTCGCTCAGCCGGAGGGATCACTCACCCTTAGGGCTCGCTAAACCTCGGGGCTCGCTCAGCCTTAGGGCTCGTTCAGCCGGAGGGCTCGCTCAGCCTTAGGGCTCGCTCAGCCGGAGGGCTCACTCAGCCTTAGAGCTCGCTCAGCCGCAGGGCTCACTCAGCCTAAGGGCTCGCTAAGACTTAGGACTCGCTCAGCCTTAGGGCTCACTCAGCCTTAGGACTCGCTCAGCCTTAGGGCTCACTCAGCCTTAGGGCTCACTCGGCCTTAGGGCTCGCTAAGCCTTAGGGCTCGCTCAGCCTTAGGGCTCGCTAAGCCTTAGGGCTCGCTCAGCCTTAGGACTCGCTCAGCCTTAGGGCTCACTCAGCCTTAGGGCACACTCAGCATTAGGGCTCGCTAAGCCTTAGGGCTCGCTCAGTCGGAGGGCTCACTCAGCCTTAGGGCTCGCTCAGTCGGAGGGCTCACTCAGCCTTAGGGCTCGCTAAGCCTTAGGGCTCGCTTAGCCTTAGGCTGGCTCAGCCTGAGGGCTCGCTAAGCCTTAGGGCTCACTCAGCCGGAGGGCTCGCTCAGCCTTAGAGCTCGCTTAGCCTTAGGCTGGCTCAGCCTTAGGGCTCGTTCAGCCTTAGGGCTCGCTCAGCCGGAGGGCTCACTCAGCCTTAGGGCTCACTCAGCCTTAGGGCTCACTCAGCCTTAGGGCTCGCTAAGCCTTAGGGCTCACTCAGCCTTAGTGCTCGCTAAGCCTTAGGGTTCGCTCAGCCTTAGGGCACACTCAGCCTTAGGGCTCGATCAGCCTTAGGGCTCACTCAGCCTTAGGGCTCACTCAGCCGGAGGGCTCAATCAGTCTTAGGGCTCACTCAGCCTTAGGGCTCGCTCAGCCTTAGGGCTCGCTCAGCCTTAGGGCTCGCTCAGCCGGAGGGCTCACTCAGCCTTAGGGCTCGCTCAGCCGGAGGGCTCACTCAGCCGGAGGGCTCACTCAGCCTTAGGGCTCACTCAGCCTTAGGGCTCGCTCAGCCTTGGGGCTCGCTCAGCCTTAGGGCTCGCTCAGCCGGAGGGCTCGCTCAGCCTTAGGGCTCGCTCAGCCGGAGGGCTCAATCAGTCTTAGGGCTCACTCAGCCGGAGGGCTCACTCAGCCGGAGGGCTCACTCAGCCTTAGGGCTCACTCAGCCTTAGGGCTCGCTCAGCCTTAGGGCTCGCTCAGCCTTAGGGCTCGCTCAGCCGGCGGGCTCGCTCAGCCTTAGGGCTCACTCAGCCGGAGGGCTCAATCAGTCTTAGGGCTCACTCAGCCTTAGGGCTCGCTCAGCCTTAGGGCTCGCTCAGCCTTAGGGCTCGCTCAGCCGGAGGGCTCGCTCAGCCGGAGGGCTCACTCAGCCTTAGGGCTCGCTCAGCCGGAGGGCTCGCTCAGCCGGAGGGCTTGCTCAGCCGGAGGGATCAATCAGTCTTAGGGCTCACTCAGCCTTAGGGCTCGCTCAGCCATAGGGCTCACTCAGCCTGAGGGCTCGCTCAGCCATAGGGCTCACTCAGCCGGAGGGCTCACACAGCCGGAGGGCTCGCTCAGCCGGAGGGCTCACAGCCTTAGGGTTCGCTCAGCCTTAGGGCTCGCTCAGCCGGAGGGCTCATTCAGCCTTAGGGCTCGCTAAGCCTTAGGGCTCGCTCAGCCTTAGGGCTCGCTTGGCCGGAGGGCTCACCCAGCCTTATGGTTCGCTCAGCCGGAGGGCTCAATCTGCCTTATGGTTCAATTCAATTCAATTCAAATATCATTTATTTGGGCAAGAACGAGTGCATACAAACGTAAAAATACAAAACAAAGTGGTAACTTAATTCATTCTTACCCTGGAGACTCCTATTAAGACCACGATGGTCGCTAGCATAGGAGCCACCGCAAAGAAAAAAAACGAAAAAAAAACAACAAAAAAAAAAAAAAAAAAAAAAAAAAAAAATTATCGCTTAATCGTAAGAGGGTTACATTGCACTCATTTGTATAAAAATGTAGGGATCTTGCGAGAGATAAATTAAAGACACATAGCCCATTTCTAGAGATATATAAAACAGGGGAGGACCTCTAATAACCTAATCATTTTTACAAATATAACAATTAACTAAATGACATTCCAGAGAATACTTCTCGACTAAGAAATTTTTGACATATCTTGAAAAACCGTCCAGTACATGTGTCTCAATCTTATTCAATATAATATCTGGCATTTGGTTTATGCATCTGGCAACGCGATATCTCAAACATTGTTCGGCAAACTTATGCTTCACACGTGTAACTAGCAGATCATCCTTGTGTCTTGTGTGGTAATTATGCAGATCCGACAATTTAGAAATAGACAATTCAGTTAAAAAATCATCTGGCAGATCACCGTGGAGATACTTGTAATAAAATTTTAGTTGGTGGTAAATCATTATATCAGCCAACTTCAATATACTAAATTGTTTAAATAATGGTTCCGAATGAGAAAAATAAGAGCTCTTGGCTATGATACGAGTCGCCTTTTTTTGCAATAGCCTTATACGATTAGCTTGATAACCCCATGCTAGAACATTATAATGTAAATGGGGTAGGATTAAAGAGTTGTATATAAGTTTCAGAACATAGGATGGTACGGTATGTTTTAACTTGCACATAACTCCAATAACCTTGGATATTTTAGAAGATATCTTGTTAATATGACCATTCCACTTGAGATCCTTCTGAACTGTCAGTCCCAAAAAGTCAAACTCATCTACGCACTCTAGAGGTATGTTATTTATAGACAAGTGTGGAATTCTAACAACTTTGCGCGGCATACAAAATATCATAAATTTGGTTTTTGAAACGTTAAGTGATAACTCATTTGCACATAGCCAACCGTATATCTTAGAGAGTTCATTATTTAACACATCATCAACAAGCATATTATCAGACGATGACGCAGTCAACGTGCTACACAGAGTTGTATCGTCAGCATATACAATGGCTCTAAATAGTTGACTAGCGTGTGACATGTCGTTCACATATATAATAAATAGCAGGGGACCTAGAATAGAACCTTGAGGTACCCCTCGAGATATTTTCGTTACCGTTGATTTAACATCTCCCAAGTGTACATATTGATGACGATTTGTTAGATAACACTTTAACAAAGAAATAGCTGGTTCAGATATACCATAGTGTTTTAGCTTATGGATAAGAATATTATGATTCAAAGTGTCAAACGCCTTCGACAAATCCAGATATATACTGAGAGGAACCTCGCCCTCATCCAGTTTTTGCAAAGTTCGATCAACTAATTCGAGCGCGGCAAGCTGAGTGGAATGTTTCTTTCTGAAACCATATTGACCGTTGTAAAAGAGTTTTTCTTTCTGAAAATAGTCATAGATTTGATCATAAATAGTCTTTTCAAATACCTTTGAAATTGCAGGAAGAACCGAGATAGGTCTATAATTGTCGATATTGGAAGCATCTCCTTTCTTAAAAACAGGAGTTATTTTTGCAAGTTTCAGTTTGCTGGGGAATATTCCAGTAGATAGCGATTGATTAATGATTAAGGCTAATGACTCACTTAGATCTAATTTTAATACCTTAAGTAGTTTCACAGATAGCCCATCATCCCCAGTACTTAGTTTAGGTTTGAGACCGTCGATGATTTTTTTCTACTGTTGCTTTAGTTATAAGCTTAAAGTTCATTTTGGACTTAACCGGTGATCCGAGGTATTGAGAAAAAGAGGGATGGTCTTCAGTTTGAAGTCCATTACAGGCTGTCGAACCAACAGAAGAGAAGAACGCATTAAAAGTATTTGTTACGACTACTTTGTCACTAATAAGTTCTCCATTTATGTTAAATTCCTCCGGCAATGATTTATTTATCGCCCTATTGTTATTCAGGACTGTGTTAATCGCTTGCCACGTTTTTTTTATATCCCCCTTACACTTATCGAAGTAATTATAATAGTAGTTTTTTTTTGCAGTACGGATACATTGTTTTAAAATATTATTATACGTTTTGAAATTTACATTTAACGTATTATATTGTGAACTGGTAGGTGGAGTCATCTTAAGTTTCTTATACAATCGATCCTTAAATACAATAGATTTGATGATACTATTCGAAATCCGGTTTGACTTTTTATGCTTTCTTTTATTAAACTTCACAACTTTATCCGACAAAAAAGTTTCTTTGGATTTTACTAAGATATCCTGTAAGGTATCGTAGTTTGGGTTAGGGTCAGTTCCCAATTCATGGTTTAGTCTACTAAACACATCTAAACCTTCCACGTGATCAGAAAACGATTTAATTGCAGCAGGATTATTGTTTCTAATTGTGACATATGCGGGTGATTTTCTCGTTGCCTTTTGCTGTATGTCTAGGCTGACAAAATACGGGAAATGGTCTGATATTGATTTCACTAAAATACCAGAAACAGCAGACTGCATGACAGGGGAGATTCGTACCAGCAAATTATCTAAAAGGGTTCCTTTATACTTTGAAAGTCTTGTTGGAAATGTAATCTTTGGAAAGAACCCAAGGGATGTGATACTGTCAAAATAAGTACTAAATGCAGCTTTTTCATGGATTTGAAGCAAGTCAATATTGAAATCTCCAGTTACTAATAATTCACCGCTCTTTCTCTCAAAGAGAGATAGTATTTTAGAAAATTCCTCAGTGAATGTCGAGTAATTCTCGTTAACGTCGCATGGCGGCCTATATATATTTCCCAGTATAATAGTTCTATCAGTTTCCATTACCTTTATAAATTGACCTTCCCAAATTTCAGAGTCAATAGGAATATCTAAAACCGAGAAGCTTAGCGTATCTTTTAAATATATCATTAGCCCACCATGCTCACTACAAGTTTTACCTTTGGATATAAGCGTATATCCATCAATATGTAATAGGGATGTATCTGACATGTCGCTTAACCATGACTCTTGTATGCATAAAGCGGAAAATTCAATACTTTTCTTACATAACATATCAATCATTATTTGAAGTTCATCGATCTTAGCATTGATACTGGCCACATTCATACTAAGGATGGAAAAATCACCGGTCCTGTTTTGCAGAACAGGATCCAGTTGATCTAACTCATAATAAGGAGAATGCTGAACATATTGGTTAGCAGGGTCTACATCTCGGATATTACCATTAACTGGGTTTAAAAGTTCAACCAATGAGTTCTTTTTTGCTCCCCCTAACTGTTGCAAAAAGTCATTTACATTCACAGGCATTAAGTAAAAGCAGAAACAATACTTTCATTGCCCCAATGGGACCAACGCGAAAGTGATGGGATGAAGTGAAAATATAATATGCGTCATCCCCGGTCATCTTCAGGGTTTCAATAAATGAGTTTGTATTTAAACCACCAAATTGTTGTAAAATGATACCGTCAAGATCCATCTCTAACATATGAAAGGTATAGTTGACTTATCATAAAATAAGATACAATGTAAGCGATAATAAGTTAAAGATACATAATTGTACCCTGCGCTTGCAAAAACAACTCGTGGGCCCAAAAGTGGAAAGAAACACAGAAAAACAACAAACAAAAGCATAAATATATATACAGTTAGGTTCACCCGTGTTGAACATACGGGGAACCAGTTGGTGCCTTGTATTTGCGGCAACATGAGCAAGAAAAAAGGGGGTTGGTGAGGGGAGTCGGGAGAGATGAGAGTTGGGGGTGGACATGGAAATAGACATGTGAGAGTTGATCGGTCAGGTGTGGTCTCACTACGCTTGGGCAGGTTCGCTGAGGGGTATTTAAGCGTTTATAATAAATTGGAGCGCTTAACGCAGGGGGGATAAGTTTGAAGTCACATGAAACATACATGAGCAATAGCCGTACAGTCGCGGTGAACACACTGGCGGTTTAGCCTGTAATAATTGGGGAGTGAAAGACCACGGGACGGATATCAGGCACTTTACCTGGCTTTAACTGTACATTTTGGAGTGACTGAAGAAGAGAGACGTACGTTAGAGAGGTATAACCATGATGACACTGAGCCAGAGTTGGCCGCTATTGTTGGCCGCTGGTCGCGAGCAGCAGTCAATGTGAATAACAAGCCTGCTTCTATGCTAAGAAAAGAAAATAGCAAGGCAGGACCAAGTGGGTTCGGTGGTAGGGGGGGCGGTCACATTTGTTTACCGACAGCTGAGGCCATTCAAAGAGAGACATATCACAATTTTGATTGGCGTATGCAAGATATGACAAGGACGAGACACTGGGGGCACATTTCAAAGCATCCATTCATTGAGCGGGACGATGCACATTAACACAGATACGGATACCATACTTAGTTGGATACAAGACGCTGCATATTTACTACGATACGGATACGGATACACACTCAGCAGGATACATGTGGCTGTGAATACCTGTGGCTTCATGGTGTAGGCCTAGCTGTCTGTAAGTCTGAGGACCTCTAGTGCTGACTCCAGTGCTCTTTCCATCAGTTTGAACTTTGGGGGCCCTGACTGCCTGTTAGAGGTTTGGCGTGTCACAAAGACAACAACGTCCAGCATGTTATGTCTCTGCAGTAGATACCTCAGGTATCTCCCGGTACCGTGATCGCCGTCGTCTTGGAATCCTGTCTGGTGGCCGTCCTGTAGGCGATAGGCAGCCACGTTGTGTGCCGCTCCTGCCCTGGCCGGGTTCAGCAACAGCTTCCGGTAGGCAGTCCGGACGTCCGTCATGGTCTTCACACGGGAGACCGTTGCCGTGGCGCTTGATCCTTGGTCGTAGGCTGTATCACTGCAGGTCAGTTTGGGGGAAGCTTTCATCAGATCTTCTTTCTCCGCGGGACTCAAAGTGAGGATGTCAGCTGCTCGAATAGGAGGTAGGGGATCTGATTGTCTCTCGTTATTAACATATAGGGCATCGTGCGTCACACGGGTCTTCACCTGACTGTCTGATCCCGATCGTTGTCTGATTTCGTACGCACGTTCACCGTAACCCCGACGGCGCTCAACGATTTCATGTGGATATTGGGGTGTTACTTTGACACAGTGATAGCCTTTGGGGAGGTTGTTTCGGCCAAAATCTAGGAGTCTGAGGGCGTCCTGATAACTTAGTAGCTTGTACACGATTGGCCTGGGTCTCGCATTACTCCCTGGGGGCCTTGCTCCGAGCCTGTGGCACCTCTCAACCATAGGGGGTGGGTGGGTGTATCCGTATTTGGCCAATATATCATGTAGCTGTTTTAGGCAGTTTTCAGGGGGCCCGTTGGGTCCTATTGTGACCTCCGATATCTGATGGAGTAGCACGTTATTGCGCATGGAGTGTTCGCGGAGGTTTGTACATTCTGATTGTACATCGTGGAGCATTGCGTCATGCTTGATGATGATACTTCGTAGGTAGGACATTTCGTTTTTCAGATCGGCATTTTCTTTCTTCAGAATTTCAATATATCCGGAATTTCGTCCTTCGTTACTTTCAAAGCTATCAAGTCTTTCTGTAATGCCCTCACTCCCGTGTAAATCACATGTCAATACATCCTGCTGAGCGGAAATAATATCCAATTTGGCATGAATCGATTTCAAGGAACCGGCGATATCCACTGCGTCCGCTGACGCATAGTCCTTTGTTTGGCTGGATGCCATGCGTGCAGTCACTGTATTGTCGCTCAGCCTTAGGGTTCGCTCAGTCGGAGGGCTCACTCAGTCTTAGGGCTCGCTAAGCCTTAGGGCTCGCTCAGCCTTAGGGCTCGCTTGGCCGGAGGGCTCACCCAGCCTTATGGTTTGCTCAGCCGGAGGGCTCAATCTGCCTTATGGTTCGCTAAGCCTTAGGGCTGGCTCAGTCGGAGGGCTCACTCAGTCTTAGGGCTCGCTAAGCCTTAGGGCTCGCTCAGCCTTAGGGCTCACTCAGCCTTAGGGCTCGCTAAGCCGTAGGGCTCGCTCAGCCGGAAGGCTCACTTAGCCTTAGGACTCGCTAAGCTTTAGGGCTCGCTCAGCCGGAGGGCTCACTCAGCCTTAGGACTCGCTAAGCCTTAGGGCTCGCTAAGCCTTGGGGCTCGCTCAGCCTTAGGGCTCGCTAAGCCTTAGGGCTCGCTAAGCCTTATCCCTGGCTAAGCCTTAGGGCTCGCTCAGCCGGAGGGTTCGCGCAGCCAGAGGGTTCGCTCAGCCGGAGGAGCCATCTGCTGCTCGCTCAGCCTTAGGGCTCCCATCCGGAGGGCTCGCTAAGCAGTGTGGCTCGTTCAGCCTGAGGGCGTGCCCAGCCGGAGGGCTCGCTCAGCCGGAGGATTTGCTCAGCCGGAGGGCTTCCTCAGCCGGAGGGCTCGCTCAGCCGGAGAACTTGCTCAGCCGGAGGGCTTGCCTCTGGCGGAGGGCTCTCAGCCGGAGGGCTCTCAGCCAAAGGGTTCTCAGTCGGAGGGCTCTCAGCCGGAGGGCTCTCAGCCGGAGGGCTCTCAGCCGGAGGGCTCTGTCAGCCGGAAGGCTTGCTAGGCTGTCGGGTTTGCTATGTCTGAGGGCTCTCTCAGCCGGAGGGTTCTCAGCCGAAGGGCTTGTTCAGCCGGAGGGCTTGCTCAGCCGTAAGGCTCGCTCAGCCGGAGGGTTCTCTCAGCGGAAGGGCTTGCTCAGCCGGAGGGCTCTCAGCCGGAGGGCTCTCTCAGCCGGAGGGCTCTCCCAGCCGGAGGGCTCTCTCAGCCTTAGGGCTCACTCAGCATTAGGGCTCACTAAGCCGTAGGGCTCGCTCAGCCGGAGGGTTCACTCAGCCTTAAGGCTCGCTAAGCCTTAGGGCTCGCTCAGCCGGGGGCTCGCTAAGCCTTAGGGCTCGCTCAGCCTTAGGGCTCGCTAAGCCTTATCGCTGGCTAAGCCTTAGAGCTCGCTCAGCCGGAGGGTTCTCTCAGCGGAAGGGCTTGCTCAGCCGGAGGGCTCTCAGCCGGAGGGCTCTCTCAGCCGGAGGGCCCTCCCAGCCGGAGGGCTCTCTCAGCCTTAGGGCTCACTCAGCCTTAGGGCTCACTAAGCCTTAGGGCTCGCTCAGCCGGAGGGTTCACTCAGCCTTAGGACTCGCTAAGCCTTAGGGCTCGCTAAGCTTTAGGGCTCGCTCAGCCGGAGGGCTCGCTAAGCCTTAGGGCTCACTCAGCCGGAGGGCTCGCTCAGCCGGGGGCTCGCTAAGCCTTAGGGCTCGCTCAGCTCTAGGGCTCGCCAAGCCTTAGGGCTCGCTAAGCCTTATCGCTGGCTAAGCCTTAGAGCTCGCTCAGCCGGAGGGTTCGCGCAGCCGGAGGGTTCGCTTAGCCTTAGGGCTCCCATCCGGAGGGCTCGCTAAGCAGTAGGGCTCGTTCAGCCTTAGGGCGCGCCCAGCCGGAGGACTCGCTCAGCCGGATGATTTGCTCAGCCGGAGGGCTTCCTCAGCCGGAGGGCTCGCTCAGCCGGAGGGCTCTAAGCCGGAGGGCTCTCAGCCGGAGGGCTTTGTTAGCCGGAGGGCTCGCTAGGCTGTCGGGTTTGCTATGTCTGAGGGCTCTCTCAGCCGGAGGGTTTTGTCAGCCGGAGGGCTTGCTCAGCCGGAGGGTTCTCAGCCGGAGGGCTTGCTCAGCCGGAGGGCTTGCTCAGCCGGAAGGCTCGCTCAGCCGGAGGGCTCTCTCAGCGGGAGGGCTTGTTCAGCCGGAGGGCTCTCAGTCGGAGGGCTCTCCCACCCGGAGGGCTCTCTCAGTCTTAGGGCTCACTCAGCCTAAGGGCTCGCTAAGCCGTAGGGCTCGCTCAGCCGGAGGGCTCACTCAGCCTTAGGACTCGCTAAGCCGGAGGCTCGCTAAGCCTTAGGGCTCGCTCAGGCTTAGGGCTCGCTAAGCCTTAGGGCTCGCTAAGCCTTATCGATGGCTAAGCCTTAGGGCTCGCTCAGCCGGAGGGTTCGCGCAGCCGGAGGGTTCGCTCAGCCGGAGGGCTCGCTCAGCCTTAGGGCTCCCATCCGGAGGGCTCGCTAAGCAGTAGGGCTCGTTCAGCCGAGTGCTTGCTCAGCCTTAGGGCTCACTCAGCCTTAGGGCTCGCTCAGCCGGAGGCTCGCTAAGCCTTAGGGCTCGCTCAGCCTTAGGGCTCGCTAAGCCTTAGGGCTCGCTAAGCCTTATCGATGGCTAAGCCTTAGGGCTCGCTCAGCCGGAGGGTTCGCGCAGCCGGAGGGTTCGCTCAGCCGGAGGGCTCGCTCAGCCTTAGGGCTCCCATCCGGAGGGCTCGCTAAGCAGTAGGGCTCGTTCAGCCGAGTGCTTGCTCAGCTGAAGGGCTCTCAGCCGGAGGGCTCTCAGCTGAAGGGCTCCCTAGGCGAGCGGGCTCGCTATATCTGAGGGTTCGCTAGGCGGGCGGGCTCGCTATGTCGGAGGGCTTGCTAGGGGTGCGGGCTCGCTATGTCGGAGGGGTCGCTGGGCGCAGAGCTCGTGCTATTAGAACGAGTGCGTATCACGCTGGTCGTGAAGTGAAGATCTAGTGGATGTGAAACAAATTTTTGTTTGCTTTGGTCCCGCCATTCCTAACTATAAATCGTAACATAGTTGAAGATAAAACAGTTATCTCTCTATAATGCATGTGGTCCTTTTGATGAGACTCTTGGAAGCGTTGTATTTTGAGGCGAATCATCGGTGTTTACAAACGGCGCACGATTGTCCTCGCCTGCTCAGTGCATATAAGGAACCTTTTTACCTAACCATATATACCGCGCGCAGACATGCGAGCCATGATGATTATTACGTCATACGACATGGAAAATCCCGCGCAACACATTAGATCACCGGACACTGACAGTCACTCGTGAAACAGCACCATTCTGGTTTATCAACTGTCTGACCGTTCAAATATTACAGAAATATACTCTGGTAGTTATAATTCTGATATACGCATTAAATTCAGTGGTTAGTTGTGCATCCACAAGGACAGCTTCAGCCGATTTTGTGTGCAAAGCGAGAGAAGGCAAACAACCGGAAGGTAGGCAGCACGTACAGGCCGTTGATGCTAGGCATTGACACAAAGCATAAGTATCACGTGAGGTCTCAATCAGATCCCGTAGTGGTTGTACAGCCCTATAAATAAGAAAACTGACGTCATCTCGTGACATTATTTAGGAGGAAAAGCGTCTAGATACGTAATGACATTCCATTAACATGATATAAGGAATAAGGAAATTATAGGACCGCATCGCGAGTGGCTTATGTAATGGATCCAGAATGTAGGGTGGGTAACCTCATATACATATTGACACTTTCGAATTATTAAGCAGTGAACCCACGGTCGGTTTGTTTGCATTCGCCTCCGCGTCCGCGCCCGATGTCCGTCTTAAAGGCATTAATTAACTATAACCAAAAGCGAACACTCGCTTCCGCGTCCGCCAGAGGCGCGGACGATCAATCACACAGGAGTGAGACTATCTAAATCCATTGCTGGACGTTGCACCCAAGATTGTGCATTGACACAGCGTGACAAATAGCAACTGGATATGGAGAGGCATTAAGAACTGTGTCAGGGGTATATTATTTCAGAAACAAATAAATTCACTAATTATGTACTAATTAACTTAATGTCCTTCAAGTCGGTCTTGCTGTCATTGTACTCATTGCTTCAAAATAGAGCCAGTGTCAGTATATTCCGTGAGGATATATACGGACATGTACATATGCCCCCGCCAGAAGTATGTGCGAATTTAGTGTACTATGTACTTGCAAACGAGAGCAGACATAAGTGTTGGATATTTCCTCATTGCGCAGGTGGTTTTAGGAATAAGCATATGACGTGGACCGTAACGGTATTGCGATGAATATCAGTTGGGCCTATATGTCTTTTGGTTTTTCTGCCAGTGCAGTGACCAGTTCTGCTGACGTTTGCAACGAACCAGATCAAGATACGACATGCAATTTCCCAAACCAATAATGACATCAGCTCGCTTTCGCTTTGACACCCACAGCGAGGGAGAGGGAAAGAGAGACAGAAAGAGGGGCGCGTCAGAAATGTAGGTCCCTCTATACAGTTCTATGGTGGTTATACCAAGATTTACTTTCGGTACGCATATGTGGTGATATAAAGGGGGGCCGTCTCAGTGGGATGGCCACAGCGGTTGAAAAGTGCATCCATTTTCTACTAGACAAAAGCATAAGGTGAGCATATCTGTAATTGTTGTCTGTCTACCATATTTAAACAAAAACCGGAATCGGGCAAATCAATTAGAGGGGGCGTTCACCACAGTTAACCATCCACAGATCTGCATAAATAACAATCTAAATATGGATCTGTATAAATAGCCTTCAGCGCCGCTTTCAGTGACCACAGGATAAACGCCATTACAAAGGAGGAAAGTCGTACATTATGTCACTGTCTGATTTGTTTGTTTGCTTGTTTGTTAATGAAGAAAATAGACCTATCTAAATATCGGTCTAAATAATCTCCAGAGCAGCTTTGAATGACTGCGGGTAGGGCAAATTTATTAACTAGGAAACTCGTACATTATATCACTCTGTCTCGTAGAGTTTCGTCATTATGTCACTTTGTCTCGTAGATTTTCGTCATTATGTTACTTGGTTCAGTTTCGATTTAAAGGGAAATGCCGGGCCCATATCATTTACATTTCCAGTAAAACTATAGGCAATTAACTAAACATTAAGCGGAATAGAATTTTTTTAAATCTTACATTAGTGAAGTTTCAAGCACTTTTGCACGACCACCCAACTTGCCACGGGCAACCACCGGCGATGAAGCGACCGGTAGGTTTAGACGACTACTACCACCGGAAGCTATACTAATTTCTGGCGAGTCGGACGAAGAAGTTGAAGTAAACTCCGAATTTACGCCAACTGCTGATTTAATCGGGGACCAGTTTGAACCTGTAGGGGTTGACGATGGTGGATCAGGCATTGTTTATACAGGTAGTTGACGATCGCGCGGTCAATAAAGCTGTGTTGGATTAGAAAGGAGAGTGGGGGCGGTTGGGGGCCGGGTGGGGGTGGAGTCATGGGTTCATCGTCATTGTTGGCAGGGTGCCCAATTTTTATTCGTAGAGTGGCAGGCCATGGTTCAGGAAGCGGCCGCTTGGGGGGAGGAGTGGGGGGGGGGGGGCACTACATTACTACAGCAGTGGGGTGTGCCGCCCATGCCGTAGAGAGGATTTAGAGAGGGAGTAAAGCGCCCGATTTTGTGGTCACTGAGAGA
Source organism: Arenicola marina (assembly GCA_964019135.1). Lineage (NCBI taxonomy): Eukaryota > Metazoa > Annelida > Polychaeta > Arenicolidae > Arenicola > Arenicola marina. The sequence goes on from OZ025249.1 coordinate 10,529,385, forward strand.
GAATTTGTTGGTTAAAAATGGCAACTAAAATAGATACTGACAACATTGTGGTTAAAAAGGTATATAAAATAGACACTGACATTCATGACAAAGTGTCTGGAGGATACTTATTTGAACACTTTCGATATCAGTTAGACTATATAGTCAAGAACTGCAAGTTTGAAAAAAAAGTCAGTCTCAGACGGGCATATCGAGAGAAAGTGTAGATTTTTGCTTCGGGGATTGAGAGAAAAAAGGAGAAAAAAGGGGTCATTTGCGCGGCACATATGTATATACCTAACTATATGTAGTGCCCCCCCCCCACCCCTGGAGTAGCAGTGTGTAACTTGATACAGCTGCTGTCTTAGAAACTCACTGTCACTGAAAGTGTTCGTGCCACGATTTTATCTTGTTCAGAGTTAACTTGGTTTAGGGAAGATAAACAAATAAAAATTTGTTCTAATGGGAGTTTACATTTTTTATTCCACGATATCACCATATACACTTTCGTCAAAGTAGCAAAAGTGAGATCCGGGGGGTTTATTTCTGGGAGCATTGCATCTGAGCGTTATTTGAAAATTCCCCAATTATGTCACAAGATTGACAGGTGATGCAGTGCGTAGGCATCTGTTGCCTTGGGCGTGTATTGTTCTGATGTTTGAGTGCTTTTCGTTGAGTTCAAGCCAATGAGCAGAGAGAATCTGAGTCTTAATATAAAAGCACACGCGTTTGTATTCCCCTTTGACGTCACTTTCCTCGCTCGCAAACGGTAAATTGGTAGGTGCGAAAACAACTGGAAAAAGTATGCTCTTCTACTATTTGGGGCCTTACAGCTCGATAATATAAGCGTGGAAACACAGAAGATTAATATAAGCTAAAGTTGTTTTGGCGTGGCACGAACACTTGAGTGTATGTACAGGACTGCCGTATTACAGAACGGCCGTATGGGTTAGGGTGGGTGGGGTGGCGGTCTATCGGGGTGGTGGGGAGGGGTGGAGGGAGGAGTGGTGCGTGAAGCTAGCATTCTTGCGTAGTCATTGCGCAAAAGCTGCCGGTCGACTAGTGGTCGAAGTGGTGGAAAGATATCCCGTTTTTGCTGTCCTTTTTTGCTCTTGAATTGTTACAGTTAACAGCTGAACAGTACACCACTTTGTTCTAAATGCATTGATGTTTCAAGTTTATGAGTCAAATTCGCTTGTCACTATTCATGAGAGGTGTTAGGCCGACAGCTTGTTCCAAAAACGCACCGCTCGCATGTAAACAAAGTGTTGGTTCAGTGGAAGGTAGTCATCAGTGACGTCAACGCCTTGCGTGTAATTGACTAACTCTGGTCATGTGTTCAAAACAAAAAAGCGGGTCGACACCCACTTGATGGGCGAAAATGTGTATTTTATACTGTTGATGTGCGATTTTCTCGATAATGCTTTCTTTTCAAACAGAACGATTAACGGCAAATAGATTTTATACCAACAGAGTTTGATTTTTATATCACATTGCAGCCCCCCGGTATTTTCTTTTAAAGTGCTGGAATTTATTTCGTTACGGTAGTGGAATATATATACATCAATCCATCGCGGTAAATGTTAACCCCTCGGTTGCCGATTTTAACCCCTGGGTTGCCGATGTTAACCCCTGGGTTGCCGATGTTAACCCCGGGTTGCAATGTTAACCCCTGGGTTGCCAATGTTAAATCCTGGGTTGTCAATGTTGACCCCGGGTTGCCGTTGTTAACCCCGGGTTACAGATATTAACTCCGGGGTTGCTGGTAGGCAACAATCCAGAGCACCAACTTGTATGCAAAGTACAATCATTCTCCCATCAAAGTCTGGTTCTAGAATAAACAAATACTCACGTAAAAGAACTTGAAAGTATTAAAGTAACTGGCCCTTCGTAACTACTATCTCTCTCTCTCTGTCGCTCTGTATCAAGGACTTAGCTCTCCACCCGTGCCCCGAGTCTATAATGTAGGCGCTCGGCCGAATGGGACATCGTCGGCGCACGCAGTAGTCTTGAGCTGCACTCTGGTTCCGTTACTGCCTCTTCCGCAGCGGCTGCAGACGTCATCACGGGGGGAGACGGCGGTAACGCGGCGGGAGCGACAGCAATAACACGTTCCTCAGTTTGACCACCTTGCCGTCCTCTGTCTTGTCCGTCATGCCTAACATATCCATGGCCATGCGCTCCATGGGGCTTCCCACAGGTTCTTGACGTAGACAGGCATGTCAGGGACTAGCGCTGGCACCAACTTCAGTCCTTCAGTCGTTCCACTCCACCAGAATCTTCTGTTTAAGGTTTTACGGACACTGAAATGACCTCCAACAAAATGATCATGGACCTGCTGGAAGATCTTGCCACGGATCGTTTCTGGAGCTATCAAACATACGCGTTTCACTTGGGCACCTCGTTTCTGAGCTTCTGTTATGTAAAACAAGAGACCACCTAACAGTTCAATGCTGGTGAATCTCGACCAGTAGCTTCTCAGCTGCAGCAGCCTTTGCCAGCGGAACTGTTCTGGTAGCTTGCTTAATTGGCGTCGCATCACCGGTATCGCATGTAGTTACTAAATACATTTGAGATACTTTTAGTCTTGATTCTAAAATGTCAAAAATATAACATGGCGCATGTAAGTATATTGCTTTAAGCTGTAGTTTCATTAATTTCAGGTATAACGATATGTAACTGGTTTGTTGTGAGACCTTTGTGGGCATAAAATGGGACTTTGACCTACAGAGCCGCTACGATGATGGTAAAAGGGAGAAACACTGTTTTGTCAATAATGACCCTTTTCTAGCGCAGTTTCATACGCTTCCATACTCGACCCCTGTAAAAATTAGAAAATTATATATATATATATAATATACATATATACACGTATATATATATATATATATATAAATATATATAACGATTGCCTGCTGTACATTTGATTTTGCCCAGCAGTTCTGATTGCTTAAGATGGGATTTGCGGCCCTTCTCGGCGTCGGCGTCGGCTTCGTGTTGCGGTCTCTCCTGGTGTCCGCGCCTCTCAGGACGATGGCTTCCGAACCCGTCGGCCTGAAAGCAGCAACGCACGAGGCGGCAGCGCGCTGGGCGGCAGCGCCCGAGGCCAACCATGAATTCCCTTTCGGTGAAGTCGCCAGGCTCAGCCAGTCGAGTGGCAGTCCGAGAAGGTCTGTAGAGTGGCTGAGGACCAGACGGTCTGTGCGCCATGATGGGGAGGACAATTGCGCCCGACGGGCGGAAGAAAAACTGCAACGTGTGGAGCATGACTACAAGCAGCTGAGTCGCAGCCTCGGAAAACTCCGCAAGCAGCTGAAGAGGCTTCTAAAGACTTCTAAAAATGCTGAGCGGCGGGTCGAGACTCTTGAAGAACAAACTGTGAGTATTTGCTACCTAATAATGTATGTCATGATTCGCGGACGATAACATTTACGATCAGTCACTGTTTCTGATACCGTGCGTCGTTCAACACTACCACCCCATATGAGAGTCAATGGTATTATTGATTTAATACATGAACATGTGATTTAATACATATAGAACAAGGTGTTGCATTTTAAAACTACTATCAATAGGACTTGTAAGCGGTCCCAGAAAACGCACATTCACCTCTAAAAACAACCATTCTGGGTACAACGCGTCAGCGGGTTCCTATGCTACGGGCCTCAACCTAGACTAAGTGTAGCCTGAATGTTCAGACGTTACAGTCTTGACACTTGTTCTTGTGACAGTCACAAGAACAAGTGTCAAGACTGTAACGTCTGAACATTCAGGCTAGACTAAGTGATGTTTTGGATATGAATGCACTGAGTGGAAAACGATATGGAGTAAGTGCTCAGCGTCGTACCTTCATACTCATACTAGTTTTGAATCAAAAGTAAGCAAGAGTTCCCCATGGTTGGTATATATGGGGCGGTGAAGTGTCATAAACCCCAAACCGGATTCTCTGGAAGTGAGCGCTGTCTGTGATGTCACTTACATACCCTATAGTTAGGTATATTACCAATGTCCAGTGGTTGTTAGGATGTAGTGTCTATAGGTATGCCACGGTTACCCAATGTTTCTGTGTACGTGTATATTGCTTCCACACGTTTGCAGGTATATCAGACGTATGGATGTAGTTGGCACTTCATTTCAATTAACCCATTTGTTTCTACCGCTCCCAGTGAAGACCATACAACGTCGCTTCATATATAATATGATACGATTTCAGTATTATAATCGTGTCAAATAAGCATACGGGTTTTGATAGTACGTGTATTCATGATGCAGGTTGCGACAGCCCACTTCGCCGCAAGTCCCGATACCAGTTTACTGAGACGTGTACAGGGAGGTGAAGGTAGGTCACTATCACCCATGATATCACTTTACTGAGACTTGTACACAGAGGTGAAGGTAGGTCACTATTACCCATGATATCAGTTTATTGAGACGCGCACACAGAGGCGAAGGTAGGTCACTATCACACATGATATCAGTTTACTGAGACGCGCACACCGAGGCGAAAGTAAATCACTATCACCCATGATATCAGTTTACTGAGACGCGTACACAGAGGCGAAAGTAGGTCACTTTCACCCATGATATCAGTTTACAGAAACGTGAATATAACTCACCTCTATCATCCGTGGTAACCGCTTACTAATCTGTGCTAATAATACTAGTTTACCACGACTTGAATTTAGGTCAGCTTCTCTTACCCATGATATCAGGTTACTGGAACATGCAGACAAAAGTGTAGAGACTTTCGATTACCCGTGACGATTACCCGTCCGTATATTGTTATTGTGACGTAAACGCAGGATAGAAGTTCGGGTGCTTCTTTATTTGCTGATGACCTTTGCTTATTACTGATTTAGAAAATGTTGATGTGGACAGACTGTTTGTTTTGCAGACATTGACACATTTGATGGACTCTACACACCCGATGGTCTCTTGCCAGATGGTAAGTAACGTCCTTGATATAATGTACACATTTACCTATTATATATTATACTTTAGGTAAAATCCGGGATACACCTATAAATTGTTGGGAATGACGTTCCAGGAATAAAGTGTCCGAAAGAATGTTTTCGAAAAGATAACTTTAGAAAGAAAGTTTTGAAAACAAAGTTTCGAAAACTAAGTTTCGAAAACCAAGTTTCGAAAACCAAGTTTCGAAAATCAAGTTTCGAAAACCAAGTTTCGAAATAGTTTTTTCCTGAAAAAAGGATTCGGAAAGAGAATTTCAGAAAAAAAGTTATGAAAACAAAGTCCTATGAACACCCGATTGATTGAAGTGCATTGATTGACGAAGTATGATCGATGATGGTGCACAGGTGTCAACAGGTCACGGGGGCGACGGCATTTTTTTTGTAATTATTCACATCTAAATATGTGCTTCCTCCAGGTTTCGGAAGGCTCAGTTTATGAAAGGGACCGCCTCTCTCCAGTTTAATTATCTTATTTAAAGAACATGTTCATGGCTGGCCGATCCGCGAACATCTGGCAGTGAATGTATCAACACCCCCTTCTTGTAGGTGGGTGCTTCCTTAATAATCCCCAAAAATGTTGTTGGTCAGTGGCCTGTCAATAGTATAGCGTGTGTCTGTGATTTGATCGACATTGGTTTTTGCTCGCAGACTCGACATTCCGTTTCTGGAATGTGTCCGACGATACCGACGAGGAGGTCTTCAAGTATGATAGAGAGAGTGGCCAAGTGGTGCTCATGAAGAATGGGACCTATATTATCTATACTCAGGTACACGGCCGTATACACACGACTACATATATGGCTATGACATTTGGCACACAGAAACTAAATATCTAAGTGCAGAACCTTGACTACATAATATACATACATCGTAGCCGACCAGGTGCCATAATTTAGATATATAATGTATACACTGTATAATCATTGCATGGACCCAATAATACAACGAGGCCAACGATATATGTTTAATCTCATCAATAATGTGTCATCCCGAATCCAGTCATATGACATAGATGGAATGTAAGGTATAAAAGACCTGTCTGAATACCGCCCCCACAGGTGATGTTTCACGACCTCGGAGACCGCTGCGGATACAGCATCTACGTCGATGGTACAGACGTCGCCCGCTGCGTGGCGTTCGGGTCGCCTAGCCCCACCTCGGGTAGTCAGCGCCACCGAGACTCCAGCGCGGCCTCGCGGACGGTGTCCCACCTCAACTTCCGGCAGTGCAGCACGCAGGTCATCCGCCGCATGGACCAAGGCAGCTACATCTACGTCAAGGGACTCTACCAGAACAGAACCCTGGTGGCCACGCCCACTCTCACCTTCTGGCAAATTGCCAAACTGGGATGATAGAACCACCGAGTCTTGTGTAGACTGGGACTCATGTAAATGCGCCTGGCTTTTGCCATGGCAACATGGCCATGATTGGTGGTCGATAGCCGCTTTCGGTAGAACACAATTCTGCAATTGTTTTTATGGTATTTTGGGGACTTTCTAGTAAACAGTAACTGGTTATGTGCACTACTGTTCCTCTGCAGAAGTTTCCTGTAGGATGTAGGATAGATCACAAACATTTACAAGTGTAAAATCGGCTATTGCATAAGATATTTGTAATGCGTCACGCGTATGCATATTATTATATACTAGAATAGATGTACTGCGATAGAAGAGATACATTGATGCAGCAGATATACTGATGCCAGAAGTTTCGCAAATAAATTTGAAGTAAAATGCTCTGGCTTGTCATCCAATTGTTTTCAATTAAGGTAATTTACCTGTAATTTACTCCTCAAAGTAGATCTATGAGTTCATCACTTGTAATCCGCTCAAGTGCCTTCCCCACAGACAAAGGGGATAAGGGATATGGGGTTTTGACTTTGACGTTGACTGAGCTGTGACATTAGCCTCTTTCCAACGCATGGGACAGACATTCACATAACAACCGATTACTGACGCCAGGACGTCCCTTGTATTTGTTGACATTCAGACCTTTTACTACTGTTGGGTTCCCAGATCTTGACTAAATTTCTTCCCATGTTATGAGGAATTTTAATCAAAAGATGCATCCCCGGTTCACGAAGTTTGAATGACACCCCTGCCCCCCCCCCCCTCCCCCACCCACCATCATCTAGATCCTACCCTGCGTCAGACGTGCATATTTCATCAATGGACGTCCGGGAGTCCCTATGAAAGTGGCAAGATCAGCCTTCAACAACATACTCTTTCCCGGTTAGATTATTGATTAGTGACAGTAGATCACGGAGGTGGATAAATTAATGTGAATCACGGTTATTTAATATTAAAGGCCATCGCCTAGGTCACAACTCACATTTTTACAAACAAATCGTAGTGCCGCAACCTTTCCGTCTATAATATTAGGTTTTTCAAAATATAAAGCAGTGTAGACAATATTGGCCAAAAAACCCTTGAGGTCCACAAAACACCCGATGGGAACTTATGACGTCACAGACTGGCACGCGACGCACGGATAATTAGATAACTGCTGTGATGCCATGCCTGAATAATCAGTGAGTTAAAAGGAAACTATAGGGATAAAATTATGACGATTTTATTTCATCAAGTGGACAATAAAGCTTCTTTTCCAAATGATTTATTACATTCATGCCCCTCCTGACTCTGTATGCCCAAAAATGAGCCATCCCTCAACCCACAATTTCTGTCGCCAAAAACCCGAAATGGAGTTTAACATTCCAAGTTTATAATGAATAAAAATCCGGAGGGTAGGCTAATACCCATTCCCAGTTTACGATAATGAGTTTTTCCCGACCCTTCCTGGATAAATCATTTTGTTCAATCCAATTCACGGTGAATTATTTGCCTCATTCACAGTTCAGGTTGAAAAGCCCGTTCCCGTGAAACGGAAATAGTCCTGCCCCCCCCCCCCTCCGATCTAAAGGACTGGCACCCGTTATGGGGCTGCAGGGTGGGGGCAGGGTCGGATCCAGATATGCTGAAAAAGACCGAAGCCTCTTTGGTCGACGAAATGAGAAGGGTAACACTTGGCGCCTCATAAAAAAAGTAGGTGGTGATGGTGGTGGTTGGGGTGTGAGACTGAGACCGCAATCCAACTAGTTCCAGAGTAAAAAGTGACGCACGCAGTGGTAGACTGGCCCTGTCTGATTGTTGACCACCATACAGCGACAGATGAGAACTGGGGCTACTATAGGATGCGGGTTCGTGTCAGTGCTTGAGTTTTTGCGGCCAAGGCGGTAGGCCCATTTAAACAGTGATATTAAACTCTGGTAGCTATAACCGTACCGGCCACAATCGTTAGTCGTAAAAGTGCCCCACAGGCCCATTAATAACTAGGTGTTCTGCGCTATCCATGTAATCACCAGTTTCCCGTGGTCCATGTTCTATATTTCTGTTGTTTTACATCGCCAATCGGGGTAGCAAGTGGAACAATTAACTTTTACATTTAGAACCGCCATATTGAAGTTAAAAATGGGGGCCGTATGGCACATATCTACCTACTGTTTTGCCCAGTCTGCGACAGATAAGTGCAATGGTATGAGCGTGAAAGGGGTTGGTTGATAAAACCAGAGATATAGTACGACAATAATCGTATATCGTTGATTAGCGGTCGGCCCTTCACCACTCCTCGAGTCCGTCGAGCACAAACAATAATCGTATATGGTTGATTTGTGGTCGGCCCTTCACCACTCTTCCCCGCTCCTCGAGTCCGGTAAACCACAAAACAATAAGAACGACGATAATCCTTCATTGATTATAAGACAAATTCACACTTTAAATTTTCACTTTCTGTTTAATCGTTTTATTTGCAAAATAAAGCATCAAGCTAGCTTCACATAAAAGCATAGCACTTACGTCAGTGGAGTATGAATATACTATATATAACGTTATTGAACATGAATAAGTTTCAGTACTGTAAAGTTAACAGCGCATGCCTCATTAAAATCGATTCGCTCTGTTCCACACAAGTCCCATCACTCGCTACAGTCATTATGCTAATGCCTATATAAGGGGTCTGGAACGGTTAAATGGCGACAGGTAACACAGGCATATTTGAAAAATCGACGTTCGACATTGACCCCCTAAATCGACATTGGACCCCCCTTCCAGACCCCTTCCAGTTTTATGGGAACAGCAATAATTATAACAGAAAAATGTACGTAGTTAATCGCAAACGTGAAGTACCTTATCGTTGTAAATACTTTACATACAAGTTCCTAATTCGAAAGAAATGAACATTGCAAAACAATAGCCTTGATGTTCGTATATGATCAAAAAGTGATTCATGATGTAAACGCAGCACACATATGGGATATATGGTGAAACTAATCCAATACAATGTAACTATAGACACCTCTACTTAATAACATTTCAGATACAATAAGCAAATTTCAGATACAGTTCGATGTACAACTCCCCCTATATATGTTATAGCTGGTGTTATAGCGGTACAACCCCCATTTCAGAACCGCCATTTTTAGGGCTATTTGGAGGGGCTTTGGGATCTAAATTTGAATCTTAGTGTGACAGGTCACGCCATTAAGACCTCCAAATGATTTAGAGATGGTCATTGATGTCACCCAAGGGGCGGGGAGCACAGGATCTTGCCACCTGTTACGTTCCGAAAATGCCGTCGTTATTCACACCACTGGGCCCGTAAGTATAACAGGGCGATTTCGGGGCTAAAAAAAGACCCCAGCCAGGGCCATTTTCCTGATCTGGCTGTAAGTACAAAGCCGCAGGGTGATAAAAACGGCCCCAAACCGGTAAATTGCTCCGGATTACGCCCCGATTTCGCCCCAATTACGCCCTGCTCCGCTTTTAGGCCCCAAATGGTCAGTTTAGATAAATGGCCCCAAAAAACGCCCTAATTCCGCCCTGTTTGGCCCTGAAACAAGACCTGCTTTTTAAAGTGCCCTGAATGAGGGCCAAATCGGGGCAATTTACGGGTTTGGGGCCGTTTTTTTCGCCCTGGCTGGTTTATACCAAAGACTTTACTATCAAAGTAATAGTATAAACAAAGACCTTACTATGATCATAGTAAGGTCTTTGTTTATACTTACGGGCCCTGGTTGCTATGACGTAACCAAGTGACGTGACGTCTTTTGTTCCGAAAATGCCGTCGTTATTTACACCACTGGTTGCTATGACGTAACCAAGTGACGTGACGTCATTTTTTCGAAGCGCGTTATGATAAATAAACAGATAAATAATTCTTAATTCTTAATAAATAATTATTTCTTTATCATAACGCGCTCAAAAAATGACGTCATCTTGGTTACGTCATAACAACCAGTGGCGTAAAAATAACGACGTTGTTTTCGGAACGTAACAGGTGGCAAGCTCCTGTGGCGGGGAGGGACAGGGCATCGCTACTTCAGGCGGATCCAGGATTTATTATGTAAATGTTCGAACTGTATCCAAACTTGTGACACTTGTATTTTCTGATAAATGTGATAAGACCAGATCTACAAACCGTTGGGTGACAACGCTCATACTCTCCTCCACCACAAATGTCACATTCACATCAGCTGGTTTATCAGACAGTGTTCGCACATAAGATACATCTTACAATTTAGGTCAGGCTCGATCCTATATTGGGTATTATAGATTATGTAAAATACATCGCAATGCCAAGGATACATAAGCGTTCATATGTTGAATATTAACGACCCCCTACATCCCCTTTCAAATAGATCTATATTAACCAAAGATTAGCAAACTAAAATGGAGACATAAAATGTACAGCTCGGTCCCCGTAATGAAGTGCGTATCATGCCCGTTCAAGAACAACCAACTATTTTCTCCAAACCACCCGACACTCCACCATAAAATGCAATATAAAATCCATTGACACCTTCTTACATATCGTTGATTAGTGGTCGGCCCTTTATCACCTTTTACCACTCCTCCTGAGTCCGCCGAACCACAAAGCAATACGCGCGACAATAATCCTTCATCGATTGTAAGACAAAACATTCACACGTCAGATATTCACTTCCTGTTTAATCGCTGCATTTCCAAAATAAAGCCTCAAGCTAGTTTCACATACAATTATAGCACTTACGTCAATGGAGTATGAATATACTATATATGTGGTTATTAAACGTGAACAAGTTTCAGTATTGTAAAGTTAACAGCGCATACCTCGCTATAATGAATTCCCTCTGTTCCACACAAATCCTATCACTTGCTACAATCATTATCCTAAAGCCTATGTAAGGGGTCTGGAACGGGTAAATGGCGACACGTGACACAGGCATATTTGAACAATCTACGTTCGACATTGACCCCCTAAATTCTGACTCTGAGGTTCTCCAAAAGCGACATCGACACCGATAGTTGCATTTCAGAAAATAACCGACACTGAAGCCAAAAAGAACTAATAAATTTACGTAAATAATCACAAACGTGGCGAACCATATTATTGTAAATACTTTACATACAAGTTCCCAATTCGAAAGAAATGAACGTTGCAAAACAATAGCCTTGATGCCCGTATATGATCGAAAAGTGATTCATGATGTAAACGCAGCACACATATGGGTTATTTGAAACTAATCCAATGCTATGTGACTATATACACATCTACTTAAAAACATGTTAGATACAACGAACAACATTTTAGATACAGTGCGATGTACAACTCCCCCTATATATGTTATATCTGGTGTTATAGTGGTACAATCCCCATTTCAGACCCGCCATTTTTGGGATATTCTGGAGGGGCTGTGGGACCTAAATTTTACTCATAGTGTGACAGGTCATACCATTAGGACCTTTAAATGATATAGAGATGGTCGTTGATGTCACCCAAGGGGCGGGGAGGGACAGAGCATCGCTACTTGAGGCGGATCCAGGATTTATTATATAAATGTTCGAACTGTATCCAAACTTGTGACACTTATATTTTACGATAAATGTGATAAGACCAGATCTACAAACCGTTGGGTGACAACGCTCATACTCTCATCCACCACAAATGTCACATTCACATTAGCTGCTTTATCAGACAGTGTCCGCACATAAGGTACACGTTACAATTTACGTCAGGCTCCTATATTGGGTATTGTAGATTATATAAAATACATCGCAATGCCAAGGATACATAAGCGTTCATATGTTGAATATTAACGACCCCATACATCCCCTTTCAAATATATTAATCAAAGATTAGCAAACTAAAATGGAGACATAAAATGTACAGCTCGGTCCCAGTAATGAAGTGCGTATCATGCCCGTTCAAGGACAACCAACTATTTTCTCCTAACCACCCGACACTCCACCATAGAATACAATATAAAATGTATTGAAACCTTCTTACATATCGTTGATTAGTGGTCGGCTTTCCATCATCCTACACGAATTCTCCCGAGACCGTCGAGCGAGGCGCTACTGTCAATCAATGTTTTCGTATGTGTCGAATTTGCCCTGATATTCAGCAGCTAGGTCGTGAAGGACTGCATACTGGTGCTGGAAGAGAAATAACGCATTTAAATATTGTGTAAATGTCCAACGCTTTCGTGCTATATATTTGGACATAGATCCCCTCGCATCTTCCAAATAGAGGCTGTTATGTCTAAAATCCAGGGTATTATGAATATGACTATATTTGTCAATATCTCCCCCCTCCCAATCAATCCCTTCTCGCCAGTCAACGCGCTATTTTCTGTTCTTTAACGTGTTACATGTCACAGGTATTTCGTTGAGCGAAATTCGTAATATGCATAAGGAGTCTAGTTCTGTCCGTCTATTACCTCGAATTCTTTCTGTTCATGTTAATATTGCACGTCACGATCAGCCAGGCGCCTATTCTGCCATTGATCGTGTGAGCGTGGCAGATAGCATCACCATTAAACTCCCGCGACTACCAGTTATTCCACTTTACCCTTCTATCCCGACAACAGCCTACAGGGGTCGCCCACATTGTGGAGGCTTTGGCACCCCAGTAACAACCCCCTCCTCTCCTTATTAGGGACACACCATTTGATAACCAGGTCGGAATCGCTTTTCGGATTCTTGAGATGGCTTGATTTGCGTATTTTTGTATGCGCAAAATGTATTCAGTTTAATAATACGAGAGCAGAACAACATGTCCACATGAACCCTTTACCCCTGACCTACCAAGTCCTGCAGGAACTCTCGCCGACTGGTCGCGATACTTCTGGCCGCCAACGCGACATCAACTTCTCCGTATGACTTCATGGCTCCGATCACGTGATCCAGGGCGCAGAAGACGCCGCATCGAGTGGCGCCGTCACTGAAATACACGAGGAGACTAGAACGAGGCGGTGAGGGGACAGCTGGTCGAGGGGTGGGTGTGTCTGCTTTAAAAGCGTTTATATACAACACTGATATACAAATATTCTGCTGTAAATATATATAAATTTACAGATAGATAGACGGGCTGGGTCGGGTGGCGCTGTCTGTAGACCTGGCCTCAGACACAACTTACAGACAGTGGACCAGGACAGGCTGGGTCTGGTGGCGTTGTCCGTAGACCACGGCCTGAGACACTACTTACAGACAGTGGACCAGGACGGGCTGGGTCGGGTGGCGCTGTCTGTAGACCCCGGCCTCAGATACTACTTACACAACAGTGGACCAGGACGGGCTGGGTCGGGTGGCGCTGTCCGTAGACCACGGCCTCAGACACTACTTACAGACAGTGGACCAGGACGGGCTGGGTCGGGTGGCGCTGTCCGCAGACCTCGGCCTCAGACACTACTTACAGACAGTGGACCAGGACGGGCTGGGTCGGGTGGCGCTGTCTGTAGACCCCGGCCTCAGATACTACTTACAGACAGTGGACCAGGACGGGCTGGGTCGGGTGGCGCTGTCCGCAGACCTCGGCCTCAGACACTACTTACAGACAGTGGACCAGGACGGGCTGGGTCGGGTGGCGCTGTCTGTAGACCCCGGCCTCAGATACTACTTACAGACAGTGGACCAGGAGGGGCTGGGTCGGGTGGCGCTGTCCGCAGACCTCGGCCTCAGACACTACTTACAGACAGTGGACCAGGACAGGCTGGGTCGGGCGGCGCTGTCCGTAGGCCTCGGCCTCAGACACTACTTACAGACAGTGGACCAGGACGGGCTGGGTCGGGTGGCGCTGTCTGCAGACCGCATCCTCAGACACTACTTACAGACAGTGGACCAGGACGGGCTGGGTCGGGTGGCGCTGTGTGTAGACCACGGCCTCAGACATTACTTACAGAGAGTGGACCAGGACGGGGGTCGGGTGGCGCTGTCGGTACACCACGGCCTTAGACACTACTTCCAGACAGTGGGCCGGGGCAGGCTCAGACCACGGCCTCAGACACTACTTACAGACAGTGGACCAGGACGGGCTGGGTCGGGTGGCGCTGTCTGTAGACCGCATCCTCAGACACTACTTACCGACAGTGGACCAGGACAGGCTAGGTCGGGTGGCGCTGTCTGTAGACCACGGCCTCAGACATTACTTCCAGACAGTGGACCAGGACGGGCTGGGTCGGGTGGCGCTGTCCATAGACCATGGCCTCAGACACTACTTACAGACAGTGGACCAGGACGGGCTGGGTCGGGTGACGCTATCTGTAGACCACGGCCTCAGACACTACTTACAGACAGTGTACCAGGACGGGCTGGGTCGGGTGGCGCTGCGAACAAGCCCTGGCCGCTTCGTGTAGTTCCAGGAGAGCGTTCAGGGTCTCCCTGCTGGGTGTAGCATCTTGCCACGTCCGCAGTCGATACTGCCGCACCCTGACACTCTTGACGTCGCGCTGCCGTGCAATAACAATATAATAGGTTTGAATTGGGGCCCCATAGACTTACCGATAGACTTAAACCTTGGAGCTTTGAGAGATAAACGGCTCATCATGTCGTTAATTATACGGAAGCACAGTTAACTGCGTTTTTAAAATAATCCAATTTTCTAATGCTGTGCGTTCTTTAAAATTCACAGGTCATTTGCCACTCTAATTTTCCCAATAAGTTCTTACCGTCGCCAGTTTGACCTCGAAGTCATTGACCTCCCAATGCATGTGACTGGACTGGTCTTGCAGGCTGACCTCCAAAGGGCCGTGTGTGACCTTGTCACGTCTCGGCCAGTAACAAGGGGTGTCCTAAAGAAATATTATCTAGGTCACGTAACGCGTTTAGTTACTGTTTGGATTGTGTCGAGTACCAAGCTGATAGGCGAGTCTGGTTTAATTTACTTCACGCGTCTGATATGTTTCGGTCCAAAGTTAAGTCCAGTCTTTGGACATCAACCGCAACATCACAATGTTTTGTTAACTTGCCCCAACTTTACAACTAAAGATTCTGCCACCACTTGAGAGCCGGTCTTCAGATACAGAGACGCACGTAGAGACGTACTAACCACGTCATTCGCGTCGTTCAGCATGACGATCACACTGCAGTTCATGTCGTAAACTAATCTCCAGAAGTCTACCATCGTGTCCGCTAGAGGCGCCTGGGTCGCAATGAAGGCACGATCCAGTCTGAAGCCCTGAAACACCACGATGCAACATACTCTTCATTTAACATGCTTCACAATCAGAAAACTATTGATAACATATATCATGTCACACTGGTATCTCAGTAACTATATCCTTGCAAGAAGTATGTGTCCCCTTACAAAGACTTTGGGACAAGACTTCATCAATCGCTTATAATCTTCAGCAAATTTTTATAAAATAAGTTAATTGTAATGATCACCGTTACATATGACTGGTGACATTAACGACTATGATACCTCCGGAAAGAATCACCTGGCGATTGTTTCAAACCTTCTATGAAACTGTCATGCAATGTAACTGGCAAGATGTGTTAAGACATAAGGAAGGAAAAAACCATAGCAAATGTAGTAAACTTAAAACGTGAAACATACAATGATCAAAAATATAGATGAGATAATAGTTTAATAATAGCACCAACACTCGGCAGCAGGCGGCATCTGGATGGCACTTTAGTAACTCAAGATCAAGTGATTTACCTTGACAAACACAGCGTCGATGTGGTCGTTTCCCTTCTTGTAGTTGGCTACAAGGTACGGACCGGACTGTTCGTCTGACAAACAAAATAACCCAATGGGACCATATGTAGTAGTATTACAGATTATATAATAATAATAATAATAATAATAATAATAATAGCTCCCTGTCGGACGTTATGGCGTGATAATGAACTGGGAGAATACTGTTCTGATATTAAGTCTATTTTCTAGGGTAACACAGCTGAAAATATATCCTTGCCGAAATTATCACGTTTGCTGACAGACTTCAGTTCCTGTGCAGGTTGAGCTCCTATCAGCTCGCGCAGTTTCTGAAAGGTATGGTAAACGTTATTAATAAGTGCCAATATCCGTTTTGCTGCCACAAAGTCTTCTGGTTAACATGGGAAATGGAGGTAGGGCGTTCATGGCAGTCATGTTTAGGTCAATATAAGATTGTTCGGCAAGCTAGTTGATACAAACCATGACATCGACACAGCTTACTTGCCCCTCATGCCTTCAATGTACCTCAAAGCGCGATATCGTGGAGCCAAACACGGAAAGTGGCCCAGTAAAATTCCAATCCTTCGTGGATGTTTACGATTCGTTTTGATAAATCTGCTAAGTGCGGAAAGCCAACATATTGTAGGTCAGTAAATAAATAATAAAATAAATATGATGCATTGACTGCTACTAATTCATAACTGTGGTCGATCTTAATTCTCTACTTACGGTGAACTGATGTTGTAGCTCAGAGTAACCATCCGGTCCTTGTTTGACGAGGCTGCTGTACCCCACTTTAAAGTTGTCGCAAGACAACACCGTCCAACCAATCTTCACCTGATCCATCAAAGCTTCGTGCAGGAAGACAAACTGCACCTTTACCGGGATAGAACCATGAATATTGTATTATCTGTACCCACATAAAAATATAGAAAAGGTGCAAATCTAATCTAAATCGCATTTATGACACAAAAATTTGATTTTCGTATGCAGGGAAATACTAATATTCTATATACTTGCCGAAGGGAGCCTATCGGTTGACTTTCGAAATACTACTTCTCAAAAACTTCTAAAAACCAAACGTTATGCTAATTCATCTTCACTTTATTTCCCTATGTGCGACACTAAGCTGTAAATGCATCAATTTTCTTTTGACGTCTACTGACTGAATCGACGAATTGGTATAAATCGACTGCATGTAATACAATAAGCACTTGAGAATTATGTATAGCCCTACCAGTGTCTGGACCATCCTGGTTCGCTGGCTGCGCAGTTCTCGGACCAAGCGCTGAATGTTCACTTGCCCTTCGACCTCAGCCTCCCTCAGCAGGTAGTCCAGGGCGATGAAGGTGCCCGTCTGGTATACGCCGGCGCTAGGAATGATACCAATGATGGGTTCATATAAATAAATAATTGCCATGGAATATAAATGTATTTAATTACAATGCTGATCTAGAGTTTCAAAACCCCTTGCCTCGCAAGTCGATCCTTCGTCCATCCCGTGCATTTCCTTCATCTCGTCACATTGACGGATTTATGGAAGCGCGTTTTGTTACTTACCTACAGTGGACAATCAGCGGAGCCGATTCCTTGTGACAGCTTTGGATGCGTTTCAAGAAGGCGATCAGAGCAAACGTGGACGTTGGTCGCTGCTTGTCGGGCCATGTAAGGTACTGGAAGTGCTCGATCCTCCGCTCGCCATAGTCCTAAATACACGTTACAATTATCGTATAGGCCCAAACAACATTTAGTAGCTAATTCCGAATATTAGTTTTACTAACATTTTACATTGGCATATCTCACACAACTAAATGAATAACCAATATATTAGTTAACCCATTTAATTTGTATAATGCAATTATACAAATGAACAATATTCTCATGCCGGCCTCTGCCCAATAAAGCATCATTAAATATAATCATGATCCAGCTTCGTAAGACGAAAACCCTAGAAAGTCATTAACTCTCTTACTCCTTTTTTCGTCACCAGCACAAGTTTGGTGTAATCTGCGAAGGTCTCAGTTTCCCTTAGGGTGACCTTGATGGAGCCAAACGACGTCGTTTCACCCAGCTCTTCCGGCCAATAGCAATGGGAATTGCGCTTCACGGAAATAACATTTATTAGACTATTTATAAATAACCCAGAGCGAATATTGACTGTATAATTCGTTTGCCTTTCGCTGTTAAATGCCGTAAGTGGAAACTGCGGGATGCACAGACAATGATTAAAATATTGTTCCATTCTTCGACCTACCGACAATACAACCATGCATCCTAAGCTCCATAGCCCCTAACAAATATTTGATAGTTACCTTGCTGTTCTCCATAAGAGGCGTCAACATGACGATGATACTGGAATTAAGCTGCCATATCATGTCCCAAAAATCGTTAGTCGTCTCCGGTTTAGGACCTGTGAACCAAATTACGACCCAGTGAGATGACAAGACACATATAACAGCTTACAGGTGCCGCCATTGGAGCTGATAAGGCGTGCGGTTTAGGACAATATCTGAAATGTTACTTCAAACAATACTTCTTGGCAGCTTAAAAATACTCTCGTTCCCTTCTTACTGACGAATTGTTAATATCCTCGTCTGATCTTATTAACAATTTAAAACAAAGTAACAGAAGTTGATGGGGGTGATCTCCTACATATGACCTAGCTGCAATGCTACTCGTCTTTTTACCCATTACATTACGACTGTTGCGAGTGAGCCTGGGGTTTAGTACCCATTGCCGGCAGACTACGGAAGCTGTGCTTTAAGGCTGCCCATTACACGTACCTTGAGTTGCGACATAGAATTTCGCTCGGTCTGGGTAACCCTACACAGAACAGAATGAAAAGACACATTTAGCGCCATAGTATCATTGCACAACGTTACTCGTTTACTTGAATACTTGCTAGCCGGTACTCTAAACGCATACATTTACCGCTATTTACCGCTATCTTGACCGCTAGGCGTTACAATAAACGTTTTCCAGTATTTTGCATCTAATCTAATCTCATCTTCGGTTTGTTTTTACATTTTGCCTTTTTGTGGTTTTAACTCAGTTAGCTTCCGTGGAACTCTTGGGCATCCATTGAACTGTTACAATTCGTTTGAAAGTTCGTGTTGAATTCGCACTCTATTGCACTACACACGGGGCAATTACCTTGATGTAGCTGGCGTTGATGTATCCGTCTCCTTTCGAACCTTGCAGAATGACGCGACTATGGTCAACTGTAAGCAAAGCCACACGTAGTGTTGCAGATTGCTTTCTTACTCAATCGACTGAATCAACGCAGTCATTGATTGATATTTACTATTCTGTTAAATAAAGACACTAAATAAACAAATCTAGCTTGAAAGGTGCTACGTACATGCAATAATATTCTTGAATCGATTCTTGGTGACGTTTTCCTTTTTTGCACCAATGTTACAAGTCGCCGTTTCCTTTCCATATAACATCTGGAGTTAAAACATATGTAAAAACTGTAGATATAGATATTTCCTTACGTGAAGAGAAGTGTCGTAATTAATTAAGTTAATGCATTTTATCTGTTAGTAAAAAAATTATAAATTCCATATTCTTACACTACTATATTGATAAGTTATAATCATCCAACATGAGCCCATATAATATACAGAAAACCAAATTACAGAATTTGAGTTTAACATAATATCTATTAATGTTAACAACAGCATGGCAAATCATGCGATATTCGGCAGATCCCCATGTGTGACTTTATGTCGTATCAGTTGGCAACAATGCCGATAATGAGAACTGGCTTCACCTTGTACAATTTGTCGAAACCGTCCTTCTCCTGACTAAGTCGTGTGTAGATCTGTTCCAGCTTGCTGAGGGGGATATCTTCGGGGATGTTATCGCTGTCTACTTCATTCTCGAACAGAAGGTTCTCGTAGGTTGTTTCTACCACTGGGCGGCGGTGACTGGCAACCGGTTCTCCATCAGCAGCATCGACATACGTCTCCGGGTCTTCGGTGAAATCTGCATTGGCAACCAGGCCATTCCTTGTATTTGGAGACAAGCTTGATTTATATTTAAATATGCAGAAAAGAACCTCATCAAGTTAATGAGACAGTTCATGTGATGTGGTCCATTGGCATTTACTCACAGTCAGATCGATATGAGGTTGCCTGGTAATCATTATAGGTTATTGAAAGCGATATCCAAGTATAGCGCTCTCTTTGAGTCCGCCCCCCCCCCCTCCACCCCCCCCCACCCCCCGCTGCTGACAATGTCTTTCTTAGGTGTCTGCTGCGTCAGCTTACCTTACGACGATTGGGGTACTTCATGGATATTTTCGCGCATCATATTCGACAAAGTCGAGAGATATATGCATTACGCCATTGCCATTGCATACCTTACTTCACGGTACTACGTAATGCTGTCACTGCTCTGCATGCATTTGTGGGGAATCTCGGCTGAACCGCAACCGTGAGCCATTCATTTACCTGTAGTGATCTCATTCATTTACCTGTAGTGATCTCATTCATTTACCTGTAGTGATCTCATTCATTTACCTGTAGTGATCTCATTCATTTACCTGTAGTGATCTCATTCATTTACCTGTAGTGATCTCATTCATTTACCTGTAGTGATCTCATTCATTTACCTGTAGTGATCTCCCCGAACACTTATTTGTTTACCTGGGTTCCTTCTATGCGGCGTCCTCTCCTTGGATTCTGCATCACTGTCCTTTGCTCTTTTATATCTTCTCCGCATACTTTAATCACATGGAAAACAAAACAATGACATCTGCAAATTCACGTACTTTAATTTCCATGCTCGGCCAGGCTTTGAGTGCGAAACTAACCCTAGTTACCCAAAGTGGGCGTTGTGAAAGCCGATATAGGCAATATATGTATAGGGACACTGATTAACAAGAGGTTAGTTTGTTCTTTGGAAGCATCTTACTATACTGACCATAAAATAGCCAACAGAATACTCAGGGCGAAAATGAGCATGACGGCCGCATTCACTCCGCCAATCACAGAGCCAGACACTGTGAAGAAGGAATATAAGGATGTATAATACACATCTCAGTATAATTACTAACTGACCTCGCCTAATAACATACAATTTTCTACAATGACATTATCCATGTCATTATAAGTAGAATCATACTTTGAACAAATGACCATTAACAAACAATGCCGTTGCTATAACATGAATAAGATATTGATTGAGATTCATTGTGGTATGTCAAACAATTGTTCAGAAGAGATTAAATAACGTACCCTGCCCACCGGAACAAGCCTTATCGACGTAGCAACACTGGGTTCTTTGGGACATTCCCGGACATTGCCGACCTCCGTGTTGTGGTGCCGGGTTGCTGCAGCTCCTAGAGGATGTCAAGTTTCCAGAACCGCAACGGGTGGAGCATTCACTCCATGGCGACCACTCCGACCACCCACCGTCAACTGTAACCACACGTAGTCATGTTAAAATATACGTTGTGGTGCTTTCACTTCATTGGCACAACACAAACCACCCACCGTCCACTGTAACGGCACGTAAATTTAGTGACGTTAAAATACACTTGGTGAAGTATTCACTCCATGGCGACCACCCCGACGACCCACCGTTCACTGTCATGCACCATACGTTTCCATCTTAGCAAACAACACATGTCACAGTATTGACATTGGTCGACAGATGAGCTCAGAAACCTTGATGCGTACTCTATATTACTTACAGCACTAAGGAAAGAAATAATGAAAATAACCGACTTGGAAAAAACAATCTGAAGAAATTCCAAAGTGAAAGATGGAAATAACAATCCAAACCTGGCGGTAAAGTGACGTCAATGGCCTGTTTGACCGTGCTCTGCAAACCGTTATTGTTGGCAACGGTCAAGGTCACTTGGTATCCGCCATTTGCCGTTGGCTCAAATGTGTGGCTCTGATCGTCTAGGACCACTTCCAATGCGTGCAATGTCTCATGTTTGTATGAGATGTGATAACTCTTGATAGAGTCGCAGCCACTATCAGCATCATCCTGAAATGTGGAGGTTGATAACTTCATTAGTTATGGTGGAAATAGCAAGTAATGGATTGTAACAAAAGAATATCACTTGAATTAGCGGTGTATTTTTCATGATATGACCGACTTACGTAACGACACTAATTGTTTAAACGCAGCCTTTGCATCATAACTATGTGGTACAGAAACCACGTGCGTGATAAGCGATATTAGGTGACGTACAATGGGTATCCACGTGATATTGACGATCGCCCTCAACGCATTGTCCTGTCCGCGCACGTTGTGTTGCGTGACTTCGACCGTCGGCTTTTGGGGCTCTGAAGAAACCAGAGGGATGAAGCTGGTAGACATGCACCATGTGTCCTGCAAGGTAGTGCTGGTCTGTTCATACCACCGCTTTCTCTATGTGATATACCCGGCGCCTAGCAACCGCATTTAGAGTCAACACATGTTTAAAACTAAAACAGGAACAATGCGGCTGCTAGTGCTGAGAGTGCTGAGGAGAGCCCTTCTGCAGCGTGGGTGGTGGGAGGGACGCAAGCCAGATAAATGCAGTTTAGGGGCGAGATCAATTTGCGAAAAAATTGTTCTCATTTGAATCAATCTTTTGAATATATAAACCGTACCCACGCGTACAGCACAAATAGAGTACCGCCCTCTAGTGAGCCATTTCATAGCTCACTTATGAATTGTGCGTCCATCTGGTGAGGTTATGGACAGACCATTTGATATCCAGGGAGGGGGGTGGGGGGATTTTTGGATGGTTCTGAATCTTGCTTTGCAAAAATGTGGCTTTGCCTGTCAGTGAAATAAAATGTTAATCCTGCCCTCGTACTGTTTAACTGAACGCATTTTGCGGATCAAAAAAACAAATCAATCCATCAAAAGAACCTCCAAAACCATTCTGCCCCCCCCCCCGAAAACAAAAATGCAGGCACCTCGTCGAACCCAACTACTTTTCTGGGCCTCCTCCCAAAACCCATAGTCTGTCCCTCACAACAGCGCGACGAGAAGAATCGGTCTGGTGTAGACAGGTTTCAAACCGTCTTTTACCTCCAAAACTATGTCAGGATCTAAGTAAACTTGTAACATACTATGGCCTGATCTGTCATTGTGAGCTTTGAGCCTCCAGCTGTGAAGCAAGAAGTGGTTTTCAGCCATATTTACCATTATTTTCGAAGTAAATACAGATCTAGTAGAAATAGTTTTGTTAAATGCAAACAATAACCTAACTTTGCAACATGTTATGCAGAATTTCGAAATTTGCGTCAAATATCATTATCAATAACTTTAATGAAATACAAGCCTTTACCCTAGTCAGGGCGGATGTTCGTTTTCCTACCAAACACTGAATAAGAGTTGCTTACCTATACACAGCGTTTTTCCGGCAGTCGCTGGACCAAGCCCATCCGTCCACTCGGTCACATTGCCATGGTGACGGTAGAATTGCAATGTGATGTTGTACAGCGTGTTGTACTTCAGCCCCGTCACGTTAAAGACCCGTTCAGCATCCAAGGAGTAAGCCAGGTTGGTCACATGTGTCCACGAGTTGGAGTTCTGTTCGTCCTGTGTCCTTATGGAAAAGCCGTAATGAGACTCCAGACCAGCCGTCACTCTGGGGAGCGGCGACCACTGCAATCTCAGCCAGGTGGCACCAGTGTCTGTCATCTCGATTTTCAGCGACGATGGTTGTATTTTATCTGTTTTCGTTAAGAGTAAGATTAAGATTCTGTAGTTACCACTAAAATGTGAAAACTCCTAGCGGAAATGTATTCGAATGCCCAGTGATTAATCTAGAATTAGAAAGTTCGAGCATGCAATCAATTATATCACATTCCAATGCACGATACATTCCAATTACAGTGAATAATGACACAATGGCTGGGGTCGTAACTAGTACTACAACGGCCCGTGATTGGCGGAATGTTGTTTCTGGGACCAGGCATTCAGATAGCGGCCGAGCACCGGCCCACTGAGTGCCCTCAATAATTTAATGCAAGCCACATTCGCCAGGTGCAACTTCATATTATACTTGGAATCAGGCAGTCAGTCATATGCTGGTTTGAGGCCAGGCATCACCATATGAATCAGCAGAATGATCGCGCATTTTTTTAATTTTGAAGATGCTATTCTAATCGGGACTTTCCTGCCATTTTTACTACAGTGATCGTAAATGGCGGACGCTAGTTACCAACAGTCTATACGTTATACTACAGATACCAGTATCATGGGCGCGTCCAGAAAGGGGCACTAGGGGGTACGTGACCCCCCCCCCCTCCCCATTTCAGACCCTCCTATCTGTGCCCCCGCCATTTTCAAATTATGTGCCCCCTGTCCTCTCATGTTTTACAATGCATCAAGCTTAGTAGTTTATGTGCTCTTTCTTTATCTTACCAACGATTATAGAGTGTGCCAATAGTACGTAACGTGCACCACGTATGCACTCTCTCGCTAATACTTACCGATGTAAGTATCACAAGTGGATCCAGTCCACCACAGCTCACATCCCAGTGTACACGTGCCGCTAACCTTATCACACGGTGGGTTACAATGTTCGTTGCAGCTTTCCGCACAACGTGATCCATATTGACCGTCCGGACAATCTGTGCGGTTAACAACAACCATGAAAACTTAACCTCCGGATGTGGAAACAACGGCGTTCTGACCGAATAATGCGGTCACTGTGAAACCCCAACATTTTAAAGGTTGCAATTATAGTCATACATTTCACCAAATTAGTGACGAAACAAATATATAGAGATATCAAGCTCTTACTTATTTAAAATCTATCAATTGGTAATTGCACAGTAAGATCTATTCTGTTTACGTTGAAAAATTGTAAATCATAAATACCGCAATTGTAATATATTTATGTTTACTCGATGAATAATCCATTCTCAGTTGCGTGAGCTCCTAAACCCGAAACATGTATTATCCCTCTGATGCATCTGTTATCGCCTTGTATTTCCTCGGGCTGTCGTAATGATAATATCTCGTGACTTCTCACACAGAACAGGTTGAAACGTTACCTTGACTGGCATGACTTAGTTGTCTAAATCACCCTCCCGTTCCTTATCTGGACCCCTTGAGTTTAATTGATTTGACCTTGTCATAGAGGGTGTACAGTCTACAAAGGAATTGCCTGCTAAACTGGGTTTGGTTGCATGGGAATCTATTGGCTGAATATGATGGACTCCTAGATTGCTTTTTCTTTCTCTTTCTCACATGCCAAAGCTACAGACAATGGGTTATTTGACTATTTTCTATTCCAAATGTGTAAAGCTGCTATTTCAACAGTGTAAACAAACGAACCGATGGGAACGCCTTGGCTTAACAAAGGTTAGGTTCACCCCTTATTTGACTTCTCAAAAGCTATGCGGAAATCCCCACTGTATCTATCATAATGACCCCGTTTATGTGCGGCGCGGGTCTAAATCGATCACCCGGCGTGGGGATACGTCCGCCTGTCACACCGGCCTTCATGCGGGCTGTTGGTGTTTGAATGCGCCCGCTTTTGTACGCCTGAAACCCTCCCCGCCAGTTTTGTGCGGCTCCGCCTGTCCACTGCTTAGCACTTGTGGAACTGTAACTTTAAGTGGACCTTTCCGATCGATGCGAAGTTTCAGGATAAAGGCTTCTTCTCAAACCTACAAACCATCCACTTAGCGCGAACCATCCTAAGCGTCATTCAATGACTATGGGGTTGCGCTATCAATGAATCCCCACACCGATAGTTATACCCTGAAGACTGTGCAGGAGGTATGCATAATTCTAACCTAAAGTCTATGATAACATTCAATCTTTACCTGGGTGAGACAAGCAATTATCGACGAGACAAGTTCCCGTAATAGGTCAGCATCACACTATAGCGTGTGAGTGGATCCTACACAACTTGAAACGCCCAAGCAAGTAAATTCAATCTTCGGTGCACGTACAATTCGTGTATACAAGTATCACGCAGTATTCACAAGCGATAGTCAAATGTCAGTTTAACTCCAGCAGAAACAGGGATGCATATATTGGTGCATACGAAAGTCTGGCTGCTGGCGTCTTTACTAGTGGCATCATATTTATTAAGATGTATGAAGCACTGTACCTTCTAAACAGAATGGGATCTGTTGCTTTCCCGGGGGACAGGTGGCGACACAGCCATAGACCGAGTCACACTCTGACGGGCACGGACTACACGCTGAAAGGGGAATCGTGTGTATCAAGCACAATATTCCATAAAGACAAAGACAACGACACAGCCATAGACCGAGTCACACTCTGACGGGCACGGACTACACGCTGAAAGGGGAATCGTGTGTATCAAGCACAATATTCCGTAAAGACAAAGACAGCGACACAGCCATAGACCGAGTCACACTCTGACCGGCACGGACTACACGCTGAAAGGGGAATCGTGTGTATCAAGCACAATATTCCATAAAGACAAAGACAGCGACACAGCCATAGACCGAGTCACACTCTGACCGGCACGGACTACACGCTGAAAGGGGAATCGTGTGTATCAAGCACAATATTCCATAAAGACAAAGACAGCGACACAGCCATAGACCGAGTCACACTCTGACGGGCACGGACTACACGCTGGAAGGGGAATCGTGTGTATCAAGCACAATATTCCATAAAGACAAAGACAGCGACACAGCCATAGACCGAGGCACACTCTGACGGGCACGGACTACACGCTGGAAGGGGAATCGTGTGTATCAAGCACAATATTCCATAAAGACAAAGACAGCGACACAGCCATAGACCGAGTCACACTCTGACGGGCACGGACTGCACGCTGAAAGGGGAATCGTGTGTATCAAGCACAATATTCCATAAAGACAAAGACAGCGACACAGCCATAGACCGAGTCACACTCTGACCGGCACGGACTACACGCTGAAAGGGGAATCGTGTGTATCAAGCACAATATTCCATAAAGACAAAGACAGCGACACAGCCATAGACCGAGTCACACTCTGACGGGCACGGACTACACGCTGAAAGGGGAAACGCGTGTATCAAGCACAATAATCCATAAAGACAAAGACAGCGACACAGCCACAGACCGAGTCACGCTCTGACGGGCACGGACTACACGCTGAAAGGGGAATCGTGTGTATCAAGCACAATATTCCATAAAGACAAAGACAGCGACACAGCCATAGACCGAGTCACACTCTGACCGGCACGGACTACAGGCTGAAAGGGGAATCGTGTGTATCAAGCACAATATTCCATAAAGACAAAGACAGCAACACAGCCATAGACCGAGTCACACTCTGACGGGCACGGACTACACGCTGAAAGGGGAATCGTGTGTGTCAAGCACAATATTCCATAAAGACAAAGACAGCGACACAGCCATAGACCGAGTCACACTCTGACGGGCACGGACTACACGCTGAAAGAGGAATCGTGTGTATCAAGCACAATATTCCATAAAGACAAAGACAGCGACACAGCCATATACCGAGTCACACTCTGACGGGCACGGACTACAGGCTGAAAGGGGAATCGTGTGTATCAAGCACAATATTCCGTAAAGACAAAGACAGCGACACAGCCATAGACCGAGTCACAGTCTGACCGGCACGGACTACACGCTGAAAGGGGAATCGTGTGTATCAAGCACAATATTCCATAAAGACAAAGACAGCGACACAGCCATAGACCGAGTCACACTCTGACGGGCACGGACTACACGCTGAAAGGGGAATCGTGTGTATCAAGCACAATATTCCATAAAGACAAAGACAGCGACACAGCCATAGACCGAGTCACACTCTGACGGGCACGGACTACACGCTGAAAGGGGAATCGTGTGTATCAAGCACAATATTCCATAAAGACAAAGACAGCGACACAGCCATAGACCGAGTCACACTCTGACGGGCACGGACTACACGCTGAAAGGGGAATCGTGTGTATCAAGCACAATATTCCATAAAGACAAAGACAGCGACACAGCCATAGACCGAGTCACACTCTGACGGGCACGGACTACACGCTGGAAGGGGAATCGTGTGTATCAAGCACAATATTCCATAAAGGCAAAGACAGCGACACAGCCATAGACCGAGTCACACTCTGACGGGCACGGACTACACGCTGAAAGGGGAATCGTGTGTATCAAGCACAATATTCCATAAAGGCAAAGACAGCGACACAGCCATAGACCGAGTCACTCTCTGACGGGCACGGACTACACGCTGGAAGGGGAATCGTGTGTATCAAGCACAATATTCCGTAAAGACAAAGACAGCGACACAGCCATAGACCGAGTCACACTCTGACCGGCACGGACTACACGCTGAAAGGGAGATCGTGTGTATCAAGCACAATATTCCATAAAGACAAAGACAGCGACACAGCCATAGACCGAGTCACTCTCTGACGGGCACGGACTACACGCTGAAAGGGGAATCGTGTGTGTCAAGCACAATATTCCATAAAGACAAAGACAGCGACACAGCCATAGACCGAGTCACACTCTGACGGGCACGGACTACACGCTGAAAGGGGAATCGTGTGTATCAAGCACAATATTCCGTAAAGACAAAGACAGCGACACAGCCATAGACCGAGTCACACTCTGACGGGCACGGACTACAGGCTGAAAGGGGAATCGTGTGTATCAAGCACAATACGCCATAAAGACAAAGACAGCGACACAGCCATAGACCGAGTCACACTCTGACGGGCTCGGACTACACGCTGAAAGGGGAATCGTGTGTATCAAGCACAATATTCCACAAAGACAAAGACAGCGACACAGCCATAGACCGAGTCACTCTCTGACGGGCACGGACTACACGCTGGAAGGGGAATCGTGTGTATCAAGCACAATATTCCGTAAAGACAAAGACAGCGACATAGCCATAGACCGAGTCACACTCTGACGGGCACGGACTACAGGCTGAAAGGGGAATCGTGTGTATCAAGCACAATACGCCATAAAGACAAAGACAGCGACACAGCCATAGACCGATTCACACTCTGACGGGCTCGGACTACACGCTGGAAGGGGAATCGTGTGTATCAAGCACAATATTCCGTAAAGACAAAGACAGCGACACAGCCATAGACCGAGTCACACTCTGACGGGCACGGACTACACGCTGAAAGGGGAATCGTGTGTATCAAGCACAATATTCCATAAAGACAAAGACAGCGACACAGCCATAGACCGAGTCACACTCTGACGGGCTCGGACTACACGCTGAAAGGGGAATCGTGTGTATCAAGCACAATATTCCATAAAGACAAAGACAGCGACACAGCCATAGACCGAGTCACTCTCTGACGGGCACGGACTACACGCTGGAAGGGGAATCGTGTGTATCAAGCACAATATTCCGTAAAGACAAAGACAGCGACACAGCCATAGACCGAGTCACACTCTGACGGGCACGGACTACAGGCTGAAAGGGGAATCGTGTGTATCAAGCACAATACGCCATAAAGACAAAGACAGCGACACAGCCATAGACCGAGTCACACTCTGACGGGCTCGGACTACACGCTGGAAGGGGAATCGTGTGTATCAAGCACAATATTCCGTAAAGACAAAGACAGCGACACAGCCATAGACCGAGTCACTCTCTGACGGGCACGGACTACACGCTGGAAGGGGAATCGTGTGTATCAAGCACAATATTCCGTAAAGACAAAGACAGCGACACAGCCATAGACCGAGTCACACTCTGACGGGCACGGACTACACGCTGGAAGGGGAATCGTGTGTATCAAGCACAATACGCCATAAAGACAAAGACAGCGACACAGCCATAGACCGAGTCACACTCTGACGGGCTCGGACTACACGCTGAAAGGGGAATCGTGTGTGCCAAGCACAATATTCCATAAAGACAAAGACAGCGACACAGCCATAGACCGAGTCACACTCTGACGGGCACGGACTACACGCTGAACGGGGAATCGTGTGTATCAAGCACAATATTCCATAAAGACAAAGACAGCGACACAGCCATAGACCGAGTCACACTCTGACGGGTACGGACTACACGCTGAAAGGGGAATCGTGTGTATCAAGCACAATATTCCATAAAGACAAAGACAGCGACACAGCCATAGACCGAGTCACACTCTGACGGGCACGGACTACAGGCTGAAAGGGGAATCGTGTGTATCAAGCACAATACGCCATAAAGACAAAGACAGCGACACAGCCATAGACCGAGTCACACTCTGACGGGCACGGACTACACGCTGAAAGGGGAATCGTGTGTGCCAAGCACAATATTCCATAAAGACAAAGACAGCGACACAGCCATAGACCGAGTCACACTCTGACCGGCACGGACTACACGCTGAAAGGGGAATCGTGTGTATCAAGCACAATATTCCGTAAAGACAAAGACAGCGACACGGCCATAGACCGAGTCACACTCTGACGGGCACGGACTACACGCTGAAAGGGGAATCGTGTGTATCAAGCACAATATTCCGTAAAGACAAAGACAGCGACACAGCCATAGACCGAGTCACACTCTGACGGGCACGGACTACACGCTGAAAGGGGAATCGTGTGTATCAAGCACAATATTCCATAAAGACAAAGACAGCGACACAGCCATAGACCGAGTCACACTCTGACGGGCACGGACTACACGCTGAAAGGGGAATCGTGTGTGCCAAGCACAATATTCCATAAAGACAAAGACAGCGACACAGCCATAGACCGAGTCACACTCTGACGGGCACGGACTACACGCTGAAAGGGGAATCGTGTGTATCAAGCACAATATTCCGTAAAGACAAAGACAGCGACACAGCCATAGACCGAGTCACACTCTGACGGGCACGGACTACACGCTGAAAGGGGAATCGTGTGTATCAAGCACAATATTCCATAAAGACAAAGACAGCGACACAGCCATAGACCGAGTCACACTCTGACGGGCACGGACTACACGCTGAAAGGGGAATCGTGTGTATCAAGCACAATATTCCGTAAAGACAAAGACAGCGACACAGCCATAGACCGAGTCACACTCTGACGGGCACGGACTACACGCTGAAAGGGGAATCGTGTGTATCAAGCACAATATTCCATAAAGACAAAGACAGCGACACAGCCATAGACCGAGTCACACTCTGATGGGCACGGACTACACGCTGAAAGGGGAATCGTGTGTATCAAGCACAATATTCCATAAAGACAAAGACAGCGACACAGCCATAGACCGAGTCACACTCTGACGGGCACGGACTACACGCTGAAAGGGGAATCGTGTGTATCAAGCACAATATTCCATAAAGACAAAGACAGCGACACAGCCATAGACCGAGTCACACTCTGACGGGCACGGACTACAGGCTGAAAGGGGAATCGTGTGTATCAAGCACAATATTCCATAAAGACAAAGACAGCGACACAGCCATAGACCGAGTCACACTCTGACGGGCACGGACTACACGCTGAAAGGGGAATCGTGTGTATCAAGCACAATATTCCGTAAAGACAAAGACAGCGACACAGCCATAGACCGAGTCACACTCTGATGGGCACGGACTACACGCTGAAAGGGGAATCGTGTGTATCAAGCACAATATTCCATAAAGACAAAGACAGCGACACAGCCATAGACCGAGTCACACTCTGATGGGCACGGACTACACGCTGAAAGGGGAATCGTGTGTATCAAGCACAATACGCCATAAAGACAAAGACAGCGACACAGCCATAGACCGAGTCACACTCTGACGGGCACGGACTACAGGCTGAAAGGGGAATCGTGTGTATCAAGCACAATATTCCATAAAGACAAAGACAGCGACACAGCCATAGACCGAGTCACACTCTGACGGGCACGGACTACACGCTGAAAGGGGAATCGTGTGTATCAAGCACAATATTCCATAAAGACAAAGACAGCGACACAGCCATAGACCGAGTCACACTCTGACGGGCACGGACTACACGCTGAAAGGGGAATCGTGTGTATCAAGCACAATATTCCATAAAGACAAAGACAGCGACACAGCCATAGACCGAGTCACACTCTGACGGGCACGGACTACACGCTGAAAGGGGAATCGTGTGTATCAAGCACAATATTCCATAAAGACAAAGACAGCGACACAGCCATAGACCGAGTCACACTCTGACGGGCACGGACTACACGCTGAAAGGGGAATCGTGTGTATCAAGCACAATATTCCATAAAGACAAAGACAGCGACACAGCCATAGACCGAGTCACACTCTGACGGGCACGGACTACAGGCTGAAAGGGGAATCGTGTGTATCAAGCACAATATTCCATAAAGACAAAGACAGCGACACAGCCATAGACCGAGTCACACTCTGACGGGCACGGACTACACGCTGAAAGGGGAATCGTGTGTATCAAGCACAATATTCCGTAAAGACAAAAACAGCGACACAGCCATAGACCGAGTCACACTCTGACGGGCACGGACTACACGCTGAAAGGGGAATCGTGTGTATCAAGCACAATATTCCGTAAAGACAAAGACAGCGACACAGCCATAGACCGAGTCACACTCTGACGGGCACGGACTACACGCTGAAAGGGGAATCGTGTGTATCAAGCACAATATTCCATAAAGACAAAGACAGCGACACAGCCATAGACCGAGTCACACTCTGACGGGCACGGACTACAGGCTGAAAGGGGAATCGTGTGTATCAAGCACAATATTCCATAAAGACAAAGACAGCGACACAGCCATAGACCGAGTCACACTCTGACCGGCACGGACTACACGCTGAAAGGGGAATCGTGTGTATCAAGCACAATATTCCATAAAGACAAAGACAGCGACACAGCCATAGACCGAGTCACACTCTGACGGGCACGGACTACACGCTGAAAGGGGAATCGTGTGTATCAAGCACAATATTCCAT
Source organism: Arenicola marina (assembly GCA_964019135.1). Taxonomy (NCBI): domain Eukaryota; kingdom Metazoa; phylum Annelida; class Polychaeta; family Arenicolidae; genus Arenicola; species Arenicola marina. The sequence continues at coordinate 10,562,193 of OZ025249.1, forward strand.
AAAGACAATGACAGCGACACAGCCATAGACCGAGTCACACTCTGACGGGCACGGACTACACGCTGAAAGGGGAATCGTGTGTATCAAGCACAATATTCCATAAAGACAAAGACAACGACACAGCCATAGACCGAGTCACACTCTGACCGGCACGGACTACACGCTGAAAGGGGAATCGTGTGTATCAAGCACAATATTCCGTAAAGACAAAGACAGCGACACAGCCATAGACCGAGTCACACTCTGACGGGCACGGACCACACGCTGAAAGGGGAATCGTGTGTATCAAGCACAATATTCTATAAAGACAAAGACAGCGACACAGCCATAGACCGAGTCACACTCTGACGGGCACGGACTACAGGCTGAAAGGGGAATCGTGTGTATCAAGCACAATATTCCATAAAGACAAAGACAGCGACACAGCCATAGACCGAGTCACACTCTGACGGGCACGGACTACACGCTGAAAGGGGAATCGTGTGTATCAAGCACAATATTCCATAAAGACAAAGACAGCGACACAGCCATAGACCGAGTCACAGTCTGACGGGCACGGACTACACGCTGAAAGGGGAATCGTGTGTATCAAGCACAATATTCCATAAAGACAAAGACAGCGACACAGCCATAGACCGAGTCACACTCTGACCGGCACGGACTACACGCTGAAAGGGGAATCGTGTGTATCAAGCACAATATTCCATAAAGACAAAGACAGCGACACAGCCATAGACCGAGTCACTCTCTGGCGGGCACGGACTACACGCTGAAAGGGGAATCGTGTGTATCAAGCACAGGCCTCGCCAAGTTTCTAGCCATTACCGTCTGGCCTCGCGGGCCTTCCCGCCACCACTTTCGGGCTTTACTCGCCTTCCCGTATTACCTTCTGGCCTTGACCGCCTTCCCGCCATCCATTCTAGCATCGCCATTCAAGCCATCACCTTCTGTCCGCACATCAATTCCCGTCATCATCTTCTGGCCGCGCCTGCCTTACAGCCATCACCTTCTGGCCTGACAGGCCTTCCCGCCTTCACCTTCTGTCCGCACACGCCTTCCCGTCATCACCGCCAGGCATCGCCAGCTTTCTAACCATTACCTTACCTTACCTAACCATTACCTTATCTTACACGACTGTGTAAGTAATAATAATCTTAACATTAAATGACAAGAGAAGAAAATGTTGGAATGAGTCGAATGCAATCGACATAATACGTTTCAAATTGTCCTTTTCATATCAATTGGAAAAGGACGATGTTGTTTAACATCAATAACAATGGAGGTGAAGTGTGAACAAGAAGCATCGCATTATACTCAGAATAAACATATGGTAAACCTCTGCATCGCCAGTCGCCACTTGCAAATAACGGAGAGGGGGAGGGGGTGGGGTGGATCGGTCGTTGAGCTGCAAATGGTGCACAAGCCTGTTAATTGCTTAAGGTATTAATTGTTTAAGGTGTTCATCGTTTCAGAGTTAATTGTTTAATGTGTTAATTGTTTAAAGTGTTAGTTGTTTTATTTCTCACATTTATAACTTACAAACATAGCGATGACCCATGACGACCACTTCACGGATCATCATGTCTCCTTTACTCTCTCCATTCGTATCATTGTATTTCCATACGAGGACGTATCTTCCGACTAGCGCCCCACGACATGTGATGTGGGCATGACCGCCCCTCGCTACCGGACCCGCATGTTGTCCACATCGGGTGAAGACCCCATACTGCATTATGTCATCCTCGCTGTTGATCGGCACCCCGCCGGCTTCGTCAGGTATCGACGAGTTGCTGACGTCAATCCGGATGTTCTCCATATGCCTTGCTGCGTCTGTTCGTGAAAGTTGTAAAAAAAACACAGTTCTTTGTGAGATGCGACGTTAAACCGCGTTATATAACGTCCAATAACACCCATTCCATGGGGCATGGGTCACTGTTGGGCCGTCAATACGGGGCTTACTTGGTTCCCGTGGAGAGCAAGGACTATAATCGATTCAGATCCTAAACTTCACTTCATTAGTATTCGCTCCTTACCAGAATGCCCATTAGAATTGCATTAAATGTGTACAATCGGGGGGTATGGGCCTGAATCACGTTCTATCGTTGATGAAGGCATTACAATCGCATCGATTGATAAGCTAGTAAGTGATAGAGGTACGTGGCGAAGTATATTACGTGAAATATTTAAGAAAATAATTAATTCACCCCGATCACCACCTCCGGTTCAATCAACGGCGTTTTAATCACGTCATGTACTTACACAAGTTGGGATTGAACACGTAGACCGAGTAGACTTTGTGCAGGGCGCCGAGGTCCACAGTCCACCAGGCGAGGCTACCGTCGCGCCTCGTATGAGCAAGCGTATCAGATGTACTTGCCAAGTTTCCGTCCACGGCGCGGTCAGCAGTCCAATCACTGAATCCTCCTAGCTGCCAGGCGAGCTTGTGGTACGCCACGTTACCTGTCGCCAAACGATAACATACAGCGGTCATTTATTAGGCCAACGATATATTAACAAACAACGCGGGGGAATAAAACATGTCAAGCTACACAAGGTCAGTCATACACCAGAAGGTGATGGCGGGCAGACAGGCGAGGCCAGAAGGTGATAGCTGGAAGCCGGGCGATGCCAGAAGGTGATAGCGGGAAGACAGGCGAGGCCAGAAGGTGATGACAGGAAGGCCGGTGAGGCCAGAAGAGGGAAGACAGACGAGGTCCGAAGGTGATGGCGGGAAGGTGGGCGAGGCCAGAAGGTGATGGCGGGTAGGCGGGTGAGGCCAGAAGGTGATAGCCTAAAGACGGGCGAGGCCAGAAGGTGATAACGGGAAGACGGGCGAGGCCAGAAGGTGAGAGCCGGAAGGTGGGCGAGGCCAGAAGGTGGTAGCGGGACGAGAGGCGAGGCCAGAAGCTGATAGCGGGAAGGCGGGCCGGGCCAAGAGGTGATAGCGGGAAGGCGGGCGAGACCAGGAGGTTGAGGCGGGTAGGCGGGCGAGCCCAGTAGGTGAAGACGGGAAGACGGGGGAGGTCATAAGGTGATGGCATGAGGGTGTTTGCGCCCAGAAGGTTCCCGCGGACCAGAAGGAAAACGGTCGAGGCCAGAAGGTGATGGCTAGCATGCGTGTGCGGACAGAAGGTGATGACGTGAAGGTAGTCAAGGCCAGAAACTGATGGTATATCAGGTCAGAAGGTGATGGCGGGAAGGCGGGCGAGGCCAGAAGGCGATGGCGGGATGGCGGGCGAGACCAGAAGGTGATGGCGGGAAGGCGGGCGAAGCCAGGAGGTGATAGTGGGAAGACAGGCGAGACCAGAAGGTTATAGCGGCAAGACGGACGAGGCCAGAAGGTGATGGCGGGAAGGCGGGCGAGGCCAGAAGGTGATAGTGGGAAGACGTGTGAGGCCAGAAGATGATGGCCGGAAGGCGTGTGCGACCAGAAGGTGATGGCGAGAAGGCGGGCGAGGCCAGAAGGTGTCGGCGGGATGGCCGTCGGGACCAGAAGGTGATAGCGGGAAGACAGGCAAGGCCAGAAGGTAATGGCGGGAAATCGGGCGAGGCCAGAAAGTGATAGTGGGAAGACGGGCAAGGCCAGAAGGTGATGGCGGGAAGACGGGCAAGGCCAAAAGGTGATAGCGGGAGACGGGCGAGGCCAGAAGGTGATAGCGGGAAGACGGGCAAGGCCAGAAGGTGATAGCGGAAGGCGGGCGGGAAGGCCAGAAGGTGATAGTGGGAAGACGTGTGAGGCCAGAAGATGATGGCCGGAAGACGTGTGCGACCAGAAGGTGATGACGGGATGGAGGACGAGGCCAGAAGGTGATGGCGGGAAGACGGGCGAGGCCAGAAGTTGGTAGCGGGAAGACGGGCAAGGCCAGAAGGTGATGGCGGGAAGGCGGGCGCGGACCGAAGGTGATGGCGGGAAGGCGGGCCGGGCCAAAAGGTGATAGCGGGAAGGCGGGCGAGACCAGAAGTTGGTAGCGGGAAGACGGGCGAGGCCAGAAGTTGGTAGCGGGAAGACGGGCAAAGCCAGAAGGTGATGGCGGGAAGACGGGCGCGAGGCCAGAAGGTGATAGCGGGAAGGCCGGCGAGGACCGAAGGTGATGACTGGATGGCGGACGAGGCCAGAAGGTGATGGCGGGAAGACGGGCGAGGCCAGAAGTTGGTAGCGGGAAGACGGGCGAGGCCAGAAGGTAATGGCGGGAAGGCGGGCGAGGCCAGAAGATGATAGCGGGAAGGCGGGCGAGACCAGAAGGTGGAGGCGGGTAGGCGGGCGAGGCCAGAAAGTGAAGGCGGGAAGACGGGCGTGGTCATAAGGTGATGGCATGAGGGTGTTTACGCCCAGAAGGTTCCCGCCGACCAGAAGAAAAACGGTCGAGGCCAGAAGGTGATGGCTAGAATGCGTGTGCGTACAGAAGGTGATGGCGTGAAGGTGGTCAAGGCCAGAAACTGATGGTATATCAGGTCAGAAGGTGATGGCGGGAAGGCGGGCGAGGCCAGAAAGTGATTCCTAGAATGCGTGTGCGGACAGAAGGTGATGGCGTGAAGGTCGTCAAGGCCAGAACTGATGGCGGGTGAGGCCAGAAGATGATAGCGTGTCAGGCCAGAAGGTGATAGCGGGAAGGCGGGCGCGGGGCCAGAAGGTGATGGCTGGAAGATGGGCGACGCCAGAAGGTGATAGTGGCAAGACGTGTGAGGCCAGAAAATGATGGCGGGAAGACGTGTGCGACCAGAAGGTGATGGCGGGATGGCGGACGAGGCCAGAAGGTGATGGCGGGAGGACGGGCGAGGCCAGAAGTTGGTAGCGGGAAGACAGGCTAGTCCCGAAGGTGATGGCGGGAAGGTGGGTGAGGCCAGAAGGTGATGGCGGGAAGGCGGGCGAGGCCAGAAGGTGATAGCGGGAAGACGGGCGAGGCCTGAAGGTGATAGCGGAAGACGGGCAAGGCCAGAAGGTGATGGCGGGAAGTCGGGCGCGAGGCCAGAAGCTGATGGCGGGAAGATGGGCGAGGCCAGAAGGTGACGGCCAGAAAATGATAGCCGGACGGCGTGTGCGTGCAGAAGATGATGGCGGGAAGGTGTGTGAGGCCCAGACGGTAATGGCTAGAAGGCGGGCGAGGTCAGAAGGTGATGGCGGGAAGGCGAACGAGGCCAGAAGATGATGGCGGAAAGGTGGGCGAGGCCAGAAGGTGATGGCGGGAAGGCGGGCGAGGCCAGAAGGTGATAGCGGGAAGGCGGGCGAGGCCAGAAGGTGATAGCGGGAAGGCGGGCGAGGACCGAAGGTGGAGGCGGGTAGGCGGGCGAGCCCAGAAGGTAATGGCCAGAAGGCGTGTGCGACCAGAAGGTGATGGCGGGAAGGCGGGCGAGGCCAGAAGTTGATGACGGGAAGGCGGGCGAGGCCAGAAGGTGATAGCGGGAAGGCGGGCGAGGACCGAAGGTGGAGGCGGGTAGGCGGGCGAGCCCAGAAGGTAATGGTCAGAAGGCGTGTGCGACCAGAAGGTGATGGCGGGAAGGCGGGCGAGGCCAGAAGTTGATGACGGGAAGGCGGGCGAGGCCAAAAGGTGATAGCGGGAAGACGGGATAGGCCAGAAGGTGATAGCGGGGAGACGGAAAAGGCCAGAAGGTGATGGCGTGAAGACAGGCAAGGCCAAAAGGTGATAGCGGGAAGAGGGGCGAGGCCAGAAGGTGATGGCGGGAAAACGGGCAAGGCCAGAAGGTGATAGCGGGAAGGTGGGCGAGGCCAGAAGGTGGTAGCGGGAAGGCGGGCGAGGCCAGTAGGTGAAGGCGGGAAGACGGGGGAGGTCATAAAGTGATGGCATGAGGGTGTTTGCGCCCAGAAGGTTCCCGCCGACCAGAAGGAAAACGGTCGAGGCCAGAAGGTGATGGCTAGCATGCGTGTGCGGGCAGAAGGTGATGGCGTGAAGGTGGTCAAGGCCAGAAACTGATGGCATATCAGGTCAGAAGGTGATGGCGGGAAGGCGGGCGAGGCCAGAAGGCGATGGCGGGAAGGCGGTCGAGGCCAGAAAGTGACGGCCAGCAGATGATAGCCGGAAGGCGTGTGCGGGCAGAAGATGATGGCGGGAAGGCGGGCGAGGCCAGAAGGTGATGGCGGGAAGGCGGGCGAGGCCAGGAGGTGATAGTGGGAAGACAGGCGAGACCAGAAGGTTATAGCGGGAAGACGGACGAGGCCAGAAGGTGATGGCGGGAAGGCGGGCCAGGCCAGAAGGTGATAGTGGGAAGACGTGTGAGGCCAGAAGATGATGGCCGGGAGGCGTGTGCGACCAGAAGGTGGTGGCGAGAAGGCGGACGAGGCCAGATGGTGTCGGCGGGATGGCCGTCGGGGCCAGAAGGTGATAGCGGGAGGACAGGCAAGGCCAGAAGGTAATGGCGGGAAATCGGGCGAGGCCAGAAAGTGATAGTGGGAAGACGGGCAAGGCCAGAAGGTGATGGCGGGAAGACGGGCAAGGCCAAAAGGTGATAGCGGAAGACGGGCGAGGCCAGAAGGTGATAGCGGGAAGACGGGCAAGGCCAGAAGGTGATAGCGGGAAGGCGGGCGGGAAGGCCAGAAGGTGATGGCGGGAAGGCTAGCAAGGCCAGAAGGTGATGGCGGGAAGACGGGCGCAAGGCCAGAAGCTGATGGCGGGAAGATGGGCGAGGCCAGAATGTGATAGTGGGAAGACGTGTGAGGCCAGAAGATGATGGTATATCAGGTCAGAAGGTGATGGCGGGAAGGCGGACGAGGCCAGAAGGTAATGGCCGGGAGGCGTGTGCGACCAGAAGGTGATGGCGATGAAGCGGGCGAAGTCAGTAGGTAATGACTGGAAGTCGGGCGAGGCCAGAAGGGGATAGCGGGAAGAGAGGCGAGGCCAGAAGGTGGTAGCGGGAAGACTCGCGAGGCCAGAAGGTGATAGTGGGAAGAAAGGCGAGGCCAGAAGGTGATAGCAGGAAGACAGGCGTAGCCAGAAGGTGATAGCGGGAAGACGGGCAAGGCCAGAAGGTGATAGTGGAAAGACAGGCGAGGCCAGAAAGTGATGGCGGGAAGGCAGGCGAAGCCAGAAGGTGATGGCGGGAAGATGGGCGAGGCCAGAAGGTGAATGCCAGAAGATGATAGCCGAAAGGCGTGTGCGTGCAGAAGATGATGGCGGGAAGGCGTGTGAGGCCTAGACGGTAATGGCTAGAAGGCGGGCGAGGTCAGAACGTCAGAAGCTGATAGTGGGAAGACGTGTGAGGCCAGAAGATAATGGTTGGAAGGCGTGTGCAACCAGAAGGTGATGGCGTGAAGGTGGTCAAGGCAAGAAGCTGACGGCGGGCGAGGCCAGAAGGTGATGACGTGTCAGGGCAGAAGTTGATGGCGGAAAGTCGGGCGAGGCCAGAAGGAGAAGGCGGGAAGGCGGGAAGGCGGGAAGGCGGGAAGGCGTGTCAACAAATGATGGTGGGAAGGCTGGCGAGGCCAGAAGATGATGCCTAGAATGCGTGTGCGGACAGAAGGTGATGGTGGGCGAGGCCAGAAGGTGCTGGCGGTAAATCGGGCGAGGCCAGAAGGGGAAGGCGGATAGGCGGTCGATGGCAGAAGGTGAAGACGGGAAGACTGTGAGGCCAGAAGGGTACGGCGGGTAGGTGGGCGAGGCCATAAGGTGATGGCGGGAAGGCGGGGGAAGCCATAGGGTGATGGCGGGAGGTCGTTTGCACCTAGAAGGTTCCCGCCGACCAGAAGGAAGACGGGCGAGGCCAGAAGGTGATTGCTAGAATACGTGTGCGGACATAAGGTGATGGCGTGAAGGTGGTCAAGGCCAGAAACTGATGGCGGGCGAGGCCAGAAGGTGATGGCGTGTCAGGCCAGAAGGTGATGGCGGGAAGTCGGGCGAGGCCAGAAGTAGAAAGGCGGGAAGGCGTGTCAGGCCAAAAGATGATGGTGGGAAGGCTGGCGAGGCCAGAGGGTGATGGCGCGAAGGCGGGTGAGGCCAGATAGTGATGGCGGGAAGGCTTGCGAGGCCAGAAGGTGATGGCGGGAAGGCGGGTGATGCCAGACGTTGATGGCGAGAAGGCGGTTCAGGTCAGAAAGTGATGACGCGGAGCGTGTGATGTCAGAAGGTGATGGCAGGAAGACTTGTGAGGACACAAGGTGATGGCGGGAATGCTTGTGAGGAACAAGGTGATGGCGGGAACTCGAGAGAGGCCAGAAGTAGAAAGGCGGGACGGCGTGTCAGGCCAAAAGATGATGGTGGGAAGGTTGGCGAGGCCAGAGGGTGATGGCGCGAAGGCGGTTGCGGCCAGAAAGTGATGGCGGAAAGGCGAGCCATTCCAGAAGGTGAAGGTTGGAAGGCTGTCGATCCCCCTTCTAATAGATTTTGAAAAAGCATCGACACTATAGGCTGGCAATATATCAAGTAAGAGCAAATGATTTCTGCAATAACTTCAGAAAGGGGTTCAGTATTCTGCATAGCGAATGTTCAAACTTTCTGATAAACATTCTATGTGTTGCATGAGTTCAATGTATGTTCAAGTGGCAGTACATGTCGAGTAATCCAAAGTAATAAGACATGGTGAACAGATCCAGACCCACCCTAGAATCTGCCCCGACATGCCCATTACCTGGGTGGAAGAAGTTCAGTTACTTGGAATCATATTCACCGTAAATATGAAATGTATGGTTAACTGAAATTATAATCTGATAATGTTAGAATTTCAGAGTGAATTAAATGTGCACAATAAGTGTAAAATTTATTTGACTCACTTACCATCATTGTTGCAGGCGTTAAAGATTTCGTGGGTGAAAAGACGTCAGAAGGCGTTTGGCAAGACCTGTACTCTACCATTGTTTGTAAAGAGAAGTCACTCTGCTGGCAGCTGGATCTAATACCTCTGAAGTGCTTTACGACGCTGTCGAATCCTTTTTGGCGTGATGTATTTAAAGCGTGTTCCCGGTTTGGAATGATATGGGACGGTAATGTTGTCCGAACATATCCACTTTGGAACACCCACTTTCTAAGTCACTCTAACCAGTAAAGCAACGATCATATTTTACAACGACGTTATTGATAATGTGGGTCGTGTTTTATGATGGCAAGACTTAAAGGGGTCGTGTGGAACCCAGGTTAAGCTTGCAGATTGGAAAAGGGGTCTGAATTACGCGAGGTCGGGGGTACTGAACTACAGGCTGTGTTAACATCAAAGCGGGTCTGTTATACTGTGTATCAACGCTTGATCCTTGAATTGAGAAATAATTGAGAAATAATGAAACTACGCGGGAAACATCGCTAGATGAAACATTTACGCCTTAAGAATGGAGACGTTTTTGTGTGTGACTGCAATCGGTTGTCCATACTTTTGATCAGAGATAGTAGGGTCGTGTGTATGTGTAGTAATGTCGGTTCATTAGCATATTGTCGTGCTGTCCACCAATGACTGTTGTTTGTTTTAGAGGAATGCTATTTGTGTCATTTGTTGTCCTGTCTGTCCAATCGTCGTGTCCGGATTAGCGTTGTGTGGTCCATCTCAATTAGAGAAGCCGAATAAATACAGGTTCGATGCCTCTGTAGGTAGCCTTATATGGACATATGTGTATATTTCACAACGATATGGGCTTGACGTGTATCTTTTCTGTCCTTGTCCGCCATGTTTGTTTCCGTTTATACAGATTGATAACATATACAAATAATAGAACATTTGCCATCTTATGATTACTGTCCAATACTGTTGCGAAGTCAAGTACAGTAGATGAACGACTCAGCAGTTTCCAATATAAGTTTCGTCAACGATGTTTGTCCACTAATAATTGCCTTGTAATCTAGCAGAAGACGAGAGTGGTACGTTTTGTAATAGTAATCTGAAGCAGTTGAACACTTTTTTGAACGCACAATGTTTTCATTGTCCATATGTGAAGCAACTGTGGCATTCGCTTGCAATTCGGTTTGAGGCGCATTCCGGTTTTCACACATGACCGTTAGTGTTCCTAACCGCGGTAATGTTTGGTGTAAGCAAGTCTAAAGAGTATCGTCTGCTAATCCATATTATAATCATAGTAAAAAAATATATATTCTCTTGGAAATGTAAAGAAGTGAAATACAAGGTACAGAATGTTTTAAAAACTATAAGTTACTACTATAAAATAGAGAAATGTGACTTTCGGCAGCAACAGTCTTACAACCAAAAGAAATTTACTGATAAATCTAAATGTCTCTTCAATTAATCGATGTTTTTTTTATGTGGATAGAACCCCCATTGCAGCGTTTATGCCTCGTATATGAATATGTTTATGTATCAATGTATTGATGTTACTGTTCAATTTCATAGCGCTTGTCATGCCATCTTATCACACTAAATGAATAAATTCAAAAAAAGAAAAGAGAAAAAAGAAGCTAAAAAACGATCGAGGCTAAACGTTGCTGGCGGGAAAGTGGGCGAGTGAGGCCAGAAGGTGTTTGTGGGAAGGCGAGTGAGGCCAAAAGGTGACGGCGGGGAGGCGAGTGAGGCCAGAATGTGACCGTGGGAAGGCGAGTGAGGCCAAAAGGTGACCGTGGGAAGGCGAGTGAGGCCAAAAGGTGACGGCGGGGAGGCGAGTGAGGCCAGAATGTGACCGTGGGAAGGCGAGTGAGGCCAAAAGGTGACCGTGGGAAGGCGAGTGAGGCCAAAAGGTGACGGCGGGGAGGCGAGTGAGGCCAGAATGTGACCGTGGGAAGGCGAGTGAGGCCAAAAGGTGACCGTAGGAAGGCGAGTGAGGCCAGAAGGTGAGGGCGGGGAGGCGAGTGAGGCCAGAACGTGACCGTGGGAAGGCGAGTGGGGCCAAAAGGTGATGGCGGGGAGGCGAGTGAGGCCAGAAGGTGAATATGGGAAGGCGAGTGGGGCCAAAAGGTGACGGCGGGGAGGCGAGTGAGGCCAGAACGTGACCGTGGGAAGGCGAGTGGGGCCCAAATGTGATGGCGGGGAGGCGAGTGAAGCCAGAAGGTGAATATGGGAAGGCGAGCGAAGCCAGAAGGTGACTGTGGGAAGGCGAGTGAGGCCAAAAGGTGACTGTGGGAAGGCGAGTGAGGCCAAAAGATCATGGTGTGGAGGCGAGGGAGGCCAACAAGTGACTGTGGGGAGGCGGTCGAGGCCAGAAGGTGATGGTGAGATGGCGGGATGATGCGATCCCGGCAACCACTCGACTACAACCGAACGGGCTAGCTATTATGCCAATCGATCAGATACAAATATAGAAGTAAATTTTCCTTGATCTAAGAGCGAACACATTCATACATTAATGTGACAGTCCAATTTTGCATTATTCCCCTTCAGTTGATGCGCCATGAATGCGCCGTTTAACAAGGCCACGAAAGAAGAAACGGTCAGTGGCGATGGGAGTGAGTTGGGGGGGGGGGGGAGACACTTAAAACACTTTGTGGCAAGTTTTGTAATTCCATTTCATCTTAGATCATTTCCAGCCATTGATTTGAGGTTGGTTCGGCGTGATAATAAAGCAGGCCACGTGCTCACACACATAGCATACTATTACAGATATATGCGATGGGCGATGATCGCCTTTGTTTAATTCTCATTGCCGAATTCACTATATTTTGTAGCATAATACTGGCCGAGTCTTTACATAAACACGCGCGTAATATTCAGGCTGTTGGTGTCTATTACACATGGATGAGTCCTTCACCAGATAGCACGATGTGTTGTTGCCAAGGCAATCGACACCGAATTTAGGGTCCTCTTCACCCCATGAAAGTAAATAGAGTTACGGGCGAGGCGATGCCGCATGAACCACAGCTCCGCACTGACCTGTCTGGCACCCGGGACCACTCCAGAGTACGTCCGGATAGCCTGGCGGATGGTTCTGCAGACAGCCTGAATCACACTGGCCTGTGAGTGCATGGCAGGGGGCGCCACCGGCACACCTGCACGGAAACCTACACCCGGAAGCCTCACTCCCGAAGTTACAGTCTGTAAAGGAAATAACGAGCGTACTTTTTAATAACATAACGCTATAACATTAACAAATAATTGCCAAAATAATTGGCCATATATGGCCGATATTGCGCCAAAAAAGGATGCGCTTGGATCGAGGTTAACCACCCTAACTTAGATAAAATTAAGGCTTGAAACCCGGCTAATCCCTATACCTTGCCCCCCCCCCAAGCCCCCCCCCTCCCCCAAGGCACGCCCTCCCCTCCGAGCCCAGCCGATTAGGTGCGTTTCTCCCACTCTCAGCACCTACCAATCCCTGCCGCCCAGCCCGGCAGACCAGCCCGGCCGCCGAGCCCGGCAGACCAGCCCGGCCGCCCGCGTAACCCGACAACCGCCCAAGCCGGTATATTGGGACTGAATCTGGTAATTTGCCTTGGTACAAATGTTGTCACAAAAACACAGCTGCTCCATTAAAGTCATTAAGTTACAGGTTAACGCCGGGTCGGTGTTTGGCTATACTGGACGAGCAGTTGGGTCGGGAGCGTGCTTACCGGATTTGCTATGTATTCCCCATGCCTATCCCCAAGCGCGGCCATCGCATCCGCCCGGTTAGGCCAGCCGTCTCAGTCAATACTTTGGTGTCCCCTCGTGCCAACTGACCCTAATGAGTCGGCCTTCAATCTCCCATTCAATTGTTTGAAACATGCGATTCAGCCGCAACGTTGTTCCTTTCTTCGGAAATCCAGGATGCAACGAATAGTTCTCAAGTAAACGCATGTGGAGATGAAAAATAATTAATACTGTTTGTTTAAAGCGTTCTTTAATTAGATAAAACCTAATTACAGCAGGCTTTTTTCTCATTGTCATTCTGACACAAGACGACGACACCCGTCAGTCCCCAACATACACTTCAAAACAGCTTCCTACGCCGATGTTTACCGCTTTATAATGATATACGAAGATAGCGGCGGAGGTGAGGGGTGGGGGAAGACAGGGGTGGTATAACGTCGGAAATCAGACTATAGCCAAGGTACTTCGCAGGCCGGTAATGAGACCACAGCCAATGCCATTCATAGGCCTTGAATGAGACCACAGCCAATGCCATTTATAGACTGGGAATGAGACCACAGCCGAAGCCCTTCATAGACTGGGAATGAGACAACAGCCAAAGCCCTTCATAGACTGGGAATGAGACCATAGCCAATGCCATTGATAGACTGGGAATGAGACCATAGCTAATGCCCTTTATAGACTGGGAATGAGGCCATAGCCAATGCCCTTCATAGACTGGGAATGAGACCATAGCCAATGCCCTTCATAGGTTGGGAATGAAACCATAGCCAATGCCCTTTATAGACTGGGAATGAGACCATAGCCAATGCCCTTCATAGGTTGGGAATGAAACCATAGCCAATGCCCTTTATAGACTGGGAATGAGACCATAGCCAATGCCCTTCATAGACTGGGAATGAGACCATAGCCAATGCCCTTCATAGGCCTTGAATGAGACCATAGCCAATGCCCTTCATAGGTTGGGAATGAAACCATAGCCAATGCCCTTTATAGACTGGGAATGAGACCATAGCCAATGCCCTTTATAGACTGGGAATGAGACCATAGCCAATGCCATTTATAGACTGGGAATGAGACCATAGCCAATGCCCTTCATAGGTTGGGAATGAGACCATAGCCAATGCCCTTCATAGGTTGGGAATGAAACCATAGCCAATGCCCTTTATAGACTGGGAATGAGACCATAGCCAATGCCATTTATAGACTGGGAATGAGACCATAGCCAATGCCATTTATAGACTGGGAATTAGACCATAGCCAATGCCCTTCATAGACTGGGAATGAGACCATAGCCAATGCCCTTCATAGATTGGGAATGAGACCAGAGCCAATGCCATTTATAGACTGGGAATGAGACCACAGCCAATGCCCTTCATAGGCTGGGAATGAGACCATAGTCAATGCCCTTCATTGACTGGGAATGAGACCATAGTCAATGTTCTTTATAGACTGGGAATGAGACCATAGCCAATGCCCTTAATAGACTGGGAATGAGACCAAAGCCAATGCCCTTCATTGACTGGGAATGAGACCATAGTCAATGTCCTTTATAGATTAGGAATGAGACCATAGCCAATGCCCCTCATAGATTGGGAATGAGACCGTAGCCAATGCCCTTCATAGACTGTGAATGAGACCATAGCTAATGCCCTTCATAGGCCTTGAATTAGACCATAGCCAATGCCCTTCATAGACTGGGAATGAAACCATAGCCAATGCCCTTCATAGATTGGGAATGAGACCATAGCCAATGCTCTTCATAGACTGGGAATGAGACCATAGCCAATGCCCTTCATATGCCCTGAATCAGACCATAACCAATGACCTTCATATGCCCTTAATCAGACCATAGCCAATGCCCTTCATATGCCCTTAATCAGAACATAGCCAATGCCCTTCATATGCCCTGAATCAGACCATAGCCAATGCCCTTCATATGCCCTGAATCAGACCATAGCCAATGCCCTTCATATGCCCTGAATCAGACCATTGCCAATGCCTTCATAGGCCTCCGATTCAGACCATAGCCAATGCCCTTCATGTGCCCTGAATCAGACCATAGCCAATGCCCTTCATATGCCCTGAATCAGACCATAGCCAATGCCCTTCATATGCCCTGAATCAGACCATAGCCAATGCCCTTCATGTGCCCTGAATCAGACCATAGCCAATGCCCTTCATATGCCCTGAATCACACCATAGCCAATGCCCTTCACAGGCTGGGAATGAGACCATAGCCAATGCCCTTTATTGACTGCGAATGAGACCATAGTCAATGCCCTTCATTGACTGGGAATGAGACCATAGTCAATGTCCTTTATAGACTGGGAATGAGACCATAGCCAATGCCCTTAATAGACTGGGAATGAGACCAAAGCCAATGCCCTTCATTGACTGGGAATGAGACCATAGTCAATGTCCTTTATAGATTAGGAATGAGACCATAGCCAATGCCCCTCATAGATTTGGAATGAGACCGTAGCCAATGCCCTTCATAGACTGGGAATGAGACCATAGCTAATGCCCATCATAGACTGGGAATTGGGACATAGCAAATGCCCTTCATAGGCCTTGAATAAGACCATAGCCAATGCCCTTCATAGACTGGGAATGAGACCATAGCCAATGCCCTTCATAGATTGGGAATGAGACCATAGCCAATGCCCTTCATAGATTGGGAATGAGACCATAGCCAATGCCCTTCATAGACTGGGAATGAGACCATAGCCAATGCCCTTCATAGACTGGGAATGAGACCATAGCCAATGCCCTTCATAGATTGGGAATGAGACCATAGCCAATGCCCTTCATAGATTGGGAATGAGACCATAGCCAATGCCCTTCATAGATTGGGAATGAGACCATAGCCAATGCCCTTCATAGACTGGGAATGAGACCATAGCCAATGCCCTTCATAGATTGGGAATGAGACCATAGCCAATGCCCTTCATAGATTGGGAATGAGACCATAGCCAATGCCCTTCATAGACTGGGAATGAGACCATAGCCAATGCACTTCATAGACTGGGAATGAGACCATAGCCAATGCCCTTCATAGATTGGGAATGAGACCATAGCCAATGCCCTTCATAGATTGGGAATGAGACCATAGCCAATGCCCTTCATAGATTGGGAATGAGACCATAGCCAATGCCCTTCATAGACTGGGAATGAGACCATAGCCAATGCCCTTCATAGATTGGGAATGAGACTATAGCCAATGCCCTTCATAGACTGGGAATGAGACCATAGCCAATGCCCTTCATATACCCTGAATCAGACCATAACCAATGCCCTTCATAGGCCCTGAATCAGACCATAGCCAATGCCCTTCATATGTCCTTGATCATACCATAACCAATGCCCTTCATGTGCCCTGAATCAGACCATAGCCAATGCCCTTCATATGCCCTGAATCACACCATAGACAATGCCCTTCATATGCCCTGAATCAGACCATAGCCAATGCCCTTCATAGGTCCCCGAATCATACCATAGCCAATGCCCTTCATATGCCCTGAATCAGACCATGGCCAATGCCCTTCATATGCCTTGAATCAGACCATAGCCAATGCCCTTCATATGCCCTGAATCAGACCATAGCCAATGCCCTTCATATGCCCTTAATCAGACCATAGCCAATGCCCTTCATATGCCTTTAATCAGACCAGAGCCAATGCCCTTCATAGGCCCTGAATCAGACCATAGCCAATGCCCTTCATAGACCCCCGAATCAGACCATAGCCAATGCCCTTCATATGCCCTGAATCAGACCTCAGCCAATGCCCTTCATATGCCCTGAATCAGACCATAGCCAATGCCCTTCATATGCCCTGAATCAGACCATTGCCAATGCCTTCATAGGCCTACGATTCAGACCATAGCCAATGCCCTTCATGTGCCCTGAATCAGACCATAGCCAATGCCATTCATATGCCCTGAATCAGACCATAGCCAATGCCCTTCATATGCCCTGAATCAGACCATAGCCAATGCCCTTCATAGGCCCTGAATCAGACCATAGCCAATGCCCTTCATATGTCCTTAATCATACCATAGCCAATGCCATTCATGTGCCCTGAATCAGACCATAGCCAATGCCCTTCATATGCCCTGAATCAGACCATAGCCAATGCCCTTCACAGGCTGGGAATGAGACCATAGTCAATGCCCTTCATTGACTAGGAATGAGACCATAGTCAATGTCCTTTATAGACTGGGAATGAGACCATAGCCAATGCCCTTAATAGACTGGGAATGAGACCATAGCCAATGCCCTTAATAGACTGGGAATGAGACCAAAGCCAATGCCCTTCATTGACTGGGAATGAGATCATAGTCAATGTCCTTTATAGATTAGGAATGAGACCATAGCCAATGCCCCTCATAGATTGGGAATGAGACCGTAGCCAATGCCCTTCATAGACTGTGAATGAGACCATAGCTAATGCCCATCATAGACTGGGAATTGGGACATAGCCAATGCCCTTCATAGGCCTTGAATTAGACCATAGCCAATGCCCTTCATAGACTGGGAATGAAACCATAGCCAATGCCCTTCATAGATTGGGAATGAGACCATAGCCAATGCTCTTCATAGACTGGGAATGAGACCATAGCCAATGCCCTTCATATGCCCTGAATCAGACCATAGCCAATGCCCTTCATATGCCCTTAATCAGAACATAGCCAATGCCCTTCATATGCCCTGAATCAGACCATAGCCAATGCCCTTCATATGCCCTGAATCACACCATAGCCAATGCCCTTCATATGCCCTGAATCAGACCATTGCCAATGCCTTCATAGGCCTCCGATTCAGACCATAGCCAATGCCCTTCATGTGCCCTGAATCAGACCATAGCCAATGCCATTCATATGCCCTGAATCAGACCATAGCCAATGCCCTTCATATGCCCTGAATCAGACCATAGCCAATGCCCTTCATGTGCCCTGAATCAGACCATAGCCAATGCCCTTCATATGCCCTGAATCACACCATAGCCAATGCCCTTCACAGGCTGGGAATGAGACCATAGCCAATGCCCTTTATTGACTGGGAATGAGACCATAGTCAATGTCCTTTATAGACTGGGAATGAGACCATAGCCAATGCCCTTAATAGACTGGGAATGAGACCAAAGCCAATGCCCTTCATTGACTGGGAATGAGACCATAGTCAATGTCCTTTATAGATTAGGAATGAGACCATAGCCAATGCCCCTCATAGATTTGGAATGAGACCGTAGCCAATGCCCTTCATAGACTGGGAATGAGACCATAGCTAATGCCCATCATAGACTGGGAATTGGGACATAGCAAATGCCCTTCATAGGCCTTGAATAAGACCATAGCCAATGCCCTTCATAGACTGGGAATGAGACCATAGCCAATGCCCTTCATAGATTGGGAATGAGACCATAGCCAATGCCCTTCATAGACTGGGAATGAGACCATAGCCAATGCCCTTCATATGCCCTGAATCAGACCATAACCAATGACCTTCATATGCCCTTAATCAGACCATAGCCAATGCCCTTCATATGCCCTTAATCAGAACATAGCCAATGCCCTTCATATGCCCTGAATCAGACCATAGCCAATGCCCTTCATATGCCCTGAATCAGACCATAGCCAAAGCCCTTCATATGCCCTGAATCAGACCATTGCCAATGCATTTCATAGGCCTCCGATTCAGACCATAGCCAATGCCCTTCATGTGCGATGAATCAGACCATAGTCAATGCCCTTCATATGCCCTGAATCAGACCTCAGCCAATGCCCTTCATATACCCTGAATCAGACCATAACCAATGCCCTTCATAGGCCCTGAATCAGACCATAGCCAATGCCCTTCATATGTCCTTGATCATACCATAACCAATGCCCTTCATGTGCCCTGAATCAGACCATAGCCAATGCCCTTCATATGTCCTTGATCATACCATAACCAATGCCCTTCATGTGCCCTGAATCAGACCATAACCAATGCCCTTCATGTGCCCTGAATCAGACCATAGCCAATGCCCTTCATATGCCCTGAATCACACCATAGACAATGCCCTTCATATGCCCTGAATCAGACCATAGCCAATGCCCTTCATAGGTCCCCGAATCATACCATAGCCAATGCCCTTCATATGCCCTGAATCAGACCATGGCCAATGCCCTTCATATGCCTTGAATCAGACCATAGCCAATGCCCTTCATATGCCCTGAATCAGACCATAGCCAATGCCCTTCATATGCCCTTAATCAGACCATAGCCAATGCCCTTCATATGCCTTTAATCAGACCAGAGCCAATGCCCTTCATAGGCCCTGAATCAGACCATAGCCAATGCCCTTCATAGACCCCCGAATCAGACCATAGCCAATGCCCTTCATATGCCCTGAATCAGACCTCAGCCAATGCCCTTCATATGCCCTGAATCAGACCATAGCCAATGCCCTTCATATGCCCTGAATCAGACCATTGCCAATGCCTTCATAGGCCTCCGATTCAGACCATAGCCAATGCCCTTCATGTGCCCTGAATCAGACCATAGCCAATGCCATTCATATGCCCTGAATCAGACCATAGCCAATGCCCTTCATATGCCCTGAATCAGACCATAGCCAATGCCCTTCATGTGCCCTGAATCAGACCATAGCCAATGCCCTTCATATGTCCTTAATCATACCATAGCCAATGCCCTTCATGTGCCCTGAATCAGACCATAGCCAATGCCCTTCATATGCCCTGAATCAGACCATAGCCAATGCCCTTCATAGACTGGGAATGAGACCATAGCCAATGCCCTTCATATGCCCTGAATCAGACCATAACCAATGACCTTCATATGCCCTTAATCAGACCATAGCCAATGCCCTTCATATGCCCTTAATCAGAACATAGCCAATGCCCTTCATATGCCCTGAATCAGACCATAGCCAATGCCCTTCATATGACCTGAATCAGACCATAGCCAATGCCCTTCATATGCCCTGAATCAGACCATTGCCAATGCATTTCATAGGCCTCCGATTCAGACCATAGCCAATGCCCTTCATGTGCGATGAATCAGACCATAGTCAATGCCCTTCATATGCCCTGAATCAGACCTCAGCCAATGCCCTTCATATACCCTGAATCAGACCATAACCAATGCCCTTCATAGGCCCTGAATCAGACCATAGCCAATGCCCTTCATATGTCCTTGATCATACCATAACCAATGCCCTTCATGTGCCCTGAATCAGACCATAACCAATGCCCTTCATGTGCCCTGAATCAGACCATAGCCAATGCCCTTCATATGCCCTGAATCACACCATAGACAATGCCCTTCATATGCCCTGAATCAGACCATAGCCAATGCCCTTCATAGGTCCCCGAATCATACCATAGCCAATGCCCTTCATATGCCCTGAATCAGACCATGGCCAATGCCCTTCATATGCCTTGAATCAGACCATAGCCAATGCCCTTCATATGCCCTGAATCAGACCATAGCCAATGCCCTTCATATGCCCTTAATCAGACCATAGCCAATGCCCTTCATATGCCTTTAATCAGACCAGAGCCAATGCCCTTCATAGGCCCTGAATCAGACCATAGCCAATGCCCTTCATAGACCCCCGAATCAGACCATAGCCAATGCCCTTCATATGCCCTGAATCAGACCTCAGCCAATGCCCTTCATATGCCCTGAATCAGACCATAGCCAATGCCCTTCATATGCCCTGAATCAGACCATTGCCAATGCCTTCATAGGCCTCCGATTCAGACCATAGCCAATGCCCTTCATGTGCCCTGAATCAGACCATAGCCAATGCCATTCATATGCCCTGAATCAGACCATAGCCAATGCCCTTCATATGCCCTGAATCAGACCATAGCCAATGCCCTTCATAGGCCCTGAATCAGACCATAGCCAATGCCCTTCATATGTCCTTAATCATACCATAGCCAATGCCCTTCATGTGCCCTGAATCAGACCATAGCCAATGCCCTTCATATGCCCTGAATCAGACCATAGCCAATGCCCTTCACAGGCTGGGAATGAGACCATAGCCAATGCCCTTCATTGACTGGGAATGAGACCATAGTCAATGCCCTTCATTGACTAGGAATGAGACCATAGTCAATGTCCTTTATAGACTGGGAATGAGGCCATAGCCAATGCCCTTAATAGACTGGGAATGAGACCAAAGCCAATGCCCTTCATTGACTGGGAATGAGACCATAGTCAATGTCCTTTATAGATTAGGAATGAGACCATAGCCAATGCCCCTCATAGATTTGGAATGAGACCGTAGCCAATGCCCTTCATAGACTGGGAATGAGACCATAGCTAATGCCCATCGTAGACTGGGAATTGGGACATAGCCAATGCCCTTCATAGGCCTTGAATAAGACCATAGCCAATGCCCTTTATAGACTAGGAATGAAACCATAGCCAATGCCCTTCATAGATTGGGAATGAGACCATAGCCAATGCCCTTCATAGACTGGGAATGAGACCATAGCCAATGCCCTTCATATGCCCTGAATCAGACCATAACCAATGACCTTCATATGCCCTTAATCAGACCATAGCCAATGTCCTTCATATGCCCTTAATCAGGACATAGCCAATGCCCTTCATATGCCCTGAATCAGACCATAGCCAATGCCCTTCATATGCCCTGAATCAGACCATAGCCAATGCCCTTCATATGCCCTGAATCAGACCATTGCCAATGCCTTTCATAGGCCTCCGATTCAGACCATAGCCAATGCCCTTCATGTGCCCTGAATCAGAACATAGCCAATGCCCTTCATATGCCCTGAATCAGACCATAGCCAATGCCCTTCATATGCCCTGAATCAGACCATAACCAATGCCCTTCAAAGGGCCTGAATCAGACCATAGCCAATGCCCTTCATATGTCCTTAATCATACCATAGCCAATGCCCTTCATGTGCCCTGAATCAGACCATAGCCAATGCCCTTCATATGCCCTGAATCACACCATAGACAATGCCCTTCATATGCCCTGAATCAGACCATAGCCAATGCCCTTCATAGGTCCCCGAATCATACCATAGCCAATGCCCTTCATATGCCCTGAATCAGACCATGGCCAATGCCCTTCATATGCCTTGAATCAGACCATAGCCAATGCCCTTCATATGCCCTGAATCAGACCATAGCCAATGCCCTTCATATGCCCTGAATCAGACCATAGCCAATGCCCTTCATATGCCCTGAATCAGACCATAACCAATGCCCTTCAAAGGGCCTGAATCAGACCATAGCCAATGCCCTTCATATGTCCTTAATCATACCATAGCCAATGCCCTTCATGTGCCCTGAATCAGACCATAGCCAATGCCCTTCATATGCCCTGAATCACACCATAGACAATGCCCTTCATATGCCCTGAATCAGACCATAGCCAATGCCCTTCATAGGTCCCCGAATCATACCATAGCCAATGCCCTTCATAGGCCCCCGAATCAGACCATAGCCAATGCCCTTCATATGCCCTGAATCAGACCATAGCCAATGCCCTTCATATGCGCTTAATCAGACCATAGCCAATGCCCTTCATATGCCCTGAATCAGACCATAGCCAATGCTCTTTCATATGCCTTGAATCAGACCATAGCCAATGTCCTTCATAGGCCCCCGAATCAGACCATAGCCAATGCCCTTTCATATGCCTTGAATCAGACCATAGCCAATGTTCTTCATAGGCCCCCGAATCAGACCATAGCCAATTCCCTTCATTTGCCCTGAATCAGACCATAGCCAATGCCCTTCATATGCCCTTAATTAGACCATGGCCAATGCCCTTCATATGCCTTTAATCAGACCATAGCCAATGCCCTTTATATGCCCTGAATCAGACCATAGCCAATGCCCTTCATATGCCCTGAATCAGACCATAGCCAATGTCCACCAGTTGCACGTATGGCACTTAGGGAGATTCCCTTTTGAGTATCCTGGAAGGCGACTTAAACACACAGCGTACTTTTATATCAATCCTGAGATAATCCATATTCATTATTTCATTGTAACATGAAATCGCCGTTACAAAATACAGATCAATGGAATAAGTCATCTCATTGTGCAGTTCGACATACCTTGTGTCCGCACTGCCGCCAGGTGTAGTAGGAACAGAAGTCCCACAGTCGCCCTCATCCAGTCAGACATGACGTGTCCACTGGGGGAATGAGGCAGCCCCAATGTGTCACGCGGTTTTCTGTGAGGCAATATACACAGACACAGATTCAGATACCGGACAGAACAGAGCGAACTTTAAGAACTGAGTTGAAATAACAAAAGAACATTAACGTATCCCCCACATACCCCGTAATAAAATGCAATTCTCCCACTGTTGATCTCATATATAATTCAGTATACCAAGTGGAAATGCTTGGTACCAGCCTGTGATATATACGCTCGTTAATTGACCATTTGGTCATCAGACGCAACATTCTTATATAACATTCAAGCATAGAAAAATCAGACCAATTCTGGTTTAGGACAAAAAAATGACAACGTATGACCAAAACGCTGACAATCGCTCTTTCCGACCATTTCGATCCCAACTACAACTACTACTACGTTGTATGCGCATTATTAAGTAAGTAATGCTTATTTATAGCTTCATATTGGCTGGTGGCAATTTTGAGAACACAATCATTTGATTCCCAAATAGCTCGAAAACTGAGGGCAAATCTAAAACAAGATTGCGTCGCCAGCTCCCTTAGAAACGACAGCTTTTTATCCCCAATATTGACGCAGTTAGGATAACAAATAAGTTGCGTGACCGTAACCTTGGTGTAACCAGGGCCCTGGATATGGAACGGTGGTCAAGGTGTCATCTGTGGCCAAACACTAAGGGATTTAGTTTGTCTGACTTGTTGAGGAATGGAATGTTCACACCAAATGCTATCATAGGGTCCCATGTTAAAACTTTTGGCAGGTACACATGTGCCAAATGTTAACATGGCATTAAGTCACCAATAACTTTTTGAGCGTTATTAAATAAAAACTGTTACATTGATAGTTTCTTTCCCATTTCTCAATGGATTAAGGGAAATTCAAAGCAAAATTAAAGACCTCGACCATTGACCTAAGTGATTCATCAACGAACTTGAATTGTGATTTGACCGTAGCAATTGTTTCTTGGAGCTTGATGACGATATCTCAATGCGTCTGACAGTCATCGTGATACGTGACTAACAGACAGACAGATGGACAGACAGACAGACAGACTAACCGAAACGACCCATATATGTCAAAAAGTGAAAGGCTCCGTCATAATGAAAATGTGTTATGGACGCACTTCCCCATTTGACAAGTCCGGGATCTGCCCCTGGTTGCCGCGACATTAGTAAGTGATAGGTCCGAACCCGTCAGCCCACAGTGTGACAGCTAATCGCGTCCTCCAGCTAAGCCAGATCCTGGAGTGTGCGATTACGGAGAGACCGAGCAGGAAGAAGGCACGCCTCAGTATATACATATACCACATCAGGCATATATCGTATGTATATATCGTACGTTTATCAATGTTATCAAAATACGCCAACAAAAATCAACAAAAAATCACAGGAGTCAGCATGTTTAGCATGTAAGTTGATAAGACCACCATCCAGTGCTGTAACGCAAGAAAGTCGACTTGTTCACACTGACGCCCCTAGCAGCCCGTTGTTTCCTTAAGTCAACCAGGCCGGCAGATGGCTGGCAGCAAGAAGTACAACCAATTTTAATCACTACGCAATAAATTATAATATTGATCAGTAGAGTATGGTTTGTACCGTCCAACCCACTTACATCAGTAAACTGATAAAAAGTTATTTTATTAAAAGATAGGTGTATACTTGAGATATAGAGACCCGCTGGTCCTCTTGAACACCCTTTGTAAATATACCATCGCAGTTTCGATACCTTCAGCTTTTATTTAAATAGAAAGCAAAGGAGAAAAAAGCGAGAATGCCAGGTGCTCGCATCTAAGCGACCAGACTGAGCTTTACTCAATATTAATGAGTTTACAGACCAACTGTAAATCTTTAATTTTAGTTAATTTTATGTTGTGTTTTCCACTAATTCGTTTCGACTTTATCGAAGAACTGATTGTCACTCAGAGTAAAACCCATTTATATACATAGTCTCAACACATTTAAATATGGAACTTATGAATGTTATTAGTGATATATTTCTGAGCGTGGAAGATGTACCCTCACCTTCCCTGGTGAAACGATAGTATCAAGCAGCCCAAGGGAAATTAATTATGAGTAGTCTTTTCGAGATTTACAACCTATTATCAGTCTATGCAGTTTAACCCATATAAATTGGATAATGTATTCGGCATGCGTACAGGCCGATGTGTACCGCCTACGTACATGGTGGTATTCTAGAGTGGGGGGGGGGATACCCTCTCTCAATCGCGAATCCCCAAGAATTACGGAGAGCAATATCGAATCTCCAAGATTTGGACATTTTAAAGCTGGGCGCGAAAAACAACGCGTTAATGATGATATCGCAAATATCAAAGAATTCGCAGACTGCTATAACGGATCGCGGTAAATAAGGAGGGGGTCTTCGCGTTGCACCAGGAATTGTACGGATAACGATTCCCAAAAATTGCCAACAGCTAATCACGAATCTTCAAGAATTCCTGGGTGCCAATAGCGGAGATCGAAAATGGTGACCCCTCCCCCCTTATTCTACCTATGGACATGGCAAAACCGGTTACGCCAACCCATAACAGGGTCACGTGATGTGCTCGCGTTTATTTGCGATGGGTTCCGCCAATTTGTTGCGAAGTTCTTCCGCCTTAGTGGAGAACTGTTTCACCAATTTTATTTGGTACATGTGACGATTTATAGGTCATATGGTGTCTTTCCTGCTCTCAAAAAATGCCTTTTTTGATTCCATACAATGTGTTCTGTTTTATTGCCAGGGAACAGGCTACGGGCGAACCAGCTTATCATTATGAATTCATAGCGAGATACATGAACGGAGATATGGATGTCATTCATGTATGCATGTAGATCGTGCATGTTCATAGGGTACACTGATGAGGACGGGTAGAAAGGGAAATTACCAGGCTAAATAAACCTATAAAACAAGTAGCGTTACCAAAAAAGAGAAACGACCGTCAGCCATTATGACAATGATATGCACATTCAAATCATGTTCACACCACATTCTGGTTTAGAATAGTACAATTGCATTATATCTTTACTAACCTTGCAGTCAGCAGGTATTGCTGATAAAACGCTTTAACAGTTTAAACGGTTCCTCTTCACTGCACAACCCTGAGCACTGACTGCCGATTGGTTTGCTACTACCCAACGCTCCCCGCACAGGTCCCGTTATGTACTATCATCCTCTGCACCACTCGACGTGTATGGCAAGCCATGTCGTCCCAAATCGAAACAAAATGGTAAAAACGCATAAAATAACGTCATATTGTAGCGAGTGGTCCCTCTTATAGCTGCATAATAAAAACAATACGTTCTTACTTTCGGTTCCAGGGATGACGGCAATTCCCTTCTTCCCGCACCATACAGCTGCATCATTCATTCATTTTAAATACACATTTTAAAATCTACATATCGTCATAATTCCCCTAATATTCACAGTAATGCGTAGTTCCGGCTTGGATCAAAATTGCTCGTAGACGTCGCAATAACTTTTAAAGTTATGGGAGGAGAGGGACACACGATAATTTGAGGCCCGGGTGGGGTTGATGGGAGGAGAGGGACACACGCCAAGTTGAGGCCCGGAGTTGGGGTGGATGCACGCGCCAGCACCATTGGAACTCATGGTTACATGGTGCGGCTGTATGGTGCGGCTGTATGGCGAGATTGTATGGTACGGCTGTATGTTGCGGCTGCAAACCTGGTTTCTAGAGCTTGAGACCTGCATGAAATGGTTAATATACTGTTCCATGGCATGTAGTGACTGATATTTATTCGGATAGGAGATACAACAAGCATAGTATTGGAGCCATACATTTCCAGGCTTATGGTAATTAAAGATTAAACTGAGATGCATCAACCCGGCATCTTTTGATTACTATTGCAATTTGTTTCGGGTTGACTCCTGATTCAGCGCAGGTTGCCCAGACTACCCGCCGCAATCACGAACACGAGGCTTGGCCAGGAAAGCCTCCAGATTGGATTTGGACTGTAACTACGCCAGCTGCGCACAGCATCAGAGGACTAGCACTAGAGTTGTAAAGTGACATACCCAATCACTATACAAACTCGAGACCCAAGCATAGCTGAAGAAGAAAGACCAAACTCGGGGGGATAGGTGCAACGTGAAGATGTTACTACCGACTGCGACTGTGTACATGCAATATCGACCGGGTTATAGGCCGAAACGTCACCGCGCCGTCAGTTATTTGGAGTATCGAGGCTTCATAATGGGATTAACCAGGTTAAAGTTTGATTATTTATTAGCCTCCAAACTACTAGTTTGATTTCGATGCCACTTGACACACATGATGCCAGTAACAAGGTTACATACTCCATATGGTTTGTCTTCTTCAAATTTTAATATTACAATTTTATTGGCCGATTACTCAAAACAGAACGCGGAAAACCTAAGCCAATGAATCGTTTCCAACTCTCTCTGCAGAATACTTTAAAACAAACAGCGGATCTCTAGACGCAATATTAACGGAGTTACGCGGGAAAACATGTTTTATTATCATGCCCTTACTGTGACCTTGTTCTTGGATGCGTGGCCTTGAACAATATAGTAATTTGTGCCCAATACTAATGCCATATCCTACGCAAACTGTTGCTTGTCTCACTTGTCCCCTTCATGGCGAAATAAGTAATTTCCCGCCAAAATGCTCTCGTAGGGTCCTATGTTAAAGTATGGGAATTTTTTGCAGAAAAACTATTCGGGCGAGTTGCAAAATGAAAAAGACCGTATACAAGGTACCTGTAGACCCAATATTTAAAATAACCGGCAGCGTGATTAAGGGAAAATTGTGAACGTTATAGCGATTTTCCCGATCTTGTAATGGTTACGCGAATTTCAAAAAAATCCTGTGACCTTGAAATGTAACCCGAACTCAGCCTGACGATGGCCATCCTGCATCATTTTGCGAATTTGGAAGTCGATATCTTAAGGCTTTCGACAGATAATGTTTTTCGTTACAAAGAGACAGACAGACAGACACACACCCACGCACAGACAGAAAAGCCGAATAAACCGACATAAAACGAAAATCGTAGATCGTTTTATTTGTTGAGACTATTATAGTTCGCCCCGGATCCGGTCACCGGTAGTCCGGCCAACGCCGGCAGCCGCCTAATGTATGCACAATGCAGAAGTAAATTGCGTGTATATTCTTGTCATACGCACCATAGCTATACAACTGCATACGACATTGTAGCTCAGCCTGTCCGCTATCAGGAAGTAGGTATGTCCCCCATTAGATTTATCTGTATATGTGCCGGGTAATCGAGCCTAGACCAAGTACCAAGCTCACCATTTCATCTGTCAGCCCCAGGCGACATATTGTCATCGCCCCGTTACAATGTGGTTACTAAATGACACACTAAACGGAAGCACAATTCACGAGTTAACCATAGGAAACACAAGTTCCTTAGTGGATCTGGTCGGAACCGTCCATCGGAACAGAGACAGCAACGACCATCCCGTGTCAGCATGCGACCAGCTATGGCAAGCCCTTCGTATCGTAATTCGAGAAATCTCGTTTCTCGAAAAGAAACTTAGTTTCTTGCTCGGTTTCTTCGCCAAAAATCCCGGTGTCTCAGAAAACTGGGATTGTTATCGGGAAAGTCGGTTTTTAGCGCTAAAATTGGGGTTATAGCGAGAAACTCGTTTTTCAGAGCTTTAACCCTAGTTTTAGCGAGAAACCTAGTTTTTACAGCGCCGAATGTATCATAATGCCTATAACACCGATAACCCCCGCATAGCCAGCTCTGTCCACGACATGCGAGATAACTGTAATTGAAGGAGCGTTAACTCCCTTGTCAAATATTGTACCCCTTACTGCATGACGGCTGGAAAAGATATAATGGACTCAAATGAGAACTATTTTCCGCAAATTGAACTCCGGGAAGCAAGCCATCGCAAATTTCCGGTTTCTAGCCCATCTACCTAATTGAATGTTGTAGTCTTGGCAACGCACAATTCAAAACATGGGTGGTTGCCGTATGGCTGTATATATCTAACTAGCGTCCCTCCCCCCGTCCAATGTGCGCTACAGGTGGACGTCTTCAATGAATGTGTCTTTAGATCGCGTTTGTGCACACACAGGATATATTGGGCCAAGGAACCTCCCGGGTCAGTGAATCGGATCAGTGAGTCGGATCAGTGAGTCGGATCAGTGTCCAGGCCCGGATTGACCCCAGCACTTATTGATCTGCGGACGAAACAGTTATGAAGAACTTGCTCGAAAAGTGTATGGACAGCCGGATTAAATAGTCAGTTTAGATCCAGTGCCCACACACATATATAACTCACTAACGCAGGACACTAAGAGTGGCTATATCGTGTTGGAAAAAATCGCGTCTGAAGTCACACACTCATGGACTACATTTCATCTGTCCACTCTGAGTGACTATATCGCGTCTGAAGTCACACTATGAGTGACTGCATCCCGTCTGAAGTCACATTATGAGTGATTACGACGCGTCTGAAGTCACACAATGAGTGACTGCACCGCGTCTGAAATCACACTATGAGTGACTACATCGCGTCTGGTCACACTGTGAGTGACTACATCGCGTCTGGTCACACTGTGAGTGACTACATCGCGTCTGAAGTCACACTATGAGTGACTACATCGCGTCTGAAGTCACATTATGAGTGACTACGACGCGTCTGAAGTCACACTATGAGTGACTGCACCGCGTCTGAAGTCACACTGTGAGTGACTACATCGAGTCTGGTCACAATGCGAGTGACTACATCGCGTCTGAAGTCACACTATGAGTGACTACATCGCGTCTGAAGTCACACTATGAGTGACTAGATCGCGTCTGAAGTCACACTATGAGTGACTACACCGCGTCTGAAGTCACACTATGAGTGACTACATCGCGTCTGAAGTCACACTATGAGTGACTACACCGCGTCTGTAGTCACACTATGAGTGACTACATCGCGCCTGGTCACACTGTGACTGACTACATCGCGTCTGGCGACACGGTGACTGACTATATCGCGTCTGGTCACACTGTGAGTGACTATATCGCGTCTGAAGACACTATGAGTGACTGCACCGCGTCGGAAGTCACACTATGAGTGACTACATCGCGTCTGAAGTCACACTATGAGTGACTACATCGCGTCTGAAGTCACACTATGAGTGACTAGATCGCGTCTGAAGTCACACTATGAGTGACTACACCGCATCTGAAGTCACACTATGAGTGACTACATCGCGTCTGAAGTCACACTATGAGTGACTACACCGTGTCTGAAGTCACACTATGAGTGACTACATCGCGCCTGGTCACACTGTGACTGACTACATCGCGTCTGGCCTCACGGTGAATGACTATATCGCGTCTGGTCAAACTGTGAGTGACTATATCGCGTCTGAAGACACTATGAGTGACTGCACCGCGTCGGAAGTCACACTATGAGTGACTACATCGCGTCTGGTAACACTGTGCGTGACTACATCGCGTCTGAAGGCACACTATGAGTGACTACATCGCGTATGAAGTTACGCTATGAGTGACTACATCGCGTCTGAAGTCACACTATAAGTGACTACATCGCGTCTGAAACCACACTATGAGTGACTACATTGCGCCTGAAGCCACATTGTGAGTGACTACATCGCGTCGGGTCACACTATGAGTGACTACATTGCGTTTGAAGTCACATTGTGAGTGACTACATCGCGTCGGGTCACACTGTGAGTGACTACATCGCGTCTGAAGTCACACTATGAGTGACCACTTCGCGTCTGAAGTCACACTATGAGTGACTACTTCGCGTCTGAAGTCACACTATGAGTGACTACATCGCGTCTGAAGTCACACTATGAGTGACTACATCGCGTCGGAAGTCACAGTACGAGTGACTGGTTTCCTCAACACTAGCTGAGCCTAGACCAAGCCTGATTTTTACAGTCTGACTTTAGGTTTTGTGGAAGCTACTTTCCCGGTGGTGATTATAATGTAGTGTTCAAAATCTGTCAGCCGTGTGTGAGCTGAACGAACATACTTTCGGAGCTCTATATAAAACAATGACGAGGCTCTCTAACATACAGGGCTTATGTACAAACCAAATCATTGAACCGTTACTTATGTCGGTCATGGCTGAATTAATCACGTGGTTCAAGTTGCTCCACGACGGTCGGCTAATCAATACCCCATTCCCAGTTCACGTAGAATTATTGTTCTCATTCCCAGTACACGGTGAAACGAAAGCACATTTCCAAAGAACGGAAATTCCCCAAGCCCCCCCCCCCCCCCAGCCACCCCCAACATGACCGCCGTGCGGGTGGTAACACCGCCTCATTGGATGGGTTCGCAATGGTCCCACACTATGTCGGCCGCGTCCCACACTATGTCGGCCGCGTCCCGCACTATATCGGCCGCGTCCCGCACTGTGTCGGCCGCGTCCCGCACTGTATCGGCCGCGTCCCGCACTATGTCGGCCGCGTCCCGCACTGTGTCGGCCGCGTCCCGCACTGTATCGGCCGCGTCCCGCACTGTGTCGGCCGCGTCCCGCACTGTATCGGCCGCGTCCCTCACTGTATCGGCCGCGTCCCGCACTATGTCGGCCGCGTCCCGCACTATGTCGGCCGCGTCCCGCACTGTATCGGCCGCGTCCCGCACTGTATCGGCCGCGTCCCGCACTGTGTCGGCCGCGTCCCGCACTATGTCGGCCGCGTCCCGCACTGTGTCGGCCGCGTCCCGCACTATGTCGGCCGCGTCCCGCACTGTGTCGGCCGCGTCCCGCACTGTATCGGCCGCGTCCCGCACTGTGTCGGCCGCGTCCCGCACTATGTCGGCACCGTCCCGCACTGTGTCGGCCGCGTCCTGCACTGTATCGGCCGCGTCCCGCACTGTGTCGG
This sequence comes from Arenicola marina, assembly GCA_964019135.1. Taxonomy (NCBI): domain Eukaryota; kingdom Metazoa; phylum Annelida; class Polychaeta; family Arenicolidae; genus Arenicola; species Arenicola marina. The sequence goes on from OZ025249.1 coordinate 10,593,704, forward strand.
CCGCGTCCCGCACTGTGTCGGGCGCGTCCCGCACTGTGTCGGCCGCGTCCAGCTCTGTGTCGGCCGCGTCCCGCACTGTGTCGGCCGCGTCGATGGGGGCTGAGGGCAGCGCGAATGTTTTATGCTTTATGCTTCATATCCAAGATCTATGTAAAACCCAGCAATGTACACTGACCAACGATGGATATTTAGGGAAGCCCGTTGGTGCCAAGGACATTACTTTCTTTATAGACAATTATCTGACGGAGGCCATTTAAATTTATCTGTGGCGGTCGCCAGATAATCTATAAATAAAGTAATGTCATCTCTGAGCTAGCGGCCTGAGCTTGCGGTCTGGGCTAGGCCTGGGTTGAGAGCCTGGGCTGGTGCCCTGGGCTAGCTGCCTGGGCAAGCAACCAGGGCTAGGCATCGACTAGCAGCCTGGGCTACCTTACTGTGCTAGGGACTTGGGCTAGGGGTCTGAGCTAGCAGCATGTGTTAATAGCCTGAGCTAGGCCTAGGCAGGGTCTAGGCAGGGCCTAGGCCCAGGACTGGGCCTAGGGTTCTAGGCTAGGGGCCAGGGCTACCGACATGGGCTACCGACCCGAGCTAGCCCAAGCCCCTAGCCCAGGCTGATGGCTCAGAGCCCTATCCCAGGCCCCTAGCCCAGATAATTATGTGGCGGCCGCGAGATAATTAAGTGGCGACCGTGAGATAATTGTGAGTGTTTCCATCGATTATGGCTATGCCTGTTAATCTCATAACGTGCTGTGCAGGAAAACCGAATGAATTATGCAAACTCACAGAGTCCGCTATGACAGAGTTTGTACATTTGTTTGTACATCCCGCTCCAGGGTCGTGCTTTGGTGCGGGAAATCCATATATATGAATGGCCAATATACGCTTTGCACAACTGGCGCTATCACTATTATGACGAGTATTAATTCAAGTTTATCTCACATATAGGTGCTGGGGATTAACATGCCTCCATGCTTGGTTGATTTGCTTCTGCATGCAACTGTCTAAGGTGAACATTAATATGTGAATTCGCTATTGTGAACCTCGTAAAATAAATAAAGTTTATATATATATAAAAAAAAAAATAAAAAAAAAACTAAAACTGTCCAAGTGAAATAATTGACGCCTGGCCTAATTGAGTCAGGTATACCGTGAGGGGTGGATAAAGACGGGAGAGGGGGTAAAACTAGCGTAGATCTGCACCCACCCCGAAATGAACCGTGCCCCTGTTAAAGTAAGCACAACATTTAATTTAAGCCACCCCCCCCCCCTGCATAAGATAGTAAGGCCACCACTACAAGGAAAACGGGGAGGCTAGGTAAAATGTATTAAAACATAGAAATATGTTTAAGTGGGGGACGACGATGGGGGAACTACAATAATAGTTATAAACGAATAATCAGATGATCCTTTACTGGCATAAATAAGCTTCCCGAATCCTCCGGCGGCAATCAGAGCAACGCGTAGCTCCCCTTCTGTAGGGCCAGAGTAACGCGTAGCTTCCCTTTCTGTAGGGTAAGAGCAACACGTATCTCCCCTTCTGTATGGTCAGAGCAACGCATAGCTCCCCTTCTGTATGGTCAGAGCAACGCATAGCTCCCCTTCTGTACAGCCAGGGCAGCGTATAGCTCCCCTTCTGTAGGGTCAGAGCAACGCGTAGCTCCCCTTCTGTAGGGTCAGAGCAACGCGTAGCTCCCCTTCTGTAGGGTCAAAGCAACGCGTAGCTCCCCTTCTGACGGTCTGTGCGCCATGATGAGGAGGACAATTGCGGCCGACGGGCGGGAAAAACTGCAACGTGTGGAGCATGAATACAAACAGCTGAGTCGCAGCCTCGGAAAACTCCGCAAGCAGCTGAAGAGGCTTCTAAAGACTTCTAAAATGCCGAGCGGCAGGTCGAGAATCTTGAAGAACAAACTGTGAGTATTTGCTACCTAATAATATATGTCATGATTCGCGAACGACAACATTTACGATCAGTCACTGTTTCTGATACCGTGCGTTGTTCAACACTACGGCCCCATATGAGAGTCAATGCTATTATTGATTTAATACATGAACATGTGATTTAATACATGTAGAACAAGCTGTTGCATTTTAAAACTACTATCAATAGGGCTTGTAAGCGGTCACAGAAAACGCACATTCACCTCTAAAAACAACCATTCTGGGTACAACGCGTTAGCGGGTTCCTATGCTACGGGCCTCAAACTAGACTCAGTGATGTTTTGGATATGAATGCACTGAGTGGAAAACGATATGGAGAAAGTGAATCAAAAGAAAGCAATAGTTCCCCATGGTTGGTATATATGGGGCGGTAAAGTGTCATGAACCCAAAACCGGTGAGCGCTGTCTGTGATGTCACTTACATACCCTAGTTAAGTATATTACCAATGTTCAATGGTTGTTAGGATGTAGTGTCTATATGTATGCTACTGTTACACAATGTCTCTGTGTACGTGTATATTGCTTCCACACGTTTGCAGGTATATCAGACGTATGGATGTAATTGGCACTTCATTTCAATAAACCCATTTGTTTCTACCGCTCCCAGTGAACACCATACAACATCGCTTCATATATAATATGATACGATTTCAGTATTATAATGGTGTCAAATAAGCATACGGGTTTTGATAGTACGTGTATTCATGATGGAGGTTGCGACAGCCCACTTCGCCGCAAGTCCCGATACCAGTTTACTGACACTAGGTCACTATCACCCATGATATCAGTTTACCGAGACTTGTACACAGAGGCAAAGGTAGGTCAATGTTACCCATTATATCAGTTTACTGAGACGTGTAGACAGAGGCGAAGGTAACTCACTATCACCCATGATATCAGTTTACCGAGACTTGTACACAGAGGCAAAGGTAGGTCAATGTTACCCATTATATCAGTTTACTGAGACGTGTAGACAGAGGCGAAGGTAACTCACTATCACCCATGATATCAGTTTACCGAGACTTGTACACAGAGGCAAAGGTAGGTCAATGTTACCCATTATATCAGTTTACTGAGACGTGTAGACAGAGGCGAAGGTAACTCACTATCACCCATGATATCAGTTTACCGAGACTTGTACACAGAGGCAAAGGTAGGTCAATGTTACCCATGATATTAGTTTACTGAGACGTGTACAGGGTGACGAAGGTATGTCACCATTACGCATGATACCAGTTTACTGAGACGTGTACAAAGAGGCGAAGGTAGGTCACTATCACCCATCATATCAGTTTACTGAGACTTGTACACAGAGGCGAAGGTCGGTCATTATCACCCATGATATCAGTTTACGGAGAGTTGTACACAGAGGCGAAGGTAGGTCAATATCACCCATGATATCAGTTTACTGAAACTTGTACACAGAGGCTAAGGTAGGTAACTATCACCCATGATATCAGTTTACTGAGACGTGTACACAGAGGCGAAGGTAACTCACTATTACCCATGATATCAGTTTACTGAGACTTGTAAACAGAGGCGAAGGTAGGTCACTATCACCCATGATATCAGTTTACTGAGACGTGTATACAGAGGCGAAGGTAGATCACTATCACCCATGATATCAGTTTACTGAGATTGTACACAGAAGCTATGGTAGGCCACTATCACCAATGATATCAGTGTACGGAGTCGTGTACACATAGGCCAAGTAGGTCACTATCACCCATTATATTTTTTTTATTTTTTTTTCCATTTCATCCGCAGCAGGTATCGAGTACAAATATTTCAAGGCACAGGCGTACAAATATACAAAAAACTATAAAACTGCTCATTCAAATATTGGTCTGAGTGGGCCCCACTTTCTATCAAATTTACACAAACTGGATCCCCCCTACTGTACCCAATACATCGCTCTGTGAAATAATTGGACTTTATAACCCTATGACATACTTGGAGGTTTGGTGTCTTCCCTTTCCATTTACATATGTAAATGTGTCTTTTTACAATAAGTATTAAGTGATTAAGTAAACTACTACACAGTGTGTCGGAAAGCCCGAAAATTATACTAATTATAGACAATAAAGGTGTTGTACTCACTTGTATATATGGTTCTAACCAATTAGCAAAAGCTATCCATACGCCCTTAACATACGGACAGTCCCAGAAGAGATGGGTGATGGATTCTGGGGCCTTATTACAAAATGTACAAACATCCGTTTCTCTCACTTTTCAAATAGACATTAGTCGTGATCACCCTATGTAATATCTCAAACTGGAAACTTCTAAGCTTTTCATTTATCCATGACCCATGATATCAGTTTACTGAGTCGTGTACAGTGAGGCGAAGGTAGGTCGCTCTCACCCATGATATCAGTTTACAGAAACGTGAATATAACTCACCTCTATTACCCGTGGTAACCGCTTACTAATCTGTGCTAATAATACTAGTTTACCACGACTTGAATTTAGGTCAGCTTCTCTTACCCATGATATCAGATTACTGGAACATGCAGACAAAAGTGTAGAGACTTTCGATTACCCGTGACGATTACCCGTGCGTATATTGTTATTGTGACGTAAACGCAGGATAGAAGTTCGGGTGCTTCTTTATTTGCTGATGACCTTTGCTTATTACTGATTTAGAAAATGTTGATGTGGACAGACTGTTTGTTTTACTTTGACACATTTGATGGACTCTACACACCCGACCTATTATATATTATACTTTGGGTAAAATCCGGGATACACCTATAAACTGTTGGGAATGACGTTCCAGAAATAAAGTGTCCGAAAGAATGTTTTCGAAAAGATAACTTTAGAAAGAAAGTTTTGAAAACCAAGTTTCGAAAACTAAGTTTGGAAAACCAAGTTTCGAAAACCAGGTTTCGAAAACCAAGTTTCGAAAACCAAGTTTCAAAAACCAAGTTTCGAGAACCAAGTTTCGAAATTATTTTTTCCCAATATATGGCGCCAACTTTGTTTTTAGAACATTGCCGCATGCACTAGGGAAATGTTCACCATATGTCTGGAACTTTGTCAGATGTCTCCTGGATTGGTATTATCGGGTCAGGAGTTACTATCTTGAGTAAAGAGGTACACCAGAGCAAACAGATTCTGCCATGGGTGAATTTTAAGACCAAAGCAAAGTTGAAGGCATCATACACACGTTAATGCATTGATTGAAGAAGTATGATCGATGATGGTGGACAGGTGGCAACAGGTCACGTGGGCGACGGTATTTTTTTGTAGTTATTCACATCTAAATATTTGCTTCCTCCAGGTTTCGGAAGGCTCAGTTTATGAAAGGGACCGCCTCTCTCCAGTTTAATTATCTTATTTAAAGAACATGTTCATGGCTGGCCGATCCGCGAACATCTGGCAGTGAATGTATCAACACCCCCTTCTTGTAGGTGGATGCTTCCTTAATAATCCCCAAAAATGTTGTTGGTCAGTGGCCTGTCAATAGTATAGCGTGTGTCTGTGATTTGATCGACATTGGTTTTTGCTCGCAGACTCGACATTCCGTTTCTGGAATGTGTCTGACGATACCGACGAGGAGGTCTTCAAGTATGATAGAGAGAGTGGCCAAGTGGTGCTCATGTTTTTTGGCACACAGAAACTAAATATCTAAGTGCAGAACCTTGACTACATAATATACATACATGGTAGCCGACCAGGTGCCATAATTTAGATATATAATGTATACACTGTATAATCATTGCATGGACCCAATAATACAACGAGGCCAACGATATATGTATAATCTCATCAATAATGTGTCATCCCGAATCCAGTCATATGACATAGATGGAATGTAAGGTATAAAAGACCTGTCTGAATACCGCCCCCACAGGTGATGTTTCACGACCTCGGAGACCGCTGCGGATACAGCATCTACGTCGATGGTACAGACGTCGCCCGCTGCGTGGCGTTCGGGTCGCCTAGCCCCACCTCGGGTCGTCAGCGCCACCGAGACTCCAGCGCGGCCTCGCGGACGGTGTCCCACCTCAACTTCCGGCAGTGCAGCACGCAGGTCATCCGCCGCATGGACCAAGGCAGCTACATCTACGTCAAGGGACTCTACCAGAACAGAACCCTGGTGGCCACGCCCACTCTCACCTTCTGGCAAATTGCCAAACTGGGATGATAGAACCACCGAGTCTTGTGTAGACTGGGACTCATGTAAATGCGCCTGGCTTTTGCCATGGCAACATGGCCATGATTGGTGGTCGATAGCCGCTTTCGGTAGAACACAATTCTGCAGTTGTTTTTATGGTATTTTGGGGACTTTCTAGTAAACAGTAACTGGTTATGTGCACTACTGTTCCTCTGCAGAAGTTTCCTGTAGGATGTAGGATAGATCACAAACATTTAAAAGTGTAAAATCGGCTATTGCATAAGATATTTGTGATGCGTCACGCGTATGCGTATTATTATATACTAGAATAGATGTACTGCGATAGAAGAGATACATTGATGCAGCAGATATACTGATGCCAGAAGTTTCGCAAATAAATATGAAGTAAAATGCTCTGGCTTGTCATCCAATTGTTTTCAATTAAGGTAATTCACATGTATGTACAGATTGAAAACTTGTTCCACAGGGAACTCCTCAAATTAGATCTAGGAGTTCATCACTTGTAAGTGCCTTCCCCACAGACAAAGGGGATAAGGGATATGGGTTTTTGACTTTGACTTTGAGTGAGGTGTGACGTTAGCCTCTTTCCAACACATGGGACAGACATTCACATAACAACCGATTACTGACGCCAGGACGTCCCTTGTATTTGTTGACATTCAGACCTTTTACTACTGTTGGGTTCCCAGATCTCGAATAAATTTCTTCCCATGTTATGAGGAATTTTAATCAAAAGATGCATCCCCGGTTCACGAAGTTTGAATGACACCCCTGGGGCCCCCCCCTCCCCCACCCACCATCATCTAGATCCTACCCTGCGTCAGACGTGCATATTTCATCAATGGACGTCCGGGAGTCCCTATGAAATTGGCAAGATCAGCCTTCAACAATATACTCTTTGCCGGTTAGATTATTGATTAGTGACAGTAGATCACGGAGGTGGATAAATTAATGTGAATCACGGTTATTTAATATTAAAGGCCATCGCCTAGGTCACAACTCACATTTTTACAAACAAATCGTAGTGCCGCAACCTTTCCGTCTATAATATTAGGTTTTTCAAAATATAAAGCAGTGTAGACAATATTGGCCAAAAAACCCTTGAGGTCCACAAAACACCCGATGGGAACTTATGACGTTACAGACGGGCACGCGACGCACGGATAATTAGATAACTGCTGTGATGCTATGCCTGAATAATCAGTGAGTTAAAAGGAAACTATAGGGATAAAATTATGACGATTTTATTTCATCAAGTGGACAATAAAGCTTCTTTTCCAAATGATTTATTACATTCATGCCCCTCCTGACTCTGTATGCCCAAAAATGACCCATCCCCCAGCCCACAATTTTCGTCGCCAAAAACCCGAGATGGAGTTTAACATTCCAAGTTTATAATGAATAAAAATCCGGAGGGTAGGCTAATACCCATTCCCAGTTTACGATAATTAGTTTTTCCCGACCCTTCCAGGATAAATCATTTTGTTCAATCCAATTTACGGTGAATTATTTGCCTCATTCACAGTTCAGGTTGAAAAGCCCGTTCCCGTGGAACGGAAATAGTCCTGCCCCCCCCCCCCTCCGATCTAAAGGACTGGCACCCGTTCTGGGGCTGCAGGGTGGGGGCAGCGTCGGATCCAGATATGCTGGAAAAGACCGAAGCCTCTTTGGTCGACGAAATGAGAAGGGTAACACTTGGCGCCTCATAAAAAAAGGAGGTGGTGATGGTGGTGGTTGGGGTGTGAGACTGATACCGCAATCCAACTAGTTCCAGAGTGAAAAGTGACGCACGCAGTGGTAGACTGGCCCTGTCTGATTGTTGACCACCATACAGCGACAGATGAGAACTGGGGCTACTATACGATGCGGGTTCGTGTCAGTGCTTGAGTTTTTGTGGCCAAGGCGGTAGGCCCATTTAAACAGTGATATTAAACTCTGGTAGCTATAACCGTACCGGCCACAATCGTTAGTCGTAAAAGTGCCCCACAGGCCCATTAATAACTAGTTGTTCTGCGCTATCCATGTAATCACCAGTTTCCCGTGGTCCATGTTCTATATTTCTGTTGTTTTACATCGCCAATCGGGGTAGCAAGTGGAACAATTAACTTTTACATTTAGAACCGCCATATTGAAGTTAAAAATGGGGGCCGTATGGCACATATCTACCTACTGTTTTGCCCAGTCTGCGACAGATAAGTGCAATGGTATGAGCGTGAAAGGGGTTGGTTGATAAAACCAGAGATATAGTACGACAATAATCGTATATCGTTGATTAGCGGTCGGCCCTTCACCACTCCTCGAGTCCGTCGAGCAGAAACAATAATCGTATATGGTTGATTAGTGGTCGGCCCTTCACCACTCCTCGAGTCCGGTAAACCACAAAACAATAAGAACGACGATAATCCTTCATCGATTATAAGACAAATTCACACTTTAAATATTCACTTTCTGTTTAATCGTTTTATTTGAAAAATAAAGCATCAAGCTAGCTTCACATAAAAGCATAGCACTTACGTCAGTGGAGTATGAATATACTATATATAACGTTATTTAACATGAACAAGTTTCAGTACTGTAAAGTTAACAGCGCATGCCTCATTAAAATCGATTCGCTCTGTTCCACACAAGTCCCATCACTCGCTACAGTCATTATGCTAATGCCTATATAAGGGGTCTGGAACGGATAAATGGCGACAGGCAACACAGGCATATTTGAAAAATCGACGTTCGACATTGACCCCCTAAATTCAGACACTGACGGTCTGCAAACGGGATATCGACACTGAACATTTGGAAAATCGACACTGGACCCCCCTTCCAGACCCCTTCCAGTTTTATGGGAACAGCAATAATTATAACAGAAAAAATGTACGTAGTTAATCGCAAACGTGAAGTACCTTATCATTGTAAATACTTTACATGCAAGTTCCTAATTCGAAAGAAATGAATATTGCAAAACAATAGCCTTGATGTTCGTATATGATCAAAAAGTGATTCATGATGTAAGCGCAGCACACATATGGGATATATGGTGAAACTAATCCAATACAATGTAACTATAGACACCTCTACTTAATAACATTTCAGATACAATAAGCAAAATTTCAGATACAGTTCGATGTACAACTCCCCCTATATATGTTATAGCTGGTGTTATAGTGGTACAACCCCCATTTCAGAACCGCCATTTTTAGGGCTATTTGGAGGGCTTTGGGATCTAAATTTGAATCTTAGTGTGACAGGTCACACCATTAAGACCTCCAAATGATTTAGAGATGGTCGTTGAAATCACCCAAGGGGCGGGGAGGGACAGAGCATCGCTACTTGAGGCGGATCCAGGATTTATTATGTAAATGTTCGAACTGTATCCAAACTTGTGACACTTGTATTTTCTGATAAATGTGATAAGACCAGATCTACAAACCGTTGGGGGACTACGCTCATATTCTCCTCAACCACAAATGTCACATTCACATTAGCTGGTTTATCAGACAGTGTTCGCACATAAGATACATCTTACAATTTAGGTCAGGCTCGATCCTATATTGGGTATTATAGATTATATAAAATACATCGCAATGCCAAGGATACATAAGCGTGCATAGGTTGAATATTAACGACCCCATACATCCCCTTTATAATATATTAACCAAAGATTAGCGAACTAAAATGGAGACATAAAATGTACAGCTCGGTCCCCGTAATGAAGTGCGTATCATGCCCGTTCAAGGACAACCAACTATTTTCTCCAAACCACCCGACACTCCACCATAGAATGCAATATAAAATGCATTGACACCTTCTTATATATCGTTGATTAGTGGCCGGCCCTTCATCACCTTTTACCACTGCTCCTGAGTCCGCCGAACCACAAACCATGAAGCGCGACAATAATCCTTCATCGATTGTAAGACAAAACATTCACACGTCAGATATTCACTTCCTGTTTAATCGCTGTATTTCCAAAATAAAGCCTCAAGCTGGTTTCACATAAAAGCATAGCACGTACGTCAGTGGAGTATGAATATACTATATATGTGGTTATTGAACGTGAACAAGTTTCAGTATTGTAAAGTTAACAGCGCATACCTCGCTATAATGAATTCCCTCTGTTTCACACAAATCCTATCACTTGCTACAATCATTATCCTAAAGCCTATATAAGGGGTCTGGAACGGGTAAATGGCGACACGTGACACAGGCATATTTGAAAAATCCGCGTTCGACATTGACCCCCTAAATTCTGACTCTGAGGCTCTGCAAAAGCGACATCGACACCGATAGTTGCATTTCAGAAAAAAACGACACTAAAGCCAAAAAGAACTAATAAATTTACGTAATTAATCACAAACGTGGAGAACCATATTATTGTAAATACTTTACATACAAGTTCCCAATTCGAAAGAAATGAACGTTGCCAAACAATAGCCTTGATGCTCGCATATGATCGAAAAGTGATTCATGATGTAAACGCAGCACACATATGGGATAATTGAAGCTTATCCAATGCTATGTAACTATCTAGACATCTACTTAAAAACTTGTTATATACAATGAACAACATTTTAGATACAGTGCGATGTACAAGTCCCCTTATATATGTTATAGCTGGTGTTATAGTGGTACAACCCCCATTTCAGACCCGCCATTTCTGGATTATTCTGGAGGGGCTGTGGGACCTAAATTTGACTCATAGTGTGACAGGTCACACCATTAGGACCTTTAAATGATTTAGAGATGGTCGTTGATGTCACCCAAGGGGCGGGGAGGGACAGAGCATCGCTACTTGAGGCGGATCCAGGATTTATTATGTAAATGTTTGAACTGTATCCAAACTTGTGACACTTATATTTTACGATAAATGTGATAAGACCAGATCTACAAACCGTTGGGTGATTACGCTCATACTCTCCTCCACCACAAATGTCACATTCACATTCGCTGCTTTATCAGACAGTGTTGGCACATAAAGTACACGTTACAATTTACGTCAGGCTCCTATATTGGGTATTGTAGATTATATAAAATACATCGCAATGCCAAGGATACATAAGGATACATATATGTTGAATATTAACGACCCCATACATCCCCTTTCAAATATATTAATCAAAGATTAGCAAACTAAAATGGAGACATAAAATGTACAGCTCGGTCCTCGTAATGAAGTGCGTATCATGCCCGTTCAAGGACAACCAATTATTTTCTCCTAACCACCCGACACTCCACCATAGAATACAATATAAAATGTATTGAAACCTTCTTACATATCGTTGATTAGTGGTCGGCTTTCCATCATCCTACACGAATTCTCCCGAGACCGTCGAGCGCTACTGTCAATCAATGTTTTCGTATGTGTCGAATTTGCCCTGATATTCAGCAGCTAGGTCGTGAAGGACTGCATACTGGTGCTGGAAGAGAAATAACGCATTTAAATATTGTGTAAATGTCCAACGCTTTCGTGCTATATATTTGGACCGAGATCCCCTCGCATCTTCCAAAAAGAGGCTGTTATGTCTCAAATCCAGGGTATTATGAATATGACTATATTTGTCAATATTTCCCCCTCCCAATCAATCCCTTCTCGCCAGTCAACGCGCTATTTTCTGTTCTTTAACGTGTTACATGTCACGTATTTCGTTGAGCGAAATTTGTAATATGCATAAGGAGTCTAGTTCTGTCCGTCTATTACCTCGAATTCTTTCTGTTCATGGTAATATTGCACGTCACGATCAGCCAAGCGCCTATTCTGCCATTGATCGTGTGAGCGTGGCAGATAGCATCACCATTCAACTCCCGCGACTACCAGTTATTCCACTTTGCCCTTCTATCCCGACAACAGCCTACAGGGGTCGCCCACATTGTGGAGGCTTTGGCACCCCAGTAACAACCCCCTCCTCTTAGGATTAGGAACAGACCATTTGATAACCAGGTCGGAATCGCTTTTCGGATTCTTGAGATGGCTTGATTTGTGTATTTTTGTATGTGCAAAATGTATTCAGTTTAATAATACGAGGGCAGAACAACATGTCCATATGAACCCTTTACCCCTGACCTACCAAGTCCTGCAGGAACTCTCGCCGACTGGTCGCGATACTTCTGGCCGCCAACGCGACGTCAACTTCTCCGTATGACTTCATGGCTCCGATCACGTGATCCAGGGCGCAGAAGACGCCGCATCGAGTGGCGCCGTCACTGAAATACACGAGGAGACTAGAACGAGGCGGTGAGGGGACAGCTGGTCGAGGGGTGGGTGTGTCTGCTTTAAAAGCCTTTATATACAACACTGATATACAAATATTCTGCTGTAAATATATATAAATTTACAGATAGATAGACGGGCTGGGTCGGGTGGCGCTGTCTGTAGACCTGGCCTCAGACACAACTTACAGACAGTGGACCAGGACAGGCTGGGTCTGGTGGCGTTGTCCGTAGACCACGGCCTCAGACACTACTTACAGACAGTGGACCAGGACGGGCTGGGTCGGGTGGCGCTGTCCGCAGACCTCGGCCTCAGACACTACTTACAGACAGTGGACCAGGACGGGCTGGGTCGGGTGGCGCTGTCTGTAGACCCCGGCCTCAGATACTACTTACAGACAGTGGACCAGGACGGGCTGGGTCGGGTGGCGCTGTCCGCAGACCTCGGCCTCAGACACTACTTACAGACAGTGGACCAGGACGGGCTGGGTCGGGTGGCGCTGTCTGTAGACCCCGGCCTCAGATACTACTTACAGACAGTGGACCAGGAGGGGCTGGGTCGGGTGGCGCTGTCCGCAGACCTCGGCCTCAGACACTACTTACAGACAGTGGACCAGGACAGGCTGGGTCGGGCGGCGCTGTCCGTAGGCCTCGGCCTCAGACACTACTTACAGACAGTGGACCAGGACGGGCTGGGTCGGGTGACGCTGTCCATAGACCACGGCCTCAGACATTACTTACAGACAGTGGACCAGGACGGGCTGGGTCGGGTGGCGCTGTCTGCAGACCGCATCCTCAGACACTACTTACAGAGAGTGGACCAGGACGGGCTGGGTCGGGTGGCGCTGTGTGTAGACCACGGCCTCAGACATTACTTACAGAGAGTGGACCAGGACGGGGGTCGGGTGGCGCTGTCGGTACACCACGGCCTTAGACACTACTTCCAGACAGTGGGCCGGGGCAGGCTCAGACCACGGCCTCAGACACTACTTACAGACAGTGGACCAGGACGGGCTGGGTCGGGTGGCGCTGTCTGTAGACCGCATCCTCAGACACTACTTACCGACAGTGGACCAGGACAGGCTAGGTCGGGTGGCGCTGTCTGTAGACCACGGCCTCAGACATTACTTCCAGACAGTGGACCAGGACGGGCTGGGTCGGGTGGCGCTGTCCATAGACCATGGCCTCAGACACTACTTACAGACAGTGGACCAGGACGGGCTGGGTCGGGTGACGCTATCTGTAGACCACGGCTTCAGACACTACTTACAGACAGTGTACGAGGACGGGCTGGGTCGGGTGGCGCTGCGAACAAGCCCTGGCCGCTTCGTGTAGTTCCAGGAGAGCGTTCAGGGTCTCCCTGCTGGGTGTAGCATCCTGCCACGTCCGCAGTCGATACTGCCGCACCCTGACACTCTCGACGTCGCGCTGCCGTGCAATAACAATATAATAGGTTTGAATGGAATGGCCCCATAGACTTACCGATAGACTTAAACCTTGGAGCTTTGAGAGATAAACGGCTCATCATGTCGTTAATTATACGGAAGCACAGTTAACTGCGTTTTTAAAATAATCCAATTTTCTAATGCTGTGCGTTCTTTAAAATTCACAGGTCATTTGCCACTCTAATTTTCCCAATGAGTTCTTACCGTCGCCAGTTTGACCTCGAAGTCATTGACCTCCCAATGCATGTGACTGGACTGGTCTTGCAGGCTGACCTCCAAAGGGCCGTGTGTGACCTTGTCACGTCTCGGCCAGTAACAAGGGGTGTCCTAGAGAAATATTATCTAGGTCACGTAACGCGTTTAGTTACTGTTTGGATTGTGTCGAGTACCAAGCTGATAGGCGAGTCTGGTTTAATTTACTTCACGCGTCTGATATGTTTCGGTCCAAAGTTAAGTCCAGTCTTTGGACATCAACCGCAACATCACAATGTTTTGTTAACTTGCCCCAACTTTACAACTAAAGATTCTGCCACCACTTGAGAGCCGGTCTTCAGATACAGAGACGCACGTAGAGACGTACTAACCACGTCATTCGCGTCGTTCAGCATGACGATCACACTGCAGTTCATGTCGTAAACTAATCTCCAGAAGTCTACCATCGTGTCCGCTAGAGGCGCCTGGGTCGCAATGAAGGCACGATCCAGTCTGAAGCCCTGAAACACCACGATGCAACATACTCTTCATTTAACATGCTTCACAATCAAAAAACTATTGATAACATATATCATGTCACACTGGTATCTCAGTAACTATATCCTTGCAAGAAGTATGTGTCCCCTTACAAAGACTTTGGGACAAGACTTCATCAATCGCTTATAATCTTCAGCAAATTTTTATAAAATAAGTTAATTGTAATGATCACCGTTACATATGACTGGTGACATTAACGACTATGATACCTCCGGAAAGAATCACCTGGCGATTGTTTCAAACCTTCTATGAAACTGTCATGCAATGTAACTGGCAAGATGTGTTAAGACATAAGGAAGGAAAAAACCATAGCAAATGTAGTAAACTTAAAACGTGAAACATACAATGATCAAAAATATAGATGAGATAATAGTTTAATAATAGCACCAACACTCGGCAGCAGGCGGCATCTGGATGGCACTTTAGTAACTCAAGATCAAGTGATTTACCTTGACAAACACAGCGTCGATGTGGTCGTTTCCCTTCTTGTAGTTGGCTGCAAGGTACGGACCGGACTGTTCGTCTGACAAACAAAATAACCCAATGGGACCATATGTAGTAGTATTACAGATTATATAATAATAATAATAATAATAATAATAATAATAATAATAATAATAGCTCCCTGTCGGACGTTATGGCGTGATAATGAACTGGGAGAATACTGTTCTGATATTAAGTCTATTTTCTAGGGTAACACAGCTGAAAATATATCCTTGCCGAAATTATCACGTTTGCTGACAGACTTCAGTTCCTGTGCAGGTTGAGCTCCTATCAGCTCGCGCAGTTTCTGAAAGGTATGGTAAACGTTATTAATAAGTGCCAATATCCGTTTTGCTGCCACAAAGTCTTCTGGTTAACATGGGAAATGGAGGTAGGGCGTTCATGGCAGTCATGTTTAGGTCAATATAAGATTGTTCGGCAAGCTAGTTGATACAAACCATGACATCGACACAGCTTACTTGCCCCTCATGCCTTCAATGTACCTCAAAGCGCGATATCGTGGAGCCAAACACGGAAAGTGGCCCAGTAAAATTCCAATCCTTCGTGGATGTTTACGATTCGTTTTGATAAATCTGCTAAGTGCGGAAAGCCAACATATTGTAGGTCAGTAAATAAATAATAAAATAAATATGATGCATTGACTGCTACTAATTTATAACTGTGGTCGATCTTAATTCTCTACTTACGGTGAACTGATGTTGTAGCTCAGAGTAACCATCCGGTCCTTGTTTGACGAGGCTGCTGTACCCCACTTTAAAGTTGTCGCAAGACAACACCGTCCAACCAATCTTCACCTGATCCATCAAAGCTTCGTGCAGGAAGACAAACTGCACCTTTACCGGGATAGAACCATGAATATTGTATTATCTGTACCCACATAAAAATATAGAAAAGGTGCAAATCTAATCTAAATTGCATTTATGACACAAAAATTTGATTTTCGTATGCAGGGAAATACTAATATTCTATATACTTGCCGAAGGGAACCTATCGGTTGACTTTCGAAATACTACTTCTCAAAAACTTCTAAAAACCAAACGTTATGCTTATTCATCTTCACTTTAATTCCCTATGTGCGACACTAAGCTGTAAATGCATCAATTTTCTTCTGACGTCTACTGACTGAATCGACGAATTGGTATAAATCGACTGCATGTAATACAATAAGCACTTGAGAATTATTCTCAACGTGCAGAGAAGGCGGTCGCAACCGCCTTCTCTGCACGCATCGACTAATTGACTTAAATAAATGACTCAGCTTAAGCCCCGATCTAGTTGTAGTGCAGTGTTTACAAAGACCGTTTGCCGTTTGTGCACAACATAATGTTTTTGTTGACATTAATTTCCAAAAAAATACTATGATGTTACCAGGCATTCTCTGGTTTATGAGTCTACAAAAATGATGTGCATGAGGTATCTGTGTGGCTAGAAACATTATATGATGCTAACTTGTCAATGAACTCACTCATATGTGGCGGATGAAACGTCTATGGGCCAAACATGAGGTAATCGGAATCAGGAATCGTAATCGATTATCGTAGGCAATATTATTTTCAGAGCAGTGCATGAAATACGTATACGAAAATCGGCTTGCCACGATTCAAAAGTGGCAGCAATGTTAGACAGTCTTTCAAGTCCGACTTGGTATCGACGCTGTATGTAATTGTTATTGAAATCACGATTGCCATAACATATTATCGTGGTCGATTATTTTCATATTTCGTCTAATCGTAATCGTCAAATTTCCATTTGATCATAATTGCAATCGATTACATTTACGATGTAACGAAGCCATAGCCCTACCAGTGTCTGGACCATCTTGGTTACGATGTAACGAAGCCATAGCCCTACCAGTGTCTGGACCATCCTGGTTCGCTGGCTGCGCAGTTCTCGGACCAAGCGCTGAATGTTCACTTGCCCTTCGACCTCAGCCTCCCTCAGCAGGTAGTCCAGGGCGATGAAGGTGCCCGTCTGGTATACGCCGGCGCTAGGAATGATGCCAATGATGGGTTCATATAAATAAATAATTGCCATGGAATATAAATGTATTTAATTACAATGCTGATCTAGAGTTTCAAAACCCCTTGCCTCGCAAGTCGATCCTTCGTCCATCCCGTGCATTTCCTTCATCTCGTCACATTGACGGATTTATGGAAGCGCGTTTTGTTACTTACCTACAGTGGACGATCAGCGGAGCCGATTCCTTGTGACAGCTTTGGATGCGTTTCAAGAAGGCGATCAGAGCAAACCTGGACGTTGGTCGCTGCTTGTCGGGCCATGTAAGGTACTGGAAGTGCTCGATCCTCCGCTCGCCATAGTCCTAAACACACGCTACAATTATCGTATAGGCCCAAACAACATTTAGTAGCTAATTCCGAATATTAGTTTTACTAACATTTTACATTGGCATATCTCACACAACTAAATGAATAACCAATATATTAGTTAACCCATTTAATTTGTATAATACAATTATACAAATGAACAATATTCTCATGCCGGCCTCTGCCCAATAAGGCATCATTAAATATAATCATGATCCAGCTTCGTAAGACGAAAACCCTAGAAAGTCATTAACTCTCTTACTCCTTTTTTCGTCACCAGCACAAGTTTGGTGTAATCTGCGAAGGTCTCAGTTTCCCTTAGGGTGACCTTGATGGAGCCAAACGACGTCGTTTCACCCAGCTCTTCCGGCCAATAGCAATGGGAATTGCGCTTCACGGAAAAAACACTTATTAGACTATTTATAAATAACCCAGAGCGAATATTGACTGTATAATTCGTTTGCCTTTCGCTGTTAAATACCGTAAGTGGAAACTGCGGGATGCACAGACAATGATTAAAATATTGTTCCATTCTTCGTCCTACCGACAATACAACCATCCATCCTAAGCTCCATAGCCCCTAACAAATATTTGATAGTTACCTTGCTGTTCTCCATAAGAGGCGTCAACATGACGATGATACTGGATTTAAGCTGCCATATCATGTCCCAAAAGTCGTTAGTCGTCTCCGGTTTAGGACCTGTGAACCAAATTACGACCCAGTGAGATGACAAGGACCGTATAACAGCTTACAGGTGCCGCCATTGGAGCTGATAATGCGTGTGGTTTAGGACAATATCTGAAATGTTACTTCAAACAATACTTCTTGGCAGCTTAAAAAATACTCTCGTTGCCTTCTCACTGACGAATTGTTAATATCCTCTTCTGATCTTATTAACAATTTAAAACAAAGAAACTGAAGTTGATGGGGATGATCTCCTAAATATGACCTAGCTGCAATGATACTCGTCTTTACACCGATTACATTCCGACTGTTGCGAGTGAGCCTGGGGTTTAGTACCCATTGCCAGTAGGCTACGGAAGCTGTGCTTTAAAGCTATTTCCATTACACGTACCTTGAGTTGCGACATAGAATTTCTCTCGGTCTGGGTAACCCTACACAGAACAGAATAACAAGACAGATTTAACGCCATAGTATCATTGCACAGCGTTACTCGTTTACTTGAATACTGGCTAGCCGGGTACTCTAAACGCTATCTTGACCGCTAGGCGTTACAATAAATGTTTTCCAGTATTTCGCATCTAATCTAAGCTCATCTTCGGTTTGTTTTTACATTTTGCCTTTTTGGGTTTTAGCTCAGTTACCTTCCGTGGAACTCTTGGGCATCCATTGAACTGTTACAATACGTTTGAAAGTTCGTGTTGAATTCGCACTGTATTGCACTACACACGGGGCAATTACCTTGATGTAGCTGGCGTTGATGTATCCGTCTCCTTTCGAACCTTGCAGAATGACGCGACTATGGTCAACTGTAAGCAAAGCCACACGTAGTGTTGCAGACTGCTTTCTTACTGAATCGACAGAATTAGTCAGTCATTGATTGATATTTACTATTCTGTTAAATAAAGACACTCAAAAATAAACAAATCTAGCTTGAAAGGTGCTACGTACATGCAATAATATTCTTGAATCGATTCTTGGTGACGTTTTCCTCTTTTGAACCAATGTTACATGTCGCCGTTTCCTTTCCATATAACATCTGGAGTTAAAACATATGTAAAAACTGTAGATATAGATATTTCCTTACGTGACGAGAAGTGTCGTAATTAATTAAGTTAACGCATTTTATCTGTTAGTAAAAAGTTTATAAATTCCATATTCTTACACTACCATATTGCTAAGTTATAATGATCCGACATGAGCCTATATAATATAGAGAAAACCAAATTGCAGAATTTGAGTTTAACATAATATTTATATAACAACATCATGGCAAATCATGCGATATTCGGCAGATCCCCACGTGTGACTTAATGTCCTATCAGTTGGCAACAATGCCGATAATGAGAACTGGCTTCACCTTGTACAATTTGTCGAAACCGTCCTTCTCCTGACTAAGTCGTGTGTAGATCTGTTCTAGCTTGCTGAGGGGGATATCTTCGGGGATGTTATCACTGTCTACTTCATTCTCGAACAGAAGGTTCTCGTAGGTTGTTTCTACCACTGGGCGGCGGTGACTGGCAACCGGTTCTCCATCAGCAGCATCGACATACGTCTCCGGGTCTTCGGTGAAATCTGCATTGGCAACCAGGCCATTCCTTGTATTTGGAGGCAACTTCAGGCTCTTTAAACCTGAACAAGTAGTGGCTTATTAACAAAAAATTGTGGGCATGCAGAGACGTAAGCTTGATTTATATTTAAATATGCAAAAAAGAACCTCATCAAGTTAATGAGGCAGTTGATGTGATGTGGTCCATTGGCATTTACTCACAGTCAGATCGATATGAGGTTGCCTGGTAATCATTATAGGTTATTGAAAGCGATATCCAAGTAAAGCGCTCTCTTTGAGTCCGCCCCCCCCCCGCTGCTGACAATGTCTTTCTTAGTTGTCTGCTGCGTCAGCTTACCTTACGACGATTGGAGTACTTCATGGATATTTTCGCGCATCATATTCCACAAAGTCGACAGATATATGCATTACGCCATTGCCATTGCATACCTTACTTCACGGTACTACGTAATGCTGTCACTCCTCTGCATGTATTTGTGGGGAATCTCGGGTGAACCGCAACCGTGAGTCATTCATTTACCTGTAGTGATCTCATTCATTTACCTGTAGTGATCTCATTCATTTACCTGTAGTGATCTCATTCATTTACCTGTAGTGATCTCATTCATTTACCTGTAGTGATCTCATTCATTTACCTGTAGTGATCTCATTCATTTACCTGTAGTGATCTCATTCATTTACCTGTAGTGATCTCCCCGAACACTTATTTCTTTACCTGGGTTCCTTCTATGCGGCGTCCTCTCCTTGGATTCTGCATCACTGTCCTTTGCTCGTTTATATCTTCTCCGCATACTTTAATCACATGGAAAACAAAACAATGACATCTGCAAATTCATGTACTTTAATTTCCATGCTCGGCCAGGCTTTGAGTGCGAAACTAACCCTAGTTACCCAAAGTGGGCGTTGTGAAAGCCGATATAGGCAATATATGTATAGGGGGACTGATTAACAAGAGGTTAGTTTGTTCTTTGGAAGCGTCTTACTATACTGACCATAAAATAGCCAACAGAATACTCAGGGCGAAAATGAGCATGACGGCCGCATTCACTCCGCCAATCACAGAGCCAGACACTGTGAAGAAGGAATATAAGGATGTATAAATACACATCTCAGTATAATTACTAACTGACCTCGCCTAATAACATACAATTTTCTACAATGACATTATCCATGTCATTATAAGTAGAATCATACTTTGAACAAATGGCCATTAACAAACAATGCCGTTGCTATAACATGAATAAGATATTGATTGAGATTCATTGTGGTATGTCAAACAATTGTTCAGAAGAGATTAAATAACGTACCCTGCCCACCGGAACAAGCCTTATCGACGTAGCAACACTGGGTTCTTTGGGACATTCCCGGACATTGCCGACCTCCGTGTTGTGGTGCCGGGTTGCTGCAGCTCCTAGAGGATGTCAAGTTTCCAGAACCGCAACGGGTGGAGCATTCACTCCATGGCGACCACTCCGACCACCCACCGTCAACTGTAACCACACGTAGTCACGTTAAAATATACGTTGTGGAGCTTTCACTCCATTGGCACAACACAGACCACCCACCGTCCACTGTAACGGCACGTAAATTTAGTGACGTTAAAATACACCTGGTGGAGTATTCACTCCATGGCGACCACCCCGACGACCCACCGTTCACTGTCATGCACCATACGTTTCCATCTTAGCAAACAACACATGTCACAGTATTGACATTGGTCGACAGATGAGCTCAGAAACCTTGATGCGTACTCTATATTACTTACAGCACTAAGGACAGAAATAATGAAAATAACCAACTTGGAAAAAACAATCTGAAGAAATTCCAAAGTGAAAGATGGAAATAACAATCCAAACCTGGCGGTAAAGTGACGTCAATGGCCTGTTTGACCGTGCTCTGCAAACCGTTATTGTTGGCAACGGTCAAGGTCACTTGGTATCCGCCATTTGCAGTTGGCTCAAATATGTGGCTCTGATCGTCTAGGACCACTTCCAATGCGTGCAATGTCTCATGTTTGTATGAGATGTGATAACTCTTGATAGAGTCGCAGCCACTATCAGCATCATCCTGAAATGTGGAGGTTGATAACTTCATTAGTTATGGTGGAAATAGCAAGTAATGGATTGTAACAAAAGAATATCACTTGAATTAGTGGTGTATTTTTCATGATATGACCGACTTACGTAACGACACTAATTGTTTAAACGCAACCTTTGCATCATAACTATGTGGTACAGAAACCACGTGCGTGATAAGCGATATTAGGTGACGTACAATGGGTATCCACGTGATATTGACGATCGCCCTCAACGCATTGTCCTGTCCGCGCACGTTGTGTTGCGTGACTTCGACCGTCGGCTTTTGGGGCTCTGAAGAAACCAGAGGGATGAAGCTGGTAGACATGCACCATGTGTCCTGCAAGGTAGTGCCGGTCTGTTCATACCACCGCTTTCTCTATGTGATATACCCGGCGCCTAGCAACCGCATTTAGAGTCAACACATGTTTAAAACTAAAACAGGAACAATGCGGCTGCTAGTGCTGAGAGTGCTGAGGAGAGCCCTTCTGCAGCGTGGGTGGTGGGAGGGACGCAAGCCAGATAAATGCAGTTTAGGGGCGAGATCAATTTGCGAAAAAATTGTTCTCATTTGAATCAATCTTTTAAATATATAAACCGTACCCACGCGTACAGCACAAATAGAGTACCGCCCTCTAGTGAGCCATTTCATAGCTCACTTATGAATTGTGCGTCCATCTGGTGAGGTTATGGAAAGACCATTTGATATCCAGGGAGGGGGGTGGGGGGATTTTTGGATGGTTCTGAATCTTGCTTTGCAAAAATGTGGCTTTGCCTGTCAGTGAAATAAAATGTTAATCCTGCCCTCGTACTGTTTAACTGAACGCATTTTGCGGATCAAAAAAACAAATCAATCCATCAAAAGAACCCCCAAAACCATTCTGCCCCCCCCCCCGAAAACCAAAATGCAGGCACCTCGTCGAACCCAACTACTTTTCTGGGCCTCCTCCCAAAACCCATAGTCTGTCCCTCACAACAGCGCGACGAGAAGAATCGGTCTGGTGTAGACAGGTTTCAAACCGTCTTTTACCTCCAAAACTATGTCAGGATCTAAGTTAACTTGTAACATACTATGGCCTGATCTGTCATTGTGACCTTTGAGCCTCCAGCTGTGAAGCAAGAAGTGGTTTTCAGCCATATTTACCATTATTTTCGAAGTAAATACAGATCTAGTAGAAATAGTTTTGTTAAATGCAAATATTAACCTAACTTTGCAACATCTTATGCAGAATTTCGAAATTTGCGCCAAATATCATTATCAATAACTTTAATGAAATACAAGCCTCTACCCTAGTCAGGGCGGATGTTCGTTTTCCTACCAAACACTGAATAAGAGTTGCTTACCTATACACAGCGTTTTTCCGACAGTCGCTGGACCAAGCCCATCCGTCCACTCGGTCACATTGCCATGGTGACGGTAGAATTGCAATGTGATGTTGTACAGCGTGTTGTACTTCAGCTCCGTCACGTTAAAGACCCGCTCAGCATCCGAGGAGTAAGCCATGTTGGTTACACGTGTCCACGAGTTGGAGATCTGTTCGTCCAGTGTCCTTATGGAAAAGCCGTAATGAGACTCCAGACCAGCCGTCACTCTGGGGAGCGGCGACCACTGCAATCTCAGCCAGGTGGCACCAGTGTCTGTCATCTCGATTTTCAGCGACGATGGTTGTATGTTATCTGTTTTCGTTAAGAGCAAGATTAAGATTCAGTAGTTAATACTAAAATGTGAAAAAACCCTGGCGGAAATATATTCGAATGCCCAGTGAAGTTCGAGCATGCAATCAATTATATCACATTCCAATACACGATGCATTCCAATTACAGTGAATAATGACACAATGGCTGGGGTCCTAACTAGTACTACAACGCCCCGTGATTGGTGGAATGCTGGCTCTGGAACCAGGCATTCAAATAGCGGCCGAGCACCGGCCCACTGAGTGCCCGCAATAATTTAATGCAAGCCACATTCGCCAGGTGTCACTTCATGTTATACTTGGAATCAGGCAGTCAGTCATATGCTGGTTTGAGGCCAGGCATCACCATATGAATCAGCAGAATGATCGCGCATTTTTTAAATTTTGAAGATGCTATTCTAATCGGGACTTTCCTGCCATTTTTACTACAGTGATCGTTAATGGCGGACGCTAGTTACCAACAGTCTATACGTTATACTACAGATACCAGTATCATGGGCGCGTCCAGAAAAGGGCACTAGGGGGTACGTGATCCCCCCCCCCCCTCCCCATTTCAGACCCTCCTATCTGTGCCCCCGCCAATTTCAAATTATGTGCCCCCTGGCAGCTCAGGTCTACAATGCATCAAGCTTAGAAGTTTATGTGCTCTTTCTTTATCTTACCAACGATTATAGAGTGTGCCAATAGTACGTAACGTGCACCACGTATGCACTCTCTCGCTAATACTTACTGATGTAAGTATCACAAGTGGATCCAGTCCACCACAGCTTACATCCCAGTGTACACGTGCCGTTAACCTTATCACACGGTGGCTTACAATGGTCGTTGCAGCTTTCCGCACAACGTGATCCATATTGACCGTCCGGACAATCTGTGCGGTTAACAACAACCATGAAAACTTAACCTCCGGATGTGGAAACAACGGCGTTCTGACCGAATAATGCGGTCACTGTGAAACCCCAACATTTTAAAGGTTGCAATTATAGTCATACATTTCACCAAATTAGTGACGAAACAAATATATAGAGATATCAAGCTCTTACTTATTTAAAATCTATCAATTGGTAATTGCACAGTAAGATCTATTCTGTTTACGTTGAAAAAATTGTAAATCATAAATACCGCATTTGTAATATATTTATGTTTACTCGATGAATAATCCATTCTCAGTTGCGTGGGCTCCTAAACCAGAAACATGTATTATCCCTCTGATGCATCTATTATAGCCTTGTATTTCCTTGAGCTGTCGTAAAGATAATATCTCGTGACTTCTCACACAGAACAGGTTGAAACGTTACCTTTACTGGCATGACTCAGTTGTCTAAATCACCCTCCCGTTCCTTATCTGGACCCCTTGAGTTTAATTGATTTGACCTTGTCATAGAGGGTGTACAGTCTACAAAGGAATTGCCTGCTGAACTGGGTTTGGTTGCATTGGAATCTATTGGCTGAATATGATGGACTCCTAGATTGCTTTTTCTTTCTCTTTCTCACATGCCAAAGCTACAGACAATGGGTTATTTCACTATTTTCTATTCCAAATGTGTAAAGCTGCTATTTCAACAGTGTAAACAAACGAACCGACGGGAACGCCTTGGCTTAACAAAGGTTAGGTTCACCCCTTATTTGACTTCTCAAAAGCTATGCGGAAATCCCCACTGTATCTATCATAATGACCCCGTTTATGTGCGGCGCGGGTCTAAATCGGTCACCCGGCGTGGGGATACGTCCGCCTGTCACACCGGCCTTCATGCGGGCTGTTGGTGTTTGAATGCGCCCGCTTTTGTACGCCTGAAACCCTCCGCGCCAGTTAATTGCGGCTCCGCCCGTCCACTGCTTAGCTCTTGTGGAACAGTAACTTTAAGTGGACCTTTCCGATCGATGCGAAGTTTCAGGATAAAGGCTTCTTCTCAAACCTACCAACCATCCACTTAGCGCGAACCATCCTAAGCGTCATTCAATGACTATGGGGTTGCGCTATCAATGAATCCCCACAGCGATAGTTATACCCTGAAGACTGTGCAGGAGGTATGCATAATTCTAACCTAAAGTCTATGATAACATTCAATCTTTACCTGGGTGAGACAAGCAATTATTGACGAGACAAGTTCCCGTAATAGGTCAGCATCACACTATAGCGTGTGAGTGGATCCTACACAACTTGAAACGTCCAAGCAAGTAAATTCAATCTTCGATGCACGTACAATTCGTGTATACAAGTATCACGCAGTATTCACAAGCGATAGTCAAATGTCAGTTTAACTCCAGCGGAAACATGAATGCATATATACTGGTTTGTACGGAAGTCTGCCTGCTGACGTCTTTACTAGTGGCATCATATATATTAAGATGTATGAGGCACGGTACCTTCTAAACAGAATGATTTCTGTTGCTTCCCCGGGGGACAGATGTCGACGCAGCCATAGACCGAGTCACACTCTGACGGGCACGGACTACACGCTGAAAGGGGAATCGTGTGTATCAAGCACAATATTCCGTAAAGACAAAGACAGCGACACGGCCATAGACCGAGTCACACTCTGACCGGCACGGACTACACGCTGAAAGGGGAATCGTGTGTATCAAGCACAATATTCCATAAAGACAAAGACAGCGACACAGCCATAGACCGAGTCACACTCTGACGGGCACGGACTACACACTGAAAGGGGAATCGTGTGTATCAAGCACAATATTCCATAAAGACAAAGACAGCGACACAGCCATAGACCGAGTCACACTCTGACGGGCACGGACTGCACGCTGAAAGGGGAATCGTGTGTATCAAGCACAATATTCCATAAAGACAAAGACAGCGACACAGCCATAGACCGAGTCACACTCTGACCGGCACGGACTACACGCTGAAAGGGAATCGTGTGTATCAAGCACAATATTCCGTAAAGACAAAGACAGGCCTCGCCAAGTTTCTAGCCATTACCGTCTGGCCTCGCGGGCCTTCCCGCCATCACCTTCTGGCTTTACTCGCATTCCCGCCATCACCTGCTGCCCGCGCCTGCCTTCCCGCCACCACTTTCGGGCTTTACTCGCCTTCCCGTATTACCTTCTGGCCTTGACCGCCTTCCCGCCATCCATTCTAGCATCGCCATTCAAGCCATCACCTTCTGTCCGCACATCAATTCCCGTCATCATCTTCTGGCCGCGCCTGCCTTAAAAACCATCACCTTCTGGCCTGACACGCCTTCCCGCCTTCACCTTCTGTCCGCACACGCCTTCCCGTCATCACCGCCAGGCATCGCCAGCTTTCTAACCATTACCTTACCTTACCTAACCATTACCTTATCTTACACGACTGTGTAAGTAATAATAATCTTAACGTGAAATGACAAGAGAAGAAAATGTTGGAATGAGTCGAATGCAATCGACATAATACGTTTCAAATTGTCCTTTTCATATCAATTTGAAAAGGACGATGTTGTTTAACATCAATAACAATGGAGGTGAAGTGTGAACAAGAAGCATCGCATTATACTCAGAATAAACATATGGTAAACCTCTGCATCGCCAGTCGCCACTTGCAAATAACGGAGAGGGGGAGGGGGTGGTGTGGATCGGTCGTTGAGCTGCAAATGGTGCACAAGCCTGTTAATTGCTTAAGGTATTAATTGTTTAAGGTGTTCATCGCTTCAGAGTTAATTGTTTAATGTGTTAATTGTTTAAAGTGTCAGTTGTTTTATTTCTCACATTTATAACTTACAAACATAGCGATGACCCATGACGACCACTTCACGGATCATCATGTCTCCTTTACTCTCTCCATTCGTATCATTGTACTTCCATACGAGGACGTATCTTCCGACTAGCGCCCCAGGACATGTGATGTTGGCATGATCGTCCCTCGGTACCGGACCCGCATGTTGTCCACATCGGGTGAAGGTCCCATACTGCATTATGTCATCCTCGCTGTTGATCGGCACCCCGCCGGCTTCGTCAGGTATCGACGAGTTGCTGACGTAAATCCGGATGTTCTCCATATGCCTTGCTGAGACTGTTCGTGAAAGTTGTAAAAAAAACACAGTTCTTTGTGAGATGCGACGTTAAACCACGTTATATAACGTTCAATAACACCCATTCCATGGGGCATGGGTCACTGTTGGGCCGTCAATACGGGGCTTACTTGGTTCCAGTGGAGGGCAAGGACTATAATCGATTCAGATCCTAAACTTCACTTCATTAGTATTTGCTCCTTACCAGAATGCCCATTAGAATTGCATTAAATGTGTACAATCGGGGGGTATGGGCCTGAATCACGTTCTATCGTTGATGAAGGCATTACAATCGCATCGATTGATAAGCTAGTAAGTGATAGAGGTACGTGGCGAAGTATATTACGTGAAATATTTAAGAAAATAATTAATTCACCCCGATCACCACCTCCGGTTCAATCAGCGGCCTTTAATCTCGTCATGTACTTACACGCGTCTGGATTGAACACGTAGACCGAGTAGAGTTTGTGCAGGGCGCCGAGGTCCACAGTCCACCAGGCGAGGCTACCGTCGCGCCTCGTATGAGCAAGCGTATCGTGTGTATTTGCCAAGTTTCCGTCCACGGCGCGGTCAGCAGTCCAATCACTGTATCCTCCTAGCTGCCAGGCGTCCTTGTGGTACGCCACGTTACCTGTCGCCAAGCGATAACATACAGCGTTCATTTATTAGGCCAACGATATATTAACAAACAACGCGGGGGAATAAAACATGTCAAGCTACACAAGGTCAGTCATACACCAGAAGGTGATGGCGGGCAGACAGGCGAGGCCAGAAGGTGATAGCTGGAAGCCGGGCGATGCCAGAGGGTGATAGCGGGAAGGCGGGCGATGCCAGAGGGTGATAGCGGGAAGACAGGCGAGGCCAGAAGGTGATGACAGGAAGGCGGGTGAGGCCAGAAGGCGATGGCGGGAAGGCGGTCGAGGCCAGAAGGCGATGGCGGGAAGGCGGTCGAGGCCAGAAAGTGACGGCCAGCAGATGATAGCCGGAAGGCGTGTGCGGGCAGAAGGTGATGGCGGGATGGCGGGCGAGGCCAGAAGGTGATGGCGGGAAGGCGGGCGAAGCCAGGAGGTGATAGTGGGAAGACAGGCGAGACCATAAGGTTATAGCGGCAAGACGGACGAGGCCAGAAGGTGATGGCGGGAAGGCGGGCCAGGCCAGAAGGTGATAGTGGGAAGACGTGTGAGGCCAGAAGATGATGGCCGGAAGGCGTGTGCGACCAGAAGGTGATGGCGAGAAGGCGGGCGAGGCCAGAAGGTGTCGGCGGGATGGCCGTCGGGACCAGAAGGTGATAGCGGGAAGACAGGCAAGGCCAGATAGTAATGGCGGGAAATCGGGCGAGGCCAGAAAGTGATAGTGGGAAGACGGGCAAGGCCAGAAGGTGATGGCGGGAAGACGGGCAAGGCCAAAAGGTGATAGCGGGAGACGGGCGAGGCCAGAAGGTGATAGCGGGAAGACGGGCAAGGCCAGAAGGTGATGGCGGAAGGCGGGCGGGAAGGCCAGAAGGTGATAGTGGGAAGACGTGTGAGGCCAGAAGATGATGGCCGGAAGACGTGTGCGACCAGAAGGTGATGACGGGATGGAGG
This sequence comes from Arenicola marina, assembly GCA_964019135.1. Lineage (NCBI taxonomy): Eukaryota > Metazoa > Annelida > Polychaeta > Arenicolidae > Arenicola > Arenicola marina. Next base: position 10,622,621 of record OZ025249.1, read on the forward strand.
ACGAGGCCAGAAGGTGATGGCGGGAAGACGGGCGAGGCCAGAAGTTGGTAGCGGGAAGACGGGCAAGGCCAGAAGGTGATGGCGGGAAGGCGGGCGAGGACCGAAGGAGATGGCGGGAAGGCGGGCCGGGCCAAAAGGTGATAGCGGGAAGGCGGGCGAGACCAGAAGTTGGTAGCGGGAAGACGGGCGAGGCCAGAAGTTGGTAGCGGGAAGACGGGCAAAGCCAGAAGGTGATGGCGGGAAGACGGGCGCGAGGCCAGAAGGTGATAGCGGGAAGGCCGGCGAGGACCGAAGGTGATGACTGGATGGCGGACGAGGCCAGAAGGTGATGGCGGGAAGACGGGCGAGGCCAGAAGTTGGTAGCGGGAAGGCGGGCGAGGCCAGAAGGTGATAGCGGGAGGGCGGGCGAGGACCGAAGGTGATGGCGGGAAGGCGGGCCGGGCCAAAAGATGATAGCGGGAAGGCGGGCGAGACCAGAAGGTGGAGGCGGGTAGGCGGGCGAGCCCAGAAGGTGAAGGCGAGAAGACGGGCGTGGTCATAAGGTGATGGCATGAGGGTGTTTACGCCCAGAAGGTTCCCGCCGACCAGAAGAAAAACGGTCGAGGCCAGAAGGTGATGGCTAGAATGCGTGTGCGTACAGAAGGTGATGGCGTGAAGGTGGTCAAGGCCAGAAACTGATGGTATATCAGGTCAGAAGGTGATGGCGGGAAGGCGGGCGAGGCCAGAAAGTGATTCCTAGAATGCGTGTGCGGACAGAAGGTGATGGCGTGAAGGTCGTCAAGGCCAGAACTGATGGCGGGTGAGGCCAGAAGATGATAGCGGGAAGGCGGGCGCGGGGCCAGAAGGTGATGGCTGGAAGATGGGCGACGCCAGAAGGTGATAGTGGCAAGACGTGTGAGGCCAGAAGATGATGGCGGGAAGACGTGTGCGACCAGAAGGTGATGGTGGGATGGCGGACGAGGCCAGAAGGTGATGGCGGGAGGACGGGCGAGGCCAGAAGTTGGTAGCGGGAAGACAGGCTAGTCCCGAAGGTGATGGCGGGAAGGTGGGTGAGGCCAGAAGGTGATGGCGGGAAGGCGGGCGAGGCCAGAAGGTGATAGCGGGAAGACGGGCGAGGCCTGAAGGTGATAGCGGAAGACGGGCAAGGCCAGAAGGTGATGGCGGGAAGACGGGCACGAGGCCAGAAGCTGATGGCGGGAAGATGGGCGAGGCCAGAAGGTGACGGCCAGAAAATGATAGCCGGACGGCGTGTGCGTGCAGAAGATGATGGCGGGAAGGTGTGTGAGGCCCAGACGGTAATGGCTAGAAGGCGGGCGAGGTCAGAAGGTGATGGCGGGAAGGCGAACGAGGCCAGAAGGTGATGGCGGAAAGGTGGGCGAGGCCAGAAGGTGATGGCGGGAAGGCGGACGAGGCCAGACGGTGATAGCGGGAAGCCAGGCGATGCCAGAAGGTGATAGCGGAAAGGTGGGTGAGGCCAGAAGGTAATGGCGGGAAGGCGGGCGAGGCCAGAAGGTGATAGCGGGAAGGCGGGCGAGGACCGAAGGTGGAGGCGGGTAGGCGGGCGAGCCCAGAAGGTAATGGCCAGAAGGCGTGTGCGACCAGAAGGTGATGGAGGGAAGGCGGGCGAGGCCAGAAGTTGATGACGGGAAGGCGGGCGAGGCCAAAAGGTGATAGCGGGAAGACGGGAGAGGCCAGAAGGTGATAGCGGGGAGACGGGAAAGGCCAGAAGGTGATGGCGTGAAGACGGGCAAGGCCAAAAGGTGATAGCGGGAAGAGGGGCGAGGCCAGAAGGTGGTAGCGGGAAGGCGGGCGAGGCCAGTAGGTGAAGGCGGGAAGACGGGGGAGGTCATAAGGTGATGGCATGAGGGTGTTTGCGCCCAGAAGGTTCCCGCCGACCAGAAGGAAAACGGTCGAGGCCAGAAGGTGATGGCTAGCATGCGTGTGCGGACAGAAGGTGATGGCGTGAAGGTGGTCAAGGCCAGAAACTGATGGTATATCAGGTCAGAAGGTGATGGCGGGAAGGCGGGCGAGGCCAGAAGGCGATGGCGGGAAGGCGGTCGAGGCCAGAAAGTGACGGCCAGCAGATGATAGCCGGAAGGCGTGTGCGGGCAGAAGATGATGGCGGGAAGGCGGGCGAGGCCAGAAGGTGATGGCAGGAAGGCGGGCGAGGCCAGGAGGTGATAGTGGGAAGACAGGCGAGACCAGAAGGTTATAGCGGCAAGACGGACGAGGCCAGAAGGTGATGGCGGGAAGGCGGGCCAGGCCAGAAGGTGATAGTGGGAAGACGTGTGAGGCCAGAAGATGATGGCCGGAAGGCGTGTGCGACCAGAAGGTGATGGCGAGAAGGCGGACGAGGCCAGATGGTGTCGGCGGGATGGCCGTCGGGGCCAGAAGGTGATAGCGGGAAGACAGGCAAGGCCAGAAGGTAATGGCGGGAAATCGGGCGAGGCCAGAAAGTGATAGTGGGAAGACGGGCAAGGCCAGAAGGTGATGGCGGGAAGACGGGCAAGGCCAAAAGGTGATAGCGGGAGACGGGCGAGGCCAGAAGGTGATAGCGGGAAGACGGGCAAGGCCAGAAGGTGATAGCGGGAAGGCGGGCGGGAAGGCCAGAAGGTGATGGCGGGAAGGCTAGCAAGGCCAGAAGGTGATGGCGGGAAGACGGGCGCAAGGCCAGAAGCTGATGGCGGGAAGATGGGCGAGGCCAGAATGTGATAGTGGGAAGACGTGTGAGGCCAGAAGATGATGGTATGTCAGGTCAGAAGGTGATGGCGGGAAGGCGGACGAGGCCAGAAGGTAATGGCCGGGAGGCGTGTGCGACCAGAAGGTGATGGCGATGAAGCGGGCGAGGTCAGTAGGTAATGACTGGAAGTCGGGCGAGGCCAGAAGGGGATAGCGGGAAGACAGGCGAGGCCAGAAGGTGGTAGCGGGAAGACTCGCGAGGCCAGAAGGTGATAGTGGGAAGAAAGGCGAGGCCAGAAGGTGATAGCAGGAAGACAGGCGTAGCCAGAAGGTGATAGCGGGAAGACGGGCGAGGCCAGAAGGTGATAGTGGAAAGACAGGCGAGGCCAGAAAGTGATGGCGGGAAGGCAGGCGAAGCCAGAAGGTGATGGCGGGAAGATGGGCGAGGCCAGAAGGTGACTGCCAGAAGATGATAGCCGAAAGGCGTGTGCGTGCAGAAGATGATGGCGGGAAGGCGTGTGAGGCCTAGACGGTAATGGCTAGAAGGCGGGCGAGGTCAGAACGTCAGAAGCTGATAGTGGGAAGACGTGTGAGGCCAGAAGATAATGGTTGGAAGGCGTGTGCAAACAGAAGGTGATGGCGTGAAGGTGGTCAAGGCAAGAAGCTGACGGCGGGCGAGGCCAGAAGGTGATGACGTGTCAGGGCAGAAGTTGATGGCGGAAAGTCGGGCGAGGCCAGAAGGAGAAGGCGGGAAGGCGGGAAGGCGTGTCAACAAATGATGGTGGGAAGGCTGGCGAGGCCAGAAGATGATGCCCAGAATGCGTGTGCGGACAAAAGGTGATGGTGGGCGAGGCCAGAAGGTGCTGGCGGTAAATCGGGCGAGGCCAGAAGGGGAAGGCGGATAGGCGGTCGATGGCAGAAGGTGAAGACGGGAAGACTGCGAGGCCAGAAGGGTACGGCGGGTAGGTGGGCGAGGCCATAAGGTGATGGCGGGAAGGCGGAGGAAGCCATAGGGTGATGGCGGGAGGTCGTTTGCACCTAGAAGGTTCCCGCCGACCAGAAGGAAGACGGGCGAGGCCAGAAGGTGATTGCTAGAATACGTGTGCGGACATAAGGTGATGGCGTGAAGGTGGTCAAGGCCAGAAACTGATGGCGGGCGAGGCCAGAAGGTGATGGCGTGTCAGGCCAGAAGGTGATGGCGGGAAGTCGGGCGAGGCCAGAAGTAGAAAGGCGGGAAGGCGTGTCAGGCCAAAAGATGATGGTGGGAAGGCTGGCGAGGCCAGAGGGTGATGGCGCGAAGGCGGGTGAGGCCAGATAGTGATGGCGGGAAGGCTTGCGAGGCCAGAAGGTGATGGCGGGAAGGCGGGTGATGCCAGACGTTGATGGCGGGAAGGCGGTTCAGGTCAGAAAGTGATGACGCGGAGCGTGTGATGTCAGAAGGTGATGGCAGGAAGACTTGTGAGGACACAAGGTGATGGCGGGAATGCTTGTGAGGAACAAGGTGATGGCGGGAAGTCGAGAGAGGCCAGAAGTAGAAAGGCGGGACGGCGTGTCAGGCCAAAAGATGATGGTGGGAAGGCTGGCGAGGCCAGAGGGTGATGGCGCGAAGGCGGTTGCGGCCAGAAAGTGAAGGCGGAAAGGCGAGCCATTCCAGAAGGTGAAGGTTGGAAGGCTGTCGATCCCCCTTCTAATAGATTTTGAAAAAGCATCGACACCATAGGCTGGCAATATATCAAGTAAGAGCAAATGATTTCTGCAATAACTTCAGAAAGGGGTTCAGTATTCTGCATAGCGAATGTTCAAACTTTCTGATAAACATTCTATGTGTTGCATGAGTTCAATGTATGTTCTAGTTGGCAGTACATGTCGAGTAATCCAAAGTAATAAGACATGGTGAACAGATCCAGACCCACCCTAGAATCTGCCCCGACATGCCCATTAAATGGGTGGAAGAAGTTAAGTTACTTGGAATCATATTCACCGTAAATATGAAATGTATGGTTAACTGAAATTATAATCTGATAATGTTAGAATTTCAGAGTGAATTAAATGTGCACAATAAGTGTAAATTTATTTGACTCACTTACCATCATTCTTGCAGGCGTTAAAAATTTCGTGGGTGAAAAGACGTCAGAAGGCGTTTGGCAAGACCTGTACTCTACCATTGTTGGTAAAGAGAAGTCACTCTGCTGGCAGCTGGATCTAATACCTCTAAAGTGCTTTACGACGCTGTCGAATCCTTTTTGGCGTGATGTATTTAAAGCGTGTTCCCGGTTTGGAATGATATGGGACGGTAATGTTGTCCGAACATATCCACTTTGGAACACCCACTTTCTAAGTCACTCTAACCAGTAAAGCAAGGATCATATTTTACAACGACGTTATTGATAATGTGGGTCGTGTTTTAGGATGGCAAGACTTAAAGGGGTCGTGTGGAAGCCAGGTTAAGCTTGCAGATTGGAAAAGGGGTCTGAATTACGAGAGGTCGGGTGTACTGAACTACAGGCTGTGTTAACATCAAAGCGGGTCTGTTATACTGTGCATCAACGCTTGATCCTTGAATTGAGAAATAATTGAGAAATAATGAAACTACGCGGGACACATCGCTGGATTAAACATTTACGCCTGAAGAATGGAGACGTTTTTGTGTGTGACTGCAATCGGTTGTCCATACTTTTTGATCAGATATAGTAGGGTCGTGTGTATGTGTAGTAATGTCGGTTCATTAGCATATTGTCGTGCTGTCCACCAATGACTGTTGTTTGTTTTAGAGGAATGCTATTTGTGTCATTTGTTGTCCTGCCTGTCCAATCGTCTTGTACGGATTAGCGTTGTGTGGTCCATCTCAATTAGAGAAGCCGACTTAATACAGGATCGATGCCTCTGTAGGTAGCCTTATATGGACATATGTGTATATTTCACAACGATATGGGCTTGACGTGTATCTTTTCTGTCCTTGTCCGCCATGTTTGTTTCCGTTTATACAGATTGATAACATATACAAATAATAGAACATTTGCCATCTTATGATTACTGTCCAATACTGTTGCGAAGTCAAGTACAGTAGATGAACGACTCAGCAGTTTCCAATATAAGTTTCGTCAACGATGTTTGTCCACTAATAATTGCCTTGTAATCTAGCAGAAGACGAGAGTGGTACGTTTTGTAATAGTAATCTGAAGCAGTTGAACACTTTTTTGAACGCACAATGTTTTCATTGTCCATATGTGAAGCAACTGTGGCATTCGCTTGCAATTCGGTTTGAGGCGCATTCCGGTTTTCACACATGACCGTTACTGTTCATAACCGCGGTAATGTTTGGTGTAAGCAAGTCTAAAGAGTATCGTCTGCTAATCCATATTATAATCATAGTAAAAAAATATATATTCTCTTGGAAATGTAAAGAAGTGAAATACAAGGTACAAAATGTTTTAAAAACTATAAGTTACTACCATAAAATAGAGAAATGTGACTTTCGGCAGAAACAGTCTTACAACCAAAAGAAATTTACTGATAAATCTAAATGTCTCTTCAATTAATCGATGTTTTTTTTATGTGGATAGAACCCCCATTGCAGCGTTTATGCCTCGTATATGAATATGTTTATGTATCAATGTATTGATGTTACCGTTCAATTTCATAGCGCTTGTCATGCCATCTTATCACACTAAATGAATAAATTCAAAAAAAGAAAAGAGAAAAAAGAAGCTAAAAAACGATCGAGGCTAAACGTTGTTGGCGGGAAAGTGGGCGAGTGAGGCCAGAGGGTGATTGTGGGATGGCGAGTGAGGCCAAAAGTTGACGGCGGGGAGGCGAGTGAGGCCAGAATGTGACCGTGGGAAGGCGAGTGAGGCCAAAAGGTGACCGTGGGAAGGCGAGTGAGGCCAAAAGGTGACGGCGGGGAGGCGAGTGAGGCCAAAAGGTGACGGCGGGGAGGCGAGTGAGGCCAAAAGGTGACCGTGGGAAGGCGAGTGAGGCCAAAAGGTGACGGCGGGGAGGCGAGTGAGGCCAAAAGGTGACGGCGGGGAGGCGAGTGAGGCCAAAAGGTGACGGCGGGGAGGCGAGTGAGGCCAGAATGTGACCGTGGGAAGGCGAGTGAGGCCAAAAGGTGACGGCCGGGAGGCGAGTGAGGCCAGAATGTGACCGTGGGAAGGCGAGTGAGGCCAAAAGGTGACCGTAGGAAGGCGAGTGAGGCCAGAAGGTGAGGGCGGGGAGGCGAGAGAGGCCAGAACGTGACCGTGGGAAGGCGAGTGGGGCCAAAAGGTGATGGCGGGGAGGCGAGTGAGGCCAGAAGGTGAATATGGGAAGGCGAGTGGGGCCAAAAGGTGACGGCGGGGAGGCGAGTGAGGCCAGAACGTGACCGTGGGAAGGCGAGTGGGGCCCAAATGTGATGGCGGGGAGGCGAGTGAAGCCAGAAGGTGAATATGGGAAGGCGAGCGAAGCCAGAAGGTGACTGTGGGAAGGCGAGTGAGGCCAAAAGGTGACTGTGGGAAGGCGAGTGAGGCCAAAAGATCATGGTGTGGAGGCGAGGGAGGCCAACAAGTGACTGTGGGGAGGCGGTCGAGGCCAGAAGGTGATGGTGAGATGGCGGGATGATGCGATCCCGGCAGACCACTCGACTACAACCGAACGGGCTAGCTATTATGCCAATCGATCAGATACAAATATAGAAGTAAATTTTCCTTGATCTAAGAGCGAACACATTCATACATTAATGTGACAGTCCAATTTTGCATTATTCCCCTTCAGTTGATGCGCCATGAATGCGCCGTCTAACAAGGCCACGAAAGACGAAACGGTCAGTGGCGATGGGAGTGAGTTGGGGGGGGGGGGGGTGGAGACACTTAAAACACTTTGTGGCAAGTTTTGTAATTCCATTTCATCTTAGATCATTTCCAGCCATTGATTTGAGGTTGGTTCGGCGTGATAATAAAGCAGGCCACGTGCTCACACACATAGCATACGATTACAGATATATGCGATGGGCGATGATCGCCTTTGTTTAATTCTCATTGCCGAATTCACTATATTTTGTAGCATAATACTGGCCGAGTCTTTACATAAACACGCGCGTAATATTCAGGCTTTTGGTGTCTATTACACATGGATGAGTCCTTCACCAGATAGCACGATGTGTTGTTGCCAAGGCAATCGACACCGAATTTAGGGTCCTCTTCACCCCATGAAAGTATATAGAGTTATGGGCGAGGCGATGCCGTATGAACCACAGCTCCGCACTGACCTGTCTGGCACCCGGGACCACTCCAGAGTACGTCCGGATAGCCTGACGGATGGTTCAGGAGACAGCCTGAATCACACTGGCCTGTGAGTGCATGGCAGGGGGCGCCACCGGCACACCTGCATGGAAACCTACACCCGGAAGCCTCACTCCCGAAGTTACAGTCTGTAAAGGAAATAACGAGCGTACTGTTTAATAACATAACGCTATAACAGTGAAATAATTGCCAATTTCCATATATCACTAACAATCTTAATAGGTGTTATTAAACGGCCATATCTGAAAGGCTATGTTGTTCTTTTCTCTTTACCATAGGCGTAGGAACGTAAGGAGGGGGCGGGGCAGGGTGGCTGCCTTCACTTGTTCCCCTGTGTCACCGGCTGACTCACTGATCGTGGCCGTTAGTGACAGCAACTGGTCACATATACTGCCTGTCATAGATAGTATGTGGCCATATATGGCAGATATTGCGCGAAAGAGGATGCGCTTGGATCGAGGTTACCCACCCTCACTTAGATAAAATTAAGGCTTGAAACCCGGCTAATCCCTATGCCATGCCCCCCCCCCCCCCAACACACACACCTCGCAAGGCCCGCCATCCCTTCCCAGCCCAGCCGATTAGGTTCGTTTCTCCAACTCTCAGCACCTACCAATCACAGCCGCCCGGCCGCCCGCGTAACCCGACAACCGCCTAAGCCGCAACCACAGCCCCTGCATATTGGGACTGGATCATGATAATTTGCCATGGTACAAATGTTGTCACACAAACACAGCTGCAAGTTCCTCCATTAAAGTCATTAAAAGTTACAGGTTCACGCCGGATCCGTGTTTGGCTATACTGGACGAGCAGTTGAGTCGGGAGCGTGCTTACAGGATTTAGTATATATTCCCCATGCCTATTCCCAAGCGCGGCCATCGCATGCGGCCGGCTAGGCCAGCCGTCTGTCAATATTTTGGCGTTCCACTCGCGCCAACTGACCCTAATGAGTCGGCCTTCAATCTCCCATTCAATTGTTTGAAACGTGCGATTCGACTGAACAGCCGCAACTTTGGTCCTTTCTTTGGAAATCCAAGATGCAACGAATAGTTCACGCATGTGGAGATGAAAAATAATTAATGCTGTTTTTTGAAAGCGTTCTTTATTTAGATAAAACCTAGTTACAGCAGGCTTTTTTTCTCATTGGCATTCTGATACAAGACGACGACACAACATACAATTCAAACCAGCTTCCTACGCCGTTGTTTACCGCTTTATAATGATATACGAAAATAGCGGCGGAGGTGAGGGGTGGGGCAAGACAGGGGTGGAATAACGCCGGAAATCAGACTATAGCCAAGGTACTTCGCAGGCCGGTAATGAGACCACAGCCAATGCCCTTCATAGGCCTTGGATAAGACCATAGCCAATGCCCTTTATAGACTGGGAATGAGACCATAGCCAAAGCCCTTCATAGATTGGGAATGAGACCATAGCCAATGTCCTTTATAGACTGGGAATGAGACCATAGCCAATGTCCTTCATAGACCGATTATCGTACCATAGCCAATGGCCTTCATAAACCAGAAATGAGGCCATAGCCAATGCCCTTGATCGATCGGAAATGCCCTTCATAGACCGTGAATCAGACCATAGCCAATGGCCTTTGTAGGCCGAGATTCATTCCATAGCCAATGCCCTACACAGGCCATGAACCAGACCATAGCCAATGCCCTTCATATGCCCTGAATCAGACCATAGCCAATGCCCTCCATATGCCCTGAATCAGACCATAGCCAATGCCCTTCATATGCCCTGAATCAGACCATAGCCAAAGACTTTCATATGCCCTGAATCAGACCATAGCCAATGCCCTTCATAGGCCCCCGAATCAGACCATGGCCAATGTCCTGCATGGGCCCTGAATGAGACCATAGCCAATGCCCTTCATAGGCCCTGAATCAGACCATAGCCAATGCCTTTCATATGCCCTGAATCAGACCATAGCCAATGCCCTTCATTGGCCCCCGAATCAGACCATAGCCAATGCCCTTCATATGCCCTGAATCAGACCATAACCAATGTCCACCAGTTGCACGTATGGCATTTAGGGAGATTCCCTTTTGGGTGTCATATAAGGCGACTTAAACACACAGCGTACTTTTATATAAATCCTGAGATAATCCATATTCATTATTTCATTGTAACATGAAATCGCCGTTACAACATACAGATTAAGTCACGAATGAAATAAGTCATCGCATTGTGCAGTTCGACGTACCTTGTGTCCGCACTGCCGCCAGGTGTAGTAGGAACATAAGTCCCCCAGTCGCCCTCATCCAGTCAGACATGACGTGTCCACTGGGGGAATGAGGCAGCCCCAATGTGTCACTCGGTTTTCTGTGAGGCAATACACACAGACACAGATTCAGATACCGGACAGAACAGAGCGAACTTTAAGAACTGAGTTGAAATAACGGGTCATTAACAAATGAACATTAACGTATCCCACGCATACCCCGTAATAAAATGCAATTCACCCACTGTTGGTCCCATGTATAATTCAGTATACAAATTGGAAACGCTTGGTACCAGCCTGTGATACATACGTTCGTTAATTGACCATTTGATCATCAGACGCAACATTCTTATATAACATTCAAGCATAGAAAAATCAGACTAATTCTGGCTTAGGACAAAAAAATGACAACGTATGACCAAAACGTTGACAATCGCTCTTTCCGACCATTTCGATCCAAACTACGACTTTGTATGCGCATTATTAAGTAAGTAATGCTTATTTATAGCTTCATATTGGCTGGTGGCAATTTTGAGAACACAATCATTTGATTCGCAAATAGCTAAAAAACTGAGGGCAAATCTAAAACAAGATTGCGTCGCTAGCTCCCTTAGAAACGACAGCTCTCTAGCCCCAATATTAACGCAGTTAGGATAACAAATAAGTTGCGTGACCGTGACCTTGGTGTAAACTGGGCCCTGGATATGGGACGGTGGTCAAGGTGTCATCTGTAGCCAAATACTAAAGGATTTAGTTTGTCTGACTTGTTGAGAAATGGAATGAAGACATTGAGAAATGTTCACACCAAATGCTACCATAGGGTCCCATGTTAAAACTTTGACGTTTGGGCAGGTACACGTGTGCCAAATGTGAACATTGCATTAAGTCACCAATAACTTTTTGAGCGTTACTAAATGAAAACTGTCACATTGATAGTTTTTTCCCATTTCTCAATGGATTAAGGGAAATTCAAAGCAAAATTGAAGACCTCGACCATTGACCTAGGTGATTTATCCACGAACTTGTGAATTGTGATTTGACCGTAGCAATAGTTTCTTGAAGCTTGATGACGATATCTCAATGCGTTTGACAGTCATCGTGATACGTGACTAACAGACAGACAGATTAACAGACAGACAGACAGACTAACAGAAACGACCCATATATGTCAAAAATTGAAAGGCTCCGTCACAATGAAACTGTGTTATTGGCGCACTTCCCCATGTGACAAGTCCGGGATCTGCCCCTGGTTGCCGCGACATTAGTAAGTGAAAGGCCCGAACCCGTCAGCCCACATTGTGACAGCTAATCGCTTTCTCCAGCTACGCCATATCCTGGAGTGTGCGATTACGGAGAGACCGAGCAGGATGAAGGCACGCCTCAGTATATGTATATACCACATCAGGCATTTATCGTTGTATGTATATATCGGACGTTTATCAATTTCATCAAAATACGCCAAACAAATCAACAAAAAATCACGGGAGTCAGCATGTTTAGCATGTAAGTAGACAAGAACACCATCCAGTGCTGTAACGCAAGAAACAAAGGCCGACTTGTTCACACTGACGCCCCTAGCAGCCCAATTGTTTCTTTAAGTCAAACAGGCCGGCAGATGGCTGACAGCAAGAAGTACAACCCAGCCAGTCATTCGGATAACATATGCCGCGACGAGCTTTCCTACTCCTTCCATCCGTTATAATACGTTTTCATTGAATTTCAATTTTAATCACCACGCAATAAATTATTATATTGATCTGTAGAGTATGGTTTGTACCGTCCAACCTACTTACATTAGTAGACTCGTAGTAAACTGATAAAACTGTTATTCGATTAAAAGATAACTGACTACTTTAAGACATAGATAGCCGCTGGTCCTCCTGAACACTGTTTTTAAATATACCATCGCAGTTTTGATACCTTCAGCTTTTAATTAAATAGAAACCAAAATAACGAGAAAAAAGCGAGAATGTTAGGTGCTCGCATCAAAGCGACCAGACTGAGCTTTAATCAATATTAATGACCAGGCCAACTGTAAATCTCTAAATTTGTTCATTTTATGCTGTATTTTTCACTAATTCGTTTCGACTTTATCGAAGAACTAATTGTCACTCAGAGCAAAACCCACTTATATACATAGTCTCAAGACATTGAAATATGGAACTTATGAATGTTATTAGTGATATATTTCTGAGCGTGAAAGATGTCCCCTCACCTTCCCTGGTTAAACGATAGGATCAAGCAGCCCAATGGAAATTTTATGACAACACATTACTTATGAGTATTCTTTTAATTCCTGATTCTACTTTCACGCGCGAGATTTACAACCTATTATCAGTCTATGCAGTTTTACCCATATAAAGTGGTCAGTCAATATTTATTTGGATAGTGTATTCGGCATGCGTACAGGCCCATGTGTGCTGCTGTACGTATATGGTGGCCTTCTAGAGGGGGGGGGGGGGATACCCATTCTGAATCGCGAATCCCAAAGAATTACGGAGAGCAATATCGAATCTCCAAGATTAGGACATTTTAAAGCTGGGCGCGAAAAACAACGCCTTCATGATGATATCGCGAATATCGAGGAATTCGCAGACTGCTATAACGGATCGCGGTAAATAAGGAGGGGGTCTTTGCGTTGCACCAGGAATTGTACGGATAACGATCCCCAAAAATTGCCAACAGCTGCTCGCGAATCTCCAAGGTATTATCGCCCTCTATTTCTACCTATGTACATGGCAAAATTGGTCAAGACAACCCAAAATAGGGTCATGTGATGTGCTCGCGCTTATTTGGGATGGGTTCCGCCAATTTGTTGCGAAGTTCTTCCGCCAGTTAATGAAGAAGTGTCCCGCCACTTTTATTTATTAAATTTGACGATTTGTAGGTCATATGGTGTCCTTCTCCCTCTCAAAAATTGCACTTTCTAGTTTCTGATTCCATACACTGTGTTCTATTTTATTGCCAGGGAACAAGCTATGTGCGAACCAGCTTACCATTATGAATTCATAGCGAGATACATAAACGGAGATATGGATGTCATTGATGTATGCATGTAGATCGTGCATGTTCATAGGGTACACTGATGAGGACGGGTAGGAAGGGAAATTACCAGGCTAAGCAAACCTATAAAACAAGTAGCGTTACCAAAAAAGAGAAACGCCAGTCAGCCATTATGACAGTTATATTTACATTCAAATCATGTTCACACCACATGCATACACATTCTGGTTTAGAATAGTACAATTGCATTATATCTTTACTAACCTTGCAGTCAGCAGGTATTGCTGATAAAACGCTTTAACAGTTTAGACGGTTCCTCTTCACTGCACAACCCTGAGCACTGACTGCCGAATGGTTTGCTACTACCCAACGCTCCCCACACAGGTCCCGTTATGTACTATCATCCTTTGCACCACCCGACGTGTATGGCAAGCCATGTCGTCACAAATCGGAACAAAATTGTAAAAACGCATAAAATAACGTAATATTGTAGCGAGTGGTCCCTCTTATAGCTGCATAATCAAAACAATACGTTCTTACTTCCGGTTCCAGGGATGACGGCAATTCCCCTCTTCCCGCACCATACAGCTGCATCATTCATTCATTTTAAATACACATTTTAAAATCTACATATCGTCATAATTCCCCTAATATTCACAGTAATGCGTAGTTCCGGCTTGGATCAAAATTGCTCGTAGACGTCGCAATAACTTTTAAAGTTATGGGAGGGGAGGGACACACGCCAAGTTGAGGCCCGGGTGGGGGTGATGGGAGGAGAGGGACACACGCCAAGTTGAGGCCCGGGTGGGGGTGATGGGAGGAGAGGGACACACGCCAAGTTGAGGCCCGGGTGGGGGTGATGGGAGGAGAGGGACACACGCCAAGTTGAGGCCCGGAGTGGGGGTGGATGCACGCGCCAGCACCATTGGAACTCATGGTTACATGGTGCTGCTGTATGGTGCGGCGGCATGATACGGCTGTATGGTGCGGGTGTGTGGTGCGGCTGTATGGCGTGGGTGTGTGGTGCGGCTGTATGGCGTGGGTGTGTGGTGCGGCTGTATGGCGTGGGTGTGTGGTGCGGCTGTATCGTGTGGCTGTATGGTGCGGCGGTATGGTGCGGCCGTATGGTGCGGCTGTATGGTGCGGCTTAATGGCAAGACTGTATGGTGCGGGTGTGTGGTGCGGCTGTATGGTGCGGCTGTATGGCGAGACTGTATGGTACAACTGTATGATGCGGCTGTATGGTACAACTGTATGGTACGGCTGTATGTTGCGGCTGCAAACCTGGTTTCTAGAGCTTGAGACCTGCATGAAATGGTTAATATACTGTTCCATGACATGTAGTGACTGATATTGATTCGGATAGGAGATACAACCAGCATAGTATTGGAGCCATACATTTCCAGGCTTATGGTAATTAAAGATTAAACTGAGATGCATCAACCCGGCATCTTTTCATTACTATTGCAATTTGTTTCGGGTTGACTCCTGATTCAGCGCAGGTTGCCCAGACTACCCGCCGCAATCACGAACACGAGGCTTGGCCAGGGAAGCCTCTAGATTGGATTTGGACTGTAACTACGCCAGCTGCGCACAGCATCAGAGGGCGAGCACTAGACTTGTAAAGTGACATACCCAATCACTATACAAACTCGAGACCCAAGCATAGCTAAAGAAGAAAGACCAAACTCGGGGGGATAGGTGCAACGTGAAGATGTTACTACCGACTGCGACTGTGTACATGCAATATCGACCGGGTTATAGGCCGAAACGTCACCGCGCCGTCAGTTATTTGGAGTATCGAGGCTTCATAATGGGATTGACCAGGTTAAAGGTTGATTATTTATTAGCCTCCAAACTACTAGTTTGATTTCGATGCCACTTGACACACATGATGCCAGTAACAAGGTTACATACTCCATATGGTTTGTCTTCTTAAAATTTTAATATTACAATTTTATTGGCCGATTACTCAAAACAGTTTTAGAACGCGGAAAACCTAAGCCAATGAATCGTTTCCAACTCTCTCTGCAGAATACTTTAAAACAAACAGCGGATCTCTAGACCCAATATTAACGGAGTTACGCGGGAAAACATGTTTTATTATCATGCCCTTACTGTGACCTTGTTCTTGGATGCGTGGCCTTGAGCAATATAGTAATTTGTGCCCAATACTAATGCCATATCCTACGCAAACTGTTGCTTGTCTCACTTGTCCCCTTCATGGCGAAATAAGTCATTTCCCGCCAAAATGCTCTCGTAGGGTCCTATGTTAAAGTATGGGAATTTTTTGCAGAAAAAATATTCGGGCGAGTTGCAAAATGAAAAAGACCGTATACAAGGTACCTGTAGACCCAATATTTAAAATAACCGGCAGCGTGATTAAGGAAAAACTGTGAACGTTATAGCGATTTTCCCGATCTTGTAATGGTTACGCGAATTTCAAAAATATCCTGTGACCTTGAAATGTGACCCGAACTCAGCCTGACGATGGCCATCCTGCATCATTTTGCGAATTTGGAAGTCGATATCTTAAGGCATTCGACAGATAATGTTTTTCGTTACAAAGAGACAGACAGACAGACACACACCCACGCACAGACAGAAAAGCCGAATAAACCGACATAAAACGAAAATCGTAGATCGTTTTATTTGTTGAGACTATTATAGTTCGCCCCGGATCCGGTCACCGGTAGTCCGGCCAACGCCGGCAGCCGCCTAATGTATGCACAATGCAGAAGTAAATTGAGTGTATATTCATGTCATACGCACCATAGCTATACAACTGCATACGACATTGTAACTCAGCCTGTCCGCTATCAGGAAGTAGGTATGTCCCCCATTAGATTTATCTGTATATGTGCCGGGTAATCGAGCCTAGACCAAGTACCAAGCTCACCATTTCATCTGTCAGCCCCAGGCGACATATTGTCATCGCCCCGTTACAATGTGGTTACTAAATGGCACACTAAACGGAAGCACAATTCACGAGTTAACCATAGGAAACACAAGTTCCTTAGTGGATCTGGTCGGCACTGTCTGTCGGAATAGAGACAGCAACGACCATCCCGTGTCAGCATGCGACCAGCTATGGCAAGCCCTTCGTATCGTAATTCGAGAAATCTAGTTTCTCGAAAAGAAACCTAGTTTCTCGAAAAGAAACCTAGTTTCTCGAAAAGAAACCTAGTTTCTCGAAAAGAAACCTAGTTTCTTGCTCGGTTTCTTCGCCAAAAATCCCGGTGTCTCAGAAAACTGGGATTGTTATCGTGAAAGTCGGTTTTTAGCGCTAAAATTGGGGTTATAGCAAGAAACTCGTTTTCCAGAGATATAACCCTAATTTTAGCGAGAAACCTAATTTTTACAGCGCCGAATTATCATAATGCCTATAACCCCGATAACCCCCCCATAGCCAGCTCTGTCCACGACATGCTAGATAACTGTAAATGAAGAAACGATTACTCCCTTGTCAAATATTGTCCTCCTTACTGCACGACGGCTGGAAACAATATAATGGACTTAAATGAGAACTATTTTCCGCAAATTGAACTCCGGGAAGGAAGCTATCGCAAATTGCCGGTTTCCGACCCATCTACCTAATTGAATGTTGTAGCCTTGGCAACGCACAATTCAAAAGAAGGGTAGTTGCCGCATGGCTGTATATATCAAACTAGCGTCCCCTCCCCCCCCCCCCCCCCGTCCAATGTGCGCTACAGGTGGACGTCTTCAATGAATGTGTCTTTAGATCGCGTTTGTGCACACACAGGATATATTGGGCCGAGGAACTTCCCGGGTCAGTGAAGGATGGATGGATGTAATATGCCCCAGATTAGGTGTCCTGGCCCGGATTCGACCCCAGCACTTATTGATCTGCGGACGGAACAGTTATAAAGACCTTGCTCGAACAGTGTATGGACAGCCGGAGTAAAGGGTCAGTTTAGATGCAGTGCCCACACACACATATAACTCACTAAGGCAGGACACTAAGAGTGGCTATATCGTGTTGGACAAAATCGCGTCTGAAGTCCACACTAATCGACTACATCTCATCTGAAGTCCCACTATGAGCGACAACATCGCGTCTGAAGTCACACTATGAGTGACTACATCGCGTCTGAAGTCACACTATGAGTAACAACATCGCGTCTGGTCACACTATGAGTGATTACATCGCGTGTGAAGTCCCACTATGAGTGACTACATCGCATCTGAAGTCACACTGTGAGTGACTACATCGCATCTGAAGTCACAATATGAGTGACTACATCGCGTCGGAAGTCACACAATCAATGACTATATCGCGTCTGAAGTCACACTATGAGTAACACAATTGCGTCTGAAGTCACATTATGAGTGACTAGATCGCGTCTGAAGTCACACTATGGGTGACTACATCGCATCTGAAGTCACACTATCAATGACTACATCGTGTCTGAAGTCACACGCTGAGTGATTATATAGCGTCTGAAGTCACACTATGAGTGACAACATCGCGTCTGAAGTCACACTATGAGTAACTACACCGCGTCTGAAGTCACACTATGGGTGACTACATCACATCTGAAGTCACACTATGAGTGACTACACCGCGTCTGAAGTCACACTATGGGTGACTACATCACATCTGGTCACACTGTGAGTGACTACATCGCGTCTGCAGTCACACTAGGAGTGACTGCGTCCCGTCTGGTCACACTGTGAGTGACTACATCGCGTCTGCAGTCACACTATGGGTGACTACATCACATCTGAAGTCACACTATGAGTGACTACACCGCGTCTGGAGTCACACTATGGGTGACTACATCACATCTGAAGTCACACTATGAGTGACTACACCGCGTCTGAAGTCACACTAGGAGTGACTGCGTCCCGTCTGGTCACAATGTGAGTGACTACATCGCGTCTGCAGTCACACTATGAGTGAATACATGACCTCTGCAGTCACAATATAAGTGACTACATCGCGTGTGAAGTCACACTATGAGTGACTAAATCGCGTCTGTAGTCATACTATGAGTGACTACATCGCCTCGGAAGTCACACTATGAGTGACTACATCGCATGTGGTCACACTATAAGTGACTACATCGCGTCGGAAGTCACACTGAGTGACTACATCGCATCTGTAGTCACACTCTGAGTGACTACATCGCCTCGGAAGTCACACTATGAGTGACTACATCGCGTCGGAAGTCACACTGAGTGACTACATCCCATCTGTAGTCACACTCTGAGTGACTACATCGCCTCAGAAGTCACACTATGAGTGACTACATCGCATCTGTAGTCATACTATGAGTGACTACATCGCCTCGGAAGTCACACTATGAGTGACTACATCGCATGTGGTCACACTATAAGTGACTACATCGCGTCGGAAGTCACTATGAGTGACTACATCGCGCCTGGTCACAATATGAGTGACTACATCGCGTCTGGTGACACTTTGAATGACTACATCGCGTCTGGTCACACTGTGAGTGACTACATCGCGTCTGGTCACACTGTGAGTGACTACATCGAGTCAGAAGTTACATTCTGAATGATTAAATCGCACGAATATTATGTCAGTGTATACGAGCTGCCATCGAATAAAGCACCATACAGCACTAACCATCGTGGCCATGTCTAGTGCGACAAATTCCGGATTGTACTCTACGCCAGAGTTGGGTATTTATGTACACCCCAAATCATGTATACATGCGGCACTCATGTTAGCCACGTCTACCTCAATCACATGCTCCATGTCTGTGTCGATCTGGTACGCAGATATCATGTAACATTCGTATATTTGAGGTTAGAACATTAATGGAACAATTGGTACTTTGGTTTCCTCAACACTAGCTGAGCCTAGACCAAGCCGGATTTGTACACTCTGACTGAATAAAAAGCACCTTCCCAAAGAACGGAAATTCCCCATGCCCCCACCCCCCCCCCCCACAGCCCGCCACCCCCCAACATGACCGCCGTGCGGGTGGTAACACCGCCTTATTAGATGGGTTCGCAATTATGGTCCTACACTGTGTGTGCCGCGTCCCGCACTGTGTCGGCCGCGTCCCGCACTGTATCGGCCGCGTCCCGCACTGTGTCGGCCGCGTCCCGCACTGTGTCGGCCGCGTCCCGCACTGTGTCGGCCGCGTCCCGCACTGTGTCGGCCGCGTCTCGCACTGTGTCGGCCGCGTCCCGCACTGTGTCGGCCGCGTCCCGCACTGTGTCGGCCGCGTCTCGCACTGTGTCGGCCGCGTCTCGCACTGTGTCGGCCGCGTCTCGCACTGTGTCGGCCGCGTCGCGCACTGTGTCGGCCGCGTCTCGCACTGTGTCGGCCGCGTCGCGCACTGTGTCGGCCGCGTCCCGCACTGTATCGGCCGCGTCCCGCACTGTGTCGGCCGCGTCCCGCACTGTGTTGGCCGCATCCCGCACTGTATCGGCCGCGTCCGGCACTGTATCGGCCGCGTCCCGCACTGTATCGGCCGCGTCCCGCCCTGTGTCGGCCGCGTCCCGCACTGTGTTGGCCGCATCCCGCACTGTATCAGTCGCGTCCCGTAGTATGTCGGCCGCGTCCCGCACTCTGTCGTCCGCGTCCCGCACTATGTCGACCGTGTCCCGTACTGTGTCGGCCGCGTCCAGCTCTGTGTCGGCCGCGTCCAGCACTGTATCGGCCGCGTTCCGCACTGTGTTGGCCGCGTCCTGCACTGTGTTGGCCGCGTCCCGCACTGTATCGGCCGCGTCCCGCACTGTATCGGCCGCGTCCCGCACTGTGTTGGCCGCATCCCGCACTGTATCAGTCGCGTCCCGTAGTATGTCGGCCGCGTCCCGCACTCTGTCGTCCGCGTCCCGCACTATGGCGACCGTGTCCCGTACTGTGTCGGCCGCGTCCAGCTCTGTGTCGGCCGCGTCCAGCACTGTGTCGGCCGCGTCCCGCACTGTGTCGGCCGCGTCCCGCACTGTGTCGGACGCGTCCCGCACTGTGTCGGCCGCGTCCCGCACTGTGTCGGCCCCGTCCCGCACTGTATCGGCCGCGTCCCGCACTGTGTCGGCCGCGTCCCGCCCTGTGTTGGCCGCATCCCGCACTGTATCGGCCGCATCCCGCACTGTATCGGCCGCGTCCCGCACTGTGTCGGCCGCGTCCCGCACTGTGTTGGCCGCATCCCGCACTGTATCGGCCGCGTCCTGCACTGTATCGGCCGCGTCCCGCACTGTATCGGCCGCGTCCTGCGCTGTATCGGCCGCGTCCCGCACTGTATCGGCCGCGTCCCGCACTGTGTCGGCCGCGTCCCGCCCTGTGTCGGGCGCATCCCGCACTGTGTCGGCCGCGTCCCGCACCGTGTCGGCCGCGTCCCGCACTGTGTCGGCCGCGTCCCGCACTGTATCGGCCGCGTTCCGCACTGTGTCGGCCGCGTCCCGCACTGTGTTGGCCGCATCCCGCACTGTATCGGCCGCGTCCTGCACTGTATCGGCCGCGTCCCACACTGTGTTGGCCGCATCCCGCACTGTATCAGTCGCGTCCCGTAGTATGTCGGCCGCGTCCCGCACTCTGTCGTCCGCGTCCCGCACTATGTCGACCGTGTCCCGTACTGTGTCGGCCGCGTCCAGCTCTGTGTCGGCCGCGTCCAGCACTGTGTCGGCCGCGTCCCGCACTGTATCGGCCGCGTCCCGCACTGTGTCGGCCGCGTCCCGCACTGTGTTGGCCGCATCCCGCACTGTATCGGCCGCGTCCGGCACTGTATCGGCCGCGTCCCGCACTGTATCGGCCGCGTCCCGCCCTGTGTCGGCCGCGTCCCGCACTGTGTTGGCCGCATCCCGCACTGTATCAGTCGCGTCCCGTAGTATGTCGGCCGCGTCCCGCACTCTGTCGTCCGCGTCCCGCACTATGTCGACCGTGTCCCGTACTGTGTCGGCCGCGTCCAGCTCTGTGTCGGCCGCGTCCAGCACTGTATCGGCCGCGTTCCGCACTGTGTTGGCCGCGTCCTGCACTGTGTTGGCCGCGTCCCGCACTGTATCGGCCGCGTCCCGCACTGTATCGGCCGCGTCCCGCACTGTGTTGGCCGCATCCCGCACTGTATCAGTCGCGTCCCGTAGTATGTCGGCCGCGTCCCGCACTCTGTCGTCCGCGTCCCGCACTATGGCGACCGTGTCCCGTACTGTGTCGGCCGCGTCCAGCTCTGTGTCGGCCGCGTCCAGCACTGTGTCGGCCGCGTCCCGCACTGTGTCGGCCGCGTCCCGCACTGTGTCGGACGCGTCCCGCACTGTGTCGGCCGCGTCCCGCACTGTGTCGGCCCCGTCCCGCACTGTATCGGCCGCGTCCCGCACTGTGTCGGCCGCGTCCCGCCCTGTGTTGGCCGCATCCCGCACTGTATCGGCCGCATCCCGCACTGTATCGGCCGCGTCCCGCACTGTGTCGGCCGCGTCCCGCACTGTGTTGGCCGCATCCCGCACTGTATCGGCCGCGTCCTGCACTGTATCGGCCGCGTCCCGCACTGTATCGGCCGCGTCCTGCGCTGTATCGGCCGCGTCCCGCACTGTATCGGCCGCGTCCCGCACTGTGTCGGCCGCGTCCCGCCCTGTGTCGGGCGCATCCCGCACTGTGTCGGCCGCGTCCCGCACCGTGTCGGCCGCGTCCCGCACTGTGTCGGCCGCGTCCCGCACTGTATCGGCCGCGTTCCGCACTGTGTCGGCCGCGTCCCGCACTGTGTTGGCCGCATCCCGCACTGTATCGGCCGCGTCCTGCACTGTATCGGCCGCGTCCCACACTGTGTTGGCCGCATCCCGCACTGTATCAGTCGCGTCCCGTAGTATGTCGGCCGCGTCCCGCACTCTGTCGTCCGCGTCCCGCACTATGTCGACCGTGTCCCGTACTGTGTCGGCCGCGTCCAGCTCTGTGTCGGCCGCGTCCAGCACTGTGTCGGCCGCGTCCCGCACTGTGTCGGCCGCGTCCCGCACTGTGCCGGCCGCGTCCCGCACTGTGTCGGCCGCGTCCCGCCCTGTGTCGGCCGCGTCCTGCACTGTGTCGGCCGCGTCCCGCCCTGTGTCGGCCGCGTCCCGCCCTGTGTCGGCCGCGTCCCGCACTGTGTCGGCCGCGTCCCGCACTGTGTCGGGCGCGTCCCGCACTGTGTCGGGCGCATCCCGCACTGTTTCGGCCGCGTCCCGCACTGTGTCGGGCGCGTCCCGCACTGTGTCGGGCGCATCCCGCACTGTTTCGGCCGCGTCCCGCACTGTGCCGGCCGCGTCCCGCACTGTGTCGGCCGCGTTCCGCACTGTGTCGGCCGCGTCCCGCACTGTATCGGCCGCGTCCCGCCCTGTGTCGGCCGCGTCCCGCACTGTGTCGGGCGCGTCCAGCACTGTGTCGGCCGCGTCCCGCACTCTGTCGCCCGCGTCCCGCCCTGTGTCGGCCGCGTCCAGCACTGTGTCGGCCGCGTCCACCTCTGTGTCGGCCGCGTCCAGCTCTGTGTCGGCCGTATCGCCTGTGTCAACACTACCGCTGGTTGCTTATCACCTTATCCCGCGCATAATATCGCTTTCGGGTGCTTATCCCGCCTGGTGACCATGTCTGCGGCGGGCTACCTTGCTTGGTGCCAACAGTAATAATATTTCTTCCAACGCCTTATCGCCCGAACCGTCATCAAAGCAAACGAATCCCATACTGTCTCGCGCCCACAACTTCCCATCAGTAGCAAGAGAACGAACTCTGCCCGGGGAACCTTGCCTATATTACGTATTCTGTACTGGATGCACAATAATTTCACAGAAAGTGTTTAAATATCCTTAACATTTATGTCCCGTTATTCAGTAGCTCCCGGTCTCAATTTATGTCAATATAATTATCGATATTATTTCTGCCCTATGTCTACCTTCTGCCTGCTACTATTTGACGTATAAAGCAAAATACTGTCATACGGCTAGTGTATTAAAACATGAAAAAGCGGGGGACGACGAAGGCGGGACCACTATAATACTTACGAATATTAATACAAACGAATAATCAGATGATCCTTTACTGGCATAAATAAGCTTCCCGAATCCCCCGGCGGCAATCAGAGCAACGCGTAGCTCCCCTTCTGTACGGTCAGAGCAACACGTAGCTCCCCTTCTGTCGGGTCAGAGTAACGTGTAGCTCCCCTTCTGTATGGTCAGAGCAACGCGTAGCTCCCCTTCTATACGGCCAGAGCAACGTGTAGTTCCCCTTGTGCACGGTCAGAACAACATGTAACTCCTTTTCTGTACGGTCAGAGCAACGCGCAGCTCCCCTTCTGTATGGTCAGAGCAACGCGTATCTCCCCTTCTGTATGGTCAGAGCAACGCGTAGCTCCCCTTCTGTACGGTCAGAATAACGCGTAGCTTCCCTTGTGTAGGGTCAGAGCAACGCGTAGCTCCCCTTTTGTCGGGTCAGAGCAACGCGTAGCTCCCCTTCCGTCGGGTCAGAGCAACGCGTGTCTCCCCTTCTGTATGGTCCGAGCAACGCGTGTCTCCCCTTCTGTACGGTCAGAGCAACGCGTGTCTCCCCTTCTGTACGGTCAGAGCAACGCGCAGCTCCCCTTCTGTATGGTCAGAGCAACGCGTAGCTCCCCTTCTGTGGGGTCAGAGCAACGCGTGTCTCCCCTTCTGTGCGGTCAGAGCAACGCGTAGCTCCCCTTCTGTATGGTCAGAGCAACGCGTATCTCCCCTTCTGTATGGTCAGAGCAACGCGTAGCTCCCCTTCTGTATGGTCAGAGCAACGAGTATCTCCCCTTCTGTACGGTCAGAGCAACGCGTGTCTCCCCTTCTGTACGGTCAGAGCAACGCGCAGCCACCCTTCTGTATGGTCAGAGCAACGCGTAGCTCCCCTTCTGTGGGGTCAGAGCAACGCGTGTCTCCCCTTCTGTACGGTCAGAGCAACGCGTATCTCCCCTTCTGTACGGTCAGAGCAACGCGTGTCTCCCCTTCTGTATGGTCCGAGCAACGCGTAGCTCCCCTTCTGTAGGGTCAGAGCAACGCGCAGCTCCCTTTCTGTCGTGTCAGAGAAACGCGTAGCTCCCCTTCTGTCGGGTCAGAGCAACACG
The DNA here is from genome assembly GCA_964019135.1 of Arenicola marina. Classification (NCBI taxonomy): domain Eukaryota; kingdom Metazoa; phylum Annelida; class Polychaeta; family Arenicolidae; genus Arenicola; species Arenicola marina. The sequence continues at coordinate 10,646,854 of OZ025249.1, forward strand.
TAGCTCCCTTTCTGCAGGGTCAGAGCAACGCGCAGCTCCCCTTCTGTAGGGTCAGAGCAACGCGTAGCTCCCCTTCTGTACGGTCAGAGCAACGCGTGTCTCCCCTTCTGTATGGTCCGAGCAACGCGCAGCTCCCCTTCTGTAGGGTCAGAGCAACGCGCAGCTCCCTTTCTGTCGTGTCAGAGAAACGCGTAGCTCCCCTTCTGTATGGTCAGCGCAACGAGTATCTCCCCTTCTGTACGGTCAGAGCAACGCGTAGCTCCCCTTCTGTCGGGTCAGAGCAACACGTAGCTCCCTTTCTGCAGGGTCAGAGCAACGCGCAGCTCCCCTTCTGTAGGGTCAGCGCAACGAGTATCTCCCCTTCTGTACGGTCAGAGCAACGCGTGTCTCCCCTTCTGTATGGTCCGAGCAACGCGCAGCTCCCCTTCTGTAGGGTCAGAGCAACGCGCAGCTCCCTTTCTGTCGTGTCAGAGAAACGCGTAGCTCCCCTTCTGTCGGGTCAGAGCAACACGTAGCTCCCCTTCTGTAGGGTCAGCGCAACGAGTATCTCCCCTTCTGTACGGTCAGAGCAACGCGTGTCTCCCCTTCTGTACGGTCCGACCAACGCGTGTCTCCCCTTCTGTATGGTCAGAGCAACGCGCAGCTCCCCTTCTGCAGGGTCAGAGCAACGCGCAGCTCCCCTTCTGTAGGGTCAGAGCAACGCGCAGCTCCCTTTCTGTCGTGTCAGAGAAACGCGTAGCTCCCCTTCTGTCGGGTCAGAGCAACACGTAGCTCCCTTTCTGCAGGGTCAGAGCAACGCGCAGCTCCCCTTCTGTAGGGTCAGAGCAACGCATATCTCCCCTTCTGTAGGATCAGAGCAACGCGTAGCTCCCCTTCTGTCGGGTCAGAGCAACGCGTAGCTCCCCTTCTGTCGGGTCAGAGCAACACGTAGCTCCCCTTCTGTAGGGTCAGAGCAACGCATATCTCCCCTTCTGTCGGGTCAGAGCAACGTGTAGCTCCCTTTCTGTACGGTCAGAGCAACGCGTATCTCCCCTTCTGTAGGGTCAGAGCAACGTGTAGCTTCCTTTCTGTAGGGTCCGAGCAACGCGTATGTCCCCTTCTGTATGGTCAGAGCAACGCGTAGCTCCCCTTCTGTAGGGTCAGAGCAACGCGTGGCTCCCCTTCTGTATGGTCAGAGCAACGCGTAGCTCCCCTTCTGTCGGGTCAGAGCAACGCGCAGCTCCCCTTCTGTCGGGTCAGCGCAACGCGTAGCTCCTCTTCCGTCGGGTCAGAGCAACGCGTAGCTCCCCTTCCGTCGGGTCAGAGCAATGCGTATCTCCCCTTCTGTCGGGTCAGAGCAACGCGTAGCTCCCCTTCTGTATGGTCAGAGCAACGCATAGCTCCCCTTCCGTCGGGTCAGAGCAACGCGTATCTCCCCTTCTGTCGGGTCAGAGCAACGTGTAGCTCCCCTTCTGTAGGGTCAGAGCAACGTGTAGCTTCCTTTCTGTATGGTTAGAGCAACGCATGTCTCCCCTTCTGTCAGGTCAGAGCAACGCGTAGCTCCCCTTCTGTAGGGTCAGAGCAACGTGTAGCTTCCTTTCTGTAGGGTTAGAGAAACGCGTGTCTCCCCTTCTGTCGGGTCAGAGCAACGCGTAGCTCCCCTTCTGTAGGGTCAGAGCAACGTGTAGCTCCCCTTCTGTAGGGTCAGAGCAACGTGTAGCTTCCTTTCTGTAGGGTCAGAGCAACGCGTATCTCCCCTTCTGTCAGGTCAGAGCAACGCGTAGCTCCCCTTCTGTAGGGTCAGAGCAACGTGTAGCTTCCTTTCTGTAGGGTTAGAGCAACGCGTGTCTCCCCTTCTGTCGGGTCAGAGCAACGCGTAGCTCCCCTTCTGTATGGTCAGAGCAACGCGTAGCTCCCCTTCTGTAGGGTCAGAGCAACGTGTAGCTCCCCTGCTGTCAGGTCAGAGCAACGCGTAGCTCCCCTTCTGTAGGGTCAGAGCAACGTGTAGCTCCCCTTCTGTCAGGTCAGAGCAACGCGTAGCTCCCCTTCTGTCAGGTCAGAGCAACGCGTAGCTCCCCTTCTGCCAGGTCAGAGCAACGTGTAGCTCCTCTTCTGTAGGGCCAGAGCGACGCGTAGCTCCCCTTCTGTCAGGTCAGAGCAACGTGTAGCTCTCCTTCTGTCAGGTCAGAGCAACGTGTAGCTCCCCTTCTGTCAGGTCAGAGCAACGTGTAGCTCCCCTTCTGTAGGGTCAGAGCAACGTGTAGCTCCTCTTCTGTAGGGCCAGAGCGACGCGTAGCTCCCCTTCTGTCAGGTCAGAGCAACGTGTAGCTCCTCTTCTGTAGGGCCAGAGCGACGCGTAGCTCCCCTTCTGTCAGGTCAGAGCAACGCGTAGCTCCCCTTCTGTCAGGTCAGAGCAACGTGTAGCTCCTCTTCTGTAGGGCCAGAGCGACGCGTAGCTCCCCTTCTGTCAGGTTAGAACAACGTGTAGCTCTCCTTCTGTAGGGCCAGAGCGACGCGTAGCTCCCCTTCTGTCAGGTCAGAGCAACGCGTAGCTCCCCTTCTGTCAGGTCAGAGCAACGCGTATCTCCCCTTCTGTATGGTCAGAGCAACGCGTAGCTCCCCTTCTGTAGGGTCAGAGCAACGTGTAGCTCCCCTTCTGTCAGGTCAGAGCAACGCGTAGCTCCCCTTCTGTAGGGTCAGAGCAACGTGTAGCTCCCCTTCTGTCAGGTCAGAGCAACGCGTAGCTCCCCTTCTGTCAGGTCAGAGCAACGCGTAGCTCCCCTTCTGTCAGGTCAGAGCAACGTGTAGCTCCTCTTCTGTAGGGCCAGAGCGACGCGTAGCTCCCCTTCTGTCAGGTCAGAGCAACTTGTAGCTCCCCTTCTGTAGGGCCAGAGCGACGTGTAGCTCCCCTTCTGTAGGGCCAGAGCGACGTGTAGCTCCCCTTCTGTCAGGTCAGAGCAACGCGTAGCTCCCCTTCTGTCAGGTCAGAGCAACGCGTAGCTCCCCTTCTGTACGGTCAGAGCAACCCGTCGCTCGCTTCCCTTCTGTGTGTTGTGAACGCATGGGTTGTATGTAACAGGTCCCTGCGGTCGCATGACCTTCAAGGACCTATGACATCAGCCCGTACCGGTACTTGCAGCTGAAATGCAATAACTAAGAACAGTATAAATTTGTTTCCTTATTTAATCTGGTTACGTATAAGTTAATGTCCAAGGAACACAACATGACCGGCCAATAATGTTATCCGGTAATGTCATTTTCCGAGGACATTAACTTGTATAATCCAAATCTTTATTACTCAAACACTACATAAAAATGTAGTCAGAAAAATAACGTCGTCAGAGAACAATGGAATGACGTAACCAGTGGATTTTACCTGTCCTACATCGATGTTTGACCGTGGCTGGGGGCTGTAGTGCGACTACAGCTTCTTATAGCGAAAACTCTCGAGACCCGTGTCAAGGATGGGATGGGGCAAAGGTGGATCTGCTTATCCTGTATGTGCCACACGGATTGGAAAATATGACCATAAATCCATCCAGGTAACTGGCACTTAATAATCCCCGAAGTGGTCTCGTGTCGTACTGAAGCGCCTGGCAGTGGTGGATCCTGTGGCCCGGACAACCGGCCAAAGAGAACCCCACCCCCCCCACCAACACCCTCACCATTGTTGGACACAGTTGAAAATGTTCAATGTTGCCAGTAGCTCTAGTACATTTCACCTTTGAACACGTTTCCGATTGTAATGCCAAGGTGAGCTTTCATATTTTAGACTTTAAATAATGTGTCTCGTGTTCCATATATTAATATATAGTTCACTGCATTTCCCACCCCTACACATTAAATGCTCCGTTCTTTTTTATGTATTCAGGAAGTACTGCCGGATTGGAAGGATAGAAGGTGTATTGTAGAAACTTTATATTTGCAATTGAGCAGATAAGATTTTTTTCATACATGGGGTTATATGTAGGCCCTAACCCCATGTATTCATACATGCGATTTATATAATTTTAGTTTGACTATTTTTATGTGCCTAATGGAGGACTACATGTTTATATATTGTTATCGTCCTCCGCAAATAGGTACGGGGGTTCTGGGGCATAATTATGCGATTTATATAATTTTATTTTGACTATTTTTTTGTGACTATTGGGGGACTGACGGGAGGGGGTGACATAGGGGGGAGGGTGGGGGGCGGGGGGGGGGGGCGGTGGCCACACCGTCTCGGTTTACCCCTTGAATTAAATCTTCTAATTTTATGAGCAAATGTTACGAGAGTAAGTCTGTTTTGTGATAATTACAAGGCGGTTGCCCTTTGTACATGTATACGGCATATCATTCGACTGACTAGCACCGCACCGCACCGAACTACTGTCCAACATGTTCACCACGTCATTCCACCATGTTTTTGCCATGTAGTATAGGCATCGGAGCGCCCCCGAAGTGGAGATCGACGACAGCACGATGCGCCTCCTGGTGGTGACAGTCTTGCTACACGTCGCCGTCGCATATCCGACAGACAGGTAGGACCGAGACACCTACAAAACACAGGAAGTACTTCCTTGCACGCATGATCTGCAAATCAGATAAGAACTGGTCTTATTAGTTGGAGAGAACAAATGTCTTATTCTATTATTATTAATAACAAGTTAGGATATTCGGGGTCAACTACCGAATCTCCAAGAATTCACAAAGGTCAATAAACAACCGCTAGAAATAGGCAAGGTCATTTTTGGAACAAACGGATAGCACTTGTGGACCCATTTTCAACAAAACTTTGTTTTAAGCATGTTTGCAGTAAAAGTTTACTATCGTGCTGCCAATTGTTTACCTGAGTATTAAATAAACTATGCCAAGTGACTTTTACGTTGAATCCCTACTGCGTTGCAACAATGCCCAGTGACTTTCAAGTTGCTGCGTTGCAAGGTTTATCCATTTTGTTGACCCCAAGAAGTGCTATCTAGATTATAACATAAATATTATATGTCTCGCCTTCTTTTCGCTGATATATTGCTAGATTAAACATTTGCCATTGTAGTCAAGACACTATCACACCTGCGACAAGCACTTGACCGAACTATGGAACGGATAGCGTTCTTCATAGCCTGAGAGCTCAATCAGTACTTCATTTATGCATAATATATCAGACCCCTTGCAGACGAGTGAGTCCTCCCTCCCCGACACAAAACACCTTCACCCCAACACCTATTCGTCACGCATGGCCAGTTTCGCCTTATCGTGTTTTCTTGGATTGCAGATCAAACTTTGCAATAATTTTAATATAAAGTTCGGCATAATCTTTAAAGACTTGCAGCGAAATCATTACAATTCTTTAAGGCGGCCGGGTTATACCAAAAATATTCCGATGCTGCCCTTAAGAATACTTCTACGTTATTACAGCTGACTTCAGACGCGATGTAGTCACTCAATATGTGACTTTCGATGCGATGTAGTCACTCATAGTGTGACCAAAGGCGATGTAGTCAGCTTGTAGTCATAGGCGTGACATTTAAAACACTTCTGGTGACGTGTTCTTGCAACGCATCATGACCTAGTGGCGTTGTCACGTTCGTCTAGGGGTAATTTATAACGTAACAACAACAATGGACAAAATTGAGGGCGAAAGATTGTATTTACACGATACAATAACACTCTTCTTTCTTTCCTCCTCTTTCTTTCTCGTTTTCGTCATACATGGCAGCTAGAATTCTTTCGTACAAGTCCGCTTCTCTCAGCATTCACAGCTATAATTAAATATAAACACGTCATAATTATTGGGCAAGGTATATACATATACATTGGTGGCAATACACGTTTGAACTTATGAAATATAAACAAATAAGTACACTTGAGACACTTACGTGAACATTCACCATTTCCGTTAACATATCTGGCACCCAGCTCACACACCATCTTCTCAGCTTGTCACCTTGGCACACAGCCGCACAATATACAAAACCTGGCACACAGCCTCACAATATCATGGCACACAGCCTCACAATATCATGGCACACAGCCTAGCAAAGCGCTGGCACACAGCCTAATAACGCTCTGGCACACAGCCTAACAAAGCGCTGGCACACAGCCTAACAACGCTCTGGCACACAGCCTCACCACAGTAACCTCATCTGTCATCTGTCTCTGTTTAGCTCTATACTGCGGTTCTATATATACCGGCTACTGCCACTCCCATCTCTACTGCAATTAACCAAAGACACTAAAATTTACTCGTACACAGTCACGCAATTAGACCTTCCCAGATGCTGACATCTAGAACGCTCACACAACTTAATTACTCGGCCAACTGTGGCACTCCTTGACACAGGTGAAACCGACATCGATAACTCAAAATCATAAGTCATGAATCCGTGACAGGCGTCACGTTCTTACATGGATCCCGAATCGGTCTTTTGCAATACCTTTAGTTGACCCTTCGTAATATTTCTGGTGCCAAGTTCTTACCTGCATTGCGACTTTGCTGGAGTTTCCTGTGCATGTTCTTACCTAAGTATCTTAAGGCTTTCACTGTACCTGCTATACAGTCCACTCACTATATCGTATGAGAACTTTATTACAGATAATGCTAATGATATTACTGTGCTTGTATGGAACGGCTTTTAAATGTGCGTATTTGTGCGTGATATTTGCCACGACTGGCCTGGATACTACGCGTAATAAAATGTATTACCCTGTAACAAATTGGCCACAGCCTTTACGAAAATACATCTTCTGCATCTGTTTCTGTTGCAGGTCTCTAACTGTGGTTTAGACTGTCCCTTTTTGTGCCATTGTGCTGGAAGTAATGGATGTTATTCCTTGACGGGTCAGTGTCAGATATTCAGTTCATGGTTTCACGTAACTTGGCCTACGATAAGAGAAAGGTCGAGACGCCTCGCTGACGGTGAAGGAAGAGGTGGATAGAGGCTTCCCCCAGTCTTCGGGTTCTGTCGGCTTACAAGTTTTTGTAAATTGTCAGAGGCGAGACGCATTGAGACAATCGTTCGTTTGCGCAGAAATACCATATAGTCTCAAGCGGTTGCCAATCTTCCATTCAGTTGGGCAACTTGGCATAGTTGATAGTTAAGGGACAGTTTCCGGCCCATCTCATGCACCTTTCCATTTAAACTATAGGGAATTGGCTAAATATTACACGAAGAAGAATTTTATTCAATAATACATTAGTGAAGTGCAAGCACTTTTGCACGACCATCCAACTTGTCATGGACACCCCCCTCAGGGCACTGATTATGACGTCACCGGCGATGAAGCGGCCGGTAGTTTTAGACGACTATTAATATCGAAGTGATCCAGTTACGTAACTTACATCACAGTACATTCTCATCGAGTCAAAGGTGTATTTGACTGATGAAGAAGTGACTATATATTCATTAGAATGTAAACATTTGACTACATATTTATATTTTAAATATTACATTACTAATAGCCCAAGTATTTATACCAATCAGTATTTGAAGTTTGCTCTTTTGAAACGTTTTGAAAAAAAAACAATAATGGAGACCTTATAGCGGTTGATATAAATCAATATTTATCTACATTTACTTTATGAGTTAAAAGTGGAGTATTACGCTGGAGCATGAAGTGATGCCAAAAAAGGTGGTTTACATTGTTGACTATGAAGTGTTGCAGATGCAGCTCATGACGTCTCGTGTCACAAAACACACCGGAAGGACAACACCTGAATTATATTGCTGGGTTTCTGCCAATCAAGTGTCCATCATTCATCGCCACATGTATATAACTCATCACCATGATATGATATTGTCAGTGCTGTTCAATAGCACCCAGAGTCAGATCCAGATATGCTGGACAAGGAGGGGGGGGGGGTATATGTATATGTATATGTATAAAAGTTAAATGGTATAAATTTTACCCCTAAAAAGGGGGCCCGGGACCGGGTCGCCCCCCTCCTAGATCCGCGCCTGGCATCTGTGTCTATTTTCTATTTTAATTGTTGCTTCCATTGCGGATGTTAAATATTTTCTGCTTTTGTTAAATATCCCGCTTGATTTTCGATCAGCATCACAGGACAAACACGACATAATAGCGCCCTATCTGTACTTTTTTAAATGGCTGTGGTGTTATTTTTATTTCAGAGCCTCCCGCCACAAGTCCGACGTTAATATGGATGGCATTTTCGACAGTTCCTGTAGTTAGACAACTGCCTGATAATTTCATATAAACATTATACCAGCGCCTCCCCCCAGTGACACCGGGTGCATTCGATTGAGCGCCATATCTGGTTCCGGAACTAGAGCGGTCAGTTCTGCGCGTTCGATTTGACACCTGCACCAGTTCCAGAACTTCGGAACCGGTTCTCATTTTTCGCTAGATATGGGTCGCAAAGCGCATGCGTGAAGACTGTGCGCGACAAACTTGAGATGGCAGACAGTAAGGTCTTGTACGCTTGACAATTTTAGTCCCTAGTTGTTAGTAAACCAGGTCAAATGTAATTGCTAAGTGTACTATTCGCTACCTAAAACAACGTTTAGTCAAAATGTAAACAAACAAACTGGCGGCGTCGCTTGAACAGTTATAGTTCCGACATCAAAACCACGAACAAAGTGGTTGCCTTTGATGTCTGAACTTGGAAGGGAAGGGGGTGGGGCGGGTTCCAAAGAACGAAAAATAAATTTCTTTATTCCCAGGTCAAGATGAATTAAATGGAGAACTCACCGCATACAAAGGAAGGGCGGATACATGATACACATTTGCGCTTTCCCAATTCTTGGTTATTAGTATCGAAATTCTCAGTTTACTATTAATGAAAATCATTGATCACGACGGTCGGCTAATATCTCATTCCCAGTTAACGAAGAATTAGTTTGCTCATTCCTAATTTACGGTGAAATGCAAAGCCTGTTCCCGACCAACTTATTTGTGATGAAGAAGATACTTATGATGAAAAAGATACCACTATAGAGCGGATATTTAAAAACTTGCGACCCGGGGAGGAGAGGGGTGGGGGGTGCTCTGAAAGTGTGCGTTTATAGAGCGGATTGAGAAAGGGTTGCCCCGACCGAGCGGATTTGGGCGGCAAAACGCCCTGAGCAAGCTGATTTGGGCGATGAGAAGAGGGGGGAGAGCGTTACTGCAGAACCGCCCCCCGGAACCATAGCCCGGCACCCGGAGCCATAGCCCGGAGCCATAGCCCGGCGCTCGGAGCCCCCGGCCCCGAGACATCAATGATGTGCTTGTTTATACAGTGAGCGATAATGGTTCTCTCTGGTCTTAGTGCCGACCGGCAGCATTTTTGCTTATGAAACGCGGTTGGTCTTAGTTTATGACCCGAGTCGTTAGTATGATAAATTTAGAGTCTTATCGCTATGTCCGGTAATACGTTAAGACCATTCTTCATGAAACCGGCCCCTGTATGTTAGGCTTCCCAACCGACATTCCTGGTTGCTACGCAACAAGGCTCGAACCACTACAGTGCACCCTTTGCATTGACAAGACGGTGACAGCGACAGTCCATATCATCGCTTTATAACAAGTTATAATCGGCACACATCGTGTACCAAGTTATGTATTCTGTAAAATATATATTTTCAATTAGATTCTTAATATATCTAGACAAAATAGACGCCAAAACGATAATAATATCCGGACTGAAGAACATTAGGAAACGGGGAATATGGCCATTTTCCTGCTACGCACAGCGTTGTGACGGTCTCTCCTTTCGCCGGTTGGCATTTATATCAGCTGTTTTCCCGGCTCTTAGGCCTCCATCTCGTTCTTAAAATGATATTTTTATAGTCAAGATATTTATTTGTACTAAGCGGGTTTTTGTGTTTAGAAAACAACATGTTAACCTATGATAAACTGTGGAAAATTATGCAGCTGTAAGTCAGTACTCGCCTTTTACATGCTATGCAGCGCAGAGCGAGCTAGAGCTACCCGAAACACGCGTCTGCCAGAATTTCCCCTGGAACGGTCTATAGGGCTGTACAGTCAATACGGGATCTTATCGAAACCCCACGAGACAGGCATACTTATGCGGCATACTTATGCGTCAATGCGTAGCATCAACGGCCTGTACTTGTAGCCTACCTTCCGGTTGTTTGCCTTCATCGCCTCACACAGAAGATCGGCTAAAGCTGTCCTTGGTTGCACAACTAAGCATTAAACTTCTGCGCATATCCGAATTATAAACATCCGAGTAGATTTATGTAATATATGAGCGGTTAGACAGTTGATAAACCAGAATGCAGTTGTCTCATGTGTGACTGTCAGTGTCAGGCGATCTAATGTGTTGCGCGGGGTTTTCCATGTCGTATGACGTAATAATCATCATGACTCGCATGTCTGCGCGCGGTATCTATGGTTACGTGACAGCGCTCCTTATATGGAGTGACCAGGCGAGGACAATGGCGTTCCGTTTGTCCAGAAATGTAAACATCGATGAATTGCCTCAAAATACAACGCTTCCAACAGTCTCATCGAACAGACCACATGCATTATGGAGAGATAAATGTCTTATATTATGATTTCATAGTTAGCAATGCCTGGACCAAAGCAAACAAAAAATAGTTTCGCACCCATTCGATTCTTCACGCACAAACCGCGCAGTTGGCCGGTTCCCAACACTCAAACGTTGACAACAATGAGTGCACGTCAAGCAGCTGTAGCAAGGCACTAGCGTGATGCGCACTCGTTCTAAGAGCAACTGTTTTTTTGTTAGTCCCCAAAAGACCTAAACCGGAAATAGAACCCGCGCGAACTGTACAGCCCTCGTTTGCATAGCATGCCATATGCAGATATGGGCTCTCGATCTTTGCTTTATGACAAAGCCAAGCCAAATGATGCACGTCAGGTACACTGCTCATGTTTGCAACATTGTATCGTTGATTTCTTTATTTCCGTCATTAATCATGGATACACGCACGGAACGTGGCGACACACTGTCTCCTTCGTTACAGTCAGTTTTGCGCTTTGGCTAAAATGCACATGTATATAATATGGCAAGAACAAAATAATATCCCAGTTAAAGTAGTAACCCAGCCCAAAAATTATGCTCTCATATCTGTTAGTGATGGCCCGTTGATAGGCGACAAAGCCTTAATACACCTCCGGCGGTGGATTAGTTAGTATGGATTAAGTCGGCAAACGTAAGAAGGATGAACTTTTATGAAACGCATACAAATTTGTATCTTTATTAACTAATTCTGATTAGGCCATATATGTTTTACGTAATCCCTAATACAGTTTAGGGAAACGGGCCACATGTCTATTTTATTTCCAGATTAAGGCCAAGTGCGGCAGGCGCCAAGCGAGTGTTTTATGTACTACTGATGAGCGTCTAGCGAGTAGAACTGGAACTAACTTGTGAGCGATAATCAAGGAAAATGGAGGAGCACGCAGGCAGGCGCCTAATGCGAAAAAAAGGGAGATTTACTAATCAGAGACTTTGAGAGAAATCTATCTAGTGAAACTTGGGCAAAAAGTATTATCTATATATGTACCTTGTGAGAAAGATCCCATTTTCAGTCATATTGGTACGGCGGGGGGTGGGGGGGGGCAGTTTTGGGAAATCATAGTGACATAATTAGTACGGTGACCTCCACATATTATTCAGTCATTATGTTTACTAACAAATGGACAATATTCAGAAAGTTTTTGAGGTATTTCTATCGAACAGTTTTTTTCTCAGGCACAAAATTTGTGAAATAACATGAATTTTGGCTAATTTTCCCATATGGTCAATGCTATTTTCTTGGATAATAAATGCTTAAATACAGAAAAGTAAGCACGGTGACGTATCTGTTTTATTGCATTTTTTGATAGCCCGCCTGATATGCAATACGAAAAAAAAATTGAAAGAAATCTATCGATTTTTTTTTTCGGGTTGTCTGCCGCCCTTGGCCTTAAGTAAGTTTTTCGTCCCATAGATGACAATATTGCGTGTTTAAGTGTCTACAAAATGGCGATGACGCCATCTTGAAATCTTGCAAAGACCAAAATAATCCCCATATGCATTGCATAGGAAGTGGTGCCTCATAGTGAAATAATATGAACTATGATTGATGAAGTCGTCTATTGCGTAGACAGGGAGTCGCAAAATGCTTTACTTTGATCGTTGCATGCGGAAATAAAACCAAAGTAGCAGAGACACGTTGAGGCCTTAACTTTAGATTCAACTGATGATTGTCTGTGTATATTAATATATGTCAAAAACATATATATTGCACAGTACACATCGACATTATGTATTGCTATACCCTCTGATCGGGGCGGGGCTTGTCGTGATACATTGTGTTTTAGTGATAGGTTCATAATTTCGCAGTATATGTGAATTGTCTTTACCGGTAAGTCCATTCGCTGTCAAAAGGAGAACGGTTATCTTTGTTATGACAAGAAACCTGTCATTATTGAAGTTCGCTCATGACTTTTTAAGCAAGTATGTTGCTGTCAACGTGATATGTTGTTAGTTGTTATTCGACTTTGGAATCTACAACTATCGGTTGTCCATACGATAAACGCGTGTCCCTAATACCTGACAATTGTATATACAAATAAGAGAAGGCGAACCGGGCATGGCTATATCTTATATATAAATACGTATAATATGGGTACTCGTTTCCATGGGTGTGGAAAATTTCGCTTTCTTATGTTGCTAAAACAATCTCCTGACCATTTATTGTTGTTTCTGTGATTTTCTGATTCCAGCAGTCAGTTCCACATCAGTAGATTCGTTAATAAGTAACAGGGACTTGTCGATTTGCGTGGCTTGAATCCGAACGATTGCATTATGTAATCAACTCGACGAGCGGCTTCTTTCTGCATGAATCGAGGCTCTATTTTTAGAAATATCCCTCACGTCACGCCATTAACGCGAAACCATCCGGACTGCAATAGTTGTCTGAATCTGAACATCTGAGGTGTTTATTTTCTACTACAACGTCTCAAATTGTCTTGCAGATTCCAACTACAAGTCATCTGGTGGTACAACTGCTATATGAGATAAACGACATGATAAAATCACGGGATCGAGTGCAATGTTGACACATTATTTTTAATCGATCGATTTGATTCCTAGGAACCTCATTAAAATGCATACCATTGTAATTACAAGCCGATGTCCATCGTTTGACCGTCCCAAATTTGCAGTAGTAAGCTTCATAATCCTTGTCCATAGTCCATAGTAATGATATACACGACATAAGCAGGCGTACTTTTTCCTTCTTCCTCCACGCCTCTCATGACCTTACTACGGGTCACCTGAATTGTTGAGTTCTCCCCTTCAACTCTACGGGTCCGAACGAAAAACCTAACCACCTTGATCCTTTATCATAAAGTAATGCCCAACTCTTTGGCTTGGCTTTCTACTGAAGTGCAATTAGCATCTGTGTTCCACCACTTGTAGCTGTCGAAACCACTTCTCGTTGGGTACGTTTCGTCATGCAGAATTTGACACAGGTGACAAAAAGCGTTGGCTTTACTCAGCCCCATGTGTGCAATGGTGTAGTGACGCTTCCAATCAAAGTATTTGAGATACTCTGCGTCGTTCGCGGCCAGGAATTTAAGATAGATCGCCAGGTGCTTGGGAGATTCGAAATCAGACAGCTTAATGACGGACTTTGGCGGCAATTCCCGGTCATAATCAAGCCCCCCGTAAACAATAGGGACTATATTACGACTCAAAGCTTTGTATAACTTCTCTGTAAAGTAATCCTTGCAATGGCTGTTTTCCAAAGATAAATAAAATTTGTGACTTCTGGCGCTTTGGTTCTCGCAAGTCCCCGTAGGAGGGCATGGCTCGCCACACAATCCGTATATCTTGACGTCAACGTGCTGGGATAGCTCCTGGACGTATTGCCATCGGTTACTTCCGGCCTTAGTGCAGCGAGATATGATCCAAACCACCGTGCCTGTCTTTAACGCAAGTTCCGTCGCCGTCGGTATATCGTAGGGATCCGATGGGTGTCTGGGCCAGAGAGTCAGGTGTCTCAAAGGGATGTCCGAGTCTAACCTGTAGGTCATGGTTAAATTGAATACGTCGTTGTAAGGCTTCAGTAGATCCAGAACGCGAATCGGCGATTCGAGGTTAAAGAAGACCATTAATTGTTTTTGGTTTGCACGTTTTGGAAATGCTTCCGGGTCCTTTAAGAGATCTATATGCCTGGTGTTGAATACGACTGCATCGGCCTGCGCGAATATCCGTCTCTTGTCGGACATGGTGCACGCATATTCTGGGCATTCATGATCTATGAAGGGTTTCTGCCCGAGTCCAAAGCCAAAGTCTGTCATGTCCTGAAACGGATTCCACAATAAGATGGTCTTTAACTCCTTGTCGTGACCCAGTCCAGCAGTGGGACGTCCTAACACTCTACCCACGTCGTCATCAAACCCTGGAAAGATCATGCGGTTATCCTGACGAGATTGTATTATGTGAAAATCCCGAATGGCCGACACTGGAGAGTCGTCAACATATCCTCTCTCCTGTATGAATGTTACGTTCGTTGCAGACTGTGATGGTGATGCTATTGCCATCGTTTTTGTCGTAGGTTCTTCTGCCGCAGCTGGGGTGGTTTTAGTTGATCCAGTCGTTTTTGTCGTAGCTTCTTCTGCTGCACCTGGCGTGATTTTAGTTGCTCCAATCGTTTTTGTCGTTGCTTCTTCTGCTGCACCTGGCGAGGTTTTAGTTGATCCAATCGTTTTTGTCGTTGCTTCTTCTTCTGCACCTGGCGTGTTTTTGAGGGATCCAGTCGTTGTTGTCGTAGCTACTTCTGCTGCACCTGGCGTGGTTTTGTTTTCTTTGGTCCCCAATATATCCGCAATATCGCCAATACGGGCACCATCGTCTTTGGTGCCGTAACTGCCATGTTCGCCTACTCTTACCACGGCGTGAATCCCAGGTAACGCAGTCATGGCGTCCAGGAGCCACATATACGTGAATATGGCCACCCAAACCACTGCTATCAAGGCCAGGAACAACGCCCGTCGACACGAAACCATTTCGAGGTAGCTCAGCAAAACTGAGCGTTGATGCAAAAGTCGCTGCGCCACGTCTGAACACCTGACCGACTGAACATGAAATGATGCGCCGGATATAATGATAACAGGCGATTTAAATCACACTGATGATTAACACGGTTTATATGACCTTTGAATCGGGGTAGGAACGAGCTGTCCAAACACACATTGACGTTTGATTAACTGGTATAGCGCATGTGGTACGAGTTCGCTACATAAAGAACAAAGGCCACTCATACGAAGTCAATGAAGTCGATAATCATGGTTTGGTTCGACAATCAAATGTAGTCGTTAACTGTTAAATCAGGAACCGTTTATCCTTGCTATAAAGGGGACACAAGTATAGAAACGGACTATTGTGCGCACAAAACGACCAGGTGCAATGCGTTTTTAATGAAGTAAGCTCATGAATATTGTAATAATGGTTGTTTATATTGGTAGCAAGTGTACTGATCGGCGGAATGACCATAACGGACTGCATCGTTTCGCCATATATGAAGATATTCCCGGATGTTTCCTTAAATGCTTACGAGACATGCATATTGCGTTGTTTCACGCTTGAGAATTGAATTGAATCGGTTTATTGTTCTCTTAAATCAGTTGCAATTGTTCGACAACCTTATACAAGATCAAAGGGTATAATATTGAATAAATTAACAGCAGCAGAAGCAAGGCTTATTAGCTGCAGAGCTCATACAAAATGTTACATATCTTTCACATATGAGCTAGACTAAATACAAATCATGGCAAAAAAGAACAAAACGAATAAATAAAATAGAAAAAGCTTATTGCATGGTAAGTCAGTTGCACTTCATGGATTGTGGTGATAGACAAATATTTTTGATCTGAGGTCTCGTTTATACACTTTTAATGTATTCTATTGCACCATGCGTTGTACACTATACTACTTGTATACTTTACAGTCATCCGTAGATAATTTGTTCCAACCTTAGGCGTGTGGTATAAGTTAGATCCTCGAGTACCATAACCGTGTATTTGATAATTATTATTAAATAAAGAGGCAATCCCGTTGGGTAGATGACCTGTATTGAGTTTGAACAATATCAACATGCGATATTCAGCCATATTCAACAAAGGTACAATATTCAGTTTTCTAAACAGCAGGTCTGTATGAACATTTCTTTCTACACCAGTAACAGCCCTCTTTTGCAACACAACAATTTTTTCGTTTATATATGCTATGTGTTCCTTCCATGCTTCTCCGTCCCTTGCCATGACATCAGCTACATATTGCGTTATTTCGCACTACCCTCATTTGTTTACATTGAATTCAGCTATCGACCTCGCATAAGGACTAACACCAGATAATATGCTTGCATTTAAATTTACAGTGAAATAATTTGGGTTTCTTAATTTGTACTTTGTCCGGATATCACGCGTTTAATTACTTCCTGGATTCCTGCAGCACAGACACATCTCAGTCCCTCAGTCATTCAGTCCTCTTTGTCCATTTTTCCATCAGTCACGTTGGACCCAAGCCCCGTTACGTGAGTGTACATGCCCTTTCTAATCTTGATAAGCTGATATCGTCATAGCCAGTAAAATGAAACTATGAAAGGTCTAGTCAGTTTGATTGTCATGGACCAATAGCTGATAACGATCCGCCTAATAACTAATGACTATTTTTTCGATTTTCCTTAGCAACATAGCCTTTGCGATAAAGTATATCGATTAGTCATTAAACGAGGATTCATAGCCAACTCGTGACAAACGCTTCAATAACCGAACGACCAGCGCACACATGGGCTACACTGGTAAAATACTAAACAATATATGTCTAGTATTGACAATATTGAAGCCTGTGTACGGACGCTGATAGCGCCCTCTTCACTTTTCAAGTACCAGCCTGAAAGGCCATAAAAGCAAAATGTGGCCTGCGAGCGATAAACCTGTCACAATAGCCATTGGAATCCATAATCAGTGCATCCCCCCCCCCTTAGGGGGGGGGGGGGCAGGAAAAGAACGACAGGGGCGGGCTACATGATATCCACGTGGTGAATGATTATATATATGTATATATATATATATATATAGATATATATATATATATATATATAGATATATAAATATATATATATATATATGCATTTTGCAACGGGTGTCTGGGTATGTTGACTCAGGGGCCCGTGTGTGTTGTTACATGACCGTCACGCAAGGTTTTGTTACGCTGACATGAGACTAGGCTTTGTTACTGTGTCGCGTCGCTATGTGTTATTATACGGCCTTAGCGCGACTAGGTTGAGACCCATGGCAACCCAATCAATGAACAAGGCGAACTACCGCATCTTAGGACCCTAATTGCTACAACCGCAAAGATTGGTGATGAGTTACATATGCACAAATAGTGGATCCAGGCTTTATTTAAATGCATTTATTGTGCAAACGTTATTGTGCCTATTGACGCTGAAAGTTTATAACACACATAGGCGATTGGTTAGCATTGCTAAGCTGCATATGCACAAAGAGTGGATCCAGGCTTTATTCAAATGCATTTATTGTGCAAACGTTATTGTGCCTATTGACGCTGAAAGTGTATAACACACATATGCGATTGGTTAGCATTGCTAAGCTGCATATATGGCACTCAATGAATACAAATTAAA
The DNA here is from genome assembly GCA_964019135.1 of Arenicola marina. Taxonomy (NCBI): domain Eukaryota; kingdom Metazoa; phylum Annelida; class Polychaeta; family Arenicolidae; genus Arenicola; species Arenicola marina. The sequence continues at coordinate 10,664,448 of OZ025249.1, forward strand.
TGTTGGTAGTAACTCGTGAATACATAATAGGCGGAGGCTAGCATCTGGTTAGTCGTACGCAACGTTGCTGGGCTAAAGTCAAGGGTAATTCATACATATTATTTTTGGGTAAAATACAAGGTTAATACATGCACCGTATTGTTATAATAAAAACTGGTCATTTATATAAACAAATGTTAGACCAAATTTGTGGTGATTCGCATTATTACGAATAATTAGTCTAGTGCAATAGCACACGAAGCAATCAATCATCCCTTTCTCTGTTGCAAATCATTGTGAACATTCTTTTCTCCGATGTGAAACTCCCCTTCTCGGCGGGAAATACAAAAACAGTGACGGGTGCAAGCATAAAAAGTGCATTTAGGAATGGATGCATAGGCTTTCTTCCGCATTTTATGTTGATCAAACAGGCGGAAATCTATGAATGTAAATGACCGCTGTTGCAAGTTGATTAATATTGAGTATTATGCTGCTCCTGGGTATTACCAAATGTAACTTATCCCTGGCACATGTCTTATCAAATGCCTAGTACATTAAAGATAAGGAAATTGAAACTCTCCATTTAGTATGGGAAATGAGGGGGGGGGGGGGTGGCATATGGGAGGAAGATACTGACCCAGTGCCTAATGAATTAACCAGGATTTTTAAAGCCACAACACTTTAGTGAAAATCTGCTTTCAATTGATGAAAAATGGCTTTAAATTTAAATTATTTCGGTTGGACTTGCAATGCATATAATGCAGTGCAAAATAAATTTCATCATTGTCACTATCTCGGATGGACAACAATGTACGTTATATTTGGTTTGTGGAATCGCAAAAGATTATGACGCATTGTGGATAATAGATTCGCCAACGGCGGACAAATCGTTCAGTAAAACGAATTAGTTAATACAATGCCAGCTCTTACGTTGGACATCATTGAAATATAAAATGTGAACTTCTGAGAAGGGAATATGTCAACGTCCGAGAAAGGCAGTTGTCATGCACCACTATACAACCCACACTTTTTTAAAACAATATTTCAACCTGTTCGTGACACTGTATGTTTTGCATCGGCGGCAGAAATAGTTCATCGTTGCTTACTGGACATCTAAACATGTGTTTAGACGACAGAACAGAGAGTAACGACGCATCCGTCGGCATTCATCGTGTTGGGTGACGTGCCAAAATTTTTTTTTTACAGATATGGGTCTCTTGTGGTTACTTATATGCATCATTTGCTTGTTAGAAGCATAAAATGAAAGCAAGAATCAACTCTTATCTCAGTGTTGATGAAATAATGAAAAAAATGGACAATTCATTTGAGAATGTCCACCGCCTTGAATGCGCGAGTTCGCCGAGAAAGGTGTCATCGATTATTCCATGTGTGAGTATAGTATCAAATCTGAAGGCGGCTAAAATCGTGTAACCAGATTCAAACCGCCATGCGGCCCCTTTAATAGACAGTCGTTGCCATAGTGACCATGCGTTAAACAATCTACGTATGGTGTATCCGGCGATTGGCTGGCGACATTTGGAATGTTTGCGACTGGGGGACCCTTGAGCCAGTAGCCCGACTGTAAATGTTGTAATTTGAAAGCAGTAACCAAAGAAGCAAAGTCATAATAATAGTAATATGAACAGTAAATTGCACCCGGATGAAGAACATATTTCAGATTAAAAAGTCCATGTTCACATCCAGTCACACAGTTTAGACAGCTACGTCGAAATCAACAATGCAAATTTTGAAATGAAGTATATGTCAAACCTTCCCCATATATCTGAGCCAAGTGCAATGGCCAGTAACATAAAACTTGGATTACATAAACGACACTTCATTGATAGTGCACTTGGTGCACTTTAATTTCAAGGCAACTGAAACATTCAGTTGATATGTGATTATTTAACATAACAACCGAAACACATACATGTTTAACTATATATCACACACAATGACATTTGTTTTATTATATTATATTAATAATTAATATACTATATTATATTATTATATAAACAAATAAAAAAATAATTTATACCTATGACAACCACACGGACTATTTCATGTTACATAGAATGTATTGGAGCTGTGGCACTTATCGCAGGTTAGCATAGGTGTCAAACCGGCTGATGTAGTTCAGGACCAACTCGTAAATCATGGTGTACTCATCCTGAAAGATAAAACAAGAACATGCCACGTACAGCTAGTTTTACTATGAAATCTATGACAATTATAATAAGCATGCAGATTGATTAGAGCGGCTGGATAAAACGCATACATATAAAGGCCACATGTGCACATATACCACGGAACTATATATTATACGCTATCAGTGTTTCAGTTTGTAGAGCGATATGGGACAACTTAACAGGGAAGGCTTCATTCCCAGGGAAACAATATCATAACCTGTGCCGGTCACATGTTACGTCACCAGCTACCAACCCCGTCCACTTTTAACATCGTTTGACATGAACACCATAGTGGCGATGATTCTAGCTGCCACCATGACACCATGACACCTGTGGTTGTGCAATCAATAAGCATCAGGGGGCATCATGTGATCATGTCCTGGGTGAAGCCGGGTGGTCGCAGTACTCAGTTGACATTATTCCACCGAAATTATATATCACCACATATATCGAATATCACTCCCCATCTGCCGACTTACTTTCTCCCGGAGAAACTCTCGCCGACTGGCCGCGACACTTCTGGCCGCCAACGTGACGTCAACTTCTCCGTATGACTTCGTGGCTCCGATCACGTGATCCAGGGCGCAGAAGACGCCGCATCGAGTGGCGCCGTCACTGAAATACACGAGGAGACTTCAAGAGAAGGTCGGATGAGGGGACAGCTCGAGGGGTGGATGTGTCGGGTTTAACGTTTATATGCAACACTGATATACAAATATGCTGTTGTAAATACATATAAATTTACAGATAGATATTATAACACAAGCACTTAACCAGGACCGGCTGTGGTCGGGTGGCACTGTCTGTAGACCACGGCCCCAGTCACTACCTAGAGACAGTGGACCAGGACGCGCTGGGTCGGGTGGCGCTGTCCCTAGACCACGGCCTCAGACACTACTTACAGACAGTGGCCCAGGACGGGCTGGGTTGGGTGGCGCTGGCCGTAGACCACGGCCTCAGACACTACTTACAGACAGTGGCCCAGGACGGGCTGGGTTGGGTGGCGCAGGCCGTAGACCACGGTCTCAGACACTACTTACAGACAGTGGACCAGGACGGGCTGGGTCGGGTGGCGCTGTCCGTAGAGAGACGGCCTCAGACACTACTTACAGACAGTGGACCAGGACGGGCTCGGTCGGGTGACGCTCCCCATGGGCCATGGCTTTCCCCTGTAGCTCCAACACAGCCTGCAGAGTCTCTCTCCCGGCTTTGCCTTCTCCCCAGCCCTTCAGTTGGTACTGTCGCACGCGGCGCCCGTCCGATGTCCTTTTCACCTGCACAAAGCATTCAATAACACACGCGGACTACTGACAAGATCAGTTCAAATTAAGCTTTGATAAAAATGCCGCATTAATTTGGCAATACGTAAAAGCAGTAATCTCCATCTGAAGCATCCTCAGGGACTTCCATTGGTTCTGCTAGTTGACCATTCCTAATATGTTGGATGACTTACTTTGTTCCGATTCACAGTAAACTCGCGGGTCACCCAGTGGGTCTGGACGGATTCCTCCTCCAGGGACACATCTAGTGGTCCCAGAGTCACAGTCCCAGTGGTCGGCCAGTATGTGGGCGGATCCTGAACAACAAACACGTCACGGTTAGGCTTCTTAAACCTAGATAATCCGCAACCAGCAACGGCGACAATTAATGGCTAAAGTTGTCATTAAACTGTAAACTCGTCATTGTTTGTAAGTGCATATAGGGCCTTGCGTATATGTAAACATTACAACGGAGTAACAATAGGTCTATTAGCGTATATGTATGTGTATATCAAGCTCGTTATGTGCTTAATTAAGAAACTTTGGTAGGGCTTTGGGATTACGATGAGGGTATGCTGGGTGTCATACCGTGTCATTGGAGTCGCATTCATTCAGCATGATTATAGTGCTGATATGGAAGTCATTGACCAGTCTCCAAAAGTCTACCGTAGTCTCCCGGAGAGGCGCCTGTGTCACTATGAAGCCATCGTCCATGTGGAAGCTCTGACCCGGGAAAATATTAGCATTAAATGACAAAAGACGTTAGTGGTGAGTGTGACCTATAGCTACCGCCGCATGAAAACTGGGGAGATAAAAGAGCCAGTATGATTCAATTGTGATGATTGAATTATTCTGCATGAGCAGAATGCACGTTTATTCCACGGTGGAGACACAGAATCTATTTCAAAACGTTTAGGTCACGCTGAACATGCAGGTACTTATAGCTGTTTATTTCAGTGAAAACAATATATATATATGGGATTGGATCCTTTAGATGTGAAATTTACGTTTTTATTAGATATCTGGTCAATCTAGATTCGATGGCAATATAACATTATTATATTGAAGCTAATTAAAGAGTTAGGAATACACACGTGCTGAGTTAAGATGTTCTAGTGTGACAGTGATGATATGTTATGCTTACAAGCCAGTGGCCACGTTATGCCAGATACATCATTCCCTCCAGGGTATCCAGTCGAGGTCAGTTAGCTGTTCGGGTTTCCAGATTAGCTGTACATAAGCTGTATCTGTCTCGATAATCGAGCTTTTATTATTCGTAGTAGTAACTAGTGATGCGCTTGGCTTATAGGTCGACATATTTTATCAACTGCAATCGAAAGGCCAGTACACAATTAGTAACTACAGGCGATTAGCTATTACTTTGACGAAGACCGCGTTGATGTAGTCATTGCCGTCTTCATAAGGCGTACTCAAGTAAGGACGACGGCGATCATCTGGAACAAGACAAACACCGCAGCTGTCGATCACCAAATGCACACATATGTTAGTATTATATATTAAATCATATACATATGAAACTCCATTTTCTGTTCAGGTCATACGCCACATAGTAAGGAGATGGTCACTTTTCACATTACATGATAAAGTGAAGTCATCGCTATTAAGTTGTATATGGCTATGTTTTACCTGGCAGAATATCACTGTGCCGGTTTTTCTTGATGTTTTCCTCCAGACCACCTGCAGTGTATGTTGTGGGCAGGAGCTCTGACACCAGCCTTCGGAAGATCTTGAGAATGAGCAAAGACGCCATTTCAATGTCTCTCATATTGGAATCTTCGGGTCGCCTCTCCCTCGAAACATAATCGTATGTTGGTGAATCATTTACACTGATATTGTAAATGGACTAACCAGACTATATTGAACTCTCAGTTGAACCTTTCCTACTATTTGGTGGAGATAATGTCCTTCATTTTAGTCTTCGTCATACATTGACTAAGCTAACGCTGTCAGATTTATTACCCTTAAAGTAGATCAGAGATGAAATAAACATGTTATTAAAAGTGTCCAAAGAAAGCCGTCAACGGAAACCTGGACACAACAGATCACTTGATATATATCAACATCCCACAGTTTTTGCATCCAACAGTCACCAAGGCGACCGTGCTTTGCATCAGCTCACCGCGTGTTGGGCGTCGAGAGCCGTTTCTCCGTCCGTGGTTCTCTGCGTGAGCTTGGCGTAGGACTCCCTGAAGCCTTCACACGGGAGAGTCGTCCGTCCGACCTTGGCGTAGTCTATCAGCGCCTCGTACAGGAACTCGAACTGCGCCTGCATTAGAGTGAAATCAGGTGTGTAATCAAAACATGTTTTTTCAACACATTTGGGGCGTGTTCGATTTACATGAAACCCAAACCGGTTTGCCGAACTGATTGTTCACCAGGAGAAGAACCTAAACCGGTTTGGTCGAAACCGTGAAACTATCGAGAGAGCTGGTTTGACGGTTTCGGTTCCGCGGAACTGTCAGTTCAATCAACACATACACCATAGTTAATCATAAATGTTAGGAATAGAGACTTATGGACAAAAGTATGACACAAATTTTTTTATGGACAGTCCAATCGCGGGTACAAAATGAAACAGACGGCACCTTTATGCTGACATAACTTCTTGAGCAAATGGCCATTGCCAAAATGCATGCTGAAATGCAAACAAATAAAACTATGCGTTCGCGTTGAGGTGGGCAAACCATCGAAACCGGTTTCAAAAACGGTTTAGGTTTCCCGTCGGTTTCAGGTAAATCGAACACGCCATTATTCTTTATTGTGTGAATAGTTATGACTATATCAGCGTTAGCGCTAGATGTTTTATATAAGTCAACTAGAGGTAATAGGGTATATATATATTAGGTTAGTAGCAGGATCCTCCACTATAGATACGTATATTGGCGTCCAAAGAGGGGCTGGGCGTGGGGTTACATTGAGCCACAGCCTTCGCACCTTGGCAACGGTAACAATTTAATGTGCATGCTTGAGACATATCCGTCCAGGACAATCGAGCTAGTCTAAGCGGAGCATATTATGCACTGACATATCTTCGCACACAAAGCCAAGAGGCTAGTGACCAGTGTGACACCCCTGCTGCATGCAAGTCTCGTGTCTAGCACAGTTCAGCCATGATATCTACCTGCGTTTGGACCATCTTGGTTCTCTGCCCCCTCAGATCACGGATACACTTGATGATGTCGACCGATCTCTTGGCTTCAGCCTCCCTCAGCAGCAAGTCCAGTGCAATGAAGGTGCCTGTTCTTCCCACACCAGCGCTGGTTTTAATAAACGCAATGAAATAGGCTTTAATTGGTATATGCATATTTTACGGTAGCCACTAATATGATGGATATATATATATATATATATATATATATATATATTTACAATACATATTTACAATACAGACGTTAAATTTTCATGTTCTGGACTTCCTCACCTGCAGTGGACAATAAGAGGCGCTTCACTGTTATGAACGCTGCGTACTCGCCGCAAGAACGCCAACAGCGAGAAGGTGCACCTTGGCCTCTCCTTGTCCGGCCAGGTCAGGTACTGCAAGTGCTGGACCACGCGCTCCGTTCCCTGCTGGAGGTAAGAAACAAAGATGGGGCGGGAGAGACATATTAAATAACTGTGAATTATCGAGTAATAATACCACTGCACAGTTGAACAAAGCTATATAATATGGTAAAATATACGGTGACGACAGACATTTTAGACTAATTGTAGACACTAATTGTTGTCATCTGCCAGCCCCGCTTACACTAGTTTTCACGGTGAACGTCCTGTGTGTGTAGTCCGCGTATGTCTCCACCTCCTTCAGTGTAATGGTCAGGACTCCGTGTATAACGGACTGATCCAGGCTCTCCGGCCAGTAGCAGTGACACTTGCGCTGAAACAGAAACATTATTCCGGTAATGGAGCTCACATTGTATCTTTCTCGTAATGAGGACCGTGACAGACATAGTAAGATGCCATGTGGCAATTGCCGACGTCAACAATAGACGTTCCAGGGGAAAATCTGGCAGGCGCGTGTTTCGGGTGTACTCTAGCTCGCGCTGTGCTGCATAGCACGCGAAAGGCGAGAAAACAGCTGATATAAATGCCCACCGGCGAATGTAGTGACTTTCTCTACGCTGTGCATAGCAGGAGAGCGGTCATATTCTCGATTTGCTGTTGTTCTTCAGTGCTGAAATAATGATAGTTCTAGCGTCTATTTCGTCTAGATATATCAGCAATCTAATGCAGGAATATATATTGTACACAATACATAACTTGGTACCCATGTGTATCGATTATAAAGCGATGATATGGGCCGATATACACTGTCTTTTCAATGTGAATCTGATCGCACTCGAGTGATATGGGCCTCCTTACATAGCAACCAGACATGTCGCACGAGGAGCCTAACAGATAGGACTGTTAAACATTTCTTAATCTAGTGAAATATAAGTTGTGATTCCATTATATTATATAGCACTTACAGGAAATTGTATAGACACATCTTGTGTGTTTATTGTGTTAAAGCAATGTGCTTACATGCGCCATCTTAGATTTTTTACATTTTAGAATCAAGACTAAATGTATCTCAAAATTTATGACGCGGTCGACATCACGCAGTAAATAGCGAACTGCGAACAGGCGCAGGGATATAAAGCCGGGCACCAACTTCTGCTCCGCTGACCAAAATATTTCTCGCCGGATAGCCCGCAAGCTTTCAGGATTTAAATTCAAGACAGATTGTACTTATTTGACATGGAGAAGAGGTTGGTAACACAAACAATTACGGAATATATTGCTTTAATAACAATGAAATAGAACCAACCCTCCCCCTGACAAAAAGAAACGTTGAAGCCGGGGTGCTGAACAAACTTCATACGCGTGCATAATGGTAAGCACATTCGGGAATCGGTTTTCTAACCCGAAATACGCACTGTCTATTTTGGACGCCAATGGTATTTGGATTATCTGACATTAAAATGGAAGACTCACCTTTGAATTCTCTACCAACGGCGTCAGCATAACGATGACTTGTGACTTAAGTTGCCAGACCATTTCCCAAAAATCCAACTGTGTGGTAGGAATCGGCCCTAGAATAGACGCATAATAGAAAAAAAGGCTGAACTAATTTTTGGCTTTATGCCACTAAGCACCATATTAAGGGAGATAAATGACATTTAATGAAGATTGTGCGTGCCATGAATAAACCAAAATTAGGATTCGTCCCTTGGATTGACCTTCCTAATGTATATTAGCTGCTACATGTCAACTATACCATCGTTGTACTTCCATATGTGCATGCCTAATTAGGGCACTGCGAAAATAATACAGCAAACCCATGGAGAATAATCATACAGCCTTCTAGGCTAAATATATATTTAGGCCGTGGCATCCTTAATGTGGAGACCTACATACCCTGTGCGGCCACGTAGTACTTCTCTGTTCGGTCGTCGAACCCCTGTAAACACAAGGGCAGCTGAATGCTGTACCAAAGTGTCTATCAGCGTTATATTATTTCATGTCTCTTAAGTTAAACATGGATTATGATCCAAACATTATGACATGATTTTGTATCATGTGATGTCGATTTGTAAATCGGACACTGGTTCACCAGGACCACATGCATGATGCCTGCTACAAAGCTGCGAACAATCTATGCACCATGGGAAACATGCGCAAACCATTTTGTTGGGAAACAAAACTTAGCAACTTACCCCATGTGCAAATGCATAGGAAAATACGAACATTAGTAACTACCATTTTCAGATTATGAATACAACCGTCACGAGCTGGAATGGTTACGATGTTACGATACGACGACATGTACGTTATGAATACAGGCTCGGGCCATTAGTGTAATGCTCTCCTTGCAACTTCGGCTCCGATCTATATGTACCACAGAGGTAAATGTGGCGCTCGTTTCATTCTGACCTTGATGTAGCTAGCGTTGATATAACCGGCGCCGTCGGCTGTCTCCAAGTTCACCCTCGAGTGATCATCTGTGATCATCAACGAGAGATGAGAGGTGATAACGACGATATATCATCACGGCTAGGCGATCATTTTTTACATCAGTCACTTATAAAAATGTTTCTTTTATCGTAAAGCCCGTGCAAATAAAATTTGTAATAATATTGTTCAGGAAGAAATTGTATGACGATTGCGGCACAGCAATAATGCTGTAATCCTTGCATTCGTTGCTCGTAAACTGGTTCGGTCGCTCAATTTAACATATGTCGGTACACCAGAAATAAATAAAGTTCACACTTTTTTGCGAAGGTAATGTATCGCAAAACAAGTGTTTCTCTCGCTTGTTTAAACTTACAGGCTGCAATATTCTTGAAACGGTTCTTTGGCTTGTTTTCTTCTTGCTCACCAACTGTGCAAGGAATGGCATCACCGGTGGGAAGAGACTGAAATACAACGTGTGGTTTCAGCATGATACACTATGCCGCAAGGCTTTCATGACCTGGTGCACAGTTGACGCTCAAATTTTAATCCGTATCCCAGACCAGCAGATATCTTGGCACATAGTACCGTCCTAATGCGCAGAGCTACTCACAACTACATTATCGTCACGCCGTGCCTTGATGTCAAGCGTCGCTTGAAATCGTGGGAACTCACGAAATATCATGTAAATCACAAACCACCTTGTCCATGGTTCAAGTAATACGGATAAGCGGTATCTTATCGACATGACACCCCCCCCCCCTTTTTTTGTCTGGGGCCCTTTCCTTAATTTCATCTCATTGTCCCATGAATGCCTTATTTTAGTATCATTTTCCCCATAAATGACTTATTATGTGCACGTGCCAGCTTATAATTTTGGAAGATGTGAAGCACCTAGCATATAGCAATAGTGTTGAAGAAAGTATGCATATGTTATATGCCTGTATTGGTTAATCTCTATCTGTGGCGTGCACGGTTCTATGACACTGTGACAGTCATCTGTTATTATACAAGCTATTATTCATAAGCGAAACGTAACCAGCTTAATTCTTTTACAGAAGAAATCACATGCCTCCGTAATGAATTTTCTTAACGTTACGAGCTCTACAAGTGTAAAATATCTCTATAGACCAGTATGACGACAGAATCCTTACGTCGTATAACTTCTTGAAACCCTCAGGCTGAGTCTTAAGTTGACTGTAGATCGTCCCCACCATGGTCAGAAGAGTAGCGCTATTTCCGGAACCGATATTTTCATACAGACATTCCAGCACATTCACTGCTACTTCGGTATCCACAGAATATGTTATCGGGTTCATCTTTCTATCGACAGTGCCTGTGAGAGCAAATTAACTATAAAATTAAAATTAATTATAGTGAGAAAAACAGAAAACATAGATTAAAAGTGTACATATAATTATAGGCCTACACTACCAAGGTTCCAATAGAGAACAAGTACAAGAATAAGGACACGGATATAGTTATACCAGAACAATGAGACCTATAATCCGGACAGCCCCTTTTGTGAAAAATTGACGGAAACATTTTCATTCTTCTATCGCCGCTTCGACTGTTCGCATTTTGGCGAATCGAACATTATCCGGAATCCGAATTATCCGAACATTATTATTATTATTATTATTCCGTAATCCTTCTTACTTAATCCCCTTACGGACGTTCCTTATACCTTTGCTGCCCCCCCCCCACGAAGCCACAACTCTATGAGATATATGTCGCTATATCATGTCACATGAAATTGATAACAAAATGGCTTAGATATATGTACATGTATCTGATGTATGATGACATGCAGCCCATGATTGTATGAGTTATATGTGTGTTTTACCGGAGTTCCTCTTGGAACTTTCATCCTGCGGCTTGGCGTTTCCGTCCTTTCTTCGCTTCATCCTACAACACCGCAACACACATCATCTAATCATAAGCCAGCTTTGCCTTATGGTGATACACCTGCGCACCTGAGGCTGCTTGTGCGATTGATGTATAAACCAAGAGACAGCGTACGACGCCAGAAGTCACAATAAAGACATGGTGTATGTTATATTGTATAAGATAACCACCGCCCAGGGATTTTGCGACCTAAACGTTATGTATGTTACCCAGGTCATTAATTTGAGCTACGGTGAGAGTTCTGGAATGAAAGTAAGTACGGCATTAAGCCGTCCACCGACCAGAGGACCAGGAATACAATGATGAGGATGATGACGATCAGCACAGCGACTGTCACTCCGGCGATCAGCCCAGCGTTGTTGCCGGACGGCGGTACTTCCTCCACATCTTCAAGTCATTAGAATATCGATAAACATAGGAAGAAGATAAAATCTAACAGGGGTCATGTTTTACATTTATATTGGTCATTCATACAAACTAGTTAATTACAAATTGTCCAAATAAGCAAATGTGTTTGCCTGTTTCAGCGCCCTTACATCTAATAAGTTGTTACAAGTTATAGATCCGAATAACAGCTCAAAATAAGTAATTTATAGACGAATAATTAAGTTGACGAGGGAGGGTTCCATCAGATCGGAGGGAGGCTGAGCAATACATTATTTTATCAAACTATAATTGATAAAATACTTACACGCATTTAGGTTCACGGTGTTGCTGCTAGAAATCCCCAGAGCCTCATTATTTTTTGCCGTGACTTCGATGACGTAAGATTGGGTGACATTTTCACTAAAAAGAAAGTAACTTGTGGCGTTGTCGAGATTCTGCGGTTCGTCCTCACTGGGTGTGTATGAGAAGATGTATTCCAGAATGTAATCACATCCACTGTCGGCTGGGGCCTGAAAAAGAGAATACACATACTACGTCACATATATAACACGAAATGACCAATGATGTTCATGACGTTCCTTTCCGCTCTCGCCGACAAATAATTGGATGATTCCTTGTGTCTCTACACTGGGATGATTATACTGTAGTTTGGTAATTCTTCGATGTTTTAAAATTGTATGAACGTTCATCACCGGGAAAATTAACGCACAGTTAGGGGAGTCAAGCTACGACTTGATACCAACGCGTCTTCTCATTTAATTCGAGTATGGCGCACAGTACAAAAATGGCAGAACGCATTAACGTAAAATCACAAGCATAGTCTAACGAACTGGCAGTTATCGTCTATCCAAGTCAATGCCATATACGTTTGGAAGCATCAGTGCGTTTTGGAAGTCTTACTATTAGATCCCAGGTTACATTCGCGGCTTGGAACGTATTCGCTCCGTAAGTCAAATTCATCATTTCAACCCGGACGTCTGGTGCTTTATCTGGCACTGATGGACAAGGAAACACGATATCAGCAAAACAAATACGGACCACAAACATGTTAGAAAACTTTCGACAGCAACGTAGGAAGGTCCCACAACTTTTCATACAACATATCGACAATAATAAAAGGCCTCTTTTCACCATCGAGGTGATGGTTTTAAAGGACTTATCACAGTAATATACAGCAATCTATTTCGCACAAATTGCATTGTTCAAACTATATTAGTTTATATATATATAGGGTAGTTTTAGCCAACATCCCAAACTATACTTATGTAGGCGAATTATTGCTAGAATTCCTTGCATGTGGATTTGTATCCCGTGTATGACAAGGTTTGTTTGGGTGTTTGTCTTTCCCGTAACATGCAAGGTCTGGCCTATAAGTATGCTGCATCCAAGAATGTCTTTAACTAAACCCTCGCGCGGGGGCTTGAGGGTTGTTACCTCTATGTGTTTTATCTATTTGCCATGTATCGTTCCCCTTTATTTTCGCATATCCTTGGAGCGATATTTGTGTTCCTACCGGCGTATTAATATGGCTGTGCCTCTCGACTATGTAAAGGCTGCACTGGCGGTATTTGTCTTCTTCCACGCATGCTGTCCGGAATGCAAGATCCGCCTCCATCTCACCTCTACCACTGCGCGTATTGTATTTAGGTCGGGTAAGGCACCGTTTTATGTGGTCATTATGCGTACCTCGCTACGTCAACCGTATGCGTCATTTTATTTAATACATGGCCTTACCAATGCTAAACCATGGTTTTTTGTTGTTGATCTCGCAAACCTAGCAAATAGTTGCTCTCACGCTCACGTCGAATCTCAAATTATACCGGCTTGGATATCTGTTTTTGCGTACATGAATTCTATATTCTTGAAATATTTAATAGCGGCGACAGGCATTGAGTGACTTGATGTTGCGAGGGTATATCACCATGACATGCGTTTCTTGACAAGACCACGTGCTTTGTGAAAGGTCAGACCATGTGGCCAGTGCTACTGTGTAAGCTATCTGAACAAATGTTGGTTTCATTGTTGTCTTACCTATGCAACTCGTCTTGACGTCGACTGTCCCGTTGTCGGTGGCCCTCTCGACCATACAAAGGTCCTGGCGGTACACCTGAAGTCGGAAGGAGTACCGGGAATTGTAGGCTAGTCTCTGTACTGTGTACGACTCTGTGTCCACTGTCCTCGTGTAGTTGATCCAGGCGATGTCCGTCCATGGGTCCTCAGCCATGGTATCCAGACGCTGATCCTGGTGACTCTGTTGGCCAATGATGTAGCCGTAATGGGATTCCAGCCCGGTTGGGATGTTCTTCAGCGGGTCCCAAGTGAGGGTAACGTCAACGGAAGTGACGTCAGGAGCTGCTAGAGTGTGGACGATGTCACTGGCGGGAGGAGCTGAAATAGTTATATTCGTATGAATATTCAGGTGGTCTAGATAGAGTCACTGTCGAAAATGCCATCCATCGCAACATTCGACTTTCTTATTCTAGCAATGTATCAAAACACCACCATGGGCTTGACATCTCTATAGTAGGTCGAGTTTCGCGGTGGTGAATACTGATTAAGACCAATGAGAAAAACCTTGTAATATCATCATGTCACACATTGCGTTACCCTCCCTACCACTGTCGCCGCTTCATCATGGACATACGTGGTTGGTTGGTTATTCAGGACGCTTTAACCACTTTTAGTCATATCGCGTCAATGGGAGAAGGAAGCGAAAGTGGAGCCAAGTCTCCAGGAGTAACCCCCTACTCTTTACGAAGAAAGACAAGGGATCTTTATCCTGCGACTACACAGACATGGCCACAGCAGGGCTTTGAACCACCGATCCGCGTACCGTTAGCCTCTCAGGTGGCCAGAACAATGCGAGCGCTCTAGCCCACTGAGCTATAGCCCCGGCCCCTGGCCGACGTGGAAGCCACAGGTAGTGGTCCGCTTGCCCGGTGTGTAGGACGACACACAGCACTATTGCGTGCCTACCTATTGCTGATGCACAGAGGGAGTCACCCCACCACAGCTCACATCCACCAGGACAACTCCCGTCCGTCTTGTTACAAACGGCGCCCTTGGCACAATGACCACTGCAGATCTCACCACAGTTAACACCAAAAGTGTTATCATCGCACCCTGTCCAAAAAAAATGACACTTACATTGCGGATGACAAAGCATTACCTATTTACTTTTAATATGGCCCTTTTGCAATCTTCAGAGCCCTTACCAGCAGCTGGTCGATATGGAGAGCTCACTCCATTTAAATTACCCCCCCCCCACCCACCTTTAAATGTCCACCCGTGAAATAGTAACTTAGTACAGAAGACTTAGTACAAAACATATGCTTAGCTTTAGATATTGGTTCATTTTGGCCAAGGCCCAAAGTGTTACGTATGCAGGCAAACACCCCTTTCCTGTAAGATGTATTGTCTTTATAGTCCTACGTCATTATGCATGCGTGCAGATCTTGGGGATAGGGATGGGGAGGGGGGGGGGGGGGGGAGGGTTGTCGTTAGCCGTTTTTTTGCGGTGCTTATATAGTTGTTTCTTTGAGACGTCTGCCTATGCCTTTACTAATAATGGTTCATGTGCTATGTGACATAACATAACTTCGAACATGTAAATACGTAATTGCGTGCGGAAGCGACACTTTCCGTAATTCTTATTTACAAACATCGTACGCAACCCAATTATATATCAGAGTCACACAGTGGGCATAGATTGTCAAATTACAGGTAACTATAAGCCTACGCATACACAAAATTGACACCATTACAGTCAGTGAATAGCTCCATAGCGCCCACATCACATATTAGCATCTACCTGCCGCACAAAAGGTCGTCTGGTTCGTCCCTGCAGGACAGTCTGCTATACACCCGTAGACCCAATTACAATTGGTGCTACAATTGGTGCAGTCTGCGAAAAGAAACAAAAATATATGCAAAAAGTAATGTTATAGTTTTATCAAATACATTACATCGCGAAAACATACACCATATACATATTTCATTTGTTAAATTTTCGGTATTGAATGAAACCCACCGGGCCCCTAACAGTTGTGCATAGCTGTCGAATGAATGCCATAAGGTGATAGTTGTTACTTCTGCCGGCATTCCTGTACGCAGTCGTGTACAGTGTTCATTTTTCCAAGCTCAATGGCTTTCAATATGGCATCACGTGACTGTGAGGATGTCATGAAAAACAACTTACCCTCATATCGATGTCCTCGCACTGTGACCTCGGACACCACGAAGGAGCCCGGTGAATCGCTGCCTCCATTACTGTCGTACTTCCAGGCGAGGACATATCTGCCGACCAGAGGCTTTCCGCACTGCACGTCGGCGTCTTTCCCTTTTTGTATTGTAATATTGAATTCCCCACACGTCACGAAGTCCCCGTAACGCATGATATCGTCTTCACTGTTGAGGGTGGCGTTGTTGTCAGGGATGGACGAGTTACTCACGCACACATGGATGTGGTTCATGTAGTAATAGTTACCTGAAGTACAACAACTCAACGAGTAAAAGACCCGCATACAACAAATGGTTCTTATTTGGACCAAATATGTGCATTATTTTTCCAACGAAGGGACATTTTGCAAGGCCAAACTGCAGTTTGGGTAGACATTTTTCACAACTGGCAGTCATTTGGTAACGACGAGAACCGGTTTGGGCCGTAAATTTAAAAGCTGTAACGAACGAACAAGTTAACGATGCAAGCCGGCGTTGAGAGACATTTCAGCACGACGAAAGGCGATGTGATAAAAGAGTCATGACTGAAACACCAAGTTGCAACCCTCTTGTGAGTCCCGATCAAACTGGGTATATTAAAGGGAGATATATTGGGGAAAACATCAGGCAGATAACTGACATAATGAATATGACGAGCTTAAGGCGAATACCGGGTCTCATTCTTCTAATTGACATCGAAAAGGCATTCGACTCCATAGAATGGCCTTATATAGACGAAGCTTTATGCTCTTTCAACTTTGGTGGTTAGTTCCGTAAGTATGTAAGAATTCTTATTGGAGATAGAACAGTAGTGTATTGCATAACGGATTCACTTCAGACTGGTTTACACTCGAGGGAAGCGTCAGACAAGGTTGCCGTCTCACCCTTTTTATTCATCTTAACTGTAGAGTTATTAGCTATTACCATACCGAGGGACAAGCAAATTATGGGTATAAACTGTGGTTCCATAACCTCGAAAGTCGCACAACTCGCAGACGACACTACCTGCTTTCTAGCAGATGTGGACTCAGAGAAAGGTCTCCTCACCCTCCTAAACCAATATGCACAGTTATCTGGTCTACGCTGTAACTTATATAAGACGGAAGTTATTTAGATAGGGGCCAATTCTGGCAGACCGCCAGGAGATCTTCCAGTTAGATGGTCACCAGCGAACAACTTCAGTACGTTGGTTAATAAGCTCACCCTAGATGAAGTTGAAATGGCTCATCTGAATTTAGGAACGCAATTGGACAAACTAAAGAATTGCTTGAATATGTGGAAAATGCGGAATCTCACCCTTATTAGAAGAATTTTGTTAAAACGCTTGCCATTTCTAAGTTCGTGTATGTATTTTCACATATGCATGTTCCTCCCACCATTGTAAAAACATTCAAAGCCTGGTTAATTCGTTTGTGTGGAAAAATGCAAGGCCAAAGGTCAAGATTGACATATTATCGGAACCAATTAATAAAGGAGGCATGAAAATGTCCATCCTGGACGTAAAGTTAGCATTACTTCAACTGGGTTATGTCACGAAATTGTATAACGGGGACGCTAAGGTTTGGAAGGAATGCCTTCAAGCATACTTCACCCAGATGGGCATACAGAACCTGCTAAATACTAGATGTTGCATACCCGATATGTATTTAGAATCTTTACCTTTATTTTACAAAGATATTCTAACAGCATGGGCGAAGCTTACCCCTACGAAAAAGAAAGCTAGTTTTCAACTGGTTTCTAGTTAATTTAAAATTGAAAACTAACTCCATAGTTAGTTTTCAACCAGTGCTCAACTCTTCCTTTTCTAAGCAAGTGGATTACCAGTTAAAAACTAGTTGAAAACTAACTTTTATGACTTTGGGTCAGTGAAAAACTAGTTGAAAACTCACTTTTACAAGCAAGGCCAGTGAGAAACTAGTTGAAATCTTATACTTTATGGTTTCTGGGCTCAGCTCTGTCTGCCAGCTTATATACAGTGCCTGCAGCTTGTTCCACATGTGCATGTGGGCATATAGGATCTGTAGAGTCGGTACATTTTAGAGAGGCCAGCAGCCTGGTTACTTTTATGACCCATTCAGCTTGTGAATTAAGGGCGGCAGTTGTAGGATACTGGTAGGTCCCTCTGCTGGAGGTAGACTTGGGCTCATAGACTAGCATGTTGGTCATGTACAACGGTTGTTGTACAGATTTCCTGTAAAGAAGCCAAGCCAGCAAGCAGCCAGGCAAGTCATCAGTCATCATTTGAAAATCCAAGTGTGCTCGACCTATCACCGCCATCTTACTTGCCTGACGACAACATGGCGGATGTCAACAATACCGATGGCAACGACTCCCTGTCGATCGCCGACCTTCAGCAGAAAGTTGACGCCTTGGATAAAAATCACACGGATCAGCTAATCTTACTGTCAGCCGAAACAGAAGACATGACTGGAAGCACAAGTGAGTTACGTGCCCTTGTAACCCTCATGAAGACAGAGATAGACATCCTAAAGGCACTAACTTGTAAACAAAATGATGAGATTACCTACCTCCGGGAAGGTTTGCTGGACTTGCAATCACGATCCATGAGGGATAACGTGCTAATCCATGGAGTCCAGGAGGACAAAGACGAAAACTGTGAGCAAAAGATAAAGAATATTCTGCTCAAAAGGGATTTAAGAACCCAAATCTATCCTTCGAACGGGCCCACAGAATAGGGCCGCGCTCACCGGCGGGGTCCAAGCCGAGAACAATCGTTGCGAAGCTGTCCTCATCAAAGAGAGCTGACGACCTCAAGTTCTTTGGCAAGTCGCTCAAACAGCCGAAAGATGGCGTTAAAATCACCCCCCAATTCCCATCATTGCTGCGGGAGCGCCGTCGCCATCTGGGAGAGCTGGCGTCCCGGGCGCACGAAGCCTCGCCTAGCGTCCGGACGCGCATCGTGCACGACTCTCTCTTTGTCAACGGCAGCAAGTATCACCACAAGCTGGTCCGTCCTACACCCCGGGATCTCCTGTTCTTGACAGCCCGGGAGTTGGAGGAAGCCCAATCAACATCGTTTCACAGCGTGCAGAGAACGGCCGACCGTACAACGGTGACAGTTAGAGCCGTGAAGGTGGGATCTGTCAACGACGTCCGTGCCGCGTACAAGGCGGCTCTCCTTGACGCCAACACCCTGGCTGCACCGGTTATCTGTGCGGCGTACCACATTAAAGGCACAACGTCAGAGGAGTGGGACTACGAGGATTCCAGTGACATCGGTTGCGGGAGACAGGTCTGCCATAGCCCAGAACCCTAGGCTGTGTGGGCTGAAACACAGCCTAGTCGCATTCCATAGTAAAATTCTGGTCTGGAACAACCCCATTTCAGGGTTGTTTGACTTTGAGCAAGTGTAGCTCTGATTCTCCTTTGCTGTGGGAAAAGTTTTATAACAGAAACAAACCTTAATCTTTTTCTTATTACTTCTTGACAAGTATGATGACTAATCACACAAGTAACTCTTCTTGAAAGGCAAAAATAGCCCAGTCTGTCACCAGAAATTCATATGAAAACACGTGTTTTCACTGACCCAATGACTGGTTCCCTGAACAATGAACCAATTAGCATGGCTTATAATATCATGTGATGACCTTGCACATGTGCAGTGATCAACTTCCTGTAAAAAAAATTGTGGCATGTTGTTGTCCATTTTTATGCCAGTAGGCAAGTATGGCTCCTTTTGAAGAGTTCAACAACTTTGGAAGAGTTCATACATCAGTAATTATATGTAGAAAAGTACTTTTACATTGTTGAAACTAATTATGATAGCTGTACTTAAACAATTCAATTTGTCATGTGAAGTTGATTTCTCACTATAGAATGCTACATGGCTATGATTCTTCAACCATAGCCATGGATTCATGGCTAGGTCTGCCACGATATCCTGAAGGCCGGTAGTCCCAATGTGATGGTCATCGCCTGCTTCTCCGGCACAGTGGCCTTCCTTGACAAGAAACTGTCCAACACACTGTGTGACGCAGTGAAGGCTGGCGTCAAAGGACTGCAGTGTAACTGACATTTCCTTATTCTGCAGTGTGGAATGTAGGAAACGAGCATTTATGTCACCTTATAGCTCACCGGCTGCAGCCCGCCACCCCCCCCCCCCCCCGCTTCACCTGTACCCCTAAACCCATGCCCCGTTTGAACCACCAGGCCTCCCCACCCCACCCGCATCCCCTAAACCCCACCCTTCGCTCCTCCCGCACAAAGTCATACAAAGTCATACTGAGAAATACGTCTTGAGCTGTACTAGCAAATTGTTATTGCCCGTGGTGCTAGTACATTTGTTGTGTTTTGTAAACGGTCTTGAAATGGATTACCTGGTAGGCAATGTCTTTAAACCAATTGTGTCCTGCCTTGTTGGGTTCTCCTGGGTGTTTAAGTTCTATCTATCCATGCCTGATATCGGGCTTGGCAGTGTGTGTGCGCAGACGGCCTTAAGCCGTCGCTTACTGTTATATATTGTTGCATGTTATATTTTTCGTTCGTGTTATTGTGACAAAAAAAACTGTGGTGATGTTTTGGTTAAGCAATGCAGTGAATGTCTCTCCAACTCATATCGCGCACGGGCGACTGTCCCGATGAACTCACTCAGTTCTTCAACTCCAAACCATCGTCATGCCCTTAACCATGTGTGGTGACATACAACCAACCCCCGGCCCAGTGTCTGGTAACCTTAGTATTTATCACCTTAACGCCAGGAGTATAGTCAGCCAACCAGACTCTGTCTCTAATTATGTGCCCATCAGCCAGACTTATTATAAATTAGATGAAGTGTATCATTTACTTGTTGTTAGCAAGCAGGCTGATATCATATGCATCAGTGAGTCATGGATTGACTTTACTATTCTGAACGAAGACATTGAGCTACCGGGATATCAAATATTCCGCAATGATAGAGACCGACAGGGAGGTGGGGTGCTCGTGTATGTTCGCGACCCCCTCTCTGCTCAACGCCGACCTGACCTAGAGAAAAATAACACTGAGTCCATTTGGCTCGAAGTCTTAATGTCGGATGGAAAGGCTCTTTTGGGTGCTTATTATCGTCCCCCGAATGCTTGTATAAAATCCGTCAGTGAGTTCATGTCCAATTTACAGGAGTCTTTCAACGAAGCAACTGCAAATAACTCCAATGTTGTTGTTATCATGGGTGACTTTAATGATAATTGTGTTAAGCCTCTCATGGTGATAGTGATTTAAAATACCGCCTAGTTAACTTTGTACATAATAATTCTTTATATCAACTGATAACTAAGCCAACCCGCATAACCCCAACTAGCACGTCGCTGCTTGATCTTGTCATAACGGATTCTCCATCATGTATTTGCAACAGTGGTGTTATTCCCCCAATCTGTACCCTAGATCATCACTTAGTATATTGTCTGTTAAAAAGCAACCGTAGTCAGGGAGGATCTTTCCAACGAAAGATATATGATTACAAAAACGCCAATTTTATAGCAATGCGGGAATATCTGCCCGATGCCCCTTGGCATGTGGGTATTAACTTATATGATGACGTAGATGACTGTACACGCTATTGGTATGAGATATTTCAAAGGGCAGTTGACCTCTATGTACCAAGTATCAATGTTAAAAGTAAAGACAAACTATGGATGACTGCAAATGTTAAGAGGCTCATCAGCAGGAGAGATCGGTTATATAAGCGTTTTTCTAAATGCAAATCTGACCATCGCTACAGTTTATATCTAACTTGTCGGCGTGAGGCTCATGTAGAGATTGATCGCGCCAAAGAGAACTATTACGCTAGACTCACTAGGCGTCTCCAAGATCCTGCCACTGTATCAAAAGAATTCTTTCGGCTCTGTAAAGTGTTTTATAACGGCAAAGTCAATACTGGTATCCCACCAATACTAGATAATGGAGTTATGTACGCTGAGCCCCGATGTAAGGCTAATCTATTTAACCTTTTTTTTTCATTGAACTCTACGTTACCCCTAGTAGACGACGGTTTTGCTTTACCACCCATGCAATTCAAGACCTCTGCAAGACTTTCTGATGTACATTTTACATCCGCCAAAGTGTACTCTGTCTTAAACAATCTGAATATAAATAAGGCCAACGGTCCCGATAATATTAGTAATAGAATGTTAAAGGAATCAGCCGCTGCAATCTCACAACCATTATCTGATCTGTACAATCGCAGTTTATCATCAAGGTCCTTCCCGAGGTTATGGAAAGAAGCTAATGTTACCCCAGTGTTCAAGAAAGATGATAAGCAGTCTAAGAGCAACTACCGTCCAATCTCGTTATTGTCGTGTGTTGGGAAAGCCATGGAGCGCATCGTATATAACGAAGTCTATGACTATTTTATCAACATAACTTATTGACCTGGAGGAACTCTGGTTTTAAACGAAACGACTCTACAGTAAATCAACTAACGTATATTACTCACAAGATTTACAGTTCCCTTGAAAAAAATAAGGAATCCGTCATGGTCTTTTTAGATGTATCTAAAGCGTTTGATCGAGTATACCATTATGGGCTTCTGCATAAGCTACAGAGTTTTGGGATAACGGGAGATTTACTACACTGGCTTGAAAGCTATTTAAATAATCGCAGACAACGGGTAGTTTTAGATGGTGTTACCTCCGAGAGCAGAGCGATCAATGCCGGTGTACCTCAGGGATCTATGTTGGGACCCCTGTTATTTTTAGTTTTTGTCAATGATATAGTCGAAGGCCTCGAATGTGACGTATTCTTGTACGCGGATGACACATCTCTGTTCTTCGTTCTCGACAGTGCTATCGACGCGCAGGTAATTAACCGCGACTTGAAACATTTATCAAATTGGGCCTCCCAGTGGAGAATAACTTTTAATCCGACGAAAACAGTGTATATGACTTTAAGTAAGAAGCTTCAGAGACCTAATGAACTAGACTTGTACCTGGGTTCAACCAAAATACGGCGCGTAGACAGTCATACCCATCTTGGTGTCACTCTCACCAGAAACATGACCTGGGATACACAAGACAACAACATGGTGTGCAGATCTTCTAAGTCTGTTGCTCTATTAAAGCGTATGCCTAAGCAAGTGGATAGGAAAACCAAGTTATGCGTTTATAAAACGCATATTAGACCACTATTAGAATACGCCACCCCTGTCTTTCACGGCAACCTTACTAAGTATCAAAGCGAAAAACTAGAGGGCGTGCAGCGCCAGGCATTACTCACGGCGACGAGGGCATACGCCAGCACGTCTAATGCTAAACTGATTGCAGAAACTGGTGTTGAACTGTTATCTACCATGCAGACGTACTTATTTTAGTCTCTGTCTGCTATATAAGATGATTAACAATTTATCTCCGAGTTACCTCTCGTCTCTCGTTCCACCCCAGACCTCAGATATTTCTCACCATGTGCTCCGCAGAAGTACTGATTTATACATTCTAAGCTTTAAAAAAAGTTATGTTATGAACTCTTTCTTGTGGAGCACAGCTCGCGCATGGAACAACTTGCCGCCTGAACTGAGGCAATCGGGGTCATATATGTCATTTAAATCTTCATATAAAGAACGTTTTTTCAATTCGCGCAATGCACTGTATGACATGTTTACGGGTTATGCAGCCGTCAATCATTGCAGACTGCGTCTTGGCCTTAGTGGCCTCAACGCTCATAGGTACATCTATGGTTTCATCCCCACCAAATACTGTCAAAACGGTTGTACTAAAAAACCTGAAGATTCAATCCACTATCTACTACAATGTCCAACGTATAACAATCTTCGCAATGAACTTCTAAATGGTATCGCCTTCGTTTGTGAATATGGTTTTATCTTGGATCTTACGGCTGCGTCTAAGAACCAACTCGCTAGTCTCTGCAATCTCCTCTTATTCGGTTCCTCCAACATTAACCTTGAAAATAATACTAAATTATTTAAAGCAGTGCAAATTTCCGAAACAGGTCGGTTTATCTAAGAGCTATGCTGTCCATTTGATTTTCAGGGTTGTATGCCACTAAATCTTTGTCACTGTATTGAATTTGAACTTTCTGTATATTTGATCAACTGTACTTGTTAATGACTTAACCTCAACTCCACAACCACATTTCTGTTACATGTTGAGGTGGCCGTTGATATGTGTATTCGCTATCGGTAACCTCGTTAAATAAATAAAGTTTATACAAAAAAAAAGCCAGGCAAGTCTTTAGTGGTGCTTAGGGGTTGACGTGCATAAGAGGGTTCTGAGCTTGAACTCTATTCTGAATCAACATGTGCTGTATATGAATCATCAGAAGGGCAAAACATATAATTTATATATTACAAGAGTTTATTTCACCTAGAGCATTAGATCCAAGCAAGTGGACAATGCACGCAAGGACACATTTCGGGTAAGTTTCCACATGCTGCACTATGCCTTGCTATAGTTAGAAAGAAAAAGGTTGCTTTAGGTCTATATATTCATATGTATGGGTTTACTGTTGTTGCAATAGTCGCTTATAGTAGATAACCATTCATTTTTTAACATTGATGCAGATGTTCCTATTATACCAGTCGTTGTCTTAATTTGTTGATGTACACCAAGACTGTATGAACGTTTATTTCTTATTTTAGGTTCCAGGCTACACCAGGCTGATACATGGATTGGAATATTACCGTACATGCTGGCAAGATCCTTCAAATACATCAAATGATAGTCAAATGATATGTTATATCAAAGTGAATACCAGTTTACCTGCACCCAGTGGCTGTTTCATTCTGTGAATAAAAACCTTAAAGCTCCATTTTGTGTTTCTGTATGTCTGCACCTAGCTAGTGTGCAAATGTATATGTACAGTAACCTTTGAGCTAGTCCCTGGTGGGTAGTTAGTTCTTCACTGAAAACTAACTGGGATCATGTTTCATGAGCAGTAGCTATAAATAGCACACCCAAGGCTCCATCTGGTAGTTGAAAATTCAGCAGTTAATTTTCAACTCATTTGCATGATAAATTCTTCATGTGGAAACTAGTTGAAAACTAACGTTAGTTTTCAATTGAAAATTAACTACTTGGTTCGGTTGAAAAATCCATTCCTTTTTTCGTAGGGGCAAGGCTCCATCTGGTAGTTGAAAATTCAGCAGTTAGTTTCCAACTCATTTGCATGATAAATTCTTCATGTGGAAACTAGTTGAAAACTAAGGTTAGTTTTCAATTGAAAATTAACTACTTGGTTCGGTTGAAAACTCCATTCCTTTTTTCGTAGGGGTAAAGCTCACTTTTTGCCAGACAGTAGAGAAGCCAAAAAGTACCGTGGTTTAATCCGTTCAAACAGATTGTCAACGAGTCGGTCCTCTACGGCAAGTGGTATAAATGCTGCATTGTTAAAATTAATGACATACTAGTTGGAAATGACAATTGTGTTTTGTCCGAGATTGAACTGATAAAGAAATATGGGGTAAATTTACACTTTCTGGAGTATTATAGTATATGACAAGCTGAAGAATACGCCTGAAAAGTAGCAATTGTCACCATTTGTACCATTTGGACCTTTTATCTCTTTTGTGTAAATATCTCTATAATATACTTTCTTCTCGTCCATCAAGTTGTTTACAGATGAACAAGTGGCTTGATGTCTTTTCGTTCCACGAATTCGATTGGGGCAAAATATTGTCCCTGCTTTTTAAATGTACCTTTGAAACCAAACTACAATCCTTTCAGTATTCAATCCTTTACAGGTTTGCTCCCCACAAATCTAAAATCTAAACATAATTGGGCTGGCGGAGAGTGGTTTGTGTCATTCATGCTCAGAGGTGGATAAACTCATTCACAGATTCAGCGACTGTATCGTATTAGGTCGATTCTGGAATGCTCTCACACAGTGGTGGCACTCAGCTACATCGGATACTGCAGCTGCTTCTACTAGTATAATTATTTTAGGATCCTACGATAAGCCGGTATACTCCGTAAATAGTGCGTTCCTTAAATCTTATATATCCAACTAAAATATCAAAATAACAAAGGAGCAGTATATCCTGTGCAAAAAAATCAGTTATTGGTATTCATGTCTCGATGGGAGAAACTTTTATTTCTCATATCCTAATTGCCATGTATGTGTCAATGTACTACCACAATCTTTTCTCATGTCTGTAACGCATCAAGGAAATAAAAAAAAAAATAAGAAAGATGCAACCCTTGCCGAAGAATATCTCTGGGTAGTTGCCTTCAGTCTCCGCAAAAGTTTTATACATGTATATATATCCCACATCCCACCACTTATGATACATGCTACGGTCCATGGCTACCGGTCATGATGTTCAGCCTTATTACGCGTGTTATCCCCATGGTACAGATCAGACGTGACCAGGGGTTAGGCACTTTTCCACCAACATCCTGTATTGTCTTCATTTTTGCAGGACTAGTGTTTAGACATTTCAGTTGTTAATATTGATCACCACACATATGGGCACGTTCAGGAGCGGTGATCCCGGTGGGGGATCTACATTGCTACGGTTGTGAGGGTGTGCCGCCCATGCCACAGAGGGATTATGGAGCGCGCGAGAAAAGTGCGATATTTTGTGGTCATGAGAGAATTGCTTGCTTAAAAAATGGAACTCAAAATAGAGGCTGACAGTCAGATAAAGAACATGGAGGTTAATTATCTTAGCACTTTCGATATGAACTGAAATATGTAGTCAAGAGTTGCAATTTTGAAATTGTCAGATGGGCACATCCAGAGAAATTGCAGCTTTCTCCGGGAAATGAGAGGAAAAAGGCCAAAAGGGGTCATTTGAGTGACACATATGTGTTTACCTAACTTTGGGGCGCGGGCGTAGCGGGAGAGCATGGGGAAATGAAACGCACCTTGTGTACCGCCTGTAACGCCGCCTTATATAAGTGTTATACAGTGTTTACGAGTGGTGCAGCAAAGTTCATCGAAGGCGCTTCCCTACGATCTGACGCCCCCCTCCCCCCACCAGCGCCCAAATTGTTGAGATCATTGTAACTTTAATGGCGTCTCGGTAACAACATATAATAGGTGAGCCTCGCCAATAAGATTGCACTCACCGGAAAGATCGGAGTTCATGAGTCTGGTCGAGTAGACGGTGTGGAGAGCCCCGAGGTCGACGGTCCACCACGCCCGGCCAGGACCCACAGGCTGGGCGATACCCGACTTGCCTCTGTCCACTTCTCCGTCCACGGCCCGCGAGGCGTCTCGGCCCTGGTACGCCCCATACTGCCAGGCTGCCTTATTGTAGGCCAAGTTACCTGAAACCATGAAATAATGTTTTTTTTTTGTATAAACTTTATTTATTTAACGAGGTTACCGATAGCGAATACACATACCAACGGCCACCTCAACATGTAACAAAAAAGTGGTTGTGGAGTTGAGGTTAAGTCATTAACAAGTACAGTTGATCAAACATACAGAAAGTTCAAATTCAATACAGTGACAAAGATTTAGTGGCATACAACCCTGAAACTCAAATCGACAGCATAGCTCTTAAATAAACCGACCTGTTCCGGAGATGAAAGTTGTACTGCTTTAAATAATTTAGTATTATCTTCAAGATTAACGTTGGAGGAACCGAATAAGAGGAGATTGCAGAGATTAGCGAGTTGATTCTTAGATGCAGCCGTAAGATCCAAGATAAAACCATATTCAACAACGAAGGAGATACCATTTAACAGTTCATTGCGAAGGTGGTTATATGTTGGACATTGTAGTAGGTAGTGGATTGAATCTTCAGGTTTTTTAGTACAACCGTTTTGACAGTATTTGGTGGGGATGAAACCATAGTTGTACCTATGAGCGTTAAGGCCACTAAGGCCAAGACGCAGTCTGCAATGATTGACGGCTGCATAACCCGTAAACATGTCATACAGTACATTGCGCGAATTGAAAAAACGTTCTTTATATGAAGATTTAAATGACATATAAGACCCCGACTGCCTCAGTTCGGGCGGCAAGTTGTTCCATGCGCGAGTTGTGCTCCACAAGAAAGAGTTCATAACATAACTCTTTTTACAGCTTAGTATGTATAAATCAGTACTTCTGCGGAGCACATGATGAGAAATATCTGAGATCTGAGGTGGAACAAGAGACGAGAGGTAACTCGGAGATAAATTGTTAATCATCTTATATAGCAGACAGAGACTAAAATAAGTACGTCTGGTAGATAACAGTTCAACACCAGTTTCTGCAATCAGTTTAGCATTAGACGTGCTGGCGTATGCCCTCGTCGCCGTGTGTAATGCCTGGCGCTGCACGCCCTCTATTTTTTCGCTTTGATACTTAGTAAGGTTGCCGTGAAAGACAGGGGTGGCGTATTCTAATAGTGGTCTAATATGCGTTTTATAAACGCATAACTTGGTTTTCCTATCAACTTGCTTAGGCATACGCTTCAATAGAGCAACAGACTTAGAAGCTCTGCACACCATGTTGTTAACTTGTGTATCCCAGTTCATGTTTCTGGTGAGAGTGACACCAAGATGGGTATGACTGTCTACGCGCCGTATTTTGGTTGAACCCAGGTACAAGTCTAGTTCATTAGGTCTCTGAAGCTTCTTACTTAAAGTCATATATACTGTTTTCGTCGGATTAAAAGTTATTCTCCACTGGGAGGCCCAATTTGATAAATGTTTCAAGTCGCGGTTAATTACCTGCGCGTCGATAGCACTGTCGAGAACAAAGAACAGAGATGTGTCGTCCGCGTACAAGAATACGTCACATTCGATGCCTTCGACTATATCGTTGACAAAAATGTTTCCGGGCATCATGGAGTGAATTTGTGGTTATGCGTTGGATCATGCATGAGTGATCACGATTTGATTACTGAGTAGGTTTCATGATATGACATGAGATGACAGACCCCGGACACGCCGTGATCGCGTCTCTCTGTCATGATTTGAGATGACAGAGCCCCGATATTCAGTGATCGTGTCTCTCTGTCATGGCTTGAGATGACAGACCCCGACACGCAGTGATCGTGTCCCCCAGTCACGGCTTGAGATGACAAACCCACGACACGCAGTGATCGTGTCTCTCTGTCATGAATTGAGATAACAGAGCCCCGACATTCAGTGATTGTGTCTCTCTGTCAAGATTTGAGATGACAGACCCCGACACTCAGCGATTGTGTCTTTCCGTCATGGCTTGAGATGACAGTCCCCCGACACGCAGTCATCGTGTCTTTCCTTCTGGCTTGAGATGACAGACCCCCGACACGCCGCGATTGTGTCTCTCTCTCATGGCTTGGAATGACAGACCCCCGACACGCAGTGATCGTGTCTCTCTGTCATGGCTTCGGATGACAGACCCCCGACACGCAGTGATCGTGTCTCTCTGTTATCGCTTGAGATGACAGACCCCCGACACGCAGTGATTGTGTCTCTCAGTCATGGCTTGAGATGACAGACACCCGACACTCAGTGATCGTGTCTCTCTGTCATGGCTTGAGATGACAGACCCCCGACACGCAGTGATCGTGTCTCTCTGTCATGGCCTGAGATGACCGACCCCCGACACGCAGTGATCGTGTCTCTCAGTCAGGGTTTGAGATGACAGACCCCCGACACGAAGTGATTGTGTCTGTCTGTCATGGCTTTTGATGACAGACCCCCGACACGCAGTGATCGTGTCTCTCACTCAGGGTTTGAGATGACAGACCCCCGACACGCAATGATTGTGTCTGTCTGTCATGGCTTTTGATGACAGACCCCCAACACGCAGTGATTGTGTCTCTGTTATGGCTTGAGATGACAGACCCCGACACGCCGTGATCGTGACTGTCTGTCATGGCTTGAGATGACCGACCCCCGACCCGCAGTGATCGTGTCTCTCTGTCATGGCTTGAGATGACCGACCCCCGACACGCAGTGATCGTGTCTCTCAGTCAGGGTTTGAGATGACAGACCCCCGACACGCAGTGATTGTGTCTCTCAGTCAGGGTTTGAGATGACAGACCCCCAACACGCAGTGATCGTGTCTCTCTGTCATGACTTGAGCTGACCGACCCCCGACACGCAGTGATCGTGTCTCTCTGTCATGGCTTGAGCTGACCGACCCCCGACACGCAGTGATCGTGTCTCTCAGTCAGGGTTTGAGATGACAGACCCCCGACACGCAGTGATTGTGTCTGTCTTTCATGGCTTTTGATGACAGACCCCCAACACGCAGTGATTGTGTCTGTCTGTCATGGCTTGAGATGACAGACCCCCGACACGCAGTGATCGTGTCTCTCAGTCAGGGTTTGAGATGACAGACCCCCGACACGCAATGATTGTGTCTGTCTGTCATGGCTTTTGATGACAGACCCCCAACACGCAGTGATTGTGTCTCTGTTATGGCTTGAGATGACAGACCCCCAACACGCAGTGATTGTGTCTCTGTTATGGCTTGAGATGACAGACCCCCGACACGCAGTGATTGTGTCTGTCTGTCATGGCTTTTGATGACAGACCCCCAACACGCAGTGATTGTGTCTGTCTGTCATGGCTTTTGATGACAGACCCCCAACACGAAGTGATTGTGTCTGTCTGTCATGGCTTGAGATGACAGACCCCCGACACGCAGTGATTGTGTCTCTCAGTCAGGGTTTGAGATGACAGACCCCCGACACGCAGTGATTGTGTCTGTCTTTCATGGCTTTTGATGACAGACCCCCAACACGCAGTGATTGTGTCTGTCTGTCATGGCTTGAGATGACAGACCCCCGACACGCAGTGATCGTGGTTCTCAGTCAGGGTTTGAGATGACAGACCCCCGACACGCAGTGATTGTGTCTGTCTGTCATGGCTTTTGATGACAGACCCCCAACACGCAGTGATTGTGTCTCTGTTATGGCTTGAGATGACAGACCCCGACACGCCGTGACCGTGACTGTCTGTCATGGCTTGAGATGACAGACCTCCAAAACACTGATATGAGGAGAAAGTTCTTGGTAACATACAGTACGAGATGCTAGCGAGTGCGCTGTTGTTATCAGCAATCGAGATACAACGAGAACAGTGCATCGTCGGTGGTAGTATGCATATTAGCAAATTTCAGTTAACCATTTGTTTATGATAGTTACCTGTCTGACACCCGTCGCCTTCCCAGCCGGGCTGACTTTGGCTGTAGTCCGGCATGTTGGCCAGACAGCCTCCAGGACAAAGACCCGTAATGGGGTCACATGACTCACTTCCGGCACAGTGGCACGGAAAGGGACAGCCCGCGCCGAAGTTGCAGCTTCCAACTGGAACGGATACAGACGATGTAATTTCGTAACGCCGCTTACATGGTGCAAATTATATAATAATTAAGGGCACTTTGAATTCACAACTGTAGGGGAAATGCAATGCAATACAACGCGAAGACCCTTTGCCTACTTACAGCGATCCGTTATAGCAATCGGCGAATTCATTTTTGTCTCGCCCAGTTTTAAAATATCCTAATCGTGGAAATTCTATATTGTTCTTAATAATTCTAGTGAATTCGTGAACATCGTAACCTGGGAATAAAGATTTTTTTCTTCGTGATCTGGGAACACGACCGCCCCCCCCACCCCATTTGCCCCCCTTGCCCCCCCCCCCCCTAGATAACTCCCAACAAACTTGGGCGTGGTACTATTAAAAGGTCGCTTGCGAGTTTCACTGTTATTTGACTGCATATTTAAGTGTAGTATTATTGTCATCTTTAGATCTCCGTGTGGATTTCTTGTGTGCTTTTTGATAGTATGTTCGAGCGTAACAATGCATATGGAATAGAATAAATATGAGATTGGTTTATCTCAGAACAAATCCTGCCTTCGTCTTCCAGGATTTTGGAAACGTGCTGAGATAAACCCATCTCGCACAAGAAGCAACGTCATATGCATATCTTCTTTAGTGACGTATTTGATGGAACTACTTTGTGACCATTTCTTTAATAGGTGCCATATTGTACACAAGACGTCTTCTAAACGCTTGTGTAGCAAATACTTTTTGACATATATGACATATTGCAGTCGAAGTGACATATACGCAGCATCCAACAATACACAGCCACTGTGCATATATGTTGGAGCTCATGAATATTTGCACTGTGTCACTTATATAAACGATCTCATACTTCCCGGTTGGTAAAGTGGGACCCGAGAAGGATCACTTGACCCCCTCAGAAAAGCACTCCTACCGACGATCAGCAGATATCTGGCTACGTTCTTAAGTCGGCAGCCATATGTGGAGAATATTTAGTATATATCGGGGTCTGGCAGGGGTAGATGGTAACACTCGACACAGGCCTATTTGAAAAATCGACACTCGATATTGACCCCCAAATTTCGACACTGAGGGGGGCCGGCCCGGCACGTGGATCGATGGTTCGAGCCCCCCTGTGGCCTTGTCTCTGTGGTTGCACGATAAAGGTCCCATGTCCTTCTTCGCAAAGAGTAGGGGGTTCCCCTTGGGGACATGGCTCCACTCTGCCTTCCTTCTCCCATTGACGCAATATGACCAAAAGTGGTTAAAGCGTCCTGAATATAACGTTACAACCAACCAACCAACTGACACTGAGGATCTGAAACAGCGACATCGACACAGATAGTGCCATAAGGCGACGCTGAACTTACCCAAAAAGCGACAAAAAAGGTTTTGAAATATCGGCATTTGACACCGAGAATTTTGAAAAATCGACACCGGACAATAGACCCCCCCAGCCCCCCCCCCCCCCTTCACGATTCCTATAGGCCTTTATTCCTTTTCAATGCCAAATGATTCTCCATGACGGATGCCAGCGTGAAGGAACCTGAGGTAGATTATTACGAGTTGATGGTCGTGTATAACTAGTATAATGGCATTAAATCTGCAGGCTGCTAAAATGATGTAATCCGACCCATACCGCCATGTGGCGCCATTAATAGTTACTCGTTGCCATAGTGACATTGAATAGAAAAATTAAACAAGACGTCACGTACCAATGAATTCTGAGTTTAATTGTAAACGGCCCGTAGAGCTGCCTAGTTGCCTAGCTACACGTGCCACGTTTCTTGGTCACGCTATAGGGCTATAAAGTCTCGTTTGCCTAGGCTTCCGGTTTACTCAGTTTGGGGACAAACAAACAAAGCACGTGTTCGGAACGAGTTTAGAATCTCTGCGCACACTGGTATCCTGACTTTCTGTGACGTAGGCGTGACGTGTATGTTACGCAAAGAGAGAGACTGGGAACCATACTACCTGCGCAAGAGCCAGGCGCCGAGGGGTGGGTCTATTGCGGAAGGCCTGGCGATATAATTAGGAATATTTAGGAAATATAGCTGCCCAAAACGGATAGACGACATATTTTTCATTCATTTGCGCCACCACAATGACTAATATTTGTTACGACGGGACAACACCGCTGAGAAACTAACGTTTTTTTGCATTTCCTACGAAAAAGAGACATTATGACGTCACATAGATTCTCCCCGAGTGACAACCTTGGCGCAACGCTTCAAACAAAAAAACTTACACAGAATAAAGAACTTTGTCTTTTTGTGATCTAAAACTGATACGAAAATTAATGTACCTTTACCATGATGTTTATTGTCGCGTCCGTGTGCTGTTACTCTATGCGCTGCACATTTTGACAGCGGAATGGTTAAGTCGATTACTTGCTCTCGCCATTTTTGTTACCGCGGAGGCACGTGAAACTCTGTGACATCACTCGCGGTTTGGAGAACTCGCGAAGGCTAAATTTAGAACGCTATTTTTAGCTTTCGAGTGTTGTGAAGACGGATTTTTTCCTTGTATATTCCCAAAGTTCTGCGCTCCATCGCCTCCAAATATTTTAACGTCTATCTCCCATAGCCATATTTAGTGAAATGGTACTCATAGTCTTCAGAATAAACCTGGAAAGAAATTGACTTATCGCTGCAGTTCAACATGTCGCACGTGTGTTTGTTTGTCCCCAAAATTGAAGTCTCGCGCCCTATCGCGAGAGCTGTATAGCCCTATACTGCTATCTACTGATATGGCGTGAGGAAGGCGACTGGCTTACCAGACTTGGGCAGGCGCGTAAGCGCTACACATTTTACCTCGAACGTTTTATGCGAAATTTAAACAAAGAAGCAAGGAAACATACCTTAACGCCCAGCATATACGTGAGGCGAACTCTAAATTCAACAATAAATTCGTAATGATAGTAGTAGCGCGAGTTTTGCATGGCGTTAGACATTTTATTGGCCCTTCGTCAAACTGTAGCGGCCCTTCATTTTTATCATCCGCCATTCATAAAAGTAATTCGCGGGTTGTTACAGCTTGATGTCGGACCAATTCTTACGTATCAACAAACCGTTTCTCGATTGCACGCAACCAGTGGAATGTTCCGAGTAACAACACTATGCTTACAGTGAAGTACTGCCATGAGTTTGTGAGGTGTCTATCTCAGCTCGCTAGACAGCGGTCTTACCTGACCCTCGGATCTGTGTTGACACGACAGTCAGGTATAATACAACTGTGACAACCGGGAGGCGCATCCTGCAGTGGTTGAGCGAGGTCAATCTCGTTGCCTACCTACAAGAAGACGCGGACGGAGTGCATAATTAGGTTGCCGCTGTAAACGCGAGGTGAAGAAGCCCAAGATGACGAAAAAACTTAGATCTTCGCCGTACATTATTCACGATACGTGTCTTGAATAATATATTGATTCTTAAACGGGCCAAACGAGACGGTGTTGGTCCACAGCCATACCCACTTCAGCTTGATATATCGGCATCGTGCAGCATAGCGAAACGTTTTATAACTCGAAAAGGTAAAGACAACTTGACATTCTATAAATAGCATAAATATGTCACGAAACTCACCGGGCGGTGACGACCGCATACACTCGATAAGTGCAAATAAGAATAATGGCGTGTATTAAATAGAATGATGCATGTGAGGTATCAACGCGGGGGGGGGGGGGGGGAGGGGCACTATTATACAAATATGATGCCTGAGAAAGCGGAGATTTGTGTTAATGAAAATACCCCTATTAAAGCGGATATTTTAAAACTTGCGACCGGGGGGGGGGGGGGGGAGGGGGGTTAATCAGAATTTACTTTATGGCTGCGCGGAGAATTATTGGAGTACTACATTATGGAAATACGTGTTTGTATCACCCCTACCCGATGGTGAGAAAAAAGAATGGACTCGTCCAAGTGGAATCCCCCTGACAACGCGGATTGTTTACCGATTAGCGTCAACCGCGAGACGATGTATCGGCAGTTTACACGGGGTACACTTGATTCTCATCCACCAACGAAATAAACCACATCCTCCACACCGCCTCCACTTTGCATCGACGCGAGTCAACAGGGTCGGACCATAATTTCATGAAATGTCTGCTGATAATAATTCATTAGGTTTAAGCAATAATAATATAGTAAGCAACTAGATGAGATGTGCTTACGAGTCAATTAAATATCGTATATAGATTGTATCATTAAGTCATTAGTATTACGGCAGATGCGCGTGGATAATTTCAGAAATGTCTGCTGAAAGGCGTTATTAGGTTTTCAAATATAATACATGGTGAAATGTGATGTCCCGTATTTTGTGGTTTTTCCGCCACTGATAATCTTTAACCTTGTATTCTGGGCAATAAAGTTGTTCTAACCAACAACTTACATAACTCTTTGTGTTATTCTATTAAAATACAGGGAACGAGCTGTCGGCGAGCCAGATATATCACCCTTTCGTAGAGCAAGACATAAATACTCTTTCCGAGCGGATTTTGGCGGTAAAACGCTTCGACCGAGCGGATTTGAACGATAAAAAAGGGAGGGGGGCTTTACCGCGGAACTCCCCCAAACCCAGCAATGTATAAAGTACTTGCACACCCCCCCCCCCCCCCCCCCCCGTGTGGGGATATCAAATGGACGACTTACCTTATCATATGTGCCAAGTTCATCCGATATATCCAAAACCCGACACAGGCTGCAAGAGTAAACTAATGTAATGTGGAGTCTCAGGCCATACGTTCGGGCTGTCAATCGCTGAATGATCTCGACCAGGAGGACGTGAGACTCATTCGCCGCCTCAATTGTCTGACCACTTCAGTCATACAGTATATAAACCTTTAGTTATGATGTAAACATTAGCTGGCAAGGCAAACGCAGAGATGCAAAGATAAACCCGGCGCTCGCTGATAGCGCCACAACGCGACACACTTTCCTCAACCCGACAATACTTCCGGGTTCGATGTTTAAGGCAAAATGACATCATTCATTCCAGGGTAGGGCAGTCATTCTGACAGGTCCGGCAATGGATGGGTCCTAATGCCCAAGAGCTCCTTACAATTATGGGACATCCGAAAAAATAATGGGACATCCTTGCGTAGTCTGTATGCTATTTCCATTGAAGGAAACCCGGTCTTACATAATTACTTATAAAATAGTTTCTGAATCTTAGACCCTAGACCTAGTTACCTACAATTTCTAGTATACATTGCATTATCAGCAGCTGATCATGGGTCACCATGGCCGATCTGCTGTTATATTGTGTAAGGCTCCGATTCTGGACAGAAACCCCTCTCGCACCCAGCCCTTTTTATACATTTACAAGGCGTCCCTGTTGCATGAAAATCGCGAGTCCGTGAAAAGCCCGGGACTCTTCTATACTACATGATGCATCCAATTGACTGCTGTATTTCTCCACGCTCGCCCCCGTTGTAAATGCGAGTTCTATAGCAAGCCAAATTGAAATTTAATAGAGTATTTGCACATGTTTAAATATTTGCACATATGTTAAAATATTTGCACATTATTTCAATTCAATTAAAGACCCATATTTAGACATATGTGCCAATGAATTGTGCACATGTCCAATTCCAAATTAATGTTATCATTAATTCGAATTAATGCTATAATTATTCCAATTAATGATATCATTAATTCGAATGAATTATTGTTAACATTCATTCAAATGAATTAATGTTATCAGTAATAACTGATGTTATCCCTTAGTCGCGGCCATCAGACCCCCTAGCCCCGGCCATCAGGTCCCCTAGCCCCGGCCATCAGGTCCCCTAGCCCCGGCCATCAGGCCCCCTAGCCCCGGCCATCAGGTCCCCAAGCCGCGGCCATCAGGTCCCCTAGCCCCGGCCATCAGGTCCCCTAGCCCCGGCCATCAGGCCCCCTAGCCCCGGCCATCAGGTCCCCAAGCCGCGGCCATCAGATCCCCCAGCCCCGGCCATCAGGTCCCCTAGCCCCGGCCATCAGGTCCCCTAGCCCCGGCCATCAGGCCCCCTAGCCCCGGCCATCAGGTCCCCAAGCCGCGGCCATCAGGTCCCCTAGCCGCGGCCATCAGGTCCCCTAGCTGCGACCATCAGGTCCACTAGCCGCAACAATCAGGTCCCCTAGCCGCGACTATCAGGTCCACTAGCCGTGGTGGAACTTAATATGTTCAAATCATTTAAACATATGTGCAAATCATTTGAACATATGTTTATGTGTTTATGTGCAAATGATGTGGACATATGTGCAAATGATTTGGACATATGTGCAAATGATTTGGACATATGTGCAAATGATTTGGACATATGTGCAATTGAATTAAACGTGTGCAAATAATTTGTACATATGTGCAAATGATTTGTATATAAGTTTATGTGAAATTGACTTAAACATATGTGCAAATGATTTTAACATATATGCACATATTTCAACATATGTGCAAATACTCTATTAAATTCCACTTTGGCTTGCCATAGGCCTTGCGTACTTGGTGAGCAAACACTAACGAAGAGTAGTAGTGGAGCAGATAAGTGAAAAAATCGTTCAGTTTGTGAGACAAGCACCAAATTTGGCAAGGACGTTCCCCTGGGTCTAGTTTAAAAAAAAATCCCGTTAGCCACTTAAAAATGCAAAATGGCTGCCATTTTTCAAGATGGCCGCCATTTTGCCATAAAAATACGATTTTCGCCGTTAAAGTTGACTGAGTAGTCCGACTGTAATGATTTTGATGTCGATTTATATGTTTTAGACCACGCCAAAACTAAATTTCCAGATCTTAAAATCAAAGTGGCTGACATTTTTCAAGATGGCCGCCATTTTCAGCATAAAAAAATAATTTCGCCATAAAAGTTGACTGAGTAGTCAGACAATTATTTTGATGTAGCTAAAGATGCAAACGAACGTGGCAGACACATGAGCAGACAGAACGGCTCAACGAGCATTCTTTGAGAACGCAGACAGGTTGTACAAAGCGATGAAGGATATGGGCAATCCGTTCCAAGAACAAACAAGACACCTACTTGCGTTAGACACCAGAGCCATTGCCTATTCCAGTGCTGCTGAAATGGTTGCCACACACTATGAGATAGGCAGAGTCCGCTTCCACAGCTTTATGAAAGGTTTAGAAAATGATGAGGAATGCACTTTCCACGTACAAATCAAGAGGAATAAGATGGGCTTCTTTTGTCAAGAACAGGCTTCTGGCGATCCAAAGAAAAAAGGTTCTGAAAGAGGACTATCATCTCTTCTCCAAGTTGTTCATATCCTGCCAGTCCAAAGAGTGTGACCTGCGGGAGTTCTTTCGACATGAGAACCAATCTTACCCCGCTGCATTAAGTGACAATGGAAAACTCCACACATGTCAGAAGTACCAGCTTGCTGTCATTCTTCAGGCTCATGCTACACTTCCACACGCGGAACCAGATGATGATGTCATCATCATTGACGGTTCAGCCTTGGTGAACTCCTTGCCACCCCGAACCTCAAGGACGTTTGAAGAATATGCAACCTTAGACGTGTTCCCTACAGTACAAGCATATTCTGCCAAGTACAAATGGACATATGTTGTGTTTGATCTCTACCGATCATCCGGCCTGAAGGCAGACTAGGGCAAATCGTGGTTTCGTGCCAGACGCGGGTGACAGACAACGGAAAACTTCCCCCAAACTGGCGAATTTTCTTGAGGGACAACAACAAGACCGATCTTGCATCTTGCATCAGAGGGTAACAAAGTTATCACGATCAAAGCAAATGCCACAGGTGTTCTAGTCATAGCAGTCAGTGTTCTGTCAGCCTTGCAGGACATTAGTCTGGAGAAGCTGTGGATTGCGTTTGGTCGGGGACAGAACCTGCGGTGGAGTCCCATTCATGATCTCACCCTCTCCGTTGGACCAGAGAAGACAAAGGTCATTCTCTTCTTTCATGCCTTCACTGGTTGTGATGTTGTGTCGGCCTTTTGTGGAAAAAAAAAGACTGCATGGCAAACCTGGGATGTTTTCAGAAAACTCAGTCAATACCCACCAGTGGTGGAAGACGAAGACCTGAAGGTTCTCGAGAAGTTTGTAATCACACTGTATGACAGGTCCACTGCATGTTTGCACGAAAGCAGGGACCTTACGAAGTCATTCCACCAATTCGAGCATCCCTCTTTCAGCACGCCAAGCGGGCCGCCTACCAGGCAGGGTGCATATGGGGCCAGGCAACAGCGTGCGAGATTGATACACGAAGTCCTGCTGACTAGGGGTGGACGAAACGAGATGAAACGTGGCAGACCTTCTGGACAACGCTTCCACCAATTGCACATAGTTGCCAACAGGTGACAAAATGTGGCTGCAAAACAGAATGCTGTAGCAGGTGCAAGTGTTATCGTTTTGGTTTTACCCTGCACAGCTTTGTGCAGTTGCAGATGTGAGAACTAGCCCGCATTGTCGTGGATAGTTCCAGTGGATCATATTAACTACCCAGAATGACACGTGGGCAACGCATGCAATAGATAATAGCTATCTTATCGGGCATATGGCCTCATATGGACAGAATAAATGATAATTAAGTGCATTTTGGCATTCTGTTAGCGCCAAAACATGGAAACGGTTTCTGTGCAGATCAAGGACACTTTACTTAGTATCCTTCAAATAGTGCAGGACATTTTTTTATACACTTTGGTTGAAACTGGTATTCATCTTGTAATATTGGAGGACTTTTATGGTGAAATTTTATGGTGAAATTGGCCGCCATCTTGAAAAATGGCAACCACTTTTATTTTAAGATCTGCAAATTCGGTTTTAGCGTGGTCTAAAACATATAAATCAACATCAAAATCATTAAAGTCGGACTACTGAGTCAACTTTAACAGCGAAAATCGTATTTTTATGGTGAAAATGTCGGCCATCTTGAAAAAGGGCCGCCATTTTGGAAGTTTAAGTGGCTAACGGGCTTTTTTGGGAAACTAGTCCCAGGGGAACGTCTATGCCAAATTTGGTGCTTGTCTCACAATGTGAACGATTTCGCTAAAAAAACACCCTTATCTGCTCCACTATAGTAAAAAATCACTTTCTGACCATCCTGGCTACCCCCCCCCCCCCCCCACCCCCCACCTCTTTCTCGTGCGCTATGCCGCCACCCCTACACTTACCCACCGTCTCCCCTCTTCGGCCCAACGTCATAACATCACATGCCACATGCCGCGTTTCAGGACTGGATTATATGATCCCCTTTGATCTTGGCCCAATGAGTTCAAAATCAACTCACTGCCTGTATTCCCTGTCAATCATATCAGCTCATGGCAGCTTATTTCTCATTGACAAAGGGCGAGTCTAATTCTGCCGAGAAAGGGAGAGTATGGTTGCCATACGGTAAAACTTGTATAATTTACGGATGAAATGTGTCTAATTTATTAGCACTGTGCGTTCAGGTACTAGAAGTTTACTCCATGTCTCTGAAACATTGGAAAGGAAAGGAGAATTATCTTAAGATAAGTTGACATGTTACGTCTTCAAGGACGCCGCCTCCCCTACCGAAACTGGCCTAAGTAACAATGGGACAACCCGGCGAGTGAGTAAACGCGTAAGAATATAGCGTAACCAACTAGTTTGCCTAATTAGGCCAGGTCAGGCTCTGAACTATGTTTCCAATTTGGGTAATCCAATTTGGGTAATATAAATGCTGGGTCTCGTAGACTGGCTGCACTGCGTAATATTGAGAGACCCGTGCTCGCGTCCACTACGGGCACAACCACAGCACAGCCGTTTCACGACAACCAAGCCGTTAAATATGCGAGACCACTACATTTTGTAGTATAGAGACAGTGGCGGATCCAGCGGGGGGGGGGCTACTGCGGCTATAGCCCCCCACCCCCTGATCAAGCCGCAGAAGCCCCCACCCCCTGATCAAGCCGCAGAAGCCCCCCCCCCACCGACAGGTTTAGCCCCTGATAATAAAGAAGCCTATCCCTGTCCACAAGCCGCAACCTTAAGCTGAAGAAGGGCCTGTGACCACCGTCCCCCCAGGCCCCCCCCCCACTTCCGCCGCCTATGCACTGAAATTCAAGCCCACCCACCCCGACCCCCTAAAGTCTGCATCCGCTCCTGAGAGAGAGGGACCCTAATTCTCCACGGTCAACGTGCGTGGAGAACTTGGGCACTGCATCATGTAGTACAGCGAGATGAACCCTTATTCTCCACGGTGAACGTGCGTGAAATAGGGCACAGCCATACGATGAGGTGTCCCGGGCTTTTCACGCAAGCAAGCCGTGAAATACGCGAGACCAATGCATCATGTAGTATAGAAAGATGGACCCTACTTCTCCACGGTGAAGGTGCGTGGAGAAATAGGGCACAGTTATGCGACGAGGTGTCCGTCACGGGCTTTTCACGCAAGCAAGCCGTGAAATATGCGAGACCAATGCATTATGTAGTATAGAGAACCTACTTATCCACGGTGAAGGTGCGTGGAGAAATAGGGCACAGCCATACGATGAGGTGTCCCGGGCTTATCAAGCAAGTAAGCCGTGAAATAAGCGAGACCACTGCACTACACTACTACTGTGGTACAGAGAGGGCACGTACTCGCATTTACAACGGGGGGCGAGCGTGGAGAAATAGAGCACAGTCATTGGGCAGGGTGTCCCGGGCTTTTCACGGCAAGCAAGCCGTGAAATATGCGAAACCGCTGCACTATG
Source organism: Arenicola marina (assembly GCA_964019135.1). NCBI lineage: Eukaryota > Metazoa > Annelida > Polychaeta > Arenicolidae > Arenicola > Arenicola marina. The sequence continues at coordinate 10,706,178 of OZ025249.1, forward strand.
TGGTATAGAGAAAGCACGGACTCGCATTTACAACGGGGGCCGAGCGTGGAGAAATAGAGCAGTCATGGGGTAGGGTGTCTCGGGCTTTTAACGGCAGGCAAGCCGTGAAATACGCGAGACCGCTGCACTATGTGGTACAGAGATAGCACGGACTCGCATTTACAACGGGGGGCGAGCGTGGCGAACTAGAGCACAGTTATTGGGTAGGGTGTCCCGGGCTTTTCACAGCAAGCAAGCCGTGAAATATGCGAGACCGCTGCACTATGTGGTACAGAGATAGCACGGACTCGCATTTACAACGGGGGGCGAGCGTGGAGAAATAGAGCACAGTTATTGGGTAGGGTGTCCCGGGCTTTTCACAGCAAGCAAGCCGTGAAATATGCGAGACCCCTGCACTGTAGAGAGGGAGTTGAACTCGCCTTCTCCACGACGAGTGATCATGAAAGTCCCGGGCGAGACCACTACACTATGTAGGGGGAAGTGCGTGGAGAAATAGAGCACAGCGATGGATTGACAAGTCCCAGTTTTCTGTCGCCTCTGTCACTGCCTAAATGCACGCTTCTCGCACCATCTACACTCGCTCGCTTCGCAAGCTACGCTCAGGCTAAGGGGGTCGATGGCGGGGGTGGGGGTGAGCGCGGGCGGGCGGGGGTACACAACTATTTGATAAAGGGACAGACTAGCCCAGTGAACTTGACCCTTCTGACAACAAGCTGATAGGCAGAAGGGTCAAGCAATACACATGGTTAAAAAAGTAGTAATGCATAACCAAGCTCACTTCGATGAATGATTGTCGATTATGACAACGAGCCTACCTCTCTAACTCGCCACGACCCTCTTCGTTACACATTACTTGGACCCTAGGATGCATTCATTTTAAAGTTTGCTCTCTATTACTTGCGCATGAATGATATTTTCATCGGTTGTTAACGGCTTTCCTCTCTGACGCTTCAAATTTGACCAGGCAATAAAACAGACACCATCCGCATGGCGGCGCCGCTAGTTGCGTCAAAAACGCACGCACGACTATAGACACAAAACGAGAATTAGTGGCGCCGCCATACGGAAGATTTCGGGTGTAATACCTGATGTCAACAAACGAGCCGCGGCAACCGCCTAGAAAAATTTGAAGTGGCACGGAGGAAAACCGTTAACGACCGACGATAATATCATTGATGTGCAAGAAGTAGAGAGCAAACTTTAAAATGAATGCATCCTATGGTCCAAGTAATGTCTAAAGAAGAGGATCGAGGCGATTAGGAGAGGAAGTTTCGTCGTCATAATCGACAATCATTCATCGAAGCGAGTTGGGTGATGCAATGCTACTTTTTTGACCGTGTGTATGGCATGACCCTTACACCCCCGTTAGGGTTGAGGTCGTGAGGGCCATGCGTCAGGGCTAGGACAGACCAGCTCCCCCAACCGACTTAGTTTCCTAGCTGTGCCACTAAGCAAAGTAGACTCGTTGGCGGGTGGCCGGGGGGTGGGGGGGTGGGGGGGCAGAACCTGTCAGAAAAAGGGACATATAAAAATGGTTATTACCACTCTCCCCCATCCATCCCCACCCCACTAAGACTTCTGTGCCGGGGGGGGGGGGGGGGCGGGGGTACAGCAGAACCTGTCAGAAAAAGGCACACATAACAATGGTTATTACCGCTCTCCACCATCCATCCCCACTCCACTAAGAGTCCTGTGCCCTAGTGAGGCAAAGTTGGACATTTCCATATACGCCCAGCTAAGGTTTGTATTTTAGACAAATTTCGTTGCAACTGCACTAGGACAGTGTTTGTCGACTGCATGGTTTACCCAACCGTTTGTCGCCGTTAAAAAGCCGAGTCTGAAAAGAAACTGCGTGAAAAAAGCGTCGGGTGGGCGGGCTCTTTTTTTTTACGACTCGCTATTTTCATGCAACATCCCCATGTCCCCTCACAGCTCAATGAAATGCGTCATTTTAAATTTGTGTACCTGTAGCAGGGGCGTGCGTTGGCGTAAGTGCCCCCAGGCAAGCCCACTTTAGGGGCACAACGGTGTCAATGTTAAAATCCGGAGACGCAAGTAGAGAATCGACTTTAGCTTTTATTATAATGTGTGCGCGTAAAACCACAGTGTATACCTATTTTATATACCTTGTTCTATCTTCTGACATCATTCATTATGCTGTAGGGGCGTACGTTGGCGCACGTGCCCCCAGGCAAGCCCAATTTTTTAGGGGCACAACGGTCTCAATGTTAGAATCCGTAGACGCTAGTAGCGAATCGACTGTAGCTTTTATCATAATGTGTGTGCTTACAAGCGTAGTGTTTAGGTATTTTATGTACCTTGTTCTATCTTCTGATTTCATTCATTATGGTGTAGGGGCGTGCGTTGGTAAGCTAACTTATTTAGGGGCCCAACGGTGTCAATGTTAAAATTCGTAGACGCTAGTAGATAATCGACTGTAGTTTTTATTATAACGTGTGCGCGTACAAACATAGTGTATACTTATTTTATATACCTTGTTCGATCTTCTGACATCAATTTCTGACAATAATTTCGGTTAAATTATTGCGAGGAAATGGAGCATACAACGTCTTTTGCCTATTTTTGATAAACAATAATGTTTTTGTGGTAATATTTCTTAAAAATTAAATGTAATACATTAACTGACACTAAATGATAAGCGTTCACAGATACATATAATTATGAATGAAACACTGCCACGAACCAGCCAATTGACTGATTCGCCCGTCGATAACTTCCAACTTACAGCACTAGATTCATATGCAGTAAACAATAACAACTAAGGCATATCACTTGAAAATGTGTCAGCTTAAGATACATAAAATATAAAAACAGTCTCTCTTTTGAATAATAAAATAAAAACCTGTATTCAATTATAAGTATGTGGGGGAGGTTAAGCGGGGTTATGACTATAAATACCGAGATACGGTTGCAGATAAGAATTATTACGAATCGATGGTCGTGTTAACAAGTACAATGGCGATAAAAAATCGGAAGACGGCTTAAATCGTGCAACCTGACCCAAAACTCCGTGCGGTTCCTTCCACGACGTACAGGGAAACATAAAAATGGCATAAATAGATTTAAACGGCCACGTTTTTTGTCCACCACATGAGGGGCAAAGAAGGCGGTTCACAAGAGCAAGCCAGTCGCTAAATATCTTACTTCGATCGTTGTATGCGTAAGTTAAACCAAAAAAGCAGATACATGTTAACGCCTTGAATTTAAATTCAACTCTTAACAATACTAATAACGCGAGTTTTGTGGGACGTGAGGCATTTTACTGACCCTTTACCAAGCTGTGGCAGCCCTCCGTTGTCGACATCCGCCCTCGTCCTAGCGACCTCGGCCAGAAAATGTAAATTGGCGAGCTGTTCAGTTTGATGTCTGCCCATTACAATTGCCTAACGCCCCGTTAAGTCGCGCTATACGTATGTTAAATACCGTAGACTATCACGTTGACAACACCGTATATCATTGTAATAGCAAAGGTGGTGTAATTTAAAAAGACACTCAACGATATTCATGTTATAACAATTTCATCATTTCGACAACATAATGTGTTATTAAAGTTATTTTAAATATTTAATTCCATCATAATTTGCCCCCGGTTTAAATAGTTGACAGTGCATTATGGCGATACATTTTATATGCTGTACAATAAATCGCACATGACATTGTGTGAGCACAATATATCAATTATAACTGAATTTGATAGCGACAAATTCTGTGTATTGTTCTATACAACCCTCTTGAAGGTGCGTCATAACAATACTTCTTATATGTTATACAATATACCACTATTTACACGATTCATCGATTAGATTTGCTGACGTCTTGAAATTACATCGTCACCGTGACAGAGACATTGCATATGCTTTGTGGTTTGGTCATCATAGCTGCAATACCCACTCCAGTTTACCAGGTACTATATTTATAATGTACCTAAACGATCGTCGTAAGTTGCTTTTATCAATCTCCATATGACACTAAAGGTTGTCCTCATGACAAAGCCCAACAGCCAAACCGTTACCAACGAGCCTTCGCAGCTCCGCGCCTTCATCAGAAGCTAGTTGATAACGCCACAAGCGTTCATGTTTGCTACCAAATGCAGGTTAAACAATGTATATCAAGAGTAACTCTTACCTGACAAATATTGAGCCTACGTACTAAGTACGGACGAGCCAGTAAAAGGTAAATACTTGCAAATCAACTTGCAAGATAAGTCGATTTATCCACAAACGATACACAAAAACTTCGGAGGATATATCGAGTGGACTTGCTATAACACTGATCAAACACCAACGGACCCCATGTGTCCAACACAGCGCAAAACAATTTGCGGCCTGTACTCTATGACATTAGGGGATATATTATCGAATAATAGTTATTATAGTTTCTGTGTACATGTAACTGATTATAAGTGTTGTACTTTTGTAATATCACCGCCAGACGTCTATTGCAGGTTATTGTAGGTATCAAAATGGCTGACGTATTCCAGGACCAAGTCGTGCAGCATGGTGTACTGATCCTGAAGGCAAAATGAAACAGCATGACACCAATAGAAACCCCAATTGCATTTTCCTCATCACCCATCACCATAAGTCCACATTCCCTCCCGTCTACCATGACCAACCCCATTCACTTCATGATAGACATGTTTATTTCGCACACATTAGGCCATAAGCGCACGATTACAAATTACTTGGTCACTGTGCAATCGTCCATACTGTTAAACCCGTGATATGTGCATGCTGCGTTACGTTACATACTGTTAAACCCGTGATACGTGCATGCTGCGTTACGTTACATACTGTTAAACCGGTGATATGTGCATGCTGCGTTACGTTACATACTGTTAAACCCGTGATATGTGCATGCTGCGTTACGTTACATACTGTTAAACCCGTGATATATGCATGCTGCGTTACGTTACATACTGTTAAACCGGTGATATGTGCATGCTGCGTTACGTTACATACTGTTAAACCCGTGATATGTGCATGCTGCGTTACGTTACATACATGGTATCGTGTCCTATGTCGTCATCTTACCTCATTCGTTATTTGCGTCCTATATATAGGACTTTCAATTTGACCTATGTCCTGATATGTAGCACAGAAATACAACCCGACATGTCCTTCTGAATATTACTAGCAAAGAACGAGATTTTGTGGTGCTCAGAAAGTCACCAACTGGCATGGGACGTTTGACATACACCGACGATTTTGCAGCACCGTCTCCCCGACTTGTAATATAACCCTGTTGGGCCCCTGGTTTTGCCTACACATTATCTGTTTCTAATCACTAATTTGTGCACAATCTTGTTCAGGGAGGGGAGATGTTGGTCTGCTTGGTGGGGGGGGGGGAGAGAACGGAGGGGGTGCTTCGTTGCCAACTACGTCTGTCTCTCAAGGGATACCATATCCATATTGAACTGGTTATCCAATAGTTGTCACGCGCAATATAGACACAATGCGGTACCTTTATCGGAGTAAGCAGGGACTTTTTATATTGATGGATTATACTTAAGATGTAGATAGCCCGCGAACGGAGTCACAGACCGGCGACTGGAGAGATAATCCAGCACAGCATAGTCCAGCACACTGAGCCATGGTCTAGCATATGGGGCCATAAGCCCGCGCAGGGCAGCTACTTTACCATGTTCTGGAGGAATTCTCGCCGAATGGTCGCAACACTTCTGGCCGCCAACGTGACGTCAACTTCTCCGTATGACTTCATGGCTCCGATCACGTGATCCAGGGCGCAGAAGACGCCGCATCGAGTGGCGCCGTCACTGCCATTGATAGACAATAAACAATTGTAAATCATGACAAAGTATTCTTTGGGCACACTTTGTTGATAATGGCCGACGTAAATTGGCTTAACAGCTTCATGCTTCGAAATTTATCAGAGTTAAACGTCGACTGCAGCCTCATGCATTACTTTCAGACAATGAACCAGGACGGGTTGGGTCGGCTGGCGCTGTCCGTAAGCAACGGCCTCAGTCACTACTTACAGACAGTGGACCAGGATGGGTTGGGTCGGCTGGCGCAGTCCGTAGGCCACGGCATCAGACACTACTTACAGAGAGTGGACCAGGACGGGCTGGGTCGGGTGGCACAATCCGTGGGCCACGACCTCAGTCACTACTTACAGACAGTGGAGCAGGACGGGCTGGGTCGGGTGGCGCTGACCGTAGCCCACGGCCTCACACACTAAATAAAGACAGTGGAGCAGGACGGGTTGGGTCGGGAGGCACAATCCGTGGGCCATGGGCTCAGTCACTACTTACAGACAGTGGAGCAGGACGGGTTGGGTCGGGAGGCGCTGACCGTAGCCCACGGCCTCACACACTGAATAAAGACAGTGGACCAGGACGGGTTGGGTCGGGTGGCGCTGTCCGTAGACCACGGCCTCAGACACTACTTACAGAGAGTGGACCAGGACGGGCTGGGTCGGGTGGCGCTGTTCGTAGACCACGGCCTCGGACACTTCTTACAGACCGTGGACCAGGACGGGCTGGGTCGGGTGGCGCTGACCGTAGCCCACGGCCTCACACACTGAATAAAGACAGTGGACCAGGACGGGTTGGGTCGGGTGGCGCTGTCCGTAGACCACGGCCTCAGACACTACTTACAGAGAGTGGACCAGGACGGGCTGGGTCGGGTGGCGCTGTTCGTAGACCACGGCCTCGGACACTTCTTACAGACCGTGGACCAGGACGGGTTGGGTCGGGTGGCGCTGTCCGTAGACCACGGCCTCAGACACTACTTACAGAGAGTGGACCAGGACGGGCTGGGTCGGGTGGCGCTGTTCGTAGACCACGGCCTCGGACACTTCTTACAGACCGTGGACCAGGACGGGCTGGGTCGGGTGGCGCTGTTCGTAGACCACGGCCTCGGACACTTCTTACAGACCGTGGACCAGGACGGGCTGGGTCGGGTGGCGCTGTTCGTAGACCACGGCCTCAGTCATTACTTACATGCAGTGGACCAGGATGGGTTGGGTCGGGTGGCGCTGTCTGTAGACCATGGCCTTAGACACTACTTACAGGCAGTGGACCAGGACGGGCTGGATCGGGTGGATCTGTCTGTAGACCACGGCCTCAGACACTACTTACAGACAGTGGACCAGGACGGGTTGGGTCGGTTGGCACAATCTGTGGGCCATGGCCTTGGCCACTACTTACAGACAGCGAACCAGGACGGGTTGGATCGGGTGGCACAATCTGTGGGCCATGGCCTCAGACACTACTTAACGACAGTGGACCAGGCCGGGTTGGGTCGGGTGACGCTGTCCGTAGACCACGGCCTCAGACACTAGTTGCAGACACTGGACCAGGACGGGTTGGGTCGGTTGGCACAATCTGTGGGCCATGGCCTTGGACACTACTTACAGACAGCGAACCAGGACGGGTTGGGTCGGGTGGTACAATCCGTTGGCCATGGCCCTAGACACTACTTACAGACAATGGACCAGGACGGGCTGGGTCGGGTGGCGCTGTCCATAGACCACGGCCTGAGACACTACTTACAGACAGTGGACCAGGGCGGGCTGGGTCGGGTGGCGCTGTCCGTAGACGATGGCCTCAATCACTACTTACAGACAGTGGACCAGGACGGGCTGGGTCGGGTGGCGCTGTCTGTAGGCCACGGCCTCAGACACTACTTACAGACAGTGTATCAGGACGGGCTGGGTCTGGTGGCGATGTCTGCAGACCACGGCCTTAGACACTACTTACAGATACTGGACCAGAGTGGGCTTGGTCGGGTGGCGCTCTCCGTAGACCACGGCCTCCGTCACTACTTACAGACAGTGGACCAGAATGGGTTGGGTCGGGTGGCGCTGTCAGTAAACCACGGCCTCAGACACTACTTACAGACAGTGGATCAGGAGGGTCTGGGTCGGGTGGCGCAGTCCGTAGACCACGGCCTCAGTCACTACTTACAGACAGTGGACAAGGACGGGCTGGGACGGGTGGGGCTGTCAGTAGACCACGGCCTGAGACACTACTTACAGACAGTGGACTAGGACGGGCTGGGTCGGGCGGCACTGTCTGTAGACCACGGCCTCAGACACTACTTACAGACAGTGGACCAGGACGGGTTGGGTCGGGTGGCGCTGTCCGTAGACCACGGCCTGAGACACTACTTACAGACAGTGGACCAGGACGGGTTGGGTCGGGTGGCGCTGTCCGTAGACCAAGGCCTCAGACACTATTTACAGATAGTGGACCAGGACGGGCTGGGTCGGGTGGCGCTGTCCGTAGACCACGGCCTCAGACACTTCTTACAGACATTGGACCAGGATGGGCTGGGTCGGGTGGCGCTGTCCATAGACCACGGCCTCAGAAACTAAAGACATACTTTAGTTTGAACGTATTTGTATTTTGCAATTTTGAAATCAGGCAAGGCCTATAACAAATTCCTCTTGCGAAAAGACATACTTTGGACCTGGACTGGCTGGGTTGGGTGACGCTGTCCATAGACCAGTGGACCAGGAAGGGCTGGGTCAGGTGGGGCTGTCTGTAGACCACGGTCTCGGACAATGCTTACAGACAGTGGACCAGGACGGGCTGGGTCGGGTGACGCTCCGCATAGGCCATGGCTTTCCCCTGTAGTTCCAACACAGCCTGCAGAGTCTCTCTCCCGGGTTTGCCTTCTCCCCAGCCCTTCAGTTGATACTGTCGCACGCTCATCCCAGCCGTCTGTCGTCTCAGCTGCACAACGTTCATATAATAAACACGCCGATGAGAAATTGTACAAAGAAATGTATTCTGTCAATATCGGCATTTCTACGTCTCATATGAATGGGCAACGTGTAGTAACTTATTTATAGCGAACGCAAGCGAGCTCTTAAGGTAACATGCATGCCTATTCAAAGTCCATTCTAAGCATTCGCCTTATTCATAGAATCGCCATATTAACGTCAAAACGAGTCTGTGTCTGCAAACACAAACTGCGTGACTCGTTCAACGCGTGAAATCTAATGGGAGACACTGCTGCGGGTTCGCTGCGAAATAGCTCCCGGGTGATTTCAGTGATAAAATGACCGATTTTAGGCAGATGAAAAGGGTGTGTGTGTTCTGGAGCAAGTACATGTGAAAAAGGAGGGGCTTTTTGGGGCGAGTATATTTGAAAAAAGTGGGGTATTTCCCGCGGCATGCAGCAAGGGTCAATTGACATGAAAGCCCCCCTATATTTTTTAACTCGCTTTCCACGTCAGCTAGGTTCTTTGTGCTGTGACATATTAGTCTATGGACCTACTATTGTTTTTGCTTTTATTATGAGTATTTTTTATGGAGTATTGAGTGACATTCTTTGCCTACTACTCATATGATCCACGTGAAATGGCACGATAGGCATATAGCCTTACATGCTGAAAGTGTCGTTAAACCCAAATCAAACTGTGGTATCCCAGGGCCCGTGTTCACAAACATTCCCAAGTAAATTCCCATCGCCAGTGGCATACATCCACGTCGTGGAATGATAGGAACTTCGCCGGGAAATGCTATACCGTCTATGGGACTACGTCCACAGCTTTCCACAACTGCCTCTGAACGATATTGCTACCGTGTGTTCGGAGTAACTGTGTGTGTTCATGTTTAGGTCTCAGCACCGATATAGCATTGCTTCATGTGTGCGGTCATTGCCATGACAATGTGTTTCCATGACTTCACGTTTTCATTGGGTTAGTGAAGGTTCATCATCTCTCTGTGTTAGAGATTTGGGTGTATTCGTTCGAGGGCGAACGTCTTAAAGGAAGGGGGAGTGTGGTATCCCAGGTCTCCATACTTTCGCACCGCACGGTAGTTGTCCTCGCGTGCGTTGCTAGAGCAACTATCGCGGTGATGTCACCGCCTCGGTTTTAAGTCAGTTAGTCAGTCAGCGGCGTTGCAGGAAGATTTAGGGGATTTAGCTAGCAAGCTAGGAGGGGAGTAGGCCTTTTATTTAGCTGGATTCACCGCCTCGCGAAGCAAGAGGCCGGCAGACACTTAACAAACTGCTGCCAGGTAAGTTACACACCGTTATCGGAGTTGTGACTAGTGTGTCTTATTGAGTTTAAGGGCTTTAATAAATCATCAAATCTTGACCACTGCGTTTCGCCTCAGTGCCTGCGCCACCACGTGTTGAGACCGATCTCGGAACGAACACCCAGTCAGGGTTGTCGAAATTAAATTTAGAAAGAATGAGAACAATAGAGCGACAAATACAAAATTAAATTAAGTAGAGTAAAGACACACATTATTTCGTAAAATACCACAAAGCCACGTGAAAACTTCTGCACACAAGCCTTGTTGAACCCCGTGTTTTACCCGGGGGGATATTATGCTGGGTATATGGAATTATGCTGGCATATTTTATCTCATGAAAGGACCAATGTGGCAATAATTCTACTCCCCCCCCACCCCCTCCCCCTTCATGCACGTATTGATTGACTGTGCCTGTGCCGTTGCATGAACTAATCGGTCTAATCTTAAAACAGTGATGACCACTGTTATAGGAGAGAATTGAACACACGACCCCAGTATCAAAAGGAAAACGCTCTACCGACTGAGCTACGCGGTGTTCAACGTTACACAATGCGTTTCAGTGCGTCATATTGTACCTCCACCAACCATTCCCTGCGAAGTTTGTAATAAAAACACCATTAACGTTTGATTTAATTTGCCGTTAACTTTCCAATGGACAAATCAACATATGGACCTTAGATATCTTCCACTAAGCAGATAAGCTCTGATGAAGTGATAGCATCCCACTGCTGGTCGGGGATACCCCCCAGCTGAAGGGGGTCACCCGTTCCGTGTGGCATGGGCCTACACGTTCGGCTATTGTCAAATATGCTCGAAAAAGAAAAAAATTTGCAGAAATAGGTCTTATTTGTTAATTAGTTTGAACAATAATGACCTGGCAGACTTAATAGTGACCATTGACGGCAGGAGAGAAAGACCCTTGTGCCACTCACCAGGGCCACACATCATATGCACTAGCCGTTCGCGCGCAAACTTGCAGGTATAGCCTCGTTCTCGCGTGGGAATTCCCAACATGTGAATAAGGCGAATAGGCTTACGACTTTCATTTTGCGTAACAGCCCCCATGAGACGTTTTCGAGTTTGGAGTAAATATCAGCTGTATATAAATATATTGAAGCAAAGAGAGGTCGAAGCACATTGTGTCATGTCTTTAATAATTAAATCAGCTGCCCCACAAAATTAACGAATAAATTATTGAATGTTAACAATGGGTGTATACTTAAAATTAAAGTTAATTTATAAGCGATGCGATAAATGTCTGTTGCCAATCTCCAAGCAGAGCATATTCGCCAGTTCTGGTAGTTGACGCCACTTGGCGATTAACGGCGGGACTTAAATCACAGTTGACTTCCGATTCGTTCAGTGCATTGTTTTCGTGCCATTTGCAAGGGGGTGGCGTGTGTGTGTGTGTGGTGGTTGGGGAGGGGAGGAGGGGAGTTCAGGGCAAATGTCACCCGATGTGGCTGTTGTGGCCGCAGTAAAGAAAACGTGATCTGATGTGGCCGCCGTTTCAAAACCAGAAAAGAAAGAGGGGATGGGGGCGATCAGGGGGGCGCGCACGGGAGCCTGGGCCCTGGGGTCCTTAAATTGGGGCTACTCATGGGCTAAATGAGGGGGTAGGTAACTGCTCAGGGTTAGGGTATATATGTATGTAGTTTATAAGACTAAGGGCTCAACAAAAGCATCTATGGGAAATCTATTTAGCATTAACATTTAGGATTAAAATCACATGCAGACAATCTAAGGAATAAATAATTAATTAAGTCTATATAAGCTTAATTAATCAGATTAAAAGCAAGAAATGAATTTTTACCTTAACTTAATGGGTCAATGAAGTATATTTCCAACCAATGTAAGTTTATAAATAAATAAATCACTGTTTTATGTGAAATTTCCTAAATGAATTATATGTGAAAGTATAAAACTCCTGAGTTATTACCTAGGGGCTGCATGGGCCCTACTTATTAGCTAGGGGGATTGACTTATTACTAGGGGGTAGATTTATTGTCTAGAGGGATCAACTTATTATCTAGGGGGCCCTATACTTATCATCTAGAGGGACAGACTTAATATCTAGGGGACCCTACTTATTATCTAGCAGAGGCGCGTGCAGGAATTCTTGAAAGGGGTTGGGGGGGGGGGGCGCAATAAATTGTTCAACAAAAACTTTGACAACATTTTAAAAGCCTGAGACATAGGTGACTAGCTGTGGTGCATGTTACATACTATTTGCACACTCTATAATCGTTGGTAAGATAAAGATGAAGATATCACCAGCTATTTTATTACAAAAATAGTTAGGATGTCAAAAATGAAATAAAAATACTGAATGCAATCTCTTTTCCCTAAACTTAACATCGCCATAGTTATATTAAAGTTTAAATTAATTTAATCTATGTTGATATAGTTTAATTAATGCCATCATTACTATTTTTAATAAAATGCAGAATGTATATATATTTTATTCATCTCAAGCCAAGATTATTTTAATAGTGTCCCAATATATTAATTGTCAAAAACTGGCTTCCCTGGTGTTTTAGTCGTGCATCGCAAATAAACATTTAATGCTATCGTATATTTTATTCGTTAATAATCCCTCTTATTACGCCAACGTCATGTTGTGCACGCGCGTGCCGCTGCCGGCTGGCCATTACATGTTTTCTTGGGTTAATACTAAACCCCCATTATTCAACCTTACCAGGCGTTTGTTGTTTGCCCCAAACATAGCCGCGATTCTGCTGAGTCGGTCAAGGGGAGCTTCATAAATAAATCTTCAATGGTATCGTAGATTTTACTAATAAATCCCGCTCATTGTGTTTAAGTCGCCTAGGGTACGATAACAGTAACTCACATTGTTTCGCTTCACGGTCAACTCTCGGACAGTCCAATGGGGTTGTTCGGATTCTCCGTCTAATGAGACATCCAAGGGTCCAAAAGTCAGCTTTCCATGTTCTGGCCAGTAAATAGGTGGATCCTGTGTATTTAAAATAACGAATATCTTAAACATTTAACAGAAACAGATCGATCTCATCGACATGATATTACAAAGAATAGTACTATTTACACAGATAAAACTTGGAATTATCAAGGTTTTCGGTCACATATTCTGACTGCTTAGTCATGAAAATATTTATGTTTAAACTCGGGTTCATCAAAAAACATAAATTATATAAGTTATCACGAATTTAGTTTGTGACCATTAAAAGATTTCATAATACTTCGGCTTCATGAGCTTCATAAATGCGTCATCTAAACTGATGGCGCCTCTTACTTTGTCGCTGGGGTGGCGTTCGTTCAGCATGATGATAGTGCTGACATGGAAGTCGTTGACCAGTCTCCAGAAGTCTACCGTGGTCTCCCCAAGAGGCGCTTGCGTCGCTATGAAGGCAGCCTCCTTTCGGAAGCCCTGGTCGAAACAATGGCCGTCATCATTCGATTAATGGTGAGGATTATCATCTGGATTCCACGCGGGATATGTAGGGCAAAGTCATTTAGGGCGTCACCAAGACAGACAAGGCTGACGCGAAGAGACACTAAAGAGAACATCTTTCGATTGACGCCCATTTAACCTAACAATGACGACCTAATGTATCCTTCACACAGTCGGTTAATAAGGATTGCATGTGTTATCACCTTGACGAAGACGGCGTTGATGTAGTCATTGCCTCCTGCATAAGGTGTGCTCAGGTAAGGACGACAGCTGTCGTCTGGAAGATATATCATGTCATATTGGCCAATTACATGTTGTTTAAGGCAACTTTTAAGTTGTAACGAAAAAGCGGATGTCGGCGGATAGAGAAGTCAGCATTACACAGGCAATGAGGTAAACGTTACCGATGCGTACATTGCAACTGGTCTACTTTATCTTAGTTTGTTGGTAAATATCCATTTGTATAAAATTCTATGGGTCTGTTCGAATTGAACATGAAGATGCGCAGTCAAATGTTAATCAAAGTCCCACAAATGCACCAATCTTAGATTGATTATATATTTAATTTACCTGGCAGGATATCGGGGAATCTGTTCTTCTTAACGTTTTCCTCCTGTTTGCCAGCAGCACATGCGGGCACCGGTCGGTTTGACACCAACTTTCGGAGAGCCTTCAGAACGAGAAATGACAACTAGTGAGACACCTTAAATATGTCCATTGAGGTAGCACTCCATAATCAGCCTCGGCAATTTAGAGAAGACCTCGGTAAACATCGGCAAACATCGGCGGACTGCAGCCCTGAGATTTTATGGGATTTTAATGAAACAAAGCAAAGGAAATGATGACACGGGTACAATGAATAGAACATTAAAAGCCAGTTAAAACAAGCTTCGGCGATTTGAAAATGACATCGGAATACATCGGCGGGTGTCATTAAGAAAGGATTCCCCTAGCCGTGAGCTCATTCACAGGGTATTTTCCCGAGAATGGCTCTTCGCGATAAATTTGGAAGATTCAAGAAAAAAACATATGCAAAGTCGAGAAAATGTGAGAATGTGTGTAGATCATAATATATCGGAGACCATCATATATGCTCAGGTTTATTAAAATGTGAATACGAGGCGCAAATTGCTGAAAATTGGATTCAAATAAGCTGGCACGAGAAATGTCTGTGAAATACCATTTCCATGTTTCCGGACTGGGTTTTAGGAAAATTTGCATGGACACCTATATTTGTCTTTATTTTTGTTACACGGGCTTTGTCGATAGAATTTTTTTCACAGTGATTTAATGTCAAAATTTGCATTTTTCATTAAATTACAGCCAGTTTGTATTGCAGTGTGTCATTGCCATTCTTTTATTTGTGATGGCTACTATTTACGATTTTTAAATTCGTTCTTATGTGGTGTTACGTTTAAAGTATCTAAAGAGCTATTGCTGTTTATAATGACTCAAATGTGAGACAAATTGCAATAAAATTACATATTCGTATTAGGTGTCAAGTTTTAGCCATTTAAAGGCTAGGTAAAGTATCATCGGAATGATTATGAAGTGTAATTGGAAATACAAGAGTTCTTCTATCGTATTATTATTATGGTCTGAAACAATTCCTTGTTTTTCTTTACATTGAATTTGGTTGTGCTGGATACCCATGCATATAAAGCACCATGGTTTCTCCGTGGTAACCAAGAGACCGTGCTTCACATCAGCTCACCGCGTGTTGGGCGTCCAGAGCCGTGTCTCCGTATCTGGTTATCTGCGTCAGCTTGGCGTAGGATTCCCTGAAGCCCTCACACGGGAGAGTCGTCCGTCCGACCTTGGCGTAGTCTATCAGCGCCTCGTACAGGAACTCGAACTGCATCTGCACGTGGTAATCAACGCACATTCCCGTCCACTTTCTGCTTTAGACTCACTCCTCCAGTGACCTACGTTGCACGCCCATTATCGCCTATATCTTCGATATATTCTCGCCAGAGCGGCGCTGCGCCACTTTGATATGATAAACACACCGCGGATACATAAGTGGTGTGGACCCAGTCTGTACCCGATAACGAACGGTGTCAAGTTAACTAAAACAATTGTTCGCCCCCAGTTATCGCTACTCAATAATGATGCACAATACAACGTGTGGCTTTTCGCATTCAATGCTAATCAGGTAAATGTGTAATCCGTAATTTAGGAATGATACAGATGTATCCCGGGCCTTGTGTTCTGGACGAACATAGATCGACGTGCTCCATAATTTATATCGTACAAAATGTGATGTAGTTAGATTACGCGCGTGACGTCACATGGATGACCTACTTGGACTGTCACTCACAAGTAAACAAAGGTTAAACATGAGTTTAGAGAAACATACTTGCTTTGGAGGATAAATATTTTAGACATAGTTTTACCGAAACAAAACAAACTATTGGTTTGCCGTTCAGGTTGGGTTTACATTGGTCACCGAGCTTTGATCTTGTTAGGGCGATACAAACAGTCGAACAGCGTAAAGCAAATATTTACCAGTGTCTGAACCATCTTGGTTCTCTGTCCCCTCAGATCACGGACAAGCTGCATGATGTCAACAGATTTCTTGGCTTCAGCCTCCCTCAGCAGCAAGTCCAGGGCAATGAAGGTGCCCGTCCTCCCCACACCAGCGCTGACAGTTTGAAAAATAATTTAATGCTAGGCCATCTGCAACGAGTTCCATGGCAACATGAGAAAGGTGTCGAAACCGGGAACGATGTGCATCTCCCATCATATATTAATATTATCAGTGACACAAATATCAAGCAAGATCTGATTTAGTAATCATTCGATGTTAATGTAAAGGTTTGATTGTCGTCCGTACACAATCATTTCATAACTTTTTGTGTTCGGTTGAGCTCACAGCTGTAAGTAAGGTAAGTAAGTTGGTAAGATCTTGGCACAACCCTGGGTATTTAAAAAAACATGCGCTGCTCATATTAAAGCTGCTGATGCCTCATTGTCTCTCCAAATATTAAATTTCCGATTGCTGTGTAGAAATTATATTACTAATCAGAACCTTTGTGACACTGACACTCTGAACAAGACCTTCAGTTTTGAATTCAGACATTAGGCGGTACCCTGTACGTTACCATAACAAACCAAATCCCAATGCATAACTAGGTAAACTGCAACACCTGTCGAGTCAGCTTTCGGATATATACTAGAATAGGTTGCAGTTCGTGTGCTTGATACACACAAAGTACGATTCTATCTGACAACGACGAAAAGCGTGTTCCTGACCCCCTCACCTGCAATGGACAATAAGAGGCGCGCCACCGTCATGGACGCTGCGCACTCGCCACAAGAACGCCAACAGCGAGAAGGTGGAGCGCGGCTTAGCCTTGTCCGGCCAGGCGAGGTACTGCAAGTGCTGGACCACGCGCTCCGTTCCCTGCTGGAAGGAAGCAATGATGTGCCGCTCAATACAAAAGGTCATAATTATATCACCAAATAGATTGCAATAAGTAGTGCATGCATCCATTCTTATGAGCGATGTCTTACAGGAGAACACCTTACACTGGTTTTCACGGTGAACGTCCTGTGCGTATAGTCCGCGTAGGTCTCCACCTTTTTCAGCCCAATGGTCAAGACTCCGTATGTGATGGATTGGTCTAGACTCTCCGGCCAGTAACAGTGACACTTACGCTGAAAACATAATGCGGCATATTCACACCAATTTCCTTTACTGACATGTTCATTTCATAGATAGTCGAAAATAGTAGCAGGCAACATGAAAACATGGTGAGGCATGTTGTGTGCCAAGTCGTAGAAATATTGAAATGAAAATTTGACACCATTCAGTCAAATTATAAATATATATTATGCGTGCGGCAATATATAAAGAATCGGTAATTATCAGTTTTCTGGTATTTGGGCCATTGCACAAATCAATAATATCGTAAACGCTGACTATATTGTTGCAAATCTAGACGATGACAATAATACAATGGATTTGCCATTGCCAATGCTATGGGTGCGAAACGAAAGTGAGCTGACGAGAAGACTAGATTTGATTGGTTAATACAAAACGAGGATTGTATGACACGACCCACCTTTGAATTTTCCACCAATGGCGTCAACATTATGATGACATGTGACTTGACTTGCCAGACCATCTCCCAGAAATCCGACTGTGTGGTAGGTATTGGCCCTGCAGTAGATACATTGTGAGATGTGAGATATACTGTTTCATTGCATATTGGACAAAGGCGATACATCAGAAGGATCTGACAAGATCGGAGCGATATCTCAATCTGTAATAACTGGATTGAAGGCCTACGGTAAGCAAGACATAGGCGGTCTACTATTTATGCAACAAACCGCGATCAAACAACCCCTACTACATTACACTACTATATTACATTAGTACAATGGTGGTGGTATGCTGCCCATGTCATCAAGGGCATATGCAGAAGGAGAGAAAAGTGTCAGATTTTATGGTAATTGAGAGATAATTATTTGGTTAAAAAAGTCATCTAGAATAGAAACTCATAGTCATGGCAAAGTATATGGCCGTTTAGTATTTGAACGCTTTCGAAATCAACTGGAATATATATAATCGAGCTGCACTATTGAAGTATCTTGGTCTGGGACATAGAGACAAATCCAGGATCGACCACGTTATGTCTAACACAAGAAGCATAGACTTACCTTGTGTGGCAATGTACTGTTTGTCTCTTCTGACGTCGAAGCCCTGTCAATAAAAGGTTGGTCGGCGCGTTAATTGGTAGTTTGGGCAATCTATTTGTATTGAATATTTATTCGTCGGGATTAATAAATATGGCATGAATTGTGAATATTTTGTTAACATAGCTTAATGTTACGAAGCAAATGAAATTAATGAAATACGATGCAATTGTCTCCACATAGAAACATCGAACATTGAACCTCGATCCAATACAGTTGTATAATTTAAATAAACACGGGTTCTAAATGACACTACTTCCATACGATCTCTTTTATAAACAAACGTCATGAACATTGCAGTTTCATCAAGGGTAAATCATCGATCTATGTAATGTACCCCAAAGTAGTGAAGTATTAAACCATGAACTGTCTCTAGTAATTAAGCAATTGGCTTAAACTTAACCAACTCTCTAAACATCAAACATATCAAATTTATGTTATTGTATATGCTACAAAACGAGCCACGATACCGGAGCTTTATATTGAAAATACCAAGCTGGAATGCGCAGACGAATTTCATATTATTGGACTGACAACACATAAACATCTGAAATGATCCAGTCACGGTGATGCAATTGCTTTTACAATATTTAAAGTAGTTGGGGGTTATGCAACATCTAAAATATACCATTCCTCAACCTATTCTTCTAACCATTTATAACTTGCTAATTTTATGTCATGCACTACTGTATATTAGCCTAGGGATACCGAAGTGATCGATTGAACAATATCCAGAAACAAGCTGTACGTATCACCACAATGAGTCATTATGTTGCGCACACTGCGCCCTTATTTAAGCGATTGAATCTTCTTAAAATAGACGATATTCATGAGTTACAGGCATTTGAGTTTTATTATAGACTGCTGCACGGTGATCGCCCTGCATATTTTATCACCTCTTTCCATTTTCCCCTATATTTAATACGGGGAATATTAAACCGAACTTCACAAGAAATTTCAACGAAGATATTTAATACACCAATACAATAGCGGGATACGCAACACATATCAAAAATGAACTTATTGATAGATACTTTTTTTTAGATACCGGTTTTAGAGTTAATTGTTATGTCTGCCAAAAATAGTTATAAAGATATTACGTTTGATCTATTTCTCTAAATTATCATTCTTATATCATATTTGTACGATCGAATTGTAATAGTGTCTCCCGGTAATTGTTTATCCAATTTGTCTTTATAGTTTAGTCCGCTTTATAGTCCGCTTTCTTTGTTGAGGTTGCTAATATGCCAGAGATTTTATGGTGATGATATGATGGTGGTCCCCTCGGCCAGGGCTTATAACCTTTTCCTTTTTGCTGTATATTGTATTTTATTGTTTTGTTGGTCGAAATAAATGATTCTTTTCTCTCTATGTAAATTTGTGTCTGCATTTATGCATACATGTATGTCGCTACAATATTAACCCAAAGTTTTTCCAACCTTGATGTAGTTGGCATTGATGTAACCTTCACCGTCTGCTGTCGCCAAGGGCACACGAGAGTGGTCATCTGTTGAAAATAAATGTGTCACCATGACAACTTCCCAGTGCCGTGATCTTTCGTGAAAAAATCTGCACTAAGCACTATTAATTTTAAACGTTTAAGTTTATGTTCATCTCTTTATGTGCAACTTACATGCTGTGATATTCGTGTATCGGTTCTTCAGCTTGTTTTCCTCTTGCTCGCCAACAGTGCAAGGGATAGCATCACCGGTGGGGAGGGACTGAAATACATTGTACGGCGCGCTACGCTAGGTCGTCAACACACAGATATATCAGCTAGGTGTTCTACCAGGTAACAGTTACCATGACAATGGATATGATAATGCTACATTGTTGATAAATTAGACATGGACAAAAACCATGCCCTAGACTGCCCTAAAATATCTGGAAGACATACATTTCAAAAGTAGTTGCAGGGTCGATATCTGCAGCATATTTCAAGTGGCAAGCGCAATAGCCTTACGTAATACAACTTGCTAAAGCCTTCAGCCTGTGACTTCAGTTGGCTGTAGATCTCTCCCAACATGACTAGTGGGATGGCACTTTGTACGGAAGCCAGGTTCTGATACACGCATTCCCCCTCTTCCGCTGTTGCTTGCTCCACGAGGATTGCAATGGGGTTGATGTTTCCAGCTGCAGCGCACGATTGAGGTTGACAATACAACTATTCGTAACGATCCGCTCTCAGTAATTAGTACCGTGCTAATTTAACACAAACTCCGCTTTGATGATTAAGATCTATCCACAATTACATCTTGACGTCTCGGTAGCAAGTGAAGCATCATCTCCCAAACCAAAGTTTTAGACTATAGATGCGAATTAGAAGATGCATCTGTATGTTAGAAACCAAGGAAGTTCCTTCGTGAATCGTACGTACGGTCTCCAGTACCAGCCATAGATCTTTTGACATTTCCTTCTCGCCCTCCGTCGCTTGAAAACGACTTCTTGTCATCATCGGCACTTCTTCGCTTCATCCTTAGAGGTTAGAAACAAACTCAGTTGACTGTAACATCGTAACTCAATATTACCCTTCGTTACCCTTGATTTCACCTAAGGCGACGATTTCAGGGAATGCCAAGTAATGTAATAATCTCTGTATAGTCAGGAATAATACATTATTATTTAAGGAACAGTCCCTCTTATAGTGTGTACATTGAAACAATATACTAAATATGATATGAATCATTCCAAGTGAGACATTGACATCGACAGTGTTGTCATTAAGCCGTCCACCGACCAGAGGACCAGGAATACAATGATCAGGATGATGACGACCAGCACGGCGACTGTCACTCCGGCGATCAGCCCAGCGTTGATGCCGGACGACGGTACTTCCTCCACATCTTCAAGTCATCAAAGTATTGATAGCCACAGGAAGAAGTTACAAATATAACAGTGGTCGTTTTTGGCATGTATATTAGTCATTTAGTCATTAATACAAATCAGTTAATCACGGCGACTGTCACTCCTACGATCGGCCCGATGTGCGGCGAGACATCTTCATTAACAGGGTTCTCATAACGTACGTATCACTGCCGCCATTGGTCCTTATATAAAATAACTTCATGCTTCTTAATTAACATGACATAATGTGGAAGAAAATTTCATTAAACGTAGGCAGGACTCAAGTTGAGACCCTTGCTTTGAGGCGTAAATGAATACTTGTTTACTGCGGCCAGTTGAAGCAATAATTACTTATTACTATATAGATTTATTACATGAATTGCATTTCGTTGGTTGAATTAAAATATATATTAAATAAATATGAATCAATATTAAGTTAAATGTGTAGGGGCTCTGGACCCTCCTAAACCCCTCCCCTGGATCCTCCGAGGCGACAGTGTAAACATACATATATATTGCTTAGAGGGAGATCGAAAGGCAATACATACATACATACATACATACATACGTTATATATATATAACTTACAAGCAGTTAACTCCACGTTTTCTTTGGCAGAAGTCACCACCAAATCTTCATTATTATGGGCAGTAACCTCAATGGTGTAGGATTTGGTGGCATTTTCACAGAGCAGGAAGTAACTCGTGGTGTTGTCAAGTTGCTTGTCGGTGTGATCGCCCCCATCGGATGTGTATGAGAAGGTATATCCACTGATATAATCACAACCAGTGGCATTCGGGAGCTGCAAAAAAGATTAACAATCCTTTAGACAGATATCCTTTAGATATACAGATCAGTGGCACAACCATGGCACAACCTATACAGTGTAAATCGGAATTGCCCCGAAAATCTTCCCCTAACAACATAGCTTGAGATTGTTATTGCGCAGCTCGTGGTTTTTAATGTTCTAATTTCTAATCGCCCAGTTTTGTTTTCTTCATTAAAGAGAACCACGAAATATGAAAAATGTATGCATGTCTGACAATGTCCGAAAATCCGCCTTCAGTAAAACTGACATTGTACCTTTAAATAAGTATTCAGGTCATATCCGGTACGGATATGTAAATGGGTCATCTGTCATACTTGCGGCATCTAACGATGGGTAGATGAACTTATCGCAATGAAAATAAAATGATGGCGAATTACAATTGTTTATGCATTGCAAACAATATATCTATTGATAACAGTCACAGTCAGTTCCCACCATTAGGTCCCATGTTGTGTTGGCGGCCTCGTAGATACCAGCGTCGTACGTCAGGTTCAGTACCTCCACCAAGAGGGTTGGCGCTTGTAATGGCACTGTCAACAACACACAACACACATTAGACAAAAGACAATGTACATCGCATTGAAGACATTCCGTCATACTTATCCCAGTAATCCGTCATTATAGGCTGCCACTTTCTACTGAGGTCTTCCATCCCTCTGCTGGTTTTTACTTGCCTCTGCATGGTGATTTTTGCTACATGGTATCTATATCTAATATTATTGATCGCACCTTTTAAATTTGAGAGAGTATCTTTCCATTTACATCTGTATATATATCTCTTAATTATCAACATAACATGGTTGATCAGGACTACCAAATCGTTATCTGGTCAGACAGCACTCAAAATGCAAAAAGGCAAAGGCACCAAGATATGGACCTCGATTGACGAGTAGCGTATATGATATTGTCGAATTTTTGATTCTGCCTTCTCACAAATTGTAAGATTGATTATGCAATATTACGAGAATGCAGCAAGTACTCCTTGGCGACACAATAATAGTTGGATTGTGAGGCAGTGACTCGAAGCAGTAACAAATATTGTCGATGGTAGTATACATTCGACCAACCTATTACCTACCTATGCAGCTTGTCTTTACGTCAATTGTTCCGTTGTCAGGGGCCTTGTCGACCGTACCCTGGTCCTCGCGGTACACCTGAAGTCGGAACGAGAACTGAGAATTGTAGTCTAGTCCCATTACTGTATAGGATTCTGTGTCCACTGTCCCCGTGTAGTTGATCTTGGCGATGTCCGTCCATGTGTCACCAGCAATGGTCTCCAGACGCTGATCCTGGTGACTTTGTTTTCCAATGATGTAGCCGTAATGGGATTCCAGCCCGGTTGGGATGTTCTCCAGCCGGTCCCACGTGAGGGTAACGTCTCCGGAAGTGACATCAGGTGCCGTTAGAGAATGGACGATGTCACTGGGTGGGGGAGCTGGAAATACGAAAACAAGATTGGTTGTTTGTTATATATTGTAAGGCTACCGATTAACGTTTCAGTTAATGACAGTTCAGTGCGCAAAAAGCTATCCCTTCAGACCGAATATATGACACAAGAGGCTAAAAGACGCCATGACGTATAAAATCCAAGCTACAACGGACACATCACGATGTGTTGGAATATTTTAACACCATTTGCATTTACTGTAATTCGGCCTTTAATCCCCGAAGAATTTTTGTTAAATTTTGATATAGATCTCGTGTATCTTGTGTATTAATTGTGTAGCGTATTTAAGTGCGTTTGCATTTTTCACCATTGCTCGGATATCTCCTAGCCATAGAATTACACGGTGGAGCGATGATAGATATTCCTCTTTGGCGTGATACTTGCGATCATTTGTCTATAACTTTCAAACAAATGAGAAATGTTGTTATTAAATAGGAAGCATCAGGTTACAATTAAGAAACAGCAGGGTACTAGTTTAGACGTCTTCTGACATCAAAACCCACCCCGTTCCCCAAATATTAAGGATGCTAAGAATTTATTTTGTATTTACAATTTTTTCACGCTATATGACGTCATTGAAGATCAATTTGGAAAAAATAGTATAACAAGTTCTTTATAAAAACAGGTATGGCAACACGTTCTTTATAACACCCTAGATATTAAGGACTATCAATGAAGTGAAAGTAGCAAAATAATCTGCATTCTTTGTTAGCACACGAACAGAGGGCTATTAAAACTCATCGCGCGACAACTATCGGAAGCTAGTGACGCATTATATATAAATGTATGGACCCCTTAGGGTGGTTTGACCGAAACGGTGAAATGAAAAACTATCCACTTAATTACATACATACATTCATGCCTACATACAAACTCAATCAAACATGATTGTCGTCACAGCACATTCATAATTATAATTTGTTTACACGAGAGTGAGGTCATGTATTACCTATTTCGGTGGCACACAATGGGTCGAGCCACCACGATTCACATCCCCCTGGACAAATCCCGTCAGTTTTCTCACACACGGTGCCATTGGCACAATTACCACTGCAGCTCTCATCGAAGCTAGTGACGCATTATATATAAATGTATGGACCCCTTAGAGGGTGGTTTGACCGAAACGGTGAAATGAAAGACTATCCACATAACTACATACATACATTGATGCCTACATACAAACTCAATCAAATATGATTGTCGTCACAACACATAAATAAGTATAAGTTTGCACGACATTGAGGTGATATATTACCTATTTCGGTGGCACAGAGTGGGTCGAGCCACCACGATTTGCATCCCCCTGGACAATACCCGTTCGTCTTGTCACACATGGTGTCATTGACACAATTACCACTGCATCTCCCATCGCAGTGACGACCGTAGAAACCATCATGACAATCTGCGATAAAATATAACGGAAGTATATGGGGTCACATTACGGCTACATCATTGCTCAACAGCGCGACCAGTATCAGCGTCTGGAGACCATTGCTGATGACGAAAGGAACGACAGTGCTTGGATCCACTACACGGGGACACTGGACAAAGTTTAACATCCAGTAAAAGTACTAGACTACAGTTCCATGTATTCCTTTCGACTGCGGGCGTACCACCAGGACCAGGACCAGGGTGTGATCGAGAGGGCAACGGGCGAGTCGACGGCAAATGATAACTGTCAAAATTGCTTGCGTAATCTCATAAAGTGTCATGTGTAAGAGATGCATCGCTCCCAAATGTACAAAGAAACCGTTGGATGCAACGCAGAAAGAAAATGAACGCGATGAAAGTATAAGCAATAGTTTATATAAAAGAACAGTTTATAGGAATGGAAATAAAAACATGGTTGAACAAACTACCCTTGGCTAATGATTCTTGATCAAAATGTGTCATACTTACACATATCTAACTCCACGATCGTTTCGTTAGTGATCGCCAAGTTCTCATTGTTTATAGCTGCAACCTTGACAACATATGATTGTGTCATATTTTCACTCAGCACAAAGTAGGATGTCGTGTTGTCCAGTTGCTTGTCTATGAAAGCACCACCATCAGGTTGATATGAGAACTTGTATTCACGAATAAAATCGCATCCACTGTCGACTGGGACCTGTATAAAGCAAAGCAAATATACTTGTTCAGATAGCATTGAGTCCACAGTGGCATGGGGGTTGTGGCACTTACCGTACCGTATTCAATATTTGTATCAAGTACATTGTGAGCAGTATTACAAGTTTGAAGGCATGATGTATTAGTATCAGCTTTTATTTCTACTGTTGTAGCCGACAATTATATGCAAGATATCGGTATTCAAACAGCGTCCTAACTTCTCCAGGTGACCTTGTCATGTAAATAACGTCCAATCTAAACACAATCGTAAGGTAATCGAGTTTGTTATACGATTGAAATCATAATCATAATAATTATGGTTCTTACGATTAGGTCCCAGGTTACGTTCGCAGCCTCGTACGTAGCGTTGCCGTAAACCAAAGGAAGGATGTCCACCGAGAGTGCTGGGGCTTGACTTGGCACTGTGAGAAGAGGTAACTGGGTGTCAGTGATACAATGTTAACATACGTAAACAAACATCTCGGGTGTCTTTGTTTGTAGTGAAGTGTAATTGTAAATAAGACATACCTATGCAACTCGTTTTGACGTCGACTGTGCCGTTGTCGGTGGCCCTCTCGACCGTACCCTGGTCCTGGCGGTACACCTCAAGGCGGAAGGAGAACAGGGAATTGTGAATCAGTCCCTGTACTGTATAGGACTCTGTGTCCACCGTCTCCGTGTAGTTGATCCAGGCGATGTCCGTCCATGGGTCGTCAGCCATGGTCTCCAGACGCTGATCCTGGTGACTCTGTTGGCCAATGATGTAGCCGTAATGGGATTCTAGTCCGGCTCGGATGTTCTCCATCGGGTCCCACGTGAGGGTAACGTTTCCGGAAGTGACGTCATGGGCTGCTAGCGTGTGGACGATATTACTGTCGGGAGGTGCTGGAAATATGACTTGACAATTTAACCAAGTATGAAATGTAATTCAGGCAATAGTGATGGTTCACATTAGCGTCACGAGAATGACGGATTTATTGGTATCATTTTATGATGTTTATCTTGTACTTGCAACTTTTGCTTCATTAATGCGATAAAGATGAACAACTCCACGTAAAGCTGATCTTCAAAGCATGCTCTTTTGAATAATTTGATAATTTAATGCGACGTAAAAGTGAAGTGCGGAATGTCTTACGGCAATGCATCTTACCTATTTCTGTGTCACATAGAGAGCCTTTCCACCACAGCTCACATCCTCTGGGACAAGTTCCGTTTATCTTCGTACACACGTCACCATTAGCACAATGGCCACTGCAGATTTCATCACAATTCAACCCGAACGTGCCATTGTTGCAATCTGCGAGGTGTTCCGTATTATTAGAAGCAATTATTTGAATTTGTAATTCGTAGGTGTGTGCTGTTCTATAAGCCCGTGCGATGATCAACACATCGACGCAAGACAGATATAACGCTTGTATACTTTGCTTGCATAGACGCTATATTCCAAGAGGCCTACACGTTTTTGAAAACATTACTTCCAAAAGTATGTTGCGTAAGAAGACAGAAATACATATGCAGATATATGGGAAAATACAGTAACGCACAACAGGTACGCAAGATACCAAACTCCGGAGCCCGCAAACCTGTATCCACTATAGATCCCGTGTAACTTTATAACTTATCACAATAAAGTTGTAACTTTTGTATTGCGTGAACTATCAGATCAGGTAACTATGCTCGCTTGGTGGTTAGTGGGTGGCATGGGCGGCAGGGTAGGTGGACTGACTGGTGCCGAGAGGTAGGACAACGGACTTTATCGGCTGGGCCCGCAGGGGAGCGCGGGCTTGTGGATGGGCACTGGGTACAGGGATTAGCTGAGCGTCAAGCCTAGTGTGGTTGCGGTGAGGGTAGGTAAGCTGGATTCGAGCGCATTACATCACTTCTGCGGGTACCCCTGCGAATATTCGGGGTCAGATCGCCCCTCCAACCCGTGGTCTGCGTCTATGCATTGCTCACAGCATTTAATAAACAATTAAGGTAAACAAAATTAGTACTAATCATTTCATTCTGACATTTCAGATTATATTTGATGATAAATAGTTCTTTTAAAATTGATAGTCTTCTGACTAGCGGTGTGTCTAAAATTATACCATACATGACCACATTTCAGGTTGCGGTTGCCAGCGATTCAGCTCCATGGCGTTTTACGACTGTGGGTATATGATGCCAATATGTATTTACGCACACACATATATATATAATACCTGCCAAGCAGAAAGTAGTCTGATTCTTTCCCGGCGCACAGTTTGCGATGCAGCCATACACACTGTTACAATCTGTAGCACAGCTGTTGCAATCTGCCATGAAAAGAACAATCAAAGTATCTTTAAGTTGGGAAACGTCCTGTTTAAGCATATGTGATACGCTTCTCTAAACAAAGAGTTCGACTCTGTCATCCTGTCATGATAGAAACAGTTCATTACGATTAACCTCGGCGCCTATGTTTGACAATTGCTTCGCCAAAGACAATTACATAACGTTATTGGTTCAAATAAATGCGCGTTCATTATGCAGCAGATATCTTCTTTGTAACCACAATAATAACCTCAATGGTAATTGGAACGACTAAACATCTGAATGTTTTCCCACTTCTAGCGGTGCATAACGGGGATCTGTGTTATTATTCTATTAATATTCTTTAAAGCATATATAGATGAAGTTGCCTTTCCCTGTTAAAAGGTCTGGATGGTCAGATATTTATTTTGTGCAGGTTTTAGTTTAGTGATGTGTTAGTTACCCTTAAGACATCAGCCTTTCGGGTCGCAATTGCTATATGAACTAACATTATATGCAACGGATGTAGCACATACACAAAGGCGTTTTGACTTAAATAAAACCCGTCGAAATTATGAGTTTTAATTTCCACAACGATGATGTACGGGTTGGTATAAACGTGGATGCCCACGTATTACATTTTAGCAAACGGTGTCCATTGGGACATGCAGAACAACGTCATATGTAATATTTGATTTTACCTCATGGAGAGCATGCATCAGAACAAATTTGAGGTCGAAACAGTTTTATATGTCGCTTATAATAGAAACAATTGAATAGTCAATTTAGCTATTAAGACTACGCAGAGCAGTTAAAATTCTTATCACAAACTGTAAAACATACTCTATCCAAACATAAGAACAAGCAGCATTATCAATGGTTGGATGGATAGGCACTTCAAAAACTTGATAACGATTCAGGTGCTTTTACACAAGACATCTTTACAAAAAAGACATTCGCAGCAGATTCATGTCTCACGAGGAACTTAATTGTCTCCTACATTTCATTCGTAATACTTCAACGTTGTTTTTCGTTCAAGTTATTCTAATGATTATCATTTTGGCCGATCAGTACGAATAATATTAATAATGATTATTATTAGGATTAATAGTATGATTGCCAATGAACAAAAGGCTCAGAAGAATATTGCTCAACTGGTTCCATCTCACCTGATAAATTGTCTGCTGATATCGAGTAACTATTGCAAAACAAATGACAAGTCATTTATCTGTATCTGTATTTATCATCTTTTTGTCTCTATGTTTGATAATTCAAAATATTCAATAAAGCAGCAATCGGTCGAATATGGCACAAACAAGTATGAGAATTATCTTAAGGTTGGATAAAATGGGGAAAGAGACTTAACTGTGGAATCTATGTCAATGGTAGAAACTTATCAATTCATTACCTTCATATCGATGTCCTTGCACTGTCACCTCGGATACCACGAAGGAAGCAAGTGGATCGCCGCCTCCAGTTGTATTATACTTGTAGACGAGGACATATCTGCCGACCAGAGGCTGTTCACACTGCACATCGGCGTCCATCCCCCTTTCTACTGTATCAGCGAATTCCCCACAAACCACGAAGTCCCCGTAACGCATGATGTCGTCCTCGGTGTTGAGGACGGTGTTGTTGTCAGGGATGGACGAGTTGCTCACGTACACACGGATGTGGTTCATGTAGCTATAGCTATCTGAAGGAAAACAGCTCCATGGTCGTGAACAGTCCCAAATATAATATACGCTTCTTGTTTCGACATCATACCTGCGGGCTTTCGAACTGATATGACGTAGATACCAATCCAGGCAAAGCGGCCAGTAGGTTGTTAGACCGTTCGTATTTAAACGGTTTATATTCCAGACTGATGGGAGTGAGAAGAGGGGCTACCCCCTCGCGATTCCCCAAGAATTAGGGAGATTAATATCGAATCTCCAAGATAAGGACCGTTCAAGACTGAGCGCGAAGAAAAACCTTAAAGGTGGTATCGAGAATATCAAGGGATTCGCAGACTGCTATAACGGATCGCGGTAAATATGGAAAGGGCCTTCGCGTTGAACCAGGAATTGCACGGATAACGGTGCCCCCAATATTTTAATACATAATCGCGTATCTCCCAAAATTTCTGGATGCCAATCGCCGAGATCGGAAAAGGTATTCCCCCGCCCTCTTCATATACATTGAGGTTGATCGTATCGTCTTTATTAGCGCTGACAGCCATGATATTTGATCAGTAATTGGTACACATTGGCTATTTTACTCGATTAAAATGGGTTATAGCAATTTCTGGCACCGCTTGATTTTTAGCTTTCATAACGTTGCGTTTTGAGAAATAAAACATGGCTAAAATTGTTTACAGCGATTGCTGACACCATATTATGTTCAACGTTTATAATGTTGCACTTTGAGAAAACATGGCTACATGGGGTACTCACTTTGCAGGTCGGTGTTCATGAGCTTTGTCGAGTAGACTGTGTGGAGAGCTCCGAGGTCCACGATCCACCACGCCCGACTGTCTGAACCTGAAGGCTGGGCGACACCACTTTCATGCCTGTTCACCACGCCGTCCACCGCCCGCGAGGCGACTCGACCATTGTACCCTCCATGCTGCCAGGCTGCCTTATTGTAGGCCAAGTTACCTTGAACGATGGAGGCATAACGTATGTCAATGTGAGCTTGCAATATGGATGACTATTATAGAGCGCAGTACATGAAATTCGCTCCACTATATATGTGATTCAATTATTTTAATATAACTTGGCATACTGTAATACAAAAACCAATTTCAATGAAAATCGACTGGGAGTAAGTAATAAACACCCTCGTCTATATATGTACCTGTAAGTTGAAACATCATTGGTGTAGCCCTACCTGTCTGACATCCGTCGCCATACCACCCGGACTCGGAGTTGTTGCTAGGGTAATCTGGTTTGTTCTCTAAGCATGCTCCCTGGCAACCAGTTAAGGGGTCACACAGCTCAGGCGACTCGCAATGACACGCAAATGGACAGTCAGCGCCAAAATTACAGTCTGAAAAAATTCATCTTGATTGTACTTGCTAAGTTTGTGTCTTTTTGTAAAACATGAAGATGTTTCTTTTTGATGTTTTGCGGGATTATCATACTGATAAGGTGCATTTATTATAATACGTTAGGACCAATCGACAACCTGTAAAAAGATACAGCTTGGTGAGATATCACCAACAAATGAGAACAAGTACTGCTGGTTGTGTTTAGCATCGATAGGCTGCAAAAGAGGAATTGGCAGAAGGTCAGCCCCCTGCGCTTGAAATAATTACCGACCAAAGCATGTTGCATATATATATATATATATATATATATATATATATATACTTGTAATGGCTTTAAGAGCTTGAACCTGGCTCCACACAACACAAGTGTGCGTCGACTAGCTTCCCGGTTTGCCAATTGGGACATCACAGGCACAAGATAAGGCTGAGCATGCAACACTGTGTATACTGGTGGGCTTATTATACCGGGCCGTGGGTGAGGACAGCGTGATACGTTATCATCGCCATATACATAGTTACCGCGGGGGACAAGGTAGGCCGCAAATGATTGTCTTCGGTGCGGAGGGAAATTATTTGTGTACCCCCTGCCCTCAGGAGCCGGCGGGTAATCAGTTGGGGTCATGTTATACCTGTCTGATACCCGGACTTCTCGATCATTCGCACCAATTTACCAGACAGTTGTGACTATGCTGTTGGTTAGTGTAACTCCTTCCCTCGTTAAAGCCCCTGAATGAGGTGGTGATAAAGAAATTGAGGTTGAGAGCCAAAGTGTCGACTGCATTTCAACAACTAATCCATGAGATGAATGAGCCTTAGACTTTCGAGTTAATAATCATTTGTATAATAAGCCCTTTCTCCCACAATCCGGCCGCCAATGGCTTCAACAGTTAACATGAATCGGCTACAAATAATGAGCTGTCATCCCACTGTGCGAGCGGAAGCACAGCTTTCTGCTCTCAATGGAGGAATGATATCTCATATCCGTTCTTTCGGAATGATTGGGGTTAGACCGGAGATATGTCTGTAAGTTCGTTACACGCTCAAAACGATTCGATTTGTCATGTCAAAGATGATGCTGATAATAGATGCATCTTTCAAGACAAATGTTGGCGTCTCCAAAGTCCACACTAAACGTCAGCCTCACCTGTCTGTCGGGTCAGAGCTGATACGGCGGCCACGTGTAGTAGAACTGTCACCACAGGGAGGCGCATGGTGCTGTTCTACTGCAAACCGCGACTCGGTGATGACTTCTCTGTCACCCTCAAATATAAAAGCGAAACGTTCCTTTTCCCGCGTATTTCAGGTGCAGATTTGTGTGAGGGGGTCAGTACCTGCGCTGACGGCGTAGTTTGTGGAGTTTTGCACTTAATGTTGAGGGTATTGTTGATGTCGGATATAAAACACATGGATGCTATACTTGGGCGATAAGAAAGATAAAGCAATAGGGGTGGGCAATGCAGAGCAAAGATGGGAATAGGGGTGGGTGATAAAGTGGAAAGATGGGAATAAGGCGGGTTATGAAAAGGAAGGATGGGAATAGGGGTGGGTGATGAGGCGGAAAGATGGAAATAGGGGTGGGTGATGAAGAGGAATGCTGGGAATAGGGGTGGGTGATGACGAGAAACGATGGGAATAGGGGTTGGTGATGAAGAAGAAAGATGGAAATAGGGGTGGGTGATGAAGAGAAAAGATGGGAATAGGTGTAGGCGAAGAAGAGGAAGGAGGGGGAAATAGGGGTGGGTGATGAAGAGGAAAGATGGAATTAGGGGTGGGTGATGGGGAGGAATTATGGGAATAGGGGTGGTTGATGGAGGAAAGATGGGAATAGGGGTGGATGATGAAGAGGAAGGAAGGGAATGGGGGTTGGTGATGAAGAGGAAGGATGGGACTAGGCGTGGGTGATGAAGAGAAAAGATGGGAATAGGGGTGGGTGATGGAGAGGAAGGATGGAAATAGGGGTGGGTGATGAAGAGAAAAGATCTGAATAGGTGTAGGCGAAGAAGAGGAAGGATGGAAATAGGGTGGGTGATGAGGGGCCAAAATGAGAATAGGTGTGGATGAAGAAGAGGAAGGATGGGAATAGGGATGGTGACTAAGATGAAGAATAGGAATAGGGATGGGTGATGAAGAGGAAGGATGGGAATAGGGGTGGGTGATAAAGAGGAAGGATGGGAATAGGGATGGTGACTAAGAGGAAGGAAGGGAATAGGGGTGGGAGATGAAGAGGAAAGATGGGAATAGGGTGGGTGGTGAGCAGGAAAAATGGCAATAGGTGTGGATGAAGAAGAGGTAGGATGGGAATATAATACACCGTAAAAAGAAGGGCGGGAATCTAGGTGGAATTTGAAGTGGATAGGTAAATATATGGGTGGGCAACTAGGGAAAATATGGGAAAACGGGTTGGCGGTGAAAAAGAAAGGTGAAAATAGGGGTTGGCAGGGAGGTGCTGACAACAAATAATTATACCTGAAGATACCCGCTTCCTAAGATTGCATTATCCTAAATCCGCCATTTTGGCATTGCACAGTGTTTGGCGAATGGCAACAAATAGTTCGAGGCAACGGAATTAATCCTTACATATTCTAAAAGTTAGTTTAATATAGTGTACTATAGTGTAATATAGTGGCTTACCTCGTTAGAAATAGTAGACGATCCACCAGCTACCCATCACCAAATATAATGTTGATCATTCACCGAGACCAACCTTTGTCCCATACACGCGCACCGACACACGACTAGTAACTCATAACCCATCATATGTCCTTTTTATGTTAAGATGTGACCATTCGCATGTGAAAGATAAGCCGCACTCTGAAGAGCGGCCGAGATACAAAGATGATTTTGCCGCCAGTATCCTTACTGTGACGTCAAGAGATAATACCAGCCCACTAGCACGTCTTTCAGCTCGTTAATGCATTATGTTTTATCAACAATGCATATAACGATGTGATGTGAGGTGTTTGGCGGTATAGTTATTACCATTGCAAAACGAGCAAGAAGCAACGATTCAGCAATGGCGGAACGTAAATGCTTTGTTACACATATCAAAGGTTACTGGTCAGGTCCTTTGTCACTGTGCTTGACCCATAATGTCTACTGAAGGGGAGGGGAGGACGGCGAGAGTATTGAGGTATTGAACCGATCCTGTGTTTTTTGCCTTCACGCTATTGCATTCCGCGAGTGAGCTTCGAGTGGATACGGAGTCTGCACCGAATCTTATATGAGTGAAAAGTCTGGGGTGGATCCAGCTTTTCTGGAGGGGGGGGGGGGCGGTTTTGGTTTACATGTGTTAAATGGTAACTGTTACAATGCAGTGCAATATAACTTTGTTATACAAGGTGGGTGTGGTGCGGTGGTGGTGTATTTCTGACAGCACGTAGAGAAAATTTGTTGTTTTTAGAAAAAATGTTTTTTTAAACTAGTTGTCACTATTCCAAAAAAAATAATAGTGGGGGGTTTCCATCTTCGAAATTAGAGCCCACGAAAAGTTTTATTGCAGCAATTGGTAGGTATAAGTAGCACGTGAGCTATGCTTCAACAGCAGTAGTTCATTCTAGGATGGAAGAGCGACCATAAAGAGGAGCGAAGCGTTTTAGGCCTCTTTTTTACACGAGGGCTAAATTAGACCAAGGCACACACCTTGAAGATGAAAGGTGGCGGGATGACACATGAACCATATTCGGTGCCCGAGCCGGGATTCGAATCCGAATTTATTGATGTGCGGTCTAGTGTGCTAACTGCCAGACTCGTGTGAAGCCTCAGAGATGACGCCGAAGCCGGGGTAAGACCGATGTGAAGCATCGGGGCTGATGTTGGTGCAAAACCCGTGTGACGTCAGGGTCGAGGCCGCGGTCGGGGTCCCGCCTAGGTGACGCATGTAAAGCATCGGCGCCGACGCTAGATGCATATACTTGTAATATGTATCTTTCACCTGAGCTGGAGACAGGGTGCAGTTTAGTCTATATGTCGGGGTATTTTGGAGGACCGACAATTTCCGCCCCCCCCCTCCCCGCCCCGCCGAGGATCCGCCCTTGCAAGTGATGTAAGATGACATATCTTTACCCTTTTTGTCGTGAATTGTATTCTCCCACACAGAGGTCTACGCTCATAAGGGACCCTCCTTATGTGACCACCTCCATAGCCGTGTCCGGCCACGGCCTTAGACCTGATGCTTCACATGAGTCTGGCCCAAATATACTCGTGAATCTGCCCCTTTTATCTTCTGGCACCCCCCCCCCCCCCGCCCCACTCCTTCGGTTTCAAAGGCTCCACTAGTAATACATGAAGTATTGTGCTAATCGCGCGCCAAAGCCATGACAGTAATTGAATATGCAATGTAAATCCCTAAATATATTGCCGCTTTGGATTGGTCCCGTAATAATAATAAGATTTCATGTCTCTAATGGTCTTTGTACGCAATATTTTGAATTAACACAGCATTGAACTTGGAAACTGGACATGGAGAGGCATACAGAACTTGGTCTGGGGCATAAGATTTCAGAAGTAATTAAATTAACTAATTTTGTAATAATTAATTTAATGCAGTGTGGATGCATTCGGTGTCGTGTTTGATTAGTTCGCTTTTTTTGGTTTTTTTTTGCTGTCTGCTAGATTTAGGTGTTGTCTGTGTGGCGGTATTGTGTGTAGCCCAGGTTGTATTGAGGTTATTAAAATTGTGTCCGCCCTGCTGCCAATTTAATCGACAATCGTTGCCATGGTGACAATGCATAAAACAATGCAACATGACGTCACGCAAGAACAATATAGTTATAGATTTAAAAGGGCTGCCTACCTGCCGAGTTACCTAGTTGCAAGCGCCACGTTTCATGGCTACGACTGGCCAACTAAGCTATATGTGGAAAGGCTTGCGACAGTCGTAAAATGCTTTACGTTGATCTTGGCATGCGGACATTAAACCAAAGAAGCAGAAACAAGTGTATGACTTCAATTTAGATTCAACTGTCTCTACTCCTTTGGCTTAATTTCCGCATGCAACGATCAAAGTAAAGCATTTTGGGACTGACTGCCAATCGCAAGCCTTTCCACATATAGTTGGTCAGTCGCCTTTTTGAAAGCACATATTGTTGCCAAGAAACATGGCACGTGCAACTAGGCAACTAGGAAGGTAAGCGGGCCATTTAAAGCTATAACTACAATTATTTTGTGTGTGACGTCATGTTTCATTGACATGCAATGTCGCTGAGGCAACGATTGTCGAGTGCACGGGCAGCAGGGCGGTTCGGGTCAAAATACAGCATTTTAGCAACCTCCAGATTTAATGCTATTGTACTAGTTAACATGACCACCAATTCGTAATAATAGGTGTTATTCATCTTTTTGGTTTGTAGAACATCGTTATTTTCTCGAGGTCATGGAGTTCTTACGAAGACGAAATCGCAGACGATAGCGCAGAAGGCAGTGCGGGAAGACCTGGCATTGGCATTGGCAGTGCGACAGTGCCGATGGGGTAATATACCATTGAACATCCAGCTTCTCAACAATTATAAATGGTTCGTGCCACCGCATGGACCCCACTTCACCTGATATACACCTGGGGCTGACCGCCATGCCCTCCCCCTTACCCTGACACACTCGGGACGAACCACACACACCGCCTCTCAAACCCCGGGAGTTATTTGGGAAAGGAATGTATTAAAAACCGAGGCCGGGAATGCCACTCGCCAAATTTAAATATCCGGGTGGTCGGAATACTGCACCACCCCCCTCCCCGCCATCGTTTCGAAATGTTAACGAATACCGCAATAACTTCACAATGGCAGTTTGTATCGTGGCTGTGGCTCTGAGAAGGTCGACATTGATTATTGGACAAAGGCCGTATTTCGAAAGTTAATTGGTTTGCTGTTTGTAGTGGTCGGACAATAATCCACTACACTGGTACGTAAAATGTCGGTAAAACAATAGTATCATTAAGAAATTTGACTACACAGGTACAGATTTGAGAATCAAGTTTGGCCTTTCTGTCTGGCGTGAAGGTATGCATTCAGGGTGCATATGATTGCATTGCCAGCGGCCCATTGCAATAATTGCTATAATCAAGGGGAATCTTGTTTGGACAGTTTAGACGTGGCATTGGTATTGGTAGACCGGGTCATGTTTTCTCACCATGACGCGAAGCATTAGACCACGTGTGCTTCGGATTTGCATTTACTGGCGGATGACGGCCAAAGCTTATTTATTCTTGTGCGTGCTTTGTCTTCGTAAATGATATAATAACAAGAAATTAACAACAACACTTTCTTCGTTGTATACCCACGTCTGTGATGTCATGTGAGCGACTGTGTTTGATGCGCTGGCCCTTTTGGTGAAAAAATGCGGCTTTGGGTTTCTATTTTGGTATCGTATTGTTCTCAATAGAATATAGAAGACGCTTTCGGGATACCTATAAGACTGAAGGCGTGCATGATTTATTACATAAATTTATTATATTTTGGGCGGGGTGGGAGTCATGTAGTAGCAGGCACGCTTACTGAATGTATTACAGATTCAACGTTACGGTACCATGACACTCGGTATTAAACAAGGAAGGTGTGAATATATCTACATTATCGCACGATAATGTTATCATATGATCCCACAGTATATGCATTTGTCTATGCATCTGTATCCATATGGATGCCTGGATGACGTTGATGCAAGCAGTAAACAAACTTTAGATCAACACTAATCATTGACACAACTATTAAAACCACATCACACACCTTTACACCACACTAGGTACATTATTCGCGTTATATTGTGTAACAAATATAGTGGTAACACGGACGTAATTATAATAACAACGCCATGTAGTTTATAAACTGAACCTAATAAATTGACACAATGAAGAATTATTAATCCGCATCCATGTTAAATTCATGGTAAGACCTCTCATAGAATTGACATGAGCCATTGCAGCTGGGCAGTTCATATCCTGCCATATTCCGTTACATTAGAGGTGCATAATAATCCGCTTGAACTGAATGTGCATTATCAGGCGTTTGTATGGCTGGCTGCACTCCCGTGAGACAATGCTTGTGCTAGGCCAGACACTACAGTTGAAATGAAATATGTCAGTTCCTTGCCAGTAATAGAATTTATTTGTGATGAAATGTCAGAGTTTGTGTTTACTTTTACCATTGATGCACATTGCACTACGTGGTGTATTCATTCATCCATTACGTTGACTATGTTTTGATATACAGGCCCGCTATTATTGAGACATGCGTATTCTGAGGGAGCCGTGGGCACTGGAACGATGGATTGATACTCCGCTGGTGGCGCAGCCCTCTCGGACGGTCCCGTGTGACCTGTGGAATCGCCATTACCACACTCAGCGTATACACTATCTGGAGAGACAACCGCTTGCAATGACGTCGACGAGGACGTTTCGCCCTTTCTTGGGGGACTTGTTATGTGGTACCTAGGAGAGAAAGTAGTTTATGATAGAAGTAAGAAAACTCGGCATTTTCTTTTTATAATTGCCAGCTTGGTTTTAGATAACATAAATACGCAGACTTCAGAATTGCTATGGCTCGTAACATTCGGAAGATTCAAATACAAGTGATTAATCTGTGTTACTGTTTACAGCAAGATTATTTGAGTTTTTGATTATTACCTTATGACCAGCACAACGATAAAGACCAGAGAGACGCCAAAGCAGATCCAACCAACGATCATGGCCACCAACAGGGCGATATCTTCTGTGGATTCTTCATAGTAATCAGGAGAATACAGCTCTGAAATGGTAAAAGACATGGAGTGTTGCGATGGGAAAGTATATCTTCATTTAGTTACCCTGCAGATAACTCTGTCTATACAGCCTTTGTGGCAATCTAGGAATCGCAGCTCTGAAATGTAGTAGACGAGAAATGCGATAATGGTATTGTTCTTTCATTCGAACAATAAGCAATAGGGTACTGCTCCATGTAAAACTACTTTAGTAAGGCAACAAAAAGTAAACATGAGCGTCATAGGACCGAGCAGATAAATGTCGAATATGTAACAAAATACCATAGCTAGAGCTAAGAAGGAGTAAGATTCAAATATGTCAGAGGAAGTAGCTCATCCGGATAGCGCGATCTATGCTCGTTATCCGCACAAGTTATCGCTAGTCGCTATGGCCTCCCATGGAGTCCTCGGTCCGCGCGGAGGGTGGCAGGGGGGAGGGCGCACTAGGGGGGAGGGGGTACTAGGGGGGAGGTATGCGCATGTGTGCCGCCCAATTTATTCTTTTTTCTCTCTGTGTACGCAGCAAAAACATTTTCGCTCAATGTGCCCATCGTATTCTGAACATTATTGTGTTTCTTTCCTTTTGTCCTCCCCTATTCCCGTTATTCTCGCTCTCAGTAATCTCAATAAGCTGGCCTCTTCCTCTGTTTATACGTTGCATAACTGTCAGTGTCTACTTAAGATTTCATTGTTTTACCAAATATTCTCCCTCTCTTGATGACCACAAAACACAAAATCGCGTAAGTTTCTTTCACTCTTCATATGCCCTTTAGGCCTATGGCACTGGGGTGGTTGGAGGGTGGGGGGGCTATCGACCTGGATCCGCCCCTGTTGTAGATACCGATACCGATAGTAAGCAGTAGTCTCCGTAGTCTTCGTAAACCGATAGCAACTTAGGATTATGTCCATTATTTGCCCGCCCATCTCTTATTTAGTGAACCACGAGGGCCAAATCCACGTGTTGGTTAGGTGGTGTCGTCATTTTATCACAAAGCCGGCATCCACAGATAGTTTGCCCGTTTTCTGTGCTGGGGTGGAATTATACTAAACTTAATGATCTGTATACCCCACAACACATATCTCGACGGTATTGCGCCAGAAAGGCCCGGTTATAAGACTGTGACCCGTCTAAACATCACCAACCCCACCGCTCACTTAGGCTGAACTGCGTGTGGCACGGCGCCCTTCTGCCCTACACAACAACTTCCACATGACCACTTAGATATTCGTGACATCACATCGCCGCCACCTAAAAGGCTGCCGAGCAAACGCTGACCCACAGCCGCGCTGAATGTGGGTGAAGATGGATGCACGGAAGATGAATATAAAGATAGCCAACGCTGACCGTTTTTTAGGATGATTTTAAGATGTACGTAGGACGACGTAGATGGTGAGGGTGAAGCAGATTAGGCCATGAAAAGAATCATTTCGGGTGCGCTTGGGTTTTCTGCTACGCGAAGAGCGTAGGCGGAGGTGGGGAGTTGGAAGCGAAAACAAAACATCTTGATTAACCTGTTGCAAAATGGCGCACCCCAAGCGACGTTGGTAGTCACATGATCTCGGTGTTGCTGCACCAACATGGTGACGTCAGCTGTCGCCGTTAAGCTCGGCATCTACCCTACACGAGTGCATTATGACACAAACCGAATGATATTTTTTTAATATTATCGAGTACATAGTGCTGACATCGCAGAAAGCAGGCCAATTTGAGTCAATGTTCCTTCTTTATTAACCGCTGGATGATGACTGTTTGGAGCAAAGGTGATTAGCGGAATGATGGGGGATTGATTTCTAAATGTCTTGACAACGGACATTTGACGGGTGAACAGCGGAGCCTTTACAATGCAAATGTCTGCCTTACCTAGATTCACACTGATGTCCGTGTAGCTCTCGAAGCCACCATTGTTGTGGGCTGCGACCCTAACGATGTACGTTCCGGACTCGTCTGGTAAGAGCAGGAAGATGTTCGTCGTGTTGTCCAGGGTCAGCTCTTTAGAATCACTGGTGTCGTCAGAAAGCCGATACAATACTTGGTAGGAGCTGATGTAGTCACACCCGCTGTCAGCTGGAGTCTGGGCAGAGAGTGGTATCCGCTTGTATGATATGTGGTATGAGACTTGAGGTTAACGTCGGGCGGATATAGGGGGCTGGGATCTTGCCACGTCTCTTTCTAGAGTTAAGTAATAGTAATAACGTTATTATTACTATTATTATTATTACTTTATGCTGCATATACATATATGCTTAAAGCTTTGCTCTGTTCAACATGGACCGACAGACACAAGAGAGTGTGAGTCGTTTCGTTGACCCATGGTATCTTTATTTTAACTTACCATAAGATCCCAAGTGATATACGCTTCCTGGTACACAGCTTCTCCGAGGCTGGCGTTGGACACATGCGCTGTCACCACTGGCTCTGGAGGCCCTGCGGGGTTATGTCAAGTTCAGCTTTTGCTAAATGACGGACCAGGGCACCGGACAGGTCATTATATATAGCCTTACAATTTATATTAGGCTAGAAACGTCGAGGTATCGTAGGAGGACCAGATCGATTTCAATATATATCTTCCCATACTCTCTGTAATCCAGTCGCCCTGTACACATGTGGTTTACATTTGGTTTACATGTGAAATATCAGTTTTGTGAGGAAACTCTATGTACTATTTTAGATCTGATGTAGTACCTGTTTCATGAAAAATATCCGCTCTCACAGACCTTACTGGGCGGGCAGGGAATGCCACAATATATTTGTATAGACGTGCCCCAACCCCCTTTTAACTGTGCACCTTTCCACTTCGTGTTTGGATAAAACATGAGTGCGTATGTGGAATTCGTTGTTGACAGAGAACAAAATAAGTTTGAGATATCACTGCACACGAGCACGCACGCGTGATACCTTGCGCGTTTCATAAACAAGAAATGCAAAATCATGCGCTGTCAAATCAACCGCGTCACGTGTCACGTATCCAATGGACGAGCATAACAAGTTAAGCGTGGAATAGTAGAATGTTGAATGGACAATTTCTATGCCTGCTAAGTCGACGTTTTCAGCTGAACAGGGTGTGTCTAGATAAAAAAAAACACTAATGCGTCATTAGAACAGGCGTAACATTGAACTTATTACTTACGAACGCACATCGTCTTGACGTCTACTGTGGCGTTGTCGGTGGCCCTGTCGACCGTACCCTGGTCCTGGCGGTACACCTGAAGGCGAAAGGAGAACCTGGAATTGTAGTCCAGTCCAGTTACTGTATAGGACTCTGTGTCCTCTGTCCCCGTGTAGTTGATCCAGGCGATGTCCATCCATGGGTCGCCAGCCATGGTCTCCAGACGCTGATCCTGGTGACTCTGTTGACCAATGACGTAGCCGTAATGAGATTCCAGCCCGCTTTGGATGTTCTCCAGCGGGTCCCACGTGAGGGTAACGTCTCCGGAAGTGACGTCAGGGGCTTCCAGAGTGTGAACGATTTCACTGGCGGGGGGTTCTGCAAATACGTTAGAAGAAACACACGTACTTGTCATTTAATGTAAGACAAGCGATTAGAACGCACTGGCGGATCCAGGGATTGTGTGTGTGGGGAGGGGGGGGGGCACCCATAATGAGCAAGGATGTCCCTTTTCCGCGTAAATGTACGCCATCTTAAGGAGTCGTTCTCGTCGTACCGCCGTCATGTGCATACACCCTTCAGTGACACTGACAGCAGCTGGATCCGCCCAAAAAGACCTGTATAAACAATGTCTAATCCACCATCGTCATTCCTTACAGGGTCAAATTGGTGCCCGATTGAATCATCAGTTGGTGTAAATTCGGTGCTTATTTAAACTTCTTCGTCCGACTCGCCAGAAGTTTGTTCTTGCCCCGCCATTTTTTTAACATCCGGAAATACCATCGGCGTAAAAATTCTTAAGATAACTAAACCTCTTCCATATTATAGCTTTCGGTGGTAGTAGTCGTCTGAACCTACTGGTCGCTTCATCGCCGGTGACGTCACCATTAGTGCGCTGAGACGGTTGCCCAGGGCAACTTGCGGTGTCGCGCAAGATTAGTGGAACTTTACTAATGTATGATATGTGTGTAATGTGTGTAATGTTTAGTTAATTCCCTATGGTTTTACTGGAAATGTAAATTATATGTTGTGTGTGTCCACATGTGCACAATCGAGCTAGGTTCATTCGCCGTCGCCCAGAGCAAATTGCAGAATCAAATCAGTCTAGCAAAGCAATCACTTACAAGAAAGAAACCATAAAAATAACGAGCGCTTCGAATTTAATAAGGCAACATACTCTATGCTAAGTGTACCATTTTAATGTGCCGATAACTGAGAGATAATCCATGCGCACACCTCACGCCGTGTGTCATTTGGCATACGCGTAGGCCTGCTGGGCGAGTGTTTGAATGTAGTGGGGAAGTAGCTAACAAGAGGGATATATCACAACGTCAAGCAGAATGAGACGGTGGCGGAGAGTAGTGTGACATATGTAAATCGTCGTACGTTCATCAAATCCAGCGCAAGAGTTTTAAAAAAAAACATACCCACCAATTGACTAACAGTGTTCTAGGATTTCCCCCATATTGTAGCTGCCATCAATGTGTGTCTTAAATTCACATGGACGATCATTATCAATTGGAAAACCACAGAAGTATAAACAACTTTCTTTATAGTACTCAAGTATGAAATACGATCAATGAAGCGAGGGAACACGGACAGAGCGAAATATGACTTCAGTTTTGACACAATTGATTCATCTGCGAAGAAACTCAGCCACCATAAAGCCGTGAAAATGAAAAAAATGTTCATAAACATACATGCAACAAAGCAAGTCATCAGAATAATTTGTTTCTTTCCACAACATTTCGGTGAAGTATTACCTATTTCGGTGGCACAGAGTGTGTCGAGCCACCACGATTCACATCCACCAGGACAACTCCCGTCCGTCTTCTCACACACGGTGTCATTGGCACAATTACCACTGCAGCTCCCATCGCAGTGACGCCCGTAGAAGCCATCATGACAGTCTGCGAAAGACGAAACGGATCCATATGCAGATATATCAGCAAAATTTGTCATACTCACAAGTGGTGTACGTCATTGGTTTCGATTGATTGTTGTCCTCAAGCCGTTCACCGACCAGAGGGCCAGGAATACAATGATCAGGAAGATGAGGACTGTCACTCCGGCGATCAGCCCAGCATTGATGCCGGTGTAACATGACCAGCCGTCCCCCCATGACAGCGTGTCCCCCCTGCAGTTCTGGTATACGCGCGGAGGAAGGTGCTAGTTATGGGGGGACACATTGTCATGGGCTGAATATATCTATGACCAGCTGTCCCCTTAGGTAGGTAGCACGGGATTACCGATC
This sequence comes from Arenicola marina, assembly GCA_964019135.1. Classification (NCBI taxonomy): domain Eukaryota; kingdom Metazoa; phylum Annelida; class Polychaeta; family Arenicolidae; genus Arenicola; species Arenicola marina. The sequence goes on from OZ025249.1 coordinate 10,749,968, forward strand.
CAGGTGGGCTAAGGGACATGGGGAGGGGGTTGGGGGGAGCTCTCACTGGTTAAAATACAGCCAAGGTCAAGCGTCCAATTAGTTTAGCATTGGATGACTGATCCAGGTGGTTTAAGGGACATGGGAGGGAGGATACAAGCTGTCACGGGTTAAATACAACCATGACCAGGTGTCCCCTTAGTTTAGCATTGGGTTGCAGATCCAGGTTGGTTAAGGGACATGCGGAAGGGGAGGGGAGGGTGGGAGGGGGCATGTGGGAACAGGCTGAATATAGCTAAGACAAAATGTCCCCTTAGTCTAGCCTGAGATTACCGATCTATGCGGAGATGCTGTCACGGATTAAAATATAGCCATGACCAAGTGTCCCCTTACTTTGGCATTGGATTACACATCCGGGTGGGTTAAGGAACATGGGAAAGGGGAGGGCGCATGTTGTCATGGGTTGAATATAGCTAAGACCAGATTTCCCGTTAGTCTAGTGCGAGATTACCGATCTATGTGGGTTAAGGGACCTGGGGAGGGAGGGGGGTCATATTGTCACGGGCTGAATAAGGCTATGACCAGTTGTCCCCTTAGTCTAGCACGAGATTACCGATCTATGTGGGTTAAGGGACATGGGGGGGGGGTGGCATGCTGTCACGGATTAAAATACAGCCATGACCAGATGATAAAGATACCTCTGCAGAACGGATATTTCAAAACTTGCGACCTGGCGGGGGAGGTGGGGGAGGGGGGGGGGGGGGAGCGGGGGCGATGAAAACGGGTTGCCGCGAAGAAATGCCACTTTTGAGCGGATTTTGGCGGTAAAATTTGAGGGGCTTTACCCCAAACACAGTAATGTATTAGGTAAGCCCTCCCCCCCCCCCCGTATACACGAGACCCACAGTGTTTTTGCATTTGCGCCGCGGCATGTATCTTAAGAAGGGTATGACGCTAGCTTGCTCGCTTTTGAATAATTACTGGCTCCTACATCGTAGAGCCAGCTGCTTCTCACATTTTTGGGGGATTCGATTAATGTTTTCGATTAGTGGTGGGGTCTCTTAGAGACCGGACATAACACATGTTGTCAGTCGAAGCGATTCACACGAGCAACAAAGTTGACAATTCAGACGTTCTACTAGATCTGTCCAGAGATGGTGTCCACAATAGCTGATCTCGAAGAGTGGTGGACCGAATGGCAGAGGAAGTGCTTAAGGATTGAAACCTATTTGCGTCGTGGTCGTGGCTACGTTTCATAACGTCACTTAGATTTAGAAAAAACAATAAGAAAGCAAATTGCGAAGAAGAATCAGTCCTTGCAATGAATCATTCAAAAGTTCTTTTGTTAGATGTTTTACGCATTAGAATTAGAATTGGCGTAAACTTGAATCATAAGGTGAACTTGGATGTTAGCATGTTAGTCATGTAATACAGCTGCTGTACACATTTCCTGTAGAGAAGCCAAGCCAGCAAGCAGCCATGTAAGTCGTCAGTGTTGCTTATGGTTTGACCTGCATACAGGTGGTTCTAAGCTTGAACTCTATCAAACATATCAAATATCTATCAAAAAAAAAATATCAAAACCTATCAATAGATGCAAGCATAGGTAATCTCATGATAAGCTATGGGGACACTTGGTGATGACTGTATTTAACCCGTGACAGCATGTCCCCCACCCTTCCCCTGTCCCTAAACCTACATAGATCGGCAATCCCGTGCTAACATAATGGAATATATACAAAATACCAGCAGGATACGCAGGCCCAGACATAAAGCACCCCCCCCACCCCCTACCCACAGGCCCTCCAGGCCCAATTAATCCCCCCCCCCTTCCACGCACATGACCAACATTCCCCTGATATGATAAATACGGAGAAATTATAACATGTATTACCTTTTAGCCGCCCACAACAATGAAAAAACGTGGATTCAGAATTACAGAATGCATTAATCAATAGCCGAGTCCATGCCCAACACAGCCCCCTGAAAATAAAGCAAAACTATAGGTGGAAACATTACAGCATGTATCCCCACTTCCCCCAACAGCCCCCTGATATATTGATGTATTCCTCGTTATATATTTCTCTCCCTTCCACAGGGATGATACACATATATACGAAAATATATTCCCACGTATAGACATTTCGATGTGACCCCGCTTTACGGCTGTTATATACTTTTATGTACCATGTTGTCGAATTGTTGATTTGAAATAAAACACAAATACCAACATAATGGTATTTCTGCTCATAGCTATTTTAGGCCCATGACAATGTTCTCCCCCCCCCCCCACGCCCTACTAATGTCCCTAAAACAGCGTGGATCGGTAATCCCATGATAAGCCAAGGGGACACTTGGTCATGATTGTATTTAACCCGTGACATGCCCGTCCCTCCTCAGGTCCCTTAACCCACATAGATTGCTAATCCAGTGCTAAGCTAAGGGGACACCTGGTCATAGCTATATTCAGCCCACGACAACATGTCCCCCCTCCCTCCCCATGTCCCTTAACCCACCTGGATTAGTGATCCGATGCTAAACTAAGGGGAGACTTGGTCATGGCTGTATCTTAATGAGTAACATCATGTCCCCCTCCCCCACCCCCTGCTCCCCATGTCCCTTAACCCACATAGATCGGTAATCTCGTGCTAGACTAAGGGGACATCTGGTCAAAGCTATATTCAGCCCATGCCAACATTCCCCCCCCCACCCTTCCCAGGTCCCTTAACCCACATAGATCGGTAATCTCGTGCTCGACTAAGGTAGCACCTGGTCACGGCTATATTCAGCCCATGACAATATGTCCCCCCTCCTTTCCCATGTCCCTTAAGTCACCTGGATATGTAATTCAATGCTAAACAAAGGGGAGACTTGGTCATGGCTGTATTTTAACCCGTGACAGTATGCCTCCCCCTCCCCTTTCCCCATGTCCTTAACCCACATAGATCGGTCATCTCGTGCTAGACTAAGGGGCCACCTGGTCATGGCTATATTCAGCCCATGACAACATTTCCCCCCACCCTCCCCACCCTCCCCATATCCCTTAACCCACCTGGATCAGTGATCCAATGCTAAACTAAGGTGACACTTAGTTATGGCTGCATTTTAATGAGTGATAGCATGTCCCCTCTCCCCCTCCCCATGTCCTTTAACCCACATAGGTCGGTAATCTCGTGCTAGACTAAGGGGACATCTGGCCATAGCTATATTCAGCCCATGACAACATGTCCCCTATCCCCCCCCCCGTTCCCAGGTCCCTTAACCCACATAGATCGGTAATCTGGTGCTAGACTAAGTGGCCACCTGGTCATAGCTATATTCAGCTTATGACAACATGTCCCCCCTCTCTTCCCATGTTCCTTAACCCACCTGGATATGTAATCCAATGCTAAACTAAGGGGAAACTTGGTCATGGCTGTATTTTAATGAGTGACAGCATGTCCCCCCTCCAGCTCCCCATCTCCCATAACCCACACAGATCTGTAATCGCGTGCTAGACTAAAGGGCCACCTGGTCATAGCTATATTCAGCCCATGACAACATGTCCCCCCACCCTCCCCATGTCCCTTAAGCCACCTGGATCTGTAATCCAACGCTAAACTAAGGGGACACTTGGTCATGGCTGTATTGTAACCCGTGGCAGCATGTCCTACTCCCCGCCCCCCCTCCCTCCCCTGGTCCCTTAATCCACATAAATTGGTAATCTCGTGTTAGACCAAGGGGACATCTGCTCATAGCTATATTCATCCCATGACAACATGCCCCCCCCCCTCCCCATGTCCCTTAAGCTTGGATGTGTAATCCAATGCCAAGCTAAGGGTACACTTGGTCATGGTTGTATTTTAACCCGTGACAGCATGTCCCCCTCCCCACCCATGTTGCTTAACCCATCTGGATCAGTTATCCAATGTTAAACGAAAGGGACACCTGGGCATGGCTGTATTTTAACCCGTGACAGCATGTCCCCCGCCCATGTCGCTTAACCCGTCTGGATCTGTAATCTGGTACTAGACTAAGGATACACTTGGTCATGGCTGTATTTTACCCGTGACAGCATTCCCCCCGCCCTGCCCATGTCGCTTAACCCACCTGGATCAGTGATCCAATGTTAAGCTAATGGAACATCTGGTCATGGCTGTATTTAACCCGTTGACGGCATGCCCCCCCCCCCGTGCCCATGTTGCTTAACACACCTGGATTTGTAAACCAATGCTAAACTAAGGGGACATTTGGTCATGGCTGTATTTTACCCGTGACAGCATTTCCCCCGCCCTGCCCATGTCGCTTAACCCACCTAGATCAGTGATCCAATGCTAAGCTAGGGGGACATCTGGTCATGGCTGTATTTAACCCGTGACAGCCTGCCCCCCCCCCCTATCACGCCAGGTGCCTTAACCAATGTAGATCGGTAATCTCGGGCTAGACTAAGGGGATATCTGGTCATGGCTACATTCAGCTCATGACAACACGTCCCCCCCCTCCCCATGTCCCTTAACCCACCTGGATCAGTGGTCCAATGCTAAACTAAGGGGCATCTAGTCTTGGCTATATTCAGCCCATGACAACATGTCCGCCCCCGCCCCGTCCACATGTCCCTTAACCCACATAGATCGGTCATCTCGTACTACACTAATGGGACATCTGGTCATAGCTATATTCAGCCCATGACAACATGCCCCCTCCCATCCCCATGTCCCTTAACCCACCTGGGTCAGTGACCCAATGCTAAACTAAGGGGACACTTGGTCATGGCTGTATTTTAACCCGCGACAGCATGCCCCCCTCCCCTCCCCATGTCCCTTAACCCACATAGATCGGTAATCTCGTGCTAGAATAAGGGGACATCTGGTCATGGCTATATTCAGCCCATGACAATGTGTCCCCCCATAACTAGTACCTTGCTCCAAGCGTATACCCGAACTGCAGGGGGGACACGCTGTCATGGGGGGACGGCTGGTCATGTTACACCGGACGACGGTACTTCTCCCACATCTTCAATCAAATACTCCTCAAAGTATTGATAGCCATAGGAAGAAGTTACATTATATATTTTTGTTTTGTTTTTGGCATGTATATTAGTCATTTAGTCATTTGTACAAATCAGTAAATCGCTGTGACTGTCACTCCGACGATCGGCCCGAGGTGCTGCGAAACTTCTTCATCAACAGGGTCCTCAAGACGTACATTTCACTGCCGCCATTGCTACTTATATTAAAAAACTTCATGCTTCTTAATTAAAATGACATAAAGTGGAAGTAAATTTCATTAAACCTAGGCCAGACAGACAAGTTGAGACCCTTGCTTTGAGGCGTAAATGAATACCTGTTTACTGCGGCCAGTTGAAGCAATAATTACTTATTACTATTTGGATTTATTACATGAATTGCATTTCGTTGTTTCAGTTCAAAGATAAATTAAATAAATATGGATCAATATTAAGTTAAATGTGTAGCGGGTCTGAACCCTCTTAAACCCCTCCCCTGGATCCTCCGAGGCGACAATGTGTACATACATATATATTGCTTAGAGGGAGATCGGAAGGCAATACTGGGTTGAGGAGTTGACAATGCCTATCGCAACACTTAAATATACTTACAAGCAGTTAAGTCGACGTTTTCTTTGGCAGAAGTCACAGCCAAATCTTCATTATTATGGGCAGTAACCTCAATGGTGTAGGATTTGGTGGCATTTTCACTGAGCAGGAAGTAACTCGTGGTGTTGTCAAGTCGCTTGTCGGTGTGATCGCCCCCATCGGTAGTGTATGAGAAGGTATATCCACTGATATAATCACATCCACTGGAAGCCGGGAGCTGCAAACAAGGTTAACAATACTTTAGATAGATACCCTTTATACAGATTAGTGGCACAACCATGACACAACTTATACAGTGGGCATTGGAGTTGCCCCTACAATCTTCCCCAAAGAACACAGCTTGAAATTGGTATTGCGCACCTTAGGGCTTTCAATGTTCAAATTTCTGATAGCCCAGTTCGTTTTCCTAATTACAGAGAACCAGAGAACCACGAAATATGAAAAATATGGGCATGTCTGACAAATCAGCTTTTAGCAAAACTTAGCAAACGTACATTTAAATAAATATTCAGGTCATATACCCTACAAATAAGTAAATGTCATCTGTCATATTTGCGGCATCCAACGATGGGTGAATTTATTGCAAGACCAATAAAATGAATTACAATCACTCATGCAATCGCTGATGCAATTCAAACAATATATCTATTGATAACAGTCACAGTCAGTCCCCACCATTAGGTCCCATGTTGTGTTGGCGGCCTCGTAGATACCAGCGTTGTACGTCAAGGATAGTACCTCCACCAAGAGGGTTGGCGCGTGCAATGGCACTGTCAACAACACACAACACACATTAGACAAAAGCCAATGTACATTGCGTTGAAGACATCCCGTCATACTGATCACAGTAATTCGTTCATTATTGGCTGCCACTTTCTACTGAGGTTTTGCATCTCTGTACTGGTCTTTACTTGCCTCTGTATGGTGATTATTTTTTTATTTTTTTATTTTTTTTTATTTCCTTAACCAAAATGCAGAAATTCAACAAGTTCGTCAATTGATATCACAGTATTTAGTTACACTTTAAAGAGCTTGAGAGAGGGTCCCATTTCTTTGCAAAGTTGGAGATTTTGGACGTGTACTTTTCTAATTTATAATGATATATAATAGTGTTTTTTATACCAATACAATTCGGAGCTATATTCATCCATTTACATCTATATATATACTTCTTAGTTATTAAAAATACATTATTAATGAGTTGGCTGTATAAGGTCTTACGTTCACCCAATATACATGACTGAAAATCGACTGGTAAGGATATATTGCATGACTCATTTAACCATAGTACCAAAAGAGACCACAAAGGCTTTATATGCCGGCAACTAAACAAAAGTTCTATAGTTTCTGGTTCGCTTCCGCAAAAATCACATCTATCATTGGGTTTTAACTTACATTTATAAAGAAAAATATTCGTCACAAGTGTTCGATGTAAGATTAAATACTGGAAACTTCTCGTACTTTCATTAATGGTACAGTGCAATGGTAAATTATATATTTGACTCCATTTGCCGCTATCTATTTGCTCGTCAAACACTGCTGCCCACTTTTCTTCATTCTTTACATGATAATCCAAGGACCCAACCAGTTTTCTATAAACATTTTTGCATCGGTGTTGTGAATTTAAAATATATGCTGTCCAGCTGCAAGGTACATGTGGTAGTTTTACATTTGCATTTCTACACGCCTCTTTCCATTCGCGGGGTATACAATGAATCAAACTATAAAAGTCTACGAAATTTAGATCTACATGATGTTTCTGTACAAACATTTCCCAACCGAATAAATTTCCGTTGTCATCAACAAGATCATTAATAAACATCACGCCACATCTAATAAGCTCGTGTTTTCGCTTTCGAAGATTATCGTTTTTCATAAAGAACGAGGTCCAAAGTGGATATTCAAAAACCGTTTGCACCTCATTTAAGCTCGATCTGTATTTATACCATGCCATAAAGACTTCGGCCCAGAAAGGATTTGATACCGTTGTAAACTGTTTTAAAGAAAGGAGATCCAATTCCCAGCACATTCGACGTTCACTACATAAAGTCTCACAGAAGAGTTCTTGCCATGAACCTTCGTTGGATATTAGTCTTTGTATCCATGTTATCTTAAGAGCTTGTATCTTCAGTTGTATTAGAGGCAGGTTTACTCCGCCATTTTCGACAGATTGGGCCATTCTATTCAGAGATATTCTGGGCTTTTTGTTGTTCCACACAAACCTACAAATGACATTGTTTATTTTATCAATATATTGTTTTCCGGGCGTTGGAAGTACGATTAAGACATGGATAAGTTTTGGCAAGGCGATCACTTTAACAACAGTCACTCTCCCTCGTAGAAAGAGATTTCTCTTGCCATATATCGTTAAAACTGTTTCAAATTCCCCTACTTTGTGGCTATAATTAATGCTAATCATATCTTGTAGATTTACACAAAATTTAATACCCAGCAAGGTAAACTCTTCCCCCCAAGAAATTGGCAGCTCCGAACATATAGCTTTTCTTTCTCTTTTCCCCAGCCAGACAGCTTTAGTTTTTTCTACATTAACCTTTAAACCCGAACATATGCCAAACTTATCCAACAGGTGTAAAGCATTTCTAACAGACAGCTCACTGCCATCGAGTAACAGAAACGTATCATCAGCATATTGTCCATCGCGAGCGGCTCAATACAGAGTATAAAAAGGAAAGGTGACAACGGGTCGCCCTGTCGGCAACCTGTAAAGCATTTCTAACAGACAGCTCACTGCCATCGAGTAACAGAAACGTATCATCAGCATATTGCGCCATCGCGAGCGGTTCAATACAGAGTATAAAAAGAAAAGGTGACAACGGGTCGCCCTGTCGGCAACCTCTGCCCAAGGAGTAAAAACGTGAGAAAAACCCATTGTTGATAACACAACTAGACGCACCATTGTACAGAATATTAACGAACCTGGAGAAAGACCTTCGAAACCATATGAATGAAGCACCGGATTTACATACTTCCAACTTAAAGTATCAAAAGCCTTTTTGAAATGTATTAGAAGTAACATTCCAGACCTTTTGTTGTCTATTAAATAATGCATGATGTCATACACCATTCTGGTGTTTTCACCTATATATCTACCTTTCAAGAAGCCTTTTTGGTCTGAACTTACTATATCTGGCAACACTATTTTAATACGACGCGCTAATACACCAGACACTATTTTGTAGTCGGTATTTAGCAGTGAGATTGGGCGCCAATTCTTCATAAAAGCTCTTGGCTTATCTTCCTTTGGTAGACACGTAATCACACCCTGTCTTTGTGTTACGGAGAGAGTCTGAGAGTCCAATGCATACTGGAGGCTTTTTAATAGAAGCGGTCCTATATCTTTCTAAAAGAATTTATCAAACTCAACGGAAAACCCATCACTGTCAGGTGACTTATCATTTTTCATATGCATCACAACATCTGCCATTTCGTTCATCTCAATATCCCCTTCACACAACTCGCTTGGTGCAACGCTTAATTTTTTTCACATTTTCATTATTTAAGAAAGATGCCACATGACAGTCAGCTTTTTTTCTCATCTTGCTTTCTGTACAAAGATTCATAGTAGTGCATTTGTTCCTTCAATATTTCTTCTTGCTTGACAATTTCTTTTCCATTTACAAATAACATATGAATAAGCTTATTCACATAATTTTGCTTCTCTAAATTACAAAAAAAAATACTAGCCTTTTCCCCTTCTTCATAATACCGTAATTTGGATTTGGATGCATAGTGATTTTTGCTACATGGTAATTTTATCTAATATTATTGATCGCGCATTTAAATTTGAGAGAGAATCTTTCCATTTGCATCTGCATATATATCTCTCAATTATCAAAATAACATGGTTGATCAGGACTACGAAATCGTTATCTGACCATTTTCAAGCATCACTGCTTCGATATTAACGAAATCCCCCCATTACTATTCGGGCAAGTATATTATTTGTCTCAACCATATTATGACTTAATATAAGATTCTTCCAAAGTCGATTCATGCATAGTATTTCTCCCACCTTACTTTTAATGTGTAAACATTTAAGAACTTCCCCCATTTTATCTCATGTTGCTTGTAAACACTCAATAGACCAGCTAACTTGAAATAATTTTCATTTACCGCGCGCCTTTTGGCTTTAACAAAGTTTAAGTTCATTCGTACTGTGTCAGTTGGTCAGGCAGCACTCTAACAAAATGCAAAATGGCAAAGGCACCAAGATATGGACCTGGATTGACGAGTACCGTATATGATATTGTCATATTTTTTTATTCTGTCTTGTCACAAATTGCAAGATTGATTATGCAATATTACGAGAATGCGGCAAGTACTCCTTGGCGACATAATAATAGTTGGATTGTGAGGCAGTGACTCGAAGCAGTAACACAAATATTGTCGATGGTAGTCAACATTCGACCAACCTATTACCTACCTATGCAGCTCGTCTTTACGTCAATTGTTCCGTTGTCAGGGGCCTTGTCGACCGTACTCTGGTCTTCGCGGTACACCTGAAGTCGGAACGAGAAGTGAGAATTGTAGCCTAGTCCCATTACTGTATAGGATTCTGTGTCCACTGTCCTCGTGTAGTTGATCCAGGCGATGTCCGTCCATGGGTCGTCAGCCATGGTCTCCAGACGCCGATCCCGGTGACTCTGTAGTCCAATGATATAGCCGTAATGGGATTCCAGCCCGGTTGGGATGTTCCCCAGCGGGTCCCAAGTGAGGGTAACGTCTCCGGAAGTGACATCAGGTGCTGTTAGAGAATGGACGATGTCACCGGCTGGGAGAGCTGGAAATATGACGACAATTTAACAAAGTATGAAATGTAATTCAGGCAATAATGATGGTTCACATTAGCGTCACGAGAATGACGGTATTATTTTGAATAATTTGATAATTTAATGCGACATAAAAGTGAAGTGCCGAATGTCTTACGGCAATGCATCTTACCTATTTCTGTGTCACATAGACAGCCTTTCCACCACAGCTCACATCCAGCAGAACACGTTCCGTCTGTGTTCTTACACACGTCACCATTAGCACAATGGCCACTGCAGATCTCATCACAATTCATCCCGAACGTGCCATTGTTGCAATCTGCGAGATGTTCCGTATTATTAGAAGCAATTATTTGAATTTGTAATTCGTAACTGTGTGCTGTTCTAAAGGCCCGTGCGATGATCAACACATCGACGCAAGACAGGTATAACGCTTGTATACTTTGGTTGTATAGACGCTATATTCCAAGAGGCCTACACGTTTGCGAAAACATCACTTCCAAAAGTATGTTGTGTATTCTTACACAACATACTTTGCAGATATATGGGAAAATATAGTAATGCACGACAGGTACTCAAGGTAAAAACTCCGGACCACACAAAGACAAACATGTATCCTGTATAGACGTGTAATTTTATAACTTGTCTGAATAAAGTTGTAACTTTTGTGTTGCGTGAACTATCAGATCAGGTAACTATGCTCGCATGGCGGTTGGTGGGTGGCATGGGCGGTAGGGTAGGTGGACGGACTGGTGCAGACAGGTAGGACCACGGACTTTATCGGCTGGGCCCGGAGGGGAGGGCGGGGCTTGTGGATGGGCACTGGGTACAGGGATTAGCTGAGCGTCATTTTGCGGTGAGCGTAGGTAAGCTGGATTCGAGCACATGGCCTCACTTCTGCGGGCACCCCTGCGAATATTCGGGGTCAGATCGCCCCACTCCAACCCGTGGTCTGCGTCTATGCATTGCTCACAGCATTTAATAAACAAATTAGGTAAGCAAAGTTAGTACTAATCATTTCATTCTGACATTTCAGATTATTTTTGATGATAAATAGTTCTTTTAAAATTTATATTCTTCTGACTAGCGGTGTGTCTAAAATTACACCATACATGACCCAATTTCAAGTTACGGTTGCCAGCTATTTAGCTCGATGGCATTTTACGACTGTGGGTATATGATGCAAATATGTATTTACACACCTATATTTATATATAATACCTGCCAAGCAGAAAGTAGTCTGATTCTTTCCCGGCGCACAGTTTGCGATGCAGCCATACACACTGTTACAAGCTGTAACACAGTCGATGCAATCTGCAATAAAAAGAACAATCAAAGTATCTTGAAATGGGGAAACGTCCTGTTTAAGTAGATGTGATACGCCTTTCTAAACTAAGAGTTCGACTCATCATCCTGTCATGATAGAACCAGTTGATTATGATTAACCCCGGCGCCTATGTTTGACAATTGCTTCACCAAAGAAAATTACATAACGTTATTGGTTCAAACAAATGCGCATTCATTATGCAGCAGATGTCTTCTTTGTAACCACATTATTAACCTCAATATTAATTGGAACGACTAAACATCTGAATGTTTTTCCACTTCTAGCGGTGCTTAACGGGGATCTGCGTTATTATTCTATTAATATTCTTTGAAGCATATATAGATGAAGTCGCATTTCCCTGTTAAAAGGTCTGGATGGTCAGATATTTATTTCGTGCAGGTTTTAGTTTAGTGTTGTTTTAGTTACGTTTAAGACGGCAGCCTTTCGGGTCGCAATTGCTATATGAACTAAAATTGTAACGGATGTAGCACATTCAGAAAGGCGTTTTGACTTAAATGAAACCCGTCGAATTTGTGCGTTTGAATTTCCACAACAATGATGTACGGGTTGGTATGAACGTGTAGGCCAACGTATTACAGTTTAGCAAATGGTGTCCATTGGGACATGCAGAAGAGCGTCATATGTAATGTTTGATTTTACCTCATGGAGGGCATGCATAAGAACAAATTTGAGGTCGAAACAGTTTTATATGCCGCTTATAATAGTAACAATTGAATAGTCATATATTTAGTAATTAAGACTACGAAGAGCAGTTAAACTTCTTGTCACAAACTGTAAAGCATACTCTAGCCAAACATAAGAACAAGCGGCATTATCAATGGTTGGATGGATAGGCACTTCAAACTCTTGATAACGATTCAGGTGCTTTTACGCAAGACATCTTTACAAAAAAGACATTCGCAGCAGATTCATGTCTCATGAGGAACTTTCTCCTACATTTTATTCGTAATACTTGAACGTTGTTCAAGTTTTTCTAATGATTATCGTTTTGGCCGATCGATATGAATAATATTAATAACGATTATTATGATGATTAATAGTACGATTGTCAATGAACAAAAGGTTCAGAAGATATATTGCTGAACTGGTTCCATCTCACCTGATAAATTGTCTGCTGATATCGAGTAACTATTGCAAAACAAATGACAAGTCAGTTATCTGTATCTGCATTTATCATCTTTTTTTCTCCATGTTTGATCATTCAACATATTCAATCGGTCGAATATGGCAAAAACAAGTATGATAATCACCTTAGGGTTGGATAAAATGGGGAAAGAGATTTAACTGTGGGATCTATGTCATTGGTAGAAACATATCAATTTATTACCTTCATATCGATGTCCTTGCACTGTCACCTCGGATACCACGAAGGAAGCACGTGGATCGTTACCTCCAGCTGTATTATACTTGTAGACGAGGACATATCTGCCGACCAGAGGCTGTTCACACTGCACATTGGCGTCCTTCCCCTGTTCTACTGTATCAGCGAATTCCCCACAAGTCACGAAGTCCCCGTAACGCATGATGTCGTCCTCGGTGTTGAGGACCGCGTTGTTGTCAGGGATGGACGAGTTACTCACATACACACGAATGTGGTTCATGAAGTAATAGCTATCTGAAGGAAAACAGTTCCATGGTCGTGAACAGTCCCAAATATAATTTAATATAACCAAATACGCTTCTTGTTTCGACATTATACCTGCGGGCTTTTCGACTGATATGACGTAGATACCAATCAAGGCAAAGCGGCCAGTACGTTGTTAGACAGTTCGTATTTAAACGGTTTATGTTCCAGACTGATGGGAGTGATAAGAGGGGATACCCCCTCTGAATCGCGAATCCCCAAGAATTACGGGGAGTAATATCGAATCTCCAAGATAAGGACCGTTCAAGACTGAGCGCGAAAAAACCCCTTAAAGGTGATATCGAGAATATCAAGGGATTCGCAGACTGCTATAGCGGATCGCGGTAAATAGGGAAAGGGCCTTCGCGTTGAACCAGGAATTGCACGAATAACGGCGCCCCCAAAATGTTAATACATAATCGCGAATTTCCAAAAAATTCTGGATGCCAATCGCCGAGATCGGAAAAGGTATTCCCCCGCCGTCTTCATATGCATGAAGGTTTCTCGTATCGTCTTTATTAGCGCTGACAGCCATGACATTTGATCAGTACTTTTTTACACATTGGCTATTTTACTCGTCGATTAAAATGGGTTATAGCAATTTCTGGCACCGCATGATTTTTGGCTTTCATAACGTTGCATTGTGAGAAATAAAACATGGCTAAACTTGTTTGCAGCGACTGCTGACACCATATTATGTTCAACTTTTATAATGTTGCACTTTGAGAAAACCTGGCTGCATGGGGTACTCACTATCCAGGTCGGTGTTCATGAGCCTTGTCGAGTAGACGGTGTGGAGAGTTCCGAGGTCCACAGTCCACCACGCCCGACTGTCTGAACCTGATGGCTGGGCGACACCACTCTCCTGCCTGTTCACCACGCCGTCCACCGCCCGCGAGGCGACACGACCATCGTACCCCCCATACTGCCAGGCTGCCTTATTGTAGGCCAAGTTACCTTGAACGATGGAGGCATAACGTATGTAAATGTGAGCTTGCAATATGGATGACTATTATAGAGCGCAGTACATGAAAATGGCTTTACTATATATGTGATTAACTTATTTTAATATAACTTGACATAGTGTAATACAAACACCAATTTCAATGAAAATCGCCTGGGAGTAAGAAACAAACACCCTCGTCTATATATGTCCCTGTAAGTTGAAACACCATTGGTGTGTCCCTACCTGTCTGGCATCCGTCGCCCTCCCACCCGGACTCTGACTGGTTGACAGGGTAGTTTGGTTTGTTCTCTAAGCAGGCTCCCTGGCAACCAGTCAAGGGGTCACACAGCTCAGGCGAGGCACAGTGACACGGAAATGGACAGTCAGCGCCAAAATTACAGTCTGAAAAAATTCATCTTGATTGTACTTGCTCAGTTTGTGTCTTTTTGTAAAACATGAAGATGTTTCTTTTTGATGTTTTGCGGGATTATCATACTGGTAAGGTGCATTTATTATATTGCGTTGGGACCATTCGACAAGCTGCAGAATAGTTCAGCTTAGTGAGATATCACATGATCATCATCATGATTATCATGAAAACAATTACTGCTGGTTGTGTTTAGCATCGACAAGGTACAAACGAGGAATCGGAAGAAGGGCAGCTAAGGGCCCCCTGCGGCTGAAGTGGTTACCGACCAAAGCATGTTACACGTTGTGTGCGTCGACTAGCTTCCCGGTTTGCCAATTGGGACATCACAGGCACAAGATAAGGCTGAGCATGCAACACTGTGTATACTGCTGGGCTTATTATACCGGGCCGTGGGTGAGGACAGCGTGATACGTTATCATCGCCATATACATAGTGACCCCGGGTGACAAGGTAGGCCGCAAATGATTGTCTTCGGTGCGGAGGGAAATTATTTGTGTACCCCCTGACCTCAGGAGCCGGCTGGCTGTCTGATACCCCGACTTCTCGATCGTTCGCACCAATTTAACAGACTGTTGTGACTATGTTGTTGGGTATTGCACCCCCTTCCCTCGTTGAAGTTCCTGAATGACGTGGTGATGAAGAAATTGAGGTTGAGAGCCAAAGTGTCGGCTGCATTTCAACAATTAATCCATGAGATGAATGGTCCTTAGACTTTAGAACTAATAATTATTTGTATAATAAGCCTTTCTCCCACAACCCTGCGGCCAATGGCTTGACAGTTCACATGAACCGGCCTCAAATAATGAGCTGTCATCCCACTGTTGCGGGCGGAAGCACAGCTTTCTGCTGTCAGTGCAGGAATGATATATCATATCCGTTCTTTCGGAATGATTGGGGTTAGACCGGAGATATGTCTGTAAGTTCGTTACACTCTCAAAATGATTCGATTTGTCATCTCAAAGATGATGTTGATAATAGATGCATCTTTCAAGACAAATGTTGGCGTCTCCAAAGTCCACACCAAACATCGGCCTCACCTGTCTGTCGGGTCTGTGTTGATACGGCGGCCACGTGTAGGAGAACTGTCACCACCAGGAGGCGCATCGTGCTGTTCTACCGCAAACCGCGACTCGGTGATGACTTCTCTGTCACCCTCAAGAAATATAAAAACGAAACGTTCCTTTTTCCCGCGTATTTCAGGTGCAGATATGTGTGAGGGGGTCAGGAATAGGGATGGGTGATGAAGAGGAAGGATGGGAATAGGGGTAGGTGATGAAGAGGGAAGATGGGAATATGGATGGGTGATGAAGAGGAAGGATGGGAATAGGGGTGGGTGATGAAGAGGAAGGATGGGAATAGGGGTGGATGATGAAGAGGAAGGAAGGGAATAGGGGTGAGAGATGAAGAGGAAGGATGGGAATAAGGGTCGGTGATGAAGAGGCAAGATGGGAATAGGGTGGGTGATGAGGAGGAAAAATGGGAATAGGTGTGGATGAAGAAGAGGAAGGATGGGAATAGAATATACCGTAAAAAGAAGGGCGGGAATCTAGGTGGAATTCGAAGTGGATAGGTAAATATATGGGTGAGCAACAAGGGAAAAGGTGGGAAAACGGGTTGGCGGGGAAAAAGAAAGGTGAAAATAGGGGTTGGCAGGGAGGTGCCGACAACAAATAACTTTACCTGAAGATACCCGCTTCCTTAGATTGCATTATCCTAAATTCGCCATTTTGGCATTGCGCAGATTTTGGCGAATGGCAACAATAGTTGTTTCAGCTCGTTAATGCACTATGTTTTATCAACAATGCATATAACGATGTGGTGTGAGGTGTTTGGCGGTATAGTTATTACCATTGAAAAGCGAGCAAGAAGCAACGATTCAGCAATGGCGGAACGGCAATGCTTTGTTACACATATCAAAGGTTACTGGTCATGTTCTTTGTCAATGTGCTTGACCCATTATGTCGACTGAAGGGGAGGGGAAGACGGCGAGAGTATTAGGGGTATTGAACTGGTCTTTTTTTGCCTTCACGCTATTGCATTCCGCGAGTGAGCCTCGAGTGGATACGAGGTCTCCACCTAACGTTGTTTGAGTGAAAAGTCTGGGGTGGATCCAGCTTTTCAGGATAGGAGGGGTGGAGGGGGGGGGGGGGGCGGTTTTGGTTTTCATGTGTTAAATGGTAACTGTTACAATGCAGTAAAATATAACTCTATTATACAATGTGTGTGTGGTGGGGTGGTGGTGTATTTCTGACAGCACGCAGAGAAAATTTGTTGTTTTTAGAAAAAATATTTTTTTAAATTAGTTGTCATTATTCCCAAAACATTAATAGTGGGGGGTTTCCATCTTCCAAATTAGAGCCCACAAAAAGTTTTATTGCAGCAATTGGTAGGCATGAGAAACACGTGAGCTATGCTTTAACATCATTTCCTCGTCCAGGGCTCATTGGCATCAGCTAGATCTGATCCTGACAAAACGGCGAGATATGTCCCGTGTTCTAAACACACGAGCGTATCACAGCGCAGATTGCGATACCGATCACTCGCTTGTCGGGAGCAGGGTAATGATTACCCCTAGGAAAATCTATACCACTAAACATCAATCTCAATCTCGGATTGATTCACTTGGCACGCAGGAGAGCGACAAGCGTCGTCTCTTTCGGCAAACGTTGGAGCAGACGCTGCCAGCCAATCAACAATCTTCTGATGTACAAGAATGCTGGGCGACGCTGCGCTCTGCCATTTACGGCGCTGCGTTGACATCGTTCGGGAAAATGAAATCTGTCAACAAGGATTGGTTCGCCACTCACTCAGCAGAGATGGAACCTGTTATTGAAGCCAAAAATGAAAAACACATACAACACAATCAAAATCCGACAAACACGTCTCTGTTACAGCTGAGGCTGGCGAGAAATGCAATACAAGGAGCAGCGCGTTATTACGCCAATCAGTACTGGATAAACCTTTGTGAGGAGATCCAGGAGGCGTCCGATAAAGGGAATATGTGGGCAATGTATACCGGAATTAAGAAAGCCCTGGGCCCCAAGGTCACTAAAACAGCCCCCTTAAAGTCACTTGATGGCGAGGTGATTACAGATCGTACCAAGCAGTTGTCTCGCTGGGTGGAACACTATGTTTCATTGTACGCGCACGAGTCTCATGTATCGGCAACGGCGCTTGACGCATTACTCCGACTGCCGGTCATGAACGATCTGGACAGAGTACCCTCAGTTCGCGAGCTGAGTGATGCTATCGATTCTTTGGGCAGCGGGAAATCGCCTGGCAATGACAGGATTCCCGCTGAAGTAATAAAGTGTGGGGAAACTATGTTGCTCCCTCATCTTCACAAACTTTTCGTCCTTTGCTGGAACAACGGTATTGTTCCACAGGATATGCGTGATGCAAATATAGTTACACTCTACAAAAACAAAGGGGACCGGGGTGATTGTAACAATTAACGCGGAATATCACTCTTAAGTGTTACTGGTAAGCTCTTCGCCAGAATTGCTTTAAAGAGACTGCAACTCTTGCTAATAGAGTATATCCTGAAGCGCAGTGTGGATTCAGATCCTCACGATCGACGGTTGACATGATATTTTCGTTGCGTCGACTCCAAGAGAAATGTAGAGAACAGCACAAGCCCCGCTACCTTGCTTTTGTTGATCTTACCAAGGCGTTTGATACTGTCTGCCGATCTGGCTTGTACAAAATCTTGGAGTCTATTGGCTGCCAACCTTATCCGCTCCTTTCATGAACACTCGTTCAGCACAGTACAGTTCGACGGAGCCACGTCCGAGGGCTTTCAAGTCAGAAATGGCGTGAAGCAGGGTTGTGTTCTTGCGCCAACTTTATTTGGCTTCTTCTTCTCTATGCTTCTTTCTCACGCATTCAATGAGGATGCGGAGGGTGTTTATCTGCACACCAGATCTGATGGGAAGCTGTACAACCTTTCAAGTCCAAGCGGAGGCGCTTCCTAATAAGCGAACTGCTATTCGCTGACGACGCTGCGTTGGTTGCGCACTCAGAAAGCCAGCTACAGAGACTCGTGGACCGGCTCTCAAATGCGTGTACTTTATTTGCTTTGACTATTAGTGTTATCACACCACCAGTGATTACCCTTAACAACATGCCTTTAGAGGTTGTTAATATATGTTGTTACCTGGGAAGTACCGTCACGGATAATCTTTCTCTGGACGAGGAAATAAATACTCGAATTATCAAGGCAGCCACCATGTTTGGGGTGTAATTCAAAACTTACCAATCGCACCAAAATGCTAATCTACAGCGCGTGCGTTCTAAGTAGCTTGCTGTATGGCAGTGAAGCGTGGATTACGTATTGTGGCCAGAAAAGTAAATTGAATAACTTCCATTTTCGTTGCCTGCGAAACATTTTAGGCATATCTTGGCAAGACAAGGTCACGAATGCTTAAGTGGTAGCCAGGGCCAACCTACCAAGCGTTCTTGCTCTTGGGCAGCAAAGTCGTCTACGTTGGCTTGGAAACGTTCATCGCATGCAAGATGAACGCATTCCTAAGGATGTGCTCTACGGTGAATTCGCCGACGGCAAAAGGCCAACTGGACGGCCAAAGCTTAGGTTTAAGGATGTTTGTAAGCGGGACATGAAGGCTTTCGGCATTGATCCAGATTCTTGGGAGGATCTGGCATCCCAAAAGAGAGGATGGGCACGTGTCGTGCGTGACGGAATGGCCCACTACGACGGGCTTTGGTTTCTAAAACTGGACTTGAAACGCCAATCTAGGCGTCCACCAGCGAGCACAAACCTGCATCTATTGACAGGTTACCGTTGTGATGACTGTGGTAAGCTCTGTCGATCACAGATAGGCTTATTTAGTCATAGGCGTAAATTCCGCGTTACGAATAGTATAACTTCAACCAAAGCTGCAAATCCATCGTCTCTCGCAGACGGACGGATGTCAACAATGCTTCAACAGCAGTAGTTCATTCTAGCATGGAAGAACGACCATCAAGAGGAGCGAAGCGTTTTAGGCCTCTTTTTTACGTGAGGGATAAATTAGACCAAGGCACACACCTTGAAGATGAAAAGTGGCTGGATGCCACATGAACCATATTCGGTGCCCGAGCCGGCATTCGAATCCGAATTTATTGATGTGCGGTCTAGTGTGCTAACCAATTCACCACGGGGGCCCATTCTAGGTCAACACACGAGAGTGGACGGAATTACCAGTGGTGTCTTTGAAACCGACGGAAGTCGGAGGCCAGGTTCATGAGAATCATCGGGCCAGACTCTTGTGAAACATCGTGCCGAGACTGGCGCTAGATTCGTTGAAGCATCAGGTTCGAGGCCGGAGCCACTCATGTGAAGCATAGGGGCCGAGGTCGGGCAAGACTCGTGTGAAGCATCGGGGCAGAGGCCCTTGCCACTCATGTGAAGCATAGGGGCCGAGGCCGAGCCAGACTCACGTCAAGCAGCGGGACCGAGATTGGTGCCTGACCGGCATGGCGCATCAGGTCCAAGGCATGGGCCAAAGAAGTGTGAAACATTGGGCCGAGATTGCTGCCAGATTCGTGTGAAGCCTCAGAGATGACGCCGAAGCCGGGGTGGGACCGATGTGAAGCATCGGGGCAAGACTCGTGTGACGCGTCAGGGTCGAGGCCGCGGTCGGGGTCCGGCCTAGGTGACGCATGTAAAGCATCGGCGCCGAGGCCTGGAGACCACTCACGACGCTAGATGCCTGAGCCGGAAATATGGTGCAGTTTAGTCTATATATCGGGGTATTTTGGAGGACCGACAATTTCCGCCCCCCCTCCCCCCTCCCCGCCCCGCCGAGGATCCGCCCTTGCAAGTGATGTAAGAGGACATATCTTTACCCTTTTTATCGTGAATCGTATTCTCCCACACAGAGGTTCACGCTCATAAGGGACCCTCCTCATGTGACCACCACCATAGCCGTGTCCTGCCACGGCCTTAGACATGATGCTTCACATGAGTCTCGCCCAATGATACTCGTGAATCTGCCCCCAGTTATCTTCCGGCATCCCTTCCCTCCCCCCGCCCCACTCCCTCGGTTTCAAAGGCTTCACTAGTGATGCATGAAGTATTGTGCTAATCGCGCGCCAAAGCCATGACAGTAATTGAATATGCAATGTAAATCCTTGAATATATTTATTTTCCACATATAGTTGGCCAGTCGCCTTTATGATACCATATATCGTTGCCAAGAAGCATGGCACGTGCAACTAGGCAACTAGGCAGGTAAGCGGGCCATTTAAAGCTATAACTACAATTATTTTGTGTGTGACGTCATGTTTCATTGTTCTTTGCAATGTCGCTGTGGCAAAGATTGTCGAGTGCACGGGCAGCAGGGCGGTTCGGGTCAAAATACAGCATTTTAGCAGCCTTCAGATTTAATGCTATTGTACTAGTTATCATGACCACTAACTCGTAATAATTGGTGTTATTCATCTTTTTAGCTTTTAGAATAGCGTTATTTTCTCGGGGTCATAGAGTTCTTACGAATACGAAATCGCAGACGATAGCGCAGAAGGCAGTGCGGGAAGACCTAGCAAATGTACCCAGTATTTATGTTACTCGCTACGAATTCTCAATGATAAGTCGGCTCGCCCGCAGCTTGTTTCCTGGCAAGAAAACAGAACACAATGTATGGAATTGGAAAGGGAAAATTTATTTGCCGAGTGAGAAAGACACTACATGACAAGCAAATTTTCAAATTAATTAAATAAAAGTGGCGGAACACTTCGCCACTAACTGGTGGAACACTTCGCCAGTAATTGGCGGAACGCATCGTCAATCAACGTGAATAGACAACGTGACCCTATTATGGGTTGGCGTAACCAATTGCCATGTATTGTATGAAGGCGGAACACATCGCCCTGTACGAAGGCGGACCACATCGCCATGTACGTAGGTGGCCCACATCGGCATGTACGTATGCCAAATACATTATCCAAATATATATTGACTGATCACCTTATTATTGGTAAAGGTGGATAGGCTGACAATACGTGGTAAATTTTGCACGTTTAAATAAAGGCGAAATCAAAAATGAACTAAGATCACTCAGAATTAATGCTTTGGCCTAAATTGACATATCATTTTCAGTCAGCTTGAGTTACCACAAAATAAATTTTCATTCATTCAGTTTCAAATTTAAATACCTTGGTACATATATCATTGGGATTTATTCCGAATCGCAATCCCTCATTGGAGTAATCAGAAAGAATTGTCGAAAACTTACATTAAATTGAACAAATTTCAAGATTTATACTTGGTCTGGAGATTCAGTAATATTGACTAAGACTTCGTATGGTCACTTTCATGCTAGCCACTGGAATTCTCATTTGTAATGTAGCTTGCAATTGCATTGAAATCTGGGGGTATCGAAAGTATGATAACATTTACAAGTGAGGTACAGAAAAGCTAGGAACAGTGGTCATCCATTTCCTAAAATATTAAGTTATCTGTTAATCAAATAATTCTACGTCAGTTTATTACGAAAGTTCATGAATAGAAGAGTTGTATGGTATAAATCCTACTATGCTTGTTAATTTAATAATTCCTTGCGTAGTGATAAAAACTGAAATTCAAGCACAACTTACTATAACGGAGGCGGTGGGGAGGAGGAGGTAACATCGTCAGCATCTGTTGTCCGAATGACCTACTGGGTAGAACATCTTACCGCCAGCCAGCAGCCGGTCTCTCATTGGTTGACTTTAATAAACAGCGGGTTGCTAGAAGCGTCAACGTGGAAGAGTCCATTATGGTTTCTGTACTGGAGGGGGGTTTTGTTTCCTTACGGGCTAAATAATAATTCTGATTAATCAGAATTTACTTTATGGCTGCGCGGAGAATTATTAGAGTACTACATTATGGGAATACGTGTTGGTATCACCCCTACCCGATGGTGAGAAGAACGAATGGACTCGTCCAAGTGGAATCCTCCTGACAACGCGGATTGTTTACCGATTAGCGTCAACCGCGAGACGATGTAGCGGCAGTTTACACGCGGGTTCACTTGATTCTCAACCACCAACGAAATAAACCACCTCCTCCACACCGCCTCTACTTTGCATCGACGCGAGTCAACAGGGTTTGAGCATAATTTCATGAAATGTCTGCTGATAAGAGGTCATTAAGTTTAGGCAATAATTATACAGTATGCTAGATGAGATGTGCTTACGAGCTATTTAAATATCGTATATAATCATTGTATCATTAAGCCGTATTGTTATTAGTATTACAGCATATGCGAGTGGATAATTTCAGAATTGTCTGCTTAAAGGAGTTATTAGGTTTTAAAATATAATACATGTTGAAATATGATGACCCGTATTTGCGAGGCATTTATATATCGTAAATAATTATCTTTCTAGCACGTCTTGTTGTAATTTGTATCTCGGCATATGTATTTGGATAATTTCAGACATATCTACTAAACTAAGTTAAGTTTAAAGAAATAGTTCATAGTAAACTATGATGATCCCTAGATCAGTGATTTCCATATTTGTACGAGGCGTTTGCCCCCTCACCTTCCCTGCTATGTATGAAGGCAACATCTATTTTCATACAGCCTTTCATAAATATCCATAGTGGACTGCATAATGTGGTATATCTCTATATATAAATATCAATTAGTATCCATTAATATTTGCCTGTCTAACATCTGATTACCACAGATGTGTATTACATTTAGTTCTCAGTGGCAATGTGTTTGCCACTATATTTGTCATTAGCGATGTGTTTTCGCCTCACCATTTTGCTTGGCGATATGTTTTCCGCCAAATGTTTTTCCATTTGCGATGTGTTTTCCGCCACATGTATATTAGTGGCGATGTGTTTTTCCGCCACATCTTTATTAGTGGCGATGCTGTTTTCCGCCACATGTTTATCAGTGGCGATGTGGTTTTTCCGCCACTGATGTTGAACCTTGTATTCTCGGCAATAAATTGCCCTATCCAACAACTTACCTAACTCTCTGTGTTCTTCTATTACAATGCAGGGAACTAGCTGCGGGCGAGCCAGCTATATCACCCTTTCGTAGCGCAAGACATAAATAACATCTTCGCGAATACATAAACTTAATTCTGAATTTCAGAAATGTTTTATATTTGAACCGGATGCATCACTATCTGACAGTGAACGGTCCTGTGATTGGCAGTGCGAAAGTGCCAATGGGGTAATATACCATTGAACATCTAGCTTCTGAACAATTATAAATGGTTCGTGTAACCGCATGGACCCACACCCACTTCACCTGATATACACCTGGGGCTGACCGCCATGCCCTCCCCCTTACCCTGACACACCCGGGACGAACCACACACACCGCTTCCCACACCCCAGGAGTTATTTGGAAAGGAATGTATCAAAAACCGAGGCCGGGAATGCCACCCGCAAAATTTCAATATTTGGAATACTGCACCACCCCCCTCCCCGCCATCGAAATTTTAACGAATACCGCAATAACTTCACAATAGCAGTTTGTATCGTGGCCGTGGGACCCTGAGAAGGTCGACATTGATTATTGGACAAAGGCCGTATTTCGGAAGTTAATTGGTTTGCTGTTTGTATTGGTCGGACAATAATCCACTACACTGGTACGTAAAATGTCGGTAAAACAATAGTATCATTAAGAAATTTGTCCACACAGTTACAGGTTTGAGAATCAAGTTGGGCCTTTCTGTCTGGTGTGAGAGTATGCATTCAACGTGCATATAATTGCATGGCCAGCGGCCCATTACAATAATTGCTATAAGCAAAGGGAACCTTGTTTGAGTTGGACAGTTTGGACGTGGCATTGGTACTGGTAGACCGAGTCACGTTGTCTCACCATGACGCGAAGCATCAGACCACATGTGCTTCGGATTTGCATTTACTGGCGGATGACGGCCAAAGTTTATTTAGTCTTGTGCGGGCTTTACCCTAATAACACTTTATTCGTTGTATACCCATGTCCTTGATTGGTTCTTTCATTTTACGTGAGCGACCGTGTTTGATGCGCTGGCCCTTTTGGTGAAAAAATGCGGCTTTGTGTTTCTATTTTGGTATCGTATTGTTCTCAATAGAATATAGAAGACGCTGTCGGGATACCTATAAGACTGAAGGCGTGCATGATTTATTACATAAATTTATTATATTTGGGCGGGGTGGGCGTCATGTAGTAGCAGACACGCTTACTGCATGTATTACAGATTCAACGTTACGGTACCATAACACTCATTAAACAAGGAAGGTGTGAATATATCTACATTATCGCACGATAATATTATCATATGATCCAACAGTATATGCCTTTGTCTACGCATCTGACGTTCATGCAAGCAGTATAAACAAGCTTTAGATCAACGCTAATCATTGGCACAACTATTAAAACCACATCACACACCTTTACACCACACTAGGTACATTATTCGCGTTATATTGTGTAACAAATATAGTGGTAACACGGACGTAATTATAATAACAACGCCATGTAGTTTATAAACTGAACCTAATAAATAGACACAATGAAGAATTATAAATCCGCATCCAGTTTAAATTCATGGTAAAACCTCTCACAGAATTGACATGAGCCATTACAGCTGGGCAGTTCATATCATGTCATATTCCGTTACATTAGAGGTGCATAATAATCCGCTTGAACTGAATGTGCAATATCAGGCAGGCGTTTGCATGATTGTCTGCACTCCCGTGGCACAATGTCTGTGCTAGACCAGACAATACAGTTGAAATGAAATATGTCAGTTCCTTGCCAGTAATAGAATTTATTTGGGATGAAATGTCAGAGCTTGTGTTTACTTTTACCATTGATGCACAATGCAATACGTGGTGTATTCATTCATCCATTACGTTGACTACGTTTTGATATACAGGCCCGCTATTATTGAGACATGCGTATTCTGAGGGAGCCGTGGGCACTGGAACGATGGATTGGTACTCCGCTGGTGGCGCAGCCCTCTCGGACGGTCCCGTGTGACCTGTGGCATCGCCATTACCACACTCAGCGTATACACTATCTGGAGAGACAACCGCTTGCAATGACGTCGACGAGGACGTTTCGCCCTTTCTTGGGGGACTTGTTATGTGGTACCTAGGAGAGAAAGTAGTTTATGATAGAAGTAAGAAAACTCGGCATTTTCTTTTTATAATTGCCAGCTTGGTTTTAGATAACATAAATACGCAGACTTCAGAATTGCTATGGCTCGTAACATTCGGAAGATTCAAATACAAGTGATTAATCTGTGTTACTGTTTACAGCAAGATTATTTGAGTTTTTGATTATTACCTTACGACCAGCACAACGATAAAGACCAGAGAGACGCCAAAGCAGATCCAACCAA
This sequence comes from Arenicola marina, assembly GCA_964019135.1. Classification (NCBI taxonomy): domain Eukaryota; kingdom Metazoa; phylum Annelida; class Polychaeta; family Arenicolidae; genus Arenicola; species Arenicola marina. The sequence continues at coordinate 10,776,015 of OZ025249.1, forward strand.
CGATCATGGCCACCAACAGGGAGATATCTTCTGTGGATTCTTCATGGTAATCAGAGAAATGCAGCTCTGAAATGACATGGATTGTTGCGATGGGAAAATATACCTTCATTTAGTTACCATGTGGATAACTATGTCTATACAGCCTTTGTGGGAATCTAAAAGTTGCAGCTCTGAAATGTAGTAGTCGAGAAATGCGATGATCGTTTTGTTCTTTCATTCGAGCCATAAGCAATAGGGTACTGCCCCATGTAAAGCTACTTTAGTAAGGCAACAAAAAGTAAACATGAGCGTCATAGGACCGAGCAGATAAATGTCGAATATCTAACAAAATACCATAGCTAGAGCTAAGAAGGATGAAGATTCAAATATCCCAGAGGAAGTAGCTCATCCGGATAGCGCGATCTATGCTCGTTATCCGCGCAAGTTATCGCTAATCGCTATGGCCTCCCATGAAGTCCCCGGTGCGCGCGGAGGGTGGCAGGGGAGGAGGGGGCACTAGGGGGAGGTATGCGCATGTGTCTTGCCCAACTTATCCCTTTTTCTCTCTGTGTACGCAGCAAAAACATTTTCGCTCAATGTGCCCATCTTATTCTGAACATTATTGTGTTTCTTTCCTTTTGTCCTTCCCTATTCCCGTTATTCTCGCTCTCAGTAATCTCAATAAGCTGGCCTCTTCCTCTGTTTATACGTTGCATAACTGTCAGTGTCTACTTTAGATTTCATTGTTTTACCAAATATTCTCCCTCTCTTGATGACCACAAAACACAAAATCGCGTAAGTTTCTTTCACTCTCCATATGCCCTTTAGGCCTATGGCACTGGGGTGGTTGGAGGTTGGGGGGGCTATCGACGTGGATTCACCTCTGTTGTAGATACCGATACCGATAGTAAGCAGTAGTCTCCGTAGTCTTCGTAAACCGATGGCAACTTAGGATTATGTGCATTATTTGCCCGCCCATCTCTTATTTACTGAACCACGAGGGCCAAATCCACGTATTGGTTAGGTGGGATCGTCATTTTTTCATAAAGCCGGTATCCATGTAGTTCGCCCGTTTTTTGTGCTGGGGTGGAATTATATTAAACTTAATGATCTGTATACCCCACAACACATATCTCGACGGTATTGCGCCAGAAAGGCCCGGTTATAAGACTGTGACGGTCTAAACATCACCAAACCCACCGCTTACTTAGACTGAACTGCGTGTGGCACGGCGCCCTTCTGCCCTACACAACAACTTCCACATGACCACTTAGATATTCGTGACATCACATCGCCGCCACCTAAAAGGCTGCCGAGCAAACGCTGACCCACAACCGCGCTGAATGTGGGTGAACATGGATGCATGGAAGATAAATTTAAAGATAGCCAACGCTGACCGTTCTGGATGATTTTAAGATGTACGTAAGACGACGTAGATGGTGAGAATGAAGCAGATTAGGCCATGAAAAGAAACATTTCGGGTGCGCTTGGGTTTTCTGCTACGCGAATGGCGCACCCCAAGCGACGTTGGTAGTCACATGATCTCGGTGTTGCTGCACTAACATGGTGACGTCAGCTGTCGCCGTTAAGCTCGGCATCTACCTTACAGGAGTGAATTATGACACAAACCGAATGATATTTTTTTAATATTATTGAGTACATAGTGCTGACATCGCAGAAAGCAGGCCAATTTGAGCCAATGTTCCTTCTTTATTAACCGCTGGATGATGACTGTTTGGAGCAAAGGTGATTAGCGGAATGATGGGGGATTGATTTCTAAATGTCTTGACAACGGACATTTGACGGGTGAACAGCGGAGCCTTCAAAAAGCAAATGTCTGCCTTACCTAGATTCACATTGATGTCCGTGTAGCTCTTGAAGCCGCCATTGTTGTGGGCTGCGACCCTAACGATGTACGTTCCGGACTCGTCTGGAAAGAGCAGGAAGACGTTCGTCGTGTTGTCCAGGGTCAGCTCTTTAGGATCACTGGTGTCGTCAGAAAGCCGATACAATACTTGGTAGGAGCTGATGTAGTCACACCCACTGCCAGCTGGAGTCTGGGGAGAGAGTGGTATCCGCTTGTATGATATGTGGTATGAGACTTGAGGTTAACGTCGGGCGGATATAGGGGGCTGGGATCTTGCCACGTCTCTCTCTAGAGTTAAGTAATGGTAATAACGTTATTATTACTATTATAATTATTACTTTATGCTGCATATACATATATGCTTAAAGCTTTGCTCTGTTCAACATGGACCAACAGACACAAGAGAGTGTGAGTCGTTTCGTTGACCCATGGTATCTTTATTTTAACTTACCATAAGATCCCAAGTGATATACGCTTCCTGGAACACAGCTTCTCCGAGGCTGGCGTTGGACACATGCGCTGTCACCACTGGCTCTGGAGGCCCTGCGTGGTTATGTCAAGTTCAGCTTCTGCTAAATGACGGACCAGGGCACCGGACAGATAATGTGTGTCATTGTGCCTTACAATTTATATTAGGCTAGAAACGTCGAGGTATCGTAGGAGGACCAGATCGATTTCAATAGATATCTTCCCATATTCTCTGTAATCCAGTCGCCCTGTACACATTTGGTTTACATTTGGTTTACATGTGAAATATCAGTTTTGTGAGGTAACTCTATGTAATATTTTAGTTCTGATGTAGTACCTGTTTCATGAAAAATATCCGCTCTCACAGACCTTACTGGGCGCGCAGGGAAGGCCACAATATATTTGTATAGACGTGCCCCAACCCCCTTTTAACTGTGCACCTTTCCACTTCGTGTTTGGATAAAACATGTGTGCGTATGTGGAATTCGTTGTTGACAGAGAACAAAATAAGTTTGAGATATCACTGCACACGAGCACGCACGCGTGATACCTTGCGCGTTTCATAAAAAGAAATGCAAAATCATGCGCTGTCAAATCAACCGCGTCACGTGTCACGTATCCAATGGACGACCATAACAAGTTAAGCGTGGAATAGTGGAATGTTGAATGGACAATTTCTAAGCCGGCTAAGTCGACGTTTAACATTGAACTTATTACTTACCAACGCACATCGTCTTGACGTCCACTGTGGCGTTGTCGGTGGCCCTGTGGACCTCAGCCTGGTCCTGGCGGTACACCTGAAGACGGAAGGAGAACCTGGAATTGTAGTCCAGTCCAGTTACTGTATAGGACTCTGTGTCCACTGTCCTCGTGTAGTCGATCCAGGCGATGTCCGTCCATGGGTCGCCAGCAATGGTCTCCAGACGCTGATCCTGGTGACTCTGTTGTCCAATGATGTAGCCGTAATGGGATTCCAGCTCGGTTGGGATGTTCTCCAGCGGGTCCCACGTGAGGATAACGTCTCCGGAAGTGACGTTAAGGGCTGTTAGAGTATGGACTATATCACTGCCTGGGGGAGCTGGAAATACAAGAAGGCAAGAATGGTTCTTTGTTATTTATTGTAAGGCTACCGAATAACGTTTCAGTTAATGACAGTGCAATACGACAAGGCTGCCCCTTCAGGCTGAATATATCACACAAGAAGCAAAAGGACGCTATGACGTATAAAATCCAAGCTACAGCCGACACGTCATAGTGTGTTGGAATATTTTAACACCATTTGCATGATCTGTAATTCGGCTTATAGTCCACGAAGATTTTTTTAAATTTTGATATAGGTCTCGTGTATCTTGTGTATTAATTGTGTAGCGTATTTAAGTGCGTTTGCATTTTTCGCCATTGATCGGATATCTCCTTGCCATAGAAGTACAGGGTAGAGCGATGATAGATATTTCTCTTTTGCGTGATACTTGCGTTCATTTATCTATAGCTTTCGAACAAATGAGAAATGTTTTTATTAAATATGAAGCATCAGGTTTCAATTAAGAAAGAGCAGGGTACTAAGTTTGACGTCTTCTGAGATCGAAACCCAACCCGCTCCCCAAATATTAAGGATGCTAAGAATTCATTCCGTATTTAAACCATTTTGACGCTATATGACGTCATTGAAGATCAATTTGGAAACAAATTGTATAACAACTTCTGTATAATAACAGGCATGGCAATGCGTTCTTTATAACAGCCTAGATATTAAGGACTATCACTGAAGTGAAGGTAGCAAAATAATCTGCATTCATTTTTAGCCCACGAACAGAGGGTCTTTTAAAATTCATCGCGCGACAATGATCGGAAGCTAGTGACACATTATATATAAATGTATGGACCTCTTAGAGGGTGGTTTGACCGAAACGGTGAAATGAAAACCATCCACATAATTACATACATACATTCATGCCTACATACAAAGTCAATGAGATATGATTGTCGTCACAACACATTCATACGTATAATTTGTTTGCACGAGATTGGGGTGATGTATTACCTATTTCGGTGGCACACAATGGGTCGAGCCACCACGATTCACATCCCCCTGTACAACTCCCGTCCGTTTTCCCACACAAGGTACCATTGGCACAATTACCACTGCAACTTCCATCGCAGTGACGCCCGTAGAAGCCATCATGACAATCTGCGATTAAATATAACGGAAGTATATGGGATCACATTACGGCTACATCATTGCTCAACAACGCGATCAGGATCAGCGTCTGGAGACCATTGCTGTTGACGAAAGGAAGGACATCGCTTGGATCCACTACACGGGGACACTCGACGAAGTTTCCCATCCAGTAAAGGAACTACACTACAGTGCCATGTATTCCTTTCGACTGCGGGCGTACCACCAGGACCAGGACCAGGGTGTGATCGAGAGGGCAGCCAACAACGGGCGAGTCGATGGTAAATGATAACGGTCCAAATTGCTTGCGTAATCTCATAGGTAAAGTGCCATGTGTAAGAGATGCATCGCTCCCAAATGTGCAAAGAAACCCTTAGATGCAACGCAGAAAATGAACGCGATGAAAGTCTAAGCAATAGTTTATATAAAAGACCAGTTTGTGGTAATGGAAGTAAAAACATGGTTGAACAAACTACCCTAATGATTCTTGATCAAAATGTGTCATACTTACACATATTTAACTCCACGGTCGTTTCGCTTGTGATCGCCCAGTTCTCATTGTTTATAGCTGCAACCTTGACAACATACGATTGTGTCATATTTTCACTCAGCACAAAGTAGGATGTCGTGTTGGCCAGTTGCTTGTCTATGAAATCACCACCATCAGGTTGATACGAGAAGATATATTCACGAATAAAATCGCATCCACTGACGCCTGGGACCTGCATAAAGCAAAGAAAATATACTTCTTGAGATAGCGTTGAGTCCACAGAGGCATGGGGGTTGCGGCACTTACCGTACCATATTCAATATTTGTATCAAGTACAGTGTGAGTAGTATTACAAGTTTGAAGGCATGATGTATTAGTATCAGCTTTTGCTCCTGTTGTCACAGACCATTATTAGTTACGTGCAAGATATCGGTATTAAAATAGCGTCCTAACTTCTCCAGGTGACCTTGTCATGTAAATAACGTCCAATCCAAACACAATCGTAAGGCAATCGAGTTTGTTATACGATTGAAATCATAATAATATTTATGGTTCTTACGATTAGGTCCCAGGTTACGTTCGCAGCCTCATACGTAGCGTTGCCGAAAACCGAACTGAAGATGTCCACCGAGACTGTTGGGGCTTGACTTGGCACTGTGAGAAGAGGTAACTGGGTGTCAGTGGTACAATGTTGACATACGTAAACAAACATCTCGGGTGTCTTTGTTTGTAGTGAAGTGTAATTGTAAATAAGACATACCTATGCAACTCGTCTTGACGTCGACTGTGCCGTTGTCGGTGGCCCTGTCGACCGTACCGTGGTCCTGGCGGTACACCTGAAGGCGGAAGGAGAACAGGGAATTGTGAATCAGTCCCTGTACTGTATAGGACTCTGTGTCCACTGTCTCCGTGTAGTTGATCCAGGCGATGTCCGTCCATTGGTCGCCAGCCATGGTCTCCAGACGCTGATCCTGGTGACTCTGTTGGCCAATGATATAGCCGTAATGGGATTCCAGTCCGGCTCGGATGTTCTCCATCGGGTCCCACGTGAGGGTAACGTCTCCGGAAGTGACGTCATGGGCTTCTAGCGTGTGGACGATATTACTGTCCGGAGGTGCTGGAAATATGACTTGACAATTTAACCAAGTTTGAAATGTAATTCAGGCAATAGTGATGGGTCACATTAGCGTCACGAGAATGACGGATTTATTGGTATCATTTTATGATGTTTATCTTGTACTTGCAACTTTTGCTTCATTAATGCGATCCAGATGAACAACTCCACGTAAAGCTGATCTTTAAAGCAGTTTTTTTTTTATTAATTTGATAATTTAATGCGACGTAAAAGTGAGGTGCGGAACGTCTTACGGCAGTGCATCTTACCTATTTCTGTGTCACATAGAGAGCCTTTCCACCACAGCTCACATCCTCTAGGACAAGTTCCGTTTATCTTCGTACACACGTCACCATTAGCACAATGGTCACTGCAGAGCTCATCACAATTCAACCCGAACGTGCCATTGTTGCAATCTGCGAGATGTTCCGTATTATTAGAAGCAATTATTTGAATTTGTAATTCGTAAGTGTGTGCTGTTCTATAAGCCCGTGCGATGATCAACACATCGACGCAAGACAGGTATAACGCTTGAATACTTTGGTTGGGTAAACGCTATATTACAAGAGGCCTACACGGTTTTGAAAACATTACTTCCAAAAGTATGTTGGGTAAGTAGACAGAAATACATATGCAGATATATGGAAAAATAGTAATGCACGACAGGTACGCAAGGTACCAAACTCAGGAGCCCGCAAACCTGTATCCACTATAGATCCCGTGTAACTTTATAACTTATCACAATAAAGTTGTAACTTTTGTATTGCGTGAACTATCAGATCAGGTAACTATGCTCGCATGGCGGTTGGTGGGTGGCATGGGCGGCAGGGTAGGTGGACTGACTGGTGCAGACAGGTAGGACCACGGACTTTATCGGCTGGGCCCGCAGGGGAGCGCGGGCTTGTGGATGGGCACTGGGTACAGGGATTAGCTGAGCGTCAAGCCTAGTATGGTTGCAGTGAGGGTAGGTAAGCTGGATTCGAGCGCATTGCATCACTTCTGCGGGTACCCCTGCGAATATTCGGGGTCAGATCGCCCGTGGTCTGCGTCTATGCATTGCTCACAGCATTTAATGAACAAATAAGGTAAACAAAATTAGTACTAATCATTTCATTCTGACATTTCAGATTATATTTGATGATAATTAGTTCTTTTAAAATTGATATTCTTCTGACTAGCGGTGTGTCTAAAATTACACCATTCATGACCAAATTTCAAGTTACGGTTGCCAGCTATTTAGCTCGATGGCATTTTACGACTGTGGGTATATGATGCTAATATGTATTTACGCATACACATATATATATAATACCTGCCAAGCAGAAAGTAGTCTGATTCTTTCCCGGCGCACAGTTTGCGATGCAGCCATACACACTGTTACAATCTGTAGCACAGTTGTTGCAATCTGCCATAAAAAGAACAATCAAAGTGTCTTGAAGTTGGGAAACGTCCTGTTTAAGTATATGTGATACGCTTTTCTAAACAAAGTTCGACTCTGTCATCCTGTCATGATAGAAACAGTTCATTACGATTAACCCCGGCGCCTATGTTTGACAATTGCTTCGCCAAAGACAATTACATAACGTTATTGGTTCAAATAAATGCGCGTTCATTATGCAGCAGATATCTTCTTTGTAACCACAATAATAACATCAATGTTAATTGGAACGACTAAACATCTGAATGTTTTCCCACTTCTAGCGGTGCATAACGGGGACCTGTGTTATTATTCTATTAATATTCTTTAAAGCATATATAGATGAAGTCGCCTTTCCCTGCTAAAAGTTCTGGATGGTCAGATATTTATTTTGTGCAGGTTTTAGTTTAGTGATGTGTTAGTTACCCTTAAGACATCAGCCTTTCAGGTCGCAATTGCTATATGAACTAAAATTATATGCAACAGATGTAGCACATACACAAAGGCGTTTTGACTTAAATAAAACCCGTCGAATTTGTGAGTTTCAATTTCCACAACGATGATGTACGGGTTGGTATAAACGTGTAGGCCAACGTATTACAGTTTAGCAAATGGTGTCCATTGGGACATGCAGAACAACGTCTGATGTAATGTTTGATTTTACCTCATGGAGAGCATGCATAAGAACAAATTTGAGGTCGAAACAGTTTTATATGTCGCTTATAATAGAAACAATTGAATAGTCATCAATTTAGTTATTAGGACTACGAAGAGCCGTTAAACTTCTTGTCACAAACTGTAAAACGTACTCTAGCTAAACATAAAAACAAGCGGCATTATCAATGGTTGGATGGATAGGAACTTCAAAAACTTGATAACGATTCAGGTGCTTTTACACAAGACATCTTTACAAAAAAGACATTCGCAGCAGATTCATGTCTCATGAGGAACTTAATTGTCTCCTACATTTCATTCGTAACACTTGAACGTTGTTTTTCGTTCAAGTTTTTCTAATGATTATCATTTTGGCCGATCAATATGAATAATATTATTAATGATTATTATTAGGATTAATAGTACGATTACCAATGAACAAAAGGCTCAGAAGATATATTGCTCAACTGGTTCCATCTCACCTGATAAATTGTCTGCTGATATCGAGTAACTATTGCAAAACAAATGACAAGTCATTTATCTGTATCTGTATTTATCATCTTTTTGTCTCTATGTTTGATAATTCAACAAATTCAATAAAGCAGGAATCGGTCGAATATGGCACAAACAAGTATGAGAATTACCTCAGGGTTGGATAAAATGGGGAAAGAGACTTAACTGTGGAATCTATGTCAATGGTAGAAACTTATCAATTTATTACCTTCATATCGATGTCCTTGCACTGTCACCTCGGACACCACGAAGGAAGCAAGTGGATCGCCGCCTCCAGTTGTATCATACTTGTAGACGAGGACATATCTGCCGACCAGAGGCTGTTCACACTGCACATCGGCGTCCATACTCCTTTCTACTGTATCAGCGAATTCCCCACAAACCACGAATTCTCCGTAACGCATGATGTCGTCCTCAGTGTTGAGGACCGTGTTGTTGTCAGGGATGGACGCGTTACTCACATACACACGGATGTGGTTCATGTAGCTATAGCCATCTGACGGAAAACAGCTCCATGGTCGTGAACAGTCCCAAATATAATATACGCTTCTTGTTTCGACATCGTACCTGCGGGCTTTCGGACTGATATGACGTAGATACCAATCCAGGTAAAGCGGCCAGTAGGTTGTTAGACCGTTCGTATTTAAACGGTTTATATTCCAGACTGATGGGAGTGAGAAGAGGGGCTACCCCCTCGCGATTCCCCAAGAGGGAGATTAATATCGAATCTCCAAGATAAGGACCGTTCAAGACTGAGCGCCAGGAAAAACCTTAAAGGTGGTATCGAGAATATCAAGGGATTCGCAGACTGCTATAACGGATCGCGTTAAATGGGGAAGGGGCCTTCGCGTTGAACCAGGAATTGCACGGATAACGGTGCCCCCAAAATGTTAATACATAATCGCGTATCTCCCAAAATTTCTGGATGCCAATCGCCGAGATCGGAAAAGGTATTCCCCCGCCCTCTTCATATACATTGAGGTTGATCGTATCGTCTTTATTAGCGCTGACAGCCATGATATTTGATCAGTAATTGGTACACATTGGCTATTTTACTCGATTAAAATGGGTTATAGCAATTTCTGGCACCGCTTGATTTTTAGCTTTCATAACGTTGCGTTTTGAGAAATAAAACATGGCTAAAATTGTTTACAGCGATTGCTGACACCATATTATGTTCAACTTTTATAATGTTGCACTTTGAGAAAACATGGCTACATGGGGTACTCACTTTGCAGGTCGGTGTTCATGAGCTTTGTCGAGTAGACTGTGTGGAGAGCTCCGAGGTCCACGGTCCACCACGCTCGACTGCCTGGACCTGAAGGCTGGGCGACACCGCTTGCTAGCCTGTTGACCACGCCGTCCACCGCCCGCGAGGCGACACGACCATCGTACCCTCCATGCTGCCAGGCTGTCTTATTGTAGGCCAAGTTACCTTGAACGATGGAGGCATAACGTATGTCAATGTGAGCTTGCAATATGGATGACTATTATAGAGCGCAGTACATGAAATTCGCTCTACTATATATGTGATTCAATTATTTTAATATAACTTGGCATACTGTAATACAAAAACCAATTTCAATGAAAATCGACTGGGAGTAAGTAATAAACACCCTCGTCTATATGTACCTGTAAGTTGAAACATCATTGGTGTAGCCCTACCTGTCTGACATCCGTCGCCATACCACCCGGACTCGGAGTTGTTGCTAGGGTGGTTTGGTTTGTTCTCTAAGCACTCTCCCTGGCAACCAGTCAATGGGTCACACAGCTCAGGCGACTCGCAATGACACGCAAATGGACAGTCAGCGCCAAAATTACAGTCTGAAAAAAATTCATCTTGATTGTACTTGCTAAGTTTGTGTCTTTTTGTAAAACATGAAGATGTTTCTATTTGATGTTTTGCGGGATTATTATACTGATAAGGTGCATTTATTATAATACGCTAGGACCAATCGACAACCTGTAAAAAGATACAGCTTGGTGAGATATCACATGATCATCAACAAATGAGACGAATTACTGCTGGTTGTGTTTAGCATCGATAGGCTGCAAAAGAGGAATTGGCAGAAGGTCAGCCCCCTGCGCTTGAAATAATTACCGACCAAAGCATGTTGCATATATATATACATATATATATATATATATACTTGTAATGGCTTCAAGAGCTTGAACCTGGCTCCACACAACACAAGTGTGCGTCGACTAGCTTCCCGGTTTGCCAACTGGGACATCACAGGCACAAGATAAGGCTGAGCATGCAACACTGTGTATACTGGTGGGTTTATTATACCGGGCCGTGGGTGAGGACAGCGTGATACGTTATCATCGCCATATACATAGTTACCGCGGGGGACAAGGTAGGCCGCAAATGATTGTCTTCGGTGCGGAGGGAAATTATTTGTGTACCCCCTGCCCTCAGGAGCCGGCGGGTAATCAGTTGGGGTCATGTTATACCTGTCTGATACCCGGACTCCTCGATCGTTCGCGCCAATTTAACAGACTGTTGTGACTAAGATGTTAGTTAGTGTAACTCCTTCCCTCGTTAAAGTCCCTGAACGAGGTGGTGATAAAGAAATTGAGGTTGAGAGCCAAAGTGTCGACTGCATTTCAACAACTAATCCATGAGATGAATGAGCCTTAGACTTTCGAGTTAATAATCATTTGTATAATAAGCCCTTTCTCCCTCAACCCGGCCGCCAATGGCTTCAACAGTTAACATGAATCGGCTACAAATAATGAGCTGTCATCCCACTGTGCGAGCAGCTTTCTGCTCTCATTGGAGGAATGATATCTCATATCCGTTCTTTCGGAATGATTGGGGTTAGACCGGAGATATGTCTGTAGGTTCGTTACACGCTCGAAATGATTCGATTTGTCATGTCAAAGATGATGCTGATAATAGATGCATCTTTCAAGACAAATGTTGGCGTCTCCAAAGTCCACACTAAACGTCAGCCTCACCTGTCTGTCGGGTCAGAGCTGATACGGCGGCCACGTGTAGTAGAACTGTCACCACAGGGAGGCGCATGGTGCTGTTCTACTGCAAACCGCGACTCGGTGATGACTTCTCTGTCACCCTCAAATATAAAAGCGAAACGTTCCTTTTCCCGCGTATTTCAGGTGCAGATTTGTGTGAGGGGGTCAGTACCTGTGCTGACGGCGTAGTTTGTGGAGTTTTGCACTTAATGTTGAGGATATTGTTGATGTCGGATATAAAACACATGGATGCTATACTTGGGCGATGAGAAAGATAAGGCAATAGGGGTGGGCAATGCAGAGCAAAGATGGGAATAGGGGTGGGTGATGAAGTGGAAAGATGGGAATAAGGCGGGTTATGAAAAGGAAGGATGGGAATAGGGGTGGGTGATGAAGAAGAAGGATGGAAATAGGGGTGGGTGATAAAGAAGAAGGATGGAAATAGGGGTGGGTGATGGGGAGGAATTATGGGAATAGGGGTGGTTGATGGAGGAAAGATGGGAATAGGGGTGGATGATGAAGAGGAAGGAAGGGAATGGGGGTGGGTGATGAAGAGGAAGGATGGGACTAGGCGTGGGTGATGAAGAGAAAAGATGGGAATAGGTGTAGGCGAAGAAGAGGAAGGATGGAAATAGGGTGGGTGATGAAGAGGAAAGATGGGAATAGGGTGGGTGGTGAGCAGGAAAAATGGCAATAGGTGTGGATGAAGAAGAGGTAGGATGGGAATATAATACACCGTAAAAAGAAGGGCGGGAATCTAGGTGGAATTTGAAGTGGATAGGTAAATATATGGGTGGGCAACTAGGGAAAATATGGGAAAACGGGTTGGCGGTGAAAAAGAAAGGTAAAAATAGGGGTTGGCAGGGAGGTGCTGACAACAAATAATTATACCTGAAGATACCCGCTTCCTAAGATTGCATTATCCTAAATCCGCCATTTTGGCATTGCACAGTGTTTGGCGAATGGCAACAAATAGTTCGAGGCAACGGAATTAATCTTTGCATATTCTAAAAGTTAGTTTAATATAGTGTACTATAGTGTAATATAGTGGCTTACCTCGTTAGAAATAGTAGACGATCCACCAGCTACCCATCACCAAATATAATGTTGATCATTCACCGAGACCAACCTTTGTCCCATACACGCGCACCGACACACGACTAGTAACTCATAACCCATCATATGTCCTTTTTATGTTAAGATGTGACCATTCGCATGTGAAAGATAAGCCGCACTCTGAAGAGCGGCCGAGATACAAAGATGATTTTGCCGCCAGTATCCTTACTGTGACGTCAAGAGATAATACCAGCCCACTAGCACGTCTTTCAGCTCGTTAATGCATTATGTTTTATCAACAACGCATATAACGATGTGGTGTGAGGTGTTTGGCGGTATAGTTATTACCATTGCAAAACGAGCAAGAAGCAACGATTCAGCAATGGCGGAACGTAAATGCTTTGTTACACATATCAAAGGTTACTGGTCAGGTCCTTTGTCACTGTGCTTGACCCATAATGTCTACTGAAGGGGAGGGGAGGACGGCGAGAGTATTGGGGTATTGAACCGATCCTGTGTTTTTTGCCTTCACGCTATTGCATTACGCGAGTGAGCCTCGAGTAGATACGGAGTCTGCACCGAATCTGATATGAGTGAAAAGTCTGGGGTGGATCCAGCTTTTCTGGAGGGGGGTGGGGGGCGGTTTTGGTTTTCATGTGTTAAATGGTAACTGTTACAATGCAGTGCAATATAACTTCATTATACAAGGTGGGTGTGGTGCGGTGGTGGTGTATTTCTGACAGCACGTAGAGAAAATTTGTTGTTTTTAGAAAAAATGTTTTTTTAAACTAGTTTTCACTATTCCCAAAAAATTAATAGTGCGGGGTTTCCATCTTCGAAATTAGAGCCCACGAAAAGTTTTATTGCAGCAATTGGTAGGTATAAGTAGCACGTGAGCTATGCTTCAACAGCAGTAGTTCATTCTAGGATGGAAGAGCGACCATAAAGAGGAGCGAAGCGTTTTAGGCCTCTTTTTTACACGAGGGCTAAATTAGACCAAGGCACACACCTTGAAGATGAAAGGTGGCGGGATGACACATGAACCATATTCGGTGCCCGAGCCGGGATTCGAATCCGAATTTATTGATGTGCGGTCTAGTGTGCTAACTGCCAGACTCGTGTGAAGCTTCAGAGATGACGCCGAAGCCGGGGTCAGACCGATGTGAAGCATCGGGGCTGATGTTGATGCAAAACTCGTGTGACGTCAGGGTCGAGGCCGCGGTCGGGGTCCCGCCTAGGTGACGCATGTAAAGCATCGGCGCCGACGCTAGATGCATATACTTGTAATATGTATCTGTCACCTGAGCTGGAGACAGGGTGCAGTTTAGTCTATATGTCGGGGTATTTTGGAGGACCGACAATTTCCGCCCCCCCCCCCCTCCCCGCCCCGCCGAGGATCCGCCCTTGCAAGTGATGTAAGAGGACATATCTTTACCCTTTTTGTCGTGAATTGTATTCTCCCACACAGAGGTCTACGCTCATAAGGGACCCTCCTCATGTGACCACCTCCATAGCCGTGTCCGGCCACGGCCTTAGACCTGATGCTTCACATGAGTCTGGCCCAAATATACTCGTGAATCTGCCCCTTTTATCTTCTGGCACCCCCCCCCCCGCCCCACTCCTTCGGTTTCAAAGGCTCCACTAGTAATACATGAAGTATTGTGCTAATCGCGCGCTAAAGCCATGACAGTAATTGAATATGCAATGTAAATCCCTAAATATATTGCCGCTTTGGATTGGTCCCGTAATAATAATAAGATTTCATGTCTCTAATGGTCTTTGTACGCAATATTTTGAATTAACACAGCATTGAACTTGGAAACTGGACATGGAGAGGCATACAGAACTTGGTCTGGGGCATAAGATTTCAGAAGTAATTAAATTAACTAATTTTGTAATAATTAATTTAATGCAGTGTGGATGCATTCGGTGTCGTGTTTAATTAGTTCGTTTTTTTGGGGTTTTTTTTGCTGTCTGCTAGATTTAGGTGTTGTCTGTGTGGCGGTATTGTGTGCAGCCCAGGTTGTATTGAGGTTATTAAAATTGTGTCCGCCCTGCTGCCAATTTAATCGACAATCGTTGCCATGGTGACAATGCATAAAACAATGCAACATGACGTCACGCAAGAACAATATAGTTATAGATTTAAAAGGGCTGCCTACCTGCCGAGTTACCTAGTTGCAAGCGCCACGTTTCATGGCTACGACTGGCCAACTAAGCTATAGGTGGAAAGGCTTGCGACAGTCGTAAAATGCTTTACGTTGATCTTGGCATGCGGACATTAAACCAAAGAAGCAGAAACAAGTGTATGACTTAAATTTAGATTCAACTGTCTCTACTCCTTTGGCTTAATTTCCGCATGCAACGATCAAAATAAAGCATTTTGGGACTGACTGCCAATCGCAAGCCTTTCCACATATAGTTGGTCAGTCGCCTTTTTGAAAGCACATATTGTTGCCAAGAAACATGGCACGTGCAACTAGGCAACTAGGCAGGTAAGCGGGCCATTTAAAGCTATAACTGCAATTATTTTGTGTGTGACGTCATGTTTCATTGACATGCAATGTCGCTGAGGCAACGATTGTCGAGTGCACGGGCAGCAGGGCGGTTCGGGTCAAAATACAGCATTTTAGCAACCTCCAGATTTAATGCTATTGTACTAGTTAACATGACCACCAATTCGTAATAATAGGTGTTATTCATCTTTTTGGTTTGTAGAACATCGTTATTTTCTCGAGGTCATGGAGTTCTTACGAAGACGAAATCGCAGACGATAGCGCAGAAGGCAGTGCGGGAAGACCTGGCATTGGCATTGGCAGTGCGACAGTGCCGATGGGGTAATATACCATTGAACATCCAGCTTCTCAACAATTATAAATGGTTCGTGCCACCGCATGGACCCCACTTCACCTGATATACACCTGGGGCTGACCGCCATGCCCTCCCCCTTACCCTGACACACTCGGGACGAACCACACACACCGCCTCTCAAACCCCGGGAGTTATTTGGGAAAGGAATGTATTAAAAACCGAGGCCGGGAATGCCACTCGCCAAATTTAAATATCCGGGTGGTCGGAATACTGCACCACCCCCCTCCCCGCCATCGTTTCGAAATGTTAACGAATACCGCAATAACTTCACAATGGCAGTTTGTATCGTGGCTGTGGCTCTGAGAAGGTCGACATTGATTATTGGACAAAGGCCGTATTTCGAAAGTTAATTGGTTTGCTGTTTGTAGTGGTCGGACAATAATCCACTACACTGGTACGTAAAATGTCGGTAAAACAATAGTATCATTAAGAAATTTGACTACACAGGTACGGATTTGAGAATCAAGTTTGGCCTTTCTGTCTGGCGTGAAGGTATGCATTCAAGGTGCATATGATTGCATTGCCAGCGGCCCATTGCAATAATTGCTATAATCAAGGGGAATCTTGTTTGGACAGTTTAGACGTGGCATTGGTATTGGTAGACCGGGTCATGTTTTCTCACCATGACGCGAAGCATTAGACCACGTGTGCTTCGGATTTGCATTTACTGGCGGATGACGGCCAAAGCTTATTTATTCTTGTGCGTGCTTTGTCTTCGTAAATGATATAATAACAAGAAATTAACAACAACACTTTCTTTGTTGTATACCCACGTCTGTGATGTCACGTGAGCGACTGTGTTTGATGCGCTGGCCCTTTTGGTGAAAAAATGCGGCTTTGTGTTTCTATTTTGGTATCGTATTGTTCTCAATAGAATATAGAAGACGCTTTCGGGATACCTATAAAACTGAAGGCGTGCATGATTTATTACATGAATTTATTATATTTTGGGCGGGATGGGAGTCATGTAGTAGCAGGCACGCTTACTGCATGTATTACAGATTCAACGTTACGGTACCATGACACTCGGTATTAAACAAGGAAGGTGTGAATATATCTACATTGTCGCACGATAATGTTATCATATGATCCCACAGTATAAGCATTTGTCTATGCATCTGTATCCATATGGATGCCTGGATGACGTTGATGCAAGCAGTAAACAAACTTTAGATCAACACTAATCATTGGCACAACTATTAATACCACATCACACACCTTTACACCACACTAGGTACATTATTCGCGTTATATTGTGTAACAAATATAGTGGTAACACGGACGTAATTATAATAACAACGCCATGTAGTTTATAAACTGAACCTAATAAATTGACACAATGAAGAATTATAAATCCGCATCCAGTTTAAATTCATGGTAAAACCTCTCATAGAATTGACATGAGCCATTACAGCTGGGCAGTTAATATCATGCCATATTCCGTTACATTAGAGGTGCATAATAATCCGCTTGAACTGAATGTGCATTATCAGGCGTTTGTATGATTGTTTGCACTCCCGTGGCACAATGTCTGTGCTAGACCAGACACTACAGTTGAAATAAAATATGTCAGTTCCTTGCCAGTAATATAATTTATTTGTGATGAAATGTCAGAGTCTGTGTTTACTTTTGCCATTGATGCACAATGCAATACGTGGTGTATTCATTCATCCATAACGTTGATTACGTTTTGATATACAGGCCTGCTATTATTGAGACATGCGTATTCTGAGGGAGCCGTGGGCACTGGAACGATGGATTGATACTCCGCTGGTGGCGCAGCCCTCTCGGACGGTTCCGTGTGACCTGTGGAATCGCCATTACCACACTCAGCGTATACACTATCTGGAGAGACAACCGCTTGTAATGACGTCGACGAGGACGTCTCGCCCTTTCTTGGGGGACTTGTTATGTGGTACCTAGGAGAGAAAGTAGTTTATGATAGAAGTAAGAAAACTCGGCATTTTCTTTTTATAATTGCCAGCTTGGTTTTAGATAACAGAAATACGACTTCAGAATTGCTATGGCTCGTAACATTCGGAAGATTCAAATACAAGTGATATAATCTGTGTTACATGTTTACAGCAAGATTATTTGAGTTTTTGACTATTACCTTATGACCAGCACAACGATAAAGACCAGAGAGACGCCAAAGCAGATCCAACCAACGACCATGGCCACCAACAGGGCGATATCTTCTGTGGATTCTTCATAGTAATCAGGAGAATACAGCTCTGAAATGGTAAAAGAGTGTTGCGATTGGAAAGTATATCTTCATTTAGTTACCCTGTAGATAACTATGTCTATACAGCCTTTGTGGCAATCTAGGAATTGCAGCTCTGAAATGTAGTAGACGAGAAATGCGATAATCGTTTTGTTCTTTCATTCGAACAATAAGCAATAGGGTACTGCCCCATGTAAACCTACTTTAGTAAGGCAACAAAAAGTAAACATGAGCGTCATAGGACCGAGCAGATAAATGTCGAATATGTAACAAAATACCATAGCTAGAGCTATGAAGGATGAAGAAACAAATATGCCAGAGGAAGTAGCTCATCCGGATAGCGCGATCTATGCTCGTTACCCGCACAAGTTATCGCTAATCGCTATGGCCTCCCATGGAGTCCTCGGTCCGCGCGGAGGGCGGCAGGGGATGAGGGGTCACTAGGGGGGAGGTATGCGCATGTGTCTTGCCTAATTTATCCTTTTTTCTCTCTGTGTACGCAGCAAAAACATTTTCGCTCAATGTGCCCATCTTATTCTGAACATTATTGTGTTTCTTTCCTTTTGTCCTTCCCTATTCCCGTTATTCTCGCTCTCAGTAATCTCAATAAGCTGGCCTCTTCCTCTGTTTATACGTTGCATAACTGTCAGTGTCTACTTAAGATTTCATTGTTCTCCCTCTCTTGATGACCACAAAACACAAAATCGCGTAAGTTTCTTTCACTCTCCATATGCCCTTTAGGCCTATGGCACTGGGGTGGTTGGAGGGTGGGGGAGCTATCGACCTGGATCCGCCCCTGTTGTAGATACCGATACCGATAGTAAGCAACAGTCTCCGTAGTCTTCGTAAACCGATAGAAACTTAGGATTATGTCCATTATTTGCCCGCCCATCTTTTATTTACTGAACCACGAGGGCCAAATCCACGTATTGGTTAGGTGGTATCGTCATTTTTCACAAAGCCGGCATCCATGTAGTTTGCCCGTTTTTTGTGCTGGGGTGGAATTATACTAAACTTAATGATCTGTATACCCCACAACACATATCTCGACCGTATTGCGCCAGAAAGGCCCGGTTATAAGACTGTGACGGTCTTAACATCACCAAACCCACCGTTCACTTAGGCTGAACTGCGTGTGGCACGGCGCCCTTCTGCCCTACACAACAACTTCCACATGACCACTTAGATATTCGTGACATCACATCGCCGCCACCTAAAAGGCTGCCGAGCAAACGCTGACCCACAGCCGCGCTGAATGTGAGTGAAGATGGATGCATGGAAGATGAATATAAAGATAGCCAACGCTGACCGTTCTGGATGATTTTAAGATGTACGTAAGACGTAGATGGTGAGGATGAAGCAGTTTAGGCCATGAAAAGAAACATTTCGGGCGCGCTTGGGATTTCTGCTACGCGAAGAGCGTAGGCGGAGGTGGGGAGATGGAAGCGAAAAGAAAACATCTTGATTAACCTGTTGCAAAATGGCGCACCCCAAGCGACGTTGGTAGTCACATGATCTCGGTGTTGCTGCACCAACATGGTGACGTCAGCTGTCGCCGTTAAGCTCGGCATCTACCATACACGAGTGCATTATGACACAAACCGAATGATTTTTTAAAAATATTATTGAGTACATAGTGCTGACATCGCAGAAAGCAGGCCAATTTGAGTCAATGTTCCTTCTTTATTAACCGCTGGATGATGACTGTTTGTAGCAAAGGTGATTAGCGGAATGATGGGGGATTGATTTCTAAATGTCTTGACAACGGACATTTGGCGGGTGAACAGCGGAGCCTTCAAAATGCAAATGTCTGCCTTACCTAGATTCACACTGATGTCCGTGAAGCTCTCGAAGCCACCATTGTTGTTGGCTGCGACCCTAACGTAGTACGTTCCGGACTCGTCTGGTAAGAGCAGGAAGACGTTCGTCGTGTTGTCCAGGGTCAGCTCTTTAGGATCACTAGTGTCGTCAGAAAGCCGATACAATACTTGGTAGGAGCTGATGTAGTCACACCCGCTGTCAGCTGGAGTCTGGGGAGAGAGTGGTATCCGCTTGTATGATATGTGGTATGGGACTTGAGGTTAACATCGGGCGGATATAGGGGGCTGGGATCTTGCCACGTCTCTTTCTAGAGTTAAGTAATAGTAATAACGTTATTATTACTATTATTATTATTACTTTATGCTGCATATACATATATGCTTAAAGCATTGCTCTGTTCAACATGGACCGACAGACACAAGAGAGTGTGAGTCGTTTCGTTGACCCATGGTATCTTTATTTTAACTTACCATAAGATCCCAAGTGATATACGCTTCCCGGAACGCAGCTTCTCTGAGGCTGGCGTTTGACACATGCGCTGTCACCACTGGCTCTGGAGGCCCTGCGGGGTTATGTCAAGTTCAGCGTTTGCTAAATGACGGACCAGGGCACCGGACAGATAATGTGTGTCATTATAGCCTTACAATTTATATTAGGCTAGAAACGTCGAGGTATCGTAGGAGGACCAGATCGATTTCAATATATATCTTCCCATATTCTCTGTAACCCAGTCGTCCTGTACACATTTGGTTTACATTTGGTTTACATGTGAAATATCAGTTTTGTGAGGTAACTCTATGTAATATTTTAGTTCTGATGTAGTACCTGTTTCATGAAAAATATCCGCTCTCGCCCCAACCCCCTTTAACTGTGCACCTTTCCACTTCGTGTTTGGGTAAAACATGAGTGCGTATGTGGAATTCGTTGTTGACAGAGAACAAAATAAATTTGAGATATCACTGCACACGAGCACGCACGCGTGATACCTTGCGCGTTTCATAAACAAGAAATGCAAAATCATGCGCTGTCAAATCAACCGCGTCACGTGTCACGTATCCAATGGACGATCATAACAAGTTAAGCGTGGAATAGTAGAATGTTGAATGGACAATTTCTATGCCTGCTAAGTCGACGTTTTCAGCTGAACAGGGTGTGCCTAGATAAAAAAGAACACTAATGCGTCATTAGAACAGGCGTAACATTGAACTTATTACTTACGAACGCACATCGTCTTGACGTCTACTGTGGCGTTGTCGGTGGCCCTGTCGACCTCACCCTGGTCCTGGCGGTACACCTGAAGGCGAAAGGAGAACCTGGAATTGTAGTCCAGTCCAGTTACTGTATAGGACTCTGTGTCCACTGTCTCCGTGTAGTTGATCCAGGCGATGTCCGTCCATGGGTCGCCAGCCATGGTCTCCAGACGCTGATCCTGGTGACTGTGTTGACCAATGACGTAGCCGTAATGAGATTCCAGCCCGCTTTGGATGTTCTCCAGCGGGTCCCACGTGAGAGTAACGTCTCCGGAAGTGACGTCAGGGGCTTCCAGAGTGTGAACGATTTCACTGGCGGGGGGTTCTGCAAATACGTTAGAAGAAACACACGTACTTGTCATTTAATGTAAGACAAGCGATTAGAACGCACTGGCGGATCCAGGGATTGTGTGTGTG
Source organism: Arenicola marina (assembly GCA_964019135.1). Taxonomy (NCBI): domain Eukaryota; kingdom Metazoa; phylum Annelida; class Polychaeta; family Arenicolidae; genus Arenicola; species Arenicola marina. The sequence goes on from OZ025249.1 coordinate 10,797,311, forward strand.
GGGAGGGGGGGGGGGCACCCATAATGAGCAAGGATGTCCCTTTTCCGCGTAAATGTACGCCATCTTAAGGGGTCGTGCTCGTCGTACCGCCGTCATGTGCATACACCCTTCAGTGACACTGACAGCAGCTGGATCCACCCAAAAAGACCTGTATAAACAATGTCTAATCCACCATCGTCATTCCTTACAGGGTCAAATTGGTGCCCGATTGAATCATCAGTTGGTGTAAATTCGGTGCTTATTTAAACTTCTTCGTCCGACTCGCCAGAAGTTTGTTCTTGCCCCGCCATTTTTTTAACATCCGGAAATACCATCGGCGTAAAAATTCTTAAGATAACTAAACCTCTTCCATATTATAGCTTTCGGTGGTAGTAGTCGTCTAAACCTACTGGTCGCTTCATCGCCGGTGACGTCACCATTAGTGCGCTGAGACGGTTGCCCAGGGCAACTTGCGGTGTCGCGCAAACTTAGTGGAACTTTACTAATGTATGATATGTGTGTAATGTGTGTAATGTTTAGTTAATTCCCTATGGTTTTACTGGAAATGTAAATTATATGTTGTGTGTGTCCACATGTGCACAATCGAGCTAGGTTCATTCGCCGTCGCCCAGAGCAAATTGCAAAATCAAATCAGTCTAACAAAGCAATCACTTACAAGAAAGAAACCATAAAAATAACGAGCGCTTCGAATTTAATAAGGCAACATACTCTATGCTAAGTGTACCATTTTAATGTGCCGATAACTGAGAGATAATCCATGCGCCCACCTCACACCGTGTGTCATTTGGCATAAGCATAGGCCTGCTGGGCGAGTGCTTGAGTGTAGTGGGGAAGTAGCTAACAAGAGGGATATATCACAACGTCAAGCAGAATGAGACGGTGGCGGAGAGTAGTGTGACATATGTAAATCGTCGTACGTTCATCAAATCCAGCGCAAGAGTTTAAAAAAAAAAACATACCCACCAATTGACTAAGAGTGTTCTAGGATTTCCCCCATATTATAGCTGCCATCAATGTGTGTCTTAAATTCACATGGACGATCATTATCAATTGGAAAACCACAGAAGTATAAACAACTTTCTTTATAGTACTCAAGTATGAAATACGATCAATGAAGCGAGGGAACACGGACAGAGCGAAATATGACTTCAGTTTTGACACAATTGATTCATCTGCGAAGAAACTCAGCCACCATAAAGCCGTGAAAATGAAAAAAATGTTCATAAACATACATGCAACAAAGCAAGTCATCAGAATAATTTGTTTGTTTCCACAACATTTCGGTGATGTATTACCTATTTCGGTGGCACAGAGTGTGTCGAGCCACCACGATTCACACCCAGCAGGACAACTCCCGTCCGACTTCTCACACACGGTGTCATTGGCACAATTACCACTGCAGCTCCCATTGCAATGACGCCCGTAGAAGCCATCATAACAGTCTGCGAAAGACGAAACGGAACCATATGCAGATATATCAGCAAAATTTGTCATACTCACAAGTGGTGTACGTCATTGGTTTCGATTGATTGTCGTCCTCAAGCCGTTCACCGACCAGAGGACCAGGAATACAATGATCAGGAAGATGACGACCAGCACGGCGACTGTCACTCCGACGATCAGCCCAGCCTCGATGCTGGTGTAGGTAGCACGGGATTACCGATCCAAGTGGGCTAAGGGACACGGGGAGGGGGTTGGGGGGAGCTGTCACTGGTTCAAATACAGCCAAGGTCAAGCGTCCAATTAGTTTAGCATTGGATGACTGATCCAGGTGGTTTAAGGGACATGGAAGGGAGGAGACATGCTGTCACGGGTTAAATACAACCATGACCAGGTGTCCCCTTAGTTTAGCATTGGGTTGCAGATTCAGGTGGGTTAAGGGACATGGAGAGGGGGGGGGGGGGGGCATGTTGGCACGGGCTGAATATAGCTAAGACAAAATGTCCTCTTAGTCTAGCCTGAGATTACCGATCTATGCGGACATGCTGTCACGAATTAAAATATAGCCATGACCAAGTGTCCCCTTACTTTGGCATTGGATTACACATCCGGGTGGGTTAAGGAACATGGGAAAGGGGAGGACACATGGTGGCATGGGTTGAATATCTCTAAGACCAGATTTCCCGTTAGTCTAGTACGAGATTACCGATCTATGTGGGTTAAGGGACCTGGGGAGGGAGGGGGGTCATATTGTCACGGGCTGAATAAGGCTATGACCAGTTGTCCCTATAGTCTAACACGAGATTACCGATCTATGTGGGTTAAGGGACATGGGGGGGGGGGGGGGGTGGCATGCTGTCACGGATTAAAATACAGCCATGACCAAATGATAAAGATACCTCTGCAGAACGAATATTTCAAAACTTGCGACCTGGCGGGGGAGGTGTGGGGGGGGGGAGCGGGGGCGATGGAGAACTCGGCAAAAAATTATGTTCATAGAACGGGTTGCCGCGAAGAAATGCCACTTTTGAGCGGATTTTGGCGGTAAAATTTGAGGGGCTTTACCCCAAACACAGTAATGTATTAGGTACGCCCCCCCCCGTATACACGAGACCCACAGTGTTTTTGCATTTGCGCCGCGGCATGTGTCTTAAGAAGGGTATGACGCTGGCTTGCTCGCTTTTGAATAATTACTGGCTCCTACATCGTAGAGCCAGCTGCATGCTTCTCAGATTTTTGAGGGATTCGATTAATGTTTTCGATTAGTGGTGGGGTCTCTTAGAGACCGGACATAACACAGGTTGTCAGTCGAAGGGATTCACACGGGCAACAAAGTTGACAATTCAGACGTTCTACTAGATCTGTCCAGAGATGGTGTCCACAATAGCTGATCTCGAAGAGTGGTGGACCGAATGGCAGAGGAAGTGCTTAAGGATTGAAACCTATTTGCGTCGTGGTCGTGGCTACGTTTCATAACGTCACTTAGATTTAGAAAAAGCAATAAGGAAGCAAATTGCAAAGAAGAATCAGTCCTTGCAATGAATCATTCAAAAGTTCTTTTGTTAGATGTTCCACGCATTAGAATTAGAATTGGCGTAAACTTGAATCATAAGGTGAACTTGGATGTTAGCATGTTAGTCATGTAATACAGCTGCTGTACACATTTCCTGTAGAGAAGCCAAGCCAGCAAGCTGCCATGTAAGTCTTCAGTGTTGCTTATGGTTTGACCTGCATAAAGGTGGTTCTAAGCTTGAACTCTATCAAACATATCAAATATCTATCCCCAAAAATATCAAAACCTATCAATAGATGCAAGGTAATCTCATGACAAGCTAAGGGGACACTTGGTGATGACTGTATTTAACGCGTGACAGCATGTCCCCCCACCCTTCCCCTGTCCCTAAACCTACATAGATCGGCAATCCCGTGCTAACATAATGGAATATATACAAAATACCAGCAGGATACGCAGGCCCAGAAATGAAGCAACCACCCCCCCCCCACACCCCCTACCCACAGGCCCTCCAGGCCCAATTAATCCTCTCCCCTCCTTCCACGCACATGCCCAACAGTTCCCTGATATAATAAATACGGAGAAATTATAACATGTATTACCTTTTAGCCGCCCACAACAATGGAAAAACGTGGATTCAGAATTACAGAATGCATTAATCAATAGCCGAGTCCATGCCCAACACAGCCCCCTGAAAATAAAGCAAAACTATAGATGGAAACATTACAGCATGTATCCCCACTTCCCCCAACAGCCCCCTGATATATTGATGTATTCCTCGTTATATATTTCTATCCCTTCCACAGGGATGATACACATATATACGAAAATATATCCACACGTATAGACATTTCGATGTGACCCCGCTTTACGGCTGTTATATACTTTTATGTACCATGTTGTCGAATTGTTGATTTGAAATAAAACACAAATACAAACATAATGGAATTTCTGCTCATAGCTATTTTAGGCCCATGACAATGTTCCCCCCACCCCCCACGCCCTACTAATGTCCCTAAAACAGCGTGAATCGGTAATCCCATGATAAGCTAAGGGGACACTTGGTCATGATTGTATTTAACCCGGTGACATGCCCGCGCCTCCTCAGGTCCCTTAACCCACATAGATTGGTAATCCAGTGCTAAGCTAAGGGGACACCTGGTCATAGCTATATTCAGCCCACGACAACATGTCCCCCCTCCCTCCGCATGTCCCTTAACCCACCTGGATTAGTGATCCGATGCTAAAGTAAGGGGAGACTTAGTCATGGCTGTATCTTAATGAGTAACAGCATGTCCCCCCCACCCCCTGCTCCCCATGTCCCTTAACCCACATAGATCGGTAATCTCGTGCTAGACTAAGGGGACATCTGGTCAAAGCTATATTCAGCCCATGACAACATGTCCCCCCCCCACCCTTCCCAGGTCCCTTAACCCACATAGATCGGTAATCTCGTGCTAGACTAAGGTAGCACCTGGTCACGGCTATATTCAGCCCATGACAACATGTCCCCCCTCCTTTTAAAACTAGAAACCTCTAGTTTCTGCAACCGATCGCACGCACGCTTAGCAAACAAGCTCTCGATTTACAACCGAATTTCGCTACGAATTGAACGAGTGTTCAAAAATATTTGGCTACATAAATTATAGGAATACTCCAGGAAGATATTTCTATACTCAAAACGACGGAAATTCTGCATTTATGGTGACTGGGAACCAAATAAACTTTATACCTCAAGACCATTGAACAGGCAAGGCGACATATTTATTCTCGCACCTGCTGCCTGTTACGAGTTAAGCCTAGGTGCTAATCCCCTAACAGCAGGTATAAAGTGCGAAGGACTGCCCACCGGCTCGTGTCCTTTCAGCCGTGACGGGCTTGGCGTAGAGCTCACACAGGGCGACTTGACGCTGTGCGCCCATTGCCGCGACGTTCGCTTCCCAGCCTGCGGGGGAGCCACACCCCCCTCCCAGCCGAACCCCGGCCTCTGTGTGGATGCCTGCCGGAAGACGGACTCCAAGTTGGACACCATACGGTGCTTTCTCTGCCGGGTGTGGTTCCACTAGCTGTGCGTCGGGGTCACGGAGGCAGAGGCCGCGGGCCTGTGGACTTGCCCCACATGTCGGACGGTAACCAGTGTTGTCATGAGCCTCCACGCCATGGTGACAACACTGACGACCACCTGACGGCAGTCAACAAGCGACTGACCAGACTGGAGGACCGAAACAGCGGCTTGCAGAAGAACGTAAAGGACAAGACCGACCGCTGCGACAAGCTGACGAAGGAGGTTTCAGACGTGAGACGGAAAAACGCCAAGCTGACTGCCAACATCCAGAAGACGACATGGACAACACTATGGGCCGGACAGCCAGACAAGACGCTCCTCATCGGGACAAGCCTCATCAGAGACGTTGACGAGAGGAAGCTGAAGGACACGAGCGTCATCAGCGTCTCTGGAGCGACGCTTCCGACCCTGACGGACCGACTGAAGGCAATCTCCAAGACGTTCAAGCGCATTTTCATCGTGGGAGGGGGCAACGACTGCTCCCATCGCGGCGCTTCCCTGGACACCATCGTGGAGCGCTTCAGCAAGCTCATCCGGGCTGCCAAGGACAAAGCTGCCTCCGTGATGGTGTCTGCCATCTGTCGACGACTTGGCACGGACATGAGGGAACGCATCGACATGGTTAACTTCGGCCTGCAAGGACTATGCGACGACATGGGATGCGACTTTACCGACAACTCCCCCCTGTTTAGGCTTAATGGCGGATCCTTCAACGACGGATACATGACGAATGACGCGACACATCTGACGTGCAAGGGCCAGAACAGACTCTGCCAACTGCTCAAGTTGACACCAACAGACGATGCGGACAAGAACAAAGACGTCTGTACCCGACCCCGTAAGACCCCCAAGGACAACGACGGACGTGGACGCAGCCGGACGGATCAGGACGGACCGGCGACGGGACCAGGACGACGACATAACGCGACAGTAGACAGTAGACCTGCGTATCGCATCGCCGACCGCGGAGAACGGGACCGTGACGGAGACGACTGGACCCAGGTTCAGCGACGGCACCGTGACGGAGGCGAGTGGACGCGGGGACAGCGACGGCACTGTGACGGAGGCGAGAGGACGCAGGTAGAGGGACGGCACCGTGACGGAGGCGAGTGGACACATGTAGAGCGACGGCACCGAGCCCGACGAGAGACGACAGACAGATCCCGCGCGACAGAGAAGACGAAAGACCAGCCTAGGTGTTACTACTGCGCGGAGAAAGGACATGTGACCGACAACTGCCGACATGGACACTACGTCACTTGTTACACTTGTGGTCGCTCGGGCCACAAGGCCAAGTTTTGTAAAAAGGTATTCGGCAATGGAGGAAGGGCCGATATGTTAAGTGATGGCTCCACTGACGATTTAATCTTATGTAGCAAGTCTGATTTACATTTTATGAATGAGGGGAGCTGTCAATGTGATTTTACTGGGCAACTAGGCAGTAAAGCCCATATTTTAAGCGATCTAACCGACACATATGTTGTACATTGTAATGATGAGCTTTGTTTTATGGAAGATGACATGTCACGTGATGTTATAACGATACCATGCAAGGTAAAAGAGTCAAAAGATATTTTAAGCCGTGCTGCAGATAGTGTTAGATACCGGCCTGATCAGCCTTTTATGATGAATGAGGATCATACATGTGCCCCTACCGACATAATAGCTACACCCAAGAATAATGAGGTAAGGTACGACCCCACATCTGTCCAGGACTGCCGCAATCATGAAAAGGTAAGCGAACGACAGGAGAATTTAATGGCAGCGATCGAAGCCAACGAAGATGAAGAGTTATTTGGGCTCGCGCCATTTCATCAGAGACATGTAAAAAATCTCAAGATAGCCCACATTAACATAAACAGCGTACGACATAAGTTTGGACCGCTTAGCCAAGCACTGGGAAAAGGCGCGTTAGATGTCTTATTCATTCAAGAGACTAAGTTAGACGATAGCTTCCCGGCAGGCCAATTTACTTTAAATGGGTACAAGGTCCACCGAAATGATAATACAGACAGCTCTGGAGGCATACTGGTGCAGGTAAGAGACGACATACCACACCGGCGGCGCAAGGATATAGAAATTAATGAAGACGAGAAGGGGCGTATCGAATCCCTGGCAATAGAAATGACGCTGAATGCTGAAAAGTGGCTCTTTCTCAGTGTATACAAGCAGCCGAAGGTATAAAACGCATCACTGGTGACAAAGATCGATAGCCTTCTGAATGCAATCGCTGCTGAACAGGTAAACCTTGTACTGTTGGGAGATTTAAATGTAAACATGTTAAACCATAAAAATTGTCTGAATGACGTATTAGAGGGTTATGGTACTAAAAATATCGTTAAGTCACCAACTTGTTTCAAAGGTAAAATACCGACCTTAATTGATGTTGTGATTACAAATGTGTTGAAGCGCTTACGAGATGTATCATGTATAGATACGGGCCTCAGCGATTTTCACCATATGGTTTGCGTAGCAACGAAAATAGAAGTTCCCATTAGGCAGCAGAAACGTGTCTATTATCGAAGCTTTAAACATTTTGACGAGATTAAATACAAAGACGATCTAGCATCGGTACCTTTTCATGTAGGTGAAGTCTTTGAAGATGTTGATGATTCATATTGGTTTTGTAGCACATTGATCAAAGAGGTTGTTGATAGACATGCACCAACCGAGCAACGGGTAGTTAAGGATAACTGTGTGCCCTATATGAATAGCCATCTTCGCAAAGCCATAAATGTAAACAATATGCTGAGACGGAAGTACGAGCAATTGAGTAGCCAAGCGAATTGGGAAAAATACAGAAAGCAAAGGAATTTCATAGGACGTCTTCGGAAAGTAAGCATGCAAAAGTACATAAAGGGAAATGTAGCGAAGCTACGACTAACGGGAAGGAATTCTGGAAATTTGTAAAACCACTGATATCAAGAAAAAACGCAAGCAGCGGAAACGTGTTACTGAAAGAGCGAGACGAAATAATATCAGATCCATCAAAGGTAAGTGACATATTTAATCAATATTTCATAGACGTTGCCAAAGACATAGGCCAACAAGATGACATACCAGATGATCAACCAATAGACGAAACCCTTCTTTATCACAAAGACCATAAATCCGTTATGGCTATAAAGGAAGGTAACCAAGGTATAACGGAAACTTTCAACTTTCGGGCAGTAAGTAGCCACGAAATATACAATGCACTTAAAGGCATTGACGTGTCCAAGGCTAGTGGCTACGACAAGATACCTCCGAAGCTTATCAAGCTGGGAGCTGCCATCCTGTGTGAGCCATTAAGGTATGTGTTAAATATGACCATTACTTGTAATACGTTTCCAAAAGAACTAAAATACGCTGAAGTCACACCAATTTTCAAGAAGAAGGACAACTTAAATAAGGAAAACTACAGGCCAGTAAGTGTTCTCCCCTGTATCTCCAAGATATATGAAAAAATATTGTGTGACCAGCTTATGTCCTATATGGAACCCAGGTTATCACCCAGACTATCTGGGTTTAGAAAGGGACACAGTTGTCAAAGCCTACTGATGCGCTTAGTTGAAGACTCCAAAAATGCATTAGATAATAATCAAGTTATGGGAGCTATAATAATAGATCTCTCAAAAGCATTCGATTGTCTTCCACACAGATTATTGATGACCAAGATGAACGCTTATGGCATAAGTAAACAATCATGTACGCTAGTTGCAAGCTATCTTACGAACCGCGAACAGAGGGTAAAACTAGGACATAATCGGAGCGAGTGGCTTACCCTAAAGAAAGGAGCACCACAGGAATCTGTTTTTGGTCCACATCTGCATAATGTATTTACTATATATTTAATATAATTATGCTGATGATAATACTGTAGCGGCTCAAGGTAAGGAGTCTAACAAGGTTAAAGTAACTCTAGAGAAGGCGTTATCGGAGATAACAACGTGGTTCGTCGACAATTATATGAAAGCGAACCCAAGTAAGTACCAGGCAATCGTGTTTGAAAAGAGAAACGAATTAAGTCAGCACAGATCGTTTTCGATCTCTGGAACAGAACTGGCAGCACAACAGGAAGTAACATTACTAGGTATTCAACTGGACGCTAGGTTAACTTTCGGCAACCAAATATCAAGTTTATGCAAGAAGGTTGGAAAAAGTCTCAATGTTTTAGCTAGAGTTTTTAAATTAATGGATGTTGATAGCAAACTTACGTTATTTCATGCTTTTATTCTTTCACATTTTAATTATTGTCCCGTTGTATGGCATTTTTGTGATATGAAAAATATGCGTAAGATGGAAAAGATACAGGAGCGGGCATTGAGGTATGTGTTTAATGACTTTAGATCAGAATACGCAGAGTTGAGGAAGAGAGCGTGTAGACCATTGCTATATGTTGAACGATTGCGCTGCATATCATTAGAAGTTTACAAGACTATCAACAAGATTGGGCCTAGTTATCTTCATGACATGTATAACGTGAAGGAAAACAATTACATTTTAAAAAATGGGCCAAATATATGTATGCCACGCGTTAAGACAACAGCTTATGGCCATAATTCATTGAAGTATCAAGGTAGCAAGCTATGGAACATGCTCAACAAGGAAACGAAGTTAGCCAAATCTGCCAAGGAATTTAAAACAACGCTGTCAACCTCGAATGTGTTCTTGTGTCACTGTAATTCGTGCACATTATGTAACATAGCTAATGGGTAAGGTTTTATGAGATGCAAAGGTTGCTATATTTTCATTGTCATATGTATATATATCTCATCCGCTCATGTCATTTTATCATTGTCGGTCAATAGCACGTGTGCTAATGTTTATTGTTGACTTTTACATACCGACGTTAAATAAAACTTTATCTTATCTTATCTTATCTTATCTTTCCCATGTCCCTTAAGCCACCTGGATATGTAATCCAATGCTAAACAAAGGGGAGACTTGGTCATGGCTGTATTTTAACCCGTGACAGCATGCCTCCCCCCCCCCCTTCCCCATGTCCCTAACCCACATAGATCGGTCATCTCGTGATAGACTAAGGGGCCACCTGGTCATGGCTATATTCAGCCCATGACAACATTTCCCCCCACCCTCCCCATATCCCTTAACCCACCTGGATCAGTGATCCAATGCTAAACTAAGGTGACACTTAGTTATGGCTGTATTTTAATGAGTGATAGCATGTCCCCTCTCCCCCTCCCCATGTCCTTTAACCCACATAGGTCGGTAATCTCGTGCGAGACTAAGGGGACATCTGGCCATAGCTATATTCAGCCCATGACGACATGTCCCCTATCCCCCCCCCCTTCCCAGGTCCCTTAACCCACATAGATCGGTAATCTGGTGTTAGACTAAGTGGCCACCTGGTCGTAGCTATATTCAGCTTATGACAAAATGTCCCCCCTCCCTTCTCATGTTCCTTAACCCATCTGGATATGTAATCCAATGCTAAACTAAGGGGAGACTTGGTCATGGCTGTATTTTAATGAGTGACAGCATGTCCCACCTCCAGCTCCCCATCTCCCATAACCCACACAGATCTGTAATCTCGTTCTAGACTAAGGGGACACGTGGTCATGGCTGTATTTGAAACCCGTGACAGCATGTCCACCCCCCCCCCCCGCTCGCCATGTCCCTTAACACTTATAAATCGCTAATCTCGTGCTAGACTAAGGGGCCACCTGGTCATAGCTATATTCAGCCCATGACAACATGTCCCCCCACCCTCCCCATGTCCCTTAAGCCACCTGGATCTGTAATCCAACGCTAAACTAAGGGGACACTTGGTCATGGCTGTATTGTAACCCGTAGCAGCATGTCCTACTCCCTCCCCCCTCCCTCCCCTGGTCCCTTAACCCACATAAATCGGTAATCTCGTGTTAGACCAAGGGGACATCTGCTCATAGCTATATTCATCCCATGACAACATGCCCCCTCCCATCTCCATGTCCCTTAACCCACCTGGGTCAGTGACCCAATGCTAAACTAAGGGAACACTTGGTCATGGCTGTATTTTAACCCGGGACAGCATACCCCCCCCCCTCCCCATGTCCCTTAACCCACATAGATCGGTAATCTTGTGCTAGAATAAGGGGTCATCTGGTCATGGCTATATTCAGCCCATGACAATGTGTCCCCCCATAACTAGTACCTTGCTCCGAGGGTATACCCGAACTGCAGGGGGGACATGCTGTCATGGGGGGACGGCTGGTCATGTTACACGACGTTACGACTGGAAGTATTGATAGCCATAGGATGAAGTTACACTGTATATTTTTTTTCGTTTTTGGCATGTATATTAGTCATTTAGTCATTTGTACAAATCAGTAAATCACTGTGACTGTCACTCCGACGATGGCCCGAGGTGCTGCGAGACTTCTTCATCAACAGGGTCCTCAAGACGTACATTTCACTGCCGCCATTGGTACTTATATTAAAAAACTTCATGCTTCTTAATTAAAATGATATAAAGTGGAAGTAAATTTCATTAAACCTAGGCCAGACACAAGTTGAGACCCTTGCTTTGAGGCGTAAATGAATACTTGTTTACTGCGGCCAGTTGAAGCAATAATTACTTATTACTATATAGATTTATTACATGAATTGCATTTCTCTCCCCTGGATCCTCCGAGGCGACAGTGTATACATACATATATATTGCTTAGAGGGAGATCGGAAGGCAATACTGGGTTGAGGAGTTGACAATGCCTATCGCAATACTTAAATATACTTACAAGCAGTTAAGTCCACGTTTTCTTTGGCAGAAGTTACCACCAAATCCTCATTATTATGGGCAGTAACCTCAATGGTGTAGGACTTGGTGGCATTTTCACTGAGCAGGAAGTAACTCGTGGTGTTGTCCAGTCGCTTGTCGGTGTGATCGCCCCCATCGGATGTGTATGAGAAGGTATAGCTACTGATATAATCACATCCACTGGTAGCCGGGAGCTGTAAACAAGGTTAACAATACTTTAGAAAGATACCCTTTATACAGATCAGTGGCACAATCATGACACAACTTATACAGTGGGCATTGGAATTGCCCCTACAATCTTCCCCTAAGCACACAGCTTGAGATTGTTATTGCGCACCTTAGGGCTTTCAATGTTCAAATTTCTGATAGCCCAGTTTGTTTTCCTAATTACAGAGAACCACGAAATATGAAAAATATGGGCATGCCTGACAAATCAGCCTTTAGCAAAACCTAGCAAACGTACATTTAAATAAATATTTAGGTCATATACCCTACAGATAAGTAAATGTGTCATCTGTCATAGTTGCGGCATCCAACGATGGGTGCATTTATCGCAAGACCAATAAAATGAATTACAATCACTCATGCAATCGCTGATGCAATTTAAACATTATATTTATTGTTAACAGTCACAGTCAGTCCCCACCATTAGGTCCCATGTTGTGTTGGCGGCCTCGTAGATACCAGCGCCGTAAGTCAAGTTTAGTATCTCCACCAAGAGGGTTGGCGCTTGCAATGGCACTGTCAGCAACACACAACACACATTAGACAATGTACATCGCATTGAAGACATTCCGTCATACTGATCATAGTAATCCGTTCATTATAGGCTGCCACTTTCTACTGAGGTCTTCCATCTCTGTACTGGTCTTTACATGCCTCTGCATAGTGACTTTTCCTACATGGTAATTATATCTAATATTATTGATCGCGCAATTTAAATTTGAGAGAGGATCTTTCCATTTACATCTGTATATGTAACTCTTAAATATCATAATAACATGGTTAATCAGGACTACAAAATCGTTATCTGACATTATCCAAGCATCACTGCTTCGATATTAACGAAATCCCCCCAAGTGTGTTATTTGTCTCAACCATATTATAAGATTCTTCCAAAGTCGATTCACAGACTATTTCTCCCACCTTACTTTTAAAATGTAAGCATTTAAGAACTTCCCCCATTTTATCTCATGTTGCTTGTATACACTCACTAGACCATATGACGTGAAATAACTTTCATTCACCACGCGCTTATTGGGTTTAAAAAAGTGGGTAATTTCATTCTTACCGTGTCATCTGGTCAGGCAGCACTCTAACAAAATGCAAAATTTCAAAGGCACCAAGATATGGATCTGGATTGACGAGTATCGTATTTAATATTGTCTCATTTTTTATTCTGGCTTGTCACAAATTGCGAGACTGATTATGCAATGTTGCGAGAATGCGCCGCGGGGCAAGATTACGAGGGCGAGATCGTGACAAAGCGAGGGCAAGATGAAACTCCGCACCTTCTCGCGACGGACGCTGATTCACCACTGAGTGAGAGGCAAGTATTTACTGGCGACACAATAATAGTTGGATTATGAAGCAGTGACTCAAAGCAGTAACACCAATCGTTTCGATGGTAGTGAACATTCGAACAACCTATTACCTACCTATACAGCTCGTCTTTACGTCAATTGTTCCGTTGTCGGTGGCCCTTTCGACCGTACCCTGGTCCTCGCGGTACACCTGAAGACGGTAGGAAACCTGAGAATTGTAGTCCAGTCCCGTTACTGTATAGGACTCTGTGTCCACTGTCCCCGTGTAGTTGATCTTGGCGATGTCCGTCCATGGGTCGCCAGCAATGGTCTCCAGACGCCGATCCTGGTGACTCTGTTGTCCAATGATGTAGCCGTAATGGGATTCCAGTCCGTTTGGGATGTTCTCCAGCGGGTCCCACGTGAGGGTAACGTCTCCGGAAGTGACATCAGGTGCTGTTAGAGAATGGACGATGTCACTTGCTGGGGGAGCTGGAAATACGAAAAGGCAAGAATGGTTGTTTGTTATTTATTGTAAGGCTAACTGAAACGTTACAGTTAATGACAGTTCAGTACGAAAGGAGCTGTCCCTTCAGACCGAATACCATACAATAACCTAGAAGACGCTAGGACATATAAAAGCCGAACTACAACAGACACTTTATTATGTGTTGGAATATTTTAACACCATTTGCATTTACTGTAATTCGGCTTATAATCCACTAAGATTTTTAATTTAAATTTTGATATAGGTCTCGTGTAGCCTGTGTATTAATTATATAGCGTATTTAAGTGCGTATCTCCTTGCCATAGAAGCACAAGGTAGAGCAATGATAGATTTTTGGTGTGATCCTTTATCTATAGCTTTTGAATAAATGATTTTCAGGTACTAAGTTAGACGTCTTTTGATATCAAAACCCATCCCGTTGCCCAAATATTAAGTATGCTAAGAAATTATTTCGTAATTACAATTTTGTGACGTTATATGACATCATTGAAGATCAATTTGGAAAAACATAGTATAAAAAAGTTCTTTATAACACCCTAGATATTATGGGCGATTAATGAAGTAAAAGTAGCATAATCCGCATTCCTTTTTAGCACACGAACAAAGGGCCTTATAAAACTCATCGCGCGACAATCATCGGATGCTAGTGACGCATTATGTATAAATGTATGGACCCCTTAGAAGGCGGTTTGACCGAAACGGTGAAATGAAAAAATATCCACATAATTACATACATACATTCATGCCTACATACAAACTCAATCAAATATGATTGTCGTCACAGCACATTCATAAGTATAATTTGTTTGCACGAGATTGAGGTGATGTATTACCTATTTCGGTGGCACACAATGGGTCGAGCCACCACGATTCACATCCCCCTGTACAACTCCCGTCCGTTTTCTCACACAAGGTACCATTGGCACAATTACCACTGCAACTCCCATTGCAGTGACGACCGTAGAAACCATCATGACAATCTGCGATAAAATATAACGGAAGTATATGGGATCACATTACGGCTACATCATTGCTCAACAGCGCGACCAGGATCAGCGTCTGGAGACCATGGCTGATGAGGAAAGGAAGGACATCGCTTGGATCCACTACACTGGGAGACTGGAAAATGTTTCCCATCCAGTAAAAGAACTAGACTACAGTTCCATGTATTCCTTTCGACTGTGGGCGCACCACCAGGACCAGGACCAGGGTGTGACCGAAAGGGGAGCCAACAACGGGCGAGTCGACGGTAAATGATAACGGTCAAAATTGCTTGCGTAATCTTATGTAAAGTGTCACGTGTAAGAGATGTATCGCTCCCAAATGTGCAAAGAAACCCTTAGATGCAACGCAGCAAATGAACGCAATGAACTCTAAGCAATAGTTTATATAAAAGACCAGTTTATGGGAATGGAAATAAAAACATGGCTAATGATTCTTGATAAAAATGTGTCATACTTACACATATTTAACTCCACGGTCGTTTCGCTTGTGATCGCCAAGTTCTCATTGTTTATAGCTGTAACCTTGACAACATATGATTGTGTCATATTTTCACTCAGCACAAAGTAGGATGTCGTGTTGTCCAGTTGCTGGTCTATGAAAGCACCACCATCAGGTTGATATGAGAAGATGTATTCACGAATAAAATCGCATCCACTGACACCTGGGACCTGTATAAAGCAAAGAAAATATACTTGTTCAGATAGCATAGAGTCAACAGTGGCATGGGGGTTGTGGCACTTATCGTATCGTATTCAATATTTGTATCAAGTACAGTGTGAGTAGTATTACAAATTTAAAGGCATGATGTATTAGTATCAGCTTTTACTTCTACTGTTGTAAGCAAGATATCGGTATTAAATCAGCGCCTGGACTTCTCCCGGTGACCTTGTTATGTAGATAACCTCCAATCCAAACACAATCGTAAGCCAATCGAGTTTGTTACACGATTGAAATCATCATAATAAACAGGGTTCTTACGATTAGGTCCCAGGTTACGTTCGCAGCCTCGTAGGTAGCGTTGCCGTAAACCGAACTGAGGATGTCCACGGAGAGTATTGGGGCTTGACTTGGTACTGTGAGAACAGGTAACGAGATATCAGTGGTACAACGCTAACATACGTAAACAAAGATCTTCGGTGTCTTTGTTTGTAGGGAAGTATAATTGTAAACCTGACGTACCTATGCAACTCGTCTTGACCTCGACTGTCCCGCTGTCGGCAGCCCTCTCAATCGTACCCTGGTCCTCGCGGTACACATCAAGGCGGAAGGAGAAAAAGGAATTGTGGGCCAGTCCCGTTACTGTATAGGACTCTGTGTCCACTGTCGCATTGTAGTGGATCTTTGCGATGTCCGTCCATGTGTCGTCAGCCATGGTCTCCAGACGCAGATCCTGAAGACTCTGCTGTCCAATTATGTAGCCGTAATGGGATTCAAGTTCGGTTGGGATGTTCTCCATCGGGTCCCACGTGAGGGTAACGTTTCCGGAAGTGACGTCATGGGCTTCTAGCGTGTGGACGATATTACTGTCGGGAGGTGCTGGAAATATGACGACAATTTAACCAAGTATGAAATGTATTTCAGGCAATAATGATTGTTTACATTAGCATCACGTGAATGCCGGATTCATTGGTATCATTTTATAATGTTTATCTTGTACTTGCAACTTTTGCTTCATTAATGTCATAAAGATGAACAACACTAGGTAAAGCTGATCTTTGAAGCATGCTATTTTGAATAATTTGATTATTTAACGCGACGTAAAAGTGATGTGCGGAATGTCTTACGGCAATGCATTTTACCTATTTCTGTGTCACATAGAGAGCCTTTCCACCACAGCTCACATCCGCTAGGACAAGTTCCGTCTGTCTTGTTACACACGTCACCATTAGCACAATGGCCACTGCAGATCTCATCACAATTCAACCCAAACGTGCCATTGTTGCAATCTGCGAGAGGTTTCGTATTATTAGAAGCAATTATTGGAATAGGTAATTCGTAATTGTGTGCTGTTCTATAGGCCCGTGCGATGATCAACACAGCGACGCAAGACAACTATAACGCTTGTATACTTTGGTTGTATAGACCAAGAGGCCTACACGTTTGTGAAAACATCACTTCCATAAGTATTTTGCGCAAGAAGACAGCAATACATATGCAGATATATGGGAAAACATAGTAATGCACGAAAGGTACGCAAGGTACAAAACTCCGGACCCCGCAAAAGACAAACCTGTACCGAGTATAGACCACGTGTAACTTTGTAGCTTGTCTCAATGAAGTTGTAACTTTTGTGTTGCGTGAACTATCAGATCAGGTAACTATGCTCGCATAGCGGTTGGTCGGTGCCATGGGCGGCAGGGTAGGTGGACTGAGTGGTGCCGAGAGGTGGGACAACGGACTTTATCGGCTGGGCTCGGAGGGGGTAGGCAGGCTGGATTCGAGCACATGACATCACTTCTGCGGGCGCCTCGGCGAATATTCGGGGTCAGATCGCCCAGCTGTCCAACCCGGTGTCTGCGTATATGGATTGCTTATATTCTTTTACAATCTATATTCTTCTGAATAACGGTGTGTCTAAAATTACACCATATATGACCACATTTTGCGGTTGCGGTTGCCTACGATGCAGCGATGCAGCGATGCAACTCCATGGCATCTTACGACTGCGCGTATATGACGCAAATATGTATTTACACACATATATATATGTAATACCTGCCGAACAGAAAGTAGTCTGATTCTTTCCCGGCGCACAGTTTGCAATGCAGCCATACACACTGTTACATTCTGTAGCACAGTTGCTGCAATCTGCAATAGCAAGAAGAGCATCAAAGTATCTTGATGTTTGAACACATACATAATGGCCAAAGTCCTATTTAAGTAACTTTGATGTTGTTTTAACCAAAGGGCTCGACACTATCCTTCTGTCATGATAGGAACAGTTGATTATGTTACTACTAATAACCCCGACACCCATGTTTGACAATTTCATGCCTCGCCGAACACAATTATCTAACGTAATTGGTTCAAATTGGTGCTCGTTCATTATACAGCGGGTGTCTTCTTTATAGGTTCATTAATCCGGGGATTAAGCTCAATGTCAATAGGAACGACGAAACAGGCCCACTTATTAGGTTTTAGCAAATTGTGTCCATTGGGACGTGCAGAATAAAGACATGCGCAATGTTTTTACCTCATGTAGACTGTGCATGAGAAAAAAAGTGAGGTCGAAACATTTTTATATGCCGCTTATAATAGTAACAATTGAATAGTCATATATTTAGTTACGAAGAATACGAAGAGTAGTTAAACTTCTTATCACAAACTCTAAAGCATACTCCAGCCAAACATAAGAACAAGTGGCATTATCAATGGTTGAATGGTTAGGCACTTCCAACTCTTAATAACGATTCAGGTGCTTTTATACACAAGACATCTTTCCAAAAAGAGATATTGGCAGCAGGTTCATGCTTCATGAGGAAATTAATTTCATCCTGCATGATATTCGTAATACTTGAACGTTGTTTTTCGCCCGCTGCAGTCTTCATATCTACTGAGTATCGTTTTGACCGATCGATACAAATAATATTAATAATAATTATTATAATGATTATTAGTACGATTGCCAATGAACAAAAGGCTCAGAAGATGTATTGCTCAACTGGTTCCATCTCACCTTATAAATTGTCTGCTGATACCGAGCAACTATTGGAAAGCAAATGACCATTCAACCTATTTGATAAAGCATCAATCGGTGGAACATGGCAAAACAATTTCGGAAATTACCTTAGGGTGAGGTGAAGTGGGATAAAGACTTAACTGTGGGATCTATGCCCATGCGTTAGAAATAAATTAAGTTATTACCTTCATATCGATGTCCTCGCACTGTCACCTCAGATACTAGGAAGGAACCCGGTTTATCGCTGCCTCCATTCGAGTCATACTTGTAGACGAGGACATATCTGCCGACCAGAGGCTGTCCGCACTCGACATCGGCGTCTTTCCCCTGTGGTACTGTATCAGCGAAATCCCCACAAGTCACGAAGTCCCCGTAACGCACGATGTCGTCCTCTGTGTTGATGACGGTGTCGTTGTCAGGGATGGACGAGTTGCTCACGTACACACGGATGTGATTCATGTAGAAATAGCCACCTGAAGGAAAACAGCTCCACGGTCCCAAACAAGTCCCAAATATAATATACACTTCTTATTTTTACATTATGCCTGCGAACTTTAGCAAAGACATGACGTAGGTACCAATCCAGGCGAAGCATTGTATCTGCATGTTAGATAGTTCGTACCTAAACGGTCCATTCCAAGGTGATGGGAGTCAGTAAACACAATGCGTTATCGTACACGGGTATTCCAAGGGAAAGGGATGTTCCGAGACGGAAGTGTGGTTCCAGTGTATATATATAAGCGGGCCAACGGCACAAGCTTTTTGGGGATTGATGGGATCCGGGCGTATCGGCGAACTCTTCCCTCGGTCCCTCGGTTCGCAGGGTCAATTGTACATAAATCGTGCCCGCGTGCGGTTTCGCTGTAAGTTCCCCATGCGCGACGAATGCCATGACCTTTATTGGCGGGGTAATGGTTGGTACTTCCTTTAACAAGCTGCCATCTGCGATGTATGATATCAAATCGGCACAGGGAGCTATTGAGTTGATCACAGTTTGACCGCTCTTTAAGCGCTTTCGTTAAACTCCTAGTAATGTATATTCCATTCCCTACTCTATCTTAGCTATTTCCGAGGATTAGTCAACAACATGGTCAAATGTTTTCCCCATTATAACATGTAGTATACAATTTGTCAGCGCGCTACCCTGATGTGCCAACTGGTTAGCTCACGTAATGAACCATGACAGAACTGTATATATTAAAGTTTGGTTCCATGGTTTTTTTTCGTTTGATGTTCGTGGAGATTCATGCTAATTATAGCATGTGTTTTATGCATAGAACATGGGTAACGATATAGATGATGACATTTTAAAACATATTGGGGGCATAAACTTAAATTAAATGAGACGTTACGACAAAACAATTGTGAACATTTTGTCAATGTTTGTACGGAAGAAGTCATTATTGAACAATCACCTTATTGTGATGTGGATGCGTTTATTGATGTCATTGAACGTAACCGACATCAGTTCTCTATACGCAGCTTAAGTATTTCCTCAGTTAATTCCATGATCGACCCGCTGAAAGTGTTTCTTGATGTCTTATATGCTGGTCATGTGGTATCAAGTGTAATATATTTACAGGAAACCTGGTTATACGATGATGCTGATTCTGGCCTGTATGAACTCGAAGACTATGTATTAATATCACAGTGGAAATACTATAGTGCGCGTGGAGGCCTGTTGATATATCTCCACAAATCATCTGTATTTACCTGCATAGAAAACCCTGTAAAATAGGACATTTGGGAAGCGCTATTTATTCAAGTATCCGGACGGCCCACTAACAGGGAAATGTTGATAGGTAACCTGTATCGACCTCCATGTGACATAAATGAAAATCATGCGACGTTTTCTCAAGAATTAAATGTGGTTATACTTACATTTGAGAGAAGTAAACCACAAAAACCGAAGCCGATATTTTACACATAGAAAATGCATTCTAGCAGGTGAGTTTAATATAGACCGTTTAAAGATTTGTAAAAAATCAGCAATTAGCGATTACGTTGATACCATTGTAGCTTGCGGTTTGCTTCCAAAAATCACCTTGCCGACTAAACCGTCGCGTAATTTCATAGCTTCTTATGTAAGTTAACATCCAGCTCATTAAATACAGCAGCTGTCACTATATTGAAGGCTATCTCAGACCTTCTCCCATATTATTATTCTTTGGACATTGATGCGCGACGCTCAAACAAAAGCGCCCAGTTATGTTAATTTAAAAACAAATGATCCACGATCAGCACAGACATTCTACGCACAAATTGACGCATTAGGTAAAATAGACGGAGACCTAGGTGCCGACCCTAATAGTAACTATGAGTTCTTGAGGTTATAATAAGACATGCGAGGGATATATGTTTATCAAGCAAGACAGTAAAATTCAATATAACACTGGTATTATAAGGTCAATAGCATTTAGGGACAAGCTTTATAAAAAGCTTAAGATGACATCGCCGGCCTCCTGTCAATGCGATACTCTGAAAAACAATTTTAGAAGGTATGAAACCCTACTAAAAATAGTCTGTGGTTGGCAAAATGATCGTATTATTATCATGCTTTCGAAAAATGTAAAGGGAACCTCAAGGCAACTTGGAAGCGTTAAGATGCGTTGTTAATAGGTCATACCGAAAGGACAATTCCCTGAGCTTTTAATATAAGTGGGAAGCAAACATCTCACCGTTCGGCTATAGCAAACGGCTTTAATGATTTTTTAGGCCCCATTTGGTACTAAACTTGCCAGTAAAATTAATCAGGACCCAAACCAAAAGTTATACTAGCTATCTAGGCGATCCCTATAAAAACAAACTGGTGTTTAATTTAAGTGACCATAATTTCACTAATCAAATATTTGATGAGATGAAACCTAAGGCTAGTTCAGGGCATGATGACATGTCCAACAAAATGGTGAAACTATTAAAAGTAGATTTAAGTAAGTCAATTACTCACATCATTGAGCAATCAATTTCTACTGGTATTTTTCCTGATAAATGGAAACTTGCAAAAGTAGTTTCAGCTTTTAAAAAGGGGGAAAAATCTAATATGGATAAGTTATCTATAATCAGATGTATGGACACTTTTATCAGGAAACCCTGATAGTGAAATAGTGATCAGTATGGTTTCCGGAAAAAGCATTCAACCCAATTAGCTACACTGGAATTATTTAATACATACATAAACTAGATAAAGGGGAAATTCTGATATACATCTATCTTGATTTATCAAAAGCCTTTGACACCATTAATCACGACATACTATTAGCTAAACTAAAGCACTATGGGATTTCTGAACTGGTGCTCAAGCTGCTATAAAATTATCTTCACAATCGCAAACTGTATGTAAGCATAGATAATGTTCAATCAAATGAAGTTCTGATCTCCTGAGGAATACCGCAGGGATCAATACTTGGCCCTCTTCTATTTATAATATATATAAACGATATATCTAGAGCGAGTTGAATATTTAGTACAATTATTCACGCTGACGATACAACCCTTTTTAACACATTAGGTACATTAGCGCCAATAAGTAATGTACGCCTAAGTAGTGAAGTGTTAAACCACAAACTGTCTCTAGTAAGCAATTGGCTTAAAAGTTACAAACTATCTCTAGACATTAACAAGACCAAATTTATGTTATTTTATATATATACCACAAAAGCGGGTAACGATGCCGGAACTTTATATTGAAAATACCGAGCTGGGAATGCGTTGACGACTTTAATTTTCTCGGAATGACCCTACATAAACACCTGAAATGGTCCAGTCACGGTTATAAAATAGCTTGTAAAATATCTAAGGTAGTTGGAGTCATGTAGCATCTAAAATATACCCTTCCTCAACATATTCTGCCAACCATTTATAACTCGCTCATGTTATTTAATTTGTACTACTGCATATTAGCCTGGGAATACAACAGTGACCGATTGGACAAATTCCAGAAGAAAGCTATTCGCATCATCCCAAAGAGTGATTATATTGCGCACACTGAGCCCTTATTTAAGCGATTGAATCTTCTTAAAATTGTCGACATTCATGAGTTACAGGCATTGAAGTTTTATTATAGGCTGCCGCATGATGATCTCCCTGCATATTTTATTACCTCTTTCCATTTTTCCCGTATATTAGACCAACATGAGCATGACACCAGACGTAAGCACAATATAATTATACCCAGAACCAAGCACAAATTTGCCCAACATTGTATCCGCTATTACTTGACCCATTTTATAAACCGAACTTCAAAAGACATTTTAACGAAGATATTTATTGATAGATACTGTGTTTTAAATTTAATTGTTATGTCTGCAACAAAGACTTATATTACGTTTTATCTAATCCCCCAAGTTATTATTCGTATATCATATGTACTATCGAATTGTAATGGTGCCTATCGGTAATTGCTTACCCAATATGTCTTTCTAGAAGGTTTATTGCCCGCTGTTTTTTGTGTGTTTTTTTCCAACTTTTTCTTGTTTTTTTACTTTATCACCCACCCTTATTCCCATCTTCCTCTTAATCATCCACCATGGCCACCATGCCAGCGACTTTGTCATAATGGTGGTCTCGTCGGCCAGAGATTATAAAGTATGCTGTATTGTATTGCTGTTTTTCTGATTGATGGTTCTCTCTCCTTCTAGCGAGGAGCACTGGCCTAGCAGGACACACTCTCTTTGGCGTCTTCTTTACGGAGATTTCGTTTATGCGTGTTTTTATCGGGCTTGTGTGAGTAATTTTGATGGCGGTACCCCGAGAGATCTTTGGCGAAAAAATTTCCCTCCGCCTTCCCCCACCACCTCCTATATTTCCAGCGTCTGCCCCCAAAACGGTGTCAATTTGCTATTGCAAAACGTGCCAGATTTGGTAATTGGATTGTTTTCACGCAATGTTATGTAGGGACTGTCGACGTAATTCTATTCATGATGGTGTAATGTCAGATCAACCGTTGTTATTCTTGCACGTAATTCCACACTCAAATTTACGCCAAGGTGACCACGAGTTACGGAATATCTCTCAAATAGGTTTTTAACGCCAGCTCTTTATATAATAAACAATTCATTCATTCATTCATATTTCTTTCACGTCGGTGTTACGTACACTCACATAACACTGCGCCAGTATACTATTTTTAACTCAGTCTGGGAACGTTGCAAGTTATGCTCATTTAGTCAATGAGTATAATGTTTAGTCAGGTTGTTGCGTAGACTCTCCCCAGCGGGCACACGACGTCGGTATGTAAGTCGTATCGACGTCGTACTTTCGTCGCGACGTCGTACGATCAAATTACAACCCTCAGGCGACGTCGGAGATACGACGCCAATCTGACTGTCAGAGTACGACGTCAATCTGACTGTCAGAGTACGACGTCAAACTGACTGTCAGAGTACGACGTCACAAAGACGTCGTAATGACGTCAGCCTAAACACAGTCAAAGTTTTTATTCATAGGATTATTATACACGTCCTGCTAAAGAAGGTTATTACTTAATTCAATCCGTCATGCACTAGCTTATGGGAAGCATGCAGATGTTCGTAGTTCCCGTGTCGGCCGTTGCATAGTGACCCCAGTGGGCACCAGACGTCGGGCAGACGTCTCGTATTGGTCGAACTCTGAAAATGTGCGTTTTTAGAGCGAGTTTCCCGGGGAAAATAATAAACCGAGCGGACTCGGTCCAAGAAACAAAAAAATCCCCTTCCGAGCGGATATTTTCGCGTTCAAACGTTCGAGCCGACTTTCGGGGTAAAACACCCCTTACAAACGTATTTTGGCGGTCAAGTAGGGGTGGCTTTACCGCGGACCCCCTCACCCCCCCCCCCCCAACCCCGCCGCAAACACAATAATGTACTAAGTCCCCCCACCCCACCCCTTCGAGACAGCAACGTTAAAAAATAAAACACCGGTGAGATTTGCAGCGTGCCACAGCGCGCGAAGTGAGCAGTGCGCCACCAGGAGGCATATATTGCACTGCCGCCTAGCGGAGATGCGCAGCGGAGATCACACGGCGCATGCGCGAAGTTTTAAAAATATTGCGGAAAGGCGAGAGGAGTTCTACGGCATGTGTGTACGAATAGTTTATATTCACGAATATTTGCTTATGTGTATATGAATGAAAGGTATGTATTTATAAATACTATACTGTATAGCACCTGAAGACACCCAGGTTTGAGCGTGATAAGGACAAAAAGAACCTTTATAAATTGAAATTTATTTACGGTCTTGTCATCTATCTGGTCCATCTCAGCATCTCAGGCATCTCAGGGCCATCTGATGATCTGGTCACAGGCGCCGCAGATCACAGGCACAGTAAATCAGTGGAGGGTAAAGGCCGGGGGGGGGGTGCACACAACGCCCTCCCCCCCCCCCGCCTGTGTCAGTCGATCTGCGGCACCTGTGATCTGGTTTATGCCACTCCTCGCCCCCCCTCCCCCCCCCCCCCTCACCGGCCTGTGTCAGTTGATTTACGTCGCCTGTGCAGCCACTGGCACTGGCACAGCAGGAACCCTCTACACTACAGTACAGGAACCCCAAGCGCCGGGTGAAATGGCAAACGTTTTAGAGAGTGGGGGGTTTGGCCTGCCTCTATTGTCCCCCTATAGTATAGGCTATACTGCCACTACGGCACTAGCCTGGGGCCATTTTCTTGAAACCTGGGTGCGCACTAGCTGTTCGCCCCATCGCCAATGGCGAGAGCCAATTGTATGGGGCGCAAGACTGGCCTATACATGTCGCCACATCGACGAAAACAAAAGAAATGGCCTGGTTCTCGATCAACGATCAAAATGCGACTTAGCGAAACTGATTGCCTGCAGTGATACGGAGGGGAAAAATACAACATATATGTGTCTAATGGGATCTGTGTGTGGCTAAAGAAGGTATTTAGCCACAGTGGCTAATTGAAATGAATTTCTAGAGCACACCCAGTGAAATCATCGTCTGTTGTTATGTGTATGAACCTTCGTACATAGATTGGGACCCATAAGTTGTGTTCCCCTCATTAACATAAGATACTTTATTGGTTCCTTTGTACATGTGTCTACGAGTGCCTCAACCTTAGCCCTGACCCTGTTGCATGCCTGCCCCCAATTATTTGGTGGTGTTGGTGTGGCGAGGTTGAAGGCCACATGCCGTGCTGTTACTCAGGGAAACTTTCAATGGCTCAGGGAAAAATCAGGGAATTGTTTTAGTGTTTCATGTGGGAACCATGTGCCTCTGTATGGTTTTGGTTTTAGGCTATACCATTTATAAAATTATCTTTGGTATTTATTTTGCTTCTTACGTGATGTATTAATAAATGTAGTAGAAACTTTTGTATGATATCTTTCCAACATATTACCATCCATGTCTTATAATGCTTAACAACACTGGCAAATAATAATTTACTAAGATGATAAGTGTATCCCTTGTTACAGATCAAGTGAGGAGAAAATTTCCTGGCAAAGATGTAAAAGAAATTTACAAGTTAATGTGAGAGAAGATCAGCAATGTGGTACAGGCTAGAAAGAAGAAAAACTAAAGGATCTACCTGTTTTATCAATTGAAATGAATATATTTGTATAAAGTATTGTTTATATATGTTATATGCATTGAGTAGTAGTCGTTTTAAAGTTGAGTAGTAGTTATGTAGTAGTTCCGAAGTACTGCATGGTAGTGCGTCTCATTCTGAGGTGGAATTTGTATGTATCAGTTAGGAATAAAAAAGATTACTTTATCAGTTCAATTTTAACTAGATGATAAGTAGATTCCTGCATATGAGTTAGAGTATACATATTATTTGGGTAAATATCTAATACAGCTGTTTTTTTAGTCATGTATATACTTCTAGTATGCCTACCGGTATATACTGTGTGATTTTATTGTGCATAGTTACTAGACAAATTTCCATTATGGCATTTTCAATTCATTCAAACATGTATACATTGTAAATTGAACACAATTGAGTTTCAATATATCAATCATTTAAACAAGCATTATTTTTATTTGGCAAAGTCCTGTCACTATAAAAAAAATTAAATGTAAAATTTAAAATGGAATGTGTGTAAATATGATGCTGCTATATATTAATATCATTTGTTGATTTAATTTTTTATGTCAATATGCATATAAGCAATGAATATTTCTTTACATAATGGTAGCTTTTTTTCTAATATATCTATACGGCTAGAATGTGTATTATATCAATCTTTTGGAATTTGTGTCATTTAAGTGACGAGTAACCATGAGCTAATTATATGTATATAATGTGCATGTCACATGTTCACATGCTGCACTTTTTTATAATAATACATATATGAAAGTGGATTGTGAATCTTTGTATCCTTTATTCTTGTATTTTTCAGACTTGATGGTGATTAGTGCCATGGTATCCATGTAGTAAGGTATTATGGTACACATACCATGGTAACATACCATGGTACATTAGCATACCATGGTATGATACCATGGTAAGATACCATGGTAAATACCATGGTAAGATACCATGGTAAATACCATGGTAAGATACCATGGTAAATACCATGGTATAATACCATGGTAAATTACAATGGTACATTATACCATGGTATATCATGGTGTTTTGGCGATGGAAATTTACCATGGTAATTTACCAGTCATGATCTGTCTGTATGGTCCGAATCGCGGCGGGCGGGGGTGGCGGGGGGGGGGGTGCCGTAGTGATCAACCTGTATGTTCTGGATCGCGGCTAATGTGGGAGGGTGCCGTTTTATATCTGTATAAGCCGTATACCACACGTGGGCCGGAATTTTGTTGTAAGATCCGGATGGCTTGCAAGAAAGAACATGTGGTGTATCTGACATACGGGTTTGACCTTTTGTATGATTCGTCTTGGCGCTGTATGACACGGCACGCTGTAGTCCGACGTCCGGCAGGCAACCGAATTCAGACCAAAATTCTTCGTCGGCTCACAACCTTGATTTGACTGTCGTGCGACTTCAAAATCCGACGTCGGTACACAACCCTTTTCTGACCGCCGTCTGACGTCGGGCACGGGTGCAAATATGACCTAATTCCGACGTCGGCACACAACCTTGATTTCAACGTCGCGCGACGTCGGTATCCGACGTCGTTACACAACCCTCATCTGACCGTCGGGCGACGTCGGATACAGACGTCGCGCACGGGTGCAAATCCAACCAAATTCAGATCAAATACGACGTCGGCACACAACCCTAACTCGACAGTTGTGACAACGTCGGTGTGCCCGCTGGGTCGTAACATTAGGCCAATTTGACGTACATACAATCTGTCTTGGAATGTTACCACCAAAGCGTGTTTAGTCAATCTAATTATTGTCATATGTGATACGCAAACTCGCTTTGCCAGAAAAAAAGTGAGTCCAGGTCACCATGATATTTGGAAGCTAGTCTATGGGTTGTTATATATTAGTCGCTTTTCTTCATAGCATTAACTGCCGTGATATTTGTACAATAATATATATACATTGGCTATATTACTCGTCTGAAATGGTTTGCAACAATTTCTGGCACACTATTATATTCAACTTTTATAATATTGCGTTTGAGCAAAAGAAACATGGCTGCATTAGATGCTCACTAGCCAGGTCGGCGTTCATGAGTCTGGTCGAGTAGACGGTGTGGAGAGCCCCGAGGTCCACGGTCCACCACGCCCGACCGTCTGGACCTGAAGGCTGGGCGACACCCTCCGCCCGCCTGTCCACCACCCCGTCCACCGCCCGCGAGGCGACACGACCATCGTACCCTCCATACTGCCAGGCTGTCTTATTGTAGGCCAAGTTACCTTAAACATTAGAGGAATAAAGCATGTCATTGTGAGGTAGTAACATGGATAACTATCATAGAGCGCAGTGCATGAACATCGCTCCAATATCTGATTAAATTATTTTGATCCATAACTTGTTAATGTTGGGATACAAAAACGCATTTCAATGACAATCGGCTTGGAGTAAGAAACAAATACACTCGTGTATATATGTCCCTGTAAGTTGAAACAACATTGGTGTAGCCCTACCTGTCTGACATCCGTCGCCATACCACCCGGACTCGGAGTTGTTGCTAGGGTAACCTGGTTTGTTCTCTAAGCATGCTCCCTGGCAACCAGTCAATGGGTCACACAGCTCAGGCGAGGCACAATGACACGGAAATGGACAGTCAGCGCCAAAATTACAGTCTGGAAGAAAATAACCCTGATTTTACTTGCTCTGTTTGTGTCTATTTGTACAACATGAAGATGTTCGTATTTAATGTTTTGCGAGATTATTATGCTGATAAGGTACATTTGTTATACTGCGCTGGGACCAATCGACAACCCGCAGAAAGATAAAGCTTTGTGAGATATCACATGATCATTAACAAATGATTACCGACCTAAACATGCCACATATATCTATTTGCAATGGTACTTCGACTGACAAGAGCTTGGAGCTGGCTCCACACTACACAAGTGTGGGTCAACTAGCTTCCCGGTTTGCAAAGTGGGACATCACAGACACAAGATAAAGCTGAGTATGCAACCCTGTGTATACTGCTGGGCTTATTATTATACCGGGCCGTGGGTGAGGAAAGGCCTGCGAGGTATGTTATCATCGCCATATACATAGTGACCTGCGGGGGACAAGGCAGACCGCAAATCATTATCCTGCGGAAGAGGCGGAGGGAAATTATTTGTGTACCCCATGCCCTCAGGAGTCGGCGAGTAATCAGTTACTTGCGGTCATTGTTAGACCCGTATGATACCCCGTCTTCTCGATCGTTCGCACCCCTTTACCAGCCTGTTGTCACTATGCTGTTGGGTAGTGCACCCCCTTCCCTCGTTAAAGTCCCTCCATGAGGTGGTGATGAAGAAGTTGAGAGCCAAATTGTCAGCTGATTTTTCAACAACTCATCCATGAGATGCGACGAACGATCCTTAGACTTTAGTGTTAATAATTATTTGTATAATAAGCTTATTATCCCACAACCATACGACCAATGGCTTCAACAGTTAACATGAGCCGTCCACAAATAATGAGCGGTCACCCAACTGGTGCCAGTGGGAACACGTTCATCTTTCGACTGTCAGCGGAGGAGTGATATCTCATATCGGTTCTTTCGGAATGAGTCGGGGTTAGACCGGAGATATGTCTGTAAGGTCGTCACTCTCTCAAACCGATTCGATTTGTCAGTCCAAAGATGCCGAGTATAAAAGATACATCTTTCAAGACAAATGTTAGCATCTAAAAAGTTCACCCCAAACATCGGCCTCACCTGTCTGTTGGGTCTGTGTTGATACGGCGGCCACGTGTAGTAGAATAGTCACAACCAGCAGGCGCATTGTGCTGTACTGCCGCCAACAGCGAAACGGTGATGACTTCTCTGTCAACCTCAAGAAGCATAAAAGCGGAAATGTCAAGGCTTCTAGGAGCCATATGTGTTTGGTAAATCTTACCCATCATCGGGTCATTGAAGCCTACTTGGCTAACCACAACTCAACGACAATGTACATTTGTCTGCATTTGATGGCAGTCAACCCCACTACTACTCAGATATAGTCAATCGGTTGATGCCTTCGGGCGATAACGTTTTTGGCAAAAAGGAACATCGTTTCAATGTTTAAATGTCGGCACTCTAAGTTGCCAGTCTGTTTTCCGCACATTTCATGTGCTGATATGTCTGAGGGGTTTGGTAGGTAATGTTGAGGATATTGTTGATGTCGCCTATAAAATACATGCATGCAAACCATGGGCGACAAAAAAAAAATAAGGAAATAGGGGTGGGCAATGGAGAGGAAAGAAAGAAATAGCGGTGGGTGATGAAGATGGAAAGTTGGGAATAGGGGTGGGTGGTGTAGAGGAAGATAGGAATAGGGGTTGGTGACAAAGAGGAAGGATGGGAATAGGGGTGGATAATGAAGCGGAAGGATGGAAACAGGGGTGGGTGATGAAGAGGAAGGATGGGAAGAGGGGTGGGTGATGAAGAAGAAAGTAGGAAATATGGGTGGATGATCAAGAGGAAGGATGGGAATATCGGTGGGTGATGAAGAGGAAGATGGGAATAGGGGTGGGTGATGCACAGAAAAGATGGAAATAGGGGTGGGGGATAAAGAGGAAAGATGGAGATAGGGGTAGATGATCAAGAGGAAGGATGGGAATATCGGTGGGTGACGAAGAGGAAGATATGAATACAGGTAGGTGATGAAGAGGAAAGATGGGAATAGGGGTGCGTGATGAAGAGGAAAGATGGACATAGGGGTGGATGATGAAAGGGAAGATGGGACTAGGGGTGGGTGATGAAGAAGAAGGATGGGAATAGGAGAGGGTGATCAAGAGGGATGTTGATAATAGGGTGGGTGATGAAGAGGAATGATTGGAATAGGGTAGATGATGAAGACGAAGGATGGGAATATTGATGTGGGATAAAGAGGAAAGATGGGAACAGGGTGAGTGATGAAGAGGAAGGATGGAAACAGGGGCGGGTGAGGAAGAGGTAGGATGTGAATAGGGGTGGGTGATGAAGAGGAGGGATGAGAATAGCGATTGGTGATCAAGAGGAATGATGGGAATAGGGTGGTTGAAGACGAGGAAGGATGGAAATATGGGCGTGTGATGAAGAGGAAGGATGGAAATAAGGTGCGTGACGAATAGAAAGGACGGAAAAATCGGTTGGTGATGAAGAGGAAAGGTGGGAATAAGGGTGGATTGTGAAGAGGAAAAATGGGAATAGGTGTGGGTGATTAAGAGGAAGGATTCGAATAGGGCTGGGTGATGATTAGGAAGCGTAGGAATAGTGATGAAGAGGATAGATGGGAATAGAGGTGGATAATGAAGAGGAAAGATGCGAATAGGGGTGGTTGAGGAAGAGGAAAGATGAGATTAAGGCGGGCGATGAAGAGGAAAGTTGCGAATAAGACGGGTAATGAAGAGGAAAGATGGATATAGGGGTGGGTGATGAAGAGGGAGGTTGGGAATTGGGGTGGGTATTGAAAAGAAAGAATGGGATTAGGGGTGGGTGATGAAGAGGAAAGATTGGAATAGGGGTGGGTGGTGAAGAGGAAGGATGAGAATGGGGTGAGTGATGAAGAGGAAGGATTAGAATAGGGGTGGTTATGAAGAGGAAGGGTGGAAAAAAGGATGGGCGATGAAGAGGAAAGATAGGAATAGAGGTGGGTGATGAAGAGGAGTGATGAGAATAGGGGTGGGTCATGAAGAGGAAGGATGGGAATAAGGGTGGGTGAAGAAGAGGAAAGATGGGAATAGTGGTGGGTGATGAAGAGGAAAGATAGGGATGGGAGTGCGTGATGAAGAGGAATGATGGGAATAGGGGTGGGTGATTAAGAGAAGGGATAGGAATAAGGGTGGGTGATGAAGAGGAAAGATGGGAATAGGGGTTTGTGATAAAGATGAAAGATGGAACTACGGGTGGGTGATGAAGAGGAAGGATGGGAATGGGGGTGGGCGATGAAGAGGAAGGATGGGAATAGGGTGGGTGATGAAGAGGAAGGCTACAATAGGGTGTGTGATGAAGAGGAAAGATGGGAATAGGGGTGGGTGATGAAGGGGAAGGGTGGGAATGGTGGTGGGTGATGAACAGGATAGGTGGGAATAGATGTGGGTGATGAAGAGGAAAGATGGGAATTGGGGTGGGTGATGAAAAGGAAGAACAGGAGATGCGAATAGGGGTGGGTGAAGACGCGGAAAGGTGGTAATAGGGTGGCAGATGAAGAGGAAAGATGGGAATAGGGGTGGGTGTTGAAGAGGAAAGATGGAAATGTGAGTGGGTGAAAAAGACGAAAGATGGGAACAGAGGTGGGTGATGAAGAGAAGGGATAGGAATAAGGGTGGGTGATGAAGAGGAAAGATGGGAATAGGGGTTTGTGATAAAGATGAAAGATGGAACTACGGGTGGGTGATGAAGAGGAAGGATGGGAATGGGGGTGGGCGATGAAGAGGAAGGATGGGAATAGGGTGGGTGATGAAGAGGAAGGCTACAATAGGGTGTGTGATGAAGAGGAAAGATGGGAATAGGGGTGGGTGATGAAGGGGAAGGGTGGGAATGGTGGTGGGTGATGAACAGGATAGGTGGGAATAGATGTGGGTGATGAAGAGGAAAGATGGGAATTGGGGTGGGTGATGAAAAGGAAGAACAGGAGATGCGAATAGGGGTGGGTGAAGACGCGGAAAGGTGGTAATAGGGTGGCAGATGAAGAGGAAAGATGGGAATAGGGGTGGGTGTTGAAGAGGAAAGATGGGAATGTGAGTGGGTGAAAAAGCCGAAAGATGGGAACAGAGGTGGGTGATGAAGAGGAAAGATGGGAATAAGGGGTGGGTGACGAAGAGGAAAGGCGGGAATAGCGGTGGGTGATGAAGAGGACAGATGGGAATAGGGTGGGTGATGAAGAGGAAGGATGGGGATGGGGGTGGGTGATAAAGATGATAGATGGGAATGAAGGTGGGCGATGAAGAGGAAGAATATGGGTACTGGTGGGTGATGAACAGGAAGGATGGGAATAGGGGTGGTTGATGAAGAGGAATTAAGGATTGGAATAGGGTGGGTGATGAAGGGGAAGGATAAAAATATCGGTGGGTGAAGAAGAGGAAAGATGGGAATAGTGGTGGGTGGTGAAGAGGAAAGATGGGGATGGGAGTGCGTGATGAAGAGGATTGATGAGAATAAGGGTGGGTGATTAAGAGAGGGGATAGGAATAAGGGTGGGTGATGAAGAGGAAAGATGGGAATACAGGTAGGTGATGAAGAGGAAAGATGGGAATAGGGGTGCGTGATGAAGAGGAAAGATGGACATAGGGGTGGATGATGAAAGGGAAGATGGGACTAGGGGTGGGTGATGAAGAAGAAGGATGGGAATAGGAGAGGGTGATCAAGAGGGATGTTGATAATAGGGTGGGTGATGAAGAGGAATGATTGGAATAGGGTAGATGATGAAGACGAAGGATGGGAATATTGATGTGGGATAAAGAGGAAAGATGGGAACAGGGTGAGTGATGAAGAGGAAGGATGGAAACAGGGGCGGGTGAGGAAGAGGTAGGATGTGAATAGGGGTGGGTGATGAAGAGGAGGGATGAGAATAGCGATTGGTGATCAAGAGGAATGATGGGAATAGGGTGGTTGAAGACGAGGAAGGATGGAAATATGGGCGTGTGATGAAGAGGAAGGATGGAAATAAGGTGCGTGACGAATAGAAAGGACGGAAAAATCGGTTGGTGATGAAGAGGAAAGGTGGGAATAAGGGTGGATTGTGAAGAGGAAAAATGGGAATAGGTGTGGGTGATTAAAAGGAAGGATTCGAATAGGGCTGGGTGATGATTAGGAAGCGTAGGAATAGTGATGAAGAGGATAGATGGGAATAGAGGTGGATAATGAAGAGGAAAGATGCGAATAGGGGTGGTTGAGGAAGAGGAAAGATGAGATTAAGGCGGGCGATGAAGAGGAAAGTTGCGAATAAGACGGGTAATGAAGAGGAAAGATGGATATAGGGGTGGGTGATGAAGAGGGAGGTTGGGAATTGGGGTGGGTATTGAAAAGAAAGAATGGGATTAGGGGTGGGTGATGAAGAGGAAAGATTGGAATAGGGGTGGGTGGTGAAGAGGAAGGATGAGAATGGGGTGAGTGATGAAGAGGAAGGATTAGAATAGGGGTGGTTATGAAGAGGAAGGGTGGAAAAAAGGATGGGCGATGAAGAGGAAAGATAGGAATAGAGGTGGGTGATGAAGAGGAGTGATGAGAATAGGGGTGGGTCATGAAGAGGAAGGATGGGAATAAGGGTGGGTGAAGAAGAGGAAAGATGGGAATAGTGGTGGGTGATGAAGAGGAAAGATAGGGATGGGAGTGCGTGATGAAGAGGAATGATGGGAATAGGGGTGGGTGATTAAGAGAAGGGATAGGAATAAGGGTGGGTGATGAAGAGGAAAGATGGGAATAGGGGTTTGTGATAAAGATGAAAGATGGAACTACGGGTGGGTGATGAAGAGGAAGGATGGGAATGGGGGTGGGCGATGAAGAGGAAGGATGGGAATAGGGTGGGTGATGAAGAGGAAGGCTACAATAGGGTGTGTGATGAAGAGGAAAGATGGGAATAGGGGTGGGTGATGAAGGGGAAGGGTGGGAATGGTGGTGGGTGATGAACAGGATAGGTGGGAATAGATGTGGGTGATGAAGAGGAAAGATGGGAATTGGGGTGGGTGATGAAAAGGAAGAACAGGAGATGCGAATAGGGGTGGGTGAAGACGCGGAAAGGTGGTAATAGGGTGGCAGATGAAGAGGAAAGATGGGAATAGGGGTGGGTGTTGAAGAGGAAAGATGGGAATGTGAGTGGGTGAAAAAGACGAAAGATGGGAACAGAGGTGGGTGATGAAGAGGAAAGATGGGAATAAGGGGTGGGTGACGAAGAGGAAAGGCGGGAATAGCGGTGGGTGATGAAGAGGACAGATGGGAATAGGGTGGGTGATGAAGAGGAAGGATGGGGATGGGGGTGGGTGATAAAGATGATAGATGGGAATGAAGGTGGGCGATGAAGAGGAAGAATATGGGTACTGGTGGGTGATGAAGAGGAAGGATGGGAATAGGGGTGGTTGATGAAGAGGAATTAAGGATTGGAATAGGGTGGGTGATGAAGGGGAAGGATAAAAATATCGGTGGGTGAAGAAGAGGAAAGATGGGAATAGTGGTGGGTGGTGAAGAGGAAAGATGGGGATGGGAGTGCGTGATGAAGAGGATTGATGAGAATAAGGGTGGGTGATTAAGAGAGGGGATAGGAATAAGGGTGGGTGATGAAGAGGAAAGATGGGAATAAGGGTTTGTGATAAAGATGAAAGATGGAACTACGGGCGGGTGATGAAGAGGAAGGATGGGATGGGGGTGGGCGATGAAGAGGAAGGATGGAAAATGGGCGGGTGGTGAGGTGGAAGGATGGGAATAGGGTGGGTGATTAAGAGGAAGGCTGGAATAGGGTGGGTGACGAAGAGGAAAGATGGGAATAGGGGTGGTTGATGAAGGGGAAGGGTGGGAATGGTGGTGGGTGATGAACAGGATAGATGGGAATAGATGTGGGTGATGAAGAGGAAAGATGGGAATTGGGGTGGGTGATGAAGAGGAAGAACAGGTATAGGAGTGGGTGAGGAAGATGAAAGGGGTTTGCGATGAAGAGGAAGGATCTGCATAGAGGTGGGTGATGAAGAGAAATTATGGGAATAGGGGTGGGTGATGAAGGGGAATTATGGGAATAGGGGTAGGTGATGAATAGGAAGGATGGGAATAGGGTGGGTGATGAAGAGGAAAGATGGATTAGGGTGCGTTATGAAAGAGGAAGGCTGGAATAGCGGTGGGTGATGAAGGGGAAAGGTAGAAAAAGTGGTGGGTGATGAAGAGGATAGATGGGAGTAGATGCGGGTGATGAAGAGGAAAGATGCGAATAGGGGTGGGTGAAGACGAGGAAAGGTGGGAATAGGGTGGCAGATGAAGAGGAAAGGCGGGAATAGCGGTGGGTGATGAAGAGGAAATATGGGAATAGGGTTGGGTGATGAAGAGGAAGGATGGGAATAGGGGTGTTTGGTGAAGAGGAAGGATGGGAATAGGGGTAGGTGATGAAAAGCAAGGATTGGAATATGGATGGGTGATGAAGCGGAAGAATTGGGGTACTGGTGGGTGATGAAGAGGAAGGATGGGAATAGGGGTGGTTGATGAAGAGGAATTAAGGATGGGAATAGGGTGGGTGATGAAGGGGAAGGATGAAAATATCGGTGGGTGATGAAAAGAAAAGATGGGAATAGGGTAGGTGCTGAAGAGGAAGGATGGACAGAGAGGTGGGTGATGAAGAGGAATGATAGGTATAGGGGTTGTTGATTATGAGGAAGGATGGGAATAGGGGTGGGTGATGAAGCGGAAGGATGGGAATAGGGGTGGGTGATAAAGAGGAAGGATAGGGTTAGGGGTGGTTGATGAAGAGGAAGGATGGGAATAGGGGTGGGCGATGAAGAGGAAGGATGGGAATACTGGTGGATGATGAAGCGGAAAGATGGGAATAGGGGTGGGTGATGAAGAGGAAGGATAGGAATAGGGGTGGTTGGTGAAGAGGAAGGATGGGAATAGGGGTGGTTGGTGAAGAGGAAGGATGGGAATAGGGGTGGGTGATGAAGAGGAAGGATAGGAATAGGGGTGGTTGGTGAAGAGGAAGTTTGGGAATAGAGGTGGGTGATGAAGCGGAAGGATGGGTATTGGGGTGGGTGATGAAGCGGAAGGATGGTTAATTGGGGTGGGCGATGAAGCGGAAGGATGGGTATTGGGGTGGGCGATGCAGAGGAATAATGGGAATAGGGGTGGGTGATGAAGAGGAAGCATGGGAGTAGGGAGAGCGATGAAGAGGAAGGATGAGAATAGGGGTGGGTGATGAAGAGAAAGGATGGGAATAGGGGTGGGTGATGAAGAGGAAATGCGAGCATCGGGCTGGGCGTTAAAAAGAAGGGTGGGAATAGCGGGGGACTTTGAAGTGGATAGGAAGGAATATGGGTTTGCGGTCAAGGAAAAAGATGGGAAAACGCGTTGGCCGTGGAAAAGAAAGGTGAAAATAGGGCTTGGTACTACGATCGTTATACAAGGGAGGTGCTCACGACGAACAATTATAGCTGAATATACCCGCCTCCTATAAGAGTGCATTATCCTAAATTCGCCATTTTGGTATCGTACAGTTTGTGACGAATGACAATAAATAGTTCGAGGCAACTGAATGATCCGTTACAACAGTTAGTGTAATATAGTGTAATATAGTGGCTTACCTCGTCAGAAATAGTAGACGATCAACCAGCTATCCCATCACCAAATATAATGTTGATCATTCACTGAGACCAACCTTTGTCCCGTTACACGCGCACCGGCATACGACTTGTAACTCCGTCATATATCCTTTTTATGTTAACATGTGACCATTCGCCTGTGAAAGATAAGCCGCACTCTGAAGAGCGGCTGAGATACAAAGATGAGTTTGTCGCCTGTATCCCTACTGCGACGTCAAGAGATAATGCCCGCCCACTAGCACCTTTATCAGCTTGTTACTGCATTATGTTTTATTAACAACGTATATAACGATGTGGTGTGAGGTGTTTGGCGGTATAGTTATTACCATTGAAAAACGAGCAACGATTCAGCAATGGCGGAACGTGAATGTTTTGTTACACATATCAAAGGTTACTCGCCAGGTCCTTTGTCACTGTGCTTGACCCATAATATCGAGTGTAGGGGAGGGGAGGAGGCAGAGAGTGTTGGGGTATTGAACTGATCCTGTCTTTTTTGCCTTCACGCTATTGCATTCCGCGAGTGAGCATCGAGTGGATACGGAGTCTCCGCCAAAACCTAATATGGGTGACAAGCCTGGGGCGGATCCAGCTTTTCTGGATAGGTGTGTGTGTGTGTGGGGGGGGGGGGGGCTGTTTTGGTTTTCATGTGTTAAATGGTAAATGCAGTGCAATATAACTCTATTATGCAAGGTGTGTGTGGTGAGATGGTGGTGTATTTCTGACAGACACGTAGAGAAAACTTGTTGTTTTGAGAAAAATATTTGTTTAAAATTAGTTGTCACTATCCGAAACAAATTAATAATGGTGGGTTTCCATCTTCGAAGTTAGAGCACACGAAAAGTATTGTTGCAGCAATTAGCGAGGGCTAAACTAGACTGATTACTTCCAGTTGGACGACTTCTACTTGGACGACACTCCATTTTGGTACTTCCAGTTGGACGACTTCCACTTAGACGACATTATATATAAATACGTTAAGTATCGCGAAATAAGCAATTCGTATAGATGCATCATGGTTAGTATGACTATATGAGAGTTTTGCAGATAAAATTAGGTCAGTTTGAAGAATAGTACAAACCTTTTTTTCGGCGTGTCGTCTAAGATTTAGCGTCACTCTGTTGTTGCCGACCTCCATTGCGTTGGCGTGGTGTTATTCTTACAAAGAGGTGTGAATGACACCTGCACCCTTTGATGTTCAAGATGGAATATTGGCGGCCTTCCCGCTTTCACACCTCTTGAATTATACACTTGATAATAATTTTATGATGTAGCTTGTGATTAACATAACGGAATACAATTGAGTTATGTTTACACTTTTTATTGGACAAAGACCACTGATAAACTTATATTTCAGTTGCGAAAATATATGTAGAACAAATAACTGGGTCATATCCAAATATGACACAACTATATATTCTTTACGGTTTGGAACATCAGTGGTATATTCACATGTGACATAATTATACCCTCTTACATACTATGTTCTTAGTAATTGTGCACAATGTGCCGCACATGAAGAAGATAATCCTCGCTGTTGCGGTCACCAGATGTGAATCTGACGTTGAGCCGGTCCAGGCGGTCATCAATCTTTTTATACTTCAGGCGTCTGGATTCTGGGGCGACACTCAGCCGAGCGCGACGAATTGTCAGATTGGTGATTGATTGTTCCTTCTTGAGGACGGTCAGGAGCTCGAAAATATTTGGATGACTTTTTTGGACGGCTGTATTGAGTCTATGGTGCCATCCTTCTTGGTGGTTGTTCGTCCTTGTCTGCTGCTGATGGACATTCCACAGAGAGAGAGGAAATGTGGAGGACAGCCACGTGTCTTTGTAATAGCGGAAGAGTGCGTTCAGTTGGGAATGTTCCTGGACGACTGGATACTCTTGTAGCATCCGGAATGACGTCCTGACACTAACAACGGGCAAAAATGCCAGTGCCAATAGCATCCTAATGACTTTACGGACGTGATTGTCCTCACGATAGGTGGATGCGAGACCAAGCTGCTGGACATGACGCCATACCGCTTGCGTATGATGAAAGTAGCAGCCCTTGTGCAAACGTAGCGTGGAGATCAAGGTACTTTCAAAGTCAGTCATAATAGTCTCTGGGTTGAACACAAGGTCCAACTCTGCCATCTTCGTCTTTACAATTGCAAGCATCTTGTAGTAGGTTTCGCGGCTCTTGTCTGGTAAGAGACAGTACACCAAAGAGACAAATGTCCGTGAAAGATTCCATGAATGGAATACAACTGCGCAAATTGGCGCGGTGCGGCTTTCAAAGTTCCATCCATGAAGACTTGACTACATTGTGATAGTACTTCTAAGTTATCTTCGCTGGCAAAAATGATTATGTCCGCATCGTGGTGAAGGACGAAGGGTTTGTCATCGAGAGTCAAAGCCCATTGTCCTTCCAGCACAATGTCATCTCAACCTTGCGGCAATTGCGGCATTTGCTTCCTACGGGACTTGTGCATCACAGTCTGACAGGCCTTGAAACTTGGCAGCAACACATCGTCTTCTGTTTGCTCAACTATAAATTTGGTATATAGCTTGTTGAACGGTGTAACCAAAGCTTCCGCTGCTAGCTGACAGAGGTCTGACTTTGTGGCTGTGGACGCCAATATTTCTTCATCTGGAATATGGCTATGATCCTTCGCGGAAAGGACCTTCACACTACTGCCTTCGCCAGTAGTTAGCATTCGACCAGGGCATCCACGAAGAACACACCGCCAATGCTGCTTATTTCCACGAACACGATCTTTCTTATGGCGATAATCTTTGTACAGCAAATGGTAAACATATGGCGACAGAATGATTTCCATCTGATAAACAACCCCTAGTATACTCTTTTAGGATGACGATATGCTCAAGATGATGTGCTCAAGATTGTGTATTCAGTAAGATGAATCGATCTCCACAGGCATATCACAAGCCAGGTCAACTGTTGAAAATTGCAATCACAGAGCTTTATAAAGCAATGAAATGGACATACGAAAATGATCTTGACTGTTGAGTGCAATTAGGAAAATACACTTCAAAGCTGGAGGTGTGAATTAGATAGATTTGTATGTGCCACATACGTTTTCACAATTGAAATATATGTTTATCAGTGGTCTTTGTCCAAAAAAAAGTGCAAAAAGAACTCAATTGTATTCCATTATGTTAATCACAAGCCACATAAAACGTTATTAACTTATAAGCTGGAGGTCTCATGTGGATAATTCAAGAGGTGTGAAAGTGGGAAGGCCGCCAATATTCCATCTTGAACATCAAAGGGTGCAGGTGTCGTTCACACCTCTTTGTAAGAATAACACGACGCCAACGCAATGGCGGTCGGCAACAACAGAGTGACGCTAAATCTTAGACGACACGCCGAAAAAATGCTTGTACTATTCTTCAAACTTTCCCAATTGTATCTGCAAACCTCTCAAATAGTCATACTAATCACGATGCATCTATATGAATTGAGTATTGTGTGATACCTAACGCATTTATATATAATATATGATGTAACACGACACCAACGCAATGGTGGTCGGCCACGACGCACTGAAGCTAAATCTTTGACGACATGCCGAAAAAAATTCTTGTACTATTCTTCAAACTGTCCCAATTTTATCTGCAAACCCCTCAAATAGTCTTACTAATCATGATGCATCTATATGAATTTCTTATTTTGCGGTACCTAACATATTTATATATATATTGTCGTCCAACTGGAAGTCGTCCAACTGGAAGTACCAAAATGGGGTGTCGTCGTCCAACTGGAAGCACACCAACTAGACCAAGGCACCTTTCTTGATGATGAAGGAAGGAGGGATGACACATGCACCATATTCGGTCCCGAGCCGGCATTGTAATCCGGATTTATTGGTCTGTGGTTTAGTGTGCTAACCACTTCACCAGGGAGGCCCATTCCAAGTGAACAAGAGAGTGGACCGAATTACCAGTGGAGCCTTTGAAACCGACGGAAATCGAGGGCCAGATTCATGAGAATCATCGGGCCAGACTCTTGTGAAAAGTCGGGCCGAGACTGGCGATAGATTCGTTGAAGCATCAGGTCGGAGGCCGGAGCTACTCATGCGAAACATAGGGGCCGAGGTCGGGCAAGACT
This sequence comes from Arenicola marina, assembly GCA_964019135.1. Classification (NCBI taxonomy): domain Eukaryota; kingdom Metazoa; phylum Annelida; class Polychaeta; family Arenicolidae; genus Arenicola; species Arenicola marina. The sequence continues at coordinate 10,838,668 of OZ025249.1, forward strand.
CGTGTGAAGGATCGGGGCAGAGGCCCTTGCCACTCATGTGAAACATAGGGATCGAGGCTGGGCCAGACGAATGTCAAGCAGCGGGACCGGGGTTGGTGCTAGACCGGCATGAGTCATCAGGTCCGAGGCCGGGGCCAAAGAAGTGTGAAACATTAGGCCGAGATTGGTGCCAGAGTCGTGTGAAGCCCCATGGTCGAGGCCGAGGTCAGCGTCAGATCTATGTTAAGCATCAGGGACGAAGCCGGGGCCAGAGTAGTGTGAAATATCGGGCTGAGACTGGTGCCAGTCTCGTACGTAGCATCAGAGACGAAGCCGAAGCCGGGGTCAGACCGATGTGAAGCATCGGGGCTGATGTTTGGTGCAAGACTCGTGTGACGCATCAGGCACGAGGCCGCGGTCGGGGTCCGGCCTAATTAGTGATGCATGTAAAGCATCGGCGCCGAGGCCTGGCGACCACTCGCGACGCTAGATGCATACACTTGTAATGTATCTGTCACCTGGGCTGGAAACAGGGTGCAGTTTAGTCTATATATCGGGGTACTTTGGAGGACCGACAATTTCCGCACCACCACCCCCCTCCCCGCCCCGCCGAGGATCCGCCCTTGCAAGTGATGTAAGAGGACATGTCTTTACCCTTTGTGTTGTGAATCGTTGTCTCCCACACAGAGGTCCACGCTCGTAAGGGACTTTCCTCACGTGACCATGACCATAGCCGTCTCTTCACGGCCTCAGACCTGATGCTTCACATGAGTCTGCCCCCAGTTATCTTCTGCCACCCCGCACCCCCCCCCCCTCCCCACGCCCTCGGTTTCAAAGGCTCCACTAGCAACACATGAAGTATTGTGCTAATCGCGCACCAAAGCCAGGACGGTAATTGAATATGCAATGTAAATCCCTAAATATATTGCCGCTTTGGATTGGTCCCGTAATAATAATAATATTTCATGTCTCTAATGGTCTTTGTACGCAATATTTTGAATTAACACAGCATTGAACTTGGAAACTGGACATGGAGAGGCATATTGAACTTGGTCTGGGGCATACGATTTCAGAAGTAATTAAATTAACTAATTATGTAATAATTAATTTAATGCAGCCCAGGTTGTATTGAATTTATTAAAATTGCCGCCCTGCTGCCGATTTAATCGACAATCGTTGCCATGGTGACATTGCATAAAACAATGCAACATGACGTCACGCAAGAACAATATAGTTATAGATTTAAATTGGCTGCCTACCTGCCGAGTTACCTAGTTGCAAGCGCCACGTTTCATGGCTACGACTGGCCAACTAAGCTATATGTGGAAAGGCTTGCGACAGTCGCAAAATGCTTCACGTTGATCTTGGCATGCGGACATTAAACCAAAAAAGCAGAAACAAGTGTATGACATCAATTTAGATTCAACTGTCTCTACTCCTTTGGCTTAATTTCCGCATGCAACGATCAAAGTAAAGCATTTTGGGACTGACTGCCCATCGCAAGCCTTTCCACATATAGTTGGCCAGTCGCCTTTTTGATACCATATATCGTTGCCAAGAAACATGGCACGTGCAACTAGGCCACTAGGCAGGTAAGCGGGCCATTTAAAGCTATAACTACAATTATTTTGTGTGTGACGTCATGTTTCATTGTTCTTTGCAATGTCGCTGTGGCAAAGATTGTCGAGTGCACGGGCAGCAGGGCGGTTCAGGTCAAAGTACAGCATTTTAGCAGCCTTCAGATTTAATGCTATTGTACTAGTTAACATGACCACCAACTCGTAATAATAGGTGTTATTCTTCTTTTTGGTTTTTAGGACAGCGTTATTTTCTCGGGGTCATAGAGTTCTTACGAATACGAAATCGCAGACCATAGCGCAGAAAGCAGTGCGGGAAGACCTGGCATTGGCATTGGCAGTGCGACAGTGCCGATGGGGTAATATACCATTGAACATCCAGCTTCTCAACAATGACAGTTTAAGGCCAGCGCCGTAAACCTGTTTATGACGACGACTGGGGGAGCGTGTCATAACGGTGCCGTGTATACATGGGATCATAAGGCAGCCGTGTATGCTATATATATATATCTTTATTCGTACACGGAGTACAGATGGCAGTCACAGAGAACAAAAAAAAAGGAGCAAAACATAGAAATTCAGAGAAAAAAAAACAAAACAACAACAACAAAAACAGAACAGAAAGAAATTCAGAGGAACGTTTAGGTCTGTGCTACTCAGTGCATAAATACTCGATGATGTCAGTTATGCTTTCATTGTCGTCAGAACCTGTATTTTGTGCCCTTAATTGCAAAAATTCTTTTATGGCACTGACACGCATTAAATCTCCTTCCGTGGCACGATCACAATGATTTAAGACGTGCTTCCTTAAGCGGCTGGCTGATAAAGCACTAAAATTGTACTTACTGATAAGATATTTGTCACATATAAAATTCACACTCTTACTTCCATTGGATTTGTTCCCTTTAAGGATAACCGTGCACAGAAATTCGTGCAAGGGTTCTTACTTACCAGCATACTTTTTACGAAAACTATAAATCTATTGTGAAGTTGCACTTCAACAGCCAGGTCATTACACATAATTGGAAGAAATTTAGAGTGAGTTCGATAAGGTAAATCAAATAGTCTGCGTATCACCTTCCGCCAGGCTATATAAAACGATTGACATGCCGTGGACGAGAAATCCCATAACTGGCACCCATAAGCCGACATACATAAAACCTTGAATAAATCATATTTAACGTTATGCGCCACATGTTTAAACTGAGCTATAAATACGCTTACTTTGCGATAGATAGAGAGTATGATAATTGTCGGGAGCTTATTTGTGTTATCGGCATTTAGGTGCGTAACTCCGCATCCGGTTTCCTTATTTGGCTAATCCAAGCAGGAGCGAGAAAAAGGACGCGGAGTGGGCCAGATCCAGATGCTCCGGTAGCCATTTTATGAGGCAGATCGAAAGAAAAAGGTTTGACGAATTACAGTCTTAACTGTGAGATTCATTTCGAAAAAACGGTATACAGTCGCTCGAAAGTGTTTTATGGCGTCTTGTGCTTTTCTTAGTCACTCTTTTGTTCGGCGTGCGAGCGACTACGCACGCCTACGAGCTCGTCACGCGGACTCTTGCCAGACAAAGGACACCGGGAACCTGAATCTCAGCCCGGAGGATTTTAGGATTAAGTTTCACGGCGTTGGGGGGCTTAACAGTTGCCAAGGCCTATGCTGAAATAACTTTCCTTCGTGACCTGGATCCAGACGTGGTTATTCTCCACATCGAGGAAAACGACTGCGACGGCCGAGACGGAGCTTGACAGGATTTTTATCCTGGCCAGGAAAATCGTACAGCGGACCACAGCTTCTCACGTCATCATTGTGCAGCTACTTGGACGGTCTAGGCCCAGAGTATCAGACTACTGGACCCGTATGGTAGAGGTGAACCAACAGTCTGGCGGGAGAGTATGCATTCAACGTGCATATGATTGCATGGCCCGCGGCCCATTGCAATAATTGCTATAAGGAAGGGGAATCTTGTTTGAACAGTTTGGACGTGGCACGTTTTCTCACCATGACGCGAAGCATTAGACCGCATGTGCTTCGGATTTGCATTTACTGGCGGATGACGGCCAAAGCTTATTGATTCTTGTGCGAGCTTTGTCCTTATAAATGTTATAATAACAAGAAATTAACAACACTTTCTTCGTTGTATACCCACGGGTGTGATTGGTTCCCTCATGTCACGTGAGCGACTGTGTTTGATGCGCTGGCCCTTTTGGTGAAAAAATGCGGCTTTGTGTTTCTATTTTGGTATCGTATTGTTCTCAATAGCATATGGAAGACGCTGTCGGGATACCTATAAGACTGAAGGCGTGCATGATTTATCACATAAATTTATTATATTTTGGGCGGGGTGGGGGTCATGTAGTAGCAGACACGCTTACTGCATGTATTACAGATTCAACGTTACGGTACCATAACACTCATTAAACAAGGAAGGTGTGAATATATCTACATTATCGCACGATAATGTTATCATATGGCCCAACAGTATATGCATTTGTCTATGCATCTGACGTTCATGCAAGCAGTATAAACAAGCTTTAGATCAACACTAATCATTGGCACAACTATTAAAACCACATCACACACCTTTACACCACACTAGGTACATTATTCGCGTTATATTGTGTAACAAATATAGTGGTAACACGGACGTAATTATAATAACAACGCCATGTAGTTTATAAACTGAACCTAATAAATTGACACAATGAAGAATTATTAATCCGCATCCAGTTTAAATTCATGGTAAAACCTCTCATATAATTGACATGAGCCATTACAGCTGGGCAGTTCATATCATGCCATATTCCGTTACATTAGAGGTGCATAATAATCCGCTTGAACTGAATGTGCATTATCAGACGTTTGTATGATTTTCTGCACTCCCGTGGCACAATGACTGTGCTAGACCAGACACTACGGTTGAAATAAAATATGTCAGTTCCTTGCCAGTAATATAATTTATTTGTGATGAAATGTCAGAGTTTGTGTTTACTTTTGCCATTGATGCACAATGCAATACGTGGTGTATTCATTCATCCATTACGTTAAGTACGTTTTGATATACAGGCCTGCTATTATTGAGACATGCGTATTCTGAGGGAGCCGTGGGCACTGGAACGATGGATTGATACTCCGCTGGTGACTCAGCCCTCTCGGACGGTCCCGGGTGACCTGTGGAATCGCCATTACCACACTCAGCGTATACACTATCTGGAGAGACAACCGCTTGCAATGACGTCGACGAGGACGTTTCGCCCTTTCTTGGGGGACTTGTTATGTGGTACCTAGGAGAGAAAGTAGTTTATGATAGAAGTAAGAAAACTCGGCACTTTCTTTTTATAATTGCCAGCTTGGTTTTAGATAACATAAATACGCAGACTTCAGAATTGCTATGGCTCGTAACATTCGGAAGATTCAAATACAAGTGATTAATCTGTGTTACTGTTTACAGCAAGATTATTTGAGTTTTTGATTATTACCTTATGACCAGCATAACGATAAAGACCAGAGAGACGCCAAAGCAGATCCAACCAACGACCATGGCCACCAACAGGGCGATATCTTCTGTGGATTCTTCATAGTAATCAGGAGAATACAGCTCTGAAATGGTAAAAGACATGGAGTGTTGCGATGGGAAAGTATATCTTCATTTAGTTACCCTGTAGATAACTATGTCTATACAGCCTTTGTGGCAATCTAGGAATTGCAGCTCTGAAATGTAGTAGACGAGAAATGCGATAATGGTATTGTTCTTTCATTCGAACAATAAGCAATAGGGTACTGCTCCATGTAAAGCTACTTTAGTAAGGCAACAAAAAGTAAACATGAGCGTCATAGGACCGAGCAGATAAATGTCGAATATGTAACAAAATACCATAGCTAGAGCTAAGAAGGAGTAAGATTCAAATATGTCAGAGGAAGTAGCTCATCCGGATAGCGCGATCTATGCTCGTTATCCGCACAAGTTATCGCTAGTCGCTATGGCCTCCGCGCGGAGGGTGGCAGGGGGGAGAGCGCACTAGGGGGGAGGGGGCACTAGGGGGGAGGTATGCGCATGTGTGCCGCCCAATTTATTCTTTTTTCTCTCTGTGTACGCAGCAAAAACATTTTCGCTCAATGTGCCCATCGTATTCTGAACATTATTGTGTTTCTTTCCTTTTGTCCTCCCCTATTCCCGTTATTCTCGCTCTCAGTAATCTCAATAAGCTGGCCTCTTCCTCTGTTTATACGTTGCATAACTGTCAGTGTCTACTTAAGATTTCATTGTTTTACTAAATATTCTCCCTCTCTTGATGACCACAAAACACAAAATCGCGTAAGTTTCTTTCACTCTTCATATGCCCTTTAGGCCTATGGCACTGGGGTGGTTGGAGAGTGGGGGGGCTATCGACCTGGATCCACCCCTGTTGTAGATACCGATACCGATAGTAAGCAGTAGTCTCCGTAGTCTTCATAAACCGATAGCAACTTAGGATTATGTCCATTATTTGCCCGCCCATCTTTTATTTAGTGAACCACGAGGGCCAAATCCACGTATTAGTTAGGTGGTGTCGTCATTTTATCACAAAGCCGGCATCCACAGATACTTTGCCCGTTTTCTGTGCTGGGGTGGAATTATACTAAACTTAATGATCTGTATACCCCACAACACATATCTCGACGGTATTGCGCCAGAAAGGCCCGGTTATAAGACTGTGACGGTCTAAACATCACCAAACCCACCGCTCACTTAGGCTGAGCTGCGTGTGGCACGGCGCCCTTCTGCCCTACACAACAACTTCCACATGACCACTTAGATATTCGTGACATCACATCGCCGCCACCTAAAAGGCTGCCGAGCAAACGCTGACCCACAGCCGCGCTGAATGTGGGTAAAGATGGATGCATGGAAGATGAATATAAAGATAGCCAACGCTGACCGTTTTTTAAGATGATTTTAAGATGTACGTAGGACGACGTAGATGGTGAGGATGAAGCAGATTAGGCCATGAAAAGAATCATTTCGGGTGCGCTTGGGTTTTCTGCTACGCGAAGAGCGTAGGCGGAGGTGGGGAGATGGAAGCGAAAACAAAACATCTTGATTAACCTGTTGCAAAATGGCGCACCCCAAGCGACGTTGGTAGTCACATGATCTCGGTGTTGCTGCACCAACATGGTGACGTCAGCTGTCGCCGTTAAGCTCCGCATCTACCCTACACGAGTGCATTATGACACAAACCGAATGATATTTTTTTTATATTATCGAGTACATGGTGCTGACATCGCAGAAAGCAGGCCAATTTGAGTCAATGTTCCTTCTTTATTAACCGCTGGATGATGACTGTTTGGAGCAAAGGTGATTAGCGGAATGATGGGGGATTGATTTCTAAATGTCTTGACAACGGACATTTGACGGGTGAACAGCGGAGCCTTCACATTACAAATGTCTCCCTTACCTAGATTCACACTGATGTCCGTGTAGCTCTCGAAGCCACCATTGTTGTGGGCTGCGACCCTAACGATGTACGTTCCGGACTCGTCTGGTAAGAGCAGGAAGATGTTCGTCGTGTTGTCCAGGGTCAGCTCTTTAAAATCACTGGTGTCGTCAGAAAGCCGATACAATACTTGGTAGGAGCTGATGTAGTCACACCCGCTGTCAGCTGGAGTCTGGGCAGAGAGTGGTATCCGCTTGTATGATATGTGGTATGAGACTTGAGGTTAACGTCGGGCGGATATAGGGGGCTGGGATCTTGCCACGTCTCTTTCTAGAGTTAAGTAATAGTAATAACGTTATTATTACTATTATTATTATTACTTTATGCTGCATATACATATATGCTTAAAGCTTTGCTCTGTTCAACATGGACCGACAGACACAAGAGAGTGTGAGTCGTTTCGTTGACCCATGGTATCTTTATTTTAACTTACCATAAGATCCCAAGTGATATACGCTTCCTGGTACACAGCTTCTCCGAGGCTGGCGTTGGACACATGCGCTGTCACCACTGGCTCTGGAGGCCCTGCGGGGTTATGTCAAGTTCAGCTTTTGCTAAATGACGGACCAGGGCACCGGACAGGTCATTATATATAGCCTTACAATTTATATTAGGCTAGAAACGTCGAGGTATCGTAGGAGGACCAGATCGATTTCAATATATATCTTCCCATACTCTCTGTAATCCAGTCGCCCTGTACACATGTGGTTTACATTTGGTTTACATGTGAAATATCAGTTTTGTGAGGAAACTCTATGTACTATTTTAGATCTGATGTAGTACCTGTTTCATGAAAAATATCCGCTCTCACAGACCTTACTGGGCGGGCAGGGAATGCCACAATATATTTGTATAGACGTGCCCCAACCCCCTTTTAACTCTGCACCTTTCCACTTCGTGTTTGGATAAAACATGAGTGCGTATGTGGAATTCGTTGTTGACAGAGAACAAAATAAATTTGAGATATCACTGCACACGAGCACGCACGCGTGATACCTTGCGCGTTTCATAAACAAGAAATGCAAAATCATGCGCTGTCAAATCAACCGCGTCACGTGTCACGTATCCAATGGACGAGCATAACAAGTTAAGCGTGGAATAGTAGAATGTTGAATGGACAATTTCTATGCCTGCTAAGTCGACGTTTTCAGCTGAACAGGGTGTGTCTAGATAAAAAAAAACACTAATGCGTCATTAGAACAGGCGTAACATTGAACTTATTACTTACGAACGCACATCGTCTTGACGTCTACTGTGGCGTTGTCGGTGGCCCTGTCGACCGTACCATGGTCCTGGCGGTACACCTGAAGGCGAAAGGAGAACCTGGAATTGTAGTCCAGTCCAGTTACTGTATAGGACTCTGTGTCCTCTGTCCCCGTGTAGTTGATCCAGGCGATGTCCGTCCATGGGTCGCCAGTCATGGTCTCCAGACGCTGATCCTGGTGACTCTGTTGACCAATGACGTAGCCGTAATGAGATTCCAGCCCGCTTTGGATGTTCTCCAGCGGGTCCCACGTGAAGGTAACGTCTCCGGAAGTGACGTCAGGGGCTTCCAGAGTGTGAACGATTTCACTGGCGGGGGGTTCTGCAAATACGTTAGAAGAAACACACGTACTTGTCATTTAATGTAAGACAAGCGATTAGAACGCACTGGCGGATCCAGGGATTGTGTGTGTGGGGAGGGGGGGGGGGCACCCATAATGAGCAAGGATGTCCCTTTTTCGCGTAAATGTACGCCATCTTAAGGAGTCGTTCTCGTCGTACCGCCGTCATGTGCAGACACCCTTCAGTGACACTGACAGCAGCTGGATCCGCCCAAAAAGACCTGTATAAACAATGTCTAATCCACCATCGTCATTCCTTACAGGGTCAAATTGGTGCCCGATTGAATCATCAGTTGGTGTAAATTCGGTGCTTATTTAAACTTCTTCGTCCGACTCGCCAGAAGTTTGTTCTTGCCCCGCCATTTTTTTAACATCCGGAAATACCATCGGCGTAAAAATTCTTAAGATAACTAAACCTCTTCCATATTATAGCTTTCGGTGGTAGTAGTCGTCTGAACCTACTGGTCGCTTCATCGCCGGTGACGTCACCATTAGTGCGCTGAGACGGTTGCCCAGGGCAACTTGCGGTGTCGCGCAAAATTAGTGGAACTTTACTAATGTATGATATGTGTGTAATGTGTGTAATGTTTAGTTAATTCCCTATGGTTTTACTGGAAATGTAAATTATATGTTGTGTGTGTCCACATGTGCACAATCGAGCTAGGTTCATTCGCCGTCGCCCAGAGCAAATTGCAGAATCAAATCAGTCTAGCAAAGCAATCACTTACAAGAAAGAAACCATAAAAATAACGAGCGCTTCGAATTTAATAAGGCAACATACTCTATGCTAAGTGTACCATTTTAATGTGCCGATAACTGAGAGATAATCCATGCGCCCACCTCACACCGTGTGTCATTTGGCATAAGCATAGGCCTGCTGGGCGAGTGCTTGAGTGTAGTGGGGAAGTAGCTAACAAGAGGGATATATCACAACGTCAAGCAGAATGAGACGGTGGCGGAGAGTAGTGTGACATATGTAAATCGTCGTACGTTCATCAAATCCAGCGCAAGAGTTTAAAAAAAAACATACCCACCAATTGACTAAGAGTGTTCTAGGATTTCCCCCATATTGTAGCTGCCATCAATGTGTGTCTTAAATTCACATGGACGATCATTATCAATTGGAAAACCACAGAAGTATAAACAACTTTCTTTATAGTACTCAAGTATGAAATACGATCAATGAAGCGAGGGAACACGGACAGAGCGAAATATGACTTCAGTTTTGACACAATTGATTCATCTGCGAAGAAACTCAGCCACCATAAAGCCGTGAAAATGAAAAAAATGTTCATAAACATACATGCAACAAAGCAAGTCATCAGAATAATTTGTTTGTTTCCACAACATTTCGGTGATGTATTACCTATTTCGGTGGCACAGAGTGTGTCGAGCCACCACGATTCACATCCACCAGGACAACTCCCGTCCGTCTTCTCACACACGGTGTCATTGGCACAATTACCACTGCAGCTCCCATTGCAATGAGGACCGTAGAAGCCATCATGACAGTCTGCGAAAGACGAAACGGAACCAGATGCAGATATATCAGCAACATTTGTCATGCTCACAAGTGGTGTACGTCATTGGTTACGATTGATTGTTGTCATCAAGCCGTTCACCGACCAGAGGACCAGGAATACAATGATGAGGATGATGACGACCAGCACGGCGACTGTCACTCCGACGATCAGCCCAGCCTCGATGCTGGTGTAGGTAGCACGGGATTACCGATCCAAGTGGGCTAAGGGACACGGGGAGGGGGTTGGGGGGAGCTGTCACTGGTTCAAATACAGCCAAGGTCAAGCGTCCAATTAGTTTAGCATTAGATGACTGATCCAGGTGGTTTAAGGGACATGGAAGGGAGGAGACATGCTGTCACGGGTTAAGTACAACCATGACCAGGTGTCCCCTTAGTTTAGCATTGGGTTGCAGATTCAGGTGGGTTAAGGGACATGGAGAGGGGGGGGGGGGGCATGTTGGCACGGGCTGAATATAGCTAAGACAAAATGTCCCCTTAGTCTTGCCTGAGATTACCGATCTATGCGGACATGCTGTCACGAATTAAAATATAGCCATGACCAAGTGTCCCCTTACTTTGGCATTGGATTACACATCCGGGTGGGTTAAGGAACATGGGAAAGGGGAGGACACATGGTGGCATGGGTTGAATATAGCTAAGACCAGATTTCCCGTTAGTCTAGTACGAGATTACCGATCTATGTGGGTTAAGGGACCTGGGGAGGGAGGGGGGTCATATTGTCACGGGCTGAATAAGGCTATGACCAGTTGTCCCTATAGTCTAACACGAGATTACCGATCTATGTGGGTTAAGGGACATGGGGGGGGGGTGGCATGCTGTCACGGATTAAAATACAGCCATGACCAAATGATAAAGTTACCTCTGCAGAACGAATATTTCAAAACTTGCGACCTGGCGGGGGAGGTGGGGGGGGGGGGGGGGAGCGGGGGCGATGGAGAACTCGGCAAAAAATTATGTTCATAGAACGGGTTGCCGCGAAGAAATGCCACTTTTGAGCGGATTTTGGCGGTAAAATTTGAGGGGCTTTACCCCAAACACAGTAATGTATTAGGTACGCCCCCCCCCCCGTATACACGAGACCCACAGTGTTTTTGCATTTGCGCCGCGGCATGTGTCTTAAGAAGGGTATGACGCTGGCTTGCTCGCTTTTGAATAATTACTGGCTCCTACATCGTAGAGCCAGCTGCATGCTTCGCAGATTTTTGAGGGATTCGATTAATGTTTTCGATTAGTGGTGGGGTCTCTTAGAGACCGGACATAACACAGGTTGTCAGTCGAAGGGATTCACACGGGCAACAAAGTTGACAATTCAGACGTTTTACTAGATCTGTCCAGAGATGGTGTCCACAATAGCTGATCTCGAAGAGTGGTGGACCGAATGGCAGAGGAAGTGCTTAAGGATTGAAACCTATTTGCGTCGTGGTCGTGGCTACGTTTCATAACGTCACTTAGATTTAGAAAAAGCAATAAGGAAGCAAATTGCAAAGAAGAATCAGTCCTTGCAATGAATCATTCAAAAGTTCTTTTGTTAGATGTTCCACGCATTAGAATTAGAATTGGCGTAAACTTGAATCATAAGGTGAACTTGGATGTTAGCATGTTAGTCATGTAATGCAGCTGCTGTACACATTTCCTGTAGAGAAGCCAAGCCAGCAAGCAGCCATGTAAGTCTTCAGTGTTGCTTATGGTTTGACCTGCATAAAGGTGGTTCTAAGCTTGAACTCTATCAAACATATCAAATATCTATCCCCAAAAATATCAAAACCTATCAATAGATGCAAGGTAATCTCATGATAAGCTAAGGGGACACTTGGTGATGACTGTATTTAACGCGTGACAGCATGTACCCCCACCTTTCCCCTGTCCCTAAACCTACATAGATCGGCAATCCCGTGCTAACATAATGGAATATATACAAAATACCAGCAGGATACGCAGGCCCAGAAATGAAGCAACCACCCCCCCCACCCCCAACCCACAGGCCCTCCAGGCCCAATTAATCCCCTCCCCTCCTTCCACGCACATGCCCAACAGTTCCCTGATATAATAAATACGGAGAAATTATAACATGTATTACCTTTTAGCCGCCCACAACAATGGAAAAACGTGGATTCAGAATTACAGAATGCATTAATCAATAGCCGAGTCCATGCCCAACACAGCCCCCTGAAAATAAAGCAAAACAATAGGTGGAAACATTACAGCATGTATCCCCACTTCCCCCAACAGCCCCCTGATATATTGATGTATTCCTCGTTATATATTTCTATCCCTTCCACAGGGATGATACACATATATACGAAAATATATCCACACGTATAGACATTTCGATGTGACCCCGCTTTACGGCTGTTATATACTTTTATGCACCATGTTGTCGAATTGTTGATTTGAAATAAAACACAAATGCAAACATAATGGAATTTCTGCTCATAGCTATTTTAGGCCCATGACAATGTTCCCCCCCCCCCCCCACGCCCTACTAATGTCCCTAAAACAGCGTGAATCGGTAATCCCATGATAAGCTAAGGGGACACTTGGTCATGATTGTATTTAACCCGTGACATGCCCGCGCCTCCTCAGGTCCCTTAACCCACATAGATTGGTAATCCAGTGCTAAGCTAAGGGGACACCTGGTCATAGCTATATTCAGCCCACGACAACATGTCCCCCCTCCCTCCGCATGTCCCTTAACCCACCTGGATTAGTGATCCGATGCTAAACTAAGGGGAGACTTAGTCATGGCTGCATCTTAATGAGTAACAGCATGTCCCCCCCCCACCCCCTGCTCCCCATGTCCCTTAACCCACATAGATCGGTAATCTCGTGCTAGACTAAGGGGACATCTGGTCAAAGCTATATTCAGCCCATGACAACATGTCCCCCCCCCCACCCTTCCCAGGTCCCTTAACCCACATAGATCGGTAATCTCGTGCTAGACTAAGGTAGCACCTGGTCACGGCTATATTCAGCCCATGACAACATGTCCCCCCTCCTTTTAAAACTAGAAACCTCTAGTTTCTGCAACCGATCGCACGCACGCTTAGCAAACAAGCTCTTGATTTACAACCGAATTTCGCTACGAATTGAACGAGTGTTCAAAAATATTTGGCTACATAAGTTATAGGAATACTCCAGGAAGATATTTCTATACTCAAAACGACGGAAATTCTGCATTTATGGTGACTGTGAACCAAATAAACTTTATACCTCAGGACCATTGAACAGGCAAGGCGACATATTTATTCTCGCACCTGCTGCCTGTTACGAGTTAAGCCTAGGTGCTAACCCCTAACAGCAGGTATAAAGTGCGAAGGACTGCCCACCGGCTCGTGTCCTTTCAGCCGTGACGGGCTTGGCGTAGAGCTCACACAGGGCGACTTGACGCTGTGCGCCCATTGCCGCGACGTTCGCTTCCCAGCCTGCGGGGGAGCCACACCCCCCTCCCAGCCGAACCCCGGCCTCTGTGTGGATGCCTGCCGGAAGACGGACTCCAAGTTGGACACCATACGGTGCTTTCTCTGCCGGGTGTGGTTCCACTAGCTGTGCGTCGGGGTCACGGAGGCAGAGGCCGCGGGCCTGTGGACTTGCCCCACATGTCGGACGGTAACCAGTGTTGTCATGAGCCTCCTCGCCATGGTGACAACACTGACGACCACCTGACGGCAGTCAACAAGCGACTGACAAGACTGGAGGACCGAAACAGCGGCTTGCAGAAGGACGTAAAGGACAAGACCGACCGCTGCGACAAGCTGACGAAGGAGGTTTCAGACGTGAGACGGGAAAACGCCAAGCTGACTGCCAACATCCAGAAGACGACATGGACAACACTATGGGCCGGACAGCCAGACAAGACGCTCCTCATCGGGACAAGCCTCATCAGAGACGTTGACGAGAGGAAGCTGAAGGACACGAGCGTCATCAGCGTCTCTGGAGCGACGCTTCCGACCCTGACGGACCGACTGAAGGCAATCTCCAAGACGTTCAAGCGCATTTTCATCGTGGGAGGGGGCAACGACTGCTCCCATCGCGGCGCTTCCCTGGACACCATCGTGGAGCGCTTCAGCAAGCTCATCCGGGCTGCCAAGGACAAAGCTGCCTCCGTGATGGTGCCATCTGTCCACGACTTGGCACGGACATGAGGGAACGCATCGACATGGTTAACTTTGGCCTGCAAGGACTATGCGACGACATGGGATGCGACTTTACCGACAACTCCCCCCTGTTTAGGCTTAATGACGGATCCTTCAACGACGGATACATGACGAATGACGCGACACATCTGACGTGCAAGGGCCAGAACAGACTCTGCCAACTGCTCAAGTTGACACCAACAGACGATGCGGACAAGGACAAAGACGTCTGTACCCGACCCCGTAAGACCCCCAAGGACCACGACGGACGTGGACGCAGCCGGACGGATCAGGACGGACCGGCGACGGGACCAGGACGACGACATAACGCGACAGTAGACAGGAGACCTGCGTATCGCATCGCCGACCGCGGAGAACGGGACGGTGACGGAGACGACTGGACCCAGGTTCAGCGACGGCACCGTGACGGAGGCGAGTGGACGCGCGGACAGCGACGGCACTGTGACGGAGGCGAGAGGACGCAGGTAGAGGGACGGCACCGTGACGGAGGCGAGTGGACACATGTAGAGCGACGGCACCGAGCCCGACGAGAGACGACAGACAGATCCCGCGCGACAGAGAAGACGAAAGACCAGCCTAGGTGTTACTACTGCGCGGAGAAAGGACATGTGACCGACAACTGCCGACATGGACACTACGTCACTTGTTACACTTGTGGTCGCTCGGGCCACAAGGCCAAGTTTTGTAAAAAGGTATTCGGCAATGGAGGAAGGGCCGATATGTTAAGTGATGGCTCCACTGACGATTTAATCTTATGTAGCAAGTCTGATTTACATTTTATGAATGAGGGGAGCTGTCAATGTGATTTTACTGGGCAACTAGGCAGTAAAGCCCATATTTTAAGCGATCTAACCGACACATATGTTGTACATTGTAATGATGAGCTTTGTTTTATGGAAGATGACATATCACGTGATGTTATAACGATACCATGCAAGGTAAAAGAGTCAAAAGATATTTTAAGCCGTGCTGCAGATAGTGTTAGATACCGGCCTGATCAGCCTTTTATGATGAATGAGGATCATACATGTGCCCCTACCGACATAATAGCTACACCCAAGAATAATGAGGTAAGGTACGACCCCACATCTGTCCAGGACTGCCGCAATCATGAAAAGGTAAGCGAACGACAGGAGAATTTAGTGGCAGCGATCGAAGCCAACGAAGATGAAGAGTTATTTGGGCTCGCGCCATTTCATCAGAGACATGTAAAAAATCTCAAGATAGCCCACATTAACATAAACAGCGTACGACATAAGTTTGGACCGCTTAACCAAGCACTGGGAAAAGGCGCGTTAGATGTCTTATTCATTCAAGAGACTAAGTTAGACGATAGCTTCCCGGCAGGCCAATTTACTTTAAATGGGTACAAGGTCCACCGAAATGATAATACAGACAGCTCTGGAGGCATACTGGTGCAGGTAAGAGACGACATACCACACCGGCGGCGCAAGGATATAGAAATTAATGAAGACGAGAAGGGGCGTATCGAATCCCTGGCAATAGAAATGACGCTGAATGCTGAAAAGTGGCTCTTTCTCAGTGTATACAAGCAGCCGAAGGTATAAAACGCATCACTGGTGACAAAGATCGATAGCCTTCTGAATGCAATCGCTGCTGAACAGGTAAACCTTGTACTGTTGGGAGATTTAAATGTAAACATGTTAAACCATAAAAATTGTCTGAATGACGTATTAGAGGGTTATGGTACTAAAAATATCGTTAAGTCACCAACTTGTTTCAAAGGTAAAATACCGACCTTAATTGATGTTGTGATTACAAATGTGTCGAAGCGCTTACGAGATGTATCATGTATAGATACGGGCCTCAGCGATTTTCACCATATGGTTTGCGTAGCAACGAAAATAGAAGTTCCCATTAGGCAGCAGAAACGTGTCTATTATCGAAGCTTTAAACATTTTGACGAGATTAAATACAAAGACGATATAGCATCGGTACCTTTTCATGTAGGTGAAGTCTTTGAAGATGTTGATGATTCATATTGGTTTTGTAGCTCATTGATCAAAGAGGTTGTTGATAGACATGCACCAACCAAGCAACGGGTAGTTAAGAATAACTGTGTGCCCTATATGAATAGCCATCTTCGCAAAGCCATAAATGTAAACAATATGCTGAGACGGAAGTACGAGCAATTGAGTAGCCAAGAGAATTGGGAAAAATACAGAAAGCAAAGGAATTTCATAGGACGTCTTCGGAAAGTAAGCATGCAAAAGTACATAAAGGGAAATGTAGCGAAGCTACGACTAACGGGAAGGAATTCTGGAAATTTGTAAAACCACTGATATCAAGAAAAAACGCAAGCAGCGAAAACGTGTTACTGAAAGAACGAGACGAAATAATATCAGATCCATCAAAGGTAAGTGACATATATAATCAATATTTCATAGACGTTGCCAAAGACATAGGCCAACAAGATGACATACCAGATGATCAACCAATAGATGAAACCCTTCTTTATCACAAAGACCATAAATCCGTTATGGCTATAAAGGAAGGTAACCAAGGTATAACGGAAACTTTCAACTTTCGGGCAGTAAGTAGCCACGAAATATACAATGCACTTAAAGGCATTGACGTGTCCAAGGCTAGTGGCTACGACAAGATACCTCCGAAGCTTATCAAGCTGGGAGCTGCCATCCTGTGTGAGCCATTAAGGTATGTGTTAAATATGACCATTACTTGTAATACGTTTCCAAAAGAACTAAAATACGCTGAAGTCACACCAATTTTCAAGAAGAAGGACAACTTAAATAAGGACAACTACAGGCCAGTAAGTGTTCTCCCCTGTATCTCCAAGATATATGAAAAAATATTGTGTGACCACCTTATGTCCTTTATGGAACCCAGGTTATCACCCAGACTATCTGGGTTTAGAAAGGGACACAGTTGTCAAAGCCTACTGATGCGCTTAGTTGAAGACTCCAAAAATGCATTAGATAATAATCAAGTTATGGGAGCTATAATAATAGATCTCTCAAAAGCATTCGATTGTCTTCCACACAGATTATTGATGACCAAGATGAACGCTTATGGCATAAGTAAACAATCATGTACTCTAGTTGCAAGCTATCTTACGAACCGCGAACAGAGGGTAAAACTAGGACATAATCGGAGCGAGTGGCTTACCCTAAAGAAAGGAGCACCACAGGAATCTGTTTTTGGTCCACATCTGCATAATGTATTTACTATATATTTAATATAATTATGCTGATGATAATACTGTAGCGGCTCAAGGTAAGGAGTCTAACAAGGTTAAAGTAACTCTAGAGAAGGCGTTATCGGAGATAACAACGTGGTTCGTCGACAATTATATGAAAGCGAACCCAAGTAAGTACCAGGCAATCGTGTTTGAAAAGAGAAACGAATTAAGTCAGCACAGATCGTTTTCGATCTCTGGAACAGAACTGGCAGCACAACAGGAAGTAACATTACTAGGTATTCAACTGGACGCTAGGTTAACTTTCGGCAACCATATATCAAGTTTATGCAAGAAGGCTGGAAAAAGTCTCAATGTTTTAGCTAGAGTTTTTAAATTAATGGATGTTGATAGCAAACTTACGTTATTTCATGCTTTTATTCTTTCACATTTTAATTATTGTCCCGTTGTATGGCATTTTTGTGATATGAAAAATATGCGTAAGATTGAAAAGATACAGGAGCGGGCATTGAGGTATGTGTTTAATGACTTTAGATCAGAATACGCAGAGTTGAGGAAGAGAGCGGGTAGACCATTGCTATATGTTGAACGATTGCGCTGCATATCATTAGAAGTTTACAAGACAATCAACAAGATTGGGCCTAGTTATCTTCATGACATGTATAACGTGAAGGAAAACAATTACATTTAAAAAAATGGGCCAAATTTATGTATGCCACGCGTTAAGACAACAGCTTATGGCCATAATTCATTGAAGTATCAAGGTAGCAAGCTATGGAACATGCTCAACAAGGAAACGAAGTTAGCTAAATCTGCCAAGGAATTTAAAACAACGCTGTCAACCTCGAATGTGTTCTTGTGTCACTGTAATTCGTGCACATTATGTAACATAGCTAATGGGTAAGGTTTTATGAGATGCAAAGGTTGCTATATTTTCATTGTCATATGTATATATATCTCATCCGCTCATGTCATTTTATCATTGTCGGTCAATAGCACGTATGCTAATGTTTATTGTTGACTTTTACATACCGACGTTAAATAAAACTTTATCTTATCTTATCTTATCTTATCTTTCCCATGTCCCCTAAGCCACCTGGATATGTAATCCAATGCTAAACAAAGGGGAGACTTGGTCATGGCTGTATTTTAACCCGTGACAGCATGCCTCCCCCCCCCCTTCCCCATGTCCCTAACCCACATAGATCGGTCATCTCGTGATAGACTAAGGGGCCACCTGGTCATGGCTATATTCAGCCCATGACAACATTTCCCCCCACCCTCCCCATATCCCTTAACCCACCTGGATCAGTGATCCAATGCTAAACTAAGGTGACACTTAGTTATGGCTGTATTTTAATGAGTGATAGCATGTCCCCTCTCCCCCTCCCCATGTCCTTTAACCCACATAGGTCGGTAATCTCGTGCTAGACTAAGTGGCCACCTGGTCGTAGCTATATTCAGCTTATGACAACATGTCCCCCCTCCCTTCTCATGTTCCTTAACCCATCTGGATATGTAATCCAATGCTAAACTAAGGGGAGACTTGGTCATGGCTGTATTTTAATGAGTGACAGCATGTCCCCCCTCCAGCTCCCCATCTCCCATAACCCACACAGATCTGTAATCTCGTTCTAGACTAAGGGGACACGTGGTCATGGCTGTATTTGAAACCCGTGACAGCATGTCCACCCCCCCCCCCCCGCTCGCCATGTCCCTTAACCCTTATAGATCGCTAATCTCGTGCTAGACTAAGGGGCCACCTGGTCATAGCTATATTCAGCCCATGACAACATGTCCCCCCACCCTCCCCATGTCCCTTAAGCCACCTGGATCTGTAATCCAACGCTAAACTAAAGGGACACTTGGTCATGGCTGTATTGTAACCCGTAGCAGCATGTCCTACTCCCTCCCCCCTCCCTCCCCTGGTCCCTTAACCCACATAAATCGGTAATCTCGTGTTAGACCAAGGGGACATCTGCTCATAGCTATATTCATCCCATGACAACATGCCCCCCCCCCCTCCCCATGTCCCTTAAGCTTAAGCTACCTGGATGTGTAATCCAATGCCAAGCTAAGGGTACACTTGGTCATGGTTGTATTTTAACTCGTGACAGCATGTCCCCCTCCCCACCCATGTTGCTTAACCCATCTGGATCAGTTATCCAATGTTAAACGAAGGGGACACTTGGTCATGGCTGTATGTTAACCCGTGACAGCATGTCCCCCGCCCATGTCGCTTAACCCGTCTGGATCTGTAATCTGGTACTAGACTAAGGATACACTTGGTCATGGCTGTATTTTACCCGTGACAGCATTTTTCCTGCCCTGCCCATGTCGCTTAACCCACCTGGATCAGTGATCCAATGTTAAGCTAGGGGACATCTGGTCATGGCTGTATTTAACCCGTGACAGCATGTCACCCCCCCACGCCAGGTGCCTTAACCAATGTAGATCGGTAATCTCGTGCTAGACTAAGGGGGTATCTGGTTATAGGTACATTCCACGCATGACAACACGTCCCCCCCTCCCCATGTCCCTTAACCCACCTGGATCCAATGCTAAACTAAGGGGCATCTGGTCTTGGCTATATTCAGCCCATGACAACATGTCCGCCCCCGCACCTTCCACATGTCCCTTAACCCACATAGATCGGTAATCTCGTACTACACTAAGGGGACATCTGGTCATAGCTATATTCAGCCCATGACAACATGCCCCCTCCCATCTCCATGTCCCTTAACCCACCTGGGTCAGTGACCCAATGCTAAACTAAGGGAACACTTGGTCATGGCTGTATTTTAACCCGGGACAGCATCCCCCCCCCCCTCCCCATGTTCCTTAACCCACATAGATCGGTAATCTTGTGCTAGAATAAGGGGTCATCTGGTCATGGCTATATTCAGCCCATGACAATGTGTCCCCCCATAACTAGTACCTTGCTCCGAGCGTATACCCGAACTGCAGGGGGGACATGCTGTCATGGGGGGACGGCTGGTCATGTTACACGACGTTACGACCGGAAGTATTGATAGCCATAGGATGAAGTTACACTATATATTTTTTTCGTTTTTGGCATGTATATTAGTCATTTAGTCATTTGTACAAATCAGTAAATCACTGTGACTGTCACTCCGACGATCGGCCCGAGGTGCTGCGAGACTTCTTCATCAACAGGGTCCTCAAGACGTACATTTCACTGCCGCCATTGGTACTTATATTAAAAAACTTCATGCTTCTTAATTAAAATGATATAAAGTGGAAGTAAATTTCATTAAACCTAGGCCAGACACAAGTTGAGACCCTTGCTTTGAGGCGTAAATGAATACTTGTTTACTGCGGCCAGTTGAAGCAATAATTACTTATTACTATATAGATTTATTACATGAATTGCATTTCCCTCCCCTGGATCCTCCGAGGCGACAGTGTATACATACATATATATTGCTTAGAGGGAGATCGGAAGGCAATACTGGGTTGAGGAGTTGACAATGCCTATCGCAATACTTAAATATACTTACAAGCAGTTAAGTCCACGTTTTCTTTGGCAGAAGTTACCACCAAATCCTCATTATTATGGGCAGTAACCTCAATGGTGTAGGACTTGGTGGCATTTTCACTGAGCAGGAAGTAACTCGTGGTGTTGTCCAGTCGCTTGTCGGTGTGATCGCCCCCATCGGATGTGTATGAGAAGGTATAGCTACTGATATAATCACATCCACTGGTAGCCGGGAGCTGCAAACAAGGTTAACAATACTTTAGACAGATATCCTTTATACAGATCAGTGGCACAACCATGACACAACTTATACAGTGGGCATTGGAATTGCCCCTACAATCTTCCCCTAAGCACACAGCTTGAGATTGTTATTGCGCACCTTAGGGCTTTCAATGTTCAAATTTCTGATAGCCCAGTTTGTTTTCCTAATTACAGAGAACCACGAAACATGAAAAATATGGGCATGCCTGACAAATCAGCCTTTAGCAAAACTTAGCAAACGTACATTTAAATAAATATTTAGGTCATATACCCCACAGATAAGTAAATGTGTCATCTGTCATACTTGCGGCATCCAACGATGGGTGCATTTATCGCAAGACCAATAAAATGAATTACAATCACTCATGCAATCGCTGATGCAATTTAAACATTATATCTATTGTTAACAGTGACAGTCAGTCCCTACCATTAGGTCCCATGTTGTGTTGGCGGCCTCGTAGATACCAGCGCCGTAAGTCAAATTTAGTATCTCCATCAAGAGGGTTGGCGCTTGCAATGGCACTGTCAGCAACACACAACACACATTAGACAAAAGACAATGTACATCGCATAGAAGACATTCCGTCATACTGATCATAGTAATCCGTTCATTATAGGCTGCCACTTTCTACTGAGGTCTTCCATCCCTGTACTGGTCTTTACATGCCTCTGCATGGTGATTTTTGCTACATGGTAATTATATCTAATATTATTGATCGCGCAATTTAAATTTGAGAGAGGATCTTTCCATTTACATCTGTATATATAACTCTTAAATATCAAAATAACATGGTTAATCAGGACTACAAAATCGTTATCTGACATTATCCAAGCATCACTGCTTCGATATTAACGAAATCCCCCCAAGTGTATTATTTGTCTCAACCATATTATAAGATTCTTCCAAAGTCGATTCACAGACTATTTCTCCCACCCTACTTTTAAAATGTAAGCATTTAAGAACTTCCCCCATTTTATCTCATGTTGCTTGTAGACACTCACTAGACCAATTAACGTGAAAAAACTTTCATTCACCACGCGCTTATTGGGTTTAAAAAAGTGGGTAATTTCATTCTTACCGTGTCATCTGGTCAGGCAGCACTCTAACAAAATGCAAAATTTCAAAGGCACCAAGATATGGATCTGGATTGACGAGTGTCGTATTTAGTATGGTCTCATTTTTTATTCTGGCTTGTCACAAATTGCGAGACTGATTATGCAATGTTGCGAGAATGCGCCGCGGGGCAAGATTACGAGGGCGAGATCGTGACAAAGCGAGCGCAAGATGAAACTCCGCGCCTTCTCGCGCTGATTCACCACTGAGTGAGCGGCAAGTATTTACTGGCGACACAATAATAGTTGGATTATGAAGCAGTGACTCAAAGCAGTAACACCAATCGTTTCGATGGTAGTGAACATTCGACCAACCTATTACCTACCTATGCAGCTGGTCTTTACGTCAATTGTTCCGTTTTCAGTGGCCTTTTCGAACGTACTCTGGTCTTCGCGGTACACCTGAAGTCGGAACGAGAACTGAGAATTGTAGTCCAGTCCCGTTACTGTATAGGACTCTGTGTCCACTGTCCCCGTGTACTTGATCTTGGCGATGTCCGTCTATGAGTCGCCAGCAATGGTCTCCAGACGCTGATCCTGGTGACTCTGTTGACCAATGATGTAGCCGTAATGGGATTCCAGCCCTGTTGGGATGGGATGGGTGACCTTGTTATGTAGATAACCTCCAATCCAAACACAATCGTAAGCCAATCGAGTTTGTTACACGATTGAAATCATCATAATAAACAGGGTTCTTACGATTAGGTCCCAGGTTACGTTCGCAGCCTCGTAGGTAGCGTTGCCGTAAACCGAACTGAGGATGTCCACGGAGAGTATTGGGGCTTGACTTGGTACTGTGAGAAGAGTTAACGAGATATCAGTGGTACAACGCTAACATACGTAAACAAAGATCTTCGGTGTCTTTGTTTGTCGGGAAGTATAATTGTAAACCTGACGTACCTATGCAACTCGTCTTGACCTCGACTGTCCCGCTGTCGGCAGCCCTCTCGATCGTACCCTGGTCCTCGCGGTACACATCAAGGCGGAAGGAGAGAAGGGAATTGTGGGCCAGTCCCGTTACTGTATAGGACTCTGTGTCCACTGTCGCATTGTAGTGGATCTTTGCGATGTCCGTCCATGTGTCGTCAGCCATCGTCTCCAGACGCAGATCCTGAAGACTCTGTTGTCCAATTATGTAGCCGTAATGGGATTCAAGTCCGGTTGGGATGTTCTCCATCGGGTCCCACGTGAGGGTAACGTTTCCGGAAGTGACGTCATGGGCTTCTAGCGTGTGGACGATATTACTGTCGGGAGGTGCTGGAAATATGACGACAATTTAACCAAGTATGAAATGTATTTCAGGCAATAATGATTGTTTACATTAGCATCACGTGAATGCCGGATTCATTGGTATCATTTTATAATGTTTATCTTGTACTTGCAACTTTTGCTTCATTAATGTCATAAAGATGAACAACACTAGGTAAAGCTGATCTTTGAAGCATGCTATTTTGAATAATTTGATTATTTAACGCGACGTAAAAGTGATGTGCGGAATGTCTTACGGCAATGCATTTTACCTATTTCTGTGTCACATAGAGAGCCTTTCCACCACAGCTCACATCCGCTAGGACAAGTTCCGTCTGTCTTGTTACACACGTCACCATTAGCACAATAGCCACTGCAGATCTCATCACAATTCAACCCAAACGTGCCATTGTTGCAATCTGCGAGAGGTTTCGTATTATTAGAAGCAATTATTGGAATAGGTAATTCGTAATTGTGTGCTGTTCTATAGGCCCGTGCGATGATCAACACAGCGACGCAAGACAACTATAACGCTTGTATACTTTGGTTGTATAGACCAAGAGGCCTACACGTTTGTGAAAACATCACTTCCATAAGTATTTGGCGCAAGAAGACAGCAATACATATGCAGATATATGGGAAAACATAGTAATGCACGAAAGGTACGCAAGGTACAAAACTCCGGACCCCGCAAAGACAAACCTGTACCGAGTATAGACCACGTGTAACTTTGTAGCTTGTCTCAATGAAGTTGTAACTTTTGTGTTGCGTGAACTATCAGATCAGGTAACTATGCTCGCATAGCGGTTGGTCGGTGGCATGGGCGGCAGGGTAGGTGGACTGAGTGGTGCCGAGAGGTGGGACAACGGACTTTATCGGCTGGGCTCGGAGGGGGTAGGCAGGCTGGATTCGAGCACATGACATCACTTCTGCGGGCGCCTCGGCGAATATTCGGGGTCAGATCGCCCAGCTGTCCAACCCGGTGTCTGCGTATATGGATTGCTTATATTCTTTTACAATCTATATTCTTCTGAATAACGGTGTGTCTAAAATTACACCATATATGACCACATTTTGCGGTTGCGGTTGCGGTTGCCAGCGATGCAGCGATGCAGCGATGCAGCTCCATGGCATCTTACGACTGCGCGTATATGACGCAAATATGTATTTACACACATATATATATGTAATACCTGCCGAACAGAAAGTAGTCTGATTCTTTCCCGGCGCACAGTTTGCAATGCAGCCATACACACTGTTACATTCTGTAGCACAGTTGCTGCAATCTGCAATAGCAAGAAGAGCATCAAAGTATCTTGATGTTTGAATACATACATAATGGCCAAAGTCCTATTTAAGTAACTTTGATGTTGTTTTAACCAAAGAGCTCGACACTATCCTTCTGTCATGATAGGAACAGTTGATTATGTTACTACTAATAACCCCGACACCCATGTTTGACAATTTCATGCCTCGCCGAACACAATTATCTAACGTAATTGGTTCAAATTGGTGCTCGTTCATTATACAGCGGGTGTCTTCTTTATAGGTTCATTAATCCGGGGATTAAGCTCAATGTCAATAGGAACGACGAAACAGGCCCACTTATTAGGTTTTAGCAAATTGTGTCCATTGGGACGTGCAGAATAAAGACATGCGCAATGTTTTTACCTCATGTAGACTGTGCATGAGAAAAAAAGTGAGGTCGAAACATTTTTATATGCCGCTTATAATAGTAACAATTGAATAGTCATATATTTAGTTACGAAGAATACGAAGAGTAGTTAAACTTCTTATCACAAACTCTAAAGCATACTCCAGCCAAACATAAGAACAAGTGGCATTATCAATGGTTGAATGGTTAGGCACTTCCAACTCTTAATAACGATTCAGGTGCTTTTATACACAAGACATCTTTCCAAAAAGAGATATTGGCAGCAGATTCATGCTTCATGAGGAAATTAATTTCATCCTGCATTATATTCGTAATACTTGAACGTTGTTTTTCGCCCGCTGCAGTCTTCATATCTACTGAGTATCGTTTTGACCGATCGATACGAATAATATTAATAATAATTATTATAATGATTATTAGTACGATTGCCAATGAACAAAAGGCTCAGAAGATGTATTGCTCAACTGGTTCCATCTCACCTTATAAATTGTCTGCTGATACCGAGCAACTATTGGAAAGCAAATGACCATTCAACCTATTTGATAAAGCACCAATCGGTGGAACATGGCAAAACAAGTTTGGAAATTACCAAGTTAAGTTATTACCTTCATATCGATTTCCTCGCACTGTCACCTCAGATAACAGGAAGGCACCCGGTCGATCGTCGTCTCCATTCGAGTCATACTTGTAGACGAGGACATATCTGCCGACCAGAGGCTGTCCGCACTCGACATCGGCGTCTTTCCCCCGTGGTACTGTATCAGCGAATTCCCCACAAGTCACGAAGTCCCCGTAACGCACGATGTCGTCCTCTGTGTTGATGACGGTGTTGTTGTCAGGGATGGACGAGTTGCTCACGTACACACGGATGTGATTCATGTAGAAATAGCCACCTGAAGGAAAACAGCTCCAGGGTCCTAAACAAGTCCCAAATATAATATACACTTCTTATTTTTACATTATGCCTGCGAACTTTAGCACAGATATGACGTAGATACCAATCCAGGCGAAGCATTGTATCTGTATGTTAGATTGTTAGATAGTTCGTACCTAAACGGTCCATTCCAATGTGATGGGAGTAAGTAAACATAATGCGTTATCGTACACGGGTATTCCAAGGGAAAGGGATGTTCCGAGACGGAAGTGGGGTTCCAGTGTATTGGTATATATATAAACGAGCCAACGGCACAAGCTTTTGGGGGATTGATGGGATCCGGGCGTATCGGCGAACTCTTCCCTCGGTCCCTCGGTTCGCAGGGTCAATTGTACATAAATCGTGCCCGCGTGCGGTTTCGCTGTAAGTTCCCCATGCGCGACGAATGCCATGACCTTTATTGGCGGGGTAATGGTTGGTACTTCCTTTAACAAGCTGCCATCTGCGATGTATGATATCAAATCGGCACAGGGAGCTATTGAGTTGATCACAGTTTGGCCGCTCTTTAAGCGCTTTTGTTAAACTCCTAGTAATGTATATTCCATTCCCTACTCTATCTTAGCTATTTCCGGGGATTACTCAACAACATAGTCAAATGTTTTCCCCATTATGACCTATAGTATACAATTTGTCAGCGCGCTACCCTGGTGTGCCAACTGGTTAGCTCACGTAATGAACCATGACAGAACTCTATATATAAAAGTTTGGTTCCATGTTTTTTTTTCGTTTGATGTTCGTGGAGATTCATGCTAATTATAGCATGTGTTTTATGCATAGAACATGGGTAATGATATAGATGATGACATTTTAAAACATATTGGGGGCATAAACTTAAATTAAATGAGACGTTACGACAAAACAATTGTGAAAATGTT
Organism: Arenicola marina; assembly: GCA_964019135.1. Taxonomy (NCBI): domain Eukaryota; kingdom Metazoa; phylum Annelida; class Polychaeta; family Arenicolidae; genus Arenicola; species Arenicola marina. The sequence goes on from OZ025249.1 coordinate 10,865,785, forward strand.
GCCAATGTTAGTACGGATAAAGGCATTATTGAACAATCACCTTATTGTGATGTGGATGCGTTTATTGATGTCATTGAACGTAACCGACATCAGTTCTCTATACGCAGCTTAAGTATTGCCTCAGTTCATTCCATGATCGACCCACTGAAAATGTTTCTTGATGTCTTATATGCTGGTCATGTGGTATTAAGTGCAATATATTTACAGGAAACCTGGTTATACGATGATGCTGATTCTGGCCTGTATGAACTCGAAGACTATGTATTAATATCACAGTGTAAATACTATAGTGCGCGTGGAGGCCTGTTGATATATATCCAAAAATCATCTGGGTTTACCTGCATAGAAAACCCTGTAAAATAGGACATTTGGGAAGCGCTATTTATTCAAGTATCCGGACGGCCCACTGACAGGAAAATGTTGATAGGTAACCTGTATCGACCTCCATGTGACATAAATGAAAATCATGCGACGTTTTCTCAAGAATTAACTGTGGTTATACTTACATTTGAGAGAAGTAAACCACATAGTAAATGCATTCTAGCAGGTGATTTTAATATAGACCGTTTAAATATTTGTGAAAAATCAGCAATTAGCGATTACGTTGATACCATTGTAGCTTGCGGTTTGCTTCCAAAAATCACCTTGCCGACTAAACCGTCGCGTAATTTCATAACTTCTTATGTAAGTTAACATCCAGTTCATTAAATACAGCAGCTATCATTATATTGAAGGCTATCTCAGACCATATCCCGTATTATTAATCTTTAGACATTGATGCGCGACGCTCAAACAAAAGCGCCCAGTTATGTTAATTTAAAAACAAATGATCCGCGATCAGCACAGACATTCTACACACAAATTGACGTAGACGCATTTTAATGAAATTGGGAAGCAAACATCTCACCGTTTGGCTATAGCAAATGGCTTTAATGATTTTTTAAGCCCCATTTGGTAATAAACGTGCCAGTAAAATTAATCAGGACCCAAACCAAAAGTTATACTAGCTATCTAGGCGATCCCTATAAAAACAAACTGGTGTTTAATTTAAAGTGACCATAATTTCACTAATCAAATATTTGATGAGATGAAACCTAAGGCTAGTTCAGGGCATGATGACATGTCCATGAAAATGGTGAAACTATTAAAAGTAGATTTAAGTAAGTCAATTACTCACATCATTGAGCAATCAATTTCTACTGGTATTTTTCCAGATAAATGGAAACTTGCAAAAGTAGTGCCAGCTTTTAAAAAGGGGGAAAAATCTAATATGGATAACTATAGGCCAATTTAAATTTTGCCAGCCATATCTAAGTTTTTTGAAAATGTAATCTATAATCAGATGTATGGACACTTTGATCAGGAAACCCTGTTTAATAATGATCAGTATGGTTTCCGGAAAAAACATTCAACCCAATTAGCTACACTGGAATTATTTAATACATACATAAACTAGATAAAGGGGAGATTCTGATATACATCTATCTTGATTTATCAAAAGCCTTTGACACCATTAATCACGACATACTATTAGCTAAACTAAAGCACTATGGGATTTCTGGACTGGTGCTCAAGCTGCTATAAAATTATCTTCACGATCGCAAACATTATGTAAGCATAGATAATGTTCAATCAAATGAAGTTCTGATCTCCTGAGAAGTACCGCAGGGATCAATACTTGGCCCTCTTCTATTTATAATATATATAAGCGATATATCTAGAGCGAGTTGAATATTTAGTACAATTATTTACGCTGACGATACAACCCCTTTTAACACATTAAGTACATTAGCGCCAATAAGTAATGTACGCCTAAGTAGTGAAGTGTTAAACCACGAACTGTCTCTAGTAAGCAATTGGCTTAAAAGTTACCAACTATCTCTAAACATTAGCAAGACCAAATTTATGTTATTTTATATACCACAAAAGCGGGTAACGATACCAGAACTTTGTATTGAAAATACCGAGCTGGGAATGCTTTGACGACTTTAATTTTCTCGGAATGACCCTACATAAACACCTGAAATGGTCCAGTCACGGTTATGAAATAGCTTGTAAGGTGTAACGTCAGATCAACAGTTGTTATTCTTGCACGTAATTCCACACTCAAATTTACGCCAAGGTGACCACGAGAGTCAGATTTGTTCATTAAGTCACGCTGCCTCGATCCTTTACGGAATATCTCTCAAATAGGTTTTTAACGCCAGCTCTTTATATAATAAACAATTCATTCATTCATTCATATTTCTTTCACGTCGGTGTTACGTACACTCACATGTCACTGCGCCAGTATACTATTTTTAACTCAGTCTGGGAACGTTGCAAGTTATGCTCTTTTAGTCAATGAGGTTAATGTTTAGTCAGGTCGTTACGTAGACTCTCGTAACATTAGGCCAATTTGACGTACATACAATCTGTCTTGGAATGTTACCACCAAAGCGTGTTATTAATATAAGTCAATCTAATTATTGTCATATGTGATACGCAAACTCGCGTTGCCAGAAAAAAAGTGAGTCAATGTCACCATGATATTTGGAAGCTAGTCTATGGCTTGTCATATATTAGTCTCTTTTCTTCATAGCATTAACTGCCGTGGTATTTGTACAATAATATATATACATTGGCTATATTACTCGACTAAAATGGTTTGCAACAATTTCTAGCACATTATTATGTCCAACTTATATTGCGTTTGAGCAAAAGAAACATGGCTGCATTGGATACTCACCAGCCAGGTCAGAGTTCATGAGTCTGGTCGAGTAGACGGTGTGAAGAGCCCCGAGGTCCACGGTCCACCACGCCCGGCCGTCTGGACCCGAAGGCTGGGCGACACCGCTCGCCCGCCTGTCTACCACGCCGTCTACCGCCCGCGAGGCGACACGACCATCGTACCCTCCATACTGCCAGGCTGTCTTATTAAAGGCCAAGTTACCTTAAACAATAAAGGAATCAAGCATGTCACTGTGAGTTAGTAAAATGGATGACTATTATAGAGCGCAGTACATGAACATCGCTCCAATATATGTGATACAATTATTTTAATTTATAACTTGTTAATATTGGGACACAAAAACCCATTTCAATGACAATCGACTGGTAGTAAGAAACAAATACACTCGTGTGTATATGTCACTGTAAGTTGAAATACCATTGGTGTGGCCCTACCTGTCTGACATCCGTCGCCCTCCCACCCGGACTCGGACTGCCCGGGAGGGTATTCTGGTTTGTTCTCTAAGCAGGTTCCCTGGCAACCAGTCAAGGGGTCACACAGCTCAGGCGAGGCACAATGACACGGAAATGGACAGTCAGCGCCAAAATTACAGTCTGAAAAAACCCCGATTAAGTTTCTTTCTATTTTACTTGCACTGTTTGTGTCTCTTTCTATTTTACTTGCACTGTTTGTGTCTCTTTCTATTTTACTTGCACTGTTTGTGTCTCTTTCTATTTTACTTGCACTGTTTGTGTCTCTTTCTACAAAATGAAGATATCTGTATTTGATGTCATGTGGGATTATCATACTGGTAATATGCATATTTATAATGCGTTGGGACCAATCGACAAGCTGCAGAAAGATACAGTTTAGTGAGATATCATATGATCATCAACAAATGAAAACAATTACTGCTGGTTGTGTTTAGCATCTAAAATTATCTAAAATAACCCTAAATTTTCGAAAACTAATCTATAAGTTGCGACAAGGGATCTTTAGACTTTAGTGTATTTCGGAATGACTTTGGGTTAGACCGGGCGTATGTCTACAAGTTTGTTACGCTCTTAATATGATTCGTTGTGTCAGCTCAACGATGATGCTATAATCACTACATCTTTCAAGAAACATGCTAAGGAGGTTTCTCCAAAATCCATCTAAACATCGGCCTCACCTGTCTGTCGGGTCTGTGTTAATACGGCGGCCACGTGTAGTAGAACTGTCACCACCAGGAGGCGCATCGTGCTGTACTGCCGCAAACAGCGACTGGGTGATGACTCCTCTGTCACCATCAAGAATAATAAAAGAGGAAAGCGTTTTGCGTTGGGCAAATCCTACCCATCATCGTTCAGAACACTTTCTGTCGTTTTTTTTCATGCGATTCCTACGAGGAAAAAGTTTTATCAACAGAAAATGTAGAGGTGCTTAGAACTGTTGCGGCTTTTATGTTTAATATAATCAAACGTAGCGCATTCTGCTGATGCAAACACAAATGCACGATATATGACACATATGTAATTCTTGTACAATTTTGCACTGTGGGCCCGTGGCCCGTTGAAGTTCAATAAATGTTACATTATTCTTACCCATCATCGAGTCATTGAAGCCTGCTTGGCTAATGACAGCTTGACAGAACAATTCTGAAATTCGGAATTAATTTGTTGTATCCGCGAGTTCCCCTTCCGCTTCCGTTATAACACGTTTTGATTGAATTTCGGTTTTAATCATTACGCAATGAATTGAGATGATAAGTATAGTATGGTTTTGCCGCAAAACACTCTTATATTGTTATATTGTTATACTCCCGTAATAAACTGACGTATAATTAACTGATCAAAAGATAACGGAATATGTAAGGATATGCATTACCGCTCGTTTTCTCAACACCGATTGTAAATGTTATCACACTTTCGATACCCCTTTCGATATAACTTCGATATAATTGCATAGAACATTACAAATGAGAATCCCAGTGGATAGTACATGGTAGCTCAAGCTGGCTAAAAATGATATGTCAATTTTAGGCCAACACAATAGTTATGAGTGGTCCTAATCAATTCCGCTTTTACTTAAACGTACGAGATTTACCACATATTGTCAGCCTATCCGGTTCTACCAATTATAAGATGCTCAGTCAATACATATTGGGTTAATATATTTGGCATAAGTACATGCCGATGTGTGCCGCTATTGTGCAGGTGCGATATGTTCGGCCTCCGTATATGGTGATGTATTTCACCTATTCACATGGCAATTGGTTACGCCAACCCATTATAGGGTCACGTGGTCTGTTCACGTTTATTGGCAAAGTGTTCTGTCAGAAGTGTTCCGATGGTTGTTGGTTGGTTGTAGATTCAGCATGCTTTAACCACTGTTGGTTATTTTGGGTCAATGGGAGACGGAAGGGCGAGTGGCGCCAGGTTCCCGGGGGTAACCCCCTACGTTTTGCGAGGAAAGACATTGGATTTGTATCCTGCGACCACACAGACATGGCCACAACGGGGCGCAAACCACCTACCTACGTGCCTCTCAGGTGGCCCGAATTATTCCCCCACTTTTATTTAATTCATTGGACAATTTTTATGTTGTGTCTTTCTCACTCGGCAATAAATTTGCCCTTTCCGATTCCATACACTGTTTTCTGTTTTATTGCCAGGGAAGTTGCGGGCGAGCCAGCTTATCATTATGAATTCGTAGCGAGATACATAACATGTAAATTTGTCTTTGATGGTTTCAAACGTGTCAACACGTTTTGTGGAGTTTTGTAGGTAATGTTGCGGATATCGTTGTCTTGCCACACTATAAAAATAGGCGATGGGAAGGAAATATGGGCATAGCGGAGCGCTGTGAAGATGACAAGTTCGAGGGTATAGGTGGGGAAAAAGTGAGCGGTGCAAGGCAAAGCGGGAACAAGGCTGGATGGTGAAGATGACAATATGAATTGGGGGCGTACGGTTCAAGAAAACAGTTTGAGTGGGCGATGAAGAGAACAGGTGGACGTAGGGGTGGGGGATCAAGAGGACATCTAGGAATAGGCGTGGGCGGTAGAAAAGAAAGGTTGAGGAAGGGGTGTGTGATGAAGAGGAAATGGGGCAATAGGGATGGATGATGAACAAGAAAGGTGAGAATAGGGGTGAGCGATGAAGGGAAAAGGTGGGAATATGGTTGGGCGTTCGGGAAACCTAGTATAAGGGGGTTGGCACTGAAGCGGAAAGTCGGCAATAAGGGTGGACGGTGAGTGCCGAAGGTGAGCATAAGAGTGGGCTCTATGGTAGTTATACGAAACAGATGCTCTCAACACTTAATTATTGCTGAATCGTTTTCTAAGATTGCCTTATCCTGAATGCGTCACTGTGGTTTAGCACAGTGTGAGGCGGGTGACAGCCACTAGCGTGTACAGAAACAAACACAAGTCAACGAAACCGTTATAAAATCTAACAAAATCATTTGAGACTGTCGACAATGATTTTTTGTAAGATGCAATATGTTGGCTTACCTCGTCGTAACTAGTAAATGATTCACTGTCTATCCATGAGGTCCTTGGCGTTTTCAACATCAATTATCATTGTGATCAGTCACCGAGATCGGCCTTTGTCCAATACACGCGAATCCGCCCTACGGCTTAGTAACTTGGCGATATGTCATTTTTATCTTAATATGTGACCACTTGTATATGAAAGATAAGCCATCGTTGTCTGAAGAGAAGTCAAGATACGAAGCTGAGTGTGTCGCCTGTGACATTACGTCACGATGCATTGCCAGCCCACCAGCACCTCGTTGATCTTTGTATTGCAACGACGCATATAATGGTGTGTTGATCACCGGTCCCTAATGTGCGAGTTATCATTAAAACGCGCAAGAAGCTAGGTTTCGGGAGTAGCAAAACGTGAGTGCTTTGTCACAGATATCAAACGTCAAATGCGTTCTACAGATGTAAAAATCACGTTCTAGATGTTGGACACAGGCCGTGGACAGATCAGGTCCTTAATGAGTGTGTACCTGAGCTTGACCCATATCGGGCGGAGGGGCGGGGGGTGGGGGGGGGCGTGTATAGAGGCATCGAACGGATCAGTGGCCGATTTTACAAACTCAGTTTAAGCAGCCAGAGGGCTTAGTTGGCTAACTGTACCATGCAAATGATAAGCGATTGTAACCGCCTAAGCCCCTTAAAGGCCAACCTATGTACGTGACATAGGCCACGGGCCATTTCTTGTCTTTAAGCTAATGCATTACGCGAGTGTGGATGTCGAATCTCCAAATAAAGGTCCACCGGTATGTCGCACGCTCCTTCTCATAAGTTCAGCACCGGTCATTGCTAGCTAGATTGCAGGAAATTTACCGCTGGGAGACCGGGGGTGGGAGTAAGTACAGGGAGAAGAAGAGGGTAGGTGGATAGGGGGGTGTGAGAGCCAGCATATGCCTTCCTCATGTGATCCATTTTCACTCACTCTCATGTATTAAAAGGAACACTGTCACCCGAGTGCAGCCCCTGCCAGTGAGCACTGATAGTGGAGAATATATTAGTCGATTGCATAGGCTTTGCAGAAATAAGAAAACGTCACTATTCGGCTGAAAACTTAACATAGTTGTTAGGGCCAAATGGTGGACAACTAATTTTTAACAAACTTTTAAAAATAGATTAAGCTCTTTGGCTTGACATGATCGAACGTCGCCTATGTGAAATAGCTGATGCCAGGAATCCAATGGACGGCTCACCCAGCCATTACAGGTGCCAAATATACCACTATGCATCCAACACGTTAAACAGCGTGTGCGGAGTAAATTAATGTAATGTTGAGTCGCAGGCAACACGTACGTCACTGTCAATCGCTGAACGACCTGTCGACAAGGATAGCACGGGAACCATATTATTTGCCCCCTCAGTTGGCTGATCAAGACGTTAGGTATTATACAAATATTTGCTGTCAAGGGAAACACAAAGACGTAGAGGTAAAGCCGCGAGCTGCTAACGCAATAGGGCAATATTCCCCTAATTTCCCCAAGCTGGGAATGCTTCCGGATTCCATTTTTAGCATGATCAGCTGAACACTTATAAAAGGACGGGTCGGTTCATACTAGGGGAGGGTTGTATGGTGAACTATGTACATAAAATACACAAATTTCATTCATTTATGCAACGTGCTGTACAATATCACGGGTCGGCTTGGGTATCCATGAGCGCTCACCTTGCCATCGCTATCGGTATAGTACTCAAATTGATGAGGAAACTATAACATATAGGGTAACATGAACAACAGTTTTCTTCGTTTCGTGGGATCACGAGAGCCGTTTGCGATTGAGGGGGTTAAGGTTAGAGTGAAAGCGAATTTATCCAGCAAGAAGAAGGGGAATGTGGGCTCATTTAAGCCAGTCGATCCGAGTCAGAATCTCTACAGGCTACACAGACACAAGCGCCAAGCTCTCCGCAGTTATAATTGAGAGAGAACTCTTCTCTTTGATCACCTGATACCGTGTGTTATTAGGTTTAGCCTGGGTCCCCGGCACTAATTTATAGAAATGCGCGGCGCATTTTTCCTATCAATTTGCGCAGCGCCGCCCTGGCGAGCGAGTGTGAACATTCGTTGAGGAAATAGGTGGCAACAGAGATATAATGGAGCCCTATCAAATTGAGTCGAAGGCAAAGAGTGGTTCCAATCATTTTGCACATGAAATTTGTTCTTTTATTTTCATTTATTCATTTCATTTCATTTTGTTATTTATTTTTATTTTCAAGTAGTCACAGTTTCCTCTTTAGATTATCTTACTGTACATCGGCGATACGATTCCTCCATTTTTAGATACGTACACCAAGCAACCAATTAACTGATTACGCCGTCGATAACTTCACACTTACAGCGCAAGATGCACATGCATGGACCAATAAAAAACAAAGCATATCACTTGACAATGTGTCAGACGCATGAAATATAACCACGACACAACGCGTTGTTGCATATATATATACAATGATCTGGTATTAGGTTACACTCGTTCATCATACGGAACAACCACTTGTTGCAGCTAACAAGGATTACTTCAAGATGGCCATGTCATTAACGAGTACAATATCGCTACATCTGAAGGCGGCTAAAATCTTGTAAACACAAATACCAAAATCTTGTAACCCGAATCAAACCGCCCTGCGGCCTCTTCAATAGACAATGGTGGCTATAAAGACATCCCGTTAAACAATGAAGCACGACGTCACGGAAATTTAAACGGCCTGCCTAGCCGCACGTGCTATGTTCTTGGCCGCGATAGTATAGAGCAAGTAAGGAGACTGGTTCGCAAGATGTGAGAAGGCATGATATGTACAGGACGACTGAGCCAAGGTGTATGGTATGCGGCAGTTACAAAAAGCATACAAAAACGCGTTCAACCTTACCTAATAGTAATAGTTAACTCGCTCTATATTTAATGACATTAAACCATCTCGTTCACAGCAGTGTACTTACATGTATATATATATATATCATAATATCAGTAACAATTCAATAACGCTCCACGATATCACACAGCTTCTTGTTAAAACAATTTCATCATTTCTCCAATCGTAATCCGGTTCTTTTGACAAATATTGCTGTGTATATCATATTTAAAAAACGGGCTATATGCAAACCGACCCAAATCATGTCCATAAATACATTATTGGAAACTTGTCACATTCAAATTAAGTTATTTGAAGACATTGTTTGGGACAGAGCGTAAACATGTAAGGAATCCATATGTACAACAAGTTTACTACCTGACACTGCAATGCATATACTAGTTCAGTAGTGTAATAATGTTGGTCCAGGGTAAATATTTGACGTGCCATTATGGCGATACATTTGATATGATGTACAATACATACATTTTGAGCTCACATGGCATTTTTTAAGCAAAATTTATAAATCATGACGGAATACAAATGTTGACGGTACGTCATAACAATACTTCTTACATGCTGTACAATATACACGTTGCTATGTGACCGCTGTTCGCACCACCCTTCCACTAGCTTTGCCGATGTCTAAACCGTCAGCGTGACAGAGACAATGAATAGATTGTCCACAGCTGCAATATCCAAGTTTATCAGGTAATTTATGTACCAGAGCGATCGTCATGTTGTTATCAAAAATCTCCATACGCCACAATAGGTTGACCTCAGTGAAAAACCAAGTGCAAGTTGAAACCGTTTAAACCAGGATTATGTAATACGTATTTACAAAAGTGAAAACGGGCCACTTACAGGTAAATATTTAATTCAACTTGCAAATTAAGTAGGTTTATCCAGAAAACGACTTCGCACGAGGCATATCGAGTTGACTTTTAATAACTCGATCAAACACAAACGGACCATATATTATAAAAACTGACTAATACGTAGCTACTTGCAAAATATTGAGCATAAATACAGACAGCCCATTTCTGGATAACGATTTCCAATTTTCAGCGTTCAAATCAAGTCGGTTATTACACAAACTACACTGAAAAAGTGAACGTGACGAGAACCATATCGCTCAGACTTAATTCGATAAAACACCCGACGACAGTATGTGTCCATAACACGAATGTGCGGCATGTACTCCATCGCGGCATACATTAACCGTCAGCTAAATCATGTTTATTTTAGTTTCAAGGCCTTTGCAATCGGATTTCTACTCGCTACAATCGTCAGACGTCTATTGCAGGTTAGCGTAGGTGTGAAACTGGCTAACGTACTCCAGGACCAAGTCGTGCAGCATGGTGTACTGAGCCTGAAATAAGAAAGAAACGACACCAATCAATAAAGACACCAATTTTATTGCCCTCTTCCCCACCACCATAAGCCCGTAGTCTCCGATGCGCCACGTCTTGAAATGACCAATGTTTACGCATTCTCCAATACGAACTATATAAGTTATAAACATTTTCCACGGCCCCTCCCGGCATGACCCCGAGACAATTCCATCTACTTTGCGATGTGCCGCACAACTTAAGCGCGCATGGTATAAAACAATTGCAAATTATATATTATTTGATAAATACACACTCGTCCCATAATATTAAAACCGGGATTCGTGTATACTAATTTACGTTACATATATAGTATCTTGTCAGAAATCGTCACTTTAATTCCATAAAAATTAATTCTGGTGGCATATTTGTCCAGAATACAAATATCCTAGTGAGACTATGTCTCCTTTCAAAGTCTCTATAAAATTACACTGTTTATAAGGATTAGTCAGAGAACGACTAGTTAGCGGACTATTTCTGTCAAGCTATATCGGACAAACTTAAATTCTGATCAATGCCAATTGGCGTCTAGGGGCCGCCGCAGTTTGCTTACAAAGCAACCACTTTACCAAGACTAACTATGTTCTGCAGGAATTCCCGCCGACTGGTCGCTATAGTTCTGGCCGCCAATGTGACGTCAACTTCTCCGTATGACTTCATGGCTCCGATCACGTGATCCAGGGCGCAGAAGACGCCGCATCGAGTGGCGCCGTCACTGCCATTGACAGAAAATAAACAATTGTAAATCATGACAAAGTATTTTTGGGCACACTTTGTTTAGAATGGTCGACGTAAATTGGCCCAATAGCCTTTTGCTACGAAAATAGATAACAGTTGAGCGTCGACCGCTGCCTACAACACTACTTACAGCCAGTGGACCAGGACGGGCTGGTCGGATTGCGCTGTCCATAGACCACGGCCTCAGACACTACTTACAGACAGTGGACCAGGACGGGCTGGGTGACGCTGTCCGTAGACCACGGCCTCAGACACTACTTACAGCCAATGGACCAGGACGGGCTGGGTCGGGTGGCGCTGTCCGTAGGCAATGGCCTGAGACACTACTTACAGACAGTGGACCAGGACGGGCTGGGTCGGGTGGCGCTCTCTGTAGACCACGGCCTCAGACACTACTCACAGACAGTGGACCAGGACGGGCTGGGTCGGGTGGCGCTGTCTGTAGACCCCGGCCTCAGGCACTACTTACAGGCAGTGGACCAAGACGGGCTGGGTCGGATGGCGCTGTCCATTGACCAGGGCCTCAGACACTACTTACAGACAGTGGACCAGAACGGGCTGGGTGACGCTGTCCGCAGACCACGGCCTGAGACACTACTTACAGACAGTTGAGCAGGACGGGCTGGGTTCCGTGGCACTGTCTGTAGACCACGGCCTGAGACACTACTTACAGCCAGTGGACCAGGACGGGCTGGGTCGGGTGGCGCTGTCCGTAGGCAATGGCCTGAGACACTACTTACAGACAGTTGAGCAGGACGGGCTGGGTTCCGTGGCACTGTCTGTAGACCACGGCCTCAGACACTACTTACAGCCAGTGGACCAGGACGGGCTGGGTCGGGTGGCGCTGTCCGTAGGCAATGGCCTGAGACACTACTTACAGACAGTGGACCAGGACGGGCTGGGTCGGGTGGCGCTCTCTGTAGACCACGGCCTCAGACACTACTCACAGACAGTGGACCAGGACGGGCTGGTTCGGGTAACGCTCCCCATGGGCCATGGCTTTCCCCTGTAGCTCCAACACAGCCTGCAGAGTCTCTCTCCCGGATCTGCCTTCTCCCCAGCTTTTCAGTTGGTATTGTCGCACGCTCATCCCAGCCGACTGTCGTCGTAGCTGCACAACGTATCATATCACATTAAGCACATTACAGATGTGAAATTCGTGTTACGGCAATTAACTCGGTAATGACCGACAGTTCCAGTTCTCCATTTGCATGTCAATGAGCGTAGTACATTAATGATATAGGCGTGCATCATGGATTTATTGTCTTATGCTATCCCAATAATTATGTTTAAGTTTCGCATGGTGTGTGATAATAGTGACTCACATTATTTCGCTTCACGGTCAACTCCCGGACAGTCCAATGGGGTTGTACGGATTCTTCGTCTAAGGAGACATCCAAAGGTCCGAAAGTCAGCTTTCCGTGTTCTGGCCAGTATAGAGGCGTATCCTGTGTATTTCCAATAAAGAATAACGAGTCAGGAAAATACTTTTAATACGAAATCGAGTTTGCGAGGAGACATGTCATATCAGTTATCATCGATTACCGCCAATAGAAATTATTATAGCGAGAATTGTAATCTAGGGACAGCATTTAAATGCAACCTTTAAACTGGTGTCCTACGTACGGTATCATTGAAGTCGCATTCGTTCAGCATGATGATAGTGCTGACATGGAAGTCGTTGACCAGTCTCCAGAAATCTACCATAGTCTCTGCTAGAGGCGCTTGTGTGACTATGAAGGCAGGCGCTTTTCGGAAGCCCTGGTTAGATACAAATGACCGTCATCATTCGATCCATGATGGGGCTTATGACGCGCATGCCACGCGGAAATATCTTGACAATGTTATACCGCCAATTACTAGAAAAAACGATTTAACGTTAGAATAGTCCATTAGATAAGTGTACCCTACACCACCCGTCGGTGTTGATGAAATGGCTATAATTCTGATGTAATTATATCATCTGGGCAAACAAACCTGTTACGAATAGACACTGAGGAGATAGCGATAACAATGACTATATAATGTTTGCTTCAGGCAGTCGGTTAATAAGGATGGGATGTGTGATCACCTTGACAAAGACGGCGTTGATGTAGTCGTTGGCTGCCGCATAAGGTGTGCTCAGGTAAGGACGACATCTATCGTCTGGAAGAAATATCATGTAATATTCAGTTCATTTGTATCGTCTGGAAGAAATATCATGTAATATTCAGTTCATTTGTAACAAAAACGACGATTTTGGCGGACGCAGAAAGTTGCATTAAGGCATAGATTAAGTAAAATTTAAGGATGGATTCAATGGAATTCTTTCCATCTTGATCTCGAGTGACGATAGTCCCATATTTACCTCCATGTAAATAAAAAAGTTCATCGTCCCGTAGATAAACCAAACTTCGATTGATTATACTTAATTTACCTGGCAGGATATCGGGGAATCTGTTCTTCCTAATGTTCTCCTCCTGTTTGCCAGCCGCACATGCGGACACCGGTCGGTTTGACACCAATCTTCGGAGAGCCTTCAGAACGAGAAATGACAATTAGTGAGATACCTTAAATATGTTCCTTTAACGAATCCTCGTTTTTCGAGGATTTGGTTGTGCTGGATACCCATACAATTGTCATATAAAAGACCATGGTTTTTCCCTGTAGCAATCAACAATCACCAAGGCGACCATTATTTACTGATGTAAGTCTTTCTTTGAGTTGGATTGCGTTCGGGTTGGATACCCCATACATATCAAGGGCCATAGTTTGTCTATGGCAACCAACAGTTGCAGACCATTTTTTACATCAGCTCACCGCGTGTTGGGCGTCGAGAGCCGTGTCTCCGTTCTGAGTTCTCTGGGTCAGCTTGGCGTAGGACTCTCTGAAGCCATCACTCGGGAGAGTCGTCCGTCCGACCTTGGCGTAGTCTATCCGCGCCTCGTACAGTAACTCGAACTGCATCTGCACGTAGGAATAACACACCGGTGTAAACATACACCCGTCCATTCTCTGACTTCGGCTCACTCCGCAAGGGACTGCGTAACGCGTCCATTGTCGAAGCCATATATTCGTGCCAGGGTGACACCGCGCCAAATTAATAAAATACACCCCAAATATATAAATGCCGGAGTCTCAATCTATACCTAAAACGAACGGTATCAGGTACAAGAGTGAACATTTCTCACCCAATTATCGCTATTTCAAAATGGTACGCAAAGTAATATACCGGATTAAGCATGCAATGTTCCTTATTCAGGCAAAAAGTGTAACTTGTAGTTTAGGCCTGATACAAGTATATCCCGTGCGTCGCATTGTGAACGATAACAAATGCGACCGGCTGCCTACTTTATATAGTGCAACATGTGCCATAGTTTGAACGTGCGCGTGATGTCACATATATCACCTACATGGGATGTCACTCCCAAGTAAACACAAAAAGACGCATGACGGTATCAATAAGGGCATTGTAGAAACACAATCAAGGGCAGGACGTCGGGTTCAAGCCAAAGTATCTTCTTTGGGATACATATTCCAGAACTGAAACAAACACAAAGTGCTGATTCCCCGAAAACTTGGGGTTAATATTGGTCACCGGGATCTGATCGTGAAAGGGCGCCACAAACGGGTGTACATATTTACCAGTGTCTGAACCATCATGATTCTCTGTCTCCTCAGGTCACGGACACGCTGCATGATGTCCACAACCGTATTGACTTCAGCCTCTCTCAGCAGCAAGTCCAGGGCAATGAAGGTGCCCGTCCTTCCCACACCAGCGCTGGAGGTTTGATCAGAAATTGATGTGACTGCAATCCGTTTCATGGTAGCATGGGAAGAGCACGAAACGGAGGACGATGTCTGTCTCCCATCACATATTAACATTACAAATGATGCAAAAATCAATGAATTTCTGATCAACTCAGAGCATTTCGAAACATGCGCTTCTCATATCAAAACTGCGCATGCCTCAATTTGTCTCTGCAGAATATTAAGCAGTAAAGATCAAGATTCTTGCACTGGCTCAGTTTTCTACAAAACTGTCAGATTTGAGAACTTCGTCGGTTATTCCTGCTCCGCCCCCCCTCCTCCCCCTCAAATTGCCCCTTCCCCTGCACCTCCTTGAGGAGATCATGGACCCAAGCATCTCTCCCGTATGCTTCTGCTGACCCCCTCACCTGCAGTGGACGATAAGAGGCTCTCCACCGTCATGGACGCTGCGTACTCGCCACAAGAACGCCAACAGCGAGAAGGTGCACCGTGGCCTCTCCTTGTCCGGCCAGGCGAGGTACTGCATGTGCTGGACCACGCGCTCCGTTCCCTGCTGGAAGGTTGCAAATGAAGGTCACGCAATACATATTAAAAGTGATAATAATTACTATATAGATTACGAAAGTAGTGCATGCAAAGCGTTAGTCTATTATGGCAAAGCTAAGTTGTGGCGAAGACAGTGATGCCACAGTGATGTGATACGCAATTCGTTTCAATATAACATGCCATTAAAAAAAACAGTCAGCTTACACTGGTTTTCACGGTGAACGTCCTGTGTGTGTAGTCCGCGTATGTCTCCACCTCCTTCAGTGTAATGATCAGGACTCCTTGTGTAACGGATTGATCCAAGCTATCCGGCCAGTAACAGTGACACTTCCGCTGAAAGCGCAATGGTTCATATCCGCATAAATTGTGTTTTATTGACCGGTAATTTCATATTTTCTGAAAGGTAGCAGATAAACAATGGTAAGTGGCGCGAAAATGTTGAGCTCCATAATCACAGATAGATTGATATGAATATTTGACGGCTTTCAATCAGATCATTTTTGCATACTTACGAGTGCTGCAATATAGAAACACTCGTTATCATCGGCTACATGTATCTGTCATTGTACAAATCAATACCAAAGCAATAAACGTGTAATATATGGATACGAAACGGTTTAATGATGACAAGACTGATTCATTCTTGTAGACGATGTGGATACGAAACGAAGGTTTAATGACGACAAGACTAGAATTAATTGATTTATACAATCGACAGTTGAATGATGACAAGACGCACATTTGAATTTTCCACCAATGGCGTTAACATTATGATGACACGTGACTTGACTTGCCAGACCATCTCCCAGAAGTCTGACTTAGTGGTGGGTATTGGCCCTGTAGTGGAAGCATAGTGAGATGTCACATACACTGGTTGATTGGACAAAGGCGAGAAGGCAGACGAGACTCTGACAAGAATGATAGAGGATATATCTCCACCTATAATATATGGGTGGAGGAACAGGCATGAGGTCGTCCATTTTAACACTAACTGTCTAAAGTTGATAAAATGCACCTGAACTAAACAACGATGTGCCAAGTTATGTCTCGAAGAAGAAGCATAAACCTACCATGTGTGGCAATGTAGTGTTTGTCTCGTCTGACGTCGAAACCCTGTGGGTCCAATGTGAATTGGTATTTTGGTTAGCTATTGACACTGAATTTACTATTTATTTGAATGCATAGAAATTGATATGAATTGGCAATGCTTTAATAACATGGGCTTAATCAGGTTAGGAAGCATAGGATTATATGCGTCCAGATTATATCCGTCATGTATAACTCATTATTTTATAATGATTTCATTTATAAAGTAACGCAATATCACAATTCATGGACATTGTAGCGTTAACAAGGGTAAAACATCGTCAGCAGTTAACAATGATTTGCTACAACCTTGACATAGTTGGCGTTGATGTAACCTTCACCGTCTGGGGTGGTCAGTGGCACACGAGAGTGGTCATCTGTTGGAAGGAAAGATGTCACTATGACAAAAAATGTGGTGCCGCGATTGTTAACTATCAACAATAAGATGACATCTGCATTTCAATCCTATCCACTTGATACGCCTAAGGGTACATCATCTGTTTATCTGCAAACTTACACGCTGCGATATTCTTGAAGCGGTTGTTCAGCGTGTGTTCTTCCTGCTCGCCAACTGTGCAAGGGATATCATGACCGGTAGGGAGGGACTGAAATAAGGACGGACAGCACACTGGGTAACCAATGCACAGACATAGCATCTGGGGTTTTTAACAACAGTTATCAGTTGCAACGAAAATTAACTTGATATCTTGTTGCTTGAGCTAATATGAAAAAAGGCGCCCTAAACTGTATAAAGAAATATCTCCCAAAAGTAATTGTGGTATCGATGTTTTCATTATGTTTAAATAGCGCAATACTCTTACGTCGTACAACTTCCTGAAGCCTTCAGCCTGTGCCTTCAGTTGACTGTAGGGCTCTGCCAACATGGCCAGTGGGATGGCACTCTGTACGGAAGCCAGGTTCTGATAGACGCACTCAACGGGTTCCACTGCTGATTGGTCCATGGGGATGGCAATTGGGTTGTCATTCACAGCTGTAGCACGTGATAAAAAAAAGAAACTACTCGTATTGACCCTTTTGAGAAAATTGCAAGCGACATATCCCGTATTAAGTTGCACAAAGTGCAGCGCAAACTTCTTGTGAAATAGTTCCTCTTTTGATGCTCAACATCAACTACATGTTAATTCTAGACATCAGGGTAGTAAGCACTGCGTCACCTCTCAAACAAAGTCTGTTTAACAATGCGAATACAATATGTATTTGCATGTATTAAAACAATGTACGTACGGTCTTCAAACCCATCCATAGATCTCCTACATGTGACATTGTCTTCTCGCTCTTTGTCGCTTGAAGAAGACATCTTGTCGTCATCGTCATTTCTTCGCTGTATCCTTAGACATTAACAATAAAATAAAGAATAAAAAAAAGAATGATCGTAGCATCGCAACACAGTCTATACCTACGTTACCCTTGATTTAACCTAAGCCGAATGCAAGAGGATGAATGCAGGGAATGTCAAGAAATGAAATAATATTAGGGGGCCTCCCTGGTGTAGTGGTTAGCGCACTAGACCGCAGATCAATAGGTCCTGGGTTCGAATCCTGGCTCGGGCACCTAATCTGGGGCATGTTTCATTCCTTCATCCTTCATCGTCTCGGGAGGTTCCTTGGCCCAATTTAGCCTGTATGTGCACAAAAGTGGCCTAAAACACCAACATTCCATTCCAATCATGGATGATACCGTCAATATACTCGGTATATCCTTACTCCAGTGCGTACATTAATACAATGTAATGAGGTATGATATGGATCCTCCCGGGTACAATATCGACACCGACAATGTTGCCGTTCACCGACCAGAGGACCAGGAATACAATGATGAGGATGATGACGATCAGCCCGGCGACTGTCACTCCGACGATCAGCCAGATGTTCGAGACCGTTCCATCAACAGGGTCTTAAACGATGGGAGAAGACGTATTACTAATTTCATTTGTACCACTATGGAATAATTTATCCGTGGATATTAAAGTGATGTAGAGGGCAATTAATAACGATTAAACGTACGCAAGACGAAAGTAGAGTTTCTGGCTTTGATGCGTTCAAAAATAGTTGTTTACTGCGGGCAGTTAGTTGAAGCCATTATTATATAATACATTATAAGGATTTATTATATAAATGGCATTTCGTCGTTTGAGTTTAAATATATATTCAATACATGGCGTTCCATATTAACGTAAATGAGTAGGGTTTTCGGACTCTCTTATACCCCTCCTCAGGATCCACCATTGCGGCAGTATGTACATGCATATATTGCTTAGAGTGTGGTCGGACGGCAATACTAGGTTGAAGCGTAGCCACTGTCTCTCCTGTTAATTTAGGCAATATAAAACTTACAAGCAGTTAAGTCAACAGTTTCCTCGGCCGAAGTCACCACAAAATCTTCATTATTATGGGCAGTAACCTCAATGGTGTAGGATTTGGTGGCATTTTCACAGAGCAGGAAGTAACTCGTGGTGTTGTCAAGTCGCTTGATCGTGGGAGTGCCTCCATCGGACGTGTATGAGAAGACGTATTCACTGATATAATCACATCCACTGGAAGCCGGGAGCTGCAAGCACGGGGAACAAACCTGGTAGTCATATACCTATACAGATTATTGGCACAAACCATAAGCCGGACACCCGAATTTAGGGCCACCAAGCATGCCATCACCAAGAGCTTGCGATTTTGTTGCGCACAACCAGCCGCCCAATGTTTATGCTTCTAAACGCCCCTAGTCTGTTTTTTTATTATTAAATATAGTTACGAAATGTGAAACATGTAAAACTATGCATGCCTGAGGAATCAACGTTAAGTTAAACTTCAATTGGGCCCTTAAATAGATTTTCAGGTCATATCCCGTAGGGTTATGAAAATGTGTCATCAGTCATACTTGCGGCATATAACAATTGGTGAACTGATATAACATATCGCAATACCTTAGAATTCCTGCGAATTACTTACAATTACTCATGCCATCTCACATGGCGTCCTTACCATTAGGTCCCATGTTGTGTTGGCGGCCTCGTAGGTACCGGAGTCGTACGTCAAGTTTAGTACCTCCACCAAGATTGTTGGCACTGCCAATGGCTCTGTCAACAACACACAAAGGGGTGATGAGTGAGAACTTAATATCTGTGTATTGGCAACGGGTTTCTGGTAGAATCTACGACCTCGAACATGATCCCGTTGGTTCTGAGGCAGCGTATTAGGACCATAGCAACACGTTTCAAAATTTTGCAATCACAAGTCCATATTTCGTGGTCGGAAGGCAATATTCCGCGATCGGAAGCCGAAATTTGGCGTTCACGAATTCGGAAAATGTCAACATCGAAATGCAACGTGTTGCCTTCGATACACGCCGTCCGTTGTGTGCTAATTATGGAATCGTGTTTCGCCTTATGCATCAGTTCTCTCTATTTGGTCAAAAGTTCAGCTTTCTGCAAGAGTGCCTTTTTCACTCTTTCGTTCGATGCAATCTCAAGAGTCAAAACAGGACGAAAAATGTAAGTGAATATTTTTAACCGTCTTTAAGGTCATCAAGCAGAAAAAGGAAGTAACCCGTAACTATTATAATGTTTTGAGAAAAACATTATTTGTTGTCGTTGATGAAGTGTTTATGCATAAATTTTGGGCGTCTTGGTAGCCTCACTGCTGAAGCTCCGTCGCAGTTTTGGCGCTCACACATTTCCGGTGTGCTTCTGCTGAACTGCCTGAAATTTGGTTTAAGTTGCTTGGAAAAAAATATGTGATGATGTCGTTTTATGCAGCAATTTGGCAACATACAAAACATGGAATGCGTGTGGCGAGATTGCAAGAATGTGCTGGGCCAGGATACGAGGGTACGATCGTGACCCGAGGGGGGCTGGTGGCTACATAATACATTGCTGCGGTATCTTTTTCATCATAAATATGCACTCTATAGGGATATATTTCTCATCACAAATGTTCGCTCTCGCAGGCATCAAGGGGCACCCGCGAAACCGGGGGGTTCCCATCAGCTTTTTATAATAGTTCACGGCGGGTTTTGAGCATTCTGAGACTCTTGATCTCACTTCGCATCCAAATATGTACCAAGCGAGAATGCGAGAGTCACATAATTGCCACCATACATACCAACCAAAAGACGTTGATCCACAACAGAGTGCGGTAAGTACTGACTGAAGAAAATCTCGTGCTTTTCTCACTGTTTGAGTTCCAGTTATATCATTCGTCTATGTTACAACAACTCCAGGTGGCTCAGACGAGAGCGGTGTTCAACCTTAGTTTGAGTCTCCTGTGTTAAAGTGATGTTTATCTTTCATCTATGATCATTTATGTATTAAATATTATCGCTTTGACGAATGAATGGTTTTGAATCTTGAATCTTGAATCTTGAAGATATAATTGTAGTTGGATTGTGAAGGAGTGACTCAAAACAATGACGGGGTTTTGATGGTAGTGAACATTTCGCACTACCTATGACCTACCTATGCAACTCGTCTTGACGTCGATGGTGCCGTTATCTGTGGCCCTGTCGACAGCATCCTGGTGCTGGCGGTACACCTGAAGACGGTAGGAGTGCTGGGAATTGTACGCCAGTCCAGTTACTGTATAGGACTCTTTGTCCACCGTCCTCGTGTAGTTGATCCAGGCGATGTCTGTCCATGGGTCGCCAGCAATGGTCCCCACACGCGGATCCTGATTACTCTGTTGTCCAATGATGTAGCCGTAATGGGCTTCCAGCCCGGTTGGGATGTTCTCCAGAGGGTCCCATGTGAGAGTAACATTTCCGGAAGTGACGCCAGGTGCTGTTAGAGTATGGACTATGTCACTGGCTGGGGGTGCTGGAAATACGAGAGGCAAGCATACTTGTTATGTTTGATGTAATACTGGCGACTAACGTACAAGGGCAACCGATCATTAGGTGGGGACGACGTCTGCGGTCCCGCCCCTCCCTTCCCCATAGTTTCAATCCGGCATGTGCGCCAAGTTAATAGTAGACCAGCCCCATTTTCATATTGGACCATTCATATATTGTGGATTTGCAAAAATCTGGATTCGCATTTGACATACATAATCCTTATGAGAAATGGCATGCCTCACATGTGCCATACTTTAAGATGTATGTGAATTCATATGTCAAATGGAGTGCCCAACGTCTAGGTGTACACCGAGGAAAAATTTCAAGCTGTTCGAACAAAAAAAAATTCTTTGTTTCACCTGAAACCGTTTATTATTAAGCATACGTTGGGTCTTTGGTATTGATTGTCACCAGCAAGCGAAGATTTGTGACGGTACCTACTGGTGGGCAAAAATGACATGGCAATGATGTGGCATGGCACACGTGGCATGACACATAGCATGAACTGTAAAGAACGCAGGAAACTTTAAGTTACTATGACGTCTAAAAGCCAAGTTATAGTCGATATTCGTCATAGGCGAATTTCTATCGGGCCAAACAGCTTAAACATGCAGTCCAGTTGACAATTGCAAGCTATTCTGAGGCTAGCCCAATTGAAAGGCGTTTTTCAAGTAAAGCTTTCTTCCATTCCTCATCTGTCAGACCTTCAACATGGGACATGTCATAGACAAGGATATTGCCGTTAAATATGAAGTTAAATAGCAAGTACCAAGATTCAACAAAAATATGCTTTATGCTAAATTAGACGTCTTCTGATCTGATTCACACTCCACGTTCCCCCATATTATAGATGCCATCAATGTATGCCTTAAAGTCACTTTGCTGATTATCAATTGGAAAATACGACTCTAAACAACTTTCTTTGTAGCACTCAAGAATGAAAATACGATTCATGAAGCGAAGGATCAAAACAACCTGCACTCCAATGATATGGCTTCAATTTGAACTCAGCCATCATAAAGTTGTAGCCGAAAATGGGTAGAACACGAAGTCATATGTCTTTGCGACCAAACCTTAGACAAACGGCAGGACTGGACTACCTTTTATTCAGGCAATGACCGTGACCTTGCTATAGACCCTTCTAGAAATCAGACCTTTAACATTATTTTTGCGCAACCGCGGAAGGTACTCTCGGGGCAAAGAACATCTCGCGGCGTGGGGTTCGGCCGAAGCCGTGAAAATAAAAAAGTGTTCATAAACATACATGCAACAGAGCAAGTCATAAATATAATCTGTTTCCACAACAGTTCGATTATGTATTTACCTATTTCGGTGGCACAGAGTGTGTCGAGCCACCATGATTCACACCCAGCAGGACAACTCCCGTCCGACTTCTCACACACGGTGTCATTGGCACAATTACCACTGCAGCTCCCATCGCAATGACGCCCGTAGAAACCATCGTGACAGTCTGCGATAAATGAAACGGAACCATATGCAGATATATCAACAAAATTTGTCATAATCACAAGTGTCGTACGTCATTGGTTAAGATTAATATGAACGAACTTCATCGCTCCATACGTCCAACTAAACCATTGTTTCCAACCGTCCAGATGAATTTGATCAGGGGTTTGACAAATGGTTAATCAAACTATGCTTGCTAAGCAATGTCTGATTAAACGTTTTTCCATATTTTTTTTAGCGAACCATAAAACATTAAATACATCGCAATGTCAGGTGGCATAGATATGGATCATATCAGTTCCTAAAATATGTTTAATCTCTGTTCTTTAAGTAACTTAAATTGTATCAGGCAAGGATTACATCAGTAGAGGTCAGTTTGCCTACATTTGACCTATGTTCTAAATATGGTACACCCAACAATATTTGTTATAAAGATTCTGACATAAGTAATATTACTGTGGCCGCTACTACTCCTACTACTCATTGTTTGACAAAATGATTCCTGATAAAAAAGGTGCTAACTTACACATATTTAACTCCACTGTCGTCTCGTTTGAGACCGTCAAATTGTTATTGTTTATAGCTGCAACCTTGACGAAATAGGACTGTGTCACATTTTCACTCAGCACAAAATAAGTTGTTGTGTTGTCAAGTTCCTTGTATATGAAATCGCCACCGTCGGGTTGATATGAAAAGATGTATTCACGAATAAAGTCGCATCCACTGACGCCTGGCACCTATAAAACAAATGACAGATATTGTTGTTCAGATAACCTATAATCCACAATAGCATGGGGGCGGTGTTACGTTTTGTGGCAAGTTTTTTTCTCAGCGAAATTACCACCAAGTGGCTGGAAAGAGAATATGTATTCCCGAATAAAATCGCATCCGCTGACAGCTGGGGCCTGTATGAAGAAAGAAAATATGCTTGTTGCTCTAATAACCTACAGTAAACAGTGACAGGGGGAAAGCTGCCTCCCATTTCCAATAACAGCCTTAGGTACAGCAAGATTGGTATCAAAGTTAAATACATGATGTTGTTAATATCGGCTTATCGCCTTTCTGTTGCAGTCTACCATTATTACTTCCAAGCAAGTTCTCGCTCACAATTACCTTTGGCCTTCTCCGGATGACCTATAATTTATGCATGCATAATGATACGCCAAACGTTTGTCATATCAGTGAACGCATAATACTAAATAGGATTCTCACGATTAGGTCCCAGGTTACGTTCGCAGCCTCGTACGTAGCGTTGCCGTAATCCAAACTGAGGATGTCCACCGAGAGTGATGGGGCTTGAATTGGCACTGTGAAACAGGTAACGGGATGTCAGTCGTAAAAAACGCTAACATATGTAAACAAACAAATCTCGGGTGTCTCTGTTTATCGTGAAATGTAATGGTAAATTTGACCTACCAATGCAACTCGTATTGACATCGACTTCCCCGTTGTCGGTGGCCGTCTCAACCGTACCCTGGTCCTGGCGGAACACCTGAAGGCGGAAGAAGTACCGGGAATTGTAGTCCAGTCCGCATACTGTATAGGACTCTGTGTCCACTGTCGCAGTGTAGTTGATCTTGGCGATGTCCGTCCATGTGTCGTCAGCCATGGTCTCCAGACGCTGATCCTGTTGTCCAATAATGTAGCCCTAATGGGATTCTAGTTCGGTTGGGATATTCTCCAGAGGGTCCCACGTGAGAGTAACATTTTCGGAAGTGACGTCAAGGGTTGTTAGAGTATGGACTATGTCACTGCCTGGGGGTGCTAGAAATACGAAAAGGCAAGCATGCTTGTTATGTTTGAAATCAGACCTTTAACATTATTTTTGCGCAACCGCGGAAGGTACACTCGGGGCAAAGAACATCTCGCGGCGTGGGGTTCGGCCGAAGCCATGAAAAAAAAAAGTGTTCATAAACATACATGCAACAGAGCAAGTCATAAGTATAATCTGTTTCCACAACAGTTCGATGATGTATTACCTATTTCGGTGGCACAGAGTGTGTCGAGCCACCATGATTCACATCCAGCAGGACAACTCCCATCCGACTTTTCACACACGGTGTCATTGGCACAATTACCGCTACAACTCTCAACACAGTTCAACCCGAACGTGCCGTCGTCGCAATCTGTGAAAGTATACCGCGTTAACCCGATTACATAAAACATATCTGAATAATTAAACTGCTCGAAGAGAAGCAACCCAAATATATCAAGTTTCAGGTTTACCAGCCTCATCTATCTCCGAATAATTATGCAAACAACCGCGTTATTATATCATTTACGCGGGCACTCCTTCGTGCCTCATTCCTGATTCCACATCTAATCGCGTGCACACAACGCATAATTCAATTCATTCAATCCGGAATGGCATATGTTGTTTGATGGCAAATAATTACGGGCTCTGAAATCATGTGTCTCTAAATAACTATCAATTTACTCCATATACTACCGGATTTATATTGGCAGTTGCCGAAGATCCGTATCCATCGTACTCTCCTAATATATATATGCATTGATATATATATATAGTACCTGCCGAACACAAAGTGGTTTAGTTCCTCCCGGGCGGACAGTTTGCTATGCAGCCATACACACTGCTACACGTGGTGGTACAGTCGTTGCAATCTGTGATAACAAGATTAAACAAGTATTGTCAATGTTGTTTTAATACGCTATTATAACGCCACGATGTCATTACCATTTTCCTATACCTAGATTAGACCACTCCGAAGATTTAGTAGATAATTAATGGACGAATGCTAACATATCAAACACATGACTTCATAGTCAGGCCCAGCTGGCGCATGAGACTTACCCTGGGAGCTTTTTCGATGTCCTCGCACTGTAACCTCGGACACCACGAAGGAGCCCGGTTTATCGCTGCCTCCAGTCGAGTTATACTTGTAGATGAGGACATATATGCCCATCAGAGGCTGTGCACACTGCACTTCGGCGTCCTTCCCCTGTGCTACTGTATCAAAAAGTTCGCCACAAGTCACAAAATCCCCGTAACGCATGATGTCGTCCTCCGTGTTGAGGGCGGTATTGTTGTCAGGGATGGACGAGTTGCTCACGTACTCACGGATGTGGTTCATGTAGTAATCGCCATCTGAAAGAAAACAGTTCCATGGTCCTGAACAGTCCCAAATATAATACACGCTTCTTCTTTCGACATTATACCTAGTAGGCTGCATATTAGATAGTTAGATAGATCCAAACGGTTCAGGTTCCAGCCTGATAGGAGTGCGAGTGGGGGGAATGGGGTTACTTCCATGAAGCTTGATCGTACTAGGGTACTCCCAGCAAAATGGTTGCCTCCCGAGACGGAGGTGAAACCCACAGTGATGGCGATGTTGCCATAACAAAAAGAAAGAGTCAAGGTCACCATGATCTTTGAGAGCCAGTCCGTGGCCTCTTATGTATTACTCGCTCTTCTTTATTAACGCTGAGAGCCATGATATTTGTTCAGTAATTAGTACACAATGGCTATTTTACTCGATTAAAACAGGTTATAGGAATGTCTGATACCGCATGATTTTTAGCTTCCAAAATGTTGCGTTTTGAGAAAAGAAAACATGGCTAAACAAATTTACAGCACTTGCGGGTACCATATTATGTTCAGCTTTAATACTGCTGCACTTTTTTGGAAAACATGGCTGCATTGGATACTCACTAGCCAGGTCGGCGTTCATGAGTCTGGTCGAGTAGACGGTGTGTAGCTCCCCGAGGTCTACGGTCCACCACGCCCGGCCGTCTGGACCCGATGGCTGAGCGACACCCGATATATCTCTCCTCACCACGCCGTCCACCGCCCGCGAGGCGACACGACCATCGTACCCTCCATACTGCCAGGCGGTCTTACTAAAGGCCAAGTTACCCTGAACGATGGAGGCATAACGGCTGTCACTGTGAGGTTAATATGGACCACCATTGTGGAGGGCAGTAGTGGATTTTGATTTTGCACATGGCTTCACTACGCAAATAATAATTAATAAACCATAACTTGCTCGTATTGTAATACAAAGGCCCCAAAAGTATCAACGCCAATCGACTGGGAATAAGAAACAAACACCCTCGTGTATATATGAGTTACTTAAACCACCATTGGTGTGGCCTACCTGTCTGACATCCGTCGCCCTCCCACCCGGACTCGGACTGCCCGGGAGGGTAGTTTGGTTTGTTCTCTAAGCAGGCTCCCTGGCAACCAGTCAAGGGGTCACACAGCTCAGGCGAGGCACAATGACACGGAAATGGACAGTCAGCGCCAAAATTACAATCTGAAACAAAAGCCCGGATTAAGTTCCTTTCCGTTTTATTTGCACTGTTTGTGTCTCTTTGTACAATATGAAGATATCCGTATTTGATGCCGTGTGGGATTATCATACTGGTAATGTGCATTTATTATATTGCGTTGGGATCATTCGACAAGCTGCAGAAAGGTACAGCTTATTGAGATATCACATGATCATCAACAAATGAAAACAATTACTGCTGGTTGTGTTTAGCATCGACAAGGTACAAACGAGGAATCGGAAGAAGGACAGCTAAGGGCCCCCTGCGGTTGACGTGGTTACCGACCAAAGCATGTCACATACGTCTATTTGCTAAGTACGTCCACTAACAAGCGCTTGGAGCCGGCAATACACAACACGAATTGACGTCAAATGTAAAATCCGGATTATGTCTTCGGTCCACTACAATGATCTTGATCTTAATCATTGACTTGACTGACTTTGGGCCAATTCGATTGGACCTGTTCTGCTGTTCTAGAATCAGAACACACCACTCCGAGCGTTCGATTGGTCCCTGTTTTTGTTCTGGAACTACCAGAACTTACTCCTCCCTCGAAGCAGCACAGTAAACAAGAGCAAGGTAAAATGTCCGCTTATCCTGCGATCTGCAGGAGGTGTAGGGTGTCCCCAAGACACCTAGGGTGTCTTGGGGCATATTACATATATTAATTTAGACATACTAAGCTTAGTAAGCAATTTATATCTCATGAGACTAGCTATTGTCAGCTGATTTTAATGATAATAAATTATGTTCATACACATAATACACATATTTTCATAGACATATTTAATTGGCATAAACACCATGTAAACAATGTATGCCAAAAGTAACATTACTCTTTAGTTTCTAAAACCAAACTTCCCGTTTATTTAGTTTCGGTCTAAATTTTGTTAAACATTATACATCCCTACCATGCACATTAGTTCCATAGCAACCTACTCAAACATCCCAGTACCCCAGCTTGAACCTTCCCTCCCGCGCCCCGCCCCCCACAACAGTATTCCTACACTGGCACCGCGGTCGCTGTCACAGCTCGCGACAGTGAAGAGCCTCGCTGTAATGTTGTTATAATAAATAAGAAGATTAGCGAGCCGCGCTGTGTTGACATCTTGATAAGCCAAGTGACGAGTCCCCGGCCACACATCATTGATTTCGACCAGCTGTTCTTAATAGTTAATAGCTCTCATAGGGTCCTATGTTAAAGTTTAGCAATTTTTTGCAGACTAACTAATTACTCGATTTGCAAAATTCAGAGACGTTATACAAGTTACCTACGGGCTCAATACGTGACATAATGTACAGCATCATTAAATAAAAACTGTGAACGTTATAGCGACCTTCCCGATTTTTGGTTCCATCTACCAATGGTTAAGGAACAAACAAAAAAATCCTGTGACCTTGACCTTTGACCTACATACCCCGCTAACGAACTTGACCGAGCCATGTCGAATACCTATCGATGGGTAAAGTTACAGAACTAAATGTTGCGCTTTGCGACCTACAAAACGCACGCACACACATACGCACACAGACAAACCAACGTAGTGATAGATGCCGTAAAATCGAAGATTTTACGTCATAACAAGTGTGCGTCTACTGGCTTCCCGGTTTGCAAATTAGGACATCACAGCCACAAGATCAGGCTGAGCCTGCGACACAAGTTTTTGTGTAGCCCCTACCCTCAGGAGCTGGCGGGTAATCAGTTACTTGCGATCAATGTTGGACCAGTCTGACTTCTCCATCGTTCGCACCTCTTGACCAGAATGCTTTGGCTATGCTGTTGGTTGTGTACCCTCACACACACATCCCGTGTCAAACTTTCTGACTGGGTCGGTGATGAAGAAGGTCAGGTTGAGAACCAAAGCTGAATTTTCAATTAGACCGGGCGTATGTCTATAAGTTTGTTACGCTCTCAAAATGATTCGTTGTGTCAGCTAACGGACGATGCTTATAATGAATACATCTTTCAAGAAAAAGGCTGATGAGGTTTCTCCAAAATCCAACCAATCATCAGCCTTACCTGTCTGTCGGGGCTGTGTTGATACGGCGGCCACGTGCAGTAGAACTGTCACCACCAGGAGGCGCATCGTGCTGTCCTGCAGCAAACAGCGACTCAGTGATGACTTCTCTGTCAGCTAGAAGCAAAATAAAAAAAGGGAAAGGTCAAGGCTGCTAGGAATCGAATGCGTTGAGTAAATCCTACCTAATATGTCATAGGTGCTACCTAACCTGACCGAGGGCGTTAAACTGATAAATAAATATTTTATTGTCACATATTATCATATGGCATATCCCGGCAAAGGCCAAAGCGGCAAACTGTTTTTGTCAGCTATAAGTAATATCACAATATGGCATTGGATTGATCCCCGTCTTAGATGTCTCCTATATACGTAGGATAAATCAGTAGGTCTCATCGGCTAGGGGCATGTGTTTAGCCTGAATGTTCGAATCGGTTTCATAAGAGGTTCGTTAATTAATTTAGCATCAGTTCTGCGCGGTAAGCGTTTGTTTGCAGAAATATTGTCTTTAGCTTATTTATAGGCCAACATGTGTAATTATTGAAGCTTCATCATGTGCATTACAGGAAGAATCGACTGCCACAGAAAGGAAAGTATGATTGCATTGATTGAGTCGCGGGGTCCTGCAGCCTGTCTGTAAATTGTTCACAAATTTTAGTGAAGATATCGGTCAAAACATATGTGAACGGCATCATTTAACTTTATTACATCTATGCTGCTGGGTAGTTGTTGTTAATATCTATTATTTTAACACACACTCTAGGTCTAATATAATGAGGAATATACCCTTTACCGTTAATTATACTTAAATGGGAAGCTAATTCTGGTCGTAAGGGCAGTGCCATTTAGAGAATATAGTCCATGATATGTTTCCTGAACAAAAAAATACAACTACAAATTCGCAGACAGAAACATATTTTATGCCTAAAAACGTCCATAAGTATGCCTTATTTAATTCCCTCTGGCAAAAACACTATGCGGGTCACTATGATGCCTTACATGTGCATCTAAATGCAGGCCAGCAGATAGGGAGAGGTTTCTAGTTCTATGGTAAATGCACATGTGGAACACTGGTGCTGGCGTCCGAGAAAAAAAAAAGGGCGGCCCGTCCTTTCTACGCGCGACCCTGGCCGGGACCACCCACGGACCCCGGCGGCCACCCTGCTGCTACTGTCCCTAGTACGCAACCCCAAAGCCAGAGATACCCCGCGGCCCACTCCACTATGTACGACCCCCCGGCCCCGCGCCCTACGCGACCTCGCGGCCGGGGCCATCCCGCTGCACATCCATACTACGCAAGCCCCCAGCCGGGGCTACCCCGCAACCCTGCGGTCCATCTCCACTTCGTTTCGATCCCGGCCGGAGCCACCCCGCTGCCCCTCCCCACTTCGAGCGAATCGAGCCCCTCCCTACTACGCAAGCCCCGCTGACCACCACCGCTCCAGTGGGGGCGAAAACGCCTGCACTGGATAAGCCTTGGTTGTTAGCACTCTCCAGAGGGTGAAATGCTATGGTGAAAAAGGTGAAAAAAACTCCTAGCTAGATCTTGTAGGCCACTAAAAACAAAGCTAGACAACACTTTTTGAAAAACAAAATCCCTTTAAATTTATAATTACGACTTCGCAGAGAAAATAATGCAAAGATAGACATGATTTAAAAAAGAAAAAACTCGCGTTTAAATATATTAAAAAATGTAGATCTAGATCCAAGGATCCAGATCTATGCTGGCGCAGAGCGGATCGGTTTGTCGTCTGTCAGCATTCGAATAGTGCGCTACCTGGCGAATGTCACTTCGAAAATAAAGGATATCCAAGTAGTCCTTGGCAACAAGAACGCTTTTGGTAACATTGGCAACAACATTCAGATTATGACGTCACACCCTTATCAATAAATTTCCAAAAAAATTATGTCTAAACGAAGAATACTAAATTCTTTCTTTAGATAAATTTGTCAATTTTCAAATAAAACACTTAATACGACAATTTACGATAGAATTTATATCAAAATTATGGCGTGAAAAACTGCCGTAGATGTCGCAAACTGGTGATGCCAAAGAGTGGCCAATAGTTGGGAACCGGAAATCAAAACTGACAGAAACCGCGCGAGTAGCCAGAGACATGGAAGTGATGGTTATGTAGCACTCGCTATCATCTTTCAGAACACTTTCTGTCTTTTTTTTTCTTGCGATTCCCACGAGGGAAAAGTTGTGTAGACTGATCTCAACAGAAAATGTAGAGGTGCTTAGAAGTGTTTGCGCTTAATATATTCAAACGTCATAGCGCAATCTGCTGATGCAAACATAAATGCGCAATATATTAGACCTCGTTAAACCGGCACATTCCGTTACACCCGACTTTGTGTCGGATTAACGAATTCTGAAATTCTACGTGTTGGTGTGACTTGCATGACACTTCGGAAATGACCGATTGTTTGCGTAGTTCTTGTGTACATGCGGGAACTGCAACCTTCTATCACATTAAACACGTGTGGACAAATGCTTCAATTTTTCAGAAGTATCCAAGGTAGATTGCACACGGGCATAGGCAGATTAGTTCTGTATGTCTTCGCTATGCTTCAAGTTTGCATTACACTTGACGAATGGTTCTACGGTTCGTTTACTAGGATGCTACCGGAAGTTATCTGTGGATTGAGTGGGCATGGTTCGTTGTTTTGGCTGTATAATGACATTTATTAACAATTTCGAAAGACCTTTTGATTTTGTAAGGATTACAGCCTGAAAGCTCTTTGAAGTCTGTGTAACGTGCACAAAGGCATCACACCTTAGGGTCGATGCATGAAAACGATACAAGATGTATTAACAGTCAGCAGGCGACTTATCACAACAAAAGAATGGGGCGAAAGCAATCAACACGTACGGCGCGGCTTCGCGGCCAATTGGTCGGATAAACGAGAGAAATGGGCACTTTGGTTGCAGAAAAGCCGGGTCGATGTCGGAAAGCGAATGTCGAATTAAAGGGGGCAATTAGCAATGTGGAAATCCGTTACCGGTCGGACTGTGTCGGATACCGGGGTTTCCGGATTAACGGGTGTCGGATAAACGGTGTCTGACTGTATATGCAAGTAGTGTACACATTTGTACTGTGTGCCCGTGGCCCGTTGAAGTTCACTAAATGTTGCATTATTCTTACCCATCATCGGGTCATTGAAGCTTACTTGGCTAGTGGCAGCTTGAAATTACAGTTCTGAAATTCGGACTTAATTTGATTTATCCGCGAGATGTTATTTAGCCCTTAAGGAATCAAGACCCTCTCCAGTACTGTACAGCAGAAACAAGAATGGACTCGCCTACGTTGATGCCCCTAACAAACAGTTGTTTAATGGAGTCCACCAATCAGAGGCAGGCTGTTGCCTCACAGCAAGATGTTCTACTCAGTCAGTCATTCGGACGACAAATGCCGACGAGGTTACCTCCTCCTCCCCTCCGCCTCCGTTACAATACGTTTGGATTGAATTTTAGTTTTAATCACTACGCAATGAATTAAGTTGATAACTATAGTATGGTTTTGCCGTGCAACACTAATTACGTTCATGAACTCCCGTACTAAACTGACGTATAATTAATTGATTAAAAGATAACTGAATATATAAGGATATGGATGACCCGCTCGTTTTTCTCAACCCCGTTTGTAAATGTTATCACATTTTTGATATGCCTTTCGATATAATTTTCGATATAATTAAATAGAAAGCAACATTACAAATGAGAATCCACGTGGCTCGCCATCATACGGAGTCCTAATCAATCTGATTTGGTCTCCAGACAAAGTAAAATAAATGTTGAATACTTTTATTTATTTATTATATGTATTTTTCACTAATTCTTTTTGATTTGATCAACTGAACGATTGCGATTCAGAGGAAAAGCCCAATTATATACATAATGACAATGTATTTGAATATGAAAGTTATGAAGTTATTGATCTATGTCTGAACATGGCGGATGTCCCCTCACCTTCCATGGTTGAACAACAAGAGCAATCAACAATTTTAGTACAAGGTAACTCAAGCTGACTGAAAATTATGTAAATTTTAGGCCAACACATTAATTATGAGTGGTCATAATAAAAAAAAAATCCGCATTTACATAAGCGTGCAAGAGTTATCGTCAGTTATTGTCAGCCTATCCAGTTATACCAATTATAATGCATTTGTGACATACTACACGCCGATGTGTGCCGCCTTAGTATGTTCGGCCTAAGTACATGGTGATGTATTTTACCTATGCACATGGCAATTGGTTACGCCAACCCATAATAGGGTCACGTGGTCTGTTCACGTTTATTGGCGAAGTGTTCCGTCAGTTAGTAGCGAAGTGTTCCGTTGGTTGTTGGTTGGTTGCATAATCAGGATCTAAGATGGTTCATGTAAGTATATGGCTTGAAAGAACAGAGTTTGGGTAGGCGATTAAGACAACAGGTGGACATAGGGGTAAGGGTCAAAAGAAAATGTGGGAATAGGGGTGGGCGGTAAAGAGGACATCTTGGAATAGGCGTGGACGGTGAAAGAGAAAGGTTGAGGTAGGGGTGGGTGGTGAAGAGGAAATGGGGCAATAGGGATGGATGATGAACAACGAAGGTGAAAATAGGGGTGGGCGATGAAGGGAAAGGTGGGAATAGGGTTGGGCGTTGGAGAGAAACCTAGAATAAGGGGGGAAATCAGGGTGGGCTCTAGGGTAGTTATACGAGACATATGCTTACAGACATATGCAGACAGTTAATTATTGTTGAATCGTTTCCTAAGATTGCATTATCCTAAATCTGTCACTGTGGTATAGCACAGTTTGAGGCCTGTGACAATAAATAGCGTGCATAGAAACGAACATTTCGATTCAACAGAAAGAACCATTACAAAACCTAACAGAATCGATTGGTATTGTCGATATGATTGTTCGTAAGATGCAATATGGTGGCTTACCTCGTCGGAACTAGTAAATTATTCGCTGTCTATCCATGAGGTAATTGGCGTTTTCAACATCAAATATCATGTTGATCAGTCACCGA
Source organism: Arenicola marina (assembly GCA_964019135.1). Lineage (NCBI taxonomy): Eukaryota > Metazoa > Annelida > Polychaeta > Arenicolidae > Arenicola > Arenicola marina. The sequence continues at coordinate 10,900,011 of OZ025249.1, forward strand.
GATCAACCTTTGTCCAATACACGCGAATTCGCTCTACGACTTAGTAACTCTTAATGATCTGTCCTTTTTATCTTAATATGTGACCAGCTGTATATGAAAGATAAGCCATCGTTGTCTGAAGAGAAGTTGAGATACAAAGGTGAGTATGTCGCCTGTGACATTACGTCACGATGCATTGCCAGCCCACCAGCACCTCGTTGATCTTTGTATTGCATTACATTATCAACGACGCATTTAATGGTGTGTTGATGTGCGGTCCCTAATGTGCGAGTTATTATCATTAAAACGCGCAAGTGCTTTGTCACGGATATCAAAGGACAAATGCGTTCTACAGATGTAAAAATCACGTTCTAGATGTGGGACACAGGCCGTGGACAGATCAGGTCCTTAATGAATTTGTAACTGCGCTTGACCCATGTCGGGCGGAGGGGGTTGTGGGGTGGGGGGGGGGCTTAGTTGGCTAACTGTACCATGCAAATGATAAGCGACTGTAACCGCCTAAGCCCCTTAAAGGCCAAACTATGTACGTGACATAGCCCACGGGCCCGTTCTTGTCTCTACGCTAATGCATTACGCGAGTGTGGATGTCGAATCTCCAAATAGAGGTCCACCGGTATGTCGCATGCTGCTCCTCATAAGTTCAGCACCGGCCATTGCTAGCTAGATTACAGGAAATTTACCTCTGGGAGACCGGGAGTGGGAGTAAGTACAGGGAGAAGAAGAGGGTAGGTGGGTAGGTGTTGTGGGGAGCCAGCATATGCCTTCCTCATGTGATCCATTTTGACTCACTCTCATGTATTAAAAGGAACACTGTCACCCGAGGGCATCCCCTGCCAGTGAGCACTGATAGTGGAGAATATATTGGTCGATTGCATAGGCTTTGCAGAAATAAGAAAACGTCACTATTCGGCTGAAAACTTAACATAGTTGTTAGGGCCAAATGATGGACAAATAATTGTTAACAAACTTTTAAAAATAGATTGAGCTCTTTGGCTTGACATGATCAAACGTCGTCTATGTGAAATAGCTTATGCCAGGAATCCAATGGACGGATCACCCAGCCATTACAGGTGCCAAATATACCACCATGCATCCATCACGTTAAACAGCGTGTGCGGAGTAAATTAATATAATGTTGAGTCGCAAGCAACACGTACGTCACCGTCAATCGCCGAACGACCTGTCGCCAAGGATAGCACGTGAACCATATTTTTTGCCCCCTCAGTTGGCTGATCACTATCAGTCCGGTAATAAACAAGATGTTAGGTATTATACAAGCATTTGCTGTCAAGGGAAACACAAAGCCGCGGGCTGCTAGCGCAATAACGCAATACTCCCCTTATCTCCCCATGCTGGGAATGCTTCCAGATCTCATTTTTAGCATGATCAGCTGGATACTTATACAAGGACGGATCGGTTCATACTAGGGGAGGGTTGTATGGTGAACTATGTACATAAAATACAACAATTTCATTCATTTATGCAACGTGCTCTACAATATCGCGGGTCGAGTTGGGTATCCATGAGCGCTCACCCTGCCATCGCTATCGGTACAGTACTCAAATTGATGAGGAAACTATAACATATAGGGTAACATGAACAACAGTTTTTTTCGTTTCGTGGGATCACGAGAGCCGTTTGCGATTGAGGGGGTTAAGGTTGAAGTGAAAGCGAATTTATCCAGCAAGAAGAAGGGGACTGTGGGCTCATTTAAGCCAGTCGATCCGAGTGAGACTCTCCACAGGCTACACAGACACAAGCGCCAAGCTCACAGCAGTTATAATTGAGAGAGAACTCTTCTCTTTGATCACCTGATACCGTGTGTTATTAGGTTTAGCCTGGGTCTCCGGCACTAATTTATAGAAATGCGCGGCGCATTTTTCCTATCAATTTGCGCAGCGCCGCCCTGGCGAGCGAGTGTGAACATTCGTTGAGGAAGTAGGTGGCAACAGAGATATAATGGAGCCCTAGCAGAGTGAGTCGAAGGCAAAGAGTGGTTCCAATCATTTTGCACATGAAATTTATTCTTTTATTTTCATTTATTCATTTCATTTCATTTTGTTATTTATTTTTATTTTCAAGTAGTCACAGTTTCCTCTTCAGATTATCTTACTGTACATCGGCGATACGTGTCCTCCATTCGATACGTACACTAAGCAACCAATTAACTGATTACGCGGTCGATAACTTCACACTTACAGCGCAAGATGCATAATCAGGGACCAATAAAAAACAAAGCATATCACTTGACACTGTGTCAGCCGCATAAAATATAACCACGACACAACGCGTTGTTGCATATATATACTATGATCTGGTATTAGGTTACACTTGTTCATCATACGGGACAACCACTTGTTGCATCTAACAAGGATTATATCAAGATGGTCATGCCATTAACGAGTACAATATCGCTACATCTGAAGGCGGCTAAAATCTTGTGACCCGAACCAAACCGCCCTGCGGCCATTTCAATAGACAATGGTGGTTATAAAGACATCCCGTGAAACAATGAAACATGACGTCACGCAGATTGAAACGGCTTGCCTAGCCGCACGTGCTGGGTTTTTGGCCCTGGTATTATGGAGTAAGTAAGGCGACTGGTTCACAAGATGTGAGAAGACATGATATGTACAGGACGACTGAGCCAGCCGCTCAATCTTTTACTTGGAACGGTGTATGCAGAAGTTACAAAAAGCATACAAAAACGCGTTCAGCCTTACATTATAGTAATAGTAAACTCGCTCAATATTTAACAGCATTAAACCATCTCGTTCACAGCAATGTACTTATATGTATATATATATGTACTAAATATATTATACATGATAATATCAGTAACAATTCAATAACACTCCACGATATCACACAGCTTTTTTGTTAAAACAATTTCATCAATTCTCCAATCGTAATCCGGTCCTTTTAACAAATATTGCTGTGTATATCATATTTAGAATATGGGCTATAGCCAAACCGACCCAAATCATGTCCATGACTACATTATTGGAAACTTGTCTGATTCAAATTAAATTATTTGAAGACATTGTTAGAGACAGAGAGGAAAACATGTAAGGAATCCATATGTACAATAAGTTTACTACCTGACACTGCAATGCATATACTTGTTCAATAGTTTAATAATTTATTAAACAATGAAATAATGTTGGTCCAGGGTAAATATTTGACGTGCCATTATGGCGATACATTTGATATGATGCACAATAAATAATAAATTGAGCTCACATGACATTTTGTAAGCAAAATTTATAAATTATGACGGAATACAAATTTTGGGTATTGCTTAATATAAACCCTTTGACGGTACGTTATAACAATACTTCTTACATGCTGTACAACATGCACGAGGCTATATGACCGCTGTTCGCACCAACCTTTCACTAGCTTTGCCGACGTCTAAACCGTCAGCGTAAAAGAGACAATGAATAGATTTTCCACAGGTGCAATACCCACAAGTTTATCAGATAATTTATTTATAATGTACCAGAGCGATCGTCATAAGTTATCAAAAATCTCCATACGCCACAATAGGTTGACCTCAGGGAAAAACTAAGTGCAAGTGGAAACCCTATATACCAGGATTATTTAATACGTATTTACAAAAGTAAAACAGGTAAATATTTACAATTCAACTTGCAAATTAAGTAGGTTCATCCAGAAAACGACGCACAAGACTTCGCACAAGGCATATCGAGTTGACTTTCAATAACTCGATCAAACACAAACGAACATATATTATAAAAACTGACTAATACGTAGCTACTTGCGAAATATTGCGCATAAATACGGACAGCCCATTTCTGAATAGCGACTTCCAATTTTCACCGTTCAAATCAAGTCGGTTATTACACAAACTACACTGAAAAAATGAACGCGACTTCGAGAAGCATATCGCTCAGATTTAATCGATAAAACACCCGACGACAGTATGTGTCCATAACACGAATGTGCGGCCTGTACTCCATCGCCGCATACATTAACCGTCAGCGGAATCATATTTATTTTAGTTTCAACGTATTTGCAATCTGATTTCTACTCGCTACAACCGTCAGACGTCTATTGCAGGTTAGCGTAAGTGTCAAACTGGCTGACGTACTCCAGGACCAAGTCGTGCAGCATGGTGTACTGAGCCTGAAGGAAGAAAGAAACAACACGACACTAATCAATAAAGACGCCAGTTTTATTCCCCTCTTCCCCACTACTATAAGCCCGTGCGTCTCCGATGCGCCACATCTTGAAATGACCAATGTTTACACATTCTCCAATACGAACTATATGCAACCATATTCCACGGCCCCTCCCGGCATGACCCCGACACAATTCCATGTACTTTACGATGTGCCGCACAACTTACGTGTGCATGGTATAACATAATTGCAAGCTATATACTATTTAATAAATACACACTCGTCCCATAATGTTAAAACCGTGTATACTGCGTTACGTTACATGTATAGTATCGTGTCATAAATCGTCACTTTAATTCCATAACAAATAATTCTGGCGGCATATTTGCCCAGATTACAAATCTCCTAGTGAAACTAGGTCTCCTTAAAAGCTTTCTTAAAATTACACTGTTTATAAGGATCAGTCAGGGAACAACTCGTTAGCGGACTATTTTTGTCAAGCTAGATCGGACAAAGTTAAATTCTGATCAATGCCAATTGGTGTCTGGGGGCCGCCGCAGTTTGCTTGCAAAGCAGCCAGTTTATCAAGACTAACCATGTTCTGCAAGAATTCTCGCCGACTGGTCGCGATACTTCTGGCCGCCAATGTGACGTCAACTTCTCCGTATGACTTCATGGTTCCGATCACGTGATCCAGGGCGCAGAAGACGCCGCATCGAGTGGCGCCGTCACTGCCATTGATAGACAATAAACAATTGTAAATCATGACAAAGTATTCTTTACGCTTTGTTGATAATGGCCGGCGTAAATTTTCTTACCAGCCTCTTGCTACGAAAATAGATAAGAGTTGAGCGTAGACCATGGCCTCAGACACTACTTACAGACAGTGGACCAGGACGGGTTGGGTCGGGTGGCGCTGTCCGTAGACCACGGCCTCAGACACTACTTACAGACAGTGAACCAAGACGGGCTGGGTCGGGTGGCGCTGTCCCCAGACCGCGGCCTTAGACACTACTTACAGACAGTGGACCAGGACGGGTTGGGTCGGGTGGCGCTGTTCGTAGACCACGGCCTCAGACACTACTTACAGACAGTGGACCAGGACGGGCTGGGTCGGGTGGCGCTGTCCATAGACCACGGCCTAAGACACTACTTACAGACAGTGGACTAGAACGAGCTGGGTCGGGTGGCACTGTCCGTAGACCGCGGCCTCAGACACTACTTACAGACAGTGGACCAGGGCGGGCTGGGTCGGGTGGCGCTGTCTTAAAACCACGGCCTCAGACCCTACTTACAGGCAGTGGACCAGGACGGGCTGGGTCGGGTGGCGCTGTCTATAGACCACGGCCTTAGACATTAATTACAGGCAGTGGACCAAGGCGGGCTGGGTCGGGTGGCGCTGTCTATAGACCACGGCCTCAGTCACTACTTACAGACAGTGGACCAGGACGGGCTTGGTCGGGTGGCGCTGTCTATAGACCACGGCCTCAGACATTACTTACAGGCAGTGGACCAGGACGGGCTGGGTTGGGTGGCGCTGTCTATAGACCACGGCCTCAGACACTACTTACAGACAGTGGACCAGGACGGGCTGGGTCGGGTGGCGCTGTCTGTAGACCACGGCCTCAGACACTACTTACAGACAGCGGACCAAGGCGGGCTGGGTCGGGTGGCGCTGTCCGTAGACCACGGCCTCAGACACTACTTACAGACAGTGGACCAAGACGGGCTGGGTCGGGTGGCGCTCTCCATAGACCACGGCCTCAGACACTACTTACAGACAGTGGACTAGAACGAGCTGGGTCGGGTGGCACTGTCCGTAGACCGCGGCCTCAGACACTACTTACAGGCAGTGGACCAGGACGGGCTGGGTCGGGTGGCGCTGTCTATAGACCACGGCCTCAGACAATACTTACAGGCAGTGGACCAAGGCGGGCTGGGTCGGGTGGCGCTGTCCGTAGACCACGGCCTCAGACACTACTTACAAGCAGTGGATCAGGGCGGGCCGGGTCGGGTGGCGCTGTCTCTAGACCACGGCCTCAGACACTACTTACAGGCAGTGGACCAAAACGGGTTGGGTCGGGTGGCACTGTCCGTAGACCACGGCCTCAGACACTACTTAGAGACAGTGGACCAGGACGAGCTGGGTCGGGTGGCGTTGTCGATAGACCACGGCCTCAGACACTACTTATAGGCAGTGGACCAAGACGGGCTGGGTCGGGTGGCGCTGTCTGTAGAACACGGCCTCAGATACTACTTACAGACATTGGACCAGAACGAACTGGGTCGGGTGGCGCTGTGTATAGACCACGGCCTCAGACACTAATACTCATAGGCCGATGACCAAGACGGGCTGTGTCGGGTGGCGCTGTCTTTAGACCACGGTCTTAGACACTACTTACAGGCAGTGGACCAAGACGGGCTGGGTCGAGCGGCGCTGTCTATAGACCACGGTCTTAGACACTTCTTACAGACAGTGGACCAGGACGGGTTGGATCGGGTGGCGCTGTCGGTAGACCACGGCCTCAGACACTACTTACAGACAGTGGACCAGGACGGGCTGGGTCAGGTGGCACTGTCTGTAGACCGCGGCCTCAGACACTACTTGGAGACAGTAGACCAGGTCGGGCTGGGTCAGGTGGCGCTGTCTGTAGACCACGGCCTCAGTCACTACTTACAGACAATGGACCAGGACGGGCTGGGTCGGGTGACGCTCCCCATGGGCCATGGCTTTCCCCTGTAGCTCCAACACAGCCTGCAGAGTCTCTCTCCCGGGTTTGCCTTCTCCCCAGCCCTTCAGTTGATACTGTCGCACGCTTATCCCAGCCGTCTGTCGTCTCAGCTGCACAACGTATCATATAACATCTGGCTCATTACAGATGTGAAACTCGTGTTACGGCAAGTAAGTCGGTAATGATCGACAGTTCCAGTTCTCTATTTACATGTAAATGAGCGTAGTACATTTAATGATATAGTCGTGCATCATGAATTAATTGTTTTATGCTATCCAAATAATTAAGTTTTGCATAGTGTGTGATAGTAGTGACTCACATTATTTCGCTTCACGGTCAACTCCCGGACAGTCCAATGGGGTTGTACGGATTCTTCGTCTAATGAGACATCCAAAGGTCCCAAAGTCACCTTTCCGTGTTCTGGCCAGTATAGAGGCGTATCCTGTGTATTTCCAATAAAGAATAACGAGTCAGGAAAATACTTTAAATTCGAAATCGAGTTTGCGAGGAAACATAAGTCATATCAGTTACCATCAATTTAGTTGACGATTACCGCCAATCGAAATTATTATAACGAGAATATAAGGACTGCATTTAAATGCAACCTCTAAACTGGTGTCCGACGTACCGTGTCATTTGAGTCGCATTCGTTCAGCATGATGATAGTGCTGACATGGAAGTCGTTGACCAGTCTCCAGAAGTCTACCATAGTCTCTGCTAGAGGCGCTTGTGTCACTATGAAGGCAGAGTCATTTCGGAAGCCCTGGTTGGAAACAAATGGCCGTCATCATTCGCTCAATGGTAGGGCTCATGACGTGTATGCCACGCGGAATATCTCGGCAATGTTATACAGCCGATAACGAGAAAAAACGATTTGGTGTTAGAAGAGTCCATTAGATCAGTGTAACCTACACCAGCCGTCGGTGTTGATTAAATTATTATAATTCTCATTTAAGGCGTCATCTGGGCAAACAAACCTGTTACGTATAAACACTGACGAGATAGCGATTGAGGCCATCGCTGTTTAACCTAACAATGACTACGTAAGGTTTGCTTCACACAGTCGGTTAATAATGATGGCATGTGTTATCACCTTGACGAAGACGGCGTTGATGTAGTCGTTGCCTCCCGCGTAAGGTGTGCTCAGGTAAGGACGAGAGCTATCGTCTGGAAGAAATATTATGCAATATTAGACAATTACGTTATATTTAAATTATTGGAAACGGTTCAGTTGTAACAAACGACGACGTTTGCGGATGCGGAAAGTTGCGTTCATGCATACATTATGTAAAATTTAATCATGGATTCATTGTAATTGCTTCCATCTTGATCTTGAGTGACGATATTTTCACTAGAATTACATTGTATGGCTCTGAGCAATTTAAGCCTGAATCAGCTTTGTTGAATCAAGTTCCATTCATAGTCCCACATATCAACTAAACTTCGATTGATTATGCTTAATTTACCTGGCAGGATATCGGGGAATCTGTTCTTCCTAATGTTTTCCTCCTGTTTGCCAGCCGCACATGCGGACACCGGTCGGTTTGACACTAATCTTCGGAGAGCCTTCAGAACGAGAAATGACAATTAGTGAGATAACTTAAATATGTTCCTTAAACAATTCCTCGTTTTTCGTGGATTTGGTTGCATATAAAATCGGTAAATTGGTATCTATGTAAAAATAAAGGAGCATGGTTTCGCTGTGGTAACCAACAATCACCAAGGCGACCGTTATTTACTTTTAATCTTGCTCTGAGTTGGATTACGTTTGAGTTGAATACCCCATATATATAAAGGGTCATGGTTTGTCTGTGGTAACCAACGGGTACAGGCCATACTTTACATCGACTCACCGTGTGTTGGGCGTCGAGAGGCATGTCTCCGTACCCGGTTCTCTGGGTCAGCTTGGCGTAGGACTCCCTGAAGCTCTCACACGGGAGAGCCGTCCGTCCGACCTTGGCGTAGTCTATCAGCGCCTCGTACAGGAACTCAAACTGCGCCTGTGCGTGGGAATCAAAACACACACCCGTCCACTGTCATTTGCCAGGGCCGCGCCGCGCCAATTTCATATGATAAATGCACCTCAGATATATAAATGCCCGAGACTCAATCTGTACCTATAACGAACACTAGTTATCAGGTGAACGAATGAACTATTCGCACCCATTTATCGCTATTTCAAAACGCAACGTAAAGTAAAGCATTAAGCCTGCGATTTTCATTATTCAGACAAAATGTATTACCTGTAGTTTAGGCCTGATACAAATATATTGCCTCGCATTGTGAACGATAACAAATGTAACCGGCGGCCTACTTTAGGGGCGCACCATTTCATATCAGGGGGGGGGGGGGGGTCCTAGAATATATTTGAAAAAAATCGTTTGTTGTGACTATTTGTGGGAAAAAAATGTTTGCTTTTCAGATGCTACAAAAAAAATAACTTGCTTTTCAGATGCTACAAAAAAAATGACTTGCTTTCATAATTCAAAAAAAAATGCCTTATAAAATTTCCTTGTGAGTGTCTAAAGAAATCAATAATTTGATGACAAAGATACAAAAAAATAAATAAAATGTCAATAAATTTGTGAAACATAAAAAAATTGCATGGTAATTTATTTTCTAGCCCCCCCCCCCCCTGATATGAAATGGTGCGCCCCTTATATCGGGCAACATGTACCATAGTTTGGGGGATACATATTCTGGAACTGATAATTTTACTGAAACAAACAAAAAGTGTTGATTTCCCGTTTTGGTTAGTATTGGTCACTGGGCTCTGATCTTGAAAGGGTGACAACAAACGGTGTCAATATTTACCAGTGTCTGAACCATCATGATCCTCTGTCTCCTCAGGTCACGGAGACGCTGCATGATGTCCACAACCGTATTGACTTCAGCCTCTCTCAGCAGCAAGTCCAGGGCAATGAAGGTGCCCGTCCTTCCCACACCAGCGCTGGAGGTTTGATCAGAAATTAATGTGACTGCAATCCGTTTCATGGTAGCATGGGAAGAGCACGAAACGGAGGACGATGTCGGTCTCCCGTCACATATTAACATTACAAATGATGCAGAATTCAATGAATTTCTGGCCGGGGGGAAGGGCGAGCGGGAGTGGCCTACTCACAGTCATGCTATTTATATACACAATAACGTTTTCGTGCGGGAGTGGCCCACACACAGTCATGCTATTTATATACACAATAACGTTTTCGTGCGGCTCAGCTCCTGTCTTCGAGATATTCAACTCCGAGTATTTCTAAACAGGTGCTTCTCATATCAAAACTGCGCATGCCTCATTTTGTCTCTGAAGATTATTATGCAGTCACGATCAAGTTTTTGCACTGGCTAATTTTTGTAAAAAATCTTTCAATTCAGAATGGAGAACCTCGGCGGTCACTCCTGCCCCCCCCCCCCCCCCCCGCCCCCGAACCCTCTGGACGAAATCAATGATCCATGCATCTCTCCCGTCTGCTTCTCCGGACCCCCTCACCTGCAGTGGACGATAAGAGGCGCTCCACCGTCATGGACGCTGCGTACTCGCCCCAAGAACGCCAACAGCGAGAAGGTGCACCGTGGCCTCTCCTTGTCCGGCCAGGTCAGGTACTGCCAGTGCTGGACCGCGCGCTCCGTTCCCTGCGAGAAGGTTGCATATAAGGGTCACGCAATACACATTAAAAGTGGTATGACTATATCATTATATGATATGATTTTATGACTATATATATATTACGAAAGTGGTGCATGCAAAGCGTTAGTCTCTTACGGCAAAGCTAAGTGGTGGCGAAGACAGTGATACCACTGTGATGTGATATGAAATGCGTTCCAATATAACAGGCTATTAAAAAAACGGAAATAGCTGGTTAAATATAACAATCAGCTTACACTGGTTTTCACGGTGAACGTCCTGTGTGTGTAGTCCGCGTATGTCTCCACCTCCTTCAAAGTAATGGTCAGTACTCCTTGTGTAACGGATTGATCCAAGCTATCCGGCCAGTAACAGTGACACTTCCGCTGAAAGCGCAATGGTTCATATCCGCATAAAATATACTTTATTGACAGGTAACTTCCACATGGCGTCTGAATTAGTAGTAGGTAACAGATAAACAATGATAAGTGGCGCGCAAATGTTGAGCTCCATAATCACAAATATATTGATATACATATTTGACGGCTGTGAATCAGATTATCTTTCTATACTTACGAGTGCTGCAGTATATAAACACTATTATCGAGTATGTTATCGATGTTGTTATCGACTATATATGTATCTAGGTCATTGTCAAAATGAATACTAGAACAATAAACGCGTAATATATGGATACGAAACGGTTCAATGGTGACAAGACTAGAGGTGATTCATTCTTGTCAACGATGTGGATACGGAACGAAGGTTGAATGACGACAAGACGATTCATACGAACGACAGTTGAATAATGACAAGACGCACCTTTGAATTTTCCACCAATGGCGTTAACATTATGATGACACGTGACTTGACTTGCCAGACCATCTCCCAGAAGTCTGACTGAGTGGTGGGTATTGGCCCTGTTGTGGATCCATAGTGAGACGTCATACACACTGGTTGATTGTACAAAGGCGAGAAGGCAGAAGAGATTCTAACAAGATTGATCGAATATATATATCCGCCAATAATACATGGGTTGGGGGACAGACATGAGGTCGTCCCTTTCAACACTATCTAGCGTTGATAAAATACGCCCAAAACAAAACCACGATCTGCCAAGTTCTGCCTTGAAGAAGAATCATAAACCTACCCTGTGTGGCGATGTAGTGCTTGTCTCGTCTGACGTCAAAACCCTGTGGGTCCAATGTAAATTGGTATTTTGGTTAGCAATTGATATTAAATTCACTATTCATTTGAATGCATAGGAATTGATATGAATTGGCAATGCTTTAATAACATGGGCTTAATCAGGTTAGGAAGCAAAGGATTATATGCGTCCAGATTATATCCGTCATGGACGTAGCAGCGTTAACATGAATGAAAAATCGTCCCAATGGCGCGGTTAAATTAGTGTCTGCATTAATACATATATGTCGCCAGAAGTTAACAATTTGCTACCACCTTGATATAGTTGGCGTTGATGTATCCTTCACCGTCTGGGGTGGTCAGTGGCACACGAGAGTGGTCATCTGTTGGAAGGAAAGATGTCACTATGACAACCATCTAGTGCCGTGATTGTTCACTCTCGACAATAAGATGTCATCTGCATTTCAACACTATCAACTTAAAACGCCTAAACGTATATCATCTGTTTATCTGCAACTTACACGCTGTGATATTCTTGTAGCGGTTCTTCAGCGTGTGTTCTTCTTGCTGGCCAACTGTGCAAGGGATATCATCACCGGTAGGGAGGGACTGAAATAAGCACGGACAGCACACCAATGCACAGACATAACAGCTGGTGTTTTTAACAATAGTTATAACTTGCAACGAAAATGAACATGAGTTCTTGTTGCTTGAGTTAACATGAAAAAGAAACAATGATAAAAAGGCGTTCTAAACTTTATAAAGAAATATCTCTCGAAAGTAGTTGTGGGATAGATGTTTTCATTATATTTAAAGTAGCCCAATACTCTTACGTCGTACAACTTCCTGAAGCCTTCAGCCTGTGCCTTCAGTTGGCTGTAGATCTCTGCCAACATGGCCAATGGGATGGCACTCTGTACGGAAGCCAGGTTCTGATAGACGCACTCAACGGGTTCCACTGCTGATTGGTCCATGGGGATGGCAATTGGGTTGCCATTCCCAGCTGTAGCACGTGATCAGAAAAATAAAACTACTCGTAATGACCCATTTGAGAACATTGCAAGCGACACATCCATTGTTAAGTAGCACAAAGTCTCGTGCAAACTAAAATAGTTTCTCTTGTGATGCTCAACATCAACTAAATGCTAATTCTAGACATCACGGTAGTAAGCAATGCGTCACCTCTCCTGACGTACGGGCTTTAGACCCACCCATAGATGTTCTACTTCTGACATTGTCTTCTCGCCCTTTGTCGCTTGAAGAAGACATCTTGTCATCATCGGCTCTTCTTCGCTGTATCCTAAGACATTAACAATAAAGTAAAAAAAGTAAAAAATTATCGTAGCATCGTGACACAATATATCCCTACGTTACCCTTGATTTTACCTAAGCCGAATGCAAGAGGAGGAATGCAGGGAATGTCAAGAAATGTAATAATATTATATTACGGTATAGTCATGGATTATACCGTCAATATATTCGGTATATCCTTACTCCAGTGCGTACATTAATACAATATAATAAGGCATCATATGGATCCTCCCGGGTACCATATCGACACCGATAATGTTGCCGTTCACCGACCAGAGGACCAGGAACACAATGATGAGGATGATGACGATCAGCCCGGCGACTGTCACTCCGACGATCAGTCCGATGTTCGAGACCGTTCCATCAACAGGGTCTTCAACGATGGGAGAAGACGTATTACTAAGTTCATTTGTACCACTATGGAATAATTTATGCGTTGATATTAAAGTGGTATAGAGGTGAATTAATGACGATTAAGCGTACGCAAGACGCAAATTGAGTTTCTGGCTTTGATGCGTTCATAAATAGTTGTTTACTGCGGGCAGTTGAAGCCATTATTATATAATACATTATAAGGATTTACTATATACATTGCATTTCGTCGTTTCAGTTTAAATATATATTCAATACATGACGTTCCATATTAACGTAAATGAGTAGGGTTTTCTAACCCTCTTAAGCCATTGCGGCAGTATGTACATGCATATATTGTTTAGAGTGTGGTCGGACGGCAATACTAGGTTGAAGCGTGGCCACAGTTTCTCCTGTTAATTAAGGCAATATACAACTTACAAGCAGTTAAGTCAAAAGTTTCCTCGCCAGAAGTCACCACCAAATCTTCATTATTATGGGCAGTGACCTTAATGATGTAGGATCTGGTGGCATTTTCACAGAGCAGGAAGTAACTCGTGGTGTTGTCAAGTCGCTTGGTCGTGGGAGGGCTTCCATCCCATGTGTATGAGAAGACGTATTCACTGATATAATCACATCCACTGGAACCCATGGGCTGCAATCACGGGGAACAAACTTGGTAGTCATATACCTATGCAGATTATTGCCACACACCATAAGCCGGACACCCTAATTTGGGGCCACCAAGCTTGCCATCACCAACAGCTTGCAATTTTGTTGCGCACAACCAGCCGCCCAATGTTTATGCTTCTAATCGATCTTAATCTGTTTTTATTATTATTATTAAAGATAGTTGCGAAATGTGAAAATGTAAAACTATACATGCCTGAGGAATCAACGTTAAGTTGAACTTCAATTGGGCCCTCAAATAGATTTTCAGGTCATATCCCGTAGGGTTATGTAAATGTCTTATCTGTCATACTTGCGGCATATAACAATTGGTGAACTGATATAAAATATAGCAATACATTAGAATTCTTGCGAATTACTTACAATTACTCATGCCATTTCACATGGCGTCCTTACCATTAGGTCCCATGTTGTGTTGGCGGCCTCGTAGGTACCGGAGTCGTACGTCAAGTTTAATACATCCACCAAGATTGTTGGCGCCGACAATGGCTCTGTCAACAACACACAAAGGGATGATGAGTGAATACTTGATATCTCTGTATTGGCCAAAGGCTTCTGGTTGAATCTACGACGTCGAGCACGATCCCATCGGTTCTAAGGCAGCGTATTAGGACCACAGCAATACGTTTCGAAATTCCGCAATCCCAAGTCCATATTTCGTGGTCGGAAGTCAATATTCCGTGATCGGGTGTCGAAGGTATGGTGCTAAGTATGGAATTGTGTTTCGCCTTATGCATAAGTTCTCCCTATTTGGTCAAAAGTTCTGCTTTCTGCAAGAGTGCCTTTTTCTCTCTTTCGTGTGTTGCAATCTCAAGACTCAAGACGAAAACTTTAAGTGAATATTATTTAACCGTCTTTCAGGTCATCAATCAGAAAATCAGTATTTGAGAAAAACATATTTTGTCGTTGATGAAGTATTTATGCATAGATTTTGGGCGTCATGGTAGCCTCACTGCTGAAGCTCCGTCGCAGTTCTGGCGCTCACACATTTCCGGTGTGCTTCCGCTGAACTGTCTGAAATTAGGTTTAATTTGCTGGGAACCAAAATATGTGATGATGTCGCGTCATGCAGCAATTTGGCAACATACAAAATAAGGAATGCGTGTGGCGAGATTGCAAGAAGGTGCTGGGCCAGGATAAGAGGGCAAGATCGTGACCCGAGGGGGGCTGTGGGGGTGGGGGGGGGGGGCGGTACTTAATACATTGCTGCGTTTGGGCACGTCGAATCCGTTCGGTTCGGTCTATATGGGTATCTTTTTCATCATAAATGTGCACTCTATAGGGATATATTTCTCATCACAAATGTTCGTTCTTGCAGGCATCAAGGGGCACCCGCGAAACCGGGGGGTTCCCATCAGATTTTTATAATAGAGTCCACGGCGGGTTTTCAGCATTCTGAGACTCTTGATCTCACTTCGCATCCAAATATGTACCAAGCAAGAATGCGAGTGTAATTGCCGCCATACATACCAACCGAAAGACATTGATCCACAACAAAAGTATGGCAAGTACTGACTGAAGATACAATAGTAGTTGGACTGTGAAGCAGTGACTCAAAGCAGTCACACGAGGTTTTTGATGGTAGTGAACATTTGGCACTACCTACCTATGACTTACCTATGCAACTCGTCTTGACGTCGATGGTGCCGTTATCTGTTGCCCTGTCGACAGTACCCTGATCCTGGCGGTACACCTGAAGGCGGTAGGAGAATCGGGAATTGTAGTCCAGTCCCGTTACTGTATAAGACTCTGGGTCCACTGTCCCCGTGTAGTTGATCCAGGCGATGTCCGTCCATGGGTCGTCAGCAATGGTCTCCAGACGCTGATTCTGGTGACTCTGTTGACCAATGATGTAGCCGTAATGGGCTTCCAGCTCGGCTGGGATGTTCTCCAGCGGGTCCCACGTGAGGGTAACGTCTCCGGAAGTGACGTCAGGTGCTGTTAGAGTATGGACTATGTCACTGGCTGGGGGTGCTGGAAATACGAGAGGCAATCATACTTGTTATATTTGATGTAATAATTGCGATTAACGTACAAGGACAACCGACCATTAGGTGGCGACGGCGTCTGCCCCCCCCCCCTTCCCCATTGATTCAATACGGCATGTGCGCCAAGTTAAGTGTAGACCATCCCCATTTTCATATTGGACCTTTCATTATTTGCGAACGTTCAAAAAGATTCGCACTTGACATACATAATCCTTATGAGAAATGGTATGCCTCACATGTGCCATACTTTAAGATATATTTGAATTATTCGTATGTGAAATGGAATGCCTAACGTCTAAATTGTTCCTTTGTTTCACATGATACCGTTTATTATTAGGCATACGTTGGGTCTTTGGCATTGATTGTCATCAGCAAACGAAGATTTGTGACGGTAGCTATTAGTAGCCAAAAATGACATATGTGGCATGGCACACGTGGAATGACACATCGCATGAACTGCAAAGAACGATGGAAACTGCCATGTGAGACATATATCGTGCAGGAAACTTTAAGTTACTATGACGTCTAGAAGCCAAGTTATAGTGATTATTCGTCATAGGCGAATTTCTATCGGGCCACACAGCTTAACAATGCAGACCAGTTGACAATTTCAAGCTATTCTGAGGCTAGCCCAATTGAAAGGCATTTTTCATGTAAAGGTTTCTCCCATTCCTCATCTGTCAGACCTTGAACTTGGGACATATCGTAGACAAAGATATTGCCTTTACATTTGAAGTTAAATAGCAAGTACCAAGGCTCAACAAAAATATGTTATATACTGAATTAGACGTCTTGTGATTTGATTCACATCCCCCATATTATAGATGCCATCAATGTATGTCTAAACGTCACATTGATAATTATCAATTGCAAAGCATGAGTGTAAACAACATTTTTTGTACCACTCAAGGACGCAAATACGATCCATGAAGCGAGGGAATAAAACAACCTGCGCTCGGCGTGGGGTTCGGCCGAAGCATGAAAAATAAAAAAGTCTTTACAAACATACAGGCAACAAAGCAATTCATAAGTATAATCTGTTTCCACAACAGTTCGATGATGTATCACCTATTTCGGTGGCACAGAGTTTGTCGCGCCACCACGATTCACACCCAGCAGGACAACTCCCGTCCGACTTCTCACACACGGTGTCATTGGCACAATTACCACTGCAGCTCCCATCGCAATGACGCCCGTAGAAACCATCATGACAGTCTGCGATAAATGAAACGGAACCATATGCAGATATATCAACAAAATTTGTCATAATCACAACTGCTGTACGTCATTGGTTACGATTGATATGGACGAACGTCATCGCTCCGAGGAATGTCCAACTAAGCCATTGTTTCCAATCGTCAAAATGAATTTGATTCGGGGATTAACAAATGGTTAATAAAAACTATCCTTGCATTGTCTGCTTAAACATTTTTCCATCAATTATTTAGTGAAACATAAAACATAAATACATTGCAATGTCAGGTGGCATAGATATGGATCATATAGATTCCTAAAATATGTTCAATATCTGTTCTTCAAGTAACTTAAATTGTATCAGGCAAGGATTACATCAGTAGAGGTCAGTGTGCCTATATTTGACCTATGTTCTAAATATGATACACCAAACTATTTTGGCTGTAAATATGTAAGTAATATTACTGTGGCCGCCACTACTACTACTCATTGTTTGAAAAAACTTATCCTGATAAAAATGTGCCAACTTACACATATTTAACTCCACGGTCGTTTCGTTTGAGACCGTCAAATTGTTATTGTTTATAGCTGTAACATTGACGAAATAGGACTGTGTCACATTTTCACTCAGCACAAAATACGTTGTTATATTGTCAAGTTCCTTGTCTATGAAATCACCCTCGTCGGGTTGATATGAAAAGATGTATTCACGAATAAAGTCGCATCCACTGACGCCTGGCACCTATAAAACAAAGGAAAGATATTGTTGTTCAGATAACCTATAGTCCACAATAGCATGGGGGCTGTGGCACGTTTTGTGGCAATTTTTTTTCAGTGAAATTACCACCAAGTGGCTGGAAAGAGAATATGTATTCCCGCATAAAATCGCATCCGCTGACAGCTGGGGCCTGTATGAAGAAAGAAAATATGTTGTTCCTCTGAACCTATAGTGAGCAGTAACAGGGGGGCCAGCGGACGTCCCATTTCCAATAACAGCCTTAAGTACAGCATGATTAGTATCAAAGTTAAATACATGATATTATTAGTATCGGCTTATCGCCTTTCTGTTGCAGTCCACCATTATTACTTCCAAGCAAGGTCTCGCTCACAATTGCCTTTGGCCTTCTCGGGATGAACGAATAATTAATGCATGCATAATAATACTCCAAGCATACGTTTGTCATATCAGTGAACGCATAATACAAAATATGGTTCTCACGATTAGGTCCCAGGTTACGTTCGCAGCCTCGTACGTAGCGTTGCCGTAATCCAAAGGAAGGATGTCCACCGAGAGTGATGGGGCTTGACTTGGCACTGTGAAACAGGTAACGGGATGTCAGTCGTAAGACGTTAACATACGTAAACGAACAAATCTCGGGTGTCTTTGTTTATCGTGAAATGTAATTGTAAATTTGACTTACCTGTGCAACTCGTCTTGACCTCGACTGTCCCGTTCTCGGTGCCCCTGTCGACCTCACCCTGGTCCTGGCGGTACACCTGAAGGCGGAAGGAGTACCGGGAATTGTGGTCCAGTCCCTGCACTGGATAGGACTCTGTGCCAACTGTCCCCGTGTAGTTGATCGTGGCGATGTCCGTCCATGGGTCGCCAGCAACGGTCTCCAGACGCTGATCCTGATGACTCTGTTGTCCAATGATGTAACCGTAATGGGATTCCAGCTCGGATGGGATGTTCTCCAGAGGGTTCCACGTGAGCGTAACATTTCCGGAAGTGACGTTAAGGGCTGATAGAGTATGGACTATATCACTGCCTGGGGGTGCTGGAAATACGAAGAGGCAAGCATACTTGTTATGTTTGATGTAATGCTGGCGATTAACGTGCAATGGCAGCCGATCGTCAGGTGGGGAGTCCAGAGGAATCCCAAAATTATGATGCAACTTCAATGAATTTAAAGATCAAGCGGGTCGCTGACTCTCTGGCATGTGAGGGCAAAGATGACCCGGTTGGGGTTTTCCAGAAGCCGTTCCGTTTTGTCAAAATTAAGCTGGCTGCTCGTGCACCGTTGCAAAATAAGAAAACACCGGGGTATGATTTGATTCTGTATGAGTACCTCAATTCTGCCAGTGATTTCTTATGCGAGAAGTTGACAATACCATTTAATCACATCGCTTATGTTACCCGGGTCTCGGATGCCTTTAAAACCGGGGTGCATATCTCTCTGTATAAGGACAAGGGGAAGAACAAACGCCTTATGAACTCGTAAATGTGCAATTAGGTTTCCCCGCCTGTTACAATTTGCATGCAGGTCTGGTTGTAACAGCGCGTTATAGCTTACTGTGCATTGCAAGATGAGATATGCTGCCACATGGAGCGGTCCAGCAAAGTATATACCTATTTCTTATATACCCTAAACATTTTCGATAAAGTGCGATGGAACAGTCTATTATACAACCTACTGCAACTTGGCGTCCGAGGTAAAATTTGGCTTCTTTTACGAAGTCGGTTAATTGGAAGCAGATGCAGTGTTCTTCTCGATGGACGTTATTCTGACAATTTTGCTATAAATCGCTCTATAAAACCGGGTGAGCCCCTCTCGATGTTTTTCTGTGCTTTCTTCGATAACGATATCCACGAATGTGTTGATGAAGACGATGTTATATAAATCAGTTGCACCTATGTAGTGTTACCTTTGCGGATGATGCTAACTTGGCATCACTATCCAGACATGGACTACACCGAATGACTAGCAGTGCTCACGAGTGCGGTGTTAAATGGCGGTTTATCTTTTCAACATCTAAGTCTGAATTTGTTGTATTTGTTAAGTGTACAAGAAAACAACTGTTGTCTCGCAAATGACACCTATTAAACATTTCGGTATGCTCTTGTATTTAAGAACAAAATCATGTTTCTGAATAAGTTATATTTTGTGCCAACAGCGTGCCTAGCAAAGCAATGTTTTTGCTAAGGCTAACTGAATTCATACTTTATGAAAAGTTTTGCAAGGGGTGTTACCCAACGTATGGGAGATTTTAAAATGTTTGGATCACACAGATTTAATCACGAATTACTTTTATGGTATGGAATATCCTACCAAGCACTTTTAAGCCCTACACGTCCAAAACGAGAACACATGATGTATTGCTAGATTGTCCGCCACAAAATGGCACAACATTATTTCTAAGGATCCAACCTAAACATAAATGAATAAATTATATCGTATGAGAGCACCATCTCAACTTGTCCGCAAATTAGTGCTAGAATTTTTTATTCCGATTCTGATTCTGTATATGTCCTCATTTGTTCGCTTCAGTTGAAGCTCCTGGGTTCTAATTTAAGTTAGAACCCAGTAGGTAAGTTTACCTACTCCTCACTTTGATGGGAAATAAACATTAAATAAAATAAAATATTACCAATTTCGGTGGCACAGAGTGAGTCGAACCACCACAATTTGCATCCCCCTGGACAACTCCCGTTCGTCTTGTCACACACGGTATCATTGACACAATTACCACTGCAGCTCCCGTCGCAGTGACGCCCGTAGAAGCCATCATGACAATCTGCAAAAGACGAAACGGAACCATACGCAGAGTCAGAGTCAGCAAAATGGCTCATGATGACCAGCGCTGTACGTCATAGATTATAAGCCATGGTTGACAATACCATATCCCTGCTACGCATTGCCTGGTTATTATTTCTAATAAATTCTTAAACTATAGTATATGAAATACATTAATGTGTTCCTTAAATAAACAAAAATAATCCTTGTCTGATAAAATAATTTCTGACCAAAATCTGTCAAGCTTACACATATTTAACTCCACGGTCGTTTCGGTTGAGACCGTCAAGTTGTTATTGTTTATAGCTGTAACCTTGACAACATAGGACTGTGTCACATTTTCAGTCAGCACAAAACAAGTCGTTGTATTGTCAAGTTTCTTGTCTATGAAATCACCACCATCGGGTTCATATGAAAAGATGTATTCACGTATAAAGTCGCATCCACTGACGCCTGGAGCCTGCATAAGACAAAGGAAATATATTGTTGTTCAGACAACCTTTAGTCCACAATGACAATAGCACGAGGGCTGTGGCATGTTTTGTACCATATTCAATATTTGTATCAAATACATCTATACTGATTAGTTTTACAAATTTCCATGTATGATGTTTTAGCATTAGCTTTTATTCCTACTGTTGTAGCCAATCGTTGTTACTGCTAAGCCAGATATAGGTATTAAAACAGCATCTAAACTTCTCCAGGTGACCTTGTCATGTAAATAACCTTCAATCCAAACACAATCGCCAATCGAGTTTTTTATACGATCGAAGTCATAAAAAATAGGGTTCTTACGATTAGGCCCCATGTTACGTTCGCAGCCTCGTACACAGCGTTGCCGAAAACCGAACTGAAGACGTCCACCACGAGTGTTGGGGCTTGACTTGGTACTGTGAGAAGAGGTAACTGAATGTCAGTGGTACGATATACATACGTAACATACGTAAACAAACATCTCGGGTGTCTTTGATTGCCATGAAGTGTAATTGTAAATTTGACTTACCTGTGCAACTCGTCTTGACCTCGACTGTCCCGTTGTCGGTGCCCCTGTCGACCTGACCCTGGTCCTGGCGGTACACCTGAAGGCGAAAGGAGTACCGGGAATTGTGGGAGAGGGCCGTTACTGTATAGGTCTCAGTGTTCATTGACCCCGTGTAGTTAATCTTGGCAATGTCCATCCATGGGTCGTCAGCCATGGTCTTCAGACGGTGATCCTGGTGACTCTGTTGTCCAATAATGTAGCCGTAATGGGATTCTAGTTCGGTTGAGATATTCTCCAGAGGGTCCCACGTGAGAGTAACATTTCCGGAAGTGACGTCAGAGGCTGCTATAGTGTGAACGATTTCACTGGCGGGGGAAGCTGGAAATACAAAGCCAGAGGACAACACAAACTTATCATTGACACTGTAGGGAACAAAAAATAATGTCCTGTCCGATTCGACTGAAACATGTGATGCGAGGAATAGCGTACGGCCGTGGGTCTTACCTATTTCTGTTCCACAGAATGAGTCAGTCCACCACAGCTTACATCCACCAGGACAGCTCCCGTCTGTCTTCTCACACACAGCGTCATGGGCACAATTACCGCTACAACTCCCAACACAGTTCAACCCGAACGTGCCGTCGTCGCAATCTGTGAAAGCATACCGCGTTAACCCGATTACATAAAGCATATCTGAATAATTAAACTGCTTGAGAGGAATTCATTCCGGAATGTCACCTGTTGTTTGATGATAAGTTACGTCGTGCTCTGAAAGCAAAGTTTGTCTAAATAACTAATTGACACAAGGTACTCAATATACGACCAATTTCGATTGACATTAACCCTGGAGCAGGATCCATTGTATATCCCTATTATATATATGCATTGATATATATGAATTGATATATATACTACCTGCCGAACACAAAGTGGTGTGGTTTTATTTGATATTAAAATCCCAGTTTGCGAAGAACGCAAATTATTTTATTTGAATTCTTTTCCTCATTCCCAGTTCACTATGAAAATGAAAACCAGATCTTTATAAACCCTTGTCGCCCCCCCCCCCCCTCCGTCTAAAAATGTGTCGTGTTCGCATGTTGTGGCTTTATGGGATATATACATCAAGTTTACCGGCCATTATGTCTGTCGTAGACTGTTGTCGATTTCAGAGCCTTCTGTGTAATTAAAGTCATGCTTTGCAACGCTAATCCCTTTTATATTCGACACTTACGTCTAGATTTTGTGGTCCTTTTTCGATGAAAATTTAGCAACAGTTCAGGCGTGGGCCCCGTTCTGGTTGTAGCATCCCCAAGTTTGTGCTGACCCTCTAGAAGAGCCTCCCCCTTCCTCTTCGTTGTCATTTTGTGATACTCGTAGATACGCCTGACTTATCTCCATGTATGCTTTCTCTACCCCGCGAGGTTCGTAAATGTTTCAAACTGCTGATAACCACCCATCCCGGCCGTAACTTTGTTACTCGAGCCAAAGGAGACCTTTTTTTCTAAATCTATTTTCTCCCTTTGGATACGACTGACAGCTCAAGAGAGACTATGTTATCGAATGGAAATATTATCGACCAAACCGTCACATATACCTATATAGCGCATTTATCTTGATGCTACCCTTACAATAGTACTTCAACAGACAAGTGCGGGAAGACCGCCCTACATTGGCAAATGTACTTCTGTTAGCTTCCTGGTTTGTAAAGTGGATACGAAATCTATAAAGCTGAGTGTACGTGCGACGCGTTGTATAATGCCGAGCTTATTTTACTAAATAGATGGGCAGAAGATATAGGGGTAATAGTCCAGATGAACTAAATATATCTAAATAAATTGAAATATATCCCTACTATAGAAATACTATGAGCTTTACCAGCCTAATCCGCCACTGATCAATTACAGTACTAAACAAGCTGTGTGTAACTGATTATCTCCGGGACCTCATAATTAAACAGCGACGGACAATATATTGAATCGAGACGTTGCGAATGTTTATTATGATAAATAACTTGACTGCCGCAAAATATTCAATATATGACCGAATTTTAATCGGCGCTTGCCATAAATTCGGTTTCAACGGCGATATCCACTTATGGTTTCGACATATATACTACCTGTAGAGCAGAACGTAGTCTGGTTCTTTCCGGCCGGACAGTTTGCTATGCAACCATACACAATATTACATTCTGTGTCACAATTTCTGCAATCTGCAATAACAATCGGATCATACGACCGTTATTGAATAAATTGTTTAAGAGCTTTACTACCAAGATGATTCCGTTATACTGTGTAAATTATGAGCTAACACTACCTAGAACTAATCTGCTATTCATTTGTATCTATATTACCTTTTTGTTACCGAGACCTCGTCATTCAAAATAGTTGATAAACCGCTAATCTGTTTACAACGAAAAAGTAGTAATGTGACCTCAAGGCCAATCGAAACGATAAAAGAGTTCCTGGGAGATCAAGGTCAATGATCGTTATCTATCAAATTGTAACCTTCATAGCGATGTCCGCGCACTGTAACCTCGGCCACAACGAAAGAAGCAGGGGCATCGGTGTATCCAGTCGTGTTATACTTGTAGACGAGGACATATCTGCCGACCAGAAGCTGTCCGCACAACACCTCGCCGTCAACCCCCGCGGGTACTTGAGCAGCGAACTCTCCACACGTCACGAAGTCCCCGTGACCCATGATGTCGTCCTCGGTGTTGAGGGTGACGTTGTTGTCAGGGATGGACGAGTTGCTCACGTACACACGGATATTGGTCATGTATTTTGCGCCAGCTGGTTTAAAAATAAAGTAACAACCGGATATACATGTGCGACATATGATAGCATCCTGCTGGATATCGTTCATTAATATCATGAAATCAAATATCATGACATCTAGATACAGTATTTGGTTAAAAGTTTTCTCGCCCAAGTTAGATCGAATGAGTAACAATGTTCACTCCGATTTCAGGCATCGCATTTTATTAGTTTTTTTATATTTCGTTATACATTTCGTTATAAAAGCCAGGCAAGGAACACTAAATACCCACTGGAGAGGATGGTGTTCATGAGCTTAGTGGAGTAGACAGTGTGGAGAGTCCCGAGGTCAACGGTCCACCACGCACGGCCCACATCACCCGCAGGCTGGGCGACACCGCTCGCGTTCCTGTCCACCACCCCGTCCACCGCCCGCGAGGCGACGCGATCCTCAAGCGCTCCATACTGCCAGGCCGTCTTATTGTAGGCCACGTTACCTGAAACAAAGAAGGAGAATGGCCAGTCGACTTACTGCTTTGCCTGCATATGGCTTCACAAAGTGACGAGATGCTAATATGGTAATAAAAATCCCTGTGAAAATTAAAATCAGGAGGATCCCCCTAGCTGTGTATCTGTAAGATGAAACCACATCGCCGTACCTGTCTGACATCCGTCGCCCTCCCACCCGGACTCTGGCTGCCCGGGAGGGTAGTTTAATGGTTGGTTCTCTGAGCAGTCTCCCTGGCAACCAGTCAGAGGGTGACACGAAACACCTTCGGCACAATGACACAGCAAGGGACAGCCAGGGCCAAAGTTACAGCCTGAAACAAAAATCAAATTATGTTGATAATGTCCAAAGCACATGAATTATACATATATGCAATTCATATATATGTATTTCATTTATGTGCAAATGAATTTGAACGTCTGTTGAATACAATTCAACATCAGTGCAAATATCCCGATTTGGACGATGTCCAAACGAATTGCACATATGTCCAAACGATTTGCACACATGTCCAAATGAATTACACATCTGTCCAAATGAATTGTACATATATGCAGATATTTCGACATACGTGCGAATATGTGAATTTATGTGCAAATATTTGAACATATGTGCAAATATTGGGACATATGTGCACATATTTGAACCTATATACAAATATTTGCACATATGTGCAAATACTCTATTGAATTCCAATTTTGCTTACCATATGCCACTATTGCAGTTGTGATTCTAACGTACCATGATTGGATCAGTTGACAACTTACAATAAGTCAATAATAGGAATACGTGTACCATGCATTTCGTCGACGCGAGTGTTTTGTAAAGTGTAAAATTGTTGTTATCTCGTTGAAAGTGCAATCATATCATGCAATATAGGCGTTGTGCCTAAAGTTTAATGAACGATTTCTAATAAACTAATAAGTGATTAGATTCGACTGGTGTACTATCGCCACATCTACCACATTAATTACATGTCAACTTTATATCCAAACATTTTGGTAATGATCGAACTACAAACTTCTCTCATAACTTCTGTTTCGCCTGGTATCCGCATCGCTATAATGTAATTAGCTTATCAACACTTTCTATGCAGCGCAAAGAGGGAAATCAAAAGAGAAATCAAAGCCAGCTTGGCGAGAAACCATGTCATTCCTTTTTAGACCTATAAACCACAATGAAGGTAGAACAGCGGTAAGACATATCCGCTGAGAGAAATAATTCGCACTGGCGCCACTAAACTATTTTTTTTAAGAACACATTCGATGAAATGAAGGTTAGATTTTAATAATAAAACGTGCATATTTCTGGTAAGTTCTCCATGCCCGCCTGCCCCGGGATGCATGTCAATGTAACCCAATGGAATAAGCACGTTTTGAGACACATACATGTATATGATACAACCTTCCTTTCTAGACCAGTTTGGTCCTTGATCAGGATCGGCATCTGGAGCTTGGTTTGCGTATTATTCATTACTGACATCAGTATACTGCTACTATGTTCGGTATGCAAATGTGTATGTTTGTTTGTTACTGACAGAAGTCAATTAGAGTAGACTGCTATGTTCGGTTTGTAAATTTGTATGTTTGTTAATAAGATAATTCTGTCATTATGTCACTTGTGTTATTATTATGTAAGCTTGTTTGTAAGTTTGTTTTCATCTTTTTCTTCACTCGATACAGCTGGCAATTAGACAGCTACGGACATCAAACTTTACCACAGGGTTGACCGACATAGCAGCTCCGCCCACTTTGTTATAGGTTAAAGGTCACGGTCACAGCAATTTTGTGCCAAAAAAATATAAAACGCGTTTATCTCATTTAGTATCATAGATAGGGGCCTCTGGTTTTCAGAATTTTTCAGTTTCAGAATGCGCATATTTTAAATATTGGACACTGTTTCTTGCGTCGTACTTATTTTCGAGCAAAATGACGAAATATGTTTATGTGTATATATGGGAAAGCGCACTAAATGACCTCAGTTTTTTGTCTTTTGACATATTTAGGATGAAACTATTGCTTACAGTTTCTAATAAGTCATAGAAATATGAATTGGAATGACCTCTGTTGAATCTTAAATTTTGTCCAATGCGTCACGTGACGTCACGCGACGTCAAACACGCATGGACGTGTCCAAGGGGGCACGTGTCACCCTTTCAGACCTAGAATATATCCGTGCCCCCATCCCTTTTCAAATTATGTGCCCTCTGGCCAGGGATGGGCAGTGGAAGGGGGGGCACATGGGCCCTAATGGTGAGTCAACGGGGAAACGAATGGCGGCTCTTGCGAGTTTGAACGGCCGCCACTCGCTCAATATCGGCGTTAGAGAGTTCGGACCGGGTGTAAACTGGTAAAGGAGAAGATAGGTCTAACTTAGTATAAACGAATAGTATCACAGTGGTGACAGCTGCTAAACTTAAAATGGTATCCACTCGCTCAATATCGACGCTAGAGATTGGGGACTGCTTGCAAGCTAACTGAAAAAGTCGTGCAAAGTAGGTACAAAGTACTACTGTCAGTAAGCCTTAGCCTCTGGCTGATTTCGGCTCTTGTTTTCAAACTGGTTGACCCGGGGGTGTCGAGGCCCTCTACTCCCCATCCACGCTATCGCGAAACGTGGATGCCACTGCTGAGTGCATATTTCCCTTCATTACAGTGAGGTGACCCTTCGTGATCCCATCGCCCCTCCCCCCTCCCCCCCACACCTCCTGCAAGGAACCTTATTTTTGTTCAATCGACCCAAAGTGGACCGTGCATCGCTTTTGTTTAAAATCCTGGATTCCTATATCTGCCCTTGAATACAATTATCTGACCGACATGTAGACAAATAATATCTTAGTTTTCGAATAAAAAGACGACCTACTAAACCGTGCCACATATACCTTGACAAAGGTACTTCGACTAACAAGCGCTTGGAGCTGGCTCTGCATTACACAAGTGTGCTTCTAGTCTAGCTTCCCGGTTTGCAAAGTGGAACAGCACAAGCAATAGATAAGGCTGAATGTGTGACGCGCGGCGGCCTATCAACCGCTAGCGATGCATTCTGGGCCCTAGACCTTGGCCACCCGTTGATCATGCTGTAGGATAGTTTGCCCCCACCCCCCTACCGCCACACACACACACACACTCTCCTCGTCGAAGTGCCTGAATTTTACCTTGATGAATAAGTTAAGTTACTTGTAGACTGAGATCCAAGGTGTAACTTGAATCTACAAAGCTTGAGTTCGGTGTTAAATATGATTTCCCTGCAAGGGCGAAAATCGGGATAATGTGTGCTCGTGGCTATTGAAAAGAGTTCGGGGATTACAGTTGAGTTTTGGGATTGACATATATTTCTACACAATTTGCTTGTTACTTACTATGACAAAATCCTCACCAATCATCGGCCTCACCTGTCTGTCGAGTCTGTGCTGATATGGCGGTCACGTGTAGTAGAACTGTCACCACCAGGAGGCGCATCGTGCTGTCCTTCTACCACAAACAGCGACTCGGTGATGACTTGGAGCTCTCACGGCCACCTTTACCAACATAACTCAAGTAATATATATCAGTGAGGACAGATAAATGCTGCTGGGAGCCATATGCGTAGGGTATATATCCTACCCACCATGGGCACCTTGAGGCCTACTTTCCTAATGATGATATTGTTAATTTACTTTCCGGAATGGAGAATGGGTTCGCAGTGCAAACTGTGCACCGACGATCCGGGTGCACGTTGGATGTGAGTCGGACGCCCAAGCCAGTTGAAAAGTGCAGCAGAAAGATGGGACTGGAGGTGAACGGTGAGAAACACATGGGGATAGGAGTGTTTGGTGAAAAGGAAAGTCGGGAATAGGACTGGACGGTGAAGAGGATTGGCAGGGGTAGGCGTGGGTGGTGAGGGGAAAGCATGGCAATAGGGGTGGGCGGTGAAGCAGAAAGGCTGCAATATAGGTGAGCGGTGAAGAGGGAAGGCGGCAATAGGGGTTGGCGGCAAAGAGCAAAGGCGGCAATAGTGGTTGACGGCGAAGAGGAGAGGCGGGTATGGGGGTGAGGGGTGCAGAAGAACGACGGTAATAGGGGTGGGAGGTAAAGAGGAAAGGCGGGGGGATTATTTACCAATCCTTAGCTTGATTTCTCCTAAATCTGCCACGAAACTATTACTGCGTAGTCTGAGGCGAACATACCCACATAGTGCATAGAGAGAGAAACATATCCGAAAGCAGCAGAATGAACTGTGACATAAGTTAACAATGGCAAACTAAGGATCCGTTGACAGTTACTTCCGTGTCATAAGGCACGCAATAGGGTGACTTACCTCGTCAGAAATACTCAACAAGTTCACTATGTATCCATATGATGCGATTCCAATACTAAATGTAATGTTGGCCAATCACTGATATCACCCCTAGTCTAACATGCCAACGACGGGATGTGCATTTATCCCCACCGACATACGACTTGTTACTTCTACTGTCGTCAACTCTTCATCCTAGTACGTGACCAGTTGTGTGTGCAAGATAAACCATCGTTGTCTGAAGACCAGCCGAGATACAAAGATCATACTTGTGGACTGTGACACTACTCAATAATGACGTCACCACTACCACATCCTTATGACGCATCGTTGTTGTTTTTATTGCATTAGATTATCAACATCGCCTACAAGTATGTGGTGCTTATCGCCGATCCTTCGTATCCAAGCTGGCAAGTTAGGTGTGAGGATGGGGGAGGCATAGTCAGAATCATTAAGAAGCTTCGCAGCAATGTACAAATGAGCGAACATGAATGTTTTAGCACACATATCAAAGGCGAAGAAATTAGGCTGAGCATATCTGCTAATGTACTGAACCAATAACGTCGGGGAAAAAGAGTATAAGGGTCTTGCCCGGATCGAGTATTTTTCTGCTAGCCTCGTGCCAGGTATTTTTTCTCCCCCTGTGAGAGTCGCGTGGATGTCGGGTCTCGACCGTATGAGTATCGAGTGTTCGGAGGTCATCGGACTGGCGAATCTTTAAGGGCTCCCAGCGGCCTGTCTCGTGACGGACTGCCTGGTTTACAGCGGCCGGTCTAGTGACGGACTTCCTGGTTGACAGCGGCCTGTCTCGTGACGGACTGCCTGGTTCCCAGCGGCCTGTCTCGTGACTGGCTGCCTGGTTCACAGCGGCCTGTCTCATGACCGACTGCCTGGTTCACAGCGGGCTGTCCCGTGACGGACTGCCTGGTTCACAGCGGGCTGTCTCGTGACGAACTGCCTGGTTGGCTGCGGCTTGCCTCGTGACGGGCTACCTGGTTCACACTGGCCTGTCTCGTGACAGACTCACTGGTTGACAGCGGCCTGTCTCGTGACGGACTGCCTGGTTCACAGCGGCCGGTCTAGTGACGGACTTCCTGGTTCACAGCGGTTTGTTTCGTGAAGGACTGCCTGGTTCACAGCGAGCTGTCTCGTGACGGACTGCCTGGTTCACAGCGGCCGGTCTAGTGACGGACTTCCTGGTTCACAGCGGTTTGTCTCGTGACGGACTGCCTGGTTCACAGCGAGCTGTCTCGTGACGGACTGCCTGGTTCACAGCGGCCGGTCTACTGACGGACTTCCTGGATCACAGCGGTTTGTTTCGTGAAGGACTGGCTGGTTCACAGCGGCCGGTCTAGTGACGGACTTCCTGGTTGACAGCGGCCTGTCTCGTGACGGACTGCCTGGTTCGCTGCGGTCTGTCTCGATACTGACTGCCTGGTTCACAGCGGCCTGTCTCGTGACAGACTGTCTTCATCACAGCGGCCTGTTGTCTCGTGACGAAATTAGGTGAAGAAATTAGGCTAAGCATATCTGTTAATGTACTGAACCAATAACGTCGGGGAAAGAGAGTATAAGGGTCTTGCCCGGATCGAGTATTTTTCTGCTAGCCTCGTGTCAGGTATTTTTTACGCCTGTGAGAATCGCGTGGATGTCGCGACACGACCGTATGAGTATCGAGTGGTCGGAAGACATCGGACTGGCGAATCTTTAAGGGCTCCCAGCGGCCTGTCTCGTGACGGACTGCCTGGTTCACAGCGGTATTTCTCGTGACAGACTGCCTGGTTCACAGCGGGCTGTCTCGTGACGGACTGCCTGGTTGGCCGCGGCTTGTCTCGTGACGGACTGCCTGGTTCACAGCGAGCTGTCTCGTGACGGACTGCCTGGTTGGCTGCGGGCTGTCTCGTGACGGACTGCCTGGTTTACAGCGGTCTGTCTCGGGACTGACTGCCTGGTTTACAGCGGCCTGTCTCTTGGCCGACTGCCTGGTTCACAACGGCCTGTCTCGTGACGGACTGCCTGGTTCATAGCTCCCTGTATAGCTTTTTTATATCCGTCCGCGCTAATCTGTTAACTTTTTGTTCGAATGGTAACTTATGCCTTGTAGACTGGCGTGTAACTCTGCAAAGTATATGATTCCATGGAGAGTGCATATTGCAACAATAGCTATTATACAAGGAATGTTTTACAGCGAAATTACGTATTTATGTGGGGTTGACGATTAATAGATTGTCTTAGAATGATCAAATGTGCCTAACGATTTCAGTCATACATTTTAGATCAAATATGAACCAATATAAGACTAGCTCCTCCCTTTCCTGTCTGGGCCAAAACAAGGTGAACGTTTCAAGTTTCTCTTCTATTCGTTCAGTGCTTTCATTTGCGAGGTCGGCTTTTCTGTAGCAAGCGTTGTTTCACTGTTTATGCAGGACGGCGTTCATACGCTTCGGTCTTAAATATGTCAACAGTCATTTTCATACACAAGCAACTTATATATTAATAAACACGATATGAATTATGGCTCAATGCGAAAAGGCTAGTGAAAAAATCAGGATAACCAGCAGGCACCACTTCGGTACTACTTTTATTTACATGAAAGCAGTTTTAAAAAACATAAAACCATTTAATGTACTTTTTAAGTAAGTAAAGGCTTATATCTTTATCAATGTCTTCAAAATGTACAGCTAGCAAATAAAGATACCAGCACTGTTTTATAGATCGATGGACTGCACACGAGAACTGCAAACTGTCCATTCTTCCTGGATATACCCAGGTAATTAGGTACTTCAGTCTAGAACCGAACAACATCTGATCCGTTACAAGAAAGTTGCGCTCGTCGGTTTAGGTTCTATCTAACATAATATGACATATCATTAAAGAGCCTGCCTACTTTTAACATCGATGCACAATGCAATACATGGTGTATTCATTTATCCATTGCGTTGACTACGTTTTGATAAACAGGCCCGTTATTTTCTAGACAGGCGTATTCTGAGGGAGCCGTGGGCACTGGAACGATGGACTGATACTCCACTGGTGGCGCAGCCCTCTCGGACGGTCCCGTGTGACCTGTGGAATCGCCATTACCACACTCAGCGTACACACTATCTGGAGTATCCGATTCAGCCGCTTGTGATGACGTTGACGAGTACTTCTTGCCCTTTGTTGAGGTACTTGAAAGTGATATGTGGTACCTAAAAGTTTATATATAATAATACAAGTCAGAAGTCTGGAGGAATAAACCTTATCTTTTTTTTCTAGATGGAATTAATATAAGGAAAATAATTGGAAGGCATAGTTATCTGTCATGGTTAGGGTAAGATCAAGTAACAAATCCATGTTTTCATGTACGTACCGATGCTAACTATGTGGTGGGACTGTATTTGAGTTTACCTTGTTATAAGCACAACGATAAAGACCAGAAAGATGCCAACGCAGATCCAGCCCACGATCATGGCCACCAACAGGGCGACATCTTCTGTGGATTCTTCACAGTAGTCAGGGTATTCCAGCTCTGAAAACAATGAAACATGAATACCGCTTCATTCGCTTTTTGAGAGATAACAATTGAGGTAATTGAGGTGGCAGTGGGTTGGCGAAAACCGATGGGACACGGCACCACCGATGGGACACGGCACCACCGATGGGACACGGCACCACCGATGGGACACGGCACCACCGATGGGACACGGCACCACCGATGGGACACGGCACCACCGAAGGGACACGGCACCACCGAAGGGACACGGCACCACCGAAGGGACACGGCACCACCGAAGGGACACGGCACCACCGAAGGGACACGGCACCACTAAAGGGAAACGGCACCACTAAAGGGAAACGGCACCACCGATGGGACACGGCACCACCGATGGGACACGGCACCACCGAAGGGACACGGCACCACTAAAGGGAAACGGCACCACCGATGGGACACGGCACCACCGATGGGACATGGCACCACCGAAGGGACACGGCACCACCGAAGGGACACGGCACCACTGAAGGGACACGGCACCACCGAAGGGAAACGGCACCACCGAAGGAACATGGCACCCCCGAAGGGACACGGCACCACCGAAGGGACCCGGCAAAACCGAAGGGACATGGCACCACCGAAGGGACATGGCACCACTGAAGGGACACATCACCACCGATGGGACACGGCACTACCGAAGGGACACGGCACCACCGAAGGGACACGGTACCACCGAAGGGACATGGCACCACCGAAGGGACGCGGCACCACCGAAGGGACACGGCACCACCGAAGGGACATGGCACCGCCGAAGGAACATGGCACCACCGAAGGGACACGGCACCACCGAAGGAACATGGCATCATCGAAGGGACATGGCACCACCGAAGGGACACGGCACCACCGAAGGGACATGGCACCACCGAAGGAACATGGCACCACCCAAGGGACACGGCACCACCGAAGGAACATGGCACCACCGAAGGGACATGGCACCACCGAAGGGACACGGCACCACCGAAGGGACACGGCACCACCGAAGGAACATGGCAAAACCGAAGAGACACGGCACCACCGAAGGGACACGGCACCAGCGAAGGGACATGGCACCACCGAAGGAACATGGCACCACCGAAGGGACACATCACCACTGATGGGACACGGCACCACGGAAGGGACATAGCACCACCGAAGGGACATGGCACCACCGAAGGGACATGGCACCACCGAATGGACACGGCACCACCGAAGGGACACGGCACCACCGAAGGGATACGGCACCACCGAAGGGACACGGCACCAGCGAAGGGACATGGCACCACCGAAGGGACATGGCACCACCGAAGGGACATGGCACCACCGAAGGGACACGGCACCACCGAAGGAACATAGCACCACCGAAGGGACACGGCACCACCGAAGGGACCCGGCAAAACCGAAGGGACATGGCACCACCGAAGGGACATGGCACCACCGAAGGGACACGGCACCACCGAAGGGACATGGCACCACCGAAGGGACACGGCACCACCGAAGGGACATGACACCACCAAATAAAATGTTCCATGTTGTCTTCACATGTTTCGGTGATCCCTTTCCCCGATATCTGAATCAGCTCAATCCCAAATATACGTCGCATGACTGCCATTGTTCAATTTGGATGCCATTTTTTTCACCAAAATATGATCTCTCTCTTACCACAAATCGCGTACTGTTCTCTCACTCTCCATATGCCATGGGCGGCACACCCACACCACTGCAGTAAGTTAGTGCTATCCTCCCCAATTCCGTGGGTAAAGTTCGGTAATTAGGTTACACTTCAGCATGCGGTTGTTAACCAGATACGAAATCGCTGGACACGTGCAGTCATGGCTACTTTTGAAGTCAACCCGACCGCCGCCAAAACAACGGGAGAGTTTCTACACAGTAATCCGGTCATAACGTGAAGAACTTTGAAATGACTTATTTGCTTAGAAAAAAATGACTCGTCCCGCCTCCAACTGTGGAACGACTTTTCTTTTTGGAAAAAAATTCGTTCCGCGTCGAAGTTTGGAACGAGTTATTTTTTATATACATAGTTTGTTGTTTAGGCCACCTTTGTGCACACATGGGATAAACCGCGCCAAACAACCCCAGAGACAGACGGGGGTTGCACATGCAACGTAATTTTATACAGTCGATAACGCTACGACAACGGGGCCTTCGGAAAACAAATAACTTGGGAATCGAAACTGAGCTTGGAACGATTTTTTAGAAATAATAATTCGTCTTCCAAGAGAATTTGGAACCACATTTAAAATAAATATAATCGCGATGTCCTAACCCGGGCGCCGTAGTACTGCAATGTTAGTCAGAGAACGCTCCGTTGACAGCCACCCCCCCCCCCCTTCCCCCCTCTCTACCCGGGGGCCGACATGTATGATGAGAGAGACACCCGAGAGGAATTTGGAGGTGAAAAAAAGAACCCTCCCAAAACCAGCATTATATTAAGTACCCCCCCCCCCTCGAGGTTGGCAGCAGACACACAAATTGGCAGACCCAAATAAAGCACAGATAATGAAATTATTATTCTTGCCATGGCGATCACGTGGCCGGTGCAAATATAGAGCCATAATTCAAAATAGGTCATTTCAGCGGTAACATGACGAAATATTCATAAACAAAGAATACAAACGTCCGGTGCCAGTCAAATTGCTAGGAATTGCTTATTCGCGTTAGTTAATTTCCGGGCGATCGCGGCCATGACGTTGAATATAGGGACCGAAACGTGACTTGAAGTTTCCGTCTAATCCTATCCTTTGCAAACCTGAACAAACTAAATTTCGTATTCGGTCTTCGGTTGTTGACGCAGTTAATGTCATCACAAGTTGGTGGTCGTTAGTACGTGCACGCCAAGCCTACTTGCCCGCCATGGCTGATCTGCACTTCGCAGCCGCACGGGGGCGCTGATCGCAGCGAGCACGGGTTTTGGCCGGAGAGTGCCCTTTTGTGATATTACACTCTTTGACTTTGTCGCGGCTATCAGACAGAGTGGTTGGGACTTCAATATGTGATAAAAATGACGACACAATCACACCTGGACTAATCGATCGTCCCTTTCTCGGCGGAAAATCGTCGTGAACATCCCTTTCTCCGATGTGGAACGCCCGTTCTCGGCGGAAAATACAAGAACAGTGTGTGGTATTGGCAGAAAAAACTGCATTTAGGAATGAAAGCATAGGCATACATCCAACCTGCTTATGTTTATCAAGCAGGCGAGAATCTATTAATGTGCAACAAAAAATTCCATTCACCAACTTTTGACTTTTCTCTGATATATATCCAATTCTCTACGCATTGGCGCTTAAGAAAGAGAAACTCTGCTTTTGGTATCCTGATCCATCGATATTGATCTATAAGCATTATAAACAGGGTTCCTAGAGTACTTCACATGTTCATACGCAACCAAACTTGACAACGCCTATTCTCCGAGCATGGCAACTCCCTTTCGCGGCCGATATCTTCAAATAGCAACGCCGTTTCGGCGATGCTGACTGCAAATGGCAACTACATTTGACGTAATTTGTTATTATTAATATATAGTTTGATATTATTCACATTATTAAGGTAGATGACTATGGGGCGAGAAAATTGGCAATGGTGGGTGGGTGGGCGAGTTTCCGATCCAGTGCATTGAATGATTTTTTTGAGATAAGTACCAGTAGGCCCGTTTATAATACATTGCAAAAGGATATTTTGTCATTGTGACTAAATTTTAGATTTTGACAACCTGGATTGGAAGGTGCAAGGGTATTTCCTTTCCTCGGGAATGGGCTTTTGGTTTCACTGAACTGGGAATGAGGAAAATAATTCTTCGTTGCCTCAGACCGTCGTGACCGAGGATTTTCCTTAAACGTGAACAGAGAATTTAAATATTAAACAACCGTGAATCGAGAAATCGAAAGTTTATATCATTTATTCTCTGTTCCTTTGTATGTTATATCGTTTTAATTTTCTCGTGATCTGGGAATACAGAAATGTATTGTTCGTGATGTGGAAACACATTCTATATATTTACAACTAATTAATCATGGTCAAAATGTTCAGCCCCTAAATGTTGGGTTCATTCAATTGTAATTGTAGAGTTGCGATATTTGTCGTTATTTATTTATTTCAAAGGCAATGATTAAAAACCTGTGATCAAGGTTATATGCGAAACGGCGGTAAACTGCCAGGAAAATAGTTGTAAATCTTAATGGAAATGTGACGGGTGAAGAGCGCCGCCTTTACAATAAAATGTCTGCCTTACCTAGATTCACATTGATGTCCGCGTAGCTCTCGAAGCCACCATTGTTGTGGGCTGCGACCCTAACGATGTACGTTCCAGACTCGTCTGGTAGGAGCAGGAAGACGTTCGTCGTGTTGTCCAGGGTCGCCTCTTTATGATCACTGGTGGCGTCAGAAAGTCGATACGATACTTGGTAGGAGCTGATGTAGTCGCACCCACTGCCAGCTGGAGACTGAGGACGGAGCCATTTCAACTGGTGTGTTATGTGTAATATAGGTATGCAATCATGGGTTAATCTTCTGGGAGGCGTTCAAGTTTGTGTCAACACTGATGATGATTCCATGCAAAGGGTTGGCACGATATGCACCGCTTAATCTGGGCCTAATCTTGCAACACCAGGCAAGCGAAGATTATGCTGGTCTTTAATTCTGATCAACCATCACCCTCCTCTGGTCAGGCGTGCGAGGGCGACAGGGCGGGGGAGGGGGGCGGGGGGGGGGCTCCCTACGTCTGTGAGGGTAGCGACGGAAGATGTTCATCACGTGATATAACTGATGATAAGGTGCATATATGCGTACAGAATGTACCTGCTTATACTATACTATGCTTATTTAAGTAATAACTCATAACGGATATGCCTAACTACATTCATTAGCCGTAATTTTAAAATAATTTTGATCTGAATCATTGTTATTATGATCATATATGATGTCATATATATATATATATGCTGAACGCGTTTGCGCTGTTCAACATAGAAAGTAGGCTAAAACAAACCTTCCCTTGCAGATAGGTGATTATAGCTCGTTCCGACGAGCTTTGGTGTCCTTAGTCTAACTTACCATAAAATCCCAAGTGATATACGCTTCCTGAAACACAGCTTCTCCGAGGCTGGCGTTGAACCCATGCACTGTGACTATTGGCTCCGAAGGCTCTGCAGATTTAATTATAGTCAAGTTTAGTGATTTTGTATTACGTAGCGGATCAAGGGGCCGTACTGACAACGTGCTTTCTTACAGCCTCACATAATTAGCCTATAAGGTTTCGTGACATTCGCTATCTATTTATCGATTTAAAGAAACAGGGTTCAAGATGGCGGGCATTCGTCCCAAAATGTCATGTTTTCTCCACTTCAACGAATCGTAATCAGTATAGCTTCATATCATCTTAATCTATGTTTTACTATGTTCAGAAGTACAATGGATGAACCATAACAAAATGTTCATTTTGCTGCATTTGCTGCTGCGCCAAACAACATGTATACGAAAGGTGCAACACTGATTTCTTGAGATATAGTATTACTTACGAATGCACATCGTCTTGACGTCGACTTTCCCGTTTTCGGTGGCCCTCTCAACCATACCCTGGTCCTGGCGGTACACCTGAAGGCGGAAGGAGTACCTGGAATTGTAAACCAGTCCCTGTACTATACAGGACTCTGTGTCCACTGTCCTCGTGTAGTTGATATAAGCGATGTCCGTCCATGTGTCGCCAGCAATGGTCTCCAGACGCTGATCCTGATGACTCTGTTGTCCAATGATGTAGCCGTAATGGGATTCCAGCTCGGTTGGGATGTTCTCCAGAGGGTCCCATGTGAGAGTAACATTTCCGGAAGTGACGTCAGGTGCTGTTAGAGTATGGACTATGTCACTGGCTGGGGGTGCTGGAAATACGAAGCCAAAGGACAACACACGGTAAAACTGATCATTGGCACTGTATGGAACAACAAATAATGTACTATCCGATTCGACTCAAATATTTGGTGCGTGGAATACCATACGACCATTTGTCTCACCTATTTCTGTTCCACAAGTTGAATCCCTCCACCACAGCTTACATCCATCAGGACAACTCCCGTCTGTCTTCTCACACGCAGCGTCATTGGCACAATTACCGCTACAACTCTCAACACAGTTCAACCCGAACGTGCCGTCGTCGCAATCTGTGAAAGCATACCGCGTTAACCCGATTACATAAACAAACATACCTGAATAATTAAACTGCTTAAGTGGAATTCAATCCGGAATGTCATATGTTGTTTCATGATAAATAACTACGTGCTCTAAAACCATGTTTGTCTAAATAACTAATTGACATCAGTTACTCAATATACGACCATATTTCGATTGACATTAGCCGCAGATCAGGATCCATTGTAATTCCCTATGACATATATGCATTGATATATATACTACCTGCCGAGCACAAAGTGGTGTGGTTCTTCCCGGGCGGACAGTTTGCTATGCAGCCATACACACTGCTACACGCGGTAGCACATTCACTGCAATCTATAATAACAAGAAAAAACAGCCATAATTGTCGATATTGTTTTGATGCGATATTTTAACGCCACCTTGTCTGGTAGTATCATCATCACTTTCCTATATCCACATTAGACCATTCCACATATCGGATAGATAATTAATGGACGAATGCGAACATATCAAACACATGACCTCCGGGTCAGGCCCAGCTGGCGTAGGAAGCTTACCCTGTGAGCTTTGTCGATGTCCTCGCACTGTAACCTCGGACACCACGAAGGAGCCCGGTACATCGCCGCCTCCACTCGTGTCGTACTTCCAGAGGAGGACATATCTGCCGACCAGAGGCTGTCCACACACCACCTCGCCGTCCCCTCCCCGTGGTACTGCACCAGGGTGGTCCCCACAGACCACGAAGTCCCCGTAACCCATGATGTCGGCCTCGGTATTAAGGATGACGTTGTTGTCAGGGATGGAGGAGTTGCTCACGTACACGCGGATGTGGTTCAGGAAGAACCAGACTCCTAATGAGACAGAGGATACTTAAGTCATGTATATTGGTCATGTAGGCTACGCCAACTATTGCGTAAAAACTTTAGATTGAAAAGTCCGCGATATACATGTTTGGCATATGGAAACCTTATATTGAATATCATGACATCCAAATAACGTATATCGAACCGGAAATGTAACGAAATCTAGATAACATGTTTGTTTGAAGGTCCGATTTCTAGCCGAATGTAGACTTTGCTACGGAACAATGTTGATGCCGAATTCAGGCGCCTTATTTTATTATCAACTATATTGCGCTGGGATAGACGAGCACTAGATACTCACCGCCGAGGTTGGTGTTCATGAGTCTGGTGGAGAACACGGTGTGGAGAGCCCCGAGGTCCACGGTCCACCACGCCCCGCCAGGACCTGAAGGCTCCGCGACACCACTCGCGTTCCTATGCACCACCCCGTCCACCGCCCGCGAGGCCACTCGATCATCAAACACTCCAACCTGCCAGGCTGTTTTAGTGTAGGCCAGATTACCTTAATGGATAGACAAATATGATGAGTGCATCTTCCTATTGGCACCAACTTAAGCCATTAATCCACCTATATGTCCACGAGTTCATACCATTTTCAGCGTTTTTAAATGACAACCGTTACACAAGCAGCCGTGGATGCAGTTTTTGGCCCCATTACTGAATGGCTATGGAAATGTCAAAAAATAATCGGTGAACTTAACCTTTGACCTAGGTCATTCATCGACGAAAAATGAAAAGATCTAATGTCTTTCTTCGTAAAGGGTACGGGGTTGCACCCGGAGATTCGGCTCCTCTCTACCTGGACCCTTTCCCTTGTTGTGATACAACCTACACAGGTAAAAGCTTCCTAGTTGAAAACAAACAAACCAAACAAACAACGAACTTGATCTGCGTTTTGACCATAGCAATCGCTTCTTGACGTGTAATGGCGATCCCAACGCGCTCGCTGGCATCGTGTTCAATACAAACCAAAGAGACGACAAGGACTGATCGATAGGACGAAACATGTATTTTCGGTCATGATAAAAATAAAATAAGAAGGAAAAACAAATGCCCTATATTAGGAAACCGGTCATCTATTTAAATGCCTAAGTTTAAATGCCATCATTGTGAACCTAGGTACCTGTCTGACATCCGTCGCCCTCCCATCCGGATTGTGGCTGATCGGGAGGGTAGTTTGATGGTTGGTTCTGTAAGCAGTCTCCCTGGCAACCAGTCAGAGGGTCACACACCACACCCGCGGCACAATGGCACGGGAAGGGGCAGCCGGGGCCATAGTTACAGTCTGAAAAAAAGAATCAAGTTATATTGATAATGTCCAAGGCGTATAAATTATATATATATGCAATTCATATATATGTATTTCATTTATGGGCAAATGAATTTGAACGTATGTTGAATTCAATTCAATATAAGTGCAAATATCCCGATTTTGACCATGTCCAAACGAATTGCACATATGTCCAAACGAATTGTACACATGTCCAAATGAATGGCACATATGTCCAAATGAATTGCACATCTGTCCAAATGAATTGCACATATATCCCAATTTTTCGACATAGGTGCGAATATGTGAACTTATGTGCAAATATTTGAACATATGTGTAAATATTTTTAACATATGTGCAATTATTTTAACATATGTGCAATTATTTTAACATATGTGAAATTATTTGGACATATGTGCAACTACTCTCTTGAATTCCACTTTTGCTTGCCATATGACCCTACTGCAGTTGTGATTCTAACGTACCATGACTGGATCAGTCGATTACTGTGGAATAACGAGGACGTTATGACAAAACCTGGCATTGAGCGTCATGGCTACGCGTTGTAACGGATGGGGGAGGAGGAACTTTTGTCTTTTCCATCTTTGAAGGATGTTTTTGATTTGATATTAAATGATGTAAAAGTAGCGCCTTTCGTTGACTACTTTATCATTATACATGGCGCAGTCGGCATAAGAAACGTCCACAGATTGTTCAGCACCCCCATCGGTCCTCTCGTCGCCATACACGTAAGCATCCGGGTCTGTTTAACGCACCCCACACACATCATGGGCGATAAAGAGGAAGCAAACACTTCCTCGTGGACACCTGCTGCAACACCACCCCGCAACCCAATTACCCTGACGGCCGATCAATCCACACAGCTACTCCAAACCCTGACGATTCAGCATACGCAACAGGAAAGAGCTACCACGCCCCCGGCACCCGGCTCCACGGCTCTGAGTCATTCTGGGCTTTTTTCATCAACAAGTGGCAATTGTACAAGCGCAGGGCGAATCTACCGGCCTCAGCGGTGGAAGAGTTACGTGCGTGTTGCTCCCAGGACCTCAGGCTGGAGCTGTTCAACTACGTGGGCGCGGGCACCATAGACACGCTGTCCGAAGAAGCCCTCACACAAAACATTAAACGGCTCGCAGTTAAAGGCAAAAACCAATCGGTGCATCGCCAAGAATTCTATGCCCTACAGCAAGAGCCAGATTGCCCCGTCCAACAATTTGTCTCCAAACTTAAAGCCAAGGCGGAGCACTGCAACTTCTCCTTCACATGCTGCAACCACGCGTGTGGCGTCGTCAACAATTACTCACAGGAGATGGTTTCCGACCAGCTCACCGTAGGCCTGGTGGACAAAGACATCCAAGGGGAAATCCTGGCTAAATCGTCACAGTTGGGCTCTTTCCAAGAGAAGCTCGACCTCGTTCAAGCACTGGAGGACGGCAAGCGCGCGAAAGAACAACTCGGTGGGGATTCGACATTAGCTGCTCAACAATCCTCATACAAGAAGTCTAAAAAATCACGCGGCCCCCAGCAATACAAGAACAGGGAGGCACTGAAACCAGTCGGTTGTCCAGGATGTGGCAGCAAAGAACATGGCCGTGGCACTGATCACCCGCGCCACCTACACTGCCCGGCGCGGGACTCAATATGCGACCACTGCGGCATCAAGGCACACCTCGCGACTGTCTGCAGGAAGAAAGTGGATGCGTCAAATCCGGCTATCAAGAGCGATGTAAATGCTATCCCCTCCTCGTCCTCATGGATCTTATCCTTAAACACTCCCCAAGACCAGGCGTATACCGCTGACAGCCTTCGCCAAAACTCTAAGGCCTGGCGTCGCGCTACCCACGTGTTGTCTCACTCCTCAAGACTCCACAAAACTATAGTCGTCCCACATATGGAGTGGACATCAGAAGAAAACCGCTTCGTCCACAGGACGCCTCGATGCCTTCCCAAAGTAAAAGTGCAGCTACGTCCCATGGCCGATACTCACAAAGCTTACAATAAGCCCCTGTCATCGGCCGTACACGAAACAGAAGTCGAAGCCATTGCTGACACCGGCGCCCAAACGTGTGCATGCGGCCCTAATATTGCCCAGGCCATGGGCATCAAACCCTCTGAGCTGGTGCCCACCTCACACACCATCAATGGTGTGACTCAATCATCTGTGAGCATCAGAGGGGTATTCTACGCGGCCATCACGTTGAGTGGACGAACCACACGTCAACAGATCTACGTCGCCGACAACGTCGCGGGACTGTTCATCTCAGAGAAGGCCCTCAGGGAACTGGGAGCCATATCGGAAACCTTCCCTCACGCAGCACCCTCAACCATTGCGGCTTCCAACACCAGCTGTGATTGCCCGACGCGCGAGGCACCTCCTCCTAAACCGGACAAGCTGCCTTTCCCACCACATCCAGACAACATCACCAAACTAGAGAACTGGCTTCTTAAACGATACGCAAGCAGCGCGTTCAACGTATGCGAGCATCAGCCCTTGCCCCATATGACTGGAGCCCCACTAGAGATCCACTTCCGCCCAGACGCCAAACCTATGGCTCACCATCCACCCATACCAGTGCCACACCACTGGAAAGAAAAAGTAAAGGCCGACCTTGACAGGGACGTCCGCCTTGGGATCATTGAAGCGGTGCCTCCTGGCACCCCTACCATCTGGTGCTCGCG
This sequence comes from Arenicola marina, assembly GCA_964019135.1. Classification (NCBI taxonomy): domain Eukaryota; kingdom Metazoa; phylum Annelida; class Polychaeta; family Arenicolidae; genus Arenicola; species Arenicola marina. The sequence continues at coordinate 10,943,736 of OZ025249.1, forward strand.
CATGGTCGTCGTACCTAAGAAGGATGACTCACCTCGTCGCACAGTTGATCTACAGGCTCTCAACACAGCCACCTACAGGCTCACCCATCACACACCCGCTCCTTTCCACCAGGTCTCTCAGGTCCCACGCAACTGCTGGATGACGACTCTGGACTGCTGGAACGGCTACCACTCGATGCGCCTCAACCCCTCTGCTAGCGCCGCCACCACTTTCATCACGGAATGGGGCCGCTATCGATACCTACGTGCTCCACAAGGATCTCATGTGGCAGGGGACGGCTACACCAAGTGTTATGACGACATCACAACCGACGTAGAACGTAAAACTAAGTGTATCGATGACAGCCTCCTCTGGGACAGTTCCATTGAAAACGCCTTCTGGCACACCGTCGATTACATCGCCCTATGTGCAAAGAACGGTGTGGTATTCAACCCTTCAAAATTTAAGTTCTCCAGGCCAGAGATAGAATTCGCCGGATTCACCGTCACGCAACATGGCGTCCAACCATCGCCGGCAATCCTTGATGCAATTCGCAACTTCCCCACGCCTTCGAATATCACCGACGCTAGATCCTGGTTCGGCCTGGTAAACCAAGTTGCCTATAGCCTGTTTACAACTGAGGCAATGCAGCCATTTCGCGAGCTCCTGACACCAGGAAAATGGTACTGGGATAGCGCCCTGGACGCATGTTTCGAGAAGAGCAGGCAGGAGATCATCAAATTGGTCGAAAAAGGTGTACAAACCTTCGAGCGCAATCGCTACACTTGCCTGTCCACGGACTGGTCCAAGAAAGGCCTGGGGTTCACACTCACTCAGAAGCACTGCCGCTGCCCCTTGACGGATGCTCCGCTCTGTTGCAACGACGGATGGCGGCTAATTTTCGCCGGTTCACGGTTCACCACGGACGCTGAGAGCCGCTACGCCCCTATTGAGGGTGAGGCACTTGCCGTTGCCTACGGCCTGCAGAAGTGTCGTATGTTTGTTCTGGGCTGCAAGGACCTGCTCATCGCAACTGATCATAAACCTCTCGTCAAAATTCTTGGTGATTCGAGCCTAGATTCCATCAAAAACCCCAGGCTATTCCGACTAAAGGAGAAAACCCTACCGTTCGCCTTCGACATCAAACACATTCCTGGCGCCTCACAGAAGAGCGCAGATGCCTGCTCCCGCCTCCCAACAGGGAACTCGCATGCCGATGCCCTCCGCGATGCAGCCTCACCTACTGATTGCCTTGAGTCAGACATCCTCGCCAGTCAGTGTGACTCATCCATCCTAGCTTCACTAAACGCCATTCATGATACAGATGACGTCGTCGCCTCTGCTATCACTTTGGGTCGCGTCAGAGAGGCCTCCATCTCCGATGCCACGATGACCTGCCTCTCGACCACCATCACCAACGGTTTCCCCAACTCAGAGAATGAGCTACCAGAGGAGATCCGCCCATACTGGCGCTACCGGGACCACCTCAGCTCTTACGAAGGCATATGCACCTACAATGATCGTGTCCTCATCCCGCCGTCCCTCAGAAAGGAGGTCCCCGACGGCCTGCACGCCGCCCACCAGGGTGTCGCCGGCATGAAAGCCAGGGCCGCCCGCAGCGTGTTCTGGCCCGGGATGAACTCTGCCATTTCCTCCCGCAGGGCACAATGCCACTCCTGCAACAAGATCGCCCCATCACAGGCCCCAGAAGCTATGAGGCCATCGCCTGCCCCAGCTTATCCGTTCGAATTCGCTGTCGCTGATTACTTTGACTTACAAGGCCATCGCTACCTAGCCTACGCCGATCGGTACACAGGATGGTTGTCAATCGCCAAATGCGACTCTCTACATACCGATTCAACATCCCTGTGCCGAGAACTCGGCACGCTGTTTGGGATATACGGCGCACCTGCGGAATTAGCCACAGATGGAGGACAGCCATTTCCCTCCCATCACGTCCAGCGATTCCTCCAGCAGTGGGGCGTGACATGGCGCCTCTCTTCTGCTTACTATGCCCAGAGCAACGGTAGAGCCGAGGCCGCGGTCAAGACGACGAAGCGCCTCTTGATGTCCAACATGTCAGCAAACGGCGGGCTCGACACCGACCGCTTCGCCAGAGCCCTCCTACAATACCGGAACACACCCCTGCCGGGTCTAGGGGCTGTCACCAGCTCAGCTGCTCTACGGGCGCACACTACGCGACCATATACCCAATCTTCCCAGCCTGCTTCGGATCCGCAAGGAATGGCTAACCCTGGCCGAGGACCGAGAACGAGCCCTCGCCCACCGTCACATCAAGGCCATCGAACGCTACAACGAACACACCAACCTCCTGCCACCGCTTACGGTTGGAGACTTTGTATCCGTCCAGAACCAGACCGGCAATCATCCTCGGCGCTGGGACAAAACCGGCCGCATTGTTGAGTCACGTGACCACCATCAGTATGTCGTTCGCTTGGACGGATCGGGCAGGTGCACCTTACGCAACCGCCGCTTTCTACGAAAGCACACACCCTTCGATGCGCGACCTACAATCCTACCCCTTACCCCGGCTCCGTCATCACCCATGGTCACCGACCCGCAGGTCGCTCCTCCCGGGCAGAATAATCCCGAGGACTCGAGGGTAGTCTACCCTGAGACAGTCCTCGAGGGGCCGCCTCCTGCCGTGCCGGTTGTCAATGACCTCGTGCCCACCAAGACTGTGCCGGCGTCGCCCAAGGCCGACACACCTGCTACCACCTCCCCACCCCAGCCGCCCCGCCGCAGCACTCGAGAGCGCCGTCCACGCCGCGCCCTCTCTCCATCTCTCCGTGGGTCCTTCCACGAATACAGCTGCCGCATCGGCCCTAGCACTTCGGGCCTCCCCGTTGGGGGAAGGGGGGATGTGGAATAACGAGGACGTTATGACAAAACCGTCATGGCTACGCGTTGTAACGGATGGGGGAGGAGGAACTTTTGTCTTTTCCATCTTTGAAGGATGTTTTTGATTTGATATTAAATGATGTAAAAGTAGCGCCTTTCGTTGACTACTTTATCATTATACAATTACTTACAATAAGTTAATAATAGGAATAATATTCAATACATGTACCATGCATTTCGTCGACGCGAGTGTTATGTAAAGTGTAAAATCGCTGTTATCTCGTTAAAAGTCAGTGCAATCATATCATGCACTATAGGCGTTATGACTAAAGCTCAATAAACGATTTATAATAAGTGATTACATTCGACTGGTGTACTATCGCCACATCTACCACATTAATTGCACATATCAGCCTAATATTCAAATATTTTGGTAATTATCGAATTACAAATCTCTCTCATAACTTCTGTTTTGCCCGGTATCCGCATTCCTATAATGTAATTAGCTTATCAACACTTACTATGCAGCGCAGTGAGGGAAATAAAAACAAAAATCAAAGCCAGCTTGGTGAGAAATCATGTTATCATTTTTAGACCTATAAACCACAAATGAAGGTACTGCTACTGATGATTATAATGTACCAGGGTTTACCATCACGATTCTCCTCTTACAAATCATTGTTGGCGAGGTTTTTGTTCCCAGATAAGTGCGCAGTCTTTCCGATTTACACGGTATGTATGCCTGATGCCAAAGTGCATCGTTGTCGCCATTTGTGGTTTAGCAAAGGCTACCGTCTTTGGTGACTATGAGTTAGACATGGATTTAATTTGTCGGAACTACATCAGAAATGCCGCTACTGACACCGGTGTGCCAAGTCCTCCTGTCTCCAAGATACCCCAATAGGTGACATCAGTTCACTCATCGATAACCCCAGTTGGGGTCTACAAGAACTGGGCTGGCTGGTTCCGCGCTTAAATGTTACAAATATCTATACGGTAGTATATAATTATGCTTGTATTTACAAGCAGGCAAAATATAGTCATTGCCAGCTAATGTGATCGTCCGTTACTGTGAAGTTAAACATACAATTCAAATCAAACTGCCGCCGCTTCCTCCGCGCTCTTACTATTACCTGTTGCCAAACGACGTCATAATCACCCGGTAAGACATATCCGCTGAGAGAAATAGTTCTCACTGGCGCCACTAAACTATTTTGTTTAAGAACACATTCGATGAAATGAAGGTCAGATTTTAATAATAAAACGTGTGTATTCCTGGTTTAGACAATAGATTCGCTTGCTGATCAAGCCGGTCGCTTGCTCATCCGTCGGTTTGTTGCTCGTCTCCAATTCTACAAGCCCCAATCTCAGACCCTCTGGGTTAGAGGTGTCTCCACCGCGTGAGTGACGTACGAGTTATTCGAAGGCGCTTAATCAGTTTGGGGCTGAGCAAGCCAGTAACTTATCCATCCCCCGCCGGCCCCGGGATTCATGTCAATGTAACCCAATGGAATAAGCCCGTTTTGAGACTCATACGTGTATATCACACGGCCGTCCTTTCTTGACCAGTTTTGTCCTTGATCATGATTGGCATCTGGAACTTGGTTCGCGTATTATTCATTACTGACAGCTAATGACTTCTGTCAGTATACTGCTACGTTCGGTTTGTAAATGTGTATGTTTGTTTGTTACTGACAGAAGTCAATTAGAGTATACTGCTATATTCGGTTTGTAAATTTGTATGTTTGTTAATGAAAAAAATCTGAGAAAAATCCACGATTTTTCTCATTATGTCACTTGTGCTGTTATTATGTAAGCTTCTTTGTATGTTTGATCTCACTTTTTTCTTCACTCAATACTGCTCGCAATTAGACAGCTACAGACATCAAACTTTACCACAGGGTTGACCGACATAGCTACGCCCACTGTAATGACACATATAGGTCAAAGGTCAAGGTCACAGCGATTTTGTGCCCAAAAATATAAAATGCGTTTATCTCATTTAATATTAGACATATGGCCCTCTGGTTTTCAGAGTGTTTCAGTTCAGAACGTGCTACCCATGGATGCTCATATTGTGAATACAAGACACTTTTTGATGCGTCGTACTCATTTTCGAGCAAAATGACGAAATATGTTTTGGGGAAAACGCACTAAATTACCTCAGTTTTTTCGCTTTTTGACATATTTAGGATGCAGCTATTGCTAACAGTTTCTAATAGGTTATAGAAATATCAATTGGAATGACCTCTGTTGAATCTTAAATTTTTTCCGATGCGTCTCGAAAAATAGAGAAAAAATGATAAAAATACTAGACTGGCGTCTTATTGTAGGGAAAGTGGTCTGCTGAAGCGCGGGCTTATAAAAACAGTACGTTCCAATCTTACTTCCGATTCCAGGTGTGACGGCATTTCCCTATAGAGCTTCCCATGCTAAAGCCCTCAATATCTCCTGCTGGGAAATATGTTTTGTCGCGTATTTCACAAGTGCCTTCGTCAAACTGTACCGGAATTTTTATGTTGGTTAAACATGGTACCCAGTAGCCACTGTGTTCACCATATACCATTCGGGCCAGAAATGTCGTCACAGGATTTTTTGGGAATTTGGACAAAGATGAAGGATAGTGATTTTGGGTGCTAGCAAGGGCTCTCACGGGGGGCTTATTCAAGCTTGCAGCTGTGGATGGATAATACTAATATATATTACCAACTGCAAAATTCATAATGCATAAAGCCAAAAGATAAGCGTTGAATCGTACGCTGCTCATGCAATTTTGGGATTGTATTTCAGCCGATGAACCCAATAACCCACAATCTCGACTCGGCAATTTGAATTTGGAGTTATTATTTCTTAGCCGCTAATCTATACTAGCTTTGCATCAAATTGTGTAGATTTTCTGAATTGGTGGGGGGGGGGGACTATCTTACTCTACTATAGATCTGGTCAGGATGGGCCAAATGATGTGAAGAGTGAGAATCTGGATCTGATAATCCTCAATACACATGCGCGGATGCCTACTTTTCTCACCAATACCTCGAAGCTCTAGATCTCATCAAAGAAGAGCTGGTGTGTCTATTTGAGCAACGGCTGGCTGTATATTCAGGACGCTTTAACCCCCTTTTTGATGTCGTTATCGATAATTTAAAGTTTATTGTGATGACATAGACTTCTATAAGCTGAAAGTTTAAAATGCCATGATCCTTATGAGCGTTTCCAACGGGGGGGGGGGGGGGTGGACAGGGGGCACGTGCTTCACCCCCCCCCCCCCCACCCCCCCGATTTTCACTCTTTGTGCCCTCTGGCCTCTCCTTATATAGTACACTGCATCAAGCTTCGTAGTTTATGTATTTTTTTTTTATCTTACCAACGAGTTCAAACACAATTGTATTTAAATAACGCGAATAATGTATATGTGACTTCTGCGTAATAGACAAATTTAAGATCAATGAACATAACACTTTTATCAGTGCAGTTTGCTCTCAATTGGGTATTCTTTAAGAATTTGATCACAGAGATTTACAGCGTATGATTCTCGATTTATAGTCATAATACAAATATGCATACAACTTGTCGTGCCTGGTTGTTATAACCCCCGTCCCCACAGCAGCAGCAGAGAAGACATTGTCTACTTTACGGCGACTAAAAACGTACTCTCGCAGACATCTCAAAAGTACAATGACACAACAGAGGTTAAAATATGGTCTTCTGTTGCGCATATTTAAGCTCTGAACAGACACGACTTTCCTCAAGACAATATAGTATCTTCCTTTGTGGCTTCCAATGAGATGCGACGACATGTCTTGAGTTCCTTTGATAACGAATTAGCGTAAGCATTTGGGATGTATAGGTTCAAAAGGATCGTAAATCAGAGTTGCAGGAATGTAGAGTACTTTCTGTGGAACATGATACATGTACATGTAGTAGATTCATAAATAAAATGATGTCTGTTGTTACAGATGACAGTGTCGGCTTATACAATTATTTGAATAAATAACGGTCCAGTAACTGCTTTGATAATATCATAATATGTGAGGACGAAATGCACGCACTTTCTCTGAACCCTGCGGTAACAGCTAATACATTAATGCCATGACCAGTCAACTAGTTTGCTTAAAATTTTATGTCGGAATAAAAAGCGAACATTTATTTAATCAGGCGTGATAATTTATGACCAGGCTATATCTTTCTAGCAATGGTAGCCGACGTAACATACTCTCGTTCAAACACAGCATTTCTTAATTGTTACTTACACATTAGGCCTAATTGGGTGGAATATGCAGAACCTAAAACCGCAATAAAGCGGTAGACTATGTGCAAACCAGTGTTATATTGGCGGGGTATATCTCCATAACTAGCGTTATATTCATGAGCATGGGCATGTCCAGGAGGGCATATGGGGCACGTGCCCCCCCACCCTCCCCCCTTCAGACCCTAATATATATATATGTGCCCCCCCCCTTTCCATTCTGTGCCACCTGGCCAGGGATAGGGGAGGGCACAGGGGGCCCGTGCCCCCTCCCCCCCTCCCTTCCCTTTCAGACCTCAAGATATATACCTTGTCCCCCTCCCCACCCCATTTAAACTTCGGTGCACCACGGTGCACCTACTTCTGGCTTTTACACGCATTTTTAATGTTATTGTGGAACAATTTATTGTGCCCCTCCCCCCTTTCAAGAATTCTTACACACCCCTCCGGTGAGGGCTCAAACACGGTGATTTACCCACTTTCAGACTATGACCGAACGAAAAGTGTTCGACTACGTACGCATGGGCGTGTCCAGGGGGCACGTGATCAGAGGGCACGTGCTCCCCTTTCAGATCTAGAATATATCCGTGCCCCCATCCCATTTCAAATTATATGCCCTCTGGCCAGGGATGAGGGAGGGGGGCATGTGGGCACGTGTCCCCCCCCCTTCCCTTTCAGACCCTAAGGTATACCTTACCCCCCCCCGCCCCCTCCCCCCAGCTCCCGCTTTCTGCGAAATTCTCTGCACCACGGTCACCTAGGTCACTTTTAATATTTGTGTGCCCCCACCCCCCTCCTGCACACGCCACTGGTACGTATTGGTTGTGCCCCCCCAATCGCAGCAATCTTCCTACGCCTATGCAAGTTACACAACAAACACAGCGATCGCGTTACTACTATTCGTTTTCATGGCAACCAAGCAATTGGCAAATAAAAAAGCAAATACAGATTCTTGCCATTTCCAAAAATCAGAGCTATAGTGTGTACGCCAGATTGTAGGGAACGTACATTCACTCCCAGATAATACATTACGTTTACATTGACTACTATCCGTAATTTAAGTCAGCACTCGAAAGAGGGGCACATTTTCCTGTTCGGCCGCTAATGGTGAGTCAACGGGGAAAGGAATGGCGGCTCTCGCCAGTTTCAAAGGCCACCACTCGCTCAATATCGGCGCTAGAGAGTTCGGACAGGGCGTAAACTGGTAAAAGAGAGGATAGGTATAACTTAGTATAGACGAATAGTAGAACAGTGGTGACAGCTGCAAAACTTGGTAAAAATGGTATCCACTCGCTCAATATCGAAGCTAGAGATTAGGGACTGTTTGCAAGCTAACTGAAAAGTCGTGCAAAGTAGGTACAAAGTACTTCTGTCAGTAAGCCTCAGCCTTTGGCTGATTTCGGCTCTTTGGTGTCAAACTAGTAGATCCGGGGGTGTTGAGGCCCTCCACTCCCCATCCACGCTATCGCGAAACGTGGATGCCAGTGTTGAGTGCATATTCTCCTTCATTACAGAGAGGTGACCCTTTGTGATCCCGTCGCCGCCCCCCCCCCTTTGCAAGGAACCCCATTTTTGTTCAATCGACCCAAAGTGGACCGTGCATCGCTTTTGTTTAAAATCCCGGATTCCTATATCTGCCCTTGAATACAATTATCTGACCGACATGTAGACAAATAATATCTTAGTTATCGAATAAAAAGACGACCTACTAAACCGTGCCACATATACCTTGACAAAGGTACTTCGACTAACAAGCGATGGGAGCCGGCTCTCCATGACACAAGTGTGCTTCTAGTCTAGCTTCCCGGTTGCAAAGTGGAACAGCACAAGCAATAGATAAGGCTGAGTGTGTGACGCGCGGCGGCCAATCAACCAACAGCGATGCGTTCTGGGGCCGTATTCATAATCCCCTCGTAAGTTGCGCACGAAGAGTGCATTTTCGTCTTAGCCTCACCAGCTCTTTGTTGTGGTGCTCATGATTAAGAAATCCTCTTCAATATAATTTTACCACTTTTTTAATTCAGAAAATTCACTACTTGGGTGACTACTTATGTATTTTGAACCCGATAATCGCTTGACAAATCTTTCACTTAGCGCTAAGTCTAGCGGCGTAGCCTAAGTGGCGATTATGAATACGGCCCCTGGACCCTAGACCTTGCGTACCCGTTGATCATGCTGTTGGATAGTTTGCGGCCCCCCCCCCCCCCCCCACACACACACACTCACACACACACTCTCCTCGTCGAAGCGCCTGAATATTACCTTGATGAATAAGTTCACTTACTTGTAGACTGAGATCCAAGGTGTAAATTGAATCTACACAGCTTGAAGTCTTTAGAGTTCGGTGTTAAATATGATTTCCATGCAAGGGCGAAAATCGGGATAATGTGTGCTCGTCGCTATTGAAAAGAGTTCGGTGATTACAGTTGAGTTTGGGAATTTAGATATATTTCTACACAACTGCTTGTTACTTACTATGACAAAACCCACACCGAACACCGCCCTCACCTGTCTGTCGAGTCTGTGCTGATATGGCGGCCACGTGTAGTAGAACTGTCACCACCAGGAGGCGCATCGTGCTGTCCTTCCGCAAACAGCGACACGGTGATGACTTGGAGCCCTCACGGCCACCTTTAACAACATAACTCAAGTAATATATATCAGTGAGGACAGATCAATGCTGCTGGGCGCCATATGCGTAAGGTATATATCCTACCCTCCATGAGCACCTTGAAGCCTACTTCCCTTATGATGAAAGTGTAAATTTACTTTCCGGAATGGGGAATGGGTTTGCAGTGCGAACTGTGCACCCACGACCCGGATGCACTTCGGATGTGAGTCGGACGCCCAAGCGAGTTGAAAAGTGCAGCAGACAGATGGGACTGGAGGTGAACGGTGAGAAACACATGGGGATAGGAGTGTTTGGTGAAAAGGAAAGGCGGGAATAGGGGCGGACGGTGAAGAGGATAGGCAGGGGTAGGGGTGGGTGGTGAGGGGAAAGCATGGCAATAGGGGTTGGGGTGAAGAGGAAAGGCAGGGATAGGGGTGGGTGGTTAAGAGAAAAGGCGGCCATATAGGTGATCGGTGAAGAGGGAATGCGGCAATAGGGGTTGGCGGGGAAGAGGATAGGCAGGGGTAGGCGTGGGTGGTGAGGAGAAAGCATGGCAATAGGGGTTGGGGTGAAGAGGAAAGGCAGGGATAGGGGTGGGTGGTTAAGAGAAAAGGCGGCCATATAGGTGATCGGTGAAGAGGGAATGCGGCAATAGGGGTTGGCGGGAAAGAGGATAGGCAGGGGTAGGCGTGGGTGGTGAGGGGAAAGCATGGCAATAGAGGTGGGTGGTGAAGCAGAAAGGCGGCAATATAGCTGAGCGATGAAGAGGGAAGGCGGCAATAGGGGTTGTCGGTAAAGAGCAAAAGCGGCAATAGTGGTTGACGGCGAAGAGGAGAGGCGGGTATGGGAGTGAGGGGTGCAGAAGAACGGCGGTAATAGGGGTGGGAGGTAAAGAGGAAAGGCGGGGGGATTATTTACCAATCCTTAGCTTGATTTCTCCTAAATCTGCCACGAAACTATTACTGCGTAGTCTGAGGCGAACATAACCACATAGTGCATAGAGAGAGAAACCTATCGGAAAGCAGCAGAATGAACTGTGACATAAGTTAACAGTGGCAGACTAAGGATCCGTTGACAGTTACTTCCGTGTCATAAGGCACGCAATAGGGTTATTTACCTCGTCAGAAATACTCAACAGGTTCACTATGTATCCATATGATACGATTTCAATACTAAATGTAACGTTGGCCAATCACTGATGTCAGCCTAGTCTAACATGCTAACGACGGGATGTGCATTTATCCCCACCGACATACGACTTGTTACTTCTACTGTCGTCAACTCTTCATGCTAGTACGTGACCAGTTGTGTGTGCAAGATAAACCATCGTTGAAGACCAGCTGAGATACAAAGATCATACTTATGGACTGTGACACTGCTCAATAATGACGTCACCACTACCACATCCTTATGATGCATCGTTGTTGTTTTTATTGCATTAGATTATCAACATCGCCTACAAGTATGTGGTGCTTATCGCCGATCCTTGGTATCCAAGCTGGCAGGTTAGGTGTGAGGATGGGTTTCGTTGAAGGTAGACTTATACTCATTAGGAAGCTTCGCAGCAATGTAAGGATGGCGGAACATGAATGTTTTAGCACACATATCAAAGGCGGAGAAATTAGGCTAAGCATATCTGTTAATGTACTGAACCAATAACGTCGGGGAAAGAGAGTATAAGGGTCTTGCCCGGATCGAGTATCTTTCTGCTAGCCTCGTGTCAGGTATTTTTTACGCCTGTGAGAATCGCGTGGATGTCGCGACTCGACCGTATGAGTATCGAGTGTTCGGACGACATCGGACTGGCGAATCGTTAAGGGCTCCCAGCGGCCTATCTCGTGACGGGCTGCCTGGTTCACAGCGGGCTGTCTCGTGACGGACTGCCTGGTTGACAGTGGCCGGTCTAGTGACGGACTTCCTGGTTGACAGCGGCCTGTCTCGTGACGGACTGCCGGGTTCACAGCGGTATGTCTCGTGACGGACTGCCTGGTTCACAGCGGGGTGTCTCGTGACGGACTGCCCAGTTCACAGCGGGCTGTCTCGTGACGGACTGCCTGGTTCACAGCGGCCGGTCTAGTGACGGACATCCTGGTTCACAGCTGTCTGTTTCGTAAAGGACTGCTTGGTTCACAGCGGCCTGTCTCCAGACTAACTGCCCGGTTCACAGCGGTCTGTCTCGTGACGGACTTCTTGGTTGACAGCGGTATGTCTCGTGACGGACTGCCTGGTTCACAGCGGGCTGTCTCGTGACGGACTGCCTGGTTCACAGCGGGGTGTCTCGTGACGGACTGCCTGGTTTACAGCGGGCTGTCTCGTGACGGACTGCCTGGTTCACAGCGGCCGGTCTAGTGACAGACTGCCTTCTTCACAGTGGCCTGTTGTCTCGTGACGAAATTAGGTGAAGAAATTAGGCTAAGCATATCTGTTAGTGTACTGAACCAATAACGTCGGGGAAAGAGAGTATAAGGGTCTTGCCCGAATCGAGTAAACTTTTTTGCTAGCCTCGTGTCAGGTATTTTTTACGCCTGTGAGAATCGCGTGGATGTCGCGACTCGACCGTATGAGTATCGAGTGTTCGGAAGACATCGGACTGGCGAATCTTTAAGGGCTCCCAACGGCCTGGCTCGTGACTGGCTGCCTGGTTCACAGCGGCCTGTCTCGTGACTGGCTGCCTGGTTTACAGCGGCCTGTCTCATGACCGACTGCCTGGTTCACAGCGGGCTGTCTCGTGACGAACTGCCTGGTTCACAGCGGGCTGTCTCGTGACGGACTGCCTGGTTCACAGCGGCCTGTCTCGTGACGAACTGCCTGGTTCACAAGGGCCGGTCTAGTGACGGACTTCCTGGTTGACAGCGGCCTGTCTCGTGACGGACTGCCTGGTTCACAGCGGTATGTCTCGTGACGGACTGCCTGGTTCACAGCGGGGTGTCTCGTGACGCACTGCCCAGTTCACAGCGGGCTGTCTCGTGACGGACTGCCTGGTTCACAGCGGCCGGTCTAGTGACGGACTTCCTGGTTTACAGCTGTTTGTTTCGTGAAGGACTGCTTGGTTCACAGCGGCCTGTCTCCAGACTAACTGCCCGGTTCACAGCGGTCTGTCTCGTGACGGACTTCCTGGTTGACAGCGGTATGTCTCGTGACGGACTGCCTGGTTCACAGCGATCTGTCTCGTGACGGACTGCCTGGTTCACAGCGGGGTGTCTCGTGACGGACTGCCTGGTTTACAGCCGGCTGTCTCGTGACGGACTGCCTGGTTCACAGCGGCCGGTCTAGTGACGAACAGCCTGGTTCACAGCGGGCTGTCTCGTAACGGACTGCCTGGTTGGCTGCGGCTTGTCTCGTGACGGAGTACCTGGTTGACAGCGGGCTGTCTCGTGACGAACTGCCTGGTTTACAGCGGTCTGTCTCGATACTGACTGCCTGGTTTACAGCGGGCTGTCTCGTGACGGACTGCCTGGTTCACAGCGGGCTGTCTCGTGAAGGACTGCCTGGTTGGCTGCGGCTTGTCTCGTGACGGGCTACCTGGTTCACCGCGGCCTGTCTCGTGACGGACTGCCTGGTTCACAGCGGGGTGTCTCGTGACGGACTGCCTGGTTCACAGCGGTTTGTTTCGTGAAGGACTGCCTGGTTCACAGCGGTATGTCTCGTGACGGACTGCCTGGTTCACAGCGGCCTGTCTCGTGACAGACTGCCTTCTTCACAGCGGCCTGTTGTCTCGTGACGAAATTAGGTGAAGAAATTAGGCTAAGCATATCTGTTAATGTACTGAACCAATAACGTCGGGGAAAGAGAGTATAAGAGTCTTGCCCGGATCTAGTAAATTTTTCTGCTAGCCTCGTGTCACGTATTTTTTACCCCTGTGAGAATCGCGTGGATGTCGCGACTCGACCGTATGAGTATCGAGTGTTCGGAAGACATCGGACTGGCGAATCTTTAAGGGCTCTCAGCGGCCTGTCTCGTGAAGGACTGCCTGGTTGGCTGCGGCTTGTCTCGTGACGGGCTACCTGGTTCACCGCGGCCTGTCTCGTGACGGACTGCCTGGTTCACAGCGGGGTGTCTCGTGACGGACTGCCTGGTTCACAGCGGTTTGTTTCGTGAAGGACTGCCTGGTTCACAGCGGTATGTCTCGTGACGGACTGCCTGGTTCACAGCGGGCTGTCTCGTGACGGACTGCCTTGTTCACAGCGGGGTGTCTCGTGACGGACTGCCTGGTTCACAGCGGCCTGTCTCGTGACGGACTGCCTGGTTCACAGCGGCCGGTCTAGTGACAGACTGCCTTCTTCACAGTGGCCTGTTGTCTCGTGACGAAATTGGGTGAAGAAATTAGGCTAAGCATATCTGTTAGTGTACTGAACCAATAACGTCGGGGAAAGAGAGTATAAGGGTCTTGCCCGAATCGAGTAAAGTTTTCTGCTAGCCTCGTGTCAGGTATTTTTTACGCCTGTGAGAATCGCGTGGATGTCGCGACTCGACCGTATGAGTATCGAGTGTTCGGAAGACATCGGACTGGCGAATCTTTAAGGGCTCTCAGCGGCCTGTCTCGTGACTGGCTGCCTGGTTCACAGCGGGCTGTCTCGTGACGGACTGCCTGGTTCACAGCGGGCTGTCTCGTGAAGGACTGCCTGGTTGGCTGCGACTTGTCTCGTGACGGGCTACCTGGTTCACAGCGGCCTGTCTCGTGACGGACTGCCTGGTTCACAGCGGGGTGTCTCGTGACGGACTGCCTGGTTCACAGCGGTTTGTTTCGTGAAGGACTGCCTGGTTCACAGCGGCATGTCTCGTGACGGACTGCCTGGTTCACAGCGGGCTGTCTCGTGACGGACTGCCTGGTTCACAGCGGGGTGCCTCGTGACGGACTGCCTGGTTCACAGCGGCCTGTCTCGTGACTGGCTGCCTGGTTTACAGCGGCCTGTCTCGTGACCGACTGCCTGGTTCACAGCGGGCTGTCTCGTGACCGACTGCCTGGTTCACAGCGGCCGGTCTAGTGACGGACATCCTGGTTCACAGCTGTCTGTTTCGTAAAGGACTGCTTGGTTCACAGCGGCCTGTCTCCAGACTAACTGCCCGGTTCACAGCGGTCTGTCTCGTGACGGACTTCTTGGTTGACAGCGGTATGTCTCGTGACGGACTGCCTGGTTCACAGCGGGCTGTCTCGTGACGGACTGCCTGGTTCACAGCGGGGTGTCTCGTGACGGACTGCCTGGTTTACAGCGGGCTGTCTCGTGACGGACTGCCTGGTTCACAGCGGCCGGTCTAGTGACAGACTGCCTTCTTCACAGTGGCCTGTTGTCTCGTGACGAAATTAGGTGAAGAAATTAGGCTAAGCATATCTGTTAGTGTACTGAACCAATAACGTCGGGGAAAGAGAGTATAAGGGTCTTGCCCGAATCGAGTAAACTTTTTTGCTAGCCTCGTGTCAGGTATTTTTTACGCCTGTGAGAATCGCGTGGATGTCGCGACTCGACCGTATGAGTATCGAGTGTTCGGAAGACATCGGACTGGCGAATCTTTAAGGGCTCCCAACGGCCTGGCTCGTGACTGGCTGCCTGGTTCACAGCGGCCTGTCTCGTGACTGGCTGCCTGGTTTACAGCGGCCTGTCTCATGACCGACTGCCTGGTTCACAGCGGGCTGTCTCGTGACGAACTGCCTGGTTCACAGCGGGCTGTCTCGTGACGGACTGCCTGGTTCACAGCGGCCTGTCTCGTGACGAACTGCCTGGTTCACAAGGGCCGGTCTAGTGACGGACTTCCTGGTTGACAGCGGCCTGTCTCGTGACGGACTGCCTGGTTCACAGCGGTATGTCTCGTGACGGACTGCCTGGTTCACAGCGGGGTGTCTCGTGACGCACTGCCCAGTTCACAGCGGGCTGTCTCGTGACGGACTGCCTGGTTCACAGCGGCCGGTCTAGTGACGGACTTCCTGGTTTACAGCTGTTTGTTTCGTGAAGGACTGCTTGGTTCACAGCGGCCTGTCTCCAGACTAACTGCCCGGTTCACAGCGGTCTGTCTCGTGACGGACTTCCTGGTTGACAGCGGTATGTCTCGTGACGGACTGCCTGGTTCACAGCGATCTGTCTCGTGACGGACTGCCTGGTTCACAGCGGGGTGTCTCGTGACGGACTGCCTGGTTTACAGCCGGCTGTCTCGTGACGGACTGCCTGGTTCACAGCGGCCGGTCTAGTGACGAACAGCCTGGTTCACAGCGGGCTGTCTCGTAACGGACTGCCTGGTTGGCTGCGGCTTGTCTCGTGACGGAGTACCTGGTTGACAGCGGGCTGTCTCGTGACGAACTGCCTGGTTTACAGCGGTCTGTCTCGATACTGACTGCCTGGTTTACAGCGGGCTGTCTCGTGACGGACTGCCTGGTTCACAGCGGGCTGTCTCGTGAAGGACTGCCTGGTTGGCTGCGGCTTGTCTCGTGACGGGCTACCTGGTTCACCGCGGCCTGTCTCGTGACGGACTGCCTGGTTCACAGCGGGGTGTCTCGTGACGGACTGCCTGGTTCACAGCGGTTTGTTTCGTGAAGGACTGCCTGGTTCACAGCGGTATGTCTCGTGACGGACTGCCTGGTTCACAGCGGCCTGTCTCGTGACAGACTGCCTTCTTCACAGCGGCCTGTTGTCTCGTGACGAAATTAGGTGAAGAAATTAGGCTAAGCATATCTGTTAATGTACTGAACCAATAACGTCGGGGAAAGAGAGTATAAGAGTCTTGCCCGGATCTAGTAAATTTTTCTGCTAGCCTCGTGTCACGTATTTTTTACCCCTGTGAGAATCGCGTGGATGTCGCGACTCGACCGTATGAGTATCGAGTGTTCGGAAGACATCGGACTGGCGAATCTTTAAGGGCTCTCAGCGGCCTGTCTCGTGAAGGACTGCCTGGTTGGCTGCGGCTTGTCTCGTGACGGGCTACCTGGTTCACCGCGGCCTGTCTCGTGACGGACTGCCTGGTTCACAGCGGGGTGTCTCGTGACGGACTGCCTGGTTCACAGCGGTTTGTTTCGTGAAGGACTGCCTGGTTCACAGCGGTATGTCTCGTGACGGACTGCCTGGTTCACAGCGGGCTGTCTCGTGACGGACTGCCTTGTTCACAGCGGGGTGTCTCGTGACGGACTGCCTGGTTCACAGCGGCCTGTCTCGTGACGGACTGCCTGGTTCACAGCGGCCGGTCTAGTGACAGACTGCCTTCTTCACAGTGGCCTGTTGTCTCGTGACGAAATTGGGTGAAGAAATTAGGCTAAGCATATCTGTTAGTGTACTGAACCAATAACGTCGGGGAAAGAGAGTATAAGGGTCTTGCCCGAATCGAGTAAAGTTTTCTGCTAGCCTCGTGTCAGGTATTTTTTACGCCTGTGAGAATCGCGTGGATGTCGCGACTCGACCGTATGAGTATCGAGTGTTCGGAAGACATCGGACTGGCGAATCTTTAAGGGCTCTCAGCGGCCTGTCTCGTGACTGGCTGCCTGGTTCACAGCGGGCTGTCTCGTGACGGACTGCCTGGTTCACAGCGGGCTGTCTCGTGAAGGACTGCCTGGTTGGCTGCGACTTGTCTCGTGACGGGCTACCTGGTTCACAGCGGCCTGTCTCGTGACGGACTGCCTGGTTCACAGCGGGGTGTCTCGTGACGGACTGCCTGGTTCACAGCGGTTTGTTTCGTGAAGGACTGCCTGGTTCACAGCGGCATGTCTCGTGACGGACTGCCTGGTTCACAGCGGGCTGTCTCGTGACGGACTGCCTGGTTCACAGCGGGGTGCCTCGTGACGGACTGGCTGGTTCACAGCGGCCTGTCTCGTGACTGGCTGCCTGGTTTACAGCGGCCTGTCTCGTGACCGACTGCCTGGTTCACAGCGGGCTGTCTCGTGACGGACTGCCTGGTTGGCTGCGGCTTGTCGCGTGAGGGGCTACCTGGTTCACAGCGGGGTGTCTCGTGACGGACTGCCTGGTTCACAGCGGGCTGTCTCGTGACGGACTGCCTGGTTTACAGCGGGCTGTCTCGTGACGGACTGCCTGGTTGGCTGCGGCTTGTCGCGTGAGGGGCTACCTGGTTCACAGCGGGCTGTCTCGTGACGGACTGCCTGGTTCACAGCGGCCGGTCTAGTGACGAACAGCCTGGTTCACAGCGGTCTGTCTCGATACTGACTGCCTGGTTCACAGCGGCCTGTCTCGTGACAGACTGCCTTCTTCACAGCGGCCTGTTGTCTCGTGACGAAATTAGGTGAAGAAATTAGGCTAAGCATATCTGTTAATGTACTGAACCAATAACGTCGGGGAAAGAGAGTATAAGGGTCTTGCCCGGATCGAGTATTTTTCTGCTAGCCTCGTGTCAGGTATTTTTTACGCCTGTGAGAATCGCGTGGATGTCGCGACTCGACCGTATGAGTATCGAGTGTTCGGAAGACACCGGACTGGCGAATTATTAAGCTCTCCCAGCGGCCTGTCTCGTGACTGGCTGCCTGGTTCACAGCGGCCTGTCTCATGACCGACTGCCTGGTTTAGAGCGGGCTGTCTCGTGACGGACTGCCTGGTTCACAGCGGGCTGTCTCGTGACGGACTGCCTGGTTGGCTGCGGCTTGTCGCGTGAGGGGCTACCTGGTTCACCGCGGGCTGTCTCGTGACGGACTGCCTGGTTTACAGCCGTTTGCTTCGTGAAGGACTGCCTGGTTCACAGCGGTATGTCTCGTGACGGACTGAGTGGTTCACAGCGGGCTGTCTCGTGACGGACTGCCTGGTTCACAGCGGGCTGTCTCGTGACGGACTGCCTGGTTCACCGCGGGCTGTCTCGTGACGGACTGCCTGGTTCACAGTGGCCTGTCTCGTGACGGACTGCCTGGTTCACGGCGGTTTGTTTCGTGAAGGACTGCCTGCTTCACAGCGGTATGTCTTGTGACGGACTGCCTGGTTCACAGCGGGGTGTCTCGTGACGGACTGCCTGGTTCACAGCGGGCTGTCTCGTGACGGACTGCCTAGTTCACAGCGGCCTGTCTCGTGACGGACTGCCTGGTTGACAGCGGCCGGTCTAGTGACGAACAGCCTGGTTCACAGCGGTCTGTCTCGATACTGACTGCCTGGTTCACAGCGGCCTGTCTCGTGACAGACTGCCTTCTTCACAGCGGCCTGTTGTCTCGTGACGAAATTAGGTGAAGAAATTAGGCTAAGCATGTCTGTTAATGTACTGAACCAATAACGTCGGGGAAAGAGAGTATAAGGGTCTTGCCCGGATCGAGTATTTTTCTGCTAGCCTCGTGTCAGGTATGTTTTATGCCTGTGAGAATCGCGTGGATGTCGCGAGTCGACCGTATGAGTATCGAGTGTTCGGAAAACATCGGACTGGCGAATCTTTAAGGGCTCCCAGCGGCCTGTCTCGTGACTGGCTGCCTGGTTCATAGCGGCCTGTCTCATGACCGACTGCCTGGTTCACAGCGGGCTGTCTCGTGACGGACTGCCTGGTTTACAGCGGGCTGTCTCGTGACGGACTGCCTGGTTGGCTGCGGCTTGTCGCGTGAGGGGCTACCTGGTTCACAGCGGGCTGTCTCGTGACGGACTGCCTGGTTTACAGCGATCTGTCTCGTGACGGACTGCCTGGTTCACAGTGGCCTGTCTCGTGACGGACTGCCTGGTTCACAGCGGTTTGTTTCGTGAAGGACAGTCTGGTTCACAGCGGTATGTCTCGTGACGGACTGCCTGGTTCACAGCGGTATGTCATGTGACGAACCGCCTGGTTCACAGCGGGGTGTCTCGTGACGGACTGCCTGGTTCACAACGGGCTGTCTCGTGACGGACTGCCTGGTTCACAGCGGCCGGTCTAGTGACGGACTTCCTGGTTGACAGCGGCCTGTCTCGTGACGAACTGCCTGGTTTACAGCGGGGTGTCTCGTGACGGACTGCCCAGTTCACAGCGGGCTGTCTCTTGACGGACTGCCTGGTTCACAGCGGCCGGTCTAGTGACATACTTCCTGGTTCACAGCTGTTTGTTTCGTGAAGGACTGCTTGGTTCACAGCGGCCTGTCTCGTGACTGACTGCCTGGTTGACAGCGGCCTGTCTCCTGCCGGACTACCTCCTTCACAGCGGCCTGTCTGGAGACTGACTGCCTGGTTCATAGCGGCCTGTCTCGAGACTAACTGCCCGGTTCACAGTTGCCTGCTCCGTGACGGACTGCCTGGTTCACAGCGGCCTGTCTCGAGACTGCCTGCCTAGTTCACATCGGGCTGTCTCGTGACGGACTGCCTGGTTCACAGCGGCCTGTCTCGAGACTGACTGCCTGGTTCACAGCTGCCTGCTCCGTGACGCACTGCCTGGTTCACAGCGGCCTGTCTCGAGACTGCCTGCCTAGTTCACATCGGGCTGTCTCGTGACGGACTGCCTGGTTCACAGCGGGCTGTCTCGTAACGGACTGCCTGGTTCGCTGCGGCTTGTCTCGTGACGGAGTCCCTGGTTGACAGCGGGCTGCCGTGACGAGCTGCCTGGTTTACAGCGGTCTGCCTCGAGACTGACTGCCTGGTTCACAGCGGCCTGTCTCGAGACTAACTGCCCGGTTCACAGCGGTCTGTCTCGTGACGGATTGCCTGGTTTACAACGGCCTGTCTCGTGACGGACTGCCTGGTTTACAGCGGCCTGTCTCGTGACGGACTGCCTGGTTCACAGCTGTCTGTCTCGTGACGGACTGCCTGGTTCACAGCGGTTTGTTTCGTGACGGACTGCCTGGTTCACAACGGCCTGTCTCGTGACGGACTGCCTGGTTCACAGCGGCCGGTCTAGTGACGAACAGCCTGGTTCACAGCGGTCTGTCTCGATACTGACTGCCTGGTTCACAGCGGCCTGTCTCGTGACGGACTGCCTGGTTCACAGCGGCCGGTCTAGTGACGAACAGCCTGGTTCACAGCGGTCTGTCTCGATACTGACTGCCTGGTTCACAGCGGCCTGTCTCGTGACAGACTGCCTTCTTCACAGCGGCCTGTTGTCTCGTGACGAAATTAGGTGAAGAAATTAGGCTAAGCATATCTGTTAATGTACTGAACCAATAACGTCGGGGAAAGAGAGTATAAGGGTCTTGCCCGGATCGAGTATTTTTCTGCTAGGCTCGTGTCAGGTATTTTTTACGCCTGTGAGAATCGCGTGGATGTCGCGACTCGACCGTATGAGTATCGAGTGTTCGGAAGACACCGGACTGGCGAATTATTAAGCTCTCCCAGCGGCCTGTCTCGTGACTGGCTGCCTGGTTCACAGCGGCCTGTCTCATGACCGACTGCCTGGTTTAGAGCGGGCTGTCTCGTGACGGACTGCCTGGTTCACAGCGGGCTGTCTCGTGACGGACTGCCTGGTTGGCTGCGGCTTGTCGCGTGAGGGGCTACCTGGTTCACCGCGGGCTGTCTCGTGACGGACTGCCTGGTTTACAGCCGTTTGCTTCGTGAAGGACTGCCTGGTTCACAGCGGTATGTCTCGTGACGGACTGAGTGGTTCACAGCGGGCTGTCTCGTGACGGACTGCCTGGTTCACAGCGGGCTGTCTCGTGACGGACTGCCTGGTTCACCGCGGGCTGTCTCGTGACGGACTGCCTGGTTCACAGTGGCCTGTCTCGTGACGGACTGCCTGGTTCACGGCGGTTTGTTTCGTGAAGGACTGCCTGCTTCACAGCGGTATGTCTTGTGACGGACTGCCTGGTTCACAGCGGGGTGTCTCGTGACGGACTGCCTGGTTCACAGCGGGCTGTCTCGTGACGGACTGCCTAGTTCACAGCGGCCTGTCTCGTGACGGACTGCCTGGTTGACAGCGGCCGGTCTAGTGACGAACAGCCTGGTTCACAGCGGTCTGTCTCGATACTGACTGCCTGGTTCACAGCGGCCTGTCTCGTGACAGACTGCCTTCTTCACAGCGGCCTGTTGTCTCGTGACGAAATTAGGTGAAGAAATTAGGCTAAGCATGTCTGTTAATGTACTGAACCAATAACGTCGGGGAAAGAGAGTATAAGGGTCTTGCCCGGATCGAGTATTTTTCTGCTAGCCTCGTGTCAGGTATGTTTTATGCCTGTGAGAATCGCGTGGATGTCGCGAGTCGACCGTATGAGTATCGAGTGTTCGGAAAACATCGGACTGGCGAATCTTTAAGGGCTCCCAGCGGCCTGTCTCGTGACTGGCTGCCTGGTTCATAGCGGCCTGTCTCATGACCGACTGCCTGGTTCACAGCGGGCTGTCTCGTGACGGACTGCCTGGTTTACAGCGGGCTGTCTCGTGACGGACTGCCTGGTTGGCTGCGGCTTGTCGCGTGAGGGGCTACCTGGTTCACAGCGGGCTGTCTCGTGACGGACTGCCTGGTTTACAGCGATCTGTCTCGTGACGGACTGCCTGGTTCACAGTGGCCTGTCTCGTGACGGACTGCCTGGTTCACAGCGGTTTGTTTCGTGAAGGACAGTCTGGTTCACAGCGGTATGTCTCGTGACGGACTGCCTGGTTCACAGCGGTATGTCATGTGACGAACCGCCTGGTTCACAGCGGGGTGTCTCGTGACGGACTGCCTGGTTCACAACGGGCTGTCTCGTGACGGACTGCCTGGTTCACAGCGGCCGGTCTAGTGACGGACTTCCTGGTTGACAGCGGCCTGTCTCGTGACGAACTGCCTGGTTTACAGCGGGGTGTCTCGTGACGGACTGCCCAGTTCACAGCGGGCTGTCTCGTGACGGACTGCCTGGTTCACAGCGGCCGGTCTAGTGACATACTTCCTGGTTCACAACTGTTTGTTTCGTGAAGGACTGCTTGGTTCACAGCGGCCTGTCTCGTGACTGACTGCCTGGTTGACAGCGGCCTGTCTCCTGCCGGACTACCTCCTTCACAGCGGCCTGTCTGGAGACTGACTGCCTGGTTCATAGCGGCCTGTCTCGAGACTAACTGCCCGGTTCACAGTTGCCTGCTCCGTGACGGACTGCCTGGTTCACAGCGGCCTGTCTCGAGACTGCCTGCCTAGTTCACATCGGGCTGTCTCGTGACGGACTGCCTGGTTCACAGCGGCCTGTCTCGAGACTGACTGCCTGGTTCACAGCTGCCTGCTCCGTGACGCACTGCCTGGTTCACAGCGGCCTGTCTCGAGACTGCCTGCCTAGTTCACATCGGGCTGTCTCGTGACGGACTGCCTGGTTCACAGCGGGCTGTCTCGTAACGGACTGCCTGGTTCGCTGCGGCTTGTCTCGTGACGGAGTCCCTGGTTGACAGCGGGCTGCCGTGACGAGCTGCCTGGTTTACAGCGGTCTGCCTCGAGACTGACTGCCTGGTTCACAGCGGCCTGTCTCGAGACTAACGGCCCGGTTCACAGCGGTCTGTCTCGTGACGGATTGCCTGGTTTACAACGGCCTGTCTCGTGACGGACTGCCTGGTTTACAGCGGCCTGTCTCGTGACGGACTGCCTGGTTCACAGCTGTCTGTCTCGTGACGGACTGCCTGGTTCACAGCGGTTTGTTTCGTGACGGACTGCCTGGTTCGCAACGGCCTGTCTCGTGACGGACTGCCTGGTTCACAGCTGTCTGTCTCGTGACGGACTGCCTGGTTCACAGCGGTTTGTTTCGTGACGGACTGCCTGGTTCACAACGGCCTGTCTCGTGACGGACTGCCTGGTTCACAGCGGCCGGTCTAGTGACGAACAGCCTGGTTCACAGCGGTCTGTCTCGATACTGACTGCCTGGTTCACAGCGGCCTGTCTCGTGACGGACTGCCTGGTTCACAGCGGCCGGTCTAGTGACGAACAGCCTGGTTCACAGCGGTCTGTCTCGATACTGACTGCCTGGTTCACAGCGGCCTGTCTCGTGACAGACTGCCTTCTTCACAGCGGCCTGTTGTCTCGTGACGAAATTAGGTGAAGAAATTAGGCTAAGCATATCTGTTAATGTACTGAACCAATAACGTCGGGGAAAGAGAGTATAAGGGTCTTGCCCGGATCGAGTATTTTTCTGCTAGCCTCGTGTCAGGTATTTTTTAAGCCTGTGAGAATCGCGTGGATGTCGCGACTCGACCGTATGAGTATCGAGTGTTCGGAAGACACCGGACTGGCGAATTATTAAGCTCTCCCAGCGGCCTGTCTCGTGACTGGCTGCCTGGTTCACAGCGGGCTGTCTCGTGACGGACTGCCTGGTTCACAGCGGGCTGTCTCGTGACGGACTGCCTGGTTGGCTGCGGCTTGTCGCGTGAGGGGCTACCTGGTTCACAGCGGGCTGTCTCGTGACGGACTGCCTGGTTTACAGCCGTTTGCTTCGTGAAGGACTGCCTGGTTCACAGCGGTATGTCTCGTGACGGACTGAGTGGTTCACAGCGGGCTGTCTCGTGACGGACTGCCTGGTTCACAGCGGGCTGTCTCGTGACGGACTGCCTGGTTCACCGCGGGCTGTCTCGTGACGGACTGCCTGGTTCACAGTGGTCTGTCTCGTGACGGACTGCCTGGTTCACGGCGGTTTGTTTCGTGAAGGACTGCCTGCTTCACAGCGGTATGTCTTGTGACGGACTGCCTGGTTCACAGCGGGGTGTCTCGTGACGGACTGCCTGGTTCACAGCGGGCTGTCTCGTGACGGACTGCCTAGTTCACAGCGGCCTGTCTCGTGACGGACTGCCTGGTTGACAGCGGCCGGTCTAGTGACGAACAGCCTGGTTCACAGCGGTCTGTCTCGATACTGACTGCCTGGTTCACAGCGGCCTGTCTCGTGACAGACTGCCTTCTTCACAGCGGCCTGTTGTCTCGTGACGAAATTAGGTGAAGAAATTAGGCTAAGCATGTCTGTTAATGTACTGAACCAATAACGTCGGGGAAAGAGAGTATAAGGGTCTTGCCCGGATCGAGTATTTTTCTGCTAGCCTCGTGTCAGGTATGTTTTATGCCTGTGAGAATCGCGTGGATGTCGCGAGTCGATCGTATGAGTATCGAGTGTTCGGAAAACATCGGACTGGCGAATCTTTAAGGGCTCCCAGCGGCCTGTCTCGTGACTGGCTGCCTGGTTCATAGCGGCCTGTCTCATGACCGACTGCCTGGTTCACAGCGGGCTGTCTCGTGACGGACTGCCTGGTTTACAGCGGGCTGTCTCGTGACGGACTGCCTGGTTGGCTGCGGCTTGTCGCGTGAGGGGCTACCTGGTTCACAGCGGGCTGTCTCGTGACGGACTGCCTGGTTTACAGCGAGCTGTCTCGTGACGGACTGCCTGGTTCACAGTGGCCTGTCTCGTGACGGACTGCCTGGTTCACAGCGGTTTGTTTCGTGAAGGACAGTCTGGTTCACAGCGGTATGTCTCGTGACGGACGGCCTGGTTCACAGCGGTATGTCATGTGACGAACC
This sequence comes from Arenicola marina, assembly GCA_964019135.1. Lineage (NCBI taxonomy): Eukaryota > Metazoa > Annelida > Polychaeta > Arenicolidae > Arenicola > Arenicola marina. The sequence continues at coordinate 10,968,735 of OZ025249.1, forward strand.
GCCTGGTTCACAGCGGGGTGTCTCGTGACGGACTGCCTGGTTCACAACGGGCTGTCTCGTGACGGACTGCCTGGTTCACAGCGGCCGGTCTAGTGACGGACTTCCTGGTTGACAGCGGCCTGTCTCGTGACAAACTGCCTGGTTTACAGCGGGGTGTCTCGTGACGGACTGCCCAGTTCACAGCGGGCTGTCTCGTGACGGACTGCCTGGTTCACAGCGGCCGGTCTAGTGACATACTTCCTGGTTCACAGCTGTTTGTTTCGTGAAGGACTGCTTGGTTCACAGCGGCCTGTCTCGTGACTGACTGCCTGGTTGACAGCGGCCTGTCTCCTGCCGGACTACCTCCTTCACAGCGGCCTGTCTGGAGACTGACTGCCTGGTTCATAGCGGCCTGTCTCGAGACTAACTGCCCGGTTCACAGTTGCCTGCTCCGTGACGGACTGCCTGGTTCACAGCGGCCTGTCTCGAGACTGCCTGCCTAGTTCACATCGGGCTGTCTCGTGACGAACTGCCTGGTTCACAGCGGCCTGTCTCGAGACTGACTGCCTGGTTCACAGCTGCCTGCTCCGTGACGCACTGCCTGGTTCACAGCGGCCTGTCTCGAGACTGCCTGCCTAGTTCACATCGGGCTGTCTCGTGACGGACTGCCTGGTTCACAGCGGGCTGTCTCGTAACGGACTGCCTGGTTCGCTGCGGCTTGTCTCGTGACGGAGTCCCTGGTTGACAGCGGGCTGCCGTGACGAGCTGCCTGGTTTACAGCGGTCTGCCTCGAGACTGACTGCCTGGTTCACAGCGGCCTGTCTCGAGACTAACTGCCCGGTTCACAGCGGTCTGTCTCGTGACGGATTGCCTGGTTTACAACGGCCTGTCTCGTGACGGACTGCCTGGTTTACAGCGGCCTGTCTCGTGACGGACTGCCTGGTTGACAGCGGCCGGTCTAGTGACGAACAGCCTGGTTCACAGCGGTCTGTCTCGATACTGACTGCCTGGTTCACAGCGGCCTGTCTCGTGACAGACTGCCTTCTTCACAGCGGCCTGTTGTCTCGTGACGAAATTAGGTGAAGAAATTAGGCTAAGCATGTCTGTTAATGTACTGAACCAATAACGTCGGGGAAAGAGAGTATAAGGGTCTTGCCCGGATCGAGTATTTTTCTGCTAGCCTCGTGTCAGGTATGTTTTATGCCTGTGAGAATCGCGTGGATGTCGCGAGTCGATCGTATGAGTATCGAGTGTTCGGAAAACATCGGACTGGCGAATCTTTAAGGGCTCCCAGCGGCCTGTCTCGTGACTGGCTGCCTGGTTCATAGCGGCCTGTCTCATGACCGACTGCCTGGTTCACAGCGGGCTGTCTCGTGACGGACTGCCTGGTTTACAGCGGGCTGTCTCGTGACGGACTGCCTGGTTGGCTGCGGCTTGTCGCGTGAGGGGCTACCTGGTTCACAGCGGGCTGTCTCGTGACGGACTGCCTGGTTTACAGCGAGCTGTCTCGTGACGGACTGCCTGGTTCACAGTGGCCTGTCTCGTGACGGACTGCCTGGTTCACAGCGGTTTGTTTCGTGAAGGACAGTCTGGTTCACAGCGGTATGTCTCGTGACGGACGGCCTGGTTCACAGCGGTATGTCATGTGACGAACCGCCTGGTTCACAGCGGGGTGTCTCGTGACGGACTGCCTGGTTCACAACGGGCTGTCTCGTGACGGACTGCCTGGTTCACAGCGGCCGGTCTAGTGACGGACTTCCTGGTTGACAGCGGCCTGTCTCGTGACAAACTGCCTGGTTTACAGCGGGGTGTCTCGTGACGGACTGCCCAGTTCACAGCGGGCTGTCTCGTGACGGACTGCCTGGTTCACAGCGGCCGGTCTAGTGACATACTTCCTGGTTCACAGCTGTTTGTTTCGTGAAGGACTGCTTGGTTCACAGCGGCCTGTCTCGTGACTGACTGCCTGGTTGACAGCGGCCTGTCTCCTGCCGGACTACCTCCTTCACAGCGGCCTGTCTGGAGACTGACTGCCTGGTTCATAGCGGCCTGTCTCGAGACTAACTGCCCGGTTCACAGTTGCCTGCTCCGTGACGGACTGCCTGGTTCACAGCGGCCTGTCTCGAGACTGCCTGCCTAGTTCACATCGGGCTGTCTCGTGACGAACTGCCTGGTTCACAGCGGCCTGTCTCGAGACTGACTGCCTGGTTCACAGCTGCCTGCTCCGTGACGCACTGCCTGGTTCACAGCGGCCTGTCTCGAGACTGCCTGCCTAGTTCACATCGGGCTGTCTCGTGACGGACTGCCTGGTTCACAGCGGGCTGTCTCGTAACGGACTGCCTGGTTCGCTGCGGCTTGTCTCGTGACGGAGTCCCTGGTTGACAGCGGGCTGCCGTGACGAGCTGCCTGGTTTACAGCGGTCTGCCTCGAGACTGACTGCCTGGTTCACAGCGGCCTGTCTCGAGACTAACTGCACGGTTCACAGCGGTCTGTCTCGTGACGGATTGCCTGGTTTACAACGGCCTGTCTCGTGACGGACTGCCTGGTTTACAGCGGCCTGTCTCGTGACGGACTGCCTGGTTCACAGCTGTCTGTCTCGTGACGGACTGCCTGGTTCACAGCGGTTTGTTTCGTGACGGACTGCCTGGTTCACAACGGCCTGTCTCGTGACGGACTGCCTGGTTCACAGCGGCCGGTCTAGTGACGAACAGCCTGGTTCACAGCGGTCTGTCTCGATACTGACTGCCTGGTTCACAGCGGCCTGTCTCGTGACAGACTGCCTTCTTCACGGCGGCCTGTTGTCTCGTGACGAAATTAGGTGAAGAAATTAGGCTAAGCATATCTGTTAATGTACTGAACCAATAACGTCGGGGAAAGAGAGTATAAGGGTCTTGCCCGGATCGAGTATTTTTCTGTTACCCTCGTGTCGGGTATTTTTTACGCCTGTGAGAATCGCGTGGATGTCGCGACTCGACCGTATGAGTATCGAGTGTTCGGAAGACATCGGACTGGCGAGTCTTTAAGGGCTCCCAGCGGCCTGTCTCGTGACTGGCTGCCTGGTTCACAGCGGCCTGTCTCATGACCGACTGCCTGGTTCTCAGCGGGCTGTCTCGTGACGGACTGCCTGGTTTACAGCGGGCTGTCTCGTGACGGACTGCCTGGTTGGCTGCGGCTTGTCGCGTGAGGGGCTACCTGGTTCACAGCGGGCTGTCTCGTGACGGACTGCCTGGTTCACAGCGGTTTGCTTCGTGAAGGACTGCCTGGTTTACAGCGGTATGCCTCGTGACGGACTGCCTGGTTCACAGCGGGCTGTCTCGTGACGGACTGCCTGGTTCACACCGGGGTGTCTCGTGACGGACTGCCTGGTTCACAGCGGGCTGTCTCGTGACGGACTGCCCAGTTCACAGCGGGCTGTCTCGTGACGGACTGCCTGGTTCACAGCGGCCGGTCTAGTGACATACTTCCTGGTTCACAGCTGTTTGTTTCGTGAAGGACTGCTTGGTTCACAGCGGCCTGTCTCGTGACTGACTGCCTGGTTGACAGCGGCCTGTCTCCTGCCGGACTACCTCCTTCACAGCGGCCTGTCTGGAGACTGACTGCCTGGTTCATAGCGGCCTGTCTCGAGACTAACTGCCCGGTTCACAGTTGCCTGCTCCGTGACGGACTGCCTGGTTCACAGCGGCCTGTCTCGAGACTGCCTGCCTAGTTCACATCGGGCTGTCTCGTGACGGACTGCCTGGTTCACAGCGGCCTGTCTCGAGACTGACTCTCTGGTTCACAGCTGCCTGCTCCGTGACGCACTGCCTGGTTCACAGCGGCCTGTCTCGAGACTGCCTGCCTAGTTCACATCGGGCTGTCTCGTGACGGACTGCCTGGTTCACAGCGGGCTGTCTCGTAACGGACTGCCTGGTTCGCTGCGGCTTGTCTCGTGACGGAGTCCCTGGTTGACAGCGGGCTGCCGTGACGAGCTGCCTGGTTTACAGCGGTCTGCCTCGAGACTGACTGCCTGGTTCACAGCGGCCTGTCTCGAGACTAACTGCCCGGTTCACAGCGGTCTGTCTCGTGACGGATTGCCTGGTTTACAACGGCCTGTCTCGTGACGGACTGCCTGGTTTACAGCGGCCTGTCTCGTGACGGACTGCCTGGTTCACAGCTGTCTGTCTCGTGACGGACTGCCTGGTTCACAGCGGTTTGTTTCGTGACGGACTGCCTGGTTCACAACGGCCTGTCTCGTGACGGACTGCCTGGTTCACAGCGGCCGGTCTAGTGACGAACAGCCTGGTTCACAGCGGTCTGTCTCGATACTGACTGCCTGGTTCACAGCGGCCTGTCTCGTGACAGACTGCCTTCTTCACGGCGGCCTGTTGTCTCGTGACGAAATTAGGTGAAGAAATTAGGCTAAGCATATCTGTTAATGTACTGAACCAATAACGTCGGGGAAAGAGAGTATAAGGGTCTTGCCCGGATCGAGTATTTTTCTGTTACCCTCGTGTCGGGTATTTTTTACGCCTGTGAGAATCGCGTGGATGTCGCGACTCGACCGTATGAGTATCGAGTGTTCGGAAGACATCGGACTGGCGAGTCTTTAAGGGCTCCCAGCGGCCTGTCTCGTGACTGGCTGCCTGGTTCACAGCGGCCTGTCTCATGACCGACTGCCTGGTTCTCAGCGGGCTGTCTCGTGACGGACTGCCTGGTTTACAGCGGGCTGTCTCGTGACGGACTGCCTGGTTGGCTGCGGCTTGTCGCGTGAGGGGCTACCTGGTTCACAGCGGGCTGTCTCGTGACGGACTGCCTGGTTCACAGCGGTTTGCTTCGTGAAGGACTGCCTGGTTTACAGCGGGCTGTCTCGTGACGGACTGCCTGGTTGGCTGCGGCTTGTCGCGTGAGGGGCTACCTGGTTCACAGCGGGCTGTCTCGTGACGGACTGCCTGGTTCACAGCGGTTTGCTTCGTGAAGGACTGCCTGGTTTACAGCGGTATGCCTCGTGACGGACTGCCTGGTTCACAGCGGGCTGTCTCGTGACGGACTGCCTGGTTCACAGCGGGGTGTCTCGTGACGGACTGCCTGGTTCACAGCGGGCTGTCTCGTGACGGACTGCCTGGTTCGCCGCGGTTTTCTTCGTGAAGGACTACCTCCTTCACAGCGGCCTGTCTGGAGACTGACTGCCTGGTTCACAGCGGCCTGTCTCGAGACTAACTGCCCGGTTCACAGCGGTCTGTCTCGTGACGGACTGCCTGGTTCACAGCGGCCGGTCTCGAGACTGACTGCCTGGTTCACAGCTGCCTGCTCCGTGACGGATTGCCTGGTTTACAGCGGCCTGTCTCGTGACGGACTGCCTGGTTCACAGTTGTCTGTCTCGTGACGGACTGCCTGGTTCACAGCTGTCTGTCCCGTGACGGACTGCCTGGTTCACAACGGCCTGTCTCCTGCCGGACTACTTACTTCCTTCACAGCGGCCTGTCTCCAGGCTGACTGCTTGGTTCACAGCGGTTTGTTTCGTGAAGGACTGCCTGGTTCACAGCGGCCTGTCTCGAGACTGACTGCCTGGTTGGCTGCGGCTTCTCTCGTGACGGACTGCCCCGTTCACAGCGGCCTGTCGCGTGACGGATTGCCTAGTTCACAGCGGCCTGTCTCGCGAATGACTGACTGGTTCACAACGGTCTGTCTCTTGACGGACTGCCTGGTTCACAGCGGCCTGTCTCTTGACGGACTGCCTGGTTCACAGCTGTCTGTCTCGTGACGGATTGCGTGGTTCACAGCTGCCTGTCTCGTGACGGACTGCCTGGTTCACAGCGACCTGTCTCGTGACGGGCTGCCGGATTCACAGCGGCCTGTCTCGTGACGGACTGCCTGGTTCACAGCGGCCTTTCTCGTAACGGACTGCCTGGTTCACAGCGGCCGGTCTCGAGACTGACTGCCTGGTTCACAGCTGCCTGCTCCGTGACGGATTGCCTGGTTCACAGCGGCCTGTCTCGAGACTGCCTGCCTGGTTCACATCGGGCTGTCTCGTGACGGACTGCCTGGTTCACAGCGGGCTGTCTCGTAACGGAGTCCCTGGTTGACAGCGGGCTGTCTCGAGACTGACTGCCTGGTTCACAGCGGCCTGTCGCGTGACAGACTGCCTTCTTCACAGCGGCCTGTTGTCTCCTGACGAACTGCCTGGTTCACAGAGGCCTGTCTCGTGACGGATTGCCTGGTTTACAGCGGGCTGTCGTAACGGACTGTTGGCTGCGGCCTGTCTCGAGACTGACTGCCAGGTTCACACCTGTCCGTCTCTTGATGGACTGCATTCTTCACAGCGGCCTGTTGTCTCGTGACGAACTGCCTGGTTCACAGAGGCCTGTCTCGTGACGAACTGCCTGGTTCACAGCGGCCTGTCATTTGACGGACTGTCGGGTTTACAACGGCCTGTCTCGTGATGGACCGCCTGGTTCACAACGGTCTGTCTCGTGACGGATTGCCTGGTTTACAGCGGCCTGTCTCGTGACGGACTGCCTGGTTTACAGCGGCCTGTCTCGTGACGGACTGCCTGGTTCACAGCTGTCTGTCTCGTGACGGACTGCCTGGTTCACAACGGCCTGTCTCCTGCCGGACTACTTACTTCCTTCACAGCGGCCTGTCTCCAGGCTGACTGCTTGGTTCACAGCGGTTTGTTTCGTGAAGGACTGCCTGGTTCACAGCGGCCTGTCTCGAGACTGACTGCCTGGTTGGCTGCGGCTTCTCTCGTGACGGACTGCCCCGTTCACAGCGGCCTGTCGCGTGACGGATTGCCTAGTTCACAGCGGCCTGTCTCGCGAATGACTGACTGGTTCACAACGGTCTGTCTCTTGACGGACTGCCTGGTTCACAGCGGCCTGTCTCTTGACGGACTGCCTGGTTCACAGCTGTCTGTCTCGTGACGGATTGCGTGGTTCACAGCTGTCTGTCTCGTGACGGACTGCCTGGTTCACAGCGACCTGTCTCGTGACGGGCTGCCGGATTCACAGCGGCCTGTCTCGTGACGGACTGCCTGGTTCACAGCGGCCTTTCTCGTAACGGACTGCCTGGTTCACAGCGGCCTTTCTCGTGACGGACTGCCTGGTTCACAGCGGGCTGTCGTAACGGACTGTTGGCTGCGGCCTGTCTCGAGACTGACTGCCAGGTTCACACCTGTCCGTCTCTTGATGGACTGCATTCTTCACAGCGGCCTGTTGTCTCGTGACGAACTGCCTGGTTCACAGTGGCCTGTCTCTTGGCCGACTGCCTGATTCACAGCGGCCTGTCTCGAGACTGACTGCCAGGTTCACAGCTGTCTGTCTCATGACGGACTGCCTTCTTCACAGCGGCCTGTTGTCTCGTGACGAACTGCCTGGTTCACAGCGGCCTGTCTCTTGGCCGACTGCCTGGTTCACAGCGGCCTGTCTCGTGACGGACTGCCTGGATCATAGCAACCTGTATAGCGTTTTTTTATCCGTCCCCGCTAATCTGTTAACTTTTTGTTCGAATGGTAACTTATGCCTTGTAGACTGGCGTGTAAGTCCGCAAAGTATATGATTCCATGGAGAGTGCATATTGCAACAATAACTATTATACAAGGAACGTGTTACAGCGAAATTAGAATTAGAAAATTAGAAGTCTTAGAATGATCAAATGTGCCTAACGATTCCCTTTCCTGTCTGAGCCAAAACAAGATGAACGTTTCAACTTCTCTTCCATTCGTTCAGTGCTTTCGTTTGCGAGGTCGGCTTTTCTGCAGCAATCGTTGTTTCACTGTTTATGCCGGACGGCGTTCATACGCTTCGGTCTTAAATTTGTCAACAGTCATTTTCATACACAAGCAACTTATATATTAATAAACACGATACCAATGATGGCTCAATGCAAAAAGGCTCGTGAAAAAATCAGAATAACTAGCAGGCACTGCTTCGGTACTACTTTTATTTACATGAAGGCAGTTTTAAAAAGCATAAAACCATTTAATGTACTTTTTAAGTAAGTAAAAGCTTATATCTCTATCAATGTCTTCAAAATGTACAGCTAGCAAATAAAGATACCAGCACTGTTTTATAGATCGATGGACTGCACACGAGAACTGCAAACTGTCCATTCTTCCTGGATATACCCAGGTAATTAGGTACTTCAGTCTAGAAACGTACAACATCTGATCCGTTACAAGAAAGTTGCGCTCGTCGGTTTAGGTTCTATCTAACATAATATGACATATCATTAAAGAGCCTGCCTACTTTTAACATCGATGCACAATGCAATACATGGTATATTCATTTATCCATTACGTTGACTACGTTTTGATAAACAGGCCCGCTAGTTTCTAGACATGCGTATTCTGAGGGAGCCGTGGGCACTGGAACGATAGATTGATACTCCACTGGTGGCGCAGCCCTCTCGGACGGTCCCGTGTGACCTGTGGAATCGCCATTACCACACTCAGCGTATACACTATCTGGAGTCTCCGATTCAGCCGCTTGTGATGACGTTGACGAATACTTTTTGCCCTTTGTTGAGGTACTTGAAAGTGATATGTGGTACCTAAAAGTCAAATTATATAATAATACAAGTCAGAAGTCCGGAGGAATAGACCTTATCTTTTTCTAGATGGAATTAATATAAGGAAAATAAGTAGAAGGCATAGTTATCTCTCATGCTTAGGGTAAGATCAAGTAGCAAATCCATAATTTCATGTACGTACCGATGCTAATTATGTGGTGGAACTGTATTTGAGTTTACCTTGTTATAAGCACAACGATAAAGACCAGAAAGATGCCAACGCAGATCCAGCCCACGATCATGGCCACCAACAGGGCGACATCTTCTGTGGATTCTTCACAGTAGTCAGAGTATTCCAGCTCTGAAAACAATGAAACATGAATACCGCTTCATTCGCTTTTTGAGAGATAACAATTGAGGTAATTGAGGTGGCAGTGGGTTGGCGAAAACCGATGGGACACGGCACCACCGATGGGACACGGCACCACCGAAGGGACACGGCACCACTAAAGGCAAACGGCACCACCGAAGGGACACGGCACCACCGAAGGGACATGGCACCACCGAAGCGACACGGCACCACCGAAGGGACACGGCACCACTGAAGGGACACGGCACCACCGAAGGGAAACGGCACCACCGAAGGGACATGGCACCCCCGAAGGGACACGGCACCACCGAAGGGACCCGGCAAAACCGAAGGGACATGGCACCACCGAAGGGACATGGCACCACTGAAGGGACACATCACCACCGATGGGACACGGCACAAAAGAAGAGACACGGCACCACCGAAGAGACACGGCACCACCGAAGGGACATGGCACCACCGAAGGGACACGGCACCACCGAAGGGACACGGTACCATCGAAGGGACATGGTACCACCGAAGGGACACGGCACCACCGAAGGGACATTGCACCACCGAAGGGACACGGCACCACCGAAGGGACATGGCACCACCGAAGGAACATGGCACCACCGAGGGGACACGGCACCACCGAAGGAACATGGCACCACCGAAGGGACATGGCACCACCGAAGGGACATGGCACCACCGAAGGGACACGGCACCACCGAAGGGACATGGCACCACCGAAGAGACACGGCACCACCGAAGGGACACGGCACCACCGAAGGGACATGGCACCACCGAAGGAACATGGCACCACCGAAGGAACAAACCACCACTGATGGGACACGGCACCACGGAAGGGACATAGCACCACCGAAGGGACATGGCACCACCGAAGGGACATGGCACCACCGAAGGGACACGGCACCACCAAAGGGACACGGCACCACCGAAGGGATACGGCACCACCGAAGGGACACGGCACCAGCGAAGGGACATGGCACCACCGATGGGACACGGCACCACCGAAGGGACACGGCACCACCGATGGGACACGGCACCACCGAAGGGACACGGCACCACCGATGGGACATGGCACCACCGAAGAGACACGGCACCACCGAAGGGACATGGCACCACCGAAGAGACACGGCACCACCGAAGGGACACGGCACCACCGAAGGGACATGGCACCACCGAAGGAACATGGCACCAACGAAGGAACACACCACCACTGATGGGACACGGCACCACGGAAGGGACATAGCACAGCCGAAGGGACATGGCACCACCGAAGGGACATGGCACCACCGAAGGGACACGGCACCACCAAAGGGACACGGCACCACCGAAGGGATACGGCACCACCGAAGGGACACGGCACCAGCGAAGGGACATGGCACCACCGATGGGACACGGCACCACCGAAGGGACACGGCAACACCGATGGGACACGGCACCACCGAAGGGACACGGCACCAGCGATGGGACACGGCACCACCGAAGGGACACGGCACCACCGAAGGGACATGGCACCACCAAATAAAATGTTCCATGTTGTCTTCACATGTTTCGGTGATCCCTTTCCCCGATATCTGAATCAGCTCAATCCCAAATATACGTTGCATGACTGCCATTGTTCAATTTGGATGCCATTTTTTTCACCAAAATATGATCTCTCTCTTACCACAAATCGCGTACTTTTCTCTCACTCTCCATATGCCATGGGCGGCACACCCACACCATTGCAGTAAGTTAGTGCTGTCCTCTCCAATTCCGTGGGTAAAGCTCGGTAATTAGGTTACACTTCTGCATGCGGTTGTTAACCAGATACGAAATCGCTGGACACGTGCAGTCATGGCTACCTTTGAAGTCAACCCGACCGCCGCCAAAGCAACGGGAGAGTTTCTACACAGTAATCAGGTCATAACGTGAAGAACTTTGAAATGACTTATTTGCTTAGAAAAAAATGACTCGTCTCGCCTCCAACTGTGGAACGACTTTTCTTTTTGGAAAAAAATTCGTTCCGCGTCGAAATTTGGAACGAGTTATTTTTTATATACATAGTTTGTTGTTTAGGCCACCTTTGTGCACACATGGGATAAACCGCGCCAAACAACCCCAGAGACAGACGGGGGTTGCACATGCAACGTACTTTTATACAGTCGATAACGCTACGACAACGGGGCCTTCGGAAAACAAATAACTTGGGAATCGAAACTGAGCTTGGAACGATTTTTTAGAAATAATAAGTCGTGTTCCAAGAGAATTTGGAACCACATTTAAAATAAATAATATCACGATGTCCTAACCCGGGCGCCGTAGTACTGCAATGTTAGTCAGAGAACGCTCCGTTGACAGCAACCCCCCCCCCCCTTCCCCCCTCTCTACCCGGGGGACCGACATGTATGATGAGAGAGACACCCGAGAGGAATTTGGAGGTGAAAAAAAGAACCCTCCCAAAACCAGCATTATATTAATTACCCCCCCCCCCCTCGAGGTTGGCAGCAGACACTCAAATTGGCAGACCCAAATAAAGCACAGATAATGAAATTATTATTCTTGCCATGGCGATCCCGTGGCCGGTGCAAATATAGAGCCATAATTCAAACTAGATCATTTCAGCGGTAACAGGACGAAATATTTTGTGTCTCATAAACAAAGGATACAAACGTCCGGTGCCAGTCAAATTGCTAGGAATTGCTTATTCGCGTTAGTTTCCGGGCGATCGCGGTCATGACGTTGAATATAGGGACCGAAACGTGACTTGAAGTTTCCGTCTCATCCTATCCTTTGCAAACCTGAACAAACTAAAGTTCGTATTCGGTCTTCGGTTGTTGACACAGTTAATGCCATCACAAGTTGGTGGTCGTTAGTACGTGCACGCCAGGCCTACTTTCCCGCCATGGCTGATTTGCACTTCGCAGCCGCACGGGGCCGCTGATCGCAGCGAGTACGGGTTTTGGCCGGAGTGTGCCCTTTTCTGATATTACACTCTTTGACTTTGTCGCGGCTATCAGACAGAGTGGTTGGGACTTCAATATGTGATAAAAATGACGACACAATCACACATGGAGTAATCGATCGTCCCTTTCTCGGCGGAAAATCGTCGTGAACATCCCTTTCTCCGATGTGGAACGCCCGTTCTCGGCGGAAAATAAATTGGCGCTTAAGAAAGAGAAACTCTGCTTTTGGTATCCTGATCCATCGATGTTGATCTATAAGCATTATAAACAAAAAAGACAAAAATGTCTGCCTTATCTAGATTCACATTGATGTCCGCGTAGCTCTCGAAGCCACCATTGTTGTGGGCTGCGACCCTAACGATGTACATTCCGGACTCGTCTGGTAAGAGCAGGAAGACGTTCGTCGTGTTGTCCAGGCTCAGCTCTTTAGGATCTCTGGGGTCGTCAGAAAGTCGATACGATACGTGGTAGGAACTGATGTAGTCGCACCCACTGCCAGCTGGAGACTGAGGACGGAGCCATTTCAACTGGTATGTTATGTGTAATATAGGTCTGCAGTCATGGGTTAATCTTTTGGGAGGCGTTCAAGTTTGTGTCCACACTGATGATGATTCCATGCAAAAGATTGGCACGATATACATCGCTTAATCTGGACCTAATCGTGCAACACCAGGCAAGCGAAGATTATGCTGGTCTTTAATTCTGATCAACCATCACCCTCCTCTGGTCAGACGTGCGAGGGCGACAGGGCGGGGGAGGGGAGAGGGGGGGCTCCCTACGTCTGTGAGGGTAGCGACGGAAGATGTTCATCACGTGATATAACTGATGATAAGGTGCATATATGCATACAGAATGTACCTGCTTATACTATACTATGCTTATTTAAGTAATAACTCATAATGGATATGCCTAGCTGCATTAGCCGTAATTTTAAAATTATTTTGATCTGAATTATTGTTATTATGATCATATGATGTCATATATATATATATATGCTGAACGCGTTTGCGCTGTTCAACATAGAACGCAGGCTAAAACAAACCTTCTCTTGCAGCTTGGTGATTATGGCTCGTTCCGACGACCTTTGGTGTTCTTAGTCTGACTTACCATAAAATCCCAAGTGATATACGCTGCCTGAAACACAGCTTCTCCAAGGCTGGCGTTAAACACATGCACTGTGACTATTGGCTCCGAAGGCTCTGCAGATTTAATTATAGTCAAGTTTAGTGATTTTGTATTACGTAGCGGATCAAGGGGCCGTACTGACAACGTGCTTTCTTACAGCCTCACATAATTAGCCTATACAGATTCGTGACATCAGCCATCTATTTATCGATCTAAAGAAACAAGGTTCAAGATGGCGGACATCCGTCCCAAAATGTCATGTTTTCTCCACTGCAACGAATCGTAATCAGTATAGTTTCATATCATCTTAATCTATGCTTCACTATGTTCAGAAGTACAATGGATGAACCATAACAAACTGTTCATTTTGCTGCATTTTCTGCTGCGCCAAACAACATGTATACGACAGGTGCAACAATGATTTCCTGAGATTATTACGTATTACTTACGAATGCACATCGTCTCGACGTCGACTGTCCCGTTGTCGGTGGCCCTGTCGACCGTACCCTGGTCCTGGCGGAAGACCTGAAGGCGGAACGAGAACCTGGAATTGTAGTCTAGTCCCATCACTGAATAGGACTCTGTGTCCACTGTCCCAGTGTAGTTGATCTTGGCGATGTCTGTCCATGTGTCACCAGCAATGGTCTCCAGACGCTGATACTGGTGACTCTGTTGTCCAATGATGTAGCCGTAATGGGCTTCCAGCTCGGTTGGGATGTTCTCCAGCGGGTCCCACGTGAGGGTAACGTCTCCGGAAGTGACGTCAGGTGCTGTTAGAGTATGGACTATGTCACTGGCTGGGGGTGCTGGAAATACGAAGAGGCAAGCGTTCTGTTTGATGTAATACTGGCGATTAACGTATAGAGGCAACCGACCATTAGGTGGGGACGGCATCTGTTGTTTCAATGACTAAATGACTAAATGGGAGTCCCGCGGAATCCCAAAATTATGATGCAAACTTCAATGAATCTATGGATCAAGCGGGCCGCTCACTCTCTGGTTGCATGCGGAACCAAAGATGACCCGGTTGAAGTTCTCCAGAAGCCGTTCCGTTTTGTCAAAGTTAAGCTGGCTGCCCGTGCACCGTTGTAAAATAAGAAAGCACCGGGGTATGATTTGATTATGCATGAGTACCTCAATTCTGCCAGTGATTGCTTATACGAGAAGTTGACAATATTAGTTAATCACATCGCTTATGTTACCCGGATGCCTTTAAAACAGGGGTGCATATCTGTATGTACACTCGGGACAAAGAACATCTCGCGGCGTGGGGTTCGGCCGAAGCCGTGAAAATGAAAAAGTGTTCACAAACATACATGCAACAAAGCAAGTCATAAGTATAATCTGTTTCCACAACAGTTCGATGATGTATTACCTATTTCGGTGGCACAGAGTGTGTCGAGCCACCACGATTCACACCCAGCAGGACAACTCCCGTCCGACTTCTCACACACGGTGTCATTGGCACAATTACCACTGCAGCTCTCATCGCAATGACGCCCGTAGAAACCATCATGACAGTCTGCGATAAATGAAACGGAACCATATGCAGATATATCAACAAAATTTGTCATAATCACAAGTGCTGCACGTCATTGGTTAAGATTAATATGAACGAACTTCATCGCTCCATACGTCCAACTAAACCATTGTTTCCAACCGTCCAGATGAAGTTGATTCGGGGTTTGACAAATGGTTAATCAAACTATGCTTGCTAAGCAATGTCTGATTAAACGTTTTTCCATATTTTTTTTAGCGAACCATAAAACATTAAATACATCGCAATGTCAGGTGGCATAGATATGGATCATATCAATTCCTAAAATATGTTTAATCTCTGTTCTTTATGTAACTTAAATTGTATCAGGCAAGGATTACATCAGTCAGTTTGCCTACATTTGACCTATGTTCTAAATATGGTACACCCAACAATATTTGTTATAAAGATTCTGACATAAGTAATATTACAGTGGTCGCTACTACTCCTACTACTCATTGTGTGAAAAAATGATTCCTGATAAGAAATGTGCAAACTTACACATATTTAACTCCACTGTCGTCTCGTTTGAGACCGTCAAATTGTTATTGTTTATAGCTGCAACCTTGACGAAATAGGTCTGTGTCACATTTTCACTCAGCACAAAATAAGTTGTTGTGTTGTCAAGTTCCTTGTATATGAAATTGCCACCGTCGGGTTGATATAAAAAGATGTATTCACGAATAAAGTCGCATCCACTGACGCCTGGCACCTATAAAACAAATGACAGATATTGTTGTTCAGATAACCTATAGTCCACAATAGCATGGGGGCTGTGGTACGTTTTGTGGCAAGTTTTTTTCTCAGCGAAATTACCACCAAGTGGCTGGAAAGAGAATATGTATTCCCGAATAAAATCGCATCCGCTGACAGCTGGGGCCTGTATGAAGAAAACAAATATGCTTGTTGCTCTAATAACCTACAGTAAACAGTGACAGGGGGCAAGCTGCCTCCCATTTCCAATAACAGCATTAAGTACAGCAAGATTAGTATCAAAGTTAAATACATGCTTTTGTTAATATCGGCTTATCGCCTTTCTGTTGCAGTCTACCATTATTACTTCGAAGCAAGTTCTCGCTCACAATTACCTTTGGCCTTCTCCGGATGACCTATAATTCATGCATGCATAATGATACGCCAAGCGTTTATCATATCAGTGAACGCATACTACTAAATAGGATTCTCACGATTAGGTCCCAGGTTACGTTCGCAGCCTCGTACGTAGCGTTGCCGTAATCCAAACTGATGATGTCCACCGAGAGTGATGGGGCTTGAATTGGCACTGTGAAACAGGTAACGGGATGTCAGTCGTAAAAAACGTTAACATATGTAAACAAACAAATCTCGGGTGTCTCTGTTTATCGTGAAATGTAATGGTAAATTTGACCTACCAATGCAACTCGTATTGACATCGACTTCCCCGCTGTCGGTGGCCGTCTCAACCGTACCCTGGTCCTGGCGGAACACCTGAAGGCGGAAGGAGTACCGGGAATTGTGGGCAAGTCCCTGTACTGTATGGGACTCTTTGTTCATTGACCCCGTGTAGTTGATCTTGGCAATATTCATCCATGGGTCGCCAGCAATGGTCTCCAGGCGTCCTTGGCTCTGTTGACCAATGATGTAGCCGTAATGGGATTCCAGCCCAGTTGGGGTGTTCTCCAGTGGGTTCCATGTGAGGGTCACGTTTCCGGAAGTGACGTCAGAGACTGCTATACTGTGAACTATATCACTGGCGGGGGGAGCTGGAAATACAAAGCCAAAGGACAACGCAAACTTATCATTGACACTGTATGGAACTACAAATAATGTCCTATCCGATTCGACTGAAACATGCGATGCGTGGCATATCATACGGCCATGTGTCTTACCTATTTCTGTTCCACAGAATGAGTCAGTCCACCACAGCTTACATCCACCAGGACAACTCCCGTCTGTCTTCTCACACGCAGCGTCATTGGCACAATTACCGCTACAACTCTCAACACAGTTCAACCCGAACGTGCCGTCGTCGCAATCTGTGAAAGTATACCGCGTTAACCCGATTACATAAAACATATCTGAATAATTAAACTGCTCGAAGAGAAGCAACCCAAGTATATCAAGTTTCAGGTTTACCAGCCTCATCTATCACCGAATAATTACGCAAACAACCGCGTTATTATATCATTTACAAAACAACGCGGGCACTCCTTCGTGCCTCATTCCTGATTCCACATCTAATCGCGTGCACACAACGCATAATTAAATTCATTCAATCCGGAATGGCATATGTTGTTTGATGGCAAATAATTACGGGCTCTCAAATCATGTGTCTCTAAATAACTATCAATTTACTCCATATACTACCGGATTTATATTGGCAGTTGCCGAAGATCCGTATCCATCGTACTCTCCTAATATATATATGCATTGATATATATATATAGTACCTGCCGAACACAAAGTGGTTTGGTTCTTCCCGGGCGGACAGTTTGCTATGCAGCCATACACACTGCTACACGTGGTGGTACAGTCGTTGCAATCTGTGATAACAAGATTAAACAAGTATTGTCAATGTTGTTTTAATACGCTATTATAACGCCACGATGTCATTACCATTTTCCTATACCTAAATTAGACCACTCCAAATATTTATTAGATAATTAATGGACGAATGCTAACATATCAAACACATGACCTCAGGGTCAGGCCCAGCTGGCGCATGAGACTTACCCTGGGAGCTTTGTCGATGTCCTCGCACTGTAACCTCGGACACCACGAAGGAGCCCGGTGGATCGCTGCCTCCAGTCGAGTTATACTTGTAGATGAGGACATATATGCCGATCAGAGGCTGTGCACAGTGCACTTCGGCGTCCTTCCCCTGTGCTACTGTATCAACAAATTCGCCACAAGTCACAAAATCCCCGTAACGCATGATGTCGTCCTCCGTGTTGAGGGCGGTATTGTTGTCAGGGATGGCCGAGTTGCTCACGTACACACGGATGTGGTTCATGTAGTAATAGCTATCTGAAAGAAAACAGCTCCATGATCCTGAATAGTCCCAAATATAATACACGCTTCTTCTTTCGACATTATACCTAGTAGGCTGCATATTAGATAGTTAGATAGATCCAAACGGTTCAGGTTCCAGGCTGATGGGAGTGCGAGTGGGGGGAATGGGGATACTTCCATGAAGCTTGATCGTACCAGGGTACTCCCAGAAAAAGTTGCCTCCCGAGACGGAGGTGAAACCGACAGTGACGGTGATGCTGCTATAACAAAAAGAAAGAGTCAAGGTCACCATGTTCTTTGAGAGCAAGTCCTTGGCCTCTTATGTATTACTCGCTCTTCTTTATTAGCGCTGACAGCCATGATATTTGTTCAGTAATTAGTACACAATGGCTATTTTACTCGATTAAAATAGGTTATAGGAATGTCTGACACCGCATGATTTTTAGCTTCCATAATGTTGCGTTTTGAGAAAAGAAAACATTGCTACACAAATTTACAGCACTTGCGGGTACCATATTATGTTCAGCTTTAATACTGCTGCACTTTTTTGGAAAACATGGCTGCATTGGATACTCACTAGCCAGGTCGGCGTTCATGAGTCTGGTCGAGTAGACGGTGTGTAGCTCCCCGAGGTCTACGGTCCACCACGCCCGGCCGTCTGGACCAGATGGCTGAGCGACACCCGATATATCTCTACTCACCACGCCGTCCACTGCCCGCGAGGCGACACGACCATCGTA
Source organism: Arenicola marina (assembly GCA_964019135.1). NCBI lineage: Eukaryota > Metazoa > Annelida > Polychaeta > Arenicolidae > Arenicola > Arenicola marina. Next base: position 10,986,909 of record OZ025249.1, read on the forward strand.
CCCTCCATACTGCCAGGCTGTCTTATTAAAGGCCAAGTTACCTTGAATGATGGAGGCATAACGGCTGTCACTGTGAGGTTAATATGGACCACCATTGTGGAGGGCAGTATTGGATTTTGATTTTGCACATGGCTTCACTACGTAAATAATAATTAATAAACCATAACTTGCTCGTATTGTAATACAAAGGCCCCAAAAGTGTCAACGCCAATCGACTGGGAATAAGAAACAAACACCCTCGTGTATATATGAGTTACTTAAACCACCATTGGTGTGGCCTACCTGTCTGACATCCGTCGCCCTCCCACCCGGACTCGGACTGCCCGGAAGGGTGGTTTGGTTTGTTCTCTAAGCAGGCTCCCTGGCAACCAGTCAAGGGGTCACACAGCTCAGGCGAGGCGCAATGACACGGAAATGGACAGTCAGCGCCAAAATTACAATCTGAAAAAAAAGCCCGGATTAAGTTCCTTTCCGTTTTATTTGCACTGTTTGTGTCTCTTTGTACAATATGAAGATATCCGTATTTGATGCCGTGTGGGATTATCATACTGGTAATGTGCATTTATTATATTGCGTTGGGATCATTCGACAAGCTGCAGAAAGGTACAGCTTATTGAGATATCACATGATCATCAACAAATGAAAACAATTACTGCTGGTTGTGTTTAGCATCGACAAGGTACAAAAGAGGAATCGGAAGAAGGACAGCTAAGGGCCCCCTGCGGCTGAAGCGGTTACCGACCAAAGCATGTCACATACGTCTATTTGCTAAGTACGTCCACTAACAAGCGCTTGGAGCCGGCAATACACAACACGAATTGACGTCAAATGTAAAATCCGGATTATGTCTTCGGTCCACTACAATGATCTTGATCTTAATCATTGACTTGACTGACTTTGGGCCTATTCGATTGGACCTGTTCTGCTGTTCTAGAATCAGAACACACCACTCCGAGCGTTCGATTGGTCCCTGTTTTTGTACTGGAACTACCAGAACTTACTCCTCCCTCGAAGCAGCACAGTAAACAAGAGCAAGGTAAAATGTCCGCTTATCCTGCGATCTGCACTAAGCGGGCCTAGGGTGTCTTGGGGCATATTACATATATTAATTTAGGCATACTAAGCTTAGTAAGCAATTTATATCTCATGAGACTAGCTATTGTCAGCTGATTTTAATGATAATAAATTATGTTCATACGCATAATACACATATTTTTATAGACATATTTAATTGGCATAAACACCATGTAAACAATGTATGCCAAAAGTAAAATTACTCTTTAGTTTCTAAAACCAAACTGCCCGTTTATTTAGTTTCGGTCTAAATTTTTTTCAACATTATACATCCCTACCATGCACATTAGTTCCATAGCAACCTACTCAAACATCCCAGTACCCAGCTTGAACCTTCCCTCCCGCGCCCCGCCCCCCACAACAGTATGCCTACACTGGCACCGCGGTCGCTGTCACAGCTCGCGACAGTGAAGAGCCTCGCTGTAATGTTTTTATAATAAATATGAAGATTAGCGAGCCGCGCTGTGTTGACATCTTGATAAGCCAAGTGACGAGTCCCTGGCCACACATCATTGATTTCGACCAGCTGTTCTTAATAGTTAATAGCTTTCATAGGGTCCTATGTTAAAGTTTAGCAATTTTTTGCAGACTAACTAATTACTCGATTTGCAAAATTCAGAGACGTTATACAAGTTACCTACGGGCTCAATACGTGACATAATGTACAGCATCATTAAATAAAAACTGTGAACGTTATAGCGACCTTCCCGATTTTTGGTCCCATCTACCAATGGTTAAGGAATAAACAAAAAAATCCTGTGACCTTGACCTTTGACCTACATACCCCGCTAACGAACTTGACCGAGTCATGTCGAATACCTATCGATGGATAAAGTTACAGAACTAAATGTTGCGCTTTGCGACCTACAGAACGCACGCACACACATACACACACAGACAAACCAACGTAGTGATAGTTGCCGTAAAATCGAAGATTTTACGTCATAACAAGTGTGCGTCTACTAGCTTCCCGGTTTGCAAAGTAGGACATCACAGCCACAAGATCAAGCTGAGCCTGCGACACAAGTTTTTGTGTAGCCCCTACCCTCAGGAGCTGGCGGGTAATCAGTTACTTGCGATCAATGTTGGACCAGTCTGACTTCTCCATCGTTCGCACCTCTTGACCAGAATGCTTTGGCTATGCTGTTGGTTGTGTACCCTCACACACACATCCCGTGTCAAACTTTCTGACTGGGTCGGTGATGAAGAAGGTCAGGTTGAGAACCAAAGCTGAATTTTCAATTAGACCGGGCGTATGTCTATAAGTTCGTTACGCTCTCAAAATGATTCGTTGTGTCAGCTAACGGACGATGCTTATAATGAATACATCTTTCAAGAAAAAGGCTGATGAGGTTTCTCCAAAATCCAACCAATCATCGGCCTTACCTGTCTGTCGGGGCTGTGTTGATACGGCGGCCACGTGCAGTAGAACTGTCACCACCAGGAGGCGCATCGTGCTGCCCTGCAGCAAACAGTGACTCAGTGATGACTTCTCTGTCAGCTAGAAGCAAAATAAAAAAAGGGAAAGGTCAAGGCTGCTAGGAATCAAATGCGTTGGGTAAATCCTACCTAATATGTCATAGGTGCTACCTAACCTGACCGAGGGCGTTAAACTGATAAATAAATCTTTTATTGTCACATATTATCATATGGCATATCCCGGCAAAGGCCAAAGCGGTAAACTGTTTTTGTCAGCTATAAGTAATATCACAATATGGCATTGGATTGATCCCCGTCTTAGATGTCTCCTATATACGTAGGATAAATCAGTAGGTCTCATCGGCTAGGGGCATGTGTTTAGCCTGAATGTTCGAATCGGTTTCATAAGAGGTTCGTTAATTAATTTAGCATCAGTTCTGTGCGGTAAGCGTTTGTTTGCAGAAATATTGTCTTTAGCTTATTTATAGGCCAACATGTGTTATTATTGAAACTTCATCATGTGCATTACAGGAAGAATCGACTGCCACAGAAAGGAAAGTATGATTGCATTGATTAAGTCGCGGGGTCCTGCAGCCTGTCTGTAAATTGTTCACAAATTTTAGTGAAGATATCGGTCAAAACATATGTGAACGGCATAATTTAACTTTATTACATCTATGCTGCTGGGTGGTTGTTGTTAATATCTATTATTTTAACACACACTCTAGGTCTAATATAATGAGGAATATACCCTTTACCGTTAATTATACTTAAATGGGAACCTAATTCCGGTCGTAAGGGCAGTGCCATTTAGAGAATATAGTCTATGATATGTTTCCTGAACAAAAAAATACAACTACAAATTCGCAGACAGAAACATATTTTATGCCTAAAAACGCCCATAAGTATGCCTTATTTAATTCCCCCTGGCAAGAACACTATGCGGGTCACTATGATGCCTTACATATGCATCTAAATACAAGCCAGCAGATAGGGAGAGGTTTCTAGTTCTATGGTAAATGCACATGTGGAACACTGGTGCTGGCGTCCGAGACAAAAAAAGGGGCCGCCCGTCCTTTCTACGCGCGACCCTGGCCGGGACCACCCACGGACCCCGGCGGCCACCCTGCTGCTACTGTCCCTAGTACGCAACCCCAAGGCCAGAGATACCCCAAGGCCCACTCCACTATGTACGACCCCCCGGCCCCGCGCCCTACGCGACCTCGCGGCCGGGGCCATCCCGCGGCACATCCATACTACGCAAGCCCCCAGCCGGGGCCACCCCGCAACCCTGCGGTCCATCTCCACTTCGTTTCGATCCCGGCCGGAGCCACCCCGCTGCCCCTCGCCACTTCGAGCGAATCGAGCCCCTCCCTACTACGCAAGCCTCGCTGACCACCACCGCTCCAGTGGGGGCGAAAACGCCTGCACTGGATAAGCCTTGGTTGTTAGCACTCTCCAGAGGGTGAAATGCTATGGTGAAAAAGGTGAAAAAAAACTCCTAGCTAGATCTTGTAGGCCACTAAAAACAAAGCTAGACAACACTTTTTGAAAAACAAAATCCCTTTAAATTTATAATTACGAATTCGCAGAGAAAATAATGCAAAGATAGACATGATTTAAAAAAGAAAAAACTCGCGTTTAAATATATTAAAAAATGTAGATCTAGATCCAAGGATCCAGATCTATTCTGGCGCAGAGCGGATCGGTTTGTCGTCTGTCAGCATTCGAATAGTGCGCTACCTGGCGAATGTCACTTCGAAAATAAAGGATATCCAAGTAGTCCTTGGCAACAAGAACGCTTTTGGTAACGTTGGCAACAACATTCAGATTATGACGTCACACCCTTATCAATAAATTTCAAACATTTTTATGTCTAAACGAAGAATACTAAATTCTTTCTTTAGATAAATTTGTCAATTTTCAAATAAAGCACTTAATACGACAATTTACGATAGAATTTATATCCAAATTATGGCGTGAAAAACTGCCGTAGATGTTGCAAACTGGTGCTGCAAAAAGTGGCCAATAGTTGGGAACCGGAAATCAACACTGACAGAAACCGCGCGAGTAGCCAGAGACATGGAAGTGATGGTTATGTAGCACTCGCTAGGGAAAAGTTGTGTAGACTGATCTCAACAGAAAATGTAGAGGTGCTTAGAAGTGTTTGCGCTTAATATATTCAAACGTCATAGCGCAATCTGCTGATGCAAACATAAATGCGCAATATATTAGACCTCGTTAAACCGGCACATTCCGTTACACCCGACTTTGTGTCGGATTAACGAATTCTGAAATTCTACGTGTTGGTGTGACTTGCATGACACTTCGGAAATGACCGATTGTTTGCGTAGTTCTTGTGTACATGCGGGAACTGTAACCTTCTATCACATTAAACACGTGTGGACAAATGCTTCAATTTTTCAGAAGTATCCAAGGTAGATTGCACACGGGCATAGGCATATTAGTTCTGTATGTCTTCGCTATGCTTCAAGTTTGCATTACACTTGACGAATGGTTCTACGGTTCGTTTACTAGGATGCTACCGGAAGTTATCTGTGGATTGAGTGGGCATGGTTCGTTGTTTTGGCTGTATAATGACATTAATTAACAATTTCAAAAGATCTTTTGATTTTGTAAGGATTACAGCCTGAAAGCTATTTGAAGTCTGTGTAACGTGCACAATGACATCACACCTTAGGGTCGATGCATGAAAACGATAAAAGATGTATTAACAGTCAGCAGGCGACTTATCACAACAAAAGAATGGGGCGAAAGCAATCAACACGTACGGCGCGGCTTCGCGGCCAATTGGTCGGATAAACGAGAGAAATGGGCACTTTGGTTGCAGAAAAGCCGGGTCGATGTCGGAAAGCGAATGTCGGATTAAAGGGGGCAATTAGCAATGTGGAAATCCGTTACAGGTCGGACTGTGTCGGATACCGGGGTTTCCGGATTAACGGGTGTCGGATAAACGGTGTTTGACTGTATATGTAAGTCGTGTACACATTTGTACTGTGTGCCCGTGGCCCGTTGAAGTTCACTAAATGTTGCATTATTCTTACAGATCATCGGGTCATTGAAGCCTACTTGGCTAGTGGCAGCTTGAAATTACAGTTCTGAAATTCGGACTTAATTTGATTTATCCGCGAGATGTTATTTAGCCCTTAAGGAATCAAGACCCTCTCCAGTACTGTACAGCAGAAACAAGAATGGACTCGCCTACGTTGATGCCCCTAACAAACAGTTGTTTATTGGAGTCCACCAATCAGAGGCCGGCTGTTGCCTCACAGCAAGATGTTCTACTCATTCAGTCATTCGGACGACAAATGCCGACGAGGTTACCTCCTCCTCCCCTCCGCCTCCGTTACAATACGTTTGGATTGAATTTTAGTTTTAATCACTACGCAATGAATTAAGTTGATAACTATAGTATGGTTTTGCCGTGCAACACTCTTACGTTGATGAACTTCCGTACTAAACTGACGTATAATTAATTGATTAAAAGATAACTAAATATATAAGGATATGGATGACCCGCTCGTTTTTCTCAAAACCGTTTGTAACTGTGATCACATTTTTGATATGCCTTTCGATATAATTTTCGCTATAATTAAATAGAAAGCAACATTACAAATGAGAATCCATGTGGCTCGCCATCATACGGAGTCCTAATCAATCTGATTTGGTCTCCAGACAAAGTAAAATAAATGTTGAATATGTTTATTTATTTATTATATGTATTTTTCACTAATTCTTTTTGATTTGATCAACTGAACGATTGCATTCAAAATAAAGCCCAATTATATACATAATGGCAATATATTTGAATATGAAACTTATGAATGTTATTGATCTATTTCTGAGCATGGCGGATGTCCCCTCACCTTCCATGGTTAAACAATAAGAGCAATCAACTCAATTAAAATTTTAGTACAAGGTAACTCAAGTTGACTGAAAATGATATGTCAATTTTAGGCTAACACATTAATTATGAGTGGTCTTAATAAAAATTATTCCGCTTTTAATTAAGCGTGCGAGAGTTATCGTCAGTTATTGTCAGCCTATCCAGTTCTACCAATTATAATGCATTTGTGACATACTACACGCCGATGTGTGCCGCCTTAGTATGTTCGGCCTAAGTACATGGTGATGTATTTCACCTATGCACATGGCAATTGTTTACGCCAACCCATAATAGAGTCACGTGGTCTGTTCACGTTTATTGGCGAAGTGTTCCGCCAGTTAGTGGCGAAGTATTCCGCCAGTTAGTAGCGAAGTGTTCCGTTGATTGTTGGTTGGTTGCATATTCAGGACGTTTTGCCCACTATTGGTCACATCGCGTCCGTGGGAGAAGAAAGGTAGAGTGGTGCCATGTCCCCCGGGGGTAACCCCATACTCTTTGCGAAGAAAGACATTAGATTTGCATCCTGCGACCACACAGACATGGCCACAGTGGGCGCGAACCACCGATATTTAATTAATTTGACAATTTGCATGTTATGTGGTGTCTTTCTCACTCGGCAATAAATTTGCCCGTTCCGATTTCATGCACTGTGTTCTGTTTTATTGCCAGGGAGCAAGTTGCGGGCGCGCCAGCTTATCATTATGAATTCGTAGCTAGATACATAAAATGTAAAGTTTCCTGCCTTTAATGTTGTGAATATCGTTGTCTTGTCACATTATTAAAATAGGCGATAGGAAGGAAATATGGCCAAAGCGGAGCGCTGTGAAGATGACAGGTTCGAACCAGCGTGGGCACACGGGTAGGAGGGGTCCGAGGTCAAGGGCATAGGAAATAAAAGTGAGCGGTGCAAGGGAAAGCGATAACAAAGGCTGGACGGTGAAGATGGGAATATGAATTAGGGTACGGTTAAAGCAATATATTCTGTAATTTTATGTATTACCATCCTCTTCCCCATGTCAAATAAGTATATTCTGTCTTGAATTTAAATCCTGAAAGGCTGTGAGCTATCCGGAGAGAAGCAATTTGGTCACCGGAGCAAAAGTTGGTGGCCGGCTTTATATCCCTGCGCGCCTGTTCGCTGTTTGGTATTTTGTGTGTGATGTCGACCGCGGCTCACTATCACGTCCGCGCGAGATATATATAAACCGCGTAGTTTTATGTTGAAATTGTTGCTTTACAGACTCTCAGATATATAAATCATATATGCAACATAATTTTAAGATACTTGTAGTCTTGTAAAATGTAAAAAATTCTAAAATGGTTCATGTAAGTATATTGCTTGAAAGAGATTAAGAGAACAGGTGGACATTGGGGTAAGGGTCAAGAGAAAATGTGGGAATAGGGGTGGGCGGTAAAGAGGACATCTTGGAATAGGCGTGGACGGTGCAAGAGAAACGTTGAGGTAGGGGTGGGTGGTGAAGAGGAAATGGGGCAATAGGGATGGATGATGAACAACAAAGGTGAAAATAGGGGTGGGCGATGAAGGGAAAGGTGGGAATAGGGTTGGGCGTTGGCGAGAAACCTAGAATAAGGGTGAAAATCAGGGTGGGCTCTATGGTAGTTATACGAGACATATGCTCACAGACATATGCTCACAGTTAATTATTGCTGAATCGTTTCCTAAGATTGCATTATCCTAAATCTGTCACTGTGGTGTAGCACAGTTTGAGGCCTGTGACAATAAATAGCGTGCATAGAAACAAACATTTCAATTCAACAGAAAGGACCATTACAAAACCTAACTGAATCGATTGGTACTGTCGATATGATTGTTCGTACGATGCAATGTGGTGGCTTACCTCGTCGGAACTAGTAAATTATTCACTGTCTATTCATGAGGTAATTGGCGTTTTCAACAACAAATATCATGTTGATCAGTCACCGAGATCAACCTTTGTCCAAAACACGGGCATCCGCCCTATGACTTAGTAACTCTTAGTGAGCTGTCCGTTTTATCTTAATATGTCACCATCTGTATATGAAAGATAAGCCATCGTTGTCTGAAGAGAAGTCGAGATACAAGGGTGAGTATGTCGCCTATGGCATTACGTCACGATGCATTGCCAGCCCACTAGCACCTTTTTTTTCGGGAATAGCAAAACGTGAGTGCTTTATCACGCATATCAAAGGTCACATGCGTTTCTTCCAATGTAAAAGTCATGTTCTAGATGTGGGACACAGGCCGTGAACAGATCAGGTCCTTAATGAGTTTGTAACTCTGCTTGACCCATGTCGGGCGGAGGGGGGGGGGGGGTGCATAGGGGTATCGAACGGATCAGTGGCCGATTTTACAAACTCAGTTTAACCAACCACGGGGCTTAGTTGGCTAACTGTACCATGCAAATGATAAGCGATTGTAACCGCCTAAGCCCCTTAAAGGCCAAAGTATGTACGTGACATAGGCCACGGGCCCTTTCTTGTCTTTACGCTAATGCATTACGCGAGTGTGGATGTCGAATCTCCAAATAAAGGTCCACCGGTATGTCGCACTTATACTTATACAAGGACGGATCGGTTCGTACTAGGGGAGGGTTGTGTGGTGAACTATGTACATGACATACAATAATTTCATTCATTTATGCAACGTCCTGTACAATATCGCGGGTCGACTTGGGTATCCATGAGCGCTCACCCTGCCATCGCTGTCGGTACAGTACTCCAATTGACGAGGAAACTATAACATATAGAGTAACATGAACAGCAGTTTTTTTCGTTTCGTAGGATCACGAGAGCCGTTTGCGATTTAGGGAGTTCAGGATAACGTGAAAGCGAATTTATCCAGCAAAAAGAAGGGGACTGTGGGCTCATTTAATCCAGTCGATCCGAGTCAGACTCTCCACAGGCTACACAGACACAAGCTCCCAGCTCCCCGCAATTATAATTGAGAGAGAACTCTTCTCTTTGATCACCTGATACCGTGTGTTATTAGGTTTAGCCTGGGTCCCCGGCACTAATTCATAGAAATGCGCGGCGCATTTTTCCTATCAATTTGCGCAACGCCGCCCTGGCGAGCGAGTGTGAACATTCGTTGAGAAAGTAGGTGGCAACAGAGATATAATGGAGCCCTAACAGAGTGAGTCGAAGGCAGACACTGATTCCAATCATTTTGAACATGAAATTGGTTCTTTTATTTAGATTTATTCATTTCATTTCATTTTGTTATTTATTTTTATTTTCAAGCAGTCACAGTTTCCTATTCAGATTATCTTACTGTACATCGGCGATACGTGTCCTCCATTCGATACGTACACTAAGCAACCAATTAACTGATTACGCCGTCGATAACTTCACACTTACAGCGCAAGATGCATAATCAGGGACCATTAAAAAACAAAGCATATCACTTGACACTGTGTCAGCCGCATAAAATATAACCACGACACAACGCGTTGTTGCATATATATACAATGATCTGGTATTAGGTTACACTTGTTCATCATACGGGACAACCACTTGTTGCAGCTAACAAGGATTATATCAAGATGGTCATGCCATTAACGAGTACAATATCGCTACATCTGAAGGCGGCTAAAATCTTGTGACCCGAACCAAACCGCCCTGCGGCCACTTCAATAGACAATGGTTGCTATAAAGACATCCCGTTAAACAATGAAACATGACGTCACTCAGATTTAAACGGCCTGCCTAGCCGCAGGTGCTAAGTTTTTGGCCCTGATATGATGGAGTAAGTAAGGCGACTGGTTTAAAAGATGTGAGAAGACATGATATGTACAGGACGACTGAGCCAGCAGCTCAATCTTTTACTTGGAACGGTGTATGCGGAAGTTACAAAAAACATACAAAAACGCGTTCAGCCTTACCTTATAGTAATAGTTAACTCGCTCTATATTTAATAACATTAAGCCATCTCGTTCACAGCAATGTACTTATATGTATATATATATGTACTAAATATATTATACATGATAATATCAGTTACAATTCAATAACACTCCACGATATCACACAGCTTTTTTGTTAAAACAATTTCATCAATTCTCCAATCGTAATCCGGTCCTTTTAACAAACATTGCTGTGTATATCATATTTAGAATATGGGCTATAGCCAAACCGACCCAAATCATGTCCATGACTACATTATTGGAAACTTGTCTGATTCAAATTAAATTATTTGAAGACATTGCTAGAGACAGAGAGGAAAACATGTAAGGAATCCATATGTACAATAAGTTTACTACCTGACACTGCAATGCATATGCTTGTTCAATAGTTTAATACATTCTTAAACAAAGAAATAATGTTGGTCCAGGGTAAATATTTGACGTGCCATTATGGCGATACATTTGATATGATGTACAATAAATACATTTTGAGCTCACATGACATTTTGTAAGCAAAAGTTATAAATTATGACGGAATACAAATTTTGGGTATTGCTTAATATAAACCCTTTGACGGTACGTTATAACAATACTTCTTACATGCTGTACAATATGCACGAGGCTATATGACCGCTGTTCGCACCAACCTTTCACTAGCTTTGCCGACGTCTAAACCGTCAGCGTAAAAGAGATAATGAATAGATTGTCCATAGCTGCAATACCCACAAGTTTATCAGATAATTTATTTATAAAGTACCAGAGCGATCCTCATAAGTTATCAAAAATCTCCATACGCCACAATAGGTTGACCTCAGGACAAAGCCAAGTGCAAGTTGATACCCTATATACCAGGATTATTTAATACGTATTTACAAAAGTAAAACAGGTGAATATTTACAATTCAACTTGCAAATTAAGTAGGTTTATCCAGAAAACGACGCACAAGACTTCGCACAAGGCATATCGAGTTGACTTTCAATAACTCGATCAAACACAAACGGAGCATATATTATAAAAACTGACTAATACGTAGCTACTTGCGAAACATTGCGCATAAATACGGACAGCCCATTTCTGAATAACGACTTCCAATTTTCACCGTTCAAATCCAGTCGGTTATTACACAAACTACACTGAAAAAATGAACGCGACTTCGAGAAGCATATCGCTCAGATTTAATCGATAAAACACCCGACGACAGTATGTGTCCATAACACGAATGTGCGGCCTGTACTCCATCGCCGCATACATTAACCGTCAGCGGAACCATATTTATTTTAGTTTCAACGCATTTGCAATCTGATTTCTACTCGCTACAACCGTCAGACGTCTATTGCAGGTTAGCGTAAGTGTTAAACTGGCTGACGTACTCCAGGACCAAGTCGTGCAGCATGGTGTACTGAGCCTGAAGGAAGAAAGAAACAACACGACACTAATCAATAAATGCGCCAGTTTTTTTCCCCTCTTCCCCGCTACCATAAGCCCGTGCGTCTCCGATGCGCCACATCTTGAAATGACCAATGTTTACACATTCTCCAATACGAACTATATGCAACCATATTTCACGGCCCCTCCCGGCATGACCCCGACACAATTCCATGTACTTTATGATGTGCCGCACAATTTACGTGTGCATGGTATAACACAATTGCAAATAACAACTATATATTATTTGATAAATACGCACTCGTCCCATAATGTTAAAACCAGGATCCGTGTATACTACGTTACGCTACATATATAGTATCGTGTCAAAAATCGTCACTTTAATTCCATAAAAAATTATTCTGGCGGCATTTTTGCCCAGAATACAAATCTCCTAGTGAAACTAGGTCTCCTTAAAAGCTTTCTTAAAATTACACTGTTTATAAGGATCAGTCAGGGAACAACTCGTTAGCGGACTATTTTTGTCAAGCTATATAGGACAAACTTAAATTCTGATCAATGCCAATTGGTGTCTGGGGGCCGCCGCAGTTTGCTTGCAAAGCAGCCAGTTTACCAAGACTAACCATGTTCTGCAGGAATTCTCGCCGACTGGTCGCCACAATTCTGGCCGCCAGTGTGACGTCAACTTCTCCGTATGACTTCATGGCTCCGATCACGTGATCCAGGGCGCAGAAGACGCCGCATCGAGTGGCGCCGTCACTGCCATTGATAGACAAAAAACAATTGTAAATCATGATAAAGTATTCTTTGGGCACACTTTGTTTATAACGGCCGACGTAAATTGGCTCAATAGCCTCTTGCTACGAAAATAGATAACAGTTGATCGTCGACCGCTGATCCAACACTACTTACAGACAGTGGACCAGGACGGGTTGGGTCGGGTGGCGCTGTCTGGAGACCACGGCCTCAGACACTACTTACAGACAGTGGACCAGGACGGGTTGGGTCGGGTGGCGCTGTCTGGAGACCACGGCCTCAGACACTACTTACAGACAGTGGACCAGGACGGTCTGGGTCGGGTGGCGCTGTCTGGAGACCACGGCCTCAGACACTACTTACAGACAGTGGACCAGGACGGGTTGGGTCGGGTGGCGCTGTCTGGAGACCACGGCCTCAGACACTACTTACAGACAGTGGACCAGGACGGGTTGGGTCGGGTGGCGCTGTCTGGAGACCACGGCCTCAGACACTACTTACAGACAGTGGACCAGGATGGGTTGCGTCGGGTGGCGCTGTCTGTAGACCATGGCCTCAGACACTACTTACAGACAGTGGACCAGGACGGGATGGGTCGGGTGGCGCTGTCCGTAGACCATGGCCTCAGACACTACTTACAGACAGTGGACCAGGACGGGTTGGGTCGGGTGGCGCTGTCCGTAGACCATGGCCTCAGACACTACTTACAGACGGAGGACATGGATGGCCTGGGTCGGATGGCGCTGTCTGTAGACCACGGCCTCAGACACTACTTACAGACAGTGGACCAGGACGGGCTGGGTCGGTTGGCGCTGTCCGTAGACCATGGCCTCAGACACTACTTACAGACAGAGGACCCGGATGGCCTGGGTCGGATGGCGCTGTCTGTAGACCACGGCCTCAGACACTACTTACAGACAGTGGACCAGGACGGGCTGGGTCGGGTGACGCTGTCTGAAGACCACGGCCTCAGACACTACTTACAGACAGTGGACCAAGACGGGCTGGGTCGGGTGGCGCTGTCCATTGACCACGGCCTCAGACACTACTTACAGACAGTGGACTAGAACGAGCTGGGTAGGGTGGCACTGTCCGTAGACCGCGGCCTCAGACACTCCTTACAGGCAGTGGATCAGGGCGGGCTGGGTCGGGTGGCGCTGTCCATAGACCACGGCCTAAGACACTACTTACAGACAGTGGACTAGAACGAGCTGGGTCGGGTGGCACTGTCCGTTGACCACGGCATCAGACACTACTTACATGTAGTGGACCAGGACGAGCTGGGTCGAGTGGCGCTGTCTATAGACCACGGCCTCAGACATTACTTACAGGCAGTGGACCAAGAGGGGCTGGGTCGGGTAGCGCTGTCCATAGACCACGGCCTAAGACACTACTTACAGACAGTGGATCAGGGCAGGCTGAGTCGGGTGGCGCTGTCTATTGACCACGGCCTCAGACACTACTTGCAGGCAGTGGACCAGGGCGGGGTGGGTCGGGTGGCGCTGCCTATAGACCACGGCCTCAGGCACTACTTATAGGCAGTGGACCAGGGCGGGCTGGGTCGGGTGGCGCTATCTATAGACCACGGCCTCAGGCACTACTTATAGGCAGTGGACCAGGACGGGCTGGGTCGGGTGGCGCTGTCCGTAGACCACGGCTTCAGACACTACTTACAGACAGTGGACCAGGACGGGCTGGGTCGGGTGGCGCTGTCCGTAGACCACGGCTTCAGACACTACTTACAGACAGTGGACCAGGACGGGCTGGTTATGGTGGCGCTGTTCGTAGGCCACGGCCTCAGACACTACTTACAGACAGTGGACCAGGACGGGCTGGGTGGGTGGCGCTGTCTGTAGACCACGACCTCAGACACTACATACAGACAGTGGACCAGGACGGGCTGGGTCGGGTGGCGCTGTCTGTAGACCACGGCCTCAGACACTACTTACAGGCAGTGGACCAGGGCGGGCTGGGTCGGGTGGCGCTGTCTATTGACCACGGCCTCAGACACTACTTACAGACAGTGGACCAGGGCGGGCTGGGTCGGGTGGCGCTGTCTGAAGACCACGACCTCAGACACTACTTACAAACAGTGGACCAGGACGGGCTGGGTCGGGTGGCGCTGTCTATAGACCACGGCCTCAAACACTACTTACAGGCAGTGGACCAAGACGGGCTGGGTCGGGTGGCGCTGTCCATAGACCACGGCCTAAGACACTACTTACAGACAGTGGACTAGAACGAGCTGGGTCGGGTGGCACTGTCCGTAGACCGCGGCCTCGGACACTACCTACAGACAGTGGACCAGGGCGGGCTGGGTCGGGTGGCGCTGTCTATAGACCACGGCCTCAGACACTACTTACATGCAGTGGACCAGGGCCGGCTGGGTCGGGTGGCGCTGTCCATAGACCACGGCCTCAGATGCTACTTACATGCAATGGACCAAGACGGGCTGGGTCGAGCGGCGCTGTCTATAGACCACGGCCTCAGACATTACTTACAGGCAGTGGACCAAGAGGGGCTGGGTCGGGTAGCGCTGTCCTTAGACCACGGCCTAAGACACTACTTACAGAAAGTGGATCAGGGCAGGCTGAGTCGGTTGGCGCTGTCTATTGACCACGGCCTCAGACACTACTTACAGGCAGTGGACCAGGGCGGGGTGGGTCGGGTGGCGCTGTCTATAGACCACGGCCTCAGGCACTACTTATAGGCAGTGGACCAGGGCGGGCTGGGTCGGGTGGCGCTGTCTATAGACCACGGCCTCAAGCCCTACTTATAGGCAGTGGAACAGGACGGGCTGGGTCGGGTGGCGCTGTCCGTAGACCACGGCTTCAGACACTACTTACAGACAGTGGACCAGGACGGGCTGGGTCGGGTGGCGCTGTCCGTAGACCACGGCTTCAGACACTACTTACAGACAGTGGACCAGGACGGGCTGGGTCGGGTGGCGCTGTCTGTAGACCACGGCCTCAGACACTACTTACAGACAGTGGACCAGGACGGGCTGGGTCGGGTGGCGCTGTCCGTAGACCACGGCCTCAGACACTACTTACAGACAGTGGACCAGGACGGGCTGGATCGGGTGGCGCTGTCTGTAGACCACGGCCTCAGACACTACTTACAGACAGTGGACCAGGACGGGCTGGGTCGGGTGACGCTGTCTGTAGACCACGGCCTTAGACACTACTTACAGGCAGTGGACCAGGGCGGGCTAGGTCGGGTGGCGCTGTCTATAGAGCACGGCCTCAGACACTACTTATAGGCAGTGGACCAGGACGGGCTGGGTCGGGTGGCGCTGTCCGTAGACCACGGCTTCAGACACTACTTACAGACAGTGGACCAGGACGGGCTGGGTCGGGTGGCGCTGTCCGTAGACCACGGCTTCAGACACTACTTACAGACAGTGGACCAGGACGGGCTGGTTATGGTGGCGCTGTTCGTAGGCCACGGCAGTGGACCAGGACGGGCTGGGTCGGGTGGCGCTGTCTGTAGACCACGGCCTCAGACGCTACTTACAGACAGTGGACCAGGACGGGCTGGGTCGGGTGGCGCTGTCTGTAGACCACGGCCTCAGACACTACTTACAGGCAGTAGACCAGGGCGGGCTGGGTCGGGTGGCGCTGTCTATAGACCACGGCCTCAGACACTACTTACAGACAGTGGACCAGGACGGGATGGGTCTGGTGGCGCTGTCTGAAGACCACGGCCTCAGACACTACTTACAGACAGTGGACCAAGACGGGCTGGGTCGGGTGGCGCTGTCCATTGACCACGGCCTCAGACACTACATACAGACAGTGGACTAGAACGAGCTGGGTAGGGTGGCACTGTCCGTAGACCGCGGCCTCAGACACTACTTACAGGCAGTGGATCAGGGCGGGCTGGGTCGGGTGGCACTGTCCATAGATCACGGCCTCAGACACTACTTACAGACAGTGGACTAGAACGAGCTGGGTCGGGTGGCACTGTCCGTTGACCACGGCCTCAGACACTACTTACAGGCAGTGAACCAGGACGGGCTGGGTCGGGTGGCGCTGTCTATAGACCACGGCCTCAGACACTACTTACAGACAGTGGACCAGGACGGGCTGGGTCGGGTGGCGCTGTCTATAGACCACGGCCTCAGACATTACTTACAGGCAGTGGACCAAGACGGGCTGAGTCGGGTGGCGCTGTCCATAGACCACGGCCTCAGACACTACTTACATGCAGTGGACCAGGACGGGCTGGGTCGGGTGGCGCTGTCCGTAGACCACGGCTTCAGACACTACTTACAGACAGTGGACCAGGACGGGCTGGGTCGGGTGGAGCTGTCCGTAGACCGCGGCTTCAGACACTACTTACAGACAGTGGACCAGGACGGGCTGGGTCGGGTGGCGCTGTCTATAGACCACGGCCTCAGACACTACTTACAGACAGTGGACCAGGACGGGCTGGGTCGGGTGGCGCTGTCCGTAGACCACGGCTTCAGACACTACTTACAGACAGTGGACCAGGACGGGCTGGTTTTGGTGGCGCTGTTCGTAGGCCACGGCATCAGACACTACTTACAGACAGTGGACCAGGACGGGCTGGGTCGGGTGGCGCTGTCTGTAGACCACGGCCTCAGACACTACTTACAGACAGTGGACCAGGACGGGCTGGGTCGGGTGGAGCTGTCCGTAGACCGCGGCTTCAGACACTACTTACAGACAGTGGACCAGGACGGGCTGGGTCGGGTGGCGCTGTCTGTAGGTCACGGCCTCAGACACTACTTACAGACAGTGGACCAGGACGGGCTGGGTCGGGTGTCGCTGTCTATAGACCACGGCCTCAGGCACTACTTATAGGCAGTGGACCAAAACGGGCTGGGTCGGGTGGCGCTGTCTGTAGAACACGGCCTCAGATACTACTTACAGACAGTGAACCAGGACGAGCTGGGTCGGGTGGCACTGTCTGTGGGTCACGGCCTCAGACGATACTTACAGACAGTGGACCAGGACGAGCTGGGTCGGATGGCGCTGTCTGTAGACCACGGCCTCAGACGATACTTACAGACAGTGGACCAGGACGAGCTGGGTCGGATGGCGCTGCCTATAGACCACGGCCTCAGACACTACTTACAGACAGTGGACCAGGACGGGCTGGGGCGGGTGGCGCTGTCTATAGACCACGATCTTAGACACTACCTACAGGCAGTGGACCAAGACGGGCTGGGTCGAGTGGCGCTGTCTATAGACCACGGTCTTAGACACTTCTTACAGACAGTGGACCAGAACGGGTTGGGTCGGGTGGCGCTGTCCGTAGACCACGGCCCCAGACACTACTTACAGACAGTGGACTAGAACGAGCTGGGTCGGGTGGCGCTGTCTGTAGACCGCGGCCTCAGACACTACTGACAGACAGTGGACCAGGACGGACTGGGTCGGGTGGCGCTGTCTGTAGACCGCGGCCTCAGACACTACTTACAGACAGTGGACCAGGACGGACTGGGTCGGGTGGCGCTGTCTGTAGACCGCGGCCTCAGACACTACTTACACACAGTGGACCAGGACGGACTGGGTCGGGTGGCACTGTCTGTAGACCACGGCCTCGGACACTAACACTACTTACAGACAGTGAACCAGGACGGGCTGGGTCGGGTGACGCTCCCCATGGGCCATGGCTTTCCCCTGTAGCTCCAAAACAGCCTGCAGAGTTTCTCTCCCGGGTTTGCCTTCTCCCCAGCCCTTCAGTTGGTATTGTCGCACGCTCATCCCAGCAGACTGTCGTCGTAGCTGCACAACGTATCATATCACATTAAGCACATTACAGATGTGAAATTCGTGTTACGGCAATTAAGTCGGTAATGACCGACAGTTCCAGTTCTCTATTTGCATGTAAATGAGAGTAGTACATTAATGATATAGTCGTGCATCATGAATTGAAGTTTCGCGTAGTGTGTGATAATAGTGACTCACATTATTTCGCTTCACGGTCAACTCCCGGACAGTCCAATGTGGTTGTACGGATTCTTCGTCTAATGAGACATCCAAAGGTCCCAAAGTCACCTTTCCGTGTTCTGGCCAGTATATAGGCGTATCCTGTGTATTTCCATTAAAGAATAACGAGTCAGGAAAATACCTTAAATTCGTGATTGAGTGTGCGAGGAAACATAAGTCACATCAGTTACCATCAATTTAGTTGACGATTACCGAATATAGGGACTGCATTCTAATACAACCTCTAAACTGGCGTCCGACGTACCGTGTCATTGGAGTTCAGCATAATGATAGTGCTGACATGGAAGTCGTTGACCAGTCTCCAGAAGTCTACCGTAGTCTCTGCTAGAGGCGCCTGTGTCACTATGAAGGCTGAGTCATTTCGGAAGCCCTGGTTGGAAACAAATGGCCGTCATCATTCGCTCAATGGTAGGACTCATGACGTGCATGCCACGCGGAATATCTCGGCAATGTTATACCGCCGATAACGAGAAAAAACGATTTGGTGTTAGAACAGTCCATTAGATCAGTGTAACCTACACCAGCCGTCGATGTGGATTAAATTATTATAATTCTCATTTAAGGCGTCATCTGGGCAAACAAACCTGTTACGAATAAACACTGACGAGATAGCGATTGAGGCCATTGCTGTTTAACCTAAAAATGACTACGTAAGGTTTGCTTCACACAGTCGGTTAATAAGGATGGGATGTGTTATCACCTTGACGAAGACGGCGTTGATGTAGTCGTTGCCTCCCGCATAAGGTGTGCTCAGGTAAGGACGAGAGCTATCGTCTGGAAGAAATATTATGCAATATTAGACAATTACGTTATATTTAAATTAAAGTTGCATGTGGAGCTCTTTCCCGCCAAAACTAAAGAGGTAAAAATACAAATAAGAATCAGTCCTTGAATCATTCAAGATTGGTTGTGTCTATACTCCACCCATGTCAGACTGCCAAATAGTGTCTCTTAGCCTTGCCCGTGATATCAATTTACCACAAATTTTCATTTCAGTGGTAAACGTCATCAGTTTGTGTGCTTCGCGATGCTTTGTTATAAGTAGCAGTGCCGCGACAGAGCGCTGTGGTGTCGCGGGATAGACACATTTGCCACACCACAGCCGAAACAGCGAGGTTTATCAGGTTTCAAAATTTATGGAATGGAACAATCGAGTTTTCTGCAAATTTTGATATAAATTTCGCCTGGGCTTAGTTTTGGCGGGAAATAACTCGACATGCAACTTTAATGGAAACGGTTCAGTTGTAACAAACGACGACGTTTGCGGATGCGGAAAGTTGTGTTCAGGCATACATTATGTAAAATTTAATCATGGATTCATTGCAATTGCTTCCATCTTGAGTTTGAGTGACGATATGTTCGCTAGAATTACATTGCATGGCTCTTAGCAATTTAAGCTGAATCAGCATTGTTGAATCAAGTTCCATTCATAGTCCCACATATCAACTAAACTTCGATTGATTATGCTTAATTTACCTGGCAGGATTTCGGGAAATCTGTTCTTCCTAATGTTTTCCTCCTGTTTGCCAGCCGCACATGCGGATACCGGTCGGTTTGACACTAATCTTCGGAGAGCCTTCAGAACGAGAAATGACAATTAGTGAGATACCTTAAATATGTTCCTTAAACAATTCCTCGTTTTTCGTGGATTTGGTTGCATATAAAATCGGTAAATTGGTATCTATATAAAAATGAAGGAGCATGGTTTCGCTGTGGTAACCAACAATCACCAAGGCGAACGTTATTTACTTTTAGTCTTGCTCTGAGTTGGATTACGTTTGAGTTGGATACCCCATATATATATAAAGGGCCATGGTTTGTCTGTGGCAACCAACGGGTACAGGCCATACTTTACATCGACTCACCGTGTGTTGGGCGTCGAGAGGCGTGTCTCCGTACCCGGTTCTCTGGGTCAGCTTGGCGTAGGACTCCCTGAAGCTCTCACACGGGAGAGCCGTCCGTCCGACCTTGGCGTAGTCTATCAGCGTCTCGTACAGGAACTCAAACTGCGCCTGTGCGTGGGAATCAAAAAAAAAAACCCGTCCACTCTGTCACTTGCCAGGGCCGCGCCGCGCCAATTTCATATGATAAATGCACCGCAGATATATAAATGCCCGAGACTCAATCTGTACCTATAACGAACAGTAGTTATCAGGTGAACGAATGAACTATTCATACCCAGTTATCGCTATTTCAAAACGCAACGTAAAGTAAAGCATTAAGCCCGCGATTTTCATTATTCAGACAAAATGAATTACCTGTAGTTTAGGCCTGATACAAATATATTGCCTCGTATTGTGAACGATAACAAATGTAACCGGCGGTCTACTTTAGGGGCGCACCATTTCATATCAGGGGGGGGGGGTCCTAGAAAATATTAACAAAAAATCGTTTGTTGTGACTATTTGCGGGAAAAATGTTTTTTGCTTTTCAGATGCTACAAAAAAAAATAACTTGCTTTTCAGATGCTACAAAAAAAATGACTTGCTTTCATAATTAAAAAAAAAATGCCTTATAAAATTTCCTTGTGAGTGTCTAAAGAAATAAATAATTTGATGACAAAGATACAAAAAAATAAATAAAATGTCAATAAATTTGTGAAAAATAAAAAAATTGCATGGTAATTTATTTTCTAGCCCCCCCCCCCCCCCTGATATGAAATGGTGCGCCCCTTATATCGGGCAACATGTACCATAGTTTGGGGGATACGTATTCTGGAACTGATAATTTTACTGAAACAAACAAAAAGTGTTGATTTCCCGTTTTGGTTAGTAACGGTCATTGGGCTCTGATCTTGAAAGGGTGACAACACACGGTGTCAATATTTACCAGTGTCTGAACCATCATGATCCTCTGTCTCCTCAGGTCACGGACACGCTGCATGATGTCCACAGCCGTATTGACTTCAGCCTCTCTCAGCAGCAAGTCCAGGGCAATGAAGGTGCCCGTCCTTCCCACACCAGCGCTGGAGGTTTGATCAGAAATTGATGTGACTGCAATCCGTTTCATGGTAGCATGGGAAGAGCACGAAACGGAGGACGATGTCGGTCTCCCGTCACATATTAACATTACAAATGATGCAGAATTCAATGAATTTCTGGTCGGGGGGAAGGGCGAGCGGGAGTGGCCCACACACAGTCATGCTATTTATATGCACAATAGCGTTTTCGTGCGGGAGTGGCCCACACACAGTCATGCTATTTATATACACAATAACGTTTTCGTGCGGGAGTGGCCCACACACAGTCATGCTATTTATATACACAATAACGTTTTTGTGCGGGAGTGGCCCACACACAGTCATGCTATTTATATACACAATAACGTTTTCGTGCGGTTCAGCTCCTGTCTTCGAGATATTCAACTCAGAGTATTTCTAAACAGGTGCTTCTCATATCAAAACTGCGCATGCCTCATTTTGTCTCTGAAGATTATTATGCAGTCACGATCAAGTTTTTGCACTGGCTAATTTTTTTACAAAACTTTCAATTCAGAATTGAGAACTTCGGCGGTCACTCCTACCCCTCCCCCCCCCCTCAACCCCACCCCCTCCCCACTAACCCCCTGGACGAAATCAATGATCCATGCATCTCTCCCGTCTGCTTCTCCGGACCCCCTCACCTGCAGTGGACGATAAGAGGCGCTCCACCGTCATGGACGCTGCGTACTCGCCCCAAGAACGCCAACAGCGAGAAGGTGCACCGCGGCCTCTCCTTGTCCGGCCAGGTCAGGTACTGTAAGTGCTGGACCGCGCGCTCCGTTCCCTGCGAGAAGGTTGCATATAAGGGTCACGCAATACACATTAAAAGTGATATGACTATATCATTATATGATATGATTTTATGATTATATATATATTACGAAAGTAGTGCATGCAAAGCGTTAGTCTCTTACGGCAAAGCTAAGTGGTGGCGAAGACAGTGATACCACTGTGATGTGATATGAAATGCGTTCCAATATAACAGGCTATTAAAAAAAACGGAAATAGCTGGTTAAATATAACAATCAGCTTACCCTGGTTTTCACGGTGAACGTCCTGTGTGTGTAGTCCGCGTATGTCTCCACCTCCTTCAAAGTAATGGTCAGTACTCCTTGTGTAACGGATTGATCCAAGCTATCCGGCCAGTAACAGTGACACTTCCGCTGAAAGCGCAATGGTTCATATCCGCATAAAATATACTTTATTGACAGGTAAATTCCACATGGCGTCTGAATTAGTAGTAGGTAACAGATAAACAATGATAAGGGGCGCGCAAATGTTGAGCTCCATAATCACAGATATATTGATATGAATATTTGACGGCTTTCAATCAGATTATCTTTCTATACTTACGAGTGCTGCAGTATATAAACACTATTATCGAGTATGTTATCGATGTTGCTATCGACTATATATGTATCTAGGTCATTGTCAAAATGAATACTAGAACAATAAACGCGTAATATATGGATACGAAACGGTTCAATGGTGACAAGACTAGAGCTGATTCATTCTTGTCAACAATGTGGATACGGAACGAAGGTTGAATGACGACAAGACGATTCATACAAACGACAGTTGAATAATGACAAGACGCACCCTTGAATTTTCCACCAATGGCGTTAACATTATGATGACACGTGACTTGACTTGCCAGACCATCTCCCAGAAGTCTGACTGAGTGGTGGGTATTGGCCCTGTAGTGGATCCATAGTGAGACGTCACACACACTGGTTGATTGTACAAAGGCGAGAAGGCAGAAGAGATTCTAACAAGATTGATCGAATATATATATCCACCAATAATACATGGGTTGGGGGAAAGACATGAGGTCGTCTCTTTCAACACTATCTAGCGTTGATGAAATACGCCCGAAAAAAACCACGATCTGCCAAGTTCTGCCTTGAAGAAGAAGCATAAACCTACCCTGTGTGGCAATGTAGTGCTTGTCTCGTCTGACGTCAAAACCCTGTCAGTCCAATGTAAATTGGTATTTTGGTTAGCAATTGATATTGAATTCACTATTCATTTGAATGCATAGGAATTGATAGAAATTGGCAATGCTTTGATAACATGGGCTTAATCAGGTTAGGAAGCAACGGATTATATGCGTCCAGATTATATCCGTCATTTATAACTCATTATTTACTATGACTTTATTCATCAATTAACTCAATAACCCACTCCATGGACATAGCAGCGTTAACATGGATGAAACATCGTCCCAATGACGCGTTTAAATTAGTGTCTGCAATGATACATATATGTCGCCAGAAGTTAACAATTTGCTACCACCTTGATATAGTTGGCGTTGATGTATCCTTCACCGTCTGCGGTCGCCACGGGTACACGAGAGTGGTCATCTGTTGGAAGGAAAGATGTCACTATGACAACCATCTAGTGCCGTGATTGTTCACTTTCGACAATAAAATGTCATCTGCGTTTCAACACTATCAACTTAAAACGCCTAAGCGCATATTATCTGTTTATCTGCAACTTACACGCTGTGATATTCTTGTAGCGGTTCTTCAGCGTGTGTTCTTCTTGCTGGCCAACTGTGCAAGGGATATCATCACCGGTAGGGAGGGACTGAAATAAGCACGGACAGCACACTGGGTAACCAATGCACAGACATAGCAACTGGTTTTTTTTACAATAGTTATCAGTTGCAATGAAAATGAACATGAGATCGTGTTGCTTGAGTTGACATGAAAACAAAAAACAATGAAAAAAAGGCGTCCTAAACTTTATGAAGAAATATCTCTATAAAGTAGTTGTGGGATAGATGTTTTCATTATATTTAAAATAGCTCAATACTCTTACGTCGTACAACTTCTTGGAGCCTTCAGCCTGTGCCTTGAGTTGGCTGTAGATCTCTGCCAACATGGCCAATGGGATGGCACTCTGTACGGAAGCCAGGTTCTGATAGACGCACTCAACGGGTTCCACTGCTGATTGGTCCGTGGGGATGGAAATTGGGTTGCCATTTCCAGCTGTTGCAAGTGATCAGAAAAATTAAACTACTCGTAATGACCCATTTGAGAAAATTGCAAGCGACATATCTCTTGTTAAGTAGCACAAAGTCTCGTGCAAACTAAAATAGTTTCTCTTGTGATGCTCAACATCAACTAAATGCTAATTCTAGACATCACGGTAGTAAGCAATGCGTCACCTCTCCTGACGTACGGGCTTTAGACCCACCCATAGATGTTCTACTTCTGACATTGTCTTCTCGCCCTTTGTCGCTTGAAGAAGACATCTTGTCATCATCGGCACTTCTTCGCTGTATCCTTAGACATTAACAATAAACTAAAGAATAAAATAAAGAATGATCGTAGCATCGTAATACAATATATCCCTACGTTACCCTTGATTTAACCTAAGCCGAATGCAAGAGGATGAATGCCGGGGATGTCAAGAAATGTAATAATATTATATTAGGCTATATATTATCATGGATATACCGTCAATATACTCGGTATATCCTTACTCCAGTGCGTACATTAATACAATATAATAAGGTATGATATGGATCTTCCCGGGTACAATATCGACACCGACAATGTTGCCGTTCACCGACCAGAGGACCAGGAATACAGTGATGAGGATGATGACGATCAGCCCGGCGACTGTCACTCCGACGATCAGTCCGATGTTCGAGACCGTCCCATCAACAGGGTCTTCAGGGTCTTCAACGATTACTAATTTCATTTGTACTACTATGGAATAATTTATGCGTTGATATTAAAGTGATGTAAAGGGGAATTAATAACGATTAAACGTACATAAAACGCAAATTGAGTTTTTGGCTTTGATGAATGAATAAATAGTTGTTTACTGCGGGCAGTTAAAATCATTATTATATACATTATAAGGATTTATTATATACATTGCATTTCGTCGTTTCAGTTCAAATATATATTCAATACATGACGTTCCATATGAACGTAAATGAGTAGGGTTTTCGGACCCTCTTAAGCCCCTTCACAGGATCCGCCATTGCGGAAGTATGTACATGCATGTAGTGTTTAGAGTGTGGTCGGAAGGCAATACTAGGTTGAAGCGTGGTCACTGTCTCTCCTGTTAATTTAGGCAATATACAACTTACAAGCAGTTAAGTCAACAGTTTCCTCGCCAGAAGTCACCACCAAATCTTTATTATTATGGGCAGTAACCTCAATGGTGTAGGATTTGGTGGCATTTTCACAGAGCAGGAAGTAACTCGTGGTGTTGTCAAGTCGCTTGATCGTGGGAGTGCCTCCATCGGACGTGTATGAGAAGACGTATTCCCTGATATAATCACATCCGCTGGAACCCATGGGCTGCAATCACGGGGAACAAACTTGGTAGTCATATACCTATACAGATTATTGGCACACACCATAAGCCGGACACCCTAATTTGGGGCCACCAAGTTTGCCATCACCAACAGCTTGCGATTTTGTTGCGCAGAACCAGCCGCCCAATGTTTATGCTTCTACGTGCTCTTAGTGTGTTTTTTATTATTATTAAATATAGTTACGAAATGTGAAAATTGTAAAACTATGCATGTCTGGAGAATCAACGTTAAGTTAAACTTCAATTGGGCCCTCAAATAGATTTTCAGGTCATATCCCGTAGGGTTATGTAAATGTGTTACCTGTCATACTTGCGGCATATAACAATGGGTGAACTGATATAACATATCGCAATACCTTAGAATTCTTGCGAATTACTTACAATTACTCATGCCATCTCACATGGCGTCCTTACCATTAAGTCCCATGTTGTGTTGGCGGCCTCGTATGTACCGGAGTCGTACGTCAAGTTTAGCACCTCCACCAATATTGTTGGCACTGCCGATGGCTCTGTCAACAACACACAAACGGGTGATGAGTGAATACTTGATATCTGTGTATAGACAAAAGGCCTGGTTACCAATAAACTATCTATCTATCTATCTATAGACAAAAGGCTTCTGGTTGAATCTACGACGTCGAGCATAATCCGGTCGGTTCTAAGGCAGCGTATTAGGACCACAGCAACACGTTTCAAAATTTCGCAATCCCAAGTCCATATTTCGTGGTCGGAAGTCAATATTCCGTGATTGGGTATCGAAATTTGGCGTTCACAAAGTCGAAAAATGTCGCCATCGGAACGCAACGTGTTGTCATCGATACACGCCATCCGTTGTGTGCTAAGTATGGAATTGTGTTTCGCCTTATGCATAAGTTCTCTCTATTTGGTCAAAAGTTCTGCTTTCTGCAAGAGTGCTTTTTTCTCTCTTTCGTGAGTTGCAATCTCAAGAATCAAAACAAGACGAACAAGTTAAGCGAATATTATTTAACCGTCTTTCAGGTCATCAATCAGAAAATCAGTATTTGAGAAAAACATTATTTGTTGAAGTTGAAGTATTTATGCATAGATTTTGGGCGTCTTGGTAGCGTCACTGCTGAAGCTCCGTCGCAGTTCTGGCGCTCACACATTTCCGGTGTGCTTCTGCTGAACTGCCTGAAATTTGGTTTAATTTGCTTGGAAACAAAATATGTGATGATGTTGCGTCATGCAGCAATTTGGCAACATACAAAACATGGAATGCGTGTGGCGAGATTGCAAGAATGTGCTTGGCCAAGATACGAGGACAAGATCGTGACCCGAGGGGGGCTGGAGGAGGGGTGGGGTGGGGGTGGGGGTGGGGGTGGGGTGGGGGGGGGGGGGGTACTTAATACATTGCTGCGTTTGGGCACCTCGAAGCCGTTCGGTTCGGTCTATATGGGTATCTTTTTCATCATAAATGTGCACTGTATAGGGATATATTTCTCATCACAACCGTTCGCTCTTGCAAGCATCAATGGTTACCCAGGAAACCGGGGGTTCCCATCAGATTTTTATATTAGAGTCCAAGGCGGGTTTTGAGCATTCTGAAACTCTTGATCTCTCTTCGCATCCAAATTTGTACCAAGCGAGAATGCGAAAGTCACATAATCGCCACCATATATACAACTGAAAGACGTTGATCCATAACGGAGTGTGGTAAGTACTGACTAAAAATACAATAGTAGTTGGATTGTGAAGCAGTGACTCAACACAGTCACACGAGTTTTTAATGGTAGTGAACATTTTGCACTACCTACCTATGACCTACCTATGCAACTCGTCTTAACGTCGATGGTGCTGTTATCTGTTGCCCTGTCGACCGCATTCTGGTCCTGGCGGTACACCTGAAGACGGTAGGAGAGCCAGGAATTGTAGTCCAGCCCAGTTACTGTATATGACTCTTTGTCCACCGTCTTCGTGTAGTTGATCCAGGCAATGTCCATCCATGGGTCGACAGCAATGGTCTCCAGGCGTCCTTGGCTCTGTTGACCAATGATGTAGCCGTAATGGGATTCCAGCCCAGTTGGGATGTTCTCCAGTGGGTCCCATGTGAGGGTCACGTTTCCGGAAGTGACGTCAGAGGCTGCTATACTATAAACGATATCACTGGCGGGGGGAGCTGGAAATACAAAAACCAAAGGAAAACACAAGGTAAAACTGATCATTGGCACTGTATGAAACCACAAATAATGTACTATCAGATTCGACTTAAATATTTTATGTGTGGAATATCATACGGCCATGTGTCTTACCTATTTCTGTTCCACAGAATGAGTCAGTCCACCACAGCTGACATCCACCAGGACAGCTCCCATCTGTCTTCTCACACGCATGGGCACAATTACCGCTACAACTCTCAACACAGTTCAACCCGAACGTGCCGTTGTCGCAATCTGTGAAATGATACCGCGTTAATCCGAGTACATAAAGCATATCTGAATAATTGAACTGCTTGAGGGAAATTCAATCCGGAATGTCATATGTTGTTTGATGATAAATAACGTCGTGCTCTGAAAGCAAAGTTTGTCTAAATAACTAATTGACACAAGTTACTCAATGTACGACCAAATTTCGATTGACAACCCTAGATCTGGATCCACTGTACTTCCCTATAACATATATGCATTGATATATATACTACCTGCCGAACACAAAGTGGTGTGGTTCTTCCCGGGCGGACAGTTTGCTATGCAGCCATACACACTGCTACACGTGGTGTTGCATTCGCTGCAATCTGTAATAACAAGAACAAACAAGTATAATTGTTTTCCTATATCTATGTTAGATTATTCTAAATATTGGGTAGATACTTAATGAACGAATGCAAACACATCAAACACATGACCTCCGGGTCAGGAACAGCTGGCGTAGGAAACTTACTCTGGGAGCTTTGTCGATGTCCTCGCACTGTAACCTCGGACACCACGAAGGAACCCCGTACATCGCCCTCAGTACTGCTGATGCCGGACTTCCAGAGGAGGAAGTATCTGCCGACCAGAGGCTGTCCACACACCACCTCGCCGTCGTTGCCCTGTGGTACTGTATCATTTTCTTCTCCACAGACCGCGAAGTCCCCGTGACCCATGATGTCGGCCTCAGTGTTAAGGGTGGCGTTGTTGTCGGGTATGGATGAGTTGCTCACGTACACACGGATGTGGTTCAGGTAGAACCAGCCTCCTAATGAGACAGAGGATACCTAGGTCATGTGTATTGGTCATGTAGGCTGCGCCAACTATTGCTTACAAAAGTTAGATTGGAAAGTCCGTGATATACATGTGTGGCATGTGGAAACCTTATATTGTATATCATGACAGGGTATTCCCCACACGTCACGAAGTCCCCGTAACGCATGATGTCGGCCTCAGTGTTGAGGACAGTGTTGTTGTCAGGGATGGATGAGTTGCTCACGTACACACGGATGTGGTTCAGGTAGAACCAGCCTCCTAATGAGACAGAGGATACTTAGGTCATGTGTATTAATCATGTAGGCTGCGCCAACTATTGCGTACAAAAGTTAGATTGGAAAGTCCGTGATATACATGTGTGGCATGTGGAAACCTTATATTGCATAGTGTGGTGAGTCCAGCTAAGGCTGGCTAGGAGGGGGCCATGCAGCCGGCACAGGCGGCGCAGGATCCAGACAGCGCTTGGGCTTAGGGCAAAGCCAGTACAGTGGGGGAGCGGGCTGGGAGACAGCTAAGGCTACTGGAATGGGAAGCCACCGAGGTAGCGCCCCACCCCCTCGTCCCACGGGGCTTCCAGGCGAGGGACGGTCCCGCTCTCCCGCCGGGGCCTGCGTGGTGCCCGCGTAATGACACACCCCACCCCCTCCCTCATACTCACCTGGCTTGGCCAGGACGGACCTCTAGTTTGAGGTCCGGCTCCCAGTGGCTGGGGTAGGTGGGACACACTCCACCCCCTCCCTCACACCCGGCTGGCTTGGCCAGGACGGACCCACACCGCACGGTGTAGTCTACGCCACTACCCCCACCCCTTCCCCCAACCCGCCCAAGTTGGCGCGGACACTGACCTCTAGTTTAAAGCGAGGCCTGGACCTACAGTGTTAGGTCCGGACCTCCAATTGTGAGTCCAACTGTAGGTCCAAATCACTAGTTTTGTTTAGGGCTATCCCGTAGGGCCCGGAATGGAGGAGAGAGAAAGGAGAACTGACTGGCCGGGACTTGAACTGAATTGTTCCCAGAGCTTTTGATTTAGACTTGATGTATAAGAATGGTATATGAGTATTAAATACGAGAAAAGAGACCGATGCTGTTGGGTGAATTGAATCAAGATGAAGATGAAGACAGCTGTGAACCCTCGACAGGGTTTTCCACAATATCATGACATCCAAATAAAGTATGTCGAACCAGAAATATAATGAAATCTAGATAGCATGTTTGTTTGAAGGTCCGATTTCTAGCCGAATAAAGACTTTGCTAAGGAACAATGTTGATGTCGAATTCAGGGGCCTTATTTTATAAATTATATTGCGCCTTGATAGGCGAACCGTTGATACCCACCGTCGAGGTTGGTGTTCAACAGTCTGCTGGAGAAGACGGTGTGGAGAGCCCCGAGGTCCACGGTCCACCACGCCGGGCCGTCACCATTTGGCTGGGCGACATCGGCGTCCCCCCTGTCCACCTCCCCGTCCACCGCCCGCGTGGCGACACGACCATAAGACCCTCCATACTGCCAGGCTGTCTTATTAAAAGCCAAGTTACCTTAGTGGATAGACAAATATGATGAGTGCATCTTCCTATTTGCATTAACTTAAGCCATTAGGCCACCTATATGCCCACAAGCCCATATCATTTTCAGCGTTTTTACATGACAACTGTTACGCAAGCAGCCATGGATACATTTTTGGCCCCATCTCTGAATGGCTATGGAAATGTCAAAAATAAATCGGTGAATTTAACCTTTGACCTAGGTCATTCATCGACGAAAAATAAAAATATTCAATGTCTTTTTTCGTAAAGGGTACGGGGGTTACACCCGGAGATGTACCCTTGTGGCGATACAACCTACACAGGTTGAAGCGTCCTACTTAAAAACAAACAAACCAAACAAACAACGAACTTGATCTGCGTTGTGACCGTAGCAATCGCTTTTTGACGTGTGATGGCGATCCCAACACGCTCGCTGGCATTGTGTTAAATAAAAACCAAAGAGACGACAAGGACTGATCGTTTTGACGAAACATGTATTTTCGGTCAGAATAAAAACAAAATAGGAAGGAGAAACAAACGCCCTATTCGAAAACGTGCACCTGTCCCTACAAGTTTAGATCTCATCGTTGTGAACCTAGGTACCTGTCTGACATCCGTCGCCCTCCCACCCGGATTGTGGCTGATCGGGAGGGTAGTTTGTTGGTTGGTTCTGTGCGCAGTTTCCCTGGCAACCAGTCAGAGGGTCACACGCCACACCCGCGGCACAATGGCACGGGAAGGGGCAGCCGGGGCCATAGTTACAGTCTGGAAATAAATAAAATGCAATTGACATCGATATTACATGCTGCGTGAGTGTCAGATTGTACGAATATCAAGGTTTATCGAATTATATAATGTTGTGCGTCATTATATAATCCAAGGGGCATTAGTGGGAAATATGTCAGTTTCTAATCCACCAATTTAACCAGGCCCAAAAGGGCCGAGCGCAAGGAACCTGTAAAATTACCTCCCGCAAATCTCTTAAGGTTGTCGATTTTCACACAGATGATGCCACAGATGAGCGGGGGGAGTAGAGGCGGGGGGGGGGGGGGTGCAAGCGGGTACGGGATTCTCGGTTCGCGTCCAGACGTATATGAGTGAAAAGCGAGGTCGTGCGCAAGATACAACGCAAAATGCAAAAGTAGGTCTCCACAACAGTCCTCTTCTGAAAATTCCTATATAGATAATTGATTAGTAGCTTTCATATGATCAGTTTGTCATTGAGTTATAGGATTTTTTAATATCTGGTTATTTATTATTAAAATTCTCAGTTCACGATGAAAGCAAATTTTTAATCACGATGGTGGACTAATGACCCCTTCCCAGTTAACGATAAATTAGTTTCTTCATTCCCAGTTCACTGTGAAAATGAAAACCTGATTTTTCCCGCGCAACGAAAATGACCCTTGCCCGCCCCCCCCCCCCCCCTTCTAAATATGCGTCTCGTTAGCATTTTGTGGCTTTATGGGATTTATAATGTATACACCAATTTACCGGCCATTATGTCTGTCGTAGACTGGCATTCCCAGGGATCGATTTCAGAGCCTTCTATGTAATTAACGTCATGCTTTACGGTAACGTCAATCCCTTTTATATTCGACACATAATTCTCGTTTTATGTGGCCCGCTTTCGATGAAAATTTAGCAAAAATTCAGACGCGGGCCCTCTTTTGGTTGTAGCAGCCCCCAGTTTGTGTTGACCCTTTAGAAGAGCATTCCCCCCTCTCTCTCTCTCCTTTGTCATTTTGCGATACACGCCCTGCCCAGACACGCCTGGCTTACCCCCATGTATGCTTTCTACCCCGTCAGGTTTGCAAGCTTTTCCAACCGCTCATAACCACCCATCCCACAGCCGTAACTTTGTTAGTCGAACTAAAAAAGACCCCTTTTCAGAATTTGATATACTACGTTGGATATGACTGACAACTCGTGAGAACAAATTATCAAGCTAATGGATGGAAGGATTATCGACCAAACCATGTTACATATATCTATATAGCGCATATATCATGTCGCTACCCTTACAATGGTATTCCCAATAGACAAGTGCGGGAAGCCAACACTACACCAACAAGTGTACTTCTGTTAGCTTCCCGGATTGTAAAGTGGATAAGAGATCGATAAAGCTGAGTGTGTGTCGCGTTGTATAAAGCCAATCTTATTTTATAGAATAGCTGTACAGGAGATATAGTTGTAATATTCAATAAATAAATTCAAATATATCCCTACTATAGAAATACTATCAGCTTTACCAGTCTAATCTCTCACTGATCAATTAACAAAACAAGCTGTATCTAACTGATTGTTCTAAATATGGTCCCTTACTCCTGATTTCGCGTTACACATCTAGTCGCTAGCAAACGACAGATACGGTTCCTGAAACTCCGGGACCTTGTAATAAGACAACGAAATTCAGTTATGGATGAGACATATATATTACCTGTAGAGCAGAAAGTAGTCTGGTTCTTTCCGGCAGGACAGTTGGCTATGCAACCGTACACAGTGTTACATTCTGTGGCACAATTGCTGCAATCTGCAATAGAAATCAATACACACGACCGTTATTGAATAAATGGGTCAAGAACTTTACTGCCAAGATGATTCCTTATACTATACTTTGTGTGTCATTGTAAATGTGTTTTTTTTACAAAGGACTGAGCCCTTATGTCTTATTCTTTCGTATTCATACTCTCTTTTTGTTACCAAGGTGTCTTCATTCCGAACATTTGATAAATCACTAATCGGTTGACAAAGAAAATGTAGCAATGTGACCTCAAGGCCAATCAAAACGATAAAAGAGTCCCTGCTGGGAGATCAAGGTTAATGGTCGCTATCTATCAAATTGTAACCTTCATAGCGATGTCCTCGCACTGTAACCTCGGACACAACGAAAGAAGCAGGGGCATCGGTGCTTCCAGTCGTGTTATACTTGTAGACGAGGACATATCTGCCGACCAGAGGCTGTCCGCACACCACCTCGTCGTCATCCCCCGCGGGTACTTGAGCAGCGAACTCTCCGCAAGTCACGAAGTCCCCGTAACGCATGATGTCTTCCTCGCTGGTGAGGATGGTATTGTTGTCAGGGATGGACGAGTTGCTCACGTACACACGGATATTGGTCATGTAGGTTGCGCCAGCTGAAGTAAAAATGGAGCAAAAACCTAATATACATGTGCGACACATGAAGACATTCTGCTGGATACGTTTATAATTTGGCAAAACAGCAGCTGCGCTTTGATATCGTACCGCCAATATCATGAAATCTGGATAAAGTATTTGGTTGAAAGTTATCTCGCCGAATTTAGATCAAATGAATAACAAAGGTCATCCCGATTTCAGGCATCGTACTTTATTAGTTTTTATGACATTGCGTTAGAAAAGACGAAGGGACACTAAATACACACTGCTGAGAATGGTGTTCATGAGCGTAGTGGAGTAGACGGTGTGGAGAGCCCCGAGGTCCACGGTCCACCACGCACGGCCCACATCACCCGACGGCTGGGCAACACCGCTCGCCTCCCTGTCCACCACCCCGTCCACCGCCTGCGAAGCGAAGCGATCCTCAAACACTCCATACTGCCAGGCAGTCTTATTGTAGGCCACGTTACCTGAGACAATGAAGGAACATAGCCAGTCGACTTATTGCATTGCGTGCCTATGGCTCCACGAAGTGACGAGATATTAATATGGTAATACAAATCCCTGTTAACATGAAAATCAGGATGATCCCCTAACTGTGTATCTGTAAGATGAAACAACAGCACCGTACCTGTCTGACATCCGTCGCCCTCCCAGCCGGACTTTGGCTGCCCGGGAGGGTAGTTCGACGGTTGGTTCTTTGAGCAGTCTCCCTGGCAACCAGTCAGAGGGTCACACAAAACACCATCGGAACAATGACACAGCAAGGGACAGCCAGAGCCAAAGTTACAGTCTGAAAAAAAATTCAAATTATATTGATATTGTCTAAAGCGTATCATATCATAGAATCTGATGCGGGATTATTATCATAATATTGATACAGTACATCAACGATACTAACAATATGTCAAGCCAAAGTTATAATAACGTTGTAAGTTTTAAAGACCAATTCTGAAATTAAAAATTAATTTTAGGTAACCTCCAGTACAGAAACAAGAATGGACTCGTCTACGTTGACGCTTCTAGCACCCCGTTGTTTATTTAAGTCAACCACTGAGAGACCGGTTGCCGGCTGGCGGCAAGAAGTTCTACCCAGTCGGACAACAGCTGCCGACGAGGTTACCTCCTCCTCCCCACCGCCTCCGTTATAATACATTTTAATCGAATTTCAGTTTGTATCAGTACGCAAGGAATTATTAAATTGATAAGTATAGCATGGTTTGTACCAAACAAATCTTCTATTAATGAACTTCCGTAATAAACTGACGTAGAATTATTTGTTTCAAAGATAACTGAATATTTAAGGATATGGATGACCACTGTTCGTTGTATTTCTAAACATCATTTGCAAATGTTGTTATACTTTCGATACCCCGAGCTTTCAATTAAATAGAAAGCTACATTACACATAAGAATACCTGTGGTTCGCACGAAAGCGACCATACGAAGTTTCGATCAATAATATTGAGTTTCCAGATCATGTGTAAATCTTGATATTTGTTCATTTTAATTTTATACTTGTTTGCCAATTCTTTTTGATTTAATCAACGGAATGATTGCGATTCAGAATGAAGCCCAATTATACGTACCAAGGTATTTAAATGTGAAACCTGTGAATGTCATTGATATATTTGTGAGCATGCCGGATGTCCCCTCACCTTCCCTGGAAAAACGATAAGAGCAATCAGCTCAATTGAAATTTTAGTACGTGGTAGCTCAAGCTGACTGAATATGGCGTCAATTTTAGGCCAACACATTAATCATGAGTGCAAAATTTAAAACGTATTGTCAGCCTATCCACTTTTACCATTTACAAGGTGATCAATCCATATATATATTTGGATAATGTATTTGGCATACGTACATGCCGATGTGTGCCGCCTACGTACATGGCGATGTGTTCCGCCTTCGTACAGGGCGATCTGCTTCGCCTTCATACAAGGCGTTATGTTCCGCCTACGTACATGGTGATGTATTTCACCTATATACATGGCAATTGCTTACGCCAACCCATAATAGGGTCACGTGTTCTATTCACGTTTATTGGCGATGCGTTCCGTCAATTACTGGAGAAGTGTTCCGCCAGTTTGTGGCGAAGTGTTCCGCCACTTTTATTTAATTGATTGTAGTATCTTTCTCACTGGGCAAATAAATTTGCCCTTTCCTATTCTATACACTGTGTTCTTGCCAGGACACAAGCTGCGGGCGAGCCAGTTTATCATTATGAATTTGTAGCGAATAACATAAATCAATTATTTGCACATACGTTGCAAATGAATTATGCATATATGTGATCCATATATATGTGCTTCATCTATGTGCAAATATCCCGATTTGAACGATGTCCAAATGAATTGCACATATGTCCAAACGAATTGCACATATGTCCAAATGAATTGCACATATGTCCAAATGAATTGCACATATGTCTAAATGAATTGCACATCTGTCCAAATGAATTATGGTCTGTCGAGTCTAAATCGATCAAGGGAGGGATATCCAAATATTTCGACATATGTGCAAATATTTGGACATATGTGCAAATACTATTAAATTAAACTTTTGCTTGCCATATAACACTACTGCAGTTGTGATTCTAACGTACCATGATTGGATCAGTCGATAACTTACACTAAGTTAATAATAGGAATACGTGTACCATGCATTTCGTCGACGCGAGTGTTATGTGAGATCATATAATGCACTATAGGTGTTGTGCGATTTCCATAAACGATTTCCAATAAGTTAATAAGTGATTATATTCGACTGGTGTATATCGCCGCATCTACTACATTACTTGATTACTTGTCGACCAAATATCCAAATATTTTGGTAATGATCGAACTACAAATTTCTCTCATAACATCTGTTTTGCCCGGTATCCACATCCCTATAATGTAATTAGATGATCAACACTTACTGTGCAGCGCATTGAGGGAAATCAAAAGAAAAATCAAAGCCAGCTCGGTGAGAAATCATTTCATCATTTTTAGACCTATGCACCACAAATGAAGGTACAACAGCTGCTGATGATTATAA
Organism: Arenicola marina; assembly: GCA_964019135.1. Taxonomy (NCBI): domain Eukaryota; kingdom Metazoa; phylum Annelida; class Polychaeta; family Arenicolidae; genus Arenicola; species Arenicola marina. Next base: position 11,023,556 of record OZ025249.1, read on the forward strand.
TGGACGAGTGTTGACCATCACGAGTATCCTCTTACAAGTCATTGTTGGCGAGGTTTTGGTTCCCAGGTAAGTGGGCAGTCTTTCCGATTTACACGGTATGTATGCCTGATGCCAAAGTGTGTCTTTGTCGCCATTTGTGGTTTAGCAAATGCTGTCGTATTTGGGGACTATGATTTTGACATGGATTTAATTTGTTGGAACTACATCAGAAATGCCGCTATTGACACCGGCGTACCATATAACCTGGCCTAGTTCTGGAAAACGGATAAGTCCTCCTGTCTCCAAGAGACCCCACTAGATGACATCACTTTACTCATCGATAACCCCAGTTGGGGTCTCCGGGAATTGGGTTAGCTTGTTCCGCGCTTAAAGGTCAAGGTCACAGCGATTTTATGCAAACATAATATAAAACGCGTTTATCTCATTTAATATTAGAGACAGGGACCTCTGGTTTTCAGAATGTTTCAGTTTCAGAATGTGCTACCCATTGATGCACATATTTTGAATATGAGCAAAATGACGAAATATGTTTGGGGAAAAACGCACTGAATGAACTCATTTATTTTATCTTCTTGTCATATTTAGGACGAAGCTAACAGTTTCTAATAGGTCATAAAAGTATGAATTGGAATGACCTCTGTTGAATCTTAAATTTTGTCCGATGCTTCATGTGACGTCACGAGGACGTAACTTTTGGTACTAACAAGTAATCGTCAAAAATAAGGACAAAAAATTATTAAAATGCTAGACCGGCGTTATATTGTAGGGAAAGTGGTCTGCTGTAGCGCGGGCTCATAAAAACAATACATTCCAATCTTCAGATTCCATTTCTCTATAGGGCTTCCCACGCTAAAGCCCTCAATCTCTCATGCTGGGAAATATGTTTTGTCGCGTATTTCACAAGTGCCTTCGTCAAACTGTACCGGAATGTTTTTGTTGGTTAAACATGGTACCCAGTAGCCACTGTGTTCACATATACTATTCGGGCCAGAAATGTCGTCACAGGATTTTTTTGAAAGTTGGACAAGGATGAACGAAAGGGATTTGTGGCAAGAGCTCCCACGGGTGTTTTATTCAAGCCATTATTCAAAGCTTGCAGCTGTGGATAGATAAGATACTACTACTAAGATACTAAGATAAATTACCAACTGCAAAATTCATCACATAGCCCTATTACTTGTCACATTTGACCTGGGACCCCATGGAGAAAAATGAACTAAAATGAATATGACCTACTTCTGTCCAAGCTATATTAGTGTCCTTTACCACACAATGGTTATTATCACCGCGAAGCTAGTCACACAACAAACGCGGCAGTTGCGTCATTACTTTTCGTTTCCATGGCAACGAAGCAATTGACCTCATGATAACATACAGATTCTTACCATTTACAAATAAATCGTCAAAAATCAGATAAACGTCCTAGAGCTCAGGTCTACACGCCAGATGGTAGGGACTATTCAACACCAGATAATATATGACATTCCCATTGACTGCCATTTGTAGCTGGGATTTCATAGGGCCGGAAAAAGGGCCACCTTCCTCTGCTCTGCCGCTAATGATGAGTCAACGGGGAAAACGACTGGCGGCTCTTGCGAGTTTGAAAGGCCGCCACTCGCTCAATATCGGCGTTAAAAATGTGTGACTGCTTGTAAGCTAAGGGAACAAGGTCAAGGCTGACTCTTCAATTGCAGACATGGTGATAAAACCCTTTTCAGTCTCCTTCAGCATACAGTGAGGTACTATCATCGCAAAGCAAGTCCATAGGCGGAGGAACCGAGGGAGGGGGGGGGGGGCATCCGAGGCACGTGCCCCCCCAAACTAAATATTGGGGGGCATGGGTATCTTTGTGTCCCCCCCCCCCAATAATTCACATGGTGCTTACCAAACTAGCGCGTAACCTTTTTTTTATTTTCCTGGTAAAGCTTCACGAGCAAGTTAAAACATCTTTGTATGGTGTTTAACGTAAAAAACACAAAACATAAAGTCCAAAGATAAGCATTAAGTCGTACGCTGCTCATGCAATTTTGGGATTGTAATACAGCCGATGAAGCCAATAACCCACAATCTTGACTCGGCAATTTGAATTTAGAGTTATTGTTTCATATCCGCTAATTTATACTAGCTTTGCATCAAATTGTGTGGGTTTTCTAAATTGGGAGCGGGAGGACTACCTTATTCTACCATAGATTTGGTGAGGATGGGCCAAATGATGTGAAGAGTGAGTACCTGGATCTAATAATCCTCAATACACGTGCGAGGATGACTACTTTTTTCACAAATACTTCGAAGTTCGAGATGCTGTCAAAGAAGAACTGGTGTGTTGGTTGTATATTCAGGAGGCTATAACCCCCGTTGGTCATATCGCCTGAATGGGAGAAGGAAGGGAGAGTGGCGCCATGTCCCCGGGGGTAACCCCTTCTCTTTGCGAAGAAGGGCATGGGATCTTTATCCTGCGACCACACAGACATGGTCTCATTTGGGCTCGAACCATAGATCCACGTGCCCGATAGGCTCTCATGTGGCCAGAGCACTCAATGTGAGTGCCCTAACCCACCGAGCTATCGAACCGGCCCGTTGGAGCAACGGGACATGACGATAGTATAGTGATTGGCATAGAATCTTTCGTGCCGCTAACGGCGTTTCTTGGGTCGTTATCGATAATTTAAAGTTTATTGTGATGACATAAACTTCTATAAGCTGAAAGTTCAAATCTGCGTTTTCAACGGGGGGGGGGGGCACAGGGGGCACGTACGCCCCCCCCCCCTCCCCCCACCATTTTCAAACTCTGTGCCCCCTTGCCTCTCCTCGTAGTTTTTGTATTCTTTCTTTATCTGACCAACGAGTTCAAACCAAATTTTATTTGAATAACGCGAATAAGGTATATGTGAGTGACACTTTTATCAGTGCAGTTTGCTCTCAATTGGGTATTCTTTAAGCACAATTAGTAAAACAAGAAAATTTGATCACAGAGATTTACAGCGTATGATTCTCGATCTATAATCATAATACTAATATGCATGCAACTTTTCGTGCCTGGTTGTTAGAACCCCCGTCCCCACAGCAGCAGCAAAGAAAGCGTTGTCTACTTTACGGTGACTAAAAACGTATTCTCTCAGACATCCCAGAAGTACATTGACACAACAGAGGTTAAAAAATTGTCTTCTGTTGAGCATATATAAGTACTGAACAGACAAGACTTTCCTTAAGACCATATAGTATCTTCCTTTGTTGCGACAACATGTTTTTGGCTCTTTGATAACGAATCAGCGTAAGCAATTGGGATGTATAGGTTGTTGCAAAGGGATCATAAATGAGAGTTGCAGGAATGTAGAGTACTTTCTGTGGAACATGTACATGTACATGTAGATTAATACATAAAATGATTTCTGTTGTTACAGATGACACTGTCGGCCTATAAAATTATGTGAGTAAATAACGGTCCATTAACCGATTTGATAATCTCATAATATGTGAGGACGAAATACACTCACTTTCTCTGAACCCTGCGATGACAGCTAGTATATGAATGCCATGACCTGTCAACTAGGTTGCTTAAAATTTTATGTCGGAATAAAAAGCGAAAAGAACATTTATTTAATCAGCGTCATAATTGATGACCAGACTATATCTTTCTAGCAATGCTATGATACCCTCGATCAGATGCAAATTATATTATTATACAATATTAATTAGGCCTATAATATAATTACACCGGGAACATGGCTCCACTCGCCCTTCCTTCTTCCACTGACGCGATATGACCACAAGTGGTTAAAGCGTCCTGAATAACCAACCAACGAATCAAATTAAGTGCAATCTGGCCAGGGGTGAGGGTGCACTTTCCCTTTCAGACACTAAGGTATACCTTACCCCGCCCCCCCCCCCCTCCCCCTTTCTGTGCAATTCTGTGCACCACGGTCACCTAGGTCATTTTTAATATTTGTGTGCCCTCCCCCCACCCTCCCTTTCAAGAATTCCTGCACACGCCACTGGTAAGTATTGGTTGTGCCCCCCCCCCCCCCCAATCGCAACAATCTTCCTTCGCCTATGCAAGTTACACAACAAAGACAACGATCGCTTTACTACTATTCGTTTCCATGGCAACCAAGCAATTGGCCTAATGATAAACATACAGATTCTTGCCATTTCAAAAAAAAATTCCAAAATCAGAGCTATGGTCTGTGCGCCAGATTGTAGGGAACGTACATTCACCCCCAGATAATACATTACGTTTACTTTGACTACTATGCGTAATTTTAGTCGGCACTCGAAAGAGGGGCACTTTTCCCTGCTCGGCCGCTAATGGTGAGTCAACGGCGAAACGACTGGCGGCTCTTGCGTGTTTCAAAGGCCGCCACTCGCTCAATATTGGCGTTAGAGAGTTCGGACCGGGTGTAAATTGGTAAAAGAGAAGATAGGTCTTACTTAGTAAAAACGAATAGTATGACAGTGGTGACAGCTGTAAAACCTAAAATGGTATCCACTCGCTCAATATCGATGCTAGAGATTAGGGACTGCTTGAAAGCTAACTGAAAAATTCGTGCAAAGTAGGTACAAAGTACTTCTGTCAGTAAGCCTCAGCCTTTAGCTGATTTCGGCTCTTTGGTGTCAAACTAGTAGACCCTGGGGGTGTTGAGGCCCTCCACTCCCCATCCACGCTATCGCGAAACGTGGATGCCAGTGTTGAGTGCATATTCTCCTTCATTACAGAGAGGTGACCCTCTGTGATCCCGTCGTCGCCCCCCCCCCCCCTCCAATTTGCAAGGAACCCCATTTTTTCAATCGACCCAAAGTGGACCGTGCATCGCTTTTGCTTAAAATCCTGGATTCCTATATCTGCCCTTGAATACAATTATCTGACCGACATGTAGACAAATAACATCTTAGTTATCGAATAAAAATATACCTTGACGAAGGTACTTCGACTAACAAGCGATGGGGGTGGGGGGCATGTTGTCATGGGTTGAATATAGCTATGACCAGATGTCCCAATACTTTAGCATTGGACCACACATCCAGGTGGGTTAAGGGACCCCGGGAGGGCTGGGGGACGTGTTGTCATGGGTTGAATATAGCTATGACCACATGTCCCCTTATTCTAGCACGAAATTATCTATCTAAGTGGGTTAAGGGACATGGGCAGGGGTGGGGGGGGGGCATGCTGTCACGGTGTAACATGACCAGCCGTCCCCCCATGACAGCGTGTTCCCCCTGCAATTGTAATGTATGCGTGCAAATGAGGGCACCAGCTATGGGGGGACACATTGTCATGGGCTGAATGTATCTTAAGGTACATGGGGGGGGGCATGCTGTCACGGGTTAAAATACAGCCATGACCAGTTGTCCCCTCAGTTTATCATTGGATCACTGATCCAGGTGGGTTAAGGGACATGGGAAGGGGGGAACATGTTGTCAAGGGCCTAATATAGCTATGTTTTGGGTATTCCCTTAGCTTAAACAGGAATTACCGATCTATGTGGGTTAAGGGACATGGGCAGGGGGGGGACATGCTGTCACGGTGTAACATGACCAGCCGTCCCCCTATGAAAGCGTGTTCCCCATGCAATTCTAATGTATGCGTGCAAATGAGGACACTAGCTATAGGGGGACACATTTTCATGGGCTGAATGTATCTTAATGTACATTGGGGGCGGGGGACATGCTGTCACGGGTTAAAATACAGCCATGACCAGGTGTCCCCTTAGTTTATCATTGGATCACTGATCCAGGTGGGTTAAGGGACATGGGCAGGGAGTGGGGGACATGCTGCCAGGGTGTAACATGACCAGGCGTCCCCCCATGACAGCGTGTCCCCCCTGCAGTTCTAATGTATAAGCGCAACGGAGGGCACTAGTTATGGGGGGACACATTGTCATGGGCTAAATATACCTTGAGGGGACATGGGGATGTGGGTGGGGGGCATGTTGTCACGGGTTGAACATAGCTATGACCAGATGTCCCTTTAGTCTAGCATGAGATCACCGATTTACGTGGGTTAAGGGACATGGGGAGGGGGGGAGACATCATGTAACGGGTTAATATACAGCTATGACCAAATGTCCCCTTAGTTTAGCATTGGACCACACATCCAGGTGGGTTAAAGGACATCGGGAGGGGGGAACGTGATGTCATGGGTTGAAAATAGCTATAACAAGATGTCCAGTTAGTTTAGCACGAGATTGCGGTTGTATTTGGGTTAAGGGACATGGGGAGGGGGGGGGACATGCTGTCACGGGTTAAAATACAGCCATGACCAGGTGTCCCCTTAGTTTAGCATTGGACCACACATCCAGATGGGTTAAGGGACCCCGGGAGGGCTGGGGGACGTGTTGTGATGGGTTGAATATAGCTATGACCACATGTGCCCTTATTCTAGCACGAAATTATCTATCTAAGTGGATTAAGGGACATGGGCAGGGGGGGGGGGCATACTGTCACGATGTAACATGACCAGCCGTCCCCCATGACAGCGTGTCCCCCCTGCAATTCTAATGTATGCGTGCAGATGAGGGCACTAGTTATGAGGGGACACATTGTCATGGGCTGAATGTATCTTAAGGGACATGGGGAGTGGGGGGGGGGGACATCCTGTAACGGGTTAATATACAGCTGTGACCTAATGTCCTCTTAGTTTAGCATTGGACCACACATCCAGGTGGGTTAAAGGACATCGGGACGATGGGAACGTGTTGTCATGGGTTTAATATAGCTATGGCAAGATGTCCCCTTAGTTCAGCACGAGATTGCGGTTCTATATGGGTTAAGGGACATAGGGAGGGACATGCTGTCACGGGTTAAAATACAGCCATGACCACGTGTCCCCTTTGTTTAGCCTTGGATCACTGATCCATGTGGGTTAAGGGACATAGAGAGGGGGGACATGTTGTCATGGGGGGACGGCTGGTCATCTTACACTGTGACAGCATGTCCCCCGCCCCCCCCCCCCCCCCCCGCCCATGCCCCTCAACCCACATAGATCGGTAATATCGGGCTATAGTAAGGGGGCGTCTGGTCATAGCTGTGATCAACCCATGGCAACATGTCCCTTCCAATGTCCCTTAACCCACTTGGATCAGTGATCCAATGCTAAATTAAGGGGAGGCCTGGTCATGGCTGTATTTTAACCCGTGACAGCATGTCCCCACCCCCACCCCTCCCTATGTATCTTAAGATGCATTCAGCTCATGACAATGTGTCCCCCCATAAATAGTGCCCTCCTTTGCGCGTATACATTAGAACTGCAGGCGGGACACGCTGTCATGGGGGGACGGCTGGTCATGTTACACCGTGGCAGCATGTCCCCCCCCCCGCCCATGTCCCTCAACCCACAAAGATCGGTAATCTCGTGCTATAGTAAGGGGGCATCTGGTCATAGCTATGTTCAACCCATGGCAACAAGTCCCCCCATAATTAGTGTCCTAATTTGCATGTATACATTATAATTGCAGGGGGGACACGCTGTCATGGGGGGCGGATGGTCATGTTACACCGTGGCAGCATGTCCCCCCCCCCACTCCCCCGCCCATGTCCCTCAACCCACAAAGATCGGTAATCTCGTGCTATAGTAAGGGGGCATCTGGTCATAGCTATGTTCAACCCATGGCAACAAGTCCCCCCATAATTAGTGTCCTAATTTGCATGTATACATTATAATTGCAGGGGGGACACGCTGTCATGGGGGGACGGCTTGTCCCCCCCCCCACTCCCCCTGCCCATGTCCCGCAACCATAGATCGCTCGGTCATAGCTGCATTTAGCCCGTGACAGCATGTCCCCACACCCCCCGCCTCCCCATGTACTTTAACTGACATAGATCGGTAATTCCGTGCTAAGCTAAGGGAATGCCTGGTCATAGCTATATTAGGCCCATGACAACATCCTCCCCCACCCCTCCCTCCCCATGTACCTTAAGATATATTCAGCCATGACAATGTGTCCCCCCATAAACACGAGCCTCACCACCGGTGGCCACAATCAGTACTGCCGTGTACTGACTGACACAGTGCAGATCGTAGCCAACGGAGGTGAGCGCTCGGGCCCATAACGACCTCCTCCGCGCGTATATCCAAACTTCAGGGGGGACACGCTGTCATGGGGGGACGTCTGGTCATGTTACACCGGCTCTGCATTACACAAGTGTGTTTCTAGTCTAGCTTCCCGGTTTGCAAAGTGGAACAGCACAAGCAATAGATAAGGCTGAGTGTGTGACGCGGGCGGCCAATCAGCCGCTAGCGATGCATTCTGGGCCCTAGACCTTGGCCACCCGTTGATCATGCCGTAGGATAGTTTGCCCCCCCCCCCCCCAACACACACACTCTCCTCGTCGAAGTGCCTGAATTTTACCTTGATGAATAAGTTGTTACTTGTAGACTGAGATCCAAGGTGTAAATTGAATCTACAAAGCTTGAAGTCTTTAGAATTCGGCGTTAAATATGATTTTCCGGCAAGGGCGAAAATCGTGATAATATGTGCTCGTTGCTATTGAAAAGAGTTCGGTGATTACAGTTGAGTTTTGGGATTGAGATATATTTCTACACAATTGCTTGTTAATTACTATCACAAAACCCACACCAAACAGCGCCCTCACCTGTCTGTCGAGTCTGTGCTGATATGGCGGCCACGTTTAGTAGAACTGTCACCACCAGGAGGCGCATCGTGCTGTCCTTCTACCACAAACAGCGACTTGGTGATGACTTGGAACCCTGACGGTCACCTTTAACAACATAACTCAATTAATTATATCAGTGAGGACAGATAAATGCTGCTGCGAGCCATATGCGTAGGTTCTATATTGTACCCACCATGGGTACCTTAAAGCCTACTTTGCTAATGATGAAAATGGAAATTTTCTTTCCAGAATGGAGAATGGGTTCGCAGTGCGAACTATGCACCCACGACCCCGGGTGCACTTCGGATGTGAGTCGGACGCCCAAGCGAGTTGAAAAGTTCAGTATTAAGGTGGGACTGGAGGTGGGCGCTGAGAAAACATATGGGGATAGGTGTGTTTGATGAAGAGAAAAGGTGGGAGTATGAATGGGCGGTGACGGGAAAGCATGGCAATAGGGGTTGGGGCCGAAGAGGAAAGACAGGTATAGAGATGGGCGATGAGAGAAAAGGCGGAAATATGGGTGGACGGTGACGGGAAAGCATGGCAATAGGGGTTGGGGTGAAGAGAAAAGGCGGAGATAGAGATGGGCGGTGAGAGAAACGGCAGGAGTAGGGATGGACGGTGACGGGAAAGCATGGCAATAGGGGTTCGGGCCGAAGAGGAAAGGCAGGGATAGGGGTGGGCGATGAAGCAGAAAGGCTGCAATATAGGTGAGCGGTGAAGAGGGAAGGCGGCAATAGGGGTTGGCGGAGAAGAGGAGTGGCGGGTATGTGGGTCGGGGTGGAGACGAACGGCGGTAATAGGGGTGGATGGCGAAGACGAACGATTGAAATATGGGGTGGCGGTGAAGAGGAGAGGCGGGGATATTATTACATAATATATACATAACCACATACAGTATAGATAAAGAGATATCGAAAAGCAGCAGAATGGACTGTGACATAAGTAAACAATGGCAAACTAAGGATCTCTTGACAGTTACTTCCGTGTCATAATGCACGCAATAGGGTGACTTACCTCGTCAGAAATGCTCAACAGGTTCACTATGTATCCATAAGATGCGATTCCAATAAATGTAATGTGGACCAATCACTGATATCAGCCCTAGTCTAACATGGCAACGACGAGATGTGTACTTATCCCCACCGACATACGACTTGTTACTGATAGCGTCGTCAAATCTTCATGCTAGTATGTGACCAGCTGTGTGTGCAAGATAAACCTTCGTTGTCTTAAGACCCGCCGAGATACAAAGATCATACTTTTGGACTGCGAAAATACTCAATAATGACTTCACCACTACCACATCCTTATTATGCCTCGTTGTTGTTTTTATTGCATTATATTATCAACGTCTACAAGTATGTGGTGCTTATCGCCGATCCTTGGTATCCAAGCTGGCAAGTTAGGTGTGAAGATGGGGGTCATTGAAGGCATAGTCATTATCATTAAGAAGCTTCGCAGCAGTGTAGGAATGGCGGAACATGAATGTTTTAGCACACATATCAAAGGCGAAGAAATTAGCCTAAGCGCATCTGTTAATGTTATCAACCAATCAGGGGCGGATCTAGGAATTTGCCAATGGGGGAGCGGGCGGTTGCTCACCGGAGACTTCCGAACGGGGGTGGGGTGTGCTCTATGAAAAACTTGCGACCGGGGGGGAGCGGGGTGCTCGGAGAAACCGAATTTAACAGTGTATGTTCAGGTTCCCAAGGGGGGGGGGGGGGGTCGTAACCCCCCAGCCCCCTAGATCCACCCCTGCCAATAACGTTGGGGTAAGAGAGTATAAGGGTCTTGCCCGGATCGAGTATTTTTCTGCTAGTCTCGTGTCAGGTATTTTTTACGCCTGTGAGAGTCGCGTGGGTGTCGCGACTCGACAGTATGAGTATTGAGTTTTCTAATAGGACATCGGACTGGCGAATCTTTAAGGGCTGCCAGCGGCCTGTCTCTTGTGATGGACGGCCTGGTTCTCAGCAGCCTGTCTCGTGACGGACTGCCTGGTTCACATCGGTATGTCTCGTGATGGACTGCCTGGTTCTCATCGGTATGTCTCGTGACGGACTGCCTGGTTCACAGCGGCCTGTCTCGTGACCGATGGCCTGGTTCACAGCCGCCTGTCTCGTGGCGGACTGCCTGGTTCACAGCGGTCTGTCTCATGAGGGACTGCCTGGTTGACATCGGCCGGTCTCGTGACGGACTTCCTGGTTCACAGCGGCCTGTCTCGTGACGGGGTGCCTGGTTCACAGCAGCCTGTCTCGTGACGGACTGCCTGGTTCACATCGGCCTGTCTCGTGACGGACTGCCTGGTTCACAGCAGCCGGTCTAGAGATGGACTTCCTGGTTCACAACGGCCTGTCTGTAACAGATACAAATGCGAGCTCGTAACTGTAACAGTGAACCTTTGACGCTATATCTCCTGGCTATTAATCATACATTTGATATCAAATATCAACCAACGGTAAATTTTCTTTTCCATTCGTTCCGTGATAATTAGTGTTTTTGTTCACTAAGGTCTGCTCTTCTCTACCAAACGATGTTTCAGTGTTTATGCAGGACGGCCTTCATACCCTTCTGTCTTAAATATGTTAACAGACATTTTCATACAATATTAACATATATAAATACACATGAAACCCATGATTGCGCAATGAGGAAGGGCTGGTGAAAGAATGAGCATAACCAGCAGATACCGCTTAAATACAACTTATGTTCACAGGAAAACATTTAAAAATAACATTAAAGCATTTTGTTTTTATCATTTGATGTTCATGTGTCACCAGCAACGGTCTCCAGACGCTGATCCTGGTGACTCTGTTGTTCAATAATATAGCCGCAATGAGATTCCAGCTCGGTTGGGTTGTTCTCCGGAGAGTTCCACGTGAGGGTAACGGAACTCACATTAGGGGCTGTTAGAGTATGGACTCGACTTAGAAAGGGGGTGCTGGAAATAAGAAGTGACTTTTATGCCTGGCATATATTGTATTAAAGGCAGTAACGATGGTTGATAGTGACGACACCAGAATCGCGTATGTTATTTGTCGCATTTATTGATTTCTGTCCGCGACTCGCCTCAAAAATGCTGACAGGTGCATACGCTAGAACAGCACAAGGTAAACCTGGTATTGGGCAAAACGATACTTTTTTAAACAATCTGATTCGATCTAAACATTTAATGTGTTGCATGTCATAGACCTACGGCAACTTACCATACCTATTTATGACCTACAGCGTTCACCACAGTTCACAGCCACCTCGACAACTCCCGTCCGTTTCTCACACTTGGTGCTATTACCACAACGGTCACTGCACCTCTGACCACATTTCAACCCGAACGGGCCATCGTTGCAATCTGCAACAGTTCACCGCCACCAGTACATCCGACTGTGCAAAACATAACTGAATAACGAAACTTTTTGAGTGCCAGTGACGTAAATATGTTCATTACCAATTCCCGCACCAACTTAGTTTAGTGGCACTATCCAGCGAATAGCGGCAGCGTATGTGAGGCCAGAAGTTCACTCTCTAGGGAGAGCAGTACAGGAAGTAGGACGTTAACCCGGTAGGGGGCGTATGTGAGATTGGGTTTTGTAGACTTCCGCCAGAATAGAAGCGAGAGAGAGGCAATGTTTAGACAAAGAAGCACAGATGATTAAAGTGTTTCATCATGAGTATCTTTATGAATAGTTTAACTATATTTCCATCTAGGTTAACAGGTTTCTCAGGTATATTGAATTGTGGGAATAGACGTGGACGGTGGAGGAAAATGAAAAGAGGGAGGGAGGCATGGTGGCGACAGAGGCGTTTCGTTGGAAGGAAATGGACCGTTAGATAATTTATCGAAGGCCTTTTAAGACCCCGTCGACAGTTGGTAAGATACCTTGTCAGATATAGGTTCGCTCTATATCCTCAAGATGCATAGCGTTTACAACGCCAGATATAATGTCGCCCCATCACCCAAGAGATCATCCCGCGTTCAATATCTGCCAACGACGAGAAGTGTATTCATCACCACCCCAATACGACTAGTTAGTAAAACTGTCATCTGCTCTGTTTGATATTAATATGCGGCCATTAGTAATGAACGATCTCGAGATAAAGATAAGCCATCAATGTTTGAAGAGTCGCAGAGATACAAAGATCAGTTTCTGGCATGTGATATTAGCCCAACTCAATAACGATGTCTGGATATATTACCAGCTCACTACCACTCTGTTGATCTTTATATTGCATTGTATTATCAACAATGCGTATCATGATATGGTGCTTATCACCGATCCTTGGCATCCGAGTTGCCAGGTGGAGTGTGATGATGGATGCTTGGGGGTGTTGTTATTGTCACTAAGAAGCTTCGCAAGGAGCAACGACGCAGGATGGCGTAACATCAATGTTTGCTACACATATCAAAGGTCAAGTTTATGCGCTCAACAGCTACACAATAGCTTAAGAGATGTGCCGACGCAAAGGTTTAAATAAACATCCGAGGTACAGCCAAAGAGTGTAATATAACAAGAGGGCGCACTCTGGCCAAAACCCGTGCTCGCTGCGATCGGCACCCCCGTGCGGTTGCGAAGTACAGATCAGCCATGGCGGGCAAGTAGGCTTGGCGTTCACGTACTAACAGTCATTATTGTGCTGGCATAACTGCCTCAACAATCAAAGATCGAATACGAACTTTAGTTTCTTCAGGTTTCCAAAAAGTAGGAGTAGATGAGAAACACTTTTCTTTATTAAATATGAGCAAATGGAGGCAATCATTTAGCAAATCTCGCTTACCATACCCCCTGCCTAACAAATGCGTAAATGCCGTGGATTCTTTTCGGCCGATATTTTCAACGAAATGGCCGCGATCGCCCTGAAAATCACTGACCTACGGTTGCACTGCGATTTGATCTTTTCCTCGGGCAGTGTTTCCTTGATGCCTCAGAGAGCGGATATTTGTGACGAAAAGGATACCCCTATTGAGCGGATATTTGAAAACTTGCGATCGGGGGGGAGGGACCCTGAAAAAGTGCGTTCATGTAGCGGCTTATCGTGAAAAATACCCCTTCCGAGACGCTTTTGGCAGTCAAACGCCACTACTGAGCGGATTCTCGCGGTGAAAGAAGGGGTGTTTTACCGCGGAACCCTGCCCCAAATCCCGCAATGTATAAATACCCCCCGGGACTAAAAACACACCTTATGAAATAAGCTAGTTGACATGGTGTGCGCGTGGTCGGAACAATATATTTGCTCCATATTTGCACCGGCCACGCGCACGCAATGGCAACTAGAGTAATGGGGGCGGGGTACTTAATACAAGACGGATGCCTTTCTCATCACCTGTGTGCTAAGCCTGGACAGTGGTATCTTTGTCATATTACCGATTACCCAGCCCCTCGCCCCCCCCCCCCCCGCCCCCCCCGGTGGGACTGCCAACGGAGCGTTCTCTGAATCGTAAAAAATGATACCATTACAGTACAGGCGTAAGTTTGGTATCATTAAAATTCCTCGGTCTTGCTTACTCGTGTCAATGATTTTTAGAACTGTCGCGGCAAATTAGCGGACAATATGGGCCAAACGTGACTCCACGGCATTTATAAATTTAACTTTGACCTTTGTTAACTAAAATCTAAACGTTGACGATCCCGGGCGTCGGGGGGGGGGGGCGTGTCTGAAAATGTGAGTCCATAGAGCGGGTCTGCATGAGAAAGGAGGGGGGGGGGGCTTCCCGGGGGGAGTGGCTTCCCCGCAACCCCCCAAACCCCGCATTGCATTACTAAAGTCCCCCCCCCTCCCTCCTTCGACACAAGCGCACACCAACACACCCCGGTGAAGAATCAAGCGCTGTAACATATACTCTCAGTTATGAGCGCCAATAGACGTTATCATACCGGATAACATGTTGATTTATCACTGCAAACTCAAAAGTGTACATGTCCCTGACCAGTCTTTCTCTTTCAACCTGCATCAGTTCTCTATTTCACATGTGTTTGTCACTGCACGCAAGCGTATTCGCTTCGTCTTCATAAGAAACGAGTGCACGTTTACTTCGCAGCCGCTAGATGGCGCTGCACAGATCGTGTCACAATGCAACGTATAGGAAGTGCACCCTCTTGTTATATTACACTCTTTGGCACAGCGTCAAATGATAAGCCAATTAGACAATTTATAAACTTCAACGGTGCCATATGTCCCTTCGGTGGTGCCGTGTCCATATCAAACCCGTGGTTGTGCCTAGTCAATTCCATGTCACAGTTAAGTCTCGATGAAAAAAATGTGTTGTGTGTTATTTGGCCTGAGTAGACTTCGACATTTAAACAGCCAATATAAGGTGAGCCAGTGAGGTATTACAACACGCAAAGAGAAAGCCACCACTGTCACTGAACGCAAAATGCAAGCTTTGACTTCAGACAAAAGAACCATGCACGGGGCTTCTTCTTTGTCAAGTACCTTGACAAGTCAAGTCTTTGGCCTCAAGCCAAGCATTTACATTTTGCACTTTGTTGTGAGGCTCTGCGACATGTGCTATTACGCTACACCATATGCTGGATGTACCGATTACCGCATTATGCTCAAGTGGTGAGATACCTACTATCAACGGCATACACAGCGACCTATACACGGGTAACTTGGAGCCCTAACTGCAGCTGATAACCCACGTGTCGTGTGTCTCATTAGCATAGATACCCTCCTGGTCGTACTATAACGTATCCCTCTAATGTTACATGTCGAGTTGTTACTTCGTAATGTTACCCTCTGGTCTTCCGAGTGATCTTAAGACATGTTTTGCTGGTCCCGAGTTTTCGGCGCGATGTCATCCGTTCAGTCCTGTATTGTGCCTGTCGTAGTGGGCGCCTTTCGCCTTTGAATCTCGCCTAGACATTTGTTCGAAGCACTTCCTGGACTGTACCCTTGAATAAAAAGAATCGAGTGGGTGTTAAAGTATTTTTCTTTGCTCTGGTTTAGGCATTTATCAGGATAAGTCATTGATCTTTCCGTAATGCACCTGCACGGTGCGCGCAGTCCTGTGAAAGCGTTGTATATTCATTCAGAATACTTCACAGGAAGAATAAAATGGGTCTCTACCCCGTGGACCCTATTATGGATAAAATAATCCGTGATTGCCAATATAATGAAAAGAAATGATAATTGTACTTTTAATGTCGTAGAATGGCTGAATATATGTACCTTTACTTATCGTTTTACGTAAAAGCCAATGTTCACTGTCAACAAAGCGTGGCGTCTTCTAAAGCAGCCTACTTACATGCACAATCTTACATTTTTTACATTTTAGAATCAGGATTAAACGTATCTCACAATTAGGATGCATCTATGTGTTATATCTCGTTGAGTCTGTAATACAACAATTTCAACATAAAACTGCGCGGTTTATTTCTATCGCACGCGGAGGTCCTAGTGAGTCGCGGTCGATATCACACAGAATACCGAACAGCGAACAGGCGCGCAGGGATATAAAGCCGGCCACCAACTTCTGCTCCGGTGAACAAATTTGTTTCTCTCCGGATAGCCCATACACAGACGTTCGTGATTTAAATCCAAGACAGAATATACTTATTTGACAGGGAAAAGAGATTGATAATATAAAATTACAAAACAGATTACTTTAAGTATATTCACAAGAGCTTCTCTGATGGTTGTCAATAAATTGCGTGCGTAAAACTTGTGGACGCCAACATTTCGAGTATCTGCCAGATTGGATAGCCATTTTAGAACGAATATGTTACACTAACTCGTCATTTCAGTCACATGCATTGTTCTGATAATATCGGCGATCGGATATATTAAGCAGTGTCCTCATCGGGACCCCTGGAGCCCACACAGGGAAATAAAACAGTCCCGTAGCGAGCCTTGATCATCACATTGTGGTTTCATCGCACAGCTATATCGTAGCAGTAATTTAGCATTAAATACACCAATGAAAATTTCATATAGCTAAGCATAAATATCTTGATCTCGTGGATTAAGGTTATTATGCCGTTGATTCTTGTATTGCTTTCATAAGTCAACACGTTTAGGCAAATGTCGAAGCTGAATCTATAATTAGTCGCCTTTCATCACAGCTACGACTAATCAGCTGATTTCCATGTGTAGCCATGCAGAAGAAGTTTGGATGAAAATGTGTTTAACGTAATTCTATTGCTATATTTGGAGCCGTCATTCACCAGGTGGCGCATTCGTCCAACTGATCAGAGCGCTGCGCACGGCCGTGGCTAGTTACACAAGACACAAACAACTATTTTCACGGAAACGATCCTTTACTACAACAAACATAGAGATAATGAGCCTTATATAATGTTCACAGCTAACTACATCAATGTACGAGGCTTGAAGAGAGATACGGCTCTAGGGCAAGGTGTAGTGTTACAGAGAATAGATTTTATGTTTCAGTTTTGTCTCTACACTTTTAATCATTTTAATTATCTCATATACAAACCCTATATTGGCTACCTTGCAAGAAGTTCCCTAATATCACAGAACGAAGTAAATTTATTGCTAACGGGATGACCCAATTTTTACAACATTGATATTTCCGTGACGACTTTATTCGCCCAATTAGGAAGCACCTTCATAAATGGTTCCCTGTACAACCATTGAAACAGATAGCTAAGTACGGTAGCAAATGTCTTATTGACATGTCTTATGTCGATTTTATACAAAGATAAGGCTGTAGAAACATATATAACATGTTCGCCAGCATTCCAATTCGATAGACCGACATAACAGTACTTGTTACAAGTGTACGTGACACTTTCGCATAACCAAGCAATTACTCTAGATGTTTAACCAATAGATAACGTTCTCAAACAAAAGCAAAAAACAAAGCAATCTAAACAATATAATGGCCTGTCTCATAACGGACTGCCTGGTTGACAGTTGTCTGTCTCGTGACGAACTGCCTAGTTCACAGCGGCCTGTCTCGAGACTGACTGCCTGGTTCACAGTGGCCTGTCTCGAGACTGACTGCCAGGTTCACAGCGGCCTGTCTCATGACGGGGTGCCTGGTTCACAGCGGCCTGTCTCGTGACGAATTGGTTAGTTCACATCGGCCTGTCTCGAGTGTGACTACCTGGTTAACAGCTGTCTGTCTCATGACGGACTGCCTGGTTCACAGCGGACTGTCTCGTGAGGGGCTGCCTTCTTTACGGTGGACTGTTGTCTCGTGACGGGGTGCCTGGTTCACAGCGGCCTGTCTCGTGACGGACTGCCTGGTTCACATCGGTCTGTCTCGTGATGGGGTGCCTGGTTTACAGCGGCCTGTCTCGTGACGGACTGCCTGGTTCACAGCGGACTGTCTCGTGACGGACTGCCTTCTTCACAGCGGCCTGTCTCGTGACGGATTGGTTAGTTCACAGCGGCCTGTCTCATGACGGCCTGTCTCATGACGGACTGCCTGGTTCACAGCGGACTGTCTCGTGACGGACGGCCTTCTTCACAGCGGCCTGTTGTCTCGGGACGAACTGCCTGGTTCATAGCAACCTGTATAGCATTTCTATTTCCGTCCCCGCTAATCTGTTAACTTTTTGTTCAAATAGTAACTTGTGCCATGTTGACTGCGTGTAAGTCTGTAAAGTATATGATTATATGTAGAATGCACATTGCAACAATGGCTATTATACAAGGAATGTTTTACAGCGAAATTACGTATTTATGTAGGGTTGACGATTAATAGATTATCTTAGAATGATCAAATGTATCTAATGGATTTTAGTCATACATTTTAGATCAAATATGAACCAATATAGGATTAGCTCCTCCATTTCCTGTTTGAGCCAAAACTAGGTTAATGTTTCAACTTTCTCTTCCATTCGTTCAGTGCTTTCGCTTGCGAGGTCGGCTTTTCTGTAGCAATCGTTGTTTCACTGTTTATGCAGGACGGCTTTCATACGCTTCGGTCTTAAATATGTCAATAGTCATTTTCGTAAACAAGCAACTTATATATTAATAAACACGATACCAATGATGGCTCAATGCGAAACGGCTAGTGAAAAAACCAGGATAACCAGCAGGCACCGCTTCGGTATTACTTTTATTTACATGAAAGCAGTAACTGTTTTAATAGACATAAAACCATTTAATGTACTTTTTTATTTAAGTAAAAGCTTATATCTCTATCAATGTTTTCAAAAACTAGAACCGTACAACATCTGATCCGTTACAAGAAAGTTGCGCTCGCCGGTTTAGGTTCAATCTAACATAATATGACATCATTAAAGAGCCTGCCTACTTTTAGCATTGATGCACAATGCAATACATGGTGTATTCATTTATCCATTACGTTGACTACGTTTTGATACACAGGCCCGCTGGTTTCTAGACATGCGTATTCTGAGGGAGCCGTGGGCACTGAAACGATGGACTGATACTCCACTGGTGACGCAGCCCTCTCGGACGGTCCCGTATGGCCCGCAGAATCGCCATTACCACACTCAGCGTATACACTATCTGGAGTCTCCGATTCAGCCGCTTGTGATGACGTTGACGAGTACGTTTTGCCCTTTGTTGAGGTATTTGAAAGTGTTATGTGGTACCTAAAAGCCAAATTATATAATAATACAAGTCAGAAATCTGGAGGAATAGACGTTATCTTTTTTTCTAGATGGAATTAATATCAGGAAAATTAGTGGAAGGCATAGTTATCTGTCATGCTTATGGTAAGATCAAGTAAAAAATCAATGTTTTTTTTGTACGTACCGATGCTAATTATTAATGTATTTGAGTTTACCTTATTATAAGCACCACGATAAAGACCAGAGAGATGCCAAAGCAGATCCAGCCCACGATCATGGCCACCAACAGGGCGACATCTTCGGTGGATTCCTCACAGTAGTCAGGGTATTCCAGCTCTGAAAAGTAAGAATGAAACATGAATACCGCTTCATTCGCTTTTTGAGAGATAACAATTGAGGTAATTGAGGTGGCAGTGGGGCGGCGAAAACCGATGGGACACGGCACCAGCGAAGGGACACGGCACCGTGGAAGTTTATAAATTTACTCATTTGCATTGTGACGCGATCTGTGCAGCGCCATCTAGCGGCTGCGACGTAAAAGTGCAGTCGTTTCTTATGAAGACGAAGCGAAAACGTCTATCCGAAATAGACAACGGATGCAGGTTGAAAGAGATAAACCGGTCAGGGACATGTACACTTTTAAGTTTGCAGTGATAACTCAATATGTTAACCGGTATGACAAGGTCAATTGGTGCTCAGAACTGAAAGTCAATGTGAAATTGCGTGATTACTCACCCGGATGTGTGTGTGTGTTGGGAGGGGGGGGGGGGTACTTTTAAAACATCGTTTCTATCCGTTTCGTCACAAATGCCCTCTCTCTCAGGGATTGAGGATTAATCAGGCACATTGTCAACGTTTAGACTTTAATTAACAAAGGTCAACGCTAAATTCATGAATAGACCGGACAATTTTAATGAGCCAATCTTACGTCTGTACTGTACGGTGCCCGGTTTAGGACATCGCGAAATTTATTTTTACAAAAAAAATAAGTCGTTCTGAATTGTCTTCGAGCGCGACTTATTTTTTTTCACACAAAAACTCGTTCCTAACTATGTCGCAAAAAGTTTTATTTTTTTCCGAACAAAAGATCTCGTTTTAAACTTGGTTGTGGAACGACTTTTTTTTTTTTTAAGTATTTCCAAGGTTCGTCGCGGTACGAGTTAATTTTTAATAGGTCGTTCCAAACCCGGAGTTGCATCCCGACTTTTTTTTCTGGGCTGAATTGGGGCGAACATGAGAAGGGATTGAGGGAAGCCTCCAGGGGCCACTACATGTAGTTAGGTATACTTTGCGGCCACCGCTTTTTTCACCTGTTTCTCTCTTTTCTCAGTACAGTTACCAACATTTTCTATCAATGTGCCCATCTGAGACGAACTTTCCGTTCCCATAGAAATAAAATGTTCCATGTTGTCTTCACATGTTTCGGTGATCCCTTTCCCGGATATCTGAATCAGCTCAATCCTCAATATACGTTGCATAACTGCCATTGTCTAATTTGGATGCCATTTTTATCACCAAAATATGGTCTCTCCCTGACCCCAAATCGTGTACTTTTCTCCCACTCTGCATATGCCATGGGCGGCACACCCACACCACTGCAGTAAGGCAGTGCCTATCCTCCCCAATTCCGTGGGTAAGGCTCGGTAATTACACTGCTGCATGCGGTTGTTAACCAGCTACGAAAGTCATGAAGGACACGTGCAGTCATGGCTACCTTTGAAGTCAACCCGGCCGCCGCCAAAACAACGGGAGAGTGTCTACACAGTGATCCGGCCATAACGTAAAAAACTTTGGAATGACTTTTTAGTTTAGAAACAAATGACTCGTCCCGCCGCAAACTTTGGAACGACTTTTCTTTTTGGAAAACAACTCGTTCCGCGTCGAAGTTTGGAACGAGTTCCTTTTTTTTAACAAAATAAGTCGTGCTCTAAGAGAATTTAGAACGACTATTTTTGTGGAAAAAAAATTAGCTCGTTCCGCAGTTATTTTTTACATACATAGCTATATACATATACGTTGTTCAGGCCACCTTTGAGCACACATGGGATAAACCGCGCCAAACAACCCCAGAGACAGACAGGGGTTGCACATGCAACGTACTTTGATACAATCGATAACGCTACGACAACGGGGCCTTCGGAAAACAAATAACTTGGGAATCAAAACTGAGCTTGGAACGATGTTTTTTGGGTTTTTTTTGGAGAAATAATAAGTCGTCTTCCAAGAGAATTTGGAACGACTTATTTAAAAAAAAAAATAATATCGCGATGTCCTAAAAAGGGCACCGTATATTGCATCTTTTCCTTTTTTACTATTCAAAGAACGCTCCGTTGACCGGAGTGTGCCCTTTTGTGATATTGCACTCTTTGACTTTGTCGCGGCTATCAGACAGAGTAGTTGGGACTTCAATATGTGATAAAAATGACGACCCAATCACACATGGTGTAATCGATCGTCCCTTTCTCGGCGGAAAATCGTCGTGAACATCCCTTTCTCCGATGTGGAACGCCCGTTCTCGGCGGAAAAAAAATAATAGTGTGTGGTATAGGCAGAAAAACTGCATTTAGGAATGGAAGCATAGGCATACATCCAACCCGCTCATGTTTATCAAGCAGGCGAGAATCTATTAATGTGCAAAAAAAAATTCCATTCACCAACTTTGACTTTTCTCCGATATATATCGCATCCAATTCCTTACGCATTGACGCTTAAGAAAAAGAAACTCTTCTTTTGGTATCCTGATCCATCGATATTGATCCATAAGCATTACAAACAGGGTTCCTAGTGTTCTTCACATGTTCATACGCAACCAAACTTGACTACGCCCTTTCTCCGAGCATGGCAACACCCTTTCTCGGCCGATGTCTTCAAATGACAACGCCGTTTCGGCGATGCTGACTGCAAATGGCAACTACATTTGACGTAATTTGTTATTAATTAATAGATAGTTTGATATTATTCACATTATTGAGGTAGATGACTATGGGGCGAGAAAATTGGCAATGGTGGGTGGGTGGGCGAGTTTCTGATCCAGTGCATTGAATGATTTTTTTGAGATAAGTACCAGTAGGCTTCTATATAATACATTGCAAAAGGATATTTTGTCATTGTGACTAAATATTAGATTTTGACAACCTGGATTGGAAGGTGCAAGGGTATTTCCTTTCCTCTGGAAGGGGCTTTTGGTTTTACTCTGAACTGGGAATGAGGAAAATAATTCTTCGTTACCTCAGACCGTCGTGACCGAACATTTTCCTTAAACGTGAACAGAGAATTTAAATATTAAACAACCGTGAATCGAGAAATCGAAAATTTATATCATTTATTCTCCTTTCCTTTGTATATTATATCGTTTTAATTTTCTCGTGATCTGGGAATACAGAAAGGTATTGTTCGTGACGTGGAAAAACATTCTACATATTTACAAGTAATTAATCATGGTCAAAACTTTAAGCCCCTAGAATGTTGGGTTTATTCAATTGTAATTGTAAGGTTGCGATATTTGTCGAGTTATTTATTTATTTCAAAGGCAACGATTAAAAACCTGTGATCAAGGTTATATGCGAAACGGCGGTAAACTGCCAGAAAAATAGTAGTAAATCTTAATGGAAATGTGACGGGTGAAGAGCGCCGCCTTTACAATAAAATGTCTGCCTTACCTAGATTCACATTGATGTCCGCGTAGCTGTCGAAGCCGCCATTGTTGTGGGCTGCGACCCTAACGATGTACGTTCCGGACTCGTCTGGTAAGAGCAGGAAGACGTTCGTCGTGTTGTCCAGGCTCAGCTCTTTAGGATCTCTGGGATCGTCAGAAAGTCGATACGATACGTGGTAGGAACTGATGTAGTCGCACCCACTGCCAGCTGGAGACTGAGGACGGAGCCATTTCAACTGGTGCGTTATGTGCAATATAGGTCTGCAGTCATGGGTTAATCTTTTGGGAGGCGTTCAAGTTTGTGACCACACTGATAATGATTCCATGCAAAAGATTGGCACGATATACATCGCTTAATCTGGGCCTAATCGTGCAACACCAGGCAAGCGAAGATTATGCTGGTTTTTAATTCTGATCAACCATCACCCTCCTCTGGTCAGGCGTGCGAGGGCGACAGGGCGGGGGAGGGGGGAGGGGGGGCTCCCTACGTCTGTGAGGGTAGCGACGGAAGATGTTCATCACGTGATATAACTGATGATAAGGTGCATATATGCATACAGAATGTACCTGCTTATACTATACTATGCTTATTTAAGTAATAACTCATTATGGATATGCCTGGCTGCATTAGCCGTAATTTTAAATTTATTTTGAACTGAATCATTGTTATTATGATCATATGATGTCATATATATATATATATATATATATATATATGCTGAACGCGTTTGCGCTGTTCAACATAGAACGCAGGCTAAAACAAACGTTCCCTTGCAGCTTGGTGATTATAGCTCGTTCCGACGACCTTTGGTGTCCTTAGTCTAACTTACCATAAGATCCCAAGTGATATACGCTGCCTGAAACACAGCTTCTCCAAGGCTGGCGTTACACACATGCACTGTGACTATTGGCTCCAAAGGCTCTGCGGAGTTAATTATAGTCAAGTTTAGTGATTTTGTATTACGTAGCGGATCAAGGGGACGTACTGACAACGTGCTTTCTTACAGCCTCACATAATTAGCCTATAAGGTTTCGTGACATTCGCCATCTATTTTTCGATCTAAAGAAACAACGTTCAAGAGGGCGGACATCCGTCCCAAACTGTCATGTTTTCTCCACTTCAACGAATCGTAATCAGTATAGCTTCATATCATCTTAATCTATGCTTCCCTATGTTCAGAAGTACAATGGATGAACCATAACAAAATGTTCATTTTGCTGCATTTTCTGCTGCGCCAAACATGTATACGACAGGTGCAACACTGATTTCTTGAGATAGAGTATTACTTACGAATGCACATCGTCTGGACGTCGACTGTCCCGTTGTCGGTAGCCCTGTCGACCGTACCCTGGTCCTGGCGGTACACCTGAAGGCGGAAGGAGAACCTGGAATTGTAGTCTAGTCCCATTACTGTATAGGTCTCTGTCTCCACTGTCCCAGTGTAGTTGATCTTGGCGATGTCTGTCCATGTGTCACCAGCAATGGTCTCCAGACGCTGATTCTGGTGACTCTGTTGTCCAATGATGTAGCCGTAATGGGCTTCCAGCCCGGTCGGGATGTTCTCCAGCTGGTCCCACGTGAGAGTAACGTCTCCGGAAGTGACGTCAGGTGCTGTTAGAGTATGGACTATGTCACTGGCTGGGGGTGCTGGAAATACGAAGAGGCAAGCATACTTGTTATGTTTGATGTAATGCTGGCGATTAACGTACAGAAGCAACCGACCATTAGGTCGGGAAGGCATCTGCCATCCCCCCCCCCTCCCCGTTGTTTCAATGACTAAATGACTAAATGGGAGTCCAGAGGAATCCCAAAATATGATGCAAACTTCAAGGAATCTATAGATCAAGCGGGCCGCTCACTCTCTGGTTGCATGCGAGGGCAAAGATGACCCGGTTGGAGTTCTCCAGAAGCCGTTCCGTTTTGTCAAAGTTAACCTGGCTGCCCGTGCACCGTTGTAAAATAAGAAAGCACCGGGGTATGATTTGATTATGCATGAGTTCCTCAATTCTGCCACTGATTGCTTATACGAGAAGTTAACAATATTAGTTAATCACATCGCTTATGTTACCCGGATGCCTTTAAAACCGGGGTGCATATCTCTCTGTATAAGGGCAAGAGAAAGAAGAAACCTTATGGACTCGCACAAGGGCAATTACGTTTCTCCACCCGCTATAATTTGCGTGTAGGTTTGGTTGTAATAGCTCGTTAACTTACTGCACGTTGCAATATGAGATATGCTGCCACACGGAGCAGTCCAGCAAAGTATATACCTGTTTCTTTTATATCAAACAAGTTTTGATAAAGTGCGGTGGAACAGTCTGTTGTACAAGCTACTACAACTTGGCGTCCAAGATAACATTGGCCTTCGTTTTCGAAACTGCTTAGTTGGAAGCAGATGCAGTGTTCTGCTCGATAGACGTTATTCTGACAATTGTGCTATAAATCGCTTCATAAAATACGGTGAGCCCATCGCGATGTTTTTCTGTGCTATCTTCGATAAGGATATCCACGAATGTGTTGATAAATAGGATGGTATATCAATCAATTGCACCTATGTAATGTTTCCTTTGCGGATGATGCTAACTTGGCATCACTATCCAGACATCGACTACACCAAATGACTAGCTGTGCTCACGAGTACAGTGTTAAATGGCGGTTTATCTTTTCAGCATCTAAGTCTAATTTTGTTGTAAATGGTAAGTGTAATAGAAAAACAACTGTTTTCTAGCAAATGACACCTGGCTGACTACCAAATCAAGAAAGTCTCACATATTACCCATTTCGGTATAACCCTGTGTTTAGGAACAAATCATATTTCTGAATAAGTTTTGAATATTCTTTGCCAACGTCGTGCCTAGCAAAGCAATGGTTTCTGCCAACGCTAACTGAATTTATACTTTATGAATTTTGCAAGGGGGTGTTACCCAACGTTTGGAAGATGTTTAAATGTTTTGATCACACAGATTTAATCACGAATTAGTTTTATGGTATGGGATATTCTACCAAGCTCTTTTGGGCTCAATACGTCCAAAACGAGAACATGTATGTATCGCTAGATTGTCGGCCACAAAATGGCACAACATTATTTCTAAGGATCTCACCTAAACATAAATGAATAAATTATATCGTATGGGAGCACCATCTCAATTTGTCTGCAAATTATTATTCTGTTTTAATTACAATTTTAATACTGATATGTATATGTCATCATTTGTTCGTTTCAGTTGAAGCTCCTGAGTTCTAATTTAAGTGACTTGTTTATCTACTCCTCACTTTGATGGGAAATAAAGATCAAATCAAATCAAATATTACCTATTTCGGTGGCACAGCGTGGGTCGAGCCACCACGATTTGCATCCCCCTGGACAACTCCCGTTCGTCTTGTCACACACGGTGTCATTGACACAATTACCGCTGCATCCCCCATCGCATTGACTCCCGTAGACGCCATCATGGCAATCTGCAAAAAGTGAAAAGGAACTAAATGCAAATATATCAGCAAAATGGCTCATGATGACCAGCGCTGTACGTCATACGTTATGAGTTATGCTTGACCAAACTATATCCCTGTTACGCATTGCCTGGTTATTATTTATTATAAATTCTTTATTGAACTATAGAATATGAAATACATTACTGTGTTCCTTAAATAACCACAAATAATCCTTGTCTGATCAAATAATTTCTGACCAAAATCTGTCAAGCTTACACATATTTAACTGCACGGTCGTTTCGGTTGAGACCGTCAAGTTGTTATTGTTTATAGCTGTAACCTTGACAACATAGGACTGTGTCACATTTTCAGTCAGCACAAAACAAGTCGTTGTATTGTCAAGTTTCTTGTCTACGAAATCACCATCATCGGGTTGATATGAAAAGATGTATTCACGAATAAAGTCGCATCCACTGACTCCTGGAACCTGCATAAGACAAAGGAAATATATTGTTGTTCAGACAACCTTTAGTCCACAATGACAATGGTACGAGGGCTGTGGCATGTTTTGTACCGTATTCAATATTTGTATCAAACAAATCTATAGTGATTAGTATTACAAGTTTGCATGTATGATGTATTAGCATCAGGTTTTACTCCTACTGTTGTAGCCAACCGTTGTTACTGCTAAGCAAAATATAGGTTATAAAACAACATCTAAACTTCTCGATGTGACCTTGTCATGTAAATAACCTTCAATCCAAACACAATCGCCAATCGAGTTTTTTATACGATCGAAATCAGAAAAAATAGGGTTCTTACGATTAGGTCCCAGGTTATGTTCGCAGCCTCGTACACAGCGTTGCCGTAAACCGAACTGAAGACGTCCACCACGAGTGTTAGGGCTTGACTTGGTACTGTACGAAGAGGTAACTGAATGTCAGTGGTACGATATACATACGTAACATACGTAAACAAACATCTCGGGTGTCTTTGCTTGCCATGAAGTGTAATTGTAAATTTGACTTACCTGTGCAACTCGTCTTGACCTCGACTGTCCCGTTGTCGGTACCCCTGTCGACCTCACCCTGGTCCTGGCGGTACACCTGAAGGCGAAAGGAGTACCGGGAATTGTGGGCCAGTCCCTGCACTGTATGGGACTCCGTGTTCATCGACCCGGTGTAGTTGATCTTGGCAATGTCCATCCATGGGTCGTCAGCAATGGTCTCCAGGCGTCCTTGGCTCTGTTGACCAATGATGTAGCCGTAATGGGATTCCAGCCCAGTTGGGATGTTCTCCAGTGGGTCCCATGTGAGGGTCACGTTTCGGGAAGTGACGTCAGAGGCTGCTATACTGTGAACGATATCACTGGCGGGGGGAGCTGGAAATACAAAGCCAAAGGAAAACACAAGGTAAAAATTATCATTGACACTGTATGAAACAACAAATAATGTACTAACCGATCCTACTCAAACATTTGATGCGTGGAATATCATACGGCCGTGTGCCTTACCTATTTCGGTTCCACAAGTTGAGTCAGTCCACCACAGCTCACATCCACCAGGACAGCTCCCATCTGTCTTCTCACACACAGCGTCATGGGCACAATTACCGCTACAACTCTCAACACAGTTCAACCCGAACGTGCCGTCCTCGCAATCTGTGAAAGTATACCGCGTTAACCCGGGTACACAAAAAAACATATCTGAATAATTGAACTGCTTAAGAGGAATTCAATCCGGAATGTTATATGTTGTTTGATGATAAATGACTACGTGCTCTGAAAGCAAAGTTTGTCTAAATAACTAATTGACACAAGTTACGCAATATACGACCAAACTTCGACTGACAATAGCCGCAGATCTGGATCCATTGTAATTCCCTATTATATACATACATTGATAAATATACTACCTGTCGAACACAAAGTGGTGTGGTTCTTCCCGGCCGGACAGTTTGCTATGCAGCCATACACACTGCTACACGTGGTGGTGCATTCGCTGCAACCTGTAATAACAAGAACAAACAAGTATAATTGTTTTCCTATATCTACGTTAGACTACTCTAAATATTGGATAGATAATTAATGGACGAATGCGAACACATCTAATCCCTGACCTCCGGGTCAGGCCCAGCTGGCGTAGGAGACTTACTCTGGGAGCTTTGTCGATGTCCTCGCACTGTAACCTCGGACACCACGAAGGAAACCCGTACATCGCTGTTTCCACTCATGTTGTCGTACTTCCAGAGGAGGACATATCTACCGACCAGAGGCTGTCCACACACCACCTCGCCGTCGCCTCCCTGTGGTACTGTATCAGGGTGTTCCCCACAGACCACGAAGTCCCCATAACCCATGATGTCGGCCTCAGTGTTAAGGGTGGCGTTGTTGTCGGGTATGGATGAGTTGCTCACGTACACACGGATGTGGTTCAGGTAGAACCAGCCTCCTAATGAGACAGAGGATACTTCAGTCATGTATATTAGTCATGTAGGCTGCGCCAACTATTGCTTACAAAAGTTAGATTGGAAAGTCCGTAATATACATGTGTGGCATATGGAAACCTTAAAAATTATATAACATGAGATCCAAATAAAGTATATCGAACCGGAAATATAATGAATAACATGTTTGTTTGAAGGTCCGATTTCTAGCCGAATGTAGACTTTGCTAAGGAACAATGTTGATGCTGAAATCAGGCGCGTTATTTTATTATCAATAATATGGCGCTGGGATAGACGAACGCTCGATACCCACTGCCGAGGTCGGTGTTCATCAGTCTGGTGGAGACGACGGTGTGTAGCGCCCCGAGGTCCACGGTCCACCACGCCGGGCCGTCACCCTTTGGTTGGGCGACACCGGCGTATTCCCTGTCCACCACCCCGTCCACCGCCCGCGAGGCGACGCGATCATCAAACACTCCATACTGCCAGGCTCTCTTATTGTAGGCCAGATTACCTTAATGGATGGACAAATATGATGAGTGCATCTTCCTATTTGCATCAATTTAAGCCATTAAGCCACCTATATGCTCACAAGGTCATACCATGTTCAGCGCTTTTAAATGACAACTGTTACGCAAGCAGCCATGGATGCAGTTTTTGGCCCCATCTCTGAATGGCTATGGAAATGACAAAAATAAATCGGTGAACTTAACCTTTGACCTAGGTCATTCATCGACGAACTTAGCCTCATATCCAATGTCTTTTTCGTAAAGGGTATGGGGGTTACACCCGGAGATCTGGCTCCTCTCTACCTGGACCCTTCCCCTTGTTGCGATACCACCTACACAGCGTAAAGCGTCCTACTTAAAAACAAACAAACCAAACACACAACGAACTTGATCTGCGTTTTGATCGTAGCAATCGCTTCTTGACGTGTGATGGCGATCCCAACGGGCTCGCCGGCATTTTGTTAAATAAAAAACAAAGAGACGACAAGAACCGATCGATACCACGAAACATGTATTTTGGGTAAGGATAAAATAAGAAGGAGAAACAATATTAGCAAACCGTGCACCTGTCCCTACAATTTTAGATCCCATCGTTGTAAATCTAGGTACCTGTCTGACATCCATCGCCCTCCCATCCGGATTGTGGCTGATCGGGAGGGTAGTTTGATGGTTGGTTCTTGGCGCAGTCTCCCTGGCAACCAGTCAGAGGGTCACACGCCACACCCGCGGCACAATGGCACGGGAAGGGGCAGCCAGGGCCATAGTTACAGTCTGAAAATAAATTGTGTCCGACTGTACAAATATCAAAGTGTATCGCATTATCTAATGCTGTGCGTCATTATTATATTGATGTAATACATACCGTAGTGCGCTGGGACCAATCGCAACATGCCGCATGATGCGTATATACAGCGTCGTGAGAGATTACATAATTATTTTCAGACACGTGTTCAACAGATTAGGCCAGAGCTGCAGCTGATTCTGTTTAGCATCGATAAATGGCCTTAGTGGAAGACATTGTCAGTTTCTAATCCACCAATTTAACCGAAGCCTAAAACGGCATGGCGCGATGAGCCTGTGGAGGACCTCTCGCAAATCTCTTCTGGTTGTCGATTGTCTCAGATGATGCCAAAGATGAAAGGGGAGACGTATGTGATGCAAAAGAGAGGACGTGCGCAAGCCATGATGCTAAATGCAAAAGTAGGTCTTCACCAAATTCTTCTTTCCTGATTAGATGATTGATTATTACATGTTTTATGTTCAGTTTATCACGGAGGTCGGTGAATAGACGATTTTACAATATCCGGTTATTTAATAACAAAAGCCAAGTTTACGATGAAGGCCAATTCTTAATCACAAAGATCGACTAATGCCCAATTCCCAGTTAATAATGACTTATTTTCCTCATTCTCAGTTCATTGGGAAAATGCAAACCTGATTTTTTCCGCGGAAATACCCCTTGCTCCCCCCGCCCCCCTTTTTTTTAAATGCGTCGTGTTCGCATTTTGTGACTTCATGAGATTTAGACATCAAGTTTACCGGCCATTATGATTGTCCTAGACTGGGTTCGATTTCAGAGCCTTCTATGTAATTAAATTCATGCTTTACGGTAACGCTAATCCATTTGATATTAGACCCATACGTCTCGTTTCTGTGTCTCGATTTCGATGAAAATTTAGCAACAATTCAGGTGCAGGCCCCCTTCTGGTTGTAATATCCATCAGTTTGTGCTGACCCTATAGAAGAGCCTTCCCCTCTCTCTCCTTTGTCATTTTGTGATACACGCCCTGCCTAGACACACCAGGCTTACCTCCATGTATGTTTTATAGCCCGTCAGGTTCGCAAGTTTTTCCAACTGCTCATAACCACCCACCCCGCGGCCGTAACTTTGTTAGTCGAACCAAAGGAGACCCTTTTCAGGATCTCGTACACTACGTTGAATATGACTGACATCTCCAGAGAATTACCAAGTTAAAAATTACCAAGTTATCAGATGGAGGGATTATTGACCAAACTTTGTCACATATACCTATATAGCGCATATATCATGCTGCCACCCTTACAATGGTACTCCAACAGACAAGTGCGGGAAGCCAACACTACACCAACAAGTGTACTTCTGTTAGCTTCCCGGATTGTAAAGTGGATAAGAGATCGATAAAGCTGAGTGTGCGCCGCGTTGTACAATGCCAATCTTATTTTATAGAATAGCTGTACAGGAGATATAGTTGTAAAATTCAATAAATAAATTCAAATATATACCTACTATAGAAATACTATCAGCTTTACCAGCTTAATCTGTCACTGGTCAATTAACAAAACAAGCTGTATCTAACTGATTGTTCTTAATATGGTCCCTTACTCATGATTTCGCGTTACACATCTAGTCGCTTGCCCACGACAGATACGGTTGCTATAACTCCGGGACCTCATAATTAAACAACGAAATTCAGTTATGGATGAGACATATATATTACCTGTAGAACAGAAACTAGTCTGGTTCTTTCCGGCCGGACAGTTGGCTATGCAACCGTACACAGTGTTACATTCTGTGGCACAATAGCTGCAATCTGAAAATATAAATCAAAGGACGCGACCGTTATTGAATGGTTTGGTTGGTTATTCAGGACGCTTTAACCACTTTTGGTCATATCGCGTCAATGGGAGAAGGAAGGGAGAGTGGAACCATGTCTCCGGGGGTAACCCCCTACTCTTTACGAAGAAAGACATGGGATCTTTCTCCTGCGACCACACAGACATGGCCACAGCAGGGCTCGAACCACCGACCCACGTGCCGTTAGGCTCTCAGGTGACCAGGGCACTCAATGCGAGCGCTCTAGCCCACTGAGCGATCTCGCCGGCTTCCCGTTATTGAATAAATGGGTCAAGAAATTTACTGCCAAGAGGATTCCTTGTACTATACTTTGTACGTCATTGTAAATGTCTTCTTTAAACAAATGACTAAGCACTAATCTCCCATTCCTTCGTATTCATACTCTCTTTTTGTTACCCAGGTATCGTCATTCCAAACAGTTGATAAACCACTAATCGGTTGTCAAAGAAAATGTAGCAATCTGACCGTAAGGCAAATCGAAACGATAAAAGAGTTCCTGGGAGATCAAGGTCAATAGTCGATATCTATCAAATTGTAACCTTCATAGCGATGTCCTCGCACTGTAACTTCGGCCACAACGAAGGAGCCCGGTGAATCCGTGCTTCAAGTCGTGTTATACTTGTAGACGAGGACATATCTGCCGACCAGTGGCTGTTCACACACCACCTCGCCGTCAGCCCCCGCCGGTATTTGAGCAGCGAATTCCCCACAAGTCACGAAGTCCCCGTAACGCATGATGTCGTCCTCAGTGTTGAGGACCGTGTTGTTGTCAGGGATGGACGAGTTGCTCACGTACACACGGATGTTGGTCATGTAGGTTGAGCTAGCTGGAGTAAAAATAGAGCAAAAACCTTAGATTGAAAAGAAACTCAGCGCTATAAGTGCGACATATGAAGACCTTCTGTTAGATATCGTTTATTAGTCGCCAAGATAGCAGCTGCACTTTTATATTGTATGGCCAATATCATGAAACATAAATGAAGTATTTGGTTGAAAATTATTTCGCCGAATTTAGATCCAACAAATAACACTTTTCATCCCTATTTTCTTAGTTTTTATGACATTTCGTTAGAGAAGACGAACAAGGGACACTAAATACCCACTGCCGAGGTTGGTGTTCATTAGTCTGGTCGAGTAGACGGTGTGAAGAGCCCCGAGGTCCACAGTCCACCACGCCCGGCCGCCATCACCCTTTGGCTGGGCGACACCGCTCGCCTCCCTGTCCACCACGCCGTCCACCGCCCGCGAGGCGACGCGATTCTCAAGCACTCCATACTGCCAGGCTGCCTTATTGTAGGCTACGTTACCTGAAACGATCAGGGAACATGGCCAGTCGACTTATTGCATTGCGTGCATATGGCTCCACGAAGTGACGAGATGCTAATATGGTAATACAAATCCCTGTGATCATGAAAATCAGGAGGATCCCCCTAGCTGTGTATCTGTAGGATGAAACCATATCGCCGTACCTGTCTGACATCCGTCGCCCTCCCACCCGGACTCTGGCTGCCCGGGAGGGTAGTTTAATGGTTGGTTGTCTGAGCAGTCTCCCTGGCAACCAGTCAGAGGGTCACACAAAACACCATCGGCACAATGACACAGCAAGGGACAGTCGGGGCCAAAGTTACAGCCTGAAAAAAAGTCAAATTATATTGATAATGTCCAAAGCGTATCATATCATATAATCTTATGCCGGATTATTATCATATAATCTTATGCGGGATTATTATCATATAATCTTATGCGGGATTATTATCATATAAACTTATGCGTGATTATTATCATAGCATTGATGCAGTACATCAACGATACTAACAATATGGCAAGCCAAAGTTATAATAACGTTCTAAAGTTATACATCAATTATTTCCACATACGTTGCAAATAAAATATACATATATGCAATTCACATATGTGTATTTCATTTATGTGCAAATGAAATTGAACGTATGTTGAATTCAATTCAATATAAGGGCAAATATCCCGATTTGGACGATGTCCAAACGAACTGCACATATGTCCAAACGAATTGCACATATGTCCAAACGAATTGCACATATGTCCACATGAATTGCACATCTGTCCAAATGAATTGCACATCTGCACAAATGAATTACACATATATCCAAATATTTCGACATGCAAATGAATTTGAACGTATGTTCAATTCAATATAAATGCAAATATCCCGATTTGGACGATGTCCAAACGAATTGCACATATGTCCAAACGAATTGCACATATGTCCAAACGAATTGCACACATGTCCAAATGAATTGCACATATGTCCAAATGAATTGCACAGTTGTCCAAACGA
Source organism: Arenicola marina (assembly GCA_964019135.1). Lineage (NCBI taxonomy): Eukaryota > Metazoa > Annelida > Polychaeta > Arenicolidae > Arenicola > Arenicola marina. The sequence goes on from OZ025249.1 coordinate 11,057,647, forward strand.
ATTGCACGTCTGTCCCAATGAATTGCATATATATCCAATATTTCGACATACGTGCGAATATGTGAACTTATGTGCAAATATTTGAATATATGTGCAAATATTTCGACATATGTGCAAATATTCCACTTTTGCTTGCCATATGAAACTACTGCAGTTGTGATTCTAACGTACCATGATTGGATCAGTCGATAACTTACAATAAGTTAATAATAGGAATACGTGTACCATGCATTTCGTCGACGCTAGTGTTATGCAAAGTGTAAAATTGCTGTTATCTCGTTGAAAGTCAGTGCAATCATATCATGCACTATATGCATTGTGCCTAAAGTTCAATAAACGATGTCTAATAATTTAATAAGTGATTAGATTCGACTGGTGTATTATCGCCACATCTGCTACATTAATTACACATGTCAACTTAATATCCAAATATTTTTGTAATGATCGAACTACAAATTTCTCTCATAATTTCTGTTTTGCCCGGCATCCGCATCCCTATAATGTAATCAGCTTATCAACACCTACTACGCAACGCATTGAGGGAGATCAAAAGAAAAATCAAAGCTAGCATAGTGAGAAATCATGTCATCAGTTTCAAAACCTATAAACCGCAGATAGAACAGCTGCTGGTGATTATAATGAACGAGGGTTGACCATCATGAGAATCCTCTTACAAGTCATTGTTGGCGAGGTTTTTGTTCCCAGATAAGTGGGTAGTCTTTCCGATATACACGGTATGTATGCCTGATGCCAAAGTGCATCGTTGTTGGCATTTGGGGTTTAGAAAGGCTGTCGCCTTTGGGGACTATGAGTTAGACATGGATTTAATTTGTTGGAACTACATCAGAAATGCCGCTGTTGACACCGGCGTACCATATAACCTGGCCTAGTTTTGGAACACCGATAAGTCCTCCTGTCTCCGAGATACCACACTAGGTGACAGCACTTCACTCATCGATGGCCCCAGTTGGGGTCTTCGAGAATTGGGCTGGATGGTTCCGCGCCTAAATGTTACAAATATCTATACGGTAGTATATAATTATGCTTGTATTCACAAGCAGGCAAAATATAGGCATTGCCAGCTAATGTGATCGGTTTAGATAATCGGGTCGTTTGCTGATAAAGCCGGTCGCTTGCTCATCCGTCGGTTTCTTGCTCGTCTTCTACAAGCCCCAATCTCAGACACTCTGGGTCAGAGGTTTTTCCACCGCGTGAGTAATGTACGGAATCCTTGTCAATGTAACGCAATGGAATAAGCACGTATTGAGACGCACATACCGTAGTTGCTCGATTAAGCGCCCCTGTTTGAATAAGCGCCCGTTTGAATGAGCGCCCGGGCTCGAATAATCTCCATGGAGCCAGCATTTTTACTACTGCATTACGTTCTTTGCAATGCGATGTATTATACAATTACAGCTATATTATGTGATATAGGATTATAGTAACAATAAGACTGGACTGATAGCCCTCTTGAGCTAGCTTCCTAACATTGACGAGTTAATATGAAGGAAACTGTTTATCGCTTGCTGGTCTTTGTAATAGCCATCTACAGATTTGTATGGGCAGGGAGTTAACTTCGGAAGAGCGATTGTGTTGTGGGCGAAGGTGTTAGGTGGGATGGGGTAGGGTGGGTAAGAGTGTCGCGGCCTAGCTAACATGCTTGTTTGATTAAATGGCTTCCTCACAGGCAAGCGCGTTGAGATAAAGGAAACAATCTGTTGCATTGAAGGTGTTAGGTGGGGGGTAGTAGGGGGCGAGTAAAAGTGGCGCGGCCTAACATGATTGCACACATTTACCGTAACATAAAAGATGCAGTTGTTTGCTTGGATTATCTTTGAAATTGCACTTATCCAACATATGACTGACCAGTTTATATCAATGTATATCACACGGCCTTCCTTTCTAGACCAGTTTGGTCCTTGGTCAGGATCGGCATCTGGAGCTTGGTTTGCGTATTATTCATTACTGACAGCTGATGACTTCTGTCAGTATACTGCTATGTTTGTTTGTAAACTTGCATGTGTGCTTGTTTGTTTTGTATAGTGCTATGTTCGGTTTTTAAATTTGTATGATTGGTAATGAGAAAAATCTTGGACATCAAACTTTACCACAGGCAAGACAGGATACGTAAGTTTCAGAATGTGCTACCTATTGACGCGCGAATTTTGAATATGGGACCCTTTTTGATTTGTATACTAATGTCTTGATACTAATTTTCCAGCAAAATAAAGAAATATGTTTATGGAAAAATGCACTAAATGGCCGCAGTTTTTTCGCTTTTTGCCATATTTAGGATCAAGCTATTGCTAACAGTTTCTAATAGGTCATAGGAATATGTATTGGGATGGCCTCTGTTAATCGGAAATCTTTCCGATGCGTCATGTGACATCACCAGGACATCACTTTGGTACATACAAGAAATCGTCAAAAATAAGAAAAAAGTTATAAAAATGCTAGACCGGCGTCATATTGTAGGGAAAGTGGACTGCTGTAGCGCGGGCTAATAAACACGATACGTTCCAATCTTACTTCCGATTCCAGGTGTGACGGCATGTCTCTATGGGGCTTCCCATGCTAAAGCCCTCAAAATCTCCTGCTGGGAAATATGTTTGTCGCGTATTTCACAAGTGCCTTCTTCAAACTGTACCGGTTAAATATGGTTCTCATTAGCCACTGGGTTTGCCATACACAATTCGGGCCAGAAATCCTGTGACGTGCCCAATCTTGGTTTCCGGGTTGAAATACAAGGATGAACGATAGGGATATTTGATGCTTGCAAGGGCTTCCACGTGTGCCTTGTTCAAACCATTACTCAACGCTTGCAGCTGTGGATGAATAATACTATAAATTGCCAACTGTAAAATTCATGACATGACCCTATTACTTTTCGGTATATAGTCGAACACGTTTAATATGCGATCTCATGGAGAAAATGAACTAGAGGGAATATTACCTACTTCCGTTAAAGCTGTAGTGTCTTTTGCCACACGGTGAGGTACTGTCACCGTAAAGTTAGTTACACAACAAGCGCGGCAATCGCGTTATTACTTTTCGTTTCCATGGCAACGAAATAATTGGCCTTATGATAAATATACAGATTCTTACCATTTACAAATAAATCGTCAAAAATCAGATAGTGTCCTAGAGCTATGGTCTACACGCCAGATGGTAGGGACTATTCATCACCAGATAACACATTACGTTCACATTGACTGCCATTCGTAGTTAGGATGTCAGAGCGCTCGAAAGACGGGCACATCCCTCTGCTCTGCCGCTAATGATGAGTCAACGGTGAAAACGACTGGCGGCTCTGGCGAGTTTGAAAGGCCTCAATATCGGCGCTAGAGAGTACGGATCGGGTATAAACTGGTAAAAGACAGGAGAGTTCTAACTTATTATAAACGAATAGTATGACAGTCGTGACAGCTGCAAAACTTGGTAAAAATGGTATCTACTGGCTCCATACTGCTTGCAAGCTAACTGAACAAGTCGTGCAAAGTAGGTACAAAGTACTTCTGTCAGTAAGCCTCAGCCTCTGGCTGATTTCGGCTCTTTGGTGTCAAACTAGTAGACCCTGGGGGTGTTGAGGCCCTCCACTTCCCATCCACGCTATCGCGAAACTTGGATTCCAGAGTGCATATTCCCCTTCATTACAGTGAGGTGACCCCATTTTTTCAATCGACCCAAAGTGGACCGGGCATCGCTTTTGTTTAAAATCCTGGATTCTTATATCGGCCCTTGAATATAACTATCTGACCGACATGTAGACAAATAACGACTTATCGAATTAAAAGATGACCTATACTAAACCAAGCCACATATACCTTGACAATGGTACTTCGACTAACAAGCGATGGGAGCCGGCTCTACATTGCGCAAGTGTGCTTCTACTCTAGCTTCCCGGTTTCCAAAGTGGAACAGCACAAGCAGTAGATAAGGCTGAGTGTGTGACGCGCAGCGGCCAATCAGCCGCTAGCGATGCGTTCTGGACCCTAGACCTTGTTCACCCGTTGATCATGCTGTAGGATAGTTTGCCCCCCCCCCCCCCACACACACACACTCTCCTCGTCGAAGTGCCTGAATCTTACCTTGATGAGTAAGTTACTTGTAGACTTCGATTTAAAGTGTAAATTGAATCTACAAAGCTTGAAGTCTTTGGAGTTCGGTGTTAAATATGATTTCCCTGCAAGGGCGAAAATCGTGATAATGTGTACTCGTCACTATTGAAAAGAGTTCGGTGATTACATTTGAGTTTTGTGTTTGATATATAATTGTACACAATTGCTTGTTACATACTATCAGAAAAACCACCTCAAACAGCGCCCTCACCTGCCTGTCGAGTCTGTGCTGATATGGCGGCCACGTGTAGTAGAACTGTCACCACCAGGAGGCGCATCGCGCTGTCCTTCTACCACAAACAGCGACTCGGGGAGGACTTGGAGCCCTCACGGTCACCTTTAACAACATAACTCAAGTAATTATATCAGTGAGGACAGACAAATGCAGCTGGGAGCCATATGCGTAAGGTATATATCATACCCACCAAAGGCACCTTAAAGCCTACTTTGCTAATGATGAAAATGTAAATTTACTTTCCACGACCCGGGTGCACGTTGGATGTAAATCAAAAGCCCAAACGAGTTGAAAAGTGCAGCAGAAAGATGGGACTGGAGGTGGACGGTGAGAAACACATGGGGATAGGAGTGTTTGGTGAAAAAGAAAGGCGGGAATAGGGCTGAACGGTGAAGAGGATAGGCATGGGTAGGCGTGGGTGGTGAAGGGAAAGCATGGCAATAGGGGTGGGCGGTGAAGAAGAAAGGCGCGGATAGGGGTGGGTGGTGGAGAGAAAAGGTGGCAATATAGGTGAGCGGTGACGAGGGAAGGCGGCAATAGGGGTTGGCGGGGAAGAGGAGAGGCAGGGGTGTGGGTGGGTGATGAAGAAAAATAGATAAGATAGGGGTTGGCGGTGAAGCGGAAAGACGGGTATATGGGTGGCGGGTGAAGAGGAATGGGTGAAATATGGGTGGGTGGCGAAGAGGAAAGATGGGGATATTATGGCTCAATGCTAAGCTTGATTTCTCCTAAATCCGCCGTTAAACTATTACTGCATAGTCTGAGGCGAACATAACCACACAGTGCATAGAGAGAGAAACATATCGAAAAGCAGCAGAATGAACTGTGACATAAGTTAACAATGGCAAACTTAGGATCCGTTGACAGTTACTTCCGTGTCATAAGGCACGCAATAGGGTGACTTACCTCGTCAGAAATACTCAACAGTTTCACTATGTATAGATAAAATGCGATTCCAATACTAAATGTAATGTGGACCAATCACTGATATCAGCTCTAGTCTAACATGTGAACGACCAGATGTGTACTTGTCCCCACCGACATACGACTTGTTACTGATAGCGTCGTCAACTCTTCATGCTAGTACGTGGCCAGTTGTGTGTGCAAGATAAACCATCGTTGTCTGAAGACCAGCCGAGATACAAAGATTATACTTGTGGACTACGAAAACACTCAATAATAACTTTACCACTACCACATCCTTATTGATGCCTCGTTGTTGTTTTTATTGCAGTATATTATGAACAACGCCTACAAGTATGTGGTGCTTATCGCCGATCCTTGGTATCCAAGCTGGCAGGTTAGGTGTGAGGATGGGGTTCGTTGAAGGTAGAGTCATACTCATTAAGAAGCGAAGAAATTAGGCTAAGCGCATCTGTTAATGTCCTGAACCAATCAGGGGCGGATGTAGGAATTTGTCAAGGGGGGGGGGGTTGCTCTCTGAAAACTTGCGACCGGGGACGGGGTGTGCTCTATGAAAAACTTGCGACCGGGGGGGGGGGGGTGCTCGGAGAAGCCAACTTTTTCCTAAGGGGGGGGGGGGGGGGTAACCCCCCTCCCCCCCTAGATCCGCCCCTGCCAATAACGTCGGGGTAAGAGAGTATAAGCCTAGGGTCTTGCACAGATCGTGTATTTTTCTGCTAGTCTCGTGTCAGGTATGTTTTACGCCTGTGAGAATCGCGTGGATGTCGCGACTCGACCGTATGAGTATCGAGTGTTCTAATAGGACATCGGATATGTCTCGTGACAGACTGTCTGGTTCACAACAGCATGTCTCGTGACGGACGGCCTGGTTCACCGCGGCCGGTCTATTGACTGACTTCCTGGTTTACAGCGATTTGTTTCGTGAAGGACTGCCTGGTTCGCTGCGGCTTGTCTCGTGACGCACGGCCTGGTTCACAGCGGCCTGTCTCGTGACGGACTGCCTGGTTTACAGCGGCCTGAATCCTGCAGGACTACCTCCTTCACTGCGGCCTGTCTCGAGAGGACTGCTTGGTTCACAGCGGTCTGTCTCGTGACTGACGGCTTGGTTCATAGCGGCCTGTCTCATGACGGACTGCCTGGTTCACAGCGGCCTGTCTCGTGACCGACAGCCTGGTTCACAGAAGCCTGTCTCGCGACGGACTTCCTGGTTCACAGAAGCCTGTCTCGTGACGGACTTCCTGGTTCACAGCAGCCTGTCTCGTGACGGACTTACTGGTTCACAGCGGCCTGTCTCGCGACGGACATCCTGGTTCACAGCGGCCTGTCTGTAACAGATACAGATGCGAGCTCGTAACTGTAACAGTGAACCTTTGACGCTATGTCTCACGGCTTTTAATCATACATTTGATATCAAATATTAACCAACGGTAAAGTTTCTTTTCCATTCGTTCCGTGATAATTAGTGTTTTTGTTTGCGAGGTCTGCTCTTCTCTACCAATCGATGTTTCATTGTTTATGCAGGACGGCCTCCATACCCTTCTGTCTTAAATATAGTAACAGACATTTTCATACACTATTAACTTATATATAAATACGCATGAAACCCATGATTGCGCAATGAGAAAGGGCTGGTGAAAGAATGAGGATTACCAGCGGATACCGCTTCAATACCACCTATATTTACATGAAAACATTTAAAAAAAACATTAAAACATTTTGTTGAAATCATTTGACGTCCATGGGTCGCCAGCAATGGTCTGCAGGCGCTGATCCTGGTGACCCTGTTGTCCAACAATAGAGCCGTAATGGGATTCCAGCTTGGTTGGGATGTTCTCCAGAGGGTTCAACATGAGAGTAAGGTCTCCCGAACTGACATTAGGAGCTGTATTGACTCGATTTAGGCTGGGGGTGCTGGAAATAAGAAGTGACAATTATACCTGGCATATATTGTATTAAAGGCAGTAACGATGGTTGATAGTGACGACACCAGAATGGCGTATTTTATTTGTCGCATTTATTGATTTTTGTCCGCGACTCGCCTCAATAACGCTGACAGGTGCATACGCAAGAACAGCACAAGGTAAACCTGGTATTGGGCAAAACGATACTTTTTTAAACAATCTGATTCGATGTAAACATTTAGTGTGTTGTATGTCATAGACCTACGGCAACTTACCATACTTATTTATGGCCTACAGCGTGAGTCCACCACAGTTCACAGCCACCTCGACTACTCCCGTCCGTTTCTCACAATTGGTGCTATTAGCACAACGGTCACTGCACCTCTGACCACATTTCAACCCGAACGTGCCATCGTTGCAATCTGTAACAGTTCACCGCGACCAGTACATTCGACTGTGCAAAACATAACTGAATAATTAAACTTTTTGAGTGCCAGTGACGTAAATATGTCCATTACCAATTCCCGCACCAACTTAGTTTAGTGGCACCATCTAGCAAATAGCGGCAGCGTATGTGAGGCCAGAAGTTTACTCTCTAGGGAGAGCAGTACAGGAAGTAGGACGTTAACTCGATAGGGGGCGTATGTGAGATTGGGTTTTGTAGACTTCCGCCAGAATAGAAGCGAGAGAGAGCCAATGTTCAGATAAAGAAGCACAGATGATTAAAGTGTTTCATTATGAGTATCTTTATGAATAGTTTAACTATATTTCCATCCAGGTTAACAGGTTTCTCAAGTATATTGAATTTTGGGAGTAGAAGTGGACTGTGGAGGAAAATGAAAAGAGGGAGGGAGGCGACATGGTGGCGACAGAGGCACTTCGTTGGAAGGAAATGGTACGTTACATAATTTATCGAAGGTCTTTTAAGACCCCGTCGACAGTTACATATGGTAAGATACCTTGTCAGATATAGGTTCACTCTATATCCATAAGATGCATAAAGTTTACAACGCCAGATATAATGTCGCCCCATCACAAAAGAGATCATCCCGCGTTCAATATCTGCCAACGACGAGAAGTGTATTCATCACCACCCCAATACGACTAGTTAGTAAAACTGTCATCTGCTCTGTTTGATATTAATATGCGGCCATTAGTAATGAATGATCTTGAGATAAAGATAAGCCATCGATGTTTGAAGAATCGCAGAGATACAAAGATCAGTGACTCTCCTGTTATATTAGGCCTACTCAATAACAATGTCTGAATATATTACCAGCTCACTACCACTCTGTTGATCTTTATATTGCATTGTATTATCAACAATGCGTATCATGATATGGTGCTTATCACCGATCCTTGGCATCCGACTTGCCAGGTGGAGTGTGAGGATGGAGGTGCTTGGCGGTGTTGTTATTCTCATTAGGAAGCTTCGCAAGGAGCAACGATGCAGGATGGCGTAACATTAATGTTTTGCTACGCATATCAAAGGTCAAGTTTATGCGCTCAACAGCCACACAATAGCTTAATAGATGTGCCGACGCAAAGGTTTAAATAAACATCCGAGGTACAGCCAAAGAGTGTACTATAACAAGAGGGCGCACTCTGGCCAAAACCCGTGCTCGCTGCGATCAGCGCCCCCGTGCGGCTGCGAAGTACAGATCAGCCGTGGCGGGCAAGTCGGCTTGGCGTTCACGTACTAACAGTCATTATTGTGCTGGCATAACTGCCTCAACAACCGAAGATCGAATACGAACTTTAGTTTCTTCAGGTTTCCAAAAAGTAGGAGTAGATGAGAAAGATGTTTCTTTATTAAGTATGAGCAAATGGAGGCAATTATTTAACAAATCTCGCTTACCATAGCCCCTGCCTAATAAATGCGTAAATGCCGTGGATTCACGTTTCGGCCGATATTTTCAACCACATGGCCGCGATCGCCCTGAAAATCACTGACCTACGTTTGAACTGCGATTTTATCTTTTCCTCTGGCACTGTTGCATTGATGCCTCAGAGAGCGGATATTGATGCCTCAGAGAGCGGAAAAGATAATCCTATAGAGCGGATATTTGAAAACTTGCGACCGGGGGAGAGGGACCCTGAAGTGCGTTTATGTAGCGGCGGCTTATCGTGAAAAATACCCCTTCCGACACGATTTTGGCGGTCGAACGCCACTACCGAGCGGATTCTCGATGTAAAAAAAGGGGTGTTTTGCCGCGGAACCCTGCCCCAAACCCAGCAATGTATTACGTACCCCCTGGGACTAAAACACACGTTATGAAATGAGTTAGTTGACATGGTGTGCGCGTGGCCGGAAATATATTTGCTCCATATTTGCACCGGCCACGCGCACTCAATGGCAACTAGAATAATATTATTGTCTGTGGCTTTATCACCTCATCATATTACGTACCCCCTGGGACTAAAACACACGTTATGAAATGAGTTAGTTGACATGGTGTGCGCGTGGCCGGAAATATATTTGCTCCATATTTGCACCGGCCACGCGCACTCAATGGCAACTAGAATAATATTATTGTCTGTGGCTTTATCACCTCATCATCACCTCTGTCGGCTAAGCTTGGACAGTGGTATCTTTGTCATATTACCGATTACCCAGCCCCTCCCCCCCTCGTCCCCCCCCCGGTGGGACTGCCAACGGAGCGTTCTCTGAATCGTAAAAAGGATACCATTACAGTACAGGCGTAAGTTTGGTATCATTAAAATTCCTCGGTCTTGCTTACTAGTGTCAGTGATTTTCAGAACTGTCGCGGCAATTTCGCGGCATTTATAAACTTAACTTTGACCTTTGTCAACTAAAATCTAAACGTTGACGATCTGTCTAAGTAATCCCGGGGCGTGGGGGGAGCGTGTCTGAAAATGTGAGTCAATAGAGCGGGTCTGCATGAAAAATGGGGGGGGGCTTCCCGGGGGGAGTGGCCACCCCGCAACCCCCCAAACCCCGCATTGCATTACTAAAGTACCCCTCCCCCCACCCCCTCGCCCTCCCACACACACGCACACCAACACACCCTGGTGTGTAATCAAGCGCTGTAAAATTTACTCTCAGTTCTGAGCGCCAATTGACGTTATCATACCGGATAACATGTTGATTGATCACTGCCAACTTAAAAGTGTACATGTTCTCTATTTCACATGTGTTTGCCACTGCACGCGAACGTATTCGCTTCGTCTTCATAAGAAACAAGTGCACGTTTACTTCGCAGCCGCTAGATGGCGCTGCACAGATCGCGTCACAATGCAACGTATAGTAAGTGCACCCTCTTGTTATATTACACCCTTTGGTACAGAGTCAAATTATAAGCCAATTATTCAATTTATAACCCATTTATAACCATATGTCCCTTCGGTGGTGCCGTTTCCATATCAAACCCGTGGTTGTGCCGAGTCAGTTACGTGCCACAGTTAAGCCTCGATGAAAAAAATGTGTTGTGTGTTATTTCGCATGAGTAGACTTCGACATTTAAACAGCCAATATAAGGTGAGCCAGTGCGGTATTACAACACGCAAAGAGAAAGCCATCACTGTCACTGAACGTAAAATGCAAGCTAACTTGCCCCATTTAACGGTGTAATGATTTCAGACAAAAGGACCATGCACGGGGCTTCTTCTTCGTCAAGTACCTTAGGCCTCAAGCCAAGCATTTACATTTTGCACTTTGTTGTGAGGCTCTGCGACATGTGCTATTACGCTACACCATATGCTGGATGTACCGATTACCGCATTATGCTCAAGTGGTGAGATACCTACTATCAACGGCATACACAGCGACCTATACACGGGTAACTTGGAGCCCTAACTGCAGCTGATAACCCACGTGTCGTGTGTCTCATTAGCATAGATACCCTCCTGGTCGTACTATAACGTATCCCTCTAATGTTACATGTCGAGTTGTTACTTCGTAATGTTACCCTCTGGTCTTCCGAGTGATCTTAAGACATTTCTCGAGTTTTCGGCGCGATGTCATCCGTTCAGTCCTGTATTGTGCGTGTCGTAGTGGGCGCCTTTCGCCTTTGAATCTCGCCCAGACATTTGTTCGAAGCACTTCCTGGACTCTACCGTTGAATAAAAAGAATCGAGTGGGTGTGAAAGTATTTTTCTTTGCTCTGGTTCAGGCATATATCTGGATAAGTCATTGATCTTTCCGAAATGCACCTGGACGGTGCGCGCAGTCCTTTGGAAGCGTTGTATATTCACGATACTTCATAGGAAGAATAAAATGGGTCTCTACCCCGTGGACCCTATTATGGATAAAATAATCCGTGATTGACAATATAATGAAAAGAAATGATAATTGTACTTTTAATGTCGTAGAATGGCTGATTATATGTACCTTTACTTATCGTTTTACGTAAAAGCCAATGTTCACTGTCAACAAAGCGTAGTGTCTTTTAAAGCAGCCTACTTACATGCGCTATCTTTTTTCACATTTTAGAATCAGGATTAAACGTATCTGTAAATTAGGATGCATATATGTTTTGTATCTCGTTGAGTCTGTAAAACAACAATTCCAACATAAAACTGCGCGGTTTATTTCTATCGAACGCGGAGGTCCTAGTGAGTCGCCGTCGACATCACACAGAATACCGAACAGCGAAAAGGCGCGCAGGGATATAAAGCCGGCCACCAACTTCTGCTCCGGTAAACAAATCTGTTTCTGTCCGGATTGCCCATACACAGGCATTCATGATTTAAATCCAACACAGAATATACTTATTTGACATGGAAAAGAGATTGGTAATATAAAAATTACATATTGCTGTAAGTATATTCACAAGTGCTTCTCTGATAGTTGTCAATAAATTGCGTACGTAAAACTTGTGGACGCCAATATTTCGAGTATCTGCCAGATTGGATAGCCATTTTAGAACGAATATGTAACACTAACTCGTCATTTCGGTCACATGCGTTGTTCTGATCATATCGACGATCGGATATATTAAGTAGTGTCCTCATCGGGACCCCTGGAGCCCACACAGGGAAATAAAACAGTCCCGTTGCGAGCCTTGATCATCCCATTGTGGTGTCATTGCACAGCTATATCGTAGCAGTAATTTAGCATTAAATACACCAAAGAAAGTTTCATATAGCTAAGCATAAATATCTGGCTCTGGTGGAATAAAGTTATTATGCCGTTGATTCTTGTATCGCTTTCACAAGTAAACACGTTTAGGCAAATGTCGAAGCTGAATTTATAATTAGTCGCCTTTCATCACTACAGGGGCGGATCTAGGAATTTGCCAAGGGGGGGTTGCTCTCTGAAAAACTTGCGACCGGGGGAGGGGGCTTGGGCTTGGAGAACCCGCCTTTAACAGTGTATGTTCAGTTTCCCAAGGGGGGGGGGTGCTCTCTGAAGACTTGGGACTTTAACATGTATGGTAACATGTATGTTGCATGTTTGGTTCCCAAGGGGGGGGGGGGGGGGGTTGCAACCCCCCTACCCCCTACCCCCCCCCCCTAGATCCGCCACTGTCACTACGATTAATCAGCTGATTTCCATGCGTAGCCATGCAGAAGAAGTTTGGATGAAAATGTGTTTAACGTAATTCTATTGCTATATTTGGAGCCGTCATTCACCAGGTGGCGCATTCGTCCAACTGATCAGAGCGCTGCGCACGGCCGGCCGTGGCTAGTTACACAAGACACAAACAACTATTTTCACGAAGACGATCCTTTACTACAACAAAACCTAGAGATAATGAGCCTTATATAATGTTCACAGCTAACTACGTCAATGTACGAGGCTTGAAGAGAGATACAAACGGCTTTGTTATCCAGGGCAAGGTGTAGTGTTACAACGAATACATATTTCAGTTTTGTCTCTACACTCTTAATCATCTTAATTATCTCATTCACAAACCATATATTGGCTACCTTGCAAGCGGAAAAATTGCTAACGAGATGACCCAATTTACAACATTGATATTTCCGTGACAACTTTATTCGAACAATTAGGAAGCACCTTCATAAATGGGTCCCTGTACAACCATTGAAACCGATAGCTAAGTACGGTAGCAAATGTCTTATTGACATGTCTTATGTCGATTTTATGCAAAGATAAGGCTGTAGAAACATATATAACATGTTCGCCAGCATTCCAATTCGATGGACAGACATAACAATACTTGTTACAAGTGTACGTGACACTTCCGCATAACCAAGCAATTACTCTAGATGTTTAACCAATAGATAACGTTCTCTGATAAACAAAGTACCTTCATGCGGATAATGATACTGAGCGTGAACATAACCGGTAAAATAATATTTGCCCCGAAGTATAAATAAATTCATTTCCAACGCAATGCTAGTGGCATTCAGAAATACAAACGCAAAAATGCATAACAAATTATATGACAAAACATCCGCAATATAAGCAATATCATGGCAATTCGCATATTTTCTGGATATATACTCCTAGTTATAACCGGGGTAAACGTGAAAGTAATGTGCAGTGAATAATGAACAATGCATTTGATTCCAGTCACAATTGACGCCATGTAGCCACGAATCTACAGCAGGTTAGCGTATGTATCAAACTTGCTGATGTATTCCACGGTTAAGTCGTAGAGCATGGCGTAGTGATTCTAAAGAAAGGAAAAATAGGAAATTACACCACCCAGATGTTAAATGCTGTAATAATGGTTTGTGCATAAACATTAACCATCATATGGAGCAATTTTCATTCAACTTCTTTTAAGTTCGAGCGAAACAGCGAATACATGAGGCCCTACACTATATCACTGCAATTGACACTTCAAATTGGAGACGCACAATTTGGGGATTATAGTTACATTACAACAATCCTTCAGAGGGATCGTCTGCCTTTCATTTTCTGAATGACCAAACATTAATCGCCAACTCCAAGCCCGTCTTATGGCCTATTTTGTTGTTCACTGTACAAAGCTCCCAAAAGACGAACCAATTACCAGCTTACCCTGTACTGCAGAAACTGTCGCCGACTGTTCGTGATACTCCGCGCCGCCAACAGGACGTCTACGTCTCGGAAAGATGTCACCGCGCCCACCACGTGATCCAGGGCGCAGAAGACGCCGCACCGCGTGACGCCGTCACTGAAAAATGTATTGTACTATCAAACAATTTATGTATTATATATTATCAAACAATTTTTGCATTATATATTATTAAACAATGTATGTATTATGTATTGTCAAACAATTTGCATTACGTATTATCAAACAATGTATGCATCATGTATCATAAAACAAAGATACAATAGCCGAGGAGGGCTTTAATGACTATCAAAAATTGTAGGAAACTAGTGAAGACCTCAGACACTACTTACATACAGTGGACCAAGACGGGCTGGGTCGGGTGGCGCTGTCCGTAGACCACGGCCTCAGATACTACTTACAGACAGTGCACCAGGACGGGCTGGGTCGGGTGGCTCTGTCTGTAGACCATGGCCTCAGATACTACTTACAGACAGTGGACCAGGACGGGTTGGGTCGGGTGGCGCTGTCCATAGACCACGGCCTCAGACACTACTTACAGACAGTGGACCAGGACGGGCTGGGTCGGGTGGCACTCTCCGTAGACCACGGCCTCAGATACTACTGACATACAGTGGACTAGGACGGGCAGGGTCGGGTGGCGCTGTCTGTAGACCACGGCCTCAGACACTACTTACAGACAGTGGACCAGGACGGGCTGGGTCGGGTGACGCTGTCCGTAGACCACTGCCTCAGACACTACTTACAGACTGTGGACCAGGACGGACTGGGTCGGCTGGCACTGTCTGTAGACCACGGCCTCAGACACTACTTACAGACTGTGGACCAGGACGGACTGGGTCGGCTGGCGCTGTCTGTAGACCACGGCCTCAGACACTACTTACAGACAGTGGACCAGGACGGGCTGGGTCGGGTGACGCTCCCCATGGGCCATGGCTTTCACCTGCAGCTCCAACATAGCCTGCAGAGTCTCTCTCCCGGGTTTGCCTTCTCCCCAGCCCTTCAGTTGGTACTGTCGCACGCGGAGGTCGTTTAAGAGATATGCCTAAAAGATCCCCATTGCCCCGAGAGAAAAAGCGCAAATCGTTATTGAGAGATGACAACCAACGAGTTTGAAATTCTACGAATTCACCGGAACGAATGCTTGAATCATAGAATATAGAAACGTTGTTTTAGTACATTACCTTGTTTTTTCTCACTGTGAATTCCCGGACAAACCATAACGTTTGGACTGACTCTCTGTTCAAGCATACATCGAATGGTCCTATGGTCACATTGCCACTCTCCGGCCAGTATGCAGCTGGATCCTGAGTAGTAGTAGAAAACATGTTGAAAACCATGTAGACGCGTGTTTGAGAGTTGTGGTGATCATTGCAAGTTAAATTATAGTTGATGGTAGTGTTAACTAATACAATAGCATTGAATCTAACGGCCGCTAAAAGATAGAACCTGCCCCAGACCGCCTTTCGGCTCCTTTAATATAGTCAACCGTTGCTACATTTACATAGAACAATGAAACATGACAGGGGCAGATCCAGAAAATCTGGATAGGGGGCCGGTTTCGGTTTTCATGTGTTAAATGGTATACATTTCGGTTGTAGATTTAAACGGCCATGTATACGGGCTACGATATATATTGATGTGGTGTAAAGAAAGATACTTGCTCACAAGATGTTGGAAGGCTTGTAGGCGCTTAACATTTTCCTTTGAACGTTGTATGCGACAGTTAAACGACAGAACCAAGGAAACATGCAAACGCCCAGTACATATGACAGGTAAACTTCAATTCTTATCGTAATAATGTTATTAGCACCACTTTAATTAGTGCATTCACAAGATAATAATATATTCTTTTACACACGATTAGTTCATGCTGAATACATTTGCCAGAAAAAATGTAATTCTACTATTTGCTGAGACCAACAAATGCAACAGGATAATACACAATGACTTGACTTGACAATGGAGTTCTAACTAATACCAACCGCGTCATTAGAAGAGGTTTCGTTAAGCATGACAATAGTGCTGATTTGGAAGTCATAGACCAGTCGCCAGAAGTCCACCGTAGTCTCCCTGAGAGGCGCTTGTGTCACTAAGAAGCCATCTTCCATGCGAAAGCTCTGCTCAGGTAAAAAGGTTACTACTGCATGGCGGCTGCCACAAGTAATCGGCGCCAATGGAATACACACCATATGTTATGTGATTTAAAACCCATTGAACGGCTTGATAAGGTGATGTAGCCACATATTTACATCAAAGCCATATCGTAAAACACGTCCAGCTCACGCAATGACACGTATAGCAAGCTTTGAGTTCAGTTAGCCGTGTTGCATTCCTTGAAGCCAGTTTATATGGCCTTTATATTCGTGCGGTGAATATACTGAATTTTTGGATCCGCGGGAGTAGGAACGTGTGTTGGCTAAGGCGCTTAACCCTATCAGTTAAGTCCAATAAATAATTTCGCCCCCCCCCCCCCCGCATCATAAAACTAATTATCGTTCACCTTGACGAAGACGGCGTTGATATAGTCATTGCCTCCCTCATAAGGCGTCGTTAGGTAAGGACGACGGCGGTCATCTGGAAGAAATGAAATTGATTGGTTAATGTTTCGCTTATGTGCACACAACGGTTAAACTGAACCAAGGAAACTCTGGGACGATGAATGATGAACATGACAAATCATGTCCCAGCTTAGGTGCCCAAGGGCAAGTACGGTCCTATTGATCTGGGGTCTAGTTCGCTACACCAAGGATGCGCCCGAAGAATGGTTTGTTTATCTTTCCCCCAGAAGATAAACAAACCATTCTTCGGACGTCAAAATGAAGTTCTTTCATGTTGATTCGGGGTTATGGCAAATTTAAACAGCTTCACCGTAAGAGTATGCAAGACACAGCACCACGTTGCTCCGTCATTGATGGTGTGTGTGCAGCAGCTTCAACGTGAGGTACAATGGTTCAGGATATACGCTGGCAAACAACGCTTAACCTGGTAGAATATCAGCGTATCTGTTCTTCTGTATATTTGCGTCCAGGGAGCCAGAAGAGTAGTTCGGACTTGGCATATCCAGCACCAGCCTGCGTAGGTCCTTGTAGAAGAAAAGGATAATTTAATGTTGATATTATATTAGTCCCAACCAAATTTTGGCACTTTCACTTGTGAAATGTATTTCTAAAAAAATTTACAAAACGGGATAGAGAATCTCTATACTAGACCGTTGCAGGGAAACGAGCACTAGTTCTTATCTATCGAATCTAACACAACTGAACACAGTTCACATCATCAGCTCACCGCGTGTTGGGCGTCGAGAGCCGTGTCTCCGTCCCTGGTGCTCTGCGTCAGCTTGGCGTAAGACTCCCTGAAGCCCTCACACGGGAGAGCCGTCCGTCCGACCTTGGCGTAGTCTATCAGCGCCTCGTACAAGAACTCGAACTGCGCCTGTGCGTGGTCAAATGTATATAGTACGGTTACTACTTGTTTTAATATAGTGATAAGGTAAAATTATGTTTTCATAAGGCGATCTGCGCCTTGTAAACGCCATAAGGTATGTATGTTTATATGCACAACAATGCACCTCCTACGGTTATGTTGTCTTCGAGCACACATTTTATGGAAGCGTGTAATGGTTAATAAAAACTTGTGATATTACTGGCTCAGGTGAGTGAAAAGGAAAACATCACGCGGGATGCTGGTCACAATGCTACTAACCTGTGTCTGGACCATTCTGGATCGCTGTGCTCTCAGCACACGGATACATTGAAGGATGTCCACCTTTCCCTCAGCTTCATCCTGCTGCAGCAGCAAGTCCAGGGCGATGAAGGTGCCCGTCCTCCCCACACCAGCGCTGGAGGCATATCATTGGGAACGGCGATGAGTAAAGCACAGACAGTCATGATACGTCACCAAACGATACCAGTGCCTCTTTGGTGGCTCTGATTTGTGGTCACACTGGGATGTGTGTGTGTGTAAACCTGAACTACTCAATGTTAATTCATGTACGTCGAAGCCGAGCGACATGAAAGCTACTGTTGAAGCGTGTTCCTGACCTCCTCACCTGCAGTGGACAATAAGAGGGGCTTCACTCTCATGGACGCTGCGTACTCGCCACAAAAACGCCAACAGGGAGAAGGTGCAGCGCGGCCTCTCCTTGTCCGGCCAGGCGAGGTACTGCAAGTGCTGGACCACGCGCTCCGTTCCCTGCTGGAAACAAAGAAAAGATGGGCGGGGTTGAATAATAGTATTTAGTAAGTTTATCGTTATGGCTGGTGTCCAGGGTCATTCCCCACGCTGCCTAATGTACATATCTGAACCTTGTTCACCCCATAATAATTTCAAATTTGGGCCATCGCATTGCAGCCATTGTTCTCGGAATATCAGCCTTAGTAAGAGTTGTCGTAACTAATTACTGATTAAAACATGTATCGTGCTATTTCAATAACATCGTATTGGTCTGGGTGACCTGGCAACACCGGCGACGCTCACACTAGTTTTCACGGTAAACGTCCTTCGTGTGTAGTCCGCGTATGTCTCCACCTCCCTCAGCGTAATGGTCAGAACTCCGTATGTGACGGATTGATCCAAGCTCTCCGGCCAGTAACAGTGACACTTCGCCTATCAGAAGACAATATAGTTGGAATAATGCCTTCAACTGCAAAGCTGGTGGACTATAAACCAGCTGAAGTTGAGGGGATCGGATGCAGAATATCGAAAGATCGTTTTTTAATATTTAAAATGCTATCTAATATTTAAAGAGCACTGATTCGTTATAACCATACCAACTGGCCAGCTTTAGCCCGAGTCCCCATGACGGTAGAACTAGGGGGCCGGAACAGCCCACGCGGATGCTTCCAAGCTGAATGTGTTAGGACGCGTTTTGCGCATATTCCGAGTAGGCAGTAACACATTACAATAGGATGCGGTCATGGTACTTTGCCATACAACCTGTTATGTCCCAAAATGAAATAATAATGATGAATATGGTCGGAAAAATGTGTATGAACATATAACCAGGGAACCAGCAGGTCCAATTCTACAAGCTGACCGTACTCTGGCTTCACTAGCTCAAAACTATCATCGGGCGGAACATATATGTTGGGGTCTCTTCTGATACACCAATACCACACTGCTTGGCACAGAACCCTTGAAACTCCCGGAGACGCAGCGGTAATCTCTTTGGCGTAAGGTTGGGTGGCGATTTGCTTCCAAATGATGCGGTTCAGGGAACATAGTTTCGACCTGTTACTATAATTTTTTTATATCTTGACAAAAGTAATAATAAACCTTAGATTTTTCCACCAATGGCGTCAGCATGACGATGACACGTGACTTGACTTGCCAGACCATCTCCCAGAAGTCCAATTGAGTGGTCGGAAGCGGTCCTGTGAGAGACACACAATTAGACAAGCAATGCTTCCAGCTCTCCGTTCGGTGGCGCTACACAAGCTCCGCTTTTATCGCTGCTGTCGAAATTTCAAGATTGGTGAAAAATCAACTGTAATTTCTTGCAATATTATAATTTTCAAGAATAAAACATGAGCATAACGAGCTCTGTGCATTTACAGCAAAAAACGTCTTTCAAAAAAATTCTTTATTGTGACTGATCTCTTTTCATCACGTGATACGGTGTAATATCACACCGTATCACCCACCGTATCACCCAGCCAGCTTAGGCTGGGTCCCCGGCACTAATTTGTAAAAATGCTCGGCGCATTTCTATGAATTTGAGCAGAGCCACCCTGGCGAGCGAGTGTGCAAATGCGTTGAGGAAGTAGGCAACAAGAATGGCAATGCTTATGTTTTGCGGTACCAACTATGCGAGCGGAGAGACACGATAAGCAGACAAATGTAAACGAATGAACGCTCATAACTTGTTGGTTAATACCTCTATATCAGGTCGCTGAGTATAGACCACACTGGTTAAGCTTACCCTGTGCCGCCACGTATTGCCTGCCCCTGGCATCGAAGCCCTGAGAAAAACAGAAATAAAAAATAGGGCCCACAAGTTTTGTTTCAAAATGGCAATGCCCCGTTTCAATACATCCACACCCCAACAATACCTTACAAAATTTACAACCAGTTAGCTACAAACTGAGTATGCTCTCTGTCTCATAGACGTTTTTCACGGGAGCAATTCTACTATTTAATAAAATTGAGCATTTTTATCGACTCTGTCAGAATGTGTTACGTTCCAGTGTGATATTAAGCCGAATAATCATAAGCTCTGACCTTAATGTAACTGGCGTTGATGTAACCTTCGCCGTCAACGGTCTCTAAGGGCACGCGAGAATGGTCATCTGTTGGGGACATAATGAGGCAACCACAACAATCATTCTTTGTCAACCCTGACCGACCAGTGGTCCATGATAGACAAACATGTTTCCTCCTGAAACGGGTACTTCAGTATCAAGCAAGCCTTCTAAATTGTCGGTCAATAGCACTTTGTCGGTCAATAGCACTTTGTCGGTCAACATCACTTTGTCGGTCCATAGCACTTTGTCCGTCAATAACAGTTGAGCTAATGTTTATTGTTTACTTTAATATACCGAAGTTAAATAAAATTTTATCTTATCTCATCTGAGCTTATCTCACTCAAACCTGCTGGATGGAGCCATCCAGTGTGTTTCTTGGTATAGTGGAACACTTACACGCTGTGATATTGTTGAAGCGGTTCTTCATCTTGTGTTCTTCCCGTTCACCAATAGTGCAAGGACTGTCACCGATGGGCAGCGACTAAAATAAATGAATAACTAGTAAATCAACTGTCCCGAGATTTCACACAAGGATCCTAAACATAACAATCATCTGGCAAGGTAATTACATGCAGCAACACCATGATCCTTCACATGAAATGTCATGATGATTTACAACAGTTACAGAATCAGTTGGGTGCAGCGAGTATCGAAAGAGCCGACACGAAACGCCACTTAAGAAGCTTAAAGGGTTGTCAGCATACTTAAAGATACCTCATAGATTCTCTTGAAGCCTTTCGCCTGGGCCTTCAGTTGGCTGTAGATCCCTCCCAACATGAGGAGAGGACTGGCACCGTGCACGGAGGTGATGTTCTGGTACACACGGTCCGTCTCATCCATCGTCGTTGTCTCCATGGGGAACGCCACCGTGTTTGTGTCGTCATCTGTATCAGCAATATAGACCCAGCTAAGTTGCTAAGATGCTAAGTACTTTGTTCTGACCCTACCCATGATGCATGCATAATATCCGACGTGGATTCATCTAACCCCTCGCAAACGTGATGAAGCTAGCCAGACAGCGGCTGGATTCCGGTTGTAACGCGACCCGTCATCAGTGGTTGGGTTCTTGATTCATGTTAGTGTTATGTACCTGAACAGATTGACCACTGGGCGCGAGGAGGTGGAGCTGGAGCTGGATGGGTGTTTGGACTGGCACCAGAAGCTCAGTTACAAACAGAGCAAATGTTTTCGGGCATGCTTATGATAGTATGATTCTTCAATGAAATGGTTTAGTTGCATGTATTAATGCATCGCTTAGTAAGCCACGTCTATTTGGCACCATACTGACTGGATTGTTCATATTAATGCATCGACTAGTACGAGACGTCTATTTAGCGCCATACTGGCTTAGATGTCATTGTAATATATGGTTGCTGATGATTTAATATGAAGTTAACGAGTCGATTAACGTTAATCGGTTACTTAAACGCCCGAAATATCACTGGATGACGAAATAAATACTCGCATTGGTAAGGAAACCACCACCTTTGTAAGCTGAACAAGCGAGGGCGACAAAATTCAAGACTCACAATTCGCACGGAAATGCTAATTTACTGTTATCAGCTACACATTGTAGCCGAGAAAAAAACGTCATTTCCAGTGCTGTTGCCTGTGAATTGCAAGGGTTCGCCAGGACCAGCCTACCAAGCGAAACAAATGTCTTCGTTGGCTTGGGCACGTTCATCGAAACGTGACATGCAGGCTTTCAGCATCGGTTGGGATTTATTAGAGAATTTGACCCTCCATAAGAGGGGGGCGGGCGCATTTCGTGTGAGATGGAATGGTCCAATTGGCAAAATAGAAGACCAGTGAGTCATGTTCCAGATATCAGGCATAAGCACAACTGCGGGAAACAAATCAAAAGCCTTCAATCACAACAACAAAACAAATCCATCTTCTAACGCAGACGGACGGATGGCAAACATGTTACGTACACGTTCCACGTCAATCGGTTATATAATCACCTGAGTTCCTTTTACTCGAAGTACGGCCATTTTGACCTTGGTAGTTCGAGATGGAGTCGTCATTCTTTCGTCGCTTCATCATACTTTAAAGATCAACGTCAAAAATCATACATGCGTTACCGTTGCAGCTTACGTGACGTTCAGTATAACCAACCCAACGGACGACACACATTATTTTAACATACACGACAACATGTTATTCGCTTTCAATCCATTACTATTAAATTGGACGTAAGTATAGCCTTAATGAAGTTCACCGCAAGCAGCGCTTGCATATTTTAGTTATTGTTATAGAGGTGCCGATGGTCTCGCCATCAACTTCCACTGACCAGACGCCCAGGAGTACCATGATCAGGCCGGCCATGACGAAGGCGGCAGTTGTCACCCCAGCGATAAGTCCGGCACTGGTATGCTGCGACGGGACATCTCCAACAAAAACACTCACCGAATATTGGGTCAGTGACGACAAATAACAGAACAAGGACCGAGCAAAAAAGAGAGGCACGTGAATGTAAAATAACAAAAGTACAATCCCGCCGTTCTAGAATGCAGGTTACTGGTATTTACATGCTGGTACCCATATGCCATAGGTGACTCAAACGCATCACTGAAAACTAACAGGTTTCTTTGGGTTCATGGTAAATATGTATTGCAGTTCTTTAAAGACACGTTATATTGTGTCTCTTGATAAGGTTACTATGTTAAACGAATTCAGTGGTAAAAACTGAAACGGGCCAAAGCGTATTACAAGATCATACCTGCATGTAAGTCCACTGTCGTTTGGCTGCAGTTTCCAATGTCTTCGTTGTTTCTAGTCGTAACCTTGACGACGTACGACTCGGTGATATTTTCGCTGAGCACGAAGTTACTTGTGGCATTATCAAGATCTTGCATCATCGAATTGCTACTATCGGACTGGTAGGAGAAAATGTAATCCTTGATGAAGTCGCATCCACTGTCATCCGCTACCTACATAGAAACATCCCTTATTCAAAAGTGATCAATGTAATGTCATTGTGTTTGTCCAATTTGTGGAAATTTGTTTTGCTTGGCTTGAACAAGGCTACTTTGGAAGATTATTTTATTATTTTAAACCGTGCATGATTATGTCAATATACATAGAAAAACAACTACGCGTTTGGTATGAAGTGGTCAAAGTGGTTACTGTTAATATATTGCTATATACGCCGTGATTACGTCATTACACCTATACACTTACAGACTACAGAGTATTTAAGGCTGCACATAATTGATGAATGGATCTGGTTCACAGCTATTTGTTTCGTGAAGAACTGCTTGGTCCACAGCGGCCTGTCTCGTGACGGACTGCCTGGTTCACAGCGGGCTGTCTGATAACGGACTGCCTGGTTCGCTGCGGCTTGTCTCGTGACGGATTCCCTGGTTGACAGCGGGCTGTCTCGTGACGAACTGCCTGGTTTACAGCGGTGTGTCTCGAGACTGACTGCCTGGTTCGCAGCTGTCTGTCTCTTGACGGATTCCCTGGTTGACAGCGGGCTGTCTCGTGACGGACTGCCTGGTTCACAGCGGCCGGTCTAGTGACGGACTTCCTGGTTCACAGCGGACTGTCTCGTGACGGAGTGCCTTCTTCACAGCGGCCTGTTGTCTCGTGACGAACTGCCTGGTTCACAGAGGCCTGTCTCTTGAGGGACTGCCTGGTTCACAGCTGTCTGTCTCGTGACGGACTGCCTGGTTGACTGCGGGCTGTCTCGTGACGGACTGCCTGTTTCACAGCGGCCGGTCTAGTGACGGACTTGTTGACAGCGGCCTGTCTCGTGACTAACTGCCTGGTTCACAGCGGCCTGTCTCGTGACGGACGCCCTGGTTCACAGCTGTTTGTTTCGTGAAGGACTGCTTGGTCCACATCGTCCTGTCTCGTGACGGACTGCCTGGTTCACAGCGGGCTGTCTCATAACGGACTGCCTGGTTAGCTGCGGCTTGTCTCGTGACGGATTCCCTGGTTGACAGCGGGCTGTCTCGTGACGAACTGCCTGGTTTACAGCGGTCTGTCTCGAGACTGACTGCCTGGTTCACAGCTGTCTGTCTCGTGACGGACTGCCTGGTTCACAGCGGCCTGTCTCTTGACGGATTGCCTGGTTCACAGCGGTCTGTCTCGTGACGGAGTGCCTGGTTCACAGCTGTCTGTCACGTGACGGACTGCCTGGTTCACAGCGGCCTGTCTCGAGACGGACTGCCTGGTTGACAGCGGGCTGTCTCGTGACGGACTGCCTGGTTGACAGCGGCCGGTCTAGTGACGGACTTCCTGGTTGACAGCGGCCTGTCTCGCGACGCACTGCCTGGTTCACAGCGGCCTGTCTCGTGACGGACTCCCTGTTTGACAGTGGCCTGTCTCTTGACGGACTGCCTGGTTCACAGCGGCTTGTCTCGTGACGGGATGCCTGGTTCACAGCGGCCTGTCTCATGACGAACTGCCTGCTTCACAGCGGCCTGTCGCTTGACGGACTGCCTGGTTCACAAAGGCCTGTCTCGTGATGGACTGCCTGGTTCACAGCTATCTGTCTCGTGACGGACTGCCTGGTTCACAGCGGCCTGTTTCGTGACGGACTGCCTGGTTCACAGCGGCCGATCTAGTGACGGACTTCCTGGTTCACAGCTGGTGGTTTCGTGAAGGACTGTTTGGTCCACAGCGACCTGTCTCGTGACGGACTGCCTGGTTCACAGCGGCCGATCTAGTGACGGACTTCCTGGTTCACAGCTGGTGGTTTCGTGAAGGACTGTTTGGTCCACAGCGACCTGTCTCATGACGGACTGCCTGGTTCACAGCGGGCTGTCTCGTGACGCACTGCCCGGTTCACAGCGGCCGGTCTAGTGACGGACTTCCTGGTTGACAGCGGCCTGTCTCGTGACGAACTGCCTGGTTCACAGCGGCCTGTCTCGTGACGGACGCCCTGCTTCACAGCGGCCTGTCTCGTGACGGACTGCCTGGTTCACAGCGGCCGATCTAGTGACGGACTTCCAGGTTCACAGCTGTTTGTTTCGTGAAGGACTGCTTGGTCCACGGCGGCCTGTCTCGTGACGGACTGCCTGGTTCACAGCGGGCTGTCTCATAACGGACTGCCTCGTTCGCTGCGGCTTGTCTCGTGACGGATTCCCTGGTTGACAGCGAGCTGTCTCATGACGGACTGCCTGGTTCACAGCGGACTGTCTCGTGACGGACTGCCTGGTTGACAGCGAGCTGTCTCGTGACGGATTGCCTGGTTCACAGCGGCCGGTCTAGGGACGGACTTCCTGGTTGACAGCGGCCTGTCTCGTGACGAACTGCCTGGTTCACAGCGGCTTGTCTCGTGACGGACGCCCTGGTTCACAGCGGCCTGTCTCGTGATGGACTGCCTGGTTCACAGCGGCCGATCTAGTGACGGACTTCCTGGTTCACAGCTGTTTGTTTCGTGAAGAACTGCTTGGTCCACAGCGGCCTGTCTCGTGACGGACTGCCTGGTTCACAGCGGGCTGTCTGATAACGGACAGCCTGGTTCGCTGCGGCTTGTCTCGTGACGGATTCCCTGGTTGACAGCGGGCTGTCTCGTGACGAACTGCCTGGTTTACAGCGGTGTGTCTCGAGACTGACTGCCTGGTTCGCAGCTGTCTGTCTCTTGACGGATTCTCTGGTTGACAGCGGGCTGTCTCGTGACGGACTGCCTGGTTCACAGCGGCCGGTCTAGTGACGGACTTCCTGGTTCACAGCGGACTGTCTCGTGACGGAGTGCCTTCTTCACAGCGGCCTGTTGTCTCGTGACGAACTGCCTGGTTCACAGAGGCCTGTCTCTTGAGGGACTGCCTGGTTCACAGCTGTCTGTCTCGTGACGGACTGCCTGGTTGACTGCGGGCTGTCTCGTGACGGACTGCCTGTTTCACAGCGGCCGGTCTAGTGACGGACTTGTTGACAGCGGCCTGTCTCGTGACTAACTGCCTGGTTCACAGCGGCCTGTCTCGTGACGGACGCCCTGGTTCACAGCTGTTTGTTTCGTGAAGGACTGCTTGGTCCACATCGTCCTGTCTCGTGACGGACTGCCTGGTTCACAGCGGGCTGTCTCATAACGGACTGCCTGGTTAGCTGCGGCTTGTCTCGTGACGGATTCCCTGGTTGACAGCGGGCTGTCTCGTGACGAACTGCCTGGTTTACAGCGGTCTGTCTCGAGACTGACTGCCTGGTTCACAGCTGTCTGTCTCGTGACGGACTGCCTGGTTCACAGCGGCCTGTCTCTTGACGGATTGCCTGGTTCACAGCGGTCTGTCTCGTGACGGAGTGCCTGGTTCACAGCTGTCTGTCACGTGACGGACTGCCTGGTTCACAGCGGCCTGTCTCGAGACGGACTGCCTGGTTGACAGCGGGCTGTCTCGTGACGGACTGCCTGGTTGACAGCGGCCGGTCTAGTGACGGACTTCCTGGTTGACAGCGGCCTGTCTCGCGACGAACTGCCTGGTTCACAGCGGCCTGTCTCGTGACGGACTCCCTGTTTGACAGTGGCCTGTCTCTTGACGGACTGCCTGGTTCACAGCGGCTTGTCTCGTGACGGGATGCCTGGTTCACAGCGGCCTGTCTCATGACGAACTGCCTGCTTCACAGCGGCCTGTCGCTTGACGGACTGCCTGGTTCACAAAGGCCTGTCTCGTGATGGACTGCCTGGTTCACAGCTATCTGTCTCGTGACGGACTGCCTGGTTCACAGCGGCCTGTTTCGTGACGGACTGCCTGGTTCACAGCGGCCGATCTAGTGACGGACTTCCTGGTTCACAGCTGGTGGTTTCGTGAAGGACTGTTTGGTCCACAGCGACCTGTCTCGTGACGGACTGCCTGGTTCACAGCGGCCGATCTAGTGACGGACTTCCTGGTTCACAGCTGGTGGTTTCGTGAAGGACTGTTTGGTCCACAGCGACCTGTCTCATGACGGACTGCCTGGTTCACAGCGGGCTGTCTCGTGACGCACTGCCCGGTTCACAGCGGCCGGTCTAGTGACGGACTTCCTGGTTGACAGCAGCCTGTCTCGTGACGAACTGCCTGGTTCACAGCGGCCTGTCTCGTGACGGACGCCCTGCTTCACAGCGGCCTGTCTCGTGACGGACTGCCTGGTTCACAGCGGCCGATCTAGTGACGGACTTCCAGGTTCACAGCTGTTTGTTTCGTGAAGGACTGCTTGGTCCACGGCGGCCTGTCTCGTGACGGACTGCCTGGTTCACAGCGGGCTGTCTCATAACGGACTGCCTCGTTCGCTGCGGCTTGTCTCGTGACGGATTCCCTGGTTGACAGCGAGCTGTCTCATGACGGACTGCCTGGTTCACAGCGGACTGTCTCGTGACGGACTGCCTGGTTGACAGCGAGCTGTCTCGTGACGGACTGCCTGGTTCACAGCGGCCGGTCTAGGGACGGACTTCCTGGTTGACAGCGGCCTGTCTCGTGACGAACTGCCTGGTTCACAGCGGCTTGTCTCATGACGGACGCCCTGGTTCACAGCGGCCTGTCTCGTGATGGACTGCCTGGTTCACAGCGGCCGATCTAGTGACGGACTTCCTGGTTCACAGCTGTTTGTTTCGTGAAGGACTGCTTGGTCCACAGCGGCCTCTGTCGTGACGGACTGCCTGGTTCACAGCGGGCTGTCTCATAACGGACAGCCTGGTTCGCTGCGGCTTGTCTCGTGACGGATTCCATGGTTGACAGCGGGCTGTCTCGTGACGAACTGCCTGGTTTAAAGCGGTGTGTCTCGAGACTGACTGCCTGGTTCACAGCTGTCTGTCTCGTGACGGATTCCCTGGTTCACAGCGGCCTGTCTCTTGACGGACTGCCTGGTTTACAACGGCCTGTCTCATAACGGACTGCCTGGTTCACAGCTGTCTGTCTCGTGACGGACTGCCTGGTTCACAGCGGCCTGTCTCTTGACAGACTGCCTGGTTTACAACGGCGTGTCTCATGACGGACTGCCTGGTTCACAGCGGACTGTCTCGTGACGGACTGCCTTCTTCACAGCGGCCTGCTGTCTCGTGACGAACTGCCTGGTTCACAGCGGCCTGTCTCTTGACGGACTGCCTTGTTCACAGCTGTCTGTCTCGTGACGGACTGCCTGGTTGACAGCGAGCTGTCTCGTGACGGACTGCCTGGTTCACAGCGGCCGGTCTAGGGACGGACTTCCTGGTTGACAGCGGCCTGTCTCGTGACGAACTGCCTGGTTCACAGCGGCTTGTCTCGTGACGGACGCCCTGGTTCACAGCGGCCTGTCTCGTGATGGACTGCCTGGTTCACAGCGGCCGATCTAGTGACGGACTTCCTGGTTCACAGCTGTTTGTTTCGTGAAGGACTGCTTGGTCCACAGCGGCCTCTGTCGTGACGGACTGCCTGGTTCACAGCGGGCTGTCTCATAACGGACAGCCTGGTTCGCTGCGGCTTGTCTCGTGACGGATTCCATGGTTGACAGCGGGCTGTCTCGCGACGAACTGCCTGGTTCACAGCGGCCTGTCTCGTGACGGACTCCCTGGTTGACAGCGGCCTGTCTCTTGACGGACTGCCTGGTTCACAGCGGCTTGTTTCGTGACGGGATGCCTGGTTCACAGCGGCCTGTCTCATGACAAACTGCCTGCTTCACAGCGGTCTGTCGCTTGACGGACTGCCTGGTTTACAAAGGCCTGTCTCGTGATGGACTGCCTGGTTCACAGCTGTCTGTCTCGTGACGGACTGCCTGGTTCACAGCGGCCTGTTTCGTGACGGACTGCCTGGTTCACAGCGGCGGATCTAGTGACGGACTTCCTGGTTCACAGCTGGTTGTTTCGTGAAGGACTGTTTGGTCCACAGCGACCTGTCTCGTGACGGACTGCCTGGTCCACAGCGACCTGTCTCGTAACGGACTGCCTGGTTCGCTGCGGCTTGTCTCGTGACGCACTGCCCGGTTTACAACGGCCTGTCTCATGACGGACTGCCTGGTTCACAGCGGGCTGTCTCGTGACGGACTGCCTGGTTCACAGCGGCCGGTCTAGTGACGGACTTCCTGGTTGACAGCGGCCTGTCTTGTGACGGACTGCCTGGTTCACAGCGGCCGATCTAGTAACGGACTTCCTGGTTCACAGCTGTTTGTTTCGTGAAAGACTACTTGGTCCACGGCGGCCTGTCTCGTGACGGACTGCCTGGTTCACAGCGGGCTGTCTCATAACGGACTGCCTGGTTCGCTGCGGCTTGTCTCGTGACGGATTCCCTGGTTGACAGCGGGCTGTCTCATGACGGACTGCCTGGTTCACAGCGGACTGTCTCGTGACGGACTGCCTGGTTGACAACGGGCTGTCTCGTGACGGACTGCCTGGTTAACAGCGGCCGGTCTAGTGACGGACTTCCTGGTTGACAGCGGCCTGTCTCGTGACGAACTGCCTGGTTCACAGCGGCTTGTCTCGTGACGAACGCCCTGGTTCACAGCGGCCTGTCTCGTGACGGACTGCCTGGATCACAGCGGCCGATCTAGTGACGGACTTCCTGGTTCACAGCTGTTTGTTTCGTGAAGGACTGCTTGGTCCACAGCGGCCTGTCTCGTGACGGACTGCATGGTTCGCTGCGGCTTGTCTCGTGACGGATTCCCTGGTTGACAGCGGGCTGTCTCGTGACGAACTGCCTGGTTTACAGCGGTGTGTCTCGAGACTGACTGCCTGGTTCACAGCTGTCTGTCTCGTGACGGATTCCCTGGTTGACAGCGGGCTGCCTCGTGACGAACTGCCTGGTTTACAGCGGTCTGTCTCGAGACTGACTGTCTGGTTCCCAGCGGTCTGTCTCGTGACGGAGTGCCTGGTTCACAGCTGTCTGTCCCGTGACGGACTGCCTGGTTCACAGCGGCCTGTCTCTTGACGGACTGCCTGGTTTACAACGGCCTGTCTCATGACGGACTGCCTGGTTCACAGCGGACTGTCTCGTGACGGAGTGCCTTCTTCACAGCGGCCTGTTGTCTCGTGACGAACTGCCTGGTTCACAGAGGCCTGTCTCTTGAGGGACTGCCTGGTTCACAGCTGTCTGTCTCGTGACGGACTGCCTGGTTGACTGCGGGCTGTCTCGTGACGGACTGCCTGGTTCACAGCGGCCGGTCTAGTGACGGACTTCCTGGTTGACAGCGGCCTGTCTCGTGACGAACTGCCTGGTTCACAGCGGCCTGTCTCGTGACGGACGCCCTGCTTCACAGCTGTTTGTTTCGTGAAGGACCGCTTGGTCCACAGCGGCCTGTCTCTTGACGGATTGCCTGGTTTACAGCTGTCTGTCCCGTGACGGACTGCCTGGTTCACAGGGGCCTGTCTCTTGACGGACTGCCTGGTTTACAACGGCCTGTCTCATGACGGACTGCCTGGCTCACAGCGGACTGTCTCGTGACGGACTGCCTTCTTCACAGCGGCCTGCTGTCTCGTGACGAACTGCCTGGTTCACAGCGGCCTGTCTCTTGACGGACTGCCTTGTTCACAGCTGTCTGTCTCGAGACGGACTGCCTGGTTGACAGTGGGCTGTCTCGTGACGGACTGCCTGGTTCACAGCGGCCGGTCTAGTGACGGACTTCCTGGTTGACAGCGGCCTGTCTCGCGACGAACTGCCTGGTTCACAGCGGCCTGTCTCATGACGGACTCCCTGGTTGACAGCGGCCTGTCTCTTGACGGACTGCCTGGTTCACAGCGGCTTGTCTCGTGACGGGATGCCTGCTTCACAGCGGCCTGTCGCTAGACGGACTTCCTGGTTCACAAAGACCTGTCTCGTGATGGACTGCCTTGTTCACAGCTGTCTGTCTCGTGACGGACTGCCCGGTTCACAGCGGCCTGTTTTGTGACGGACTGCCTGGTTCACAGCGGCCGATCTAGTGACGGACTTCCTGGTTCACAGCTGGTGGTTTCGTGAAGGACTGTTTGGTCCACAGCGACCTGTCTCGTGACGGACTGCCTGGTTCACAGCGGGCTGTCTCGTAACGGACTGCCTTGTTCGCTGCGGCTTGTCTCGTGAAGGATTTCCTGGTTGACAGCGGGCTGTCTCGCGATGCACTGCCTGGTTTACAACGGCCTGTCTCATGACAGAGTGCCTGGTTCACAGCGGACTGTCTCGTGACGGACTGCCTGGTTAACAGCGGGCTGTCTCTTGACGGACTGCCTGGTTCACAGCGGCTTGTCTCGTGACGGGATGCCTGCTTCACAGCGGCCTGTCGCTAGACGGACTTCCTGGTTCACAAAGACCTGTCTCGTGATGGACTGCCTTGTTCACAGCTGTCTGTCTCGTGACGGACTGCCCGGTTCACAGCGGCCTGTTTTGTGACGGACTGCCTGGTTCACAGCGGCCGATCTAGTGACGGACTTCCTGGTTCACAGCTGGTGGTTTCGTGAAGGACTGTTTGGTCCACAGCGACCTGTCTCGTGACGGACTGCCTGGTTCACAGCGGGCTGTCTCGTAACGGACTGCCTTGTTCGCTGCGGCTTGTCTCGTGAAGGATTTCCTGGTTGACAGCGGGCTGTCTCGCGATGCACTGCCTGGTTTACAACGGCCTGTCTCATGACAGAGTGCCTGGTTCACAGCGGACTGTCTCGTGACGGACTGCCTGGTTAACAGCGGGCTGTCTCGTGACGGACTGCCTGGTTCACAGCGGCCGGTCTCGTGACGAACTGCCTGGTTCACAGCGGCCTGTCTCGTGACGGACGCCCTGGTTCACAGCGGCCTGTCTCGTGACGGACTGCCTGGCTCACAGCGGCCGATCTAGTGACGGACTTCCTGGTGCACAGCTGTTTGTTTCGTGCAGAACTGCTTGGTCCGCGGCGGCCTGTCTCGTGACGGACTGCCTGGTTCACAGCGGGCTGTCTCATAACGGACTGCCTGGTTCGCTGCGGCTTGTCTCGTGACGTATTACCTGGTTGACAGCGGGCTGTCTCG
This sequence comes from Arenicola marina, assembly GCA_964019135.1. Classification (NCBI taxonomy): domain Eukaryota; kingdom Metazoa; phylum Annelida; class Polychaeta; family Arenicolidae; genus Arenicola; species Arenicola marina. The sequence continues at coordinate 11,089,917 of OZ025249.1, forward strand.
TGACGAACTGCCTGGTTTACAGGGGTCTGTCTCGAGGCTGACTGCCTGGTTTACAGCTGTCTGTCTCGTGACGGATTCCCTGGTTGACAGCGGGCTGTCTCGTGACGAACTGCCTGGTTTACAGCGGTCTGTCTCGAGACTGACTGCCTGGTTCACAGCGGTCTGTCTCGTGACGGAGTGCCTGGTTCACAGCTGTCTATCTCGTGACGGACTGCCTGGTTCACGGCGGCCTGTCTCTTGACGGACTGCCTGGTTTACAACGGCCTCTCTCATGACGGACTGCCTGGTTCACAGCGGACTGTCTCGTGACGGAGTGCCTTCTTCACAGCGGCCTGTTGTCTCGTGACGAACTGCCTGGTTCACAGAGGCCTGTCTCTTGAGGGACTGCCTGGTTCACAGCTGTCTGTCTCGTGACGGACTGTCTGGTTGACTGCGGGGTGTCTCGTGACGGACTGCCTGGTTCACCGAGGCCGGTCTAATGACGGACTTCCTGGTTGACAGCGGCCTGTCTCGTGATGGACGCCCTGGTTCACAGCTGTTTGTTTCGTGAAGTACTGCCTGGTTCACAGCGGGCTGTCTCATAACGGACTGCCTGGTTAACTGCGGCTTGTCTCGTGACGAACTGCCTGGTTTACAGCGGGCTGTCTCGAGACTGACTGCCTGGTTCACAGCCGTCTGTCTCGTGACGGACTGCCTGGTTCACAGCTGGTTGTTTCGTAAAGGACTGTTTGGTCCACACCGACCTGTCTCGTGACGGACTGCCTGGTTCACGGCGGGCTGTCTCGTAACGGACTGCCTGGTTCGCTGCGGCTTGTCTCGTGACGGATTCCCTGGTTGACAGCGGGCTGTCTCGTGACGAACTGCCTGGTTTACAGCGGTCTGTCTCGAGACTGACTGCCTGGTTCACAGCGGTCTGTCTCGTGACGGACTGCCTGGTTCACAGCTGGTTGTTTCGTGAAGGACTGTTTGGTCCACAGCGACCTGTCTCGTGACGGACTGCCTGGTTTACAGCGGGCTGTCTCGAGACTGACTGCCTGGTTCACAGCGGTCTGTCTCGAGACTGACTGCCTTCTTCACAGCGGCCTGTTGTCTCGTGACGAACAGCCTGGTTCACAGAGGCCTGTCTCTTGAGGGACTGCCTGGTTAACAGCTGTCTGTCTCGTGACGGACTGCCTGGTTGACTGCGGGGTGTCTCGTGACGGACTGCCTGGTTCACAGCGGCCTGTCTCGTGACGGACACCCTGGTTCACAGCTGTTTGTTTCGTGAAGGACTGCTTGGTCCACAGCGGCCTGTCTCGTGACGGACTGCCTGGTTCACAGCGGGCGGTCTCATAACGGACTGCCTGGTTAGCTGCGGCTTGTCTCGTGACGGATACCCTGGTTCACAGCGGGCTGTCTCGTGTCGAACTGCCTGGTTTACAGCGGTGTGTCTCGAGACTGACTGCCTGGTTCACAGCCGTCTGTCTCGTGACGGACTGCCAGGTTCACAGCTGGTTGTTTTGTGAAGGACTGTTTGGTCCACAGCGACCTGTCTTGTGACGGACTGCCTGGTCCACAGCGACCTGTCTCGTGACGGACTGCCTGTTTCACAGCGGGCTGTCTCGTAACGGACTGCCTGGTTCGCTGCGGCTTGTCTCGTGACGGATTTCCTGGTTGACAGCGGGCTGTCTCGTGACGCACTGCCTGGTTTACAACGGCCTGTCTCATGACGGACTGCCTGGTTCACAGCGGACTGTCTCGTGATGGACTGCCTGGTTCACAGCTGTCTGTCTCGTGACGGACTGCCCGGTTCACAGCGGCCTGTTTTGTGACGGACTGCCTGGTTCACAGCGGCCGATCTAGTGACGGACTTCCTGGTTCACAGCTGGTTGTTTCGTGAAGGACTGTTTGGTCCACAGCGACCTGTCTCGTGACGGACTGCCTGGTTCACAGCGGGCTGTCTCGTAACGGACTGCCTTGTTCGCTGCGGCTTGTCTCGTGAAGGATTTCCTGGTTGACAGCGGGCTGTCTCGCGACGCACTGCCTGGTTTACAACGGCCTGTCTCATGACAGAGTGCCTGGTTCACAGCGGACTGTCTCGTGACGGACTGCCTGGTTAACAGCGGGCTGTCTCGTGACGGACTGCCTGGTTCACAGCGGCCGGTCTCGTGACGAACTGCCTGGTTCACAGCGGCCTGTCTCGTGACGGACGCCCTGGTTCACAGCGGCCTGTCTCGTGACGGACTGCCTGGCTCACAGCGGCCGATCTAGTGACGGACTTCCTGGTGCACAGCTGTTTGTTTCGTGCAGAACTGCTTGGTCCGCGGCGGCCTGTCTCGTGACGGACTGCCTGGTTCACAGCGGGCTGTCTCATAACGGACTGCCTGGTTCGCTGCGGCTTGTCTCGTGACGTATTACCTGGTTGACAGCGGGCTGTCTCGTGACGAACTGCCTGGTTTACAGCGGTCTGTCTCGAGGCTGACTGCCTGGTTTACAGCTGTCTGTCTCGTGACGGATTCCCTGGTTGACAGCGGGCTGTCTCGTGACGAACTGCCTGGTTTACAGCGGTCTGTCTCGAGACTGACTGCCTGGTTCACAGCGGTCTGTCTCGTGACGGAGTGCCTGGTTCACAGCTGTCTATCTCGTGACGGACTGCCTGGTTCACGGCGGCCTGTCTCTTGACGGACTGCCTGGTTTACAACGGCCTCTCTCATGACGGACTGCCTGGTTCACAGCGGACTGTCTCGTGACGGAGTGCCTTCTTCACAGCGGCCTGTTGTCTCGTGACGAACTGCCTGGTTCACAGAGGCCTGTCTCTTGAGGGACTGCCTGGTTCACAGCTGTCTGTCTCGTGACGGACTGTCTGGTTGACTGCGGGGTGTCTCGTGACGGACTGCCTGGTTCACCGAGGCCGGTCTAATGACGGACTTCTTGGTTGACAGCGGCCTGTCTCGTGATGGACGCCCTGGTTCACAGCTGTTTGTTTCGTGAAGTACAGCCTGGTTCACAGCGGGCTGTCTCATAACGGACTGCCTGGTTAACTGCGGCTTGTCTCGTGACGAACTGCCTGGTTTACAGCGGGCTGTCTCGAGACTGACTGCCTGGTTCACAGCCGTCTGTCTCGTGACGGACTGCCTGGTTCACAGCTGGTTGTTTCGTAAAGGACTGTTTGGTCCACACCGACCTGTCTCGTGACGGACTGCCTGGTTCACGGCGGGCTGTCTCGTAACGGACTGCCTGGTTCGCTGCGGCTTGTCTCGTGACGGATTCCCTGGTTGACAGCGGGCTGTCTCGTGACGAACTGCCTGGTTTACAGCGGTCTGTCTCGAGACTGACTGCCTGGTTCACAGCGGTCTGTCTCGTGACGGACTGCCTGGTTCACAGCTGGTTGTTTCGTGAAGGACTGTTTGGTCCACAGCGACCTGTCTCGTGACGGACTGCCTGGTTTACAGCGGGCTGTCTCGAGACTGACTGCCTGGTTCACAGCGGTCTGTCTCGAGACTGACTGCCTTCTTCACAGCGGCCTGTTGTCTCGTGACGAACAGCCTGGTTCACAGAGGCCTGTCTCTTGAGGGACTGCCTGGTTAACAGCTGTCTGTCTCGTGACGGACTGCCTGGTTGACTGCGGGGTGTCTCGTGACGGACTGCCTGGTTCACAGCGGCCTGTCTCGTGACGGACACCCTGGTTCACAGCTGTTTGTTTCGTGAAGGACTGCTTGGTCCACAGCGCCCTGTCTCGTGACGGACTGCCTGGTTCACAGCGGGCGGTCTCATAACGGACTGCCTGGTTAGCTGCGGCTTGTCTCGTGACGGATACCCTGGTTCACAGCGGGCTGTCTCGTGACGAACTGCCTGGTTTACAGCGTTGTGTCTCGAGACTGACTGCCTGGTTCACAGCCGTCTGTCTCGTGACGGATTGCCAGGTTCACAGCTGGTTGTTTTGTGAAGGACTGTTTGGTCCACAGCGACCTGTCTTGTGACGGACTGCCTGGTCCACAGCGACCTGTCTCGTGACGGACTGCCTGTTTCACAGCGGGCTGTCTCGTAACGGACTGCCTGGTTCGCTGCGGCTTGTCTCGTGACGGATTTCCTGGTTGACAGCGGGCTGTCTCGTGACGCACTGCCTGGTTTACAACGGCCTGTCTCATGACGGACTGCCTGGTTCACAGCGGACTGTCTCGTGACGGACTGCCTGGTTGACAGCGGGGTGTCTCGTGACGGACTGCTTGGTTCACAGCGGCCGGTGTAGTGACGGACTTCCTGGTTGACAGCGGCCTGTCTCGTGACGAACTGCCTGGTTCACAGCGGCCTGTCTCGTGACGGACGCCCTGGTTCACAGCGGCCTGTCTCGTGACGGACTGCCTGGTTCACAGCGGCTGATCTAGTGACGGACTTCCTGGTTCACAGCTGTTTGTTTCGTGAAGGACTGCTTGGTCCACGGCGGCCTGTCTCGTGACGGACTGCCTGGTTCACAGCGGGCTGTCTCATAACGGACTGCCTGGTTCGCTGCGGCTTGTCTCGTGACGGATTCCCTGGTTGACAGCGGGCTGTGTCGTGACGAACTGCCTGGTTTACAGCGGTCTGTCTCGAGACTGACTGCCTGGTTCACAGCGGTCTGTCTCGTGAGGAGTGCCTGGTTCACAGCTGTCTCTCTCGTGACGGACTGCCTGGTTGACAGCGGCCTGTCTCGTGCCGAACTGCCTGGTTCACAGCGGCCTGTCTCATGACGGGGTGCCTGGTTCACAGCGGCCTGTCTCATGACGGGGTGCCTGGTTCACAGCGGCCTGTCTCATGACGAACTGCCTGCTTCACAGCGGCCTGTCGCTTGACGGACTGCCTGGTTCACAGCGGCCTCTCTCGTGATGGACGCCCTGGTTCACAGCTGTTTGTTTTGTGAAGTACTGCCTGGTTCACAGCGGGCTGTCTCATAACGGACTGCCTGGTTAACTGCGGCTTGTCTCGTGACGAACTGCCTGGTTTACAGCGGGCTGTCTCGAGACTGACTGCCTGGTTCACAGCCGTCTGTCTCGTGACGGACTGCCTGGTTCACAGCGGTCTGTCTCGTGACGGACTGCCTGGTTCACAGCTGGTTGTTTCGTGAAGGAATGTTTGGTCCACAGCGACCTGTCTCGTGACGGACTGCCTGGTTCACGGCGGGCTGTCTCGTAACGGACTGCCTGGTTCGCTGCGGCTTGTCTCGTGACGGATTCCCTGGTTGACAGCGGGCTGTCTCGTGACGAACTGCCTGGTTTACAGCGGTCTGTCTCGAGACTGACTGCCTGGTTCACAGCGGTCTGTCTCGTGACGGACTGCCTGGTTCACAGCTGGTTGTTTCGTGAAGGACTGTTTGGTCCACAGCGACCTGTCTCGTGACGGACTGCCTGGTCCACAGCGACCTGTCTCGTGACGGACTGCCTGGTTCACAGCGGGCTGTCTCGTAACGGACTGCCTGGTTCGCTGCGGCTTGTCTCGTGACGGATTCCCTGGTTGACAGCGGGCTGTATCGTGACGAACTGCCTGGTTTACAGCGGTCTGTCTCGAGGCTGACTGCCTGGTTCACAGCTGTCTGTCTCGTGACGGATTCCCTGGTTGACAGCGGGCTGTCTCGTGACGAACTGCCTGGTTTACAGCGGTCTGTCTCGAGACTGACTGCCTTCTTCACAGCGGCCTGTTGTCTCGTGACGAACTGCCTGGTTCACAGAGGCCTGTCTCTTGAGGGACTGCCTGGTTAACAGCTGTCTGTCTCGTGACGGACTGCCTGGTTGACTGCGGGGTGTCTCGTGACGGACTGCCTGGTTCACAGCGGCCGGTCTAATGATGGACTTCCTGGTTGACAGCGGCCTGTCTCGTGACGAACTGCCTGGTTCACAGCGGCCTGTCTCGTGACGGACACCCTGGTTCACAGCTGTTTGTTTCGTGAAGGACTGCTTGGTCCACAGCGGCCTGTCTCGTGACGGACTGCTTGGTTCACAGCGGCCGGTGTAGTGACGGACTTCCTGGTTGACAGCGGCCTGTCTCGTGACGAACTGCCTGGTTCACAGCGGCCTGTCTCGTGACGGACGCCCTGGTTCACAGCGGCCTGTCTCGTGACGGACTGCCTGGTTCACAGCGGCTGATCTAGTGACGGACTTCCTGGTTCACAGCTGTTTGTTTCGTGAAGGACTGCTTGGTCCACGGCGGCCTGTCTCGTGACGGACTGCCTGGTTCACAGCGGGCTGTCTCATAACGGACTGCCTGGTTCGCTGCGGCTTGTCTCGTGACGGATTCCCTGGTTGACAGCGGGCTGTCTCGTGACGAACTGCCTGGTTTACAGCGGTCTGTCTCGAGACTGACTGCCTGGTTCTCAGCGGTCTGTCTTGTGACGGAGTGCCTGGTTCACAGCTGTCTATCTCGTGACGGACTGCCTGGTTCACGGCGGCCTGTCTCTTGACGGACTGCCTGGTTTGCAACGGCCTCTCTCATGACGGACTGCCTGGTTCACAGCGGACTGTCTCGTGACGGAGTGCCTTCTTCACAGCGGCCTGTTGTCTCGTGACGAACTGCCTGGTTCACAGAGGCTTGTCTCTTGAGGGACTGCCTGGTTCACAGCTGTCTGTCTCGTGACGGACTGCCTGGTTGACTGCGGGGTGTCTCGCGACGGACTGCCTGGTTCACAGCGGCCGGTCTAATGACGGACTTCCTGGTTGACAGCGGCCTGTCTCGTGATGGACGCCCTGGTTCACAGCTGTTTGTTTCGTGAAGTACTGCCTGGTTCACAGCGGGCTGTCTCATAACGGACTGCCTGGTTAACTGCGGCTTGTCTCGTGACGAACTGTCTGGTTTACAGCGGGCTGTCTCGAGACTGACTGCCTGGTTCACAGCCGTCTGTCTCGTGACGGACTGCCTGGTTCACAGCTGGTTGTTTCGTAAAGGACTGTTTGGTCCACAGCGACCTGTCTCGTGACGGACTGCCTGGTTCACGGCGGGCTGTCTCGTAACGGACTGCCTGGTTCGCTGCGGCTCGTCTCGTGACGGATTCCCTGGTTGACAGCGGGCTGTCTCGTGACGAACTGCCTGGTTTACAGCGGTCTGTCTCGAGACTGACTGCCTGGTTCACAGCGGTCTGTCTCGTGACGGACTGCCTGGTTCACAGCTGGTTGTTTCGTGAAGGACGGTTTGGTCTACAGCGACCTCTCTCGTGACGGACTGCCTGGTTGACAGCGGCCTGTCTCGTGCCGAACTGCCTGGTTCACAGCGGCTGATCTAGTGACGGACTTACTGGTTCACAGCTGTTTGTTTCGTGAAGGACTGCTTGGTCCACGGCGGCCTGTCTCGTGACGGACTGCCTGGTTCACAGCGGGCTGTCTCATAACGGACTGCCTGGTTCGCTGCGGCTTGTCTCGTGACGGATTCCCTGGTTGACAGCGGGCTGTGTCGTGACGAACCGCCTGGTTCACAGCGGTCTGTCTCGTGAGGAGTGTCTGGTTCACAGCTGTCTGTCTCGTGACGGACTGCCTGGTTGACAGCGGCCTGTCTCGTGCCGAACTGCCTGGTTCACAGCGGCCTGTCTCATGACGGGGTGCCTGGTTCACAGCGGCCTGTCTCATGACGGGGTGCCTGGTTCACAGCGGCCTGTCTCATGACGAACTGCCTGCTTCACAGCGGCCTGTCGCTTGACGGACTGCCTGGTTCACAGCGGCCTCTCTCGTGATGGACGCCCTGGTTCACAGCTGTTTGTTTCGTGAAGTACTGCCTGGTTCACAGCGGGCTGTCTCATAACGGACTGCCTGGTTAACTGCGGCTTGTCTCGTGACGAACTGCCTGGTTTACAGCGGGCTGTCTCGAGACTGACTGCCTGGTTCACAGCCGTCTGTCTCGTGACGGACTGCCTGGTTCACAGCTGGTTGTTTCGTGAAGGACTGTTTGGTCCACAGCGACCTGTCTCGTGACGGACTGCCTGGTTCACGGCGGGCTGTCTCGTAACGGACCGTCTGGTTCGCTGCGGCTTGTCTCGTGACGGATTCCCTGGTTGACAGCGGGCTGTCTCGTGACGAACTGCCTGGTTTACAGCGGTCTGTCTCGAGACTGACTGCCTGGTTCACAGCGGTTTGTCTCGTGACGGACTGCCTGGTTCACAGCTGGTTGTTTCGTGAAGGACTGTTTGGTCCACAGCGACCTGTCTCGTGACGGACTGCCTGGTCCACAGCGACCTGTCTCGTGACGGACTGCCTGGTTCACAGCGGGCTGTCTCGTAACGGACTCCCTGGTTCGCTGCGGCTTGTCTCGTGACGGATTCCCTGGTTGACAGCGGGCTGTATCGTGACGAACTGCCTGGTTTACAGCGGTCTGTCTCGAGGCTGACTGCCTGGTTCACAGCTGTCTGTCTCGTGACGGATTCCCTGGTTGACAGCGGGCTGTCTCGTGACGAACTGCCTGGTTTACAGCGGTCTGTCTCGAGACTGACTGCCTTCTTCACAGCGGCCTGTTGTCTCGTGACGAACTGCCTGGTTCACAGAGGCCTGTCTCTTGAGGGACTGCCTGGTTAACAGCTGTCTGTCTCGTGACGGACTGCCTGGTTGACTGCGGGGTGTCTCGTGACGGACTGCCTGGTTCACAGCGGCCGGTCTAATGATGGACTTCCTGGTTGACAGCGGCCTGTCTCGTGACGAACTGCCTGGTTCACAGCGGCCTGTCTCGTGACGGACACCCTGGTTCACAGCTGTTTGTTTCGTGAAGGACTGCTTGGTCCACAGCGGCCTGTCTCGTGACGGACTGCCTGGTTCACAGCGGGCGGTCTCATAACGGACTGCCTGGTTAGCTGCGGCTTGTCTCGTGACGGATTCCCTGGTTCACAGCCGTCTGTCTCGTGACGGACTGCCAGGTTCACAACTGGTTGTTTTGTGAAGGACTGTTTGGTCCACAGCGACCTGTCTCGTGACGGACTGCCTGGTCCACAGCGACCTGTCTCGTGACGGACTGCCTGTTTCACAGCGGGCTGTCTCGTAACGGACTGCCTGGTTCGCTGCGGCTTGTCTCGTGACGGATTTCCTGGTTGACAGCGGGCTGTCTCGTGACGCACTGCCTGGTTTACAACGGCCTGTCTCATGACGGACTGCCTGGTTCACAGCGGACTGTCTCGTGACGGACTGCCTGGTTGACAGCGGGGTGTCTCGTGACGGACTGCTTGGTTCACAGCGGCCGGTGTAGTGACGGACTTCCTGGTTGACAGCGGCCTGTCTCGTGACGAACTGCCTGGTTCACAGCGGCCTGTCTCGTGACGGACGCCCTGGTTCACAGCGGCCTGTCTCGTGACGGACTGCCTGGTTAGCTGCGGCTTGTCTCATGACGGACTGCCTGGTTCACAGCGGACTGTCTCGTGACGGACTGCCTGGTTGACAGCGGGGTGTCTCGTGACGGACTGCTTGGTTCACAGCGGCCGGTGTAGTGACGGACTTCCTGGTTGACAGCGGCCTGTCTCGTGACGAACTGCCTGGTTCACAGCGGCCTGTCTCGTGACGGACGCCCTGGTTCACAGCGGCCTGTCTCGTGACGGACTGCCTGGTTCACAGCGGCTGATCTAGTGACGGACTTCCTGGTTCACAGCTGTTTGTTTCGTGAAGGACTGCTTGGTCCACGGCGGCCTGTCTCGTGACGGACTGCCTGGTTCACAGCGGGCTGTCTCATAACGGACTGCCTGGTTCGCTGCGGCTTGTCTCGTGACGGATTCCCTGGTTGACAGCGGGCTGTGTCGTGACGAACTGCCTGGTTTACAGCCGTCTGTCTCGAGACTGACTGCCTGGTTCACAGCGGTCTGTCTCGTGAGGAGTGCCTGGTTCACAGCTGTCTGTCTCGTGACGGACTGCCTGGTTGACAGCGGCCTGTCTCGTGCCGAACTGCCTGGTTCACAGCGGCCTGTCTCATGACGGGGTGCCTGGTTCACAGCGGCCTGTCTCATGACGGGGTGCCTGGTTCACAGCGGCCTGTCTCATGACGAACTGCCTGCTTCACAGCGGCCTGTCGCTTGACGGACTGCCTGGTTCACAGCGGCCTCTCTCGTGATGGACGCCCTGGTTCACAGCTGTTTGTTTCGTGAAGTACTGCCTGGTTCACAGCGGGCTGTCTCATAACGGACTGCCTGGTTAACTGCGGCTTGTCTCGTGACGAACTGCCTGGTTTACAGCGGGCTGTCTCGAGACTGACTGCCTGGTTCACAGCCGTCTGTCTCGTGACGGACTGCCTGGTTCACAGCTGGTTGTTTCGTGAAGGACTGTTTGGTCCACAGCGACCTGTCTCGTGACGGACTGCCTGGTTCACGGCGGGCTGTCTCGTAACGGACCGCCTGGTTCGCTGCGGCTTGTCTCGTGACGGATTCCCTGGTTGACAGCGGGCTGTCTCGTGACGAACTGCCTGGTTTACAGCGGTCTGTCTCGAGACTGACTGCCTGGTTCACAGCGGTCTGTCTCGTGACGGACTGCCTGGTTCACAGCTGGTTGTTTCGTGAAGGACTGTTTGGTCCACAGCGACCTGTCTCGTGACGGACTGCCTGGTCCACAGCGACCTGTCTCGTGACGGACTGCCTGGTTCACAGCGGGCTGTCTCGTAACGGACTGCCTGGTTCGCTGCGGCTTGTCTCGGGACGGATTCCCTGGTTGACAGCGGGCTGTATCGTGACGAACTGCCTGGTTTACAGCGGTCTGTCTCGAGGCTGACTGCCTGGTTCACAGCTGTCTGTCTCGTGACGGATTCCCTGGTTGACAGCGGGCTGTCTCGTGACGAACTGCCTGGTTTACAGCGGTCTGTCTCGAGACTGACTGCCTTCTTCACAGCGGCCTGTTGTCTCGTGACGAACTGCCTGGTTCACAGAGGCCTGTCTCTTGAGGGACTGCCTGGTTAACAGCTGTCTGTCTCGTGACGGACTGCCTGGTTGACTGCGGGGTGTCTCGTGACGGACTGCCTGGTTCACAGCGGCCGGTCTAATGATGGACTTCCTGGTTGACAGCGGCCTGTCTCGTGACTAACTGCCTGGTTCACAGCGGCCTGTCTCGTGACGGACACCCTGGTTCACAGCTGTTTGTTTCGTGAAGGACTGCTTGGTCCACAGCGGCCTGTCTCGTGACGGACTGCCTGGTTCACAGCGGGCGGTCTCATAACGGACTGCCTGGTTAGCTGCGGCTTGTCTCGTGACGGATTCCCTGGTTCACAGCGGGCTGTCTCGTGACGAACTGTTTGGTTTACAGCGGTGTGTCTCGAGACTGACTGCCTGGTTCACAGCCGTCTGTCTCGTGACGGACTGCCAGGTTCACAACTGGTTGTTTTGTGAAGGACTGTTTGGTCCACAGCGACCTGTCTCGTGACGGACTGCCTGGTCCACAGCGACCTGTCTCGTGACGGACTGCCTGTTTCACAGCGGGCTGTCTCGTAACGGACTGCCTGGTTCGCTGGGGCTTGTCTCGTGACGGATTTCCTGGTTGACAGCGGGCTGTCTCGTGACGCACTGCCTGGTTTACAACGGCCTGTCTCATGACGGACTGCCTGGTTCACAGCGGACTGTCTCGTGACGGACTGCCTGGTTGACAGCGGGGTGTCTCGTGACGGACTGCTTGGTTCACAGCGGCCCGTGTAGTGACGAACTTCCTGGTTGACAGCGGCCTGTCTCGTGACGAACTGCCTGGTTCACAGCGGCCTGTTTCGTGACGGACGCCCTGGTTCACAGCGGCCTGTCTCGTGACGGACTGCCTGGTTCACAGCGGCTGATCTAGTGACGGACTTCCTGGTTCACAGCTGTTTGTTTCGTGAAGGACTGCTTGGTCCACGGCGGCCTGTCTCGTGACGGACTGCCTGGTTCACAGCGGGCTGTCTCATAACGGACTGCCTGGTTCGCTGCGGCTTGTCTCGTGACGGATTCCCTGGTTGACAGCGGGCTGTGTCGTGACGAACTGCCTGGTTTACAGCGGTCTGTCTCGAGACTGACTGCCTGGTTCACAGCGGTCTGTCTCGTGAGGAGTGCCTGGTTCACAGCTGTCTGTCTCGTGACGGACTGCCTGGTTGACAGCGGCCTGTCTCGTGCCGAACTGCCTGGTTCACAGCGGCCTGTCTCATGACGGGGTGCCTGGTTCACAGCGGCCTGTCTCATGACGGGGTGCCTGGTTCACAGCGGCCTGTCTCATGACGAACTGCCTGCTTCACAGCGGCCTGTCGCTTGACGGACTGCCTGGTTCACAGCGGCCTCTCTCGTGATGGACGCCCTGGTTCACAGCTGTTTGTTTCGTGAAGTACTGCCTGGTTCACAGCGGGCTGTCTCATAACGGACTGCCTGGTTAACTGCGGCTTGTCTCGTGACGAACTGCCTGGTTTACAGCGGGCTGTCTCGAGACTGACTGCCTGGTTCACAGCCGTCTGTCTCGTGACGGACTGCCTGGTTCACAGCTGGTTGTTTCGTGAAGGACTGTTTGGTCCACAGCGACCTGTCTCGTGACGGACTGCCTGGTTCACGGCGGGCTGTCTCGTAACGGACCGGCTGGTTCGCTGCGGCTTGTCTCGTGACGGATTCCCTGGTTGACAGCGGGCTGTCTCGTGACGAACTGCCTGGTTTACAGCGGTCTGTCTCGAGACTGACTGCCTGGTTCACAGCGGTCTGTCTCGTGACGGACTGCCTGGTTCACAGCTGGTTGTTTCGTGAAGGACTGTTTGGTCCACAGCGACCTGTCTCGTGACGGACTGCCTGGTCCACAGCGACCTGTCTCGTGACGGACTGCCTGGTTCACAGCGGGCTGTCTCGTAACGGACTGCCTGGTTCGCTGCGGCTTGTCTCGTGACGGATTCCCTGGTTGACAGCGGGCTGTATCGTGACGAACTGCCTGGTTTACAGCGGTCTGTCTCGAGGCTGACTGCCTGGTTCACAGCTGTCTGTCTCGTGACGGATTCCCTGGTTGACAGCGGGCTGTCTCGTGACGAACTGCCTGGTTTACAGCGGTCTGTCTCGAGACTGACTGCCTTCTTCACAGCGGCCTGTTGTCTCGTGACGAACTGCCTGGTTCACAGCGGCCGGTCTAATGATGGCCTTCCTGGTTGACAGCGGCCTGTCTCGTGACGAACTGCCTGGTTCACAGCGGCCTGTCTCGTGACGGACACCCTGGTTCACAGCTGTTTGTTTCGTGAAGGACTGCTTGGTCCACAGCGGCCTGTCTCGTGACGGACTGCCTGGTTCACAGCGGGCGGTCTCATAACGGACTGCCTGGTTAGCTGCGGCTTGTCTCGTGACGGATTCCCTGGTTCACAGCGGGCTGTCTCGTGACGAACTGCCTGGTTTACAGCGGTGTGTCTCGAGACTGACTGCCTGGTTCACAGCCGTCTGTCTCGTGACGGACTGCCAGGTTCACAACTGGTTGTTTTGTGAAGGACTGTTTGGTCCACAGCGACCTGTCTCGTGACGGACTGCCTGGTCCACAGCGACCTGTCTCGTGACGGACTGCCTGTTTCACAGCGGGCTGTCTCGTAACGGACTGCCTGGTTCGCTGCGGCTTGTCTCGTGACGGATTTCCTGGTTGACAGCGGGCTGTCTCGTGACGCACTGCCTGGTTTACAACGGCCTGTCTCATGACGGACTGCCTGGTTCACAGCGGACTGTCTCGTGACGGACTGCCTGGTTGACAGCGGGGTGTCTCGTGACGGACTGCTTGGTTCACAGCGGCCGGTGTAGTGACGGACTTCCTGGTTGACAGCGGCCTGTCTCGTGACGAACTGCCTGGTTCACAGCGGCCTGTCTCGTGACGGACGCCCTGGTTCACAGCGGCCTGTCTCGTGACGGACTGCCTGGTTCACAGCGGCTGATCTAGTGACGGACTTCCTGGTTCACAGCTGTTTGTTTCGTGAAGGACTGCTTGGTCCACGGCGGCCTGTCTCGTGACGGACTGCCTGGTTCACAGCGGGCTGTCTCATAACGGACTGCCTGGTTCGCTGCGGCTTGTCTCGTGACGGATTCCCTGGTTGACAGCGGGCTGTGTCGTGACGAACTGCCTGGTTTACAGCGGTCTGTCTCGAGACTGACTGCCTGGTTCACAGCTGTTTGTTTCGTGAAGTACTGCCTGGTTCACAGCGGGCTGTCTCATAACGGACTGCCTGGTTAACTGCGGCTTGTCTCGTGACGAACTGCCTGGTTTACAGCGGGCTGTCTCGAGACTGACTGCCTGGTTCACAGCCGTCTGTCTCGTGACGGACTGCCTGGTTCACAGCTGGTTGTTTCGTGAAGGACTGTTTGGTCCACAGCGACCTGTCTCGTGACGGACTGCCTGGTTCACGGCGGGCTGTCTCGTAACGGACCGCCTGGTTCGCTGCGGCTTGTCTCGTGACGGATTCCCTGGTTGACAGCGGGCTGTCTCGTGACGAACTGCCTGGTTTACAGCGGTCTGTCTCGAGACTGACTGCCTGGTTCACAGCGGTCTGTCTCGTGACGGACTGCCTGGTTCACAGCTGGTTGTTTCGTGAAGGACTGTTTGGTCCACAGCGACCTGTCTCGTGACGGACTGCCTGGTCCACAGCGACCTGTCTCGTGACGGACTGCCTGGTTCACAGCGGGCTGTCTCGTAACGGACTGCCTGGTTCGCTGCGGCTTGTCTCGGGACGGATTCCCTGGTTGACAGCGGGCTGTATCGTGACGAACTGCCTGGTTTACAGCGGTCTGTCTCGAGGCTGACTGCCTGGTTCACAGCTGTCTGTCTCGTGACGGATTCCCTGGTTGACAGCGGGCTGTCTCGTGACGAACTGCCTGGTTTACAGCGGTCTGTCTCGAGACTGACTGCCTTCTTCACAGCGGCCTGTTGTCTCGTGACGAACTGCCTGGTTCACAGAGGCCTGTCTCTTGAGGGACTGCCTGGTTAACAGCTGTCTGTCTCGTGACGGACTGCCTGGTTGACTGCGGGGTGTCTCGTGACGGACTGCCTGGTTCACAGCGGCCGGTCTAATGATGGACTTCCTGGTTGACAGCGGCCTGTCTCGTGACTAACTGCCTGGTTCACAGCGGCCTGTCTCGTGACGGACACCCTGGTTCACAGCTGTTTGTTTCGTGAAGGACTGCTTGGTCCACAGCGGCCTGTCTCGTGACGGACTGCCTGGTTCACAGCGGGCGGTCTCATAACGGACTGCCTGGTTAGCTGCGGCTTGTCTCGTGACGGATTCCCTGGTTCACAGCGGGCTGTCTCGTGACGAACTGTTTGGTTTACAGCGGTGTGTCTCGAGACTGACTGCCTGGTTCACAGCCGTCTGTCTCGTGACGGACTGCCAGGTTCACAACTGGTTGTTTTGTGAAGGACTGTTTGGTCCACAGCGACCTGTCTCGTGACGGACTGCCTGGTCCACAGCGACCTGTCTCGTGACGGACTGCCTGTTTCACAGCGGGCTGTCTCGTAACGGACTGCCTGGTTCGCTGGGGCTTGTCTCGTGACGGATTTCCTGGTTGACAGCGGGCTGTCTCGTGACGCACTGCCTGGTTTACAACGGCCTGTCTCATGACGGACTGCCTGGTTCACAGCGGACTGTCTCGTGACGGACTGCCTGGTTGACAGCGGGGTGTCTCGTGACGGACTGCTTGGTTCACAGCGGCCCGTGTAGTGACGGACTTCCTGGTTGACAGCGGCCTGTCTCGTGACGAACTGCCTGGTTCACAGCGGCCTGTTTCGTGACGGACGCCCTGGTTCACAGCGGCCTGTCTCGTGACGGACTGCCTGGTTCACAGCGGCTGATCTAGTGACGGACTTCCTGGTTCACAGCTGTTTGTTTCGTGAAGGACTGCTTGGTCCACGGCGGCCTGTCTCGTGACGGACTGCCTGGTTCACAGCGGGCTGTCTCATAACGGACTGCCTGGTTCGCTGCGGCTTGTCTCGTGACGGATTCCCTGGTTGACAGCGGGCTGTGTCGTGACGAACTGCCTGGTTTACAGCGGTCTGTCTCGAGACTGACTGCCTGGTTCACAGCGGTCTGTCTCGTGAGGAGTGCCTGGTTCACAGCTGTCTGTCTCGTGACGGACTGCCTGGTTGACAGCGGCCTGTCTCGTGCCGAACTGCCTGGTTCACAGCGGCCTGTCTCATGACGGGGTGCCTGGTTCACAGCGGCCTGTCTCATGACGGGGTGCCTGGTTCACAGCGGCCTGTCTCATGACGAACTGCCTGCTTCACAGCGGCCTGTCGCTTGACGGACTGCCTGGTTCACAGCGGCCTCTCTCGTGATGGACGCCCTGGTTCACAGCTGTTTGTTTCGTGAAGTACTGCCTGGTTCACAGCGGGCTGTCTCATAACGGACTGCCTGGTTAACTGCGGCTTGTCTCGTGACGAACTGCCTGGTTTACAGCGGGCTGTCTCGAGACTGACTGCCTGGTTCACAGCCGTCTGTCTCGTGACGGACTGCCTGGTTCACAGCTGGTTGTTTCGTGAAGGACTGTTTGGTCCACAGCGACCTGTCTCGTGACGGACTGCCTGGTTCACGGCGGGCTGTCTCGTAACGGACCGGCTGGTTCGCTGCGGCTTGTCTCGTGACGGATTCCCTGGTTGACAGCGGGCTGTCTCGTGACGAACTGCCTGGTTTACAGCGGTCTGTCTCGAGACTGACTGCCTGGTTCACAGCGGTCTGTCTCGTGACGGACTGCCTGGTTCACAGCTGGTTGTTTCGTGAAGGACTGTTTGGTCCACAGCGACCTGTCTCGTGACGGACTGCCTGGTCCACAGCGACCTGTCTCGTGACGGACTGCCTGGTTCACAGCGGGCTGTCTCGTAACGGACTGCCTGGTTCGCTGCGGCTTGTCTCGTGACGGATTCCCTGGTTGACAGCGGGCTGTATCGTGACGAACTGCCTGGTTTACAGCGGTCTGTCTCGAGGCTGACTGCCTGGTTCACAGCTGTCTGTCTCGTGACGGATTCCCTGGTTGACAGCGGGCTGTCTCGTGACGAACTGCCTGGTTTACAGCGGTCTGTCTCGAGACTGACTGCCTTCTTCACAGCGGCCTGTTGTCTCGTGACGAACTGCCTGGTTCACAGCGGCCGGTCTAATGATGGCCTTCCTGGTTGACAGCGGCCTGTCTCGTGACGAACTGCCTGGTTCACAGCGGCCTGTCTCGTGACGGACACCCTGGTTCACAGCTGTTTGTTTCGTGAAGGACTGCTTGGTCCACAGCGGCCTGTCTCGTGACGGACTGCCTGGTTCACAGCGGGCGGTCTCATAACGGACTGCCTGGTTAGCTGCGGCTTGTCTCGTGACGGATTCCCTGGTTCACAGCGGGCTGTCTCGTGACGAACTGCCTGGTTTACAGCGGTGTGTCTCGAGACTGACTGCCTGGTTCACAGCCGTCTGTCTCGTGACGGACTGCCAGGTTCACAACTGGTTGTTTTGTGAAGGACTGTTTGGTCCACAGCGACCTGTCTCGTGACGGACTGCCTGGTCCACAGCGACCTGTCTCGTGACGGACTGCCTGTTTCACAGCGGGCTGTCTCGTAACGGACTGCCTGGTTCGCTGCGGCTTGTCTCGTGACGGATTTCCTGGTTGACAGCGGGCTGTCTCGTGACGCACTGCCTGGTTTACAACGGCCTGTCTCATGACGGACTGCCTGGTTCACAGCGGACTGTCTCGTGACGGACTGCCTGGTTGACAGCGGGGTGTCTCGTGACGGACTGCTTGGTTCACAGCGGCCGGTGTAGTGACGGACTTCCTGGTTGACAGCGGCCTGTCTCGTGACGAACTGCCTGGTTCACAGCGGCCTGTCTCGTGACGGACGCCCTGGTTCACAGCGGCCTGTCTCGTGACGGACTGCCTGGTTCACAGCGGCTGATCTAGTGACGGACTTCCTGGTTCACAGCTGTTTGTTTCGTGAAGGACTGCTTGGTCCACGGCGGCCTGTCTCGTGACGGACTGCCTGGTTCACAGCGGGCTGTCTCATAACGGACTGCCTGGTTCGCTGCGGCTTGTCTCGTGACGGATTCCCTGGTTGACAGCGGGCTGTGTCGTGACGAACTGCCTGGTTTACAGCGGTCTGTCTCGAGACTGACTGCCTGGTTCACAGCGGTCTGTCTCGAGACTGACTGCCTGGTTCACAGCGGTCTGTCTCGTGAGGAGTGCCTGGTTCACAGCTGTCTGTCTCGTGACGGACTGCCTGGTTGACAGCGGCCTGTCTCGTGCCGAACTGCCTGGTTCACAGCGGCCTGTCTCATGACGGGGTGCCTGGTTCACAGCGGCCTGTCTCATGACGGGGTGCCTGGTTCACAGCGGCCTGTCTCATGACGAACTGCCTGCTTCACAGCGGCCTGTCGCTTGACGGACTGCCTGGTTCACAGCGGCCTCTCTCGTGATGGACGCCCTGGTTCACAGCTGTTTGTTTCGTGAAGTACTGCCTGGTTCACAGCGGGCTGTCTCATAACGGACTGCCTGGTTAACTGCGGCTTGTCTCGTGACGAACTGCCTGGTTTACAGCGGGCTGTCTCGAGACTGACTGCCTGGTTCACAGCCGTCTGTCTCGTGACGGACTGCCTGGTTCACAGCTGGTTGTTTCGTGAAGGACTGTTTGGTCCACAGCGACCTGTCTCGTGACGGACTGCCTGGTTCACGGCGGGCTGTCTCGTAACGGACCGGCTGGTTCGCTGCGGCTTGTCTCGTGACGGATTCCCTGGTTGACAGCGGGCTGTCTCGTGACGAACTGCCTGGTTTACAGCGGTCTGTCTCGAGACTGACTGCCTGGTTCACAGCGGTCTGTCTCGTGACGGACTGCCTGGTTCACAGCTGGTTGTTTCGTGAAGGACTGTTTGGTCCACAGCGACCTGCCTCGTGACGGACTGCCTGGTCCACAGCGACCTGTCTCGTGACGGACTGCCTGGTTCACAGCGGGCTGTCTCGTAACGGACTGCCTGGTTCGCTGCGGCTTGTCTCGTGACGGATTCCCTGGTTGACAGCGGGCTGTATCGTGACGAACTGCCTGGTTTACAGCGGTCTGTCTCGAGGCTGACTGCCTGGTTCACAGCTGTCTGTCTCGTGACGGATTCCCTGGTTGACAGCGGGCTGTCTCGTGACGAACTGCCTGGTTTACAGCGGTCTGTCTCGAGACTGACTGCCTTCTTCACAGCGGCCTGTTGTCTCGTGACGAACTGCCTGGTTCACAGAGGCCTGTCTCTTGAGGGACTGCCTGGTTAACAGCTGTCTGTCTCGTGACGGACTGCCTGGTTGACTGCGGGGTGTCTCGTGACGGACTGCCTGGTTCACAGCGGCCGGTCTAATGATGGCCTTCCTGGTTGACAGCGGCTTGTCTCGTGACGAACTGCCTGGTTCACAGTGGCCTGTCTCGTGACGGACACCCTGGTTCACAGCTGTTTGTTTCGTGAAGGACTGCTTGGTCCACAGCGGCCTGTCTCGTGACGGACTGCCTGGTTCACAGCGGGCGGTCTCATAACGGACTGCCTGGTTAGCTGCGGCTTGTCTCGTGACGGATTCCCTGGTTCACAGCGGGCTGTCTCGTGACGAACTGCCTGGTTTACAGCGGTGTGTCTCGAGACTGACTGCCTGGTTCACAGCCGTCTGTCTCGTGACGGACTGCCAGGTTCACAACTGGTTGTTTTGTGAAGGACTGTGTGGTCCACAGCGACCTGTCTCGTGACGGACTGCCTGTTTCACAGCGGGCTGTCTCGTAACGGACTGCCTGGTTCGCTGCGGCTTGTCTCGTGACGGATTTCCTGGTTGACAGCGGGCTGTCTCGTGACGCACTGCCTGGTTTACAACGGCCTGTCTCATGACGGACTGCCTGGTTCACAGCGGACTGTCTCGTGACGGACTGCCTGGTTGACAGCGGGGTGTCTCGTGACGGACTGCTTGGTTCACAGCGGCCGGTGTAGTGACGGACTTCCTGGTTGACAGCGGCCTGTCTCGTGACGAACTGCCTGGTTCACAGCGGCCTGTCTCGTGACGGACGCCCTGGTTCACAGCGGCCTGTCTCGTGACGGACTGCCTGGTTCACAGCGGCTGATCTAGTGACGGACTTCCTGGTTCACAGCTGTTTGTTTCGTGAAGGACTGCTTGGTCCACGGCGGCCTGTCTCGTGACGGACTGCCTGGTTCACAGCGGGCTGTCTCATAACGGACTGCCTGGTTCGCTGCGGCTTGTCTCGTGACGGATTCCCTGGTTGACAGCGGGCTGTGTCGTGACGAACTGCCTGGTTTACAGCGGTCTGTCTCGAGACTGACTGCCTGGTTCACAGCGGTCTGTCTCGTGAGGAGTGCCTGGTTGACAGCGGCCTGTCTCGTGCCGAACTGCCTGGTTCACAGCGGCCTGTCTCATGACGGGGTACCTGGTTCACAGCGGCCTGTCTCATAACGGACTGCCTGGTTAACTGCGGCTTGTCTCGTGACGAACTGCCTGGTTCACAGCGGCCTGTCCCGTGACGGGCTGCCTGTATCACAGCTGTCTGTCTCGTGACGGACTGCCTGGTTGACAGCGGGCTGTCTCGTGACGAACTGCCTGGTTTACAGCGGTCTGTCTCGAGACTGACTGCCTGGTTTACAGCGGTCTCTCTCGTGACGGATTCCCTGGTTGACAGCGGGCTGTCTCGTGACGAACTGCCTGGTTTACAGCGGTCTGTCTCGAGACTGACTGCCTGGTTTACAGCGGTCTGTCTCGAGACTGACTGCCTGGTTCACAACCGTCTGTCTCGAGACTGAATGCCTGGTTCACAGCGGTCTGTCTCGTGACGGAGTGCCTGGTCCACAGCTGTCTGTCTCGTGACGGACTGCCTGGTTTACAACGGCCTGTCTCATGACGGACTGCCTGGTTCACAGCGGCCGATCTCGTGACGGACTTCCTGGTTCACAGCTGGTAGTTTCGTGAAGGACTGTTTGGTCCACAGCGACCTGTCTCGTGATGGACTGCCTGGTTCACAGCTGTCGGTCTCGTGACGGACTGCCTGGTTCACAGCGGCCTGTCTCTTGACGGACTGCCTGGTTCACAACGTCCTGTCTCGTGGTGGACTGCCCGGTTCACAACGGTCTGTCTCGTGGCGGACTGCCTGGATCACAGCTGTCTGTCTCGTGACGAACTGCCTGGTTTACAGCGGTCTGTCTCGAGACTGACTGCCTGATTCACAGCTGTCTCTCTCGTGACGGATTCCCTGGTTGACAACGCGCTGTCTCGTGACGAACTGCCTGGTTTACAGCGGTCTGTCTCGAGACTGACTGCCTGGTTCACAACCGTCTGTCTCGAGACTGAATGCCTGGTTCACAGCGGTCTGTCTCGTGACGGAGTGCCTGGTTCACAGCGGCCTGTCTCTTGACGGACTGCCTGATTTACAACGGCCTGTCTCATGACGGACTGCCTGGTTCACAGCGGCTGATCTAGTGACGGACTTCCTGGTTCACAGCTGTTTGTTTCGTGAAGGACTGCTTGGTCCACGGCGGCCTGTCTCGTGACGGACTGCCTGGTTCACAGCGGGCTGTCTCATAACGGACTGCCTGGTTCGCTGCGGCTTGTCTCGTGACGGATTCCCTGGTTGACAGCGGGCTGTGTCGTGACGAACTGCCTGGTTTACAGCGGTCTGTCTCGAGACTGACTGCCTGGTTCACAGCGGTCTGTCTCGTGAGGAGTGCCTGGTTCACAGCTGGCTGTCTCGTGACGGACTGCCTGGTTCACAGCGGCCTGTCTCATGACGGGGTACCTGGTTCACAGCGGCCTGTCTCATGACGGGGTGCCTGGTTCACAGCGGCCTGTCTCATGACGAACTGCCTGCTTCACAGCGGCCTGTCTCGTGACGGACTGCCTGGTTGACAGAGGCCTGTCTCTTGAGGGACTGCCTGGTTAACAGCTGTCTGTCTCGTGACGGACTGCCTGGTTGACTGCGGGGTGTCTCGTGACGGACTGCCTGGTTCACAGCGGCCGGTCTAATGATGGCCTTCCTGGTTGACAGCGGCCTGTCTCGTGACGAACTGCCTGGTTCACAGCGGCCTGTCTCGTGACGGACACCCTGGTTCACAGCTGTTTGTTTCGTGAAGGACTGCTTGGTCCACAGCGGCCTGTCTCGTGACGGACTGCCTGGTTCACAGCGGGCGGTCTCATAACGGACTGCCTGGTTAGCTGCGGCTTGTCTCGTGACGGATTCCCTGGTTCACAGCGGGCTGTCTCGTGACGAACTGCCTGGTTTACAGCGGTGTGTCTCGAGACTGACTGCCTGGCTCACAGCCGTCTGTCTCGTGACGGACTGCCAGGTTCACAACTGGTTGTTTTGTGAAGGACTGTTTGGTCCACAGCGACCTGTCTCGTGACGGACTGCCTGGTCCACAGCGACCTGTCTCGTGACGGACTGCCTGTTTCACAGCGGGCTGTCTCGTAACGGACTGCCTGGTTCGCTGCGGCTTGTCTCGTGACGGATTTCCTGGTTGACAGCGGGCTGTCTCGTGACGCACTGCCTGGTTTACAACGGCCTGTCTCATGACGGACTGCCTGGTTCACAGCGGACTGTCTCGTGACGGACTGCCTGGTTGACAGCGGGGTGTCTCGTGACGGACTGCTTGGTTCACAGCGGCCGGTGTAGTGACGGACTTCCTGGTTGACAGCGGCCTGTCTCGTGACGAACTGCCTGGTTCACAGCGGCCTGTCTCGTGACGGACGCCCTGGTTCACAGCGGCCTGTCTCGTGACGGACTGCCTGGTTCACAGCGGCTGATCTAGTGACGGACTTCCTGGTTCACAGCTGTTTGTTTCGTGAAGGACTGCTTGGTCCACGGCGGCCTGTCTCGTGACGGACTGCCTGGTTCACAGCGGGCTGTCTCATAACGGACTGCCTGGTTCGCTGCGGCTTGTCTCGTGACGGATTCCCTGGTTGACAGCGGGCTGTGTCGTGACGAACTGCCTGGTTTACAGCGGTCTGTCTCGAGACTGACTGCCTGGTTCACAGCGGTCTGTCTCGTGAGGAGTGCCTGGTTGACAGCGGCCTGTCTCGTGCCGAACTGCCTGGTTCACAGCGGCCTGTCTCATGACGGGGTACCTGGTTCACAGCGGCCTGTCTCATGACGAACTGCCTGCTTCACAGCGGCCTGTCGCTTGACGGACTGCCTGGTTCACAGCGGCCTGTCCCGTGACGGGCTGCCTGTATCACAGCTGTCTGTCTCGTGACGGACTGCCTGGTTGACAGCGGGCTGTCTCGTGACGAACTGCCTGGTTTACAGCGGTCTGTCTCGAGACTGACTGCCTGGTTTACAGCGGTCTCTCTCGTGACGGATTCCCTGGTTGACAGCGGGCTGTCTCGTGACGAACTGCCTGGTTTACAGCGGTCTGTCTCGAGACTGACTGCCTGGTTTACAGCGGTCTGTCTCGAGACTGACTGCCTGGTTCACAACCGTCTGTCTCGAGACTGAATGCCTGGTTCACAGCGGTCTGTCTCGTGACGGAGTGCCTGGTCCACAGCTGTCTGTCTCGTGACGGACTGCCTGGTTTACAACGGCCTGTCTCATGACGGACTGCCTGGTTCACAGCGGCCGATCTCGTGACGGACTTCCTGGTTCACAGCTGGTAGTTTCGTGAAGGACTGTTTGGTCCACAGCGACCTGTCTCGTGATGGACTGCCTGGTTCACAGCTGTCGGTCTCGTGACGGACTGCCTGGTTCACAGCGGCCTGTCTCTTGACGGACTGCCTGGTTCACAACGTCCTGTCTCGTGGTGGACTGCCCGGTTCACAACGGTCTGTCTCGTGGCGGACTGCCTGGATCACAGCTGTCTGTCTCGTGACGAACTGCCTGGTTTACAGCGGTCTGTCTCGAGACTGACTGCCTGATTCACAGCTGTCTCTCTCGTGACGGATTCCCTGGTTGACAACGCGCTGTCTCGTGACGAACTGCCTGGTTTACAGCGGTCTGTCTCGAGACTGACTGCCTGGTTCACAACCGTCTGTCTCGAGACTGAATGCCTGGTTCACAGCGGTCTGTCTCGTGACGGAGTGCCTGGTTCACAGCGGCCTGTCTCTTGACGGACTGCCTGATTTACAACGGCCTGTCTCATGACGGACTGCCTGGTTCACAGCGGCTGATCTAGTGACGGACTTCCTGGTTCACAGCTGTTTGTTTCGTGAAGGACTGCTTGGTCCACGGCGGCCTGTCTCGTGACGGACTGCCTGGTTCACAGCGGGCTGTCTCATAACGGACTGCCTGGTTCGCTGCGGCTTGTCTCGTGACGGATTCCCTGGTTGACAGCGGGCTGTGTCGTGACGAACTGCCTGGTTTACAGCGGTCTGTCTCGAGACTGACTGCCTGGTTCACAGCGGTCTGTCTCGTGAGGAGTGCCTGGTTCACAGCTGGCTGTCTCGTGACGGACTGCCTGGTTCACAGCGGCCTGTCTCATGACGGGGTACCTGGTTCACAGCGGCCTGTCTCATGACGGGGTGCCTGGTTCACAGCGGCCTGTCTCATGACGAACTGCCTGCTTCACAGCGGCCTGTCGCTTGACGGACTGCCTGGTTCACAGCGGCCTGTCCCGTGACGGGCTGCCTGTATCACAGCTGTCTGTCTCCTGACGGACTGCCTGGTTGACAGCAGGCTGTCTCGTGACGAACTGCCTGGTTTACAGCGGTCTCTCTCGTGACGGATTCCCTGGTTGACAGCGGGCTGTCTCGTGACGAACTGCCTGGTTTACAGCGGTCTGTCTCGAGACTGACTGCCTGGTTTACAGCGGTCTGTCTCGAGACTGACTGCCTGGTTCACAACCGTCTGTCTCGAGACTGAATGCCTGGTTCACAGCGGTCTGTCTCGTGACGGAGTGCCTGGTCCACAGCTGTCTGTCTCGTGACGGACTGCCTGGTTTACAACGGCCTGTCTCATGACGGACTGCCTTGTTCACAGCGGCCGATCTCGTGACGGACTTCCTGGTTCACAGCTGGTAGTTTCGTGAAGGACTGTTTGGTCCACAGCGACCTGTCTCGTGATGGACTGCC
The DNA here is from genome assembly GCA_964019135.1 of Arenicola marina. Lineage (NCBI taxonomy): Eukaryota > Metazoa > Annelida > Polychaeta > Arenicolidae > Arenicola > Arenicola marina. The sequence continues at coordinate 11,114,809 of OZ025249.1, forward strand.
TGGTTCACAGCTGTCGGTCTCGTGACGGACTGCCTGGTTCACAGCGGCCTGTCTCTTGACGGACTGCCTGGTTCACAACGTCCTGTCTCGTGGTGGACTGCCCGGTTCACAACGGCCTGTCTCCTGCCGGACTACTTACTTCTTTCACAGCGGCCTGGGACGAGACTGACTGCTTGGTTTACAGCGGTTTGTTTCGTGACGGACTGCCCAGTTCACAGCGGCCTGTCGCGTGACGGATTGCCTAGTTCACAGCGGCCTGTCTCGCGACTGACTGCCTGGTTAACAGCGGCCTGTCTCGAGACTGACTGCCTGGTTGACTGCGGCTTCTCTCGTGACGGACGGTCCAGTTCACAGCGGCCTGTCGCGTGACGAATTGCCTAGTTCACAGCAGCCTGTGTCGCGACTGACTCCCTGGTTCACAGCGGCCTGTCGCGAGACTGACTGCCTGGTTGGCTGCGGCTTCTCTCGTGACGGACTGCCCAGTTCACAGCGGCCTGTCGCGTGACGGATTGCTTCGTTCACAGCGGCCTGTCTCGCGACTGACTGCCTGGTTCACAGCGGCCTGTCTCGAGACTGACTGCCTGGTTGGCTGCGGCTTCTCTCGTGACGGACTGCCCAGTTTACAGCGGCCTGACTCCTGCAGGACTACCTCCTTCACAGCGGCCTGTCTCGAGCCTGACTGCCTGGTTCACAGCCGTCTGTCTCGTGACGGACTGCCCAGTTCACATCGGCCTGTGGCGTGACGGATTGCCTAGTTCACAGCGGCCTGTCTCGCGACTAACTGCCTGGTTCACAGCGGCCTGTCACGAGACTGACTGCCTGGTTGACTGCGGCTTCTCTCGTGACGAACTGCCCAGTTCACAGCGGCCTGTCGCGTGACGGATTGCTTCGTTCACAGCGGCCTGTCTCGCGACTGACTGCCTGGTTCACAGCGGCCTGTCTCGAGACTGACTGCCTGGTTGGCTGCGGCTTCTCTCGTGACGGACTGCCCAGTTTACAGCGGCCTGACTCCTGCAGGACTACCTCCTTCACAGCGGCCTGTCTCGAGCCTGACTGCCTGGTTCACAGCCGTCTGTCTCGTGACGGACTGCCCAGTTCACATCGGCCTGTGGCGTGACGGATTGCCTAGTTCACAGCGGCCTGTCTCGCGACTGACTGCCTGGTTCACAGCGGCCTGTCTCGAGACTGACTGCCTGGTTAACAGCGGCCTGTGTCGACTCTGACTGCCTGGTTGGCTGCGGCTTCTCTCGTGACGGACTGCCCAGTTTACAGCAGCCTGACTCCTGCAGGACTACCTCCTTCACAGCAGCCTGTCTCGCGACTGACTGCATGGTTCACAGCGGCCTGTCCCGAGACTGACTGCCTGGTTAACAGCGGCCTGTGTCGAGACTGACTGCCTGGTTGACTGCGGCTTCTCTCGTGACGGACTGCCCACTATACAGCGGCCTGACTCCTGCAGGACTACCTCCTTCACAGCAGCCTGTCTCGCGACTGACTGCCTGGTTCACAGCGGCCTGTCTCGAGACTGACTGCCTGGTTTACAGCGGTCTGTCTCGTGACGGACTGCCTGGTTCACAGCGGCCTGTCTCTTGACGGACTGCTTGATTTACAACGGCCTGTCTCATGACGGACTGCCTGGTTCACAGGGGACTGTCTCGTGACGGAGTGCCTTCTTCACAGCGGCCTGTTGTCTCGTGACGAACTGCCTGGTTCACAACGGCCTGTCTCGTGACGGACTGCCTGGTTCACAGCGGCCTGTCTCGTGACGGACTGCCTGGTTCACAACGGCCTGTCTCCTGCCGGACTACTTACTTCCTTCACAGCGGCCTGGGACGAGACTGACTGCTTGGTTTACAGCGGTTTGTTTCGTGACGGACTGCCCAGTTCACAGCGGCCTGTCGCGTGACGGATTGCCTAGTTCACAGCGGCCTGTCTCGCGACTGACTGCCTGGTTAACAGCGGCCTGTCTCGAGACTGACTGCCTGGTTGACTGCGGCTTCTCTCGTGACGGACGGCCCAGTTCACAGCGGCCTGTCGCGTGACGAATTGCCTAGTTCACAGCAGCCTGTGTCGCGACTGACTCCCTGGTTCACAGCGGCCTGTCGCGAGACTGACTGCCTGGTTGGCTACGGCTTCTCTCGTGACGGACTGCCCAGTTCACAGCGGCCTGTCGCGTGACGGATTGCTTCGTTCACAGCGGCCTGTCTCGCGACTGACTGCCTGGTTCACAGCGGCCTGTCTCGAGACTGACTGCCTGGTTGGCTGCGGCTTCTCTCGTGACGGACTGCCCAGTTTACAGCGGCCTGACTCCTGCAGGACTACCTCCTTCACAGCGGCCTGTCTCGAGCCTGACTGCCTGGTTCACAGCCGTCTGTCTCGTGACGGACTGCCCAGTTCACATCGGCCTGTGGCGTGACGGATTGCCTAGTTCACAGCGGCCTGTCTCGCGACTGACTGCCTGGTTCACAGCGGCCTGTCACGAGACTGACTGCCTGGTTGACTGCGGCTTCTCTCGTGACGAACTGCCCAGTTCACAGCGGCCTGTCGCGTGACGGATTGCCTAGTTCACAGCGGCCTGTCTCGCGACTGACTGCCTGGTTCACAGCGGCCTGTCTCGAGACTGACTGCCTGGTTAACAGCGGCCTGTATCGACACTGACTGCCTGGTTGGCTGCGGCTTCTATCGTGACGGACTGCCCAGTTTACAGCAGCCTGACTCTTGCAGGACTACCTCCTTCACAGCAGCCTGTCTCGCGACTCACTGCATGGTTCACAGCGGCCTGTCCCGAGACTGACTGCCTGGTTAACAGCGGCCTGTGTCGAGACTGACTGCCTGGTTGACTGCGGCTTCTCTCGTGACGGACTGCCCACTATACAGCGGCCTGACTCCTGCAGGACTACCTCCTTCACAGCAGCCTGTCTCGCGACTGACTGCCTGGTTCACAGCGGCCTGTCTCGAGACTGACTGCCTGGTTTACAGCGGTCTGTCTCGTGACGGACTGCGTGGTTCGCAGCGGCCTGTCGTAACGGACTGCCTGGTTCACAGCCGCCTGTCTCGAGACTGACTGCCAGGCTCACAGCTGTGTGTCTCGTGACGGACGGCCTGGTTCACAGCAGCCTGTCTCGTGACGGGGTGCCTGGTTCATAGCGGCCTGTCTCTTGGCCGACTGCCTGGTTCACAGCGGCATGTCTCGTGACGGACTGCCTGGTTCATATCAACCTGTATAGCATTTTTATATCCGTCCCCGCTAATCTGTTAACTTTTTGTTCGAATGGTAACTTATGCCTTGTAGACCCGCGCGTAAGTCTGCAAAGTATATGATTCCATGGAGAGTGCATATTGCACCAATAGCTATTATACAAAGAATGTGTTACAGCAAAGTTACGTATTTGTGTGGGGTTGACGATTAATAGATTGTCTTAGAATGATCAAATGTGCCTAACGATGTTAGTCATACATTTTATTTCAAATATGAGCCAATATACGACTAGCTCCTCCCTTTCCTGTCTGAGCCAAAACGAGGTGAACTTTTCGACTTCGCTTCCATTCGTTCAGTGCTTTCGTTTGCGAGGTCGGCTTTTCTGTAGCAATCGTTGTTTCACTGTTTCAATGCAGGACGGCTTTCATAAGCTTCGGTCTTAAATATGTCAACAGTCATTTTCATACACAAGCAACTTATATATTAATAAACACGATACCAATGATGGCTTAATGCCAAAAGGCTCGTGAAAAAATCAGAATAACTAGCAGGCACTGCTTCGGTACTACTTTTATTTACATGAAAACAGTTTTAAAAAGCATAAAACCATTTAATGTACTTTTTAATTAAGTAAAAGCTTATATCTCTATCAATGTTTTCAAAATGTACAGCTAGCAAATAAAGATACCAGCACTGTTTTATAGATCGTTGGACTGCACACGAGAACTGCAACCTGTCCATTCTTCCTGGATATACCCAGGTAATTAGGTACTTCAGTCTAGAACCGTACAACATCTGATCCGTTACAAGGAAGTTGCGCTCGTCGGTTAAGTTCTATCTAACATAATATGACATATCATTAAAGAGCCTGCCTACTTTAAACATCGATGCACAATGCAATACATGGTGTATTCATTTATCCATTACGTTGACTACGTTTTGATAAACAGGCCCGTTATTTTCTAGACATGCGTATTTTGAGGGAGCCGTGGGCACTGGAACGATGGATTGATACTCGGCTGGTGGCGCAGCCCTCTCGGACGGTCCCGTGTGACCTGTGGAATCGCCATTACCACACTCAGCGTATACACTATCTGGCGTCTCCGATTCAGCCGCTTGTGATGACGTTGACGAGTACTTTTTGCCCTTTGTTGAGGTATTTGAAAGTGATATGTGGTACCTAAAAGTCAAATTATATAATGATACAAGTCAGAAGTCCGGAGGAATAGACCTTATCTTTTTCTAGATGGAATTAATATAAGGAAAATAAGTAGAAGGCATAGTTATCTCTCATGCTTATGGTAAGATCAAGTAACAAATCCATGTTTTCATGTACGTACCGATGCTAATTATGTGGTGGAACTGTATTTGAGTTTACCTTGTTATAAGCACAACGATAAAGACCAGAAAGATGCCAACGCAGATCCAGCCCACGATCATGGCCACCAACAGGGCGACATCTTCTGTGGATTCTTCACAGTAGTCAGGGTATTCCAGCTCTGAAAACAATGAAACATGAATACCGCTTCATTCGCTTTTTGAAAGATAACAATTGAGGTAATTGAGGTGGCAGTGGGTTGGCGAAAACCGATGGGACACGGCACCACCGATGGGACACGGCACCACCGAGGGGACACGGCACCACTAAAGGGAAACGGCACCATCGATGGGACACGGCACCACCGAAGGGACATGGCACCACCGAAGGGACACGGAGCCACCGAAGGGACACGGCACCACCGAAGGGACACGGCACCACTGAAGGGACACGGCACCACTGAAGGGACACGGCACCACCGAAGGGACATGGCACCACCGAAGGGACATGGCACCACCGAAGGGAAACGGCACCACCGAAGGGACACGGCACCGCTGAAGGGACACGGTTCCACCGAAGGGACACATCACCACCGATGGGACACGGCACCACCGAAGGGACACGGCACCACCGAAGGGACACGGCACCACCGAAAGGACACGGCACCACCCAAGGGACATGGCACCACCGAAGGGACATGGCACCACCGAAGGAGCATGGCACCACCGAAGGGACATGGCACCGCTGAAGGGACATGGCGCCACTGAAGGGACACGGCACCACCGAAGGGACACGGCACCACCGAAGGGACACGGCACCACCGAAGGGACACGGCACCACCGAAGGGACACGGCACCACTGAAGGGACACGGCACCACCGAACGGACACGGCACCACCAAAGGGACACGGCACCACCGAAGGGACACGGCACCACCGAAGGGACATGGCACCACCAAATAAAATGTTCCATGATGTCTACACATGTTTCAGTGATCCCTTTCCCAGATATCTGAATCAGCTCAATACCTAATATACGTTGCATAACTGCCATTGTCCAATTTGGATGCCATTTTTTTCACCAAAATATGGTCTCTCTCTTACCACAAATCGCGTACTTTTCTCTCACTCTCCATATGCCATGAGCGGCACACCCACACCACTCAAGTGAGTTAGTGCCTATCCCCCCCAATTCCGTGGGTAAAGCTCGGTAATTAGGTCACACTTCTGCCTGCGGTTGTTAGCCAGATACAAAATCGCTGGACACGTGCAGTCATGGCTACTTTTGAAGTCAACCCGACCGCCGCCAAAACAACGAGAGAGTTTCTACACAGTAATCCGGTCATAACGTGAAGAACTTTGAAATGACTAATTTGCTTAGAAAAAAATTACTCGTCCCGCCGCAAACTTTGAAACGACTTTTCTTTTTGGAAAAAAATTCGTTCCGCGTCGAACTTTGGAACGAGTTATTTTTTATATGCATAGTTTGTTGTTTAGGCCACCTTTGGGCACAGAAGGGATAAACCGCGCCAAACAACCCCAGAGACAGATGGGGTTTGCACATGCAACGTACTTTATACAGTCGATAACGCTACGACAACGGGGCCTTCGGAAAACAAATAACTTGGGAATCGAAACTGAGCTTGGAACGATTTTTTTGAAATAATAAGGCGTGTTCCAAGAGAATTTGGAACCACATTAAAAAAATAAAAATTAATATCGCGATGTCCTAACTCGGGCGTCGTAGTACTGCAATGTTAGTCAGAGAACGCTCCGTTGACAGCCCCCCCCTTCCCCCCTCCCTACCCGGGGGCCGACATGTATGATGAGAGAGGCACCGAAGAGGAATTTGGAGGTGAAAAAAAGAACCCTCCCAAACCCAGCACTGTATTAATTACCCTCCCCCCCCCCCCCCCTCGAGGTTGGCAGCAGACACTCAAATTGGCAGACGCAAATAAAGCACAGACAATAAAATTATTATTTTTGCCATGGCGATCCCGTGGCCGGTGCAAATATAGAGCCATGATTCAAACTAGATCATTTCAGCGGTAACATGACGAAATATTTTGTGTCTCATAAACAGAGGATACAAACGTCTGGTGCCAGTCAAATTGCTAGGAATTGCTTATTCGCGTTATTTAATTTCCGGGCGATCGCGGCCATGTCGTGGAATATAGGGACCGAAACGTGACTTGAAGTTTCCGTCTACTCCTATCCTTTGCAAACCTGAACAAACTAAAGTTCGTATTCGGTCTTCGGTTGTTGACCCAGTTAATGCCATCACAAGTTGGTGGTCGTTAGTACGTGCACGCCAAGCCTACTTTCCCGCCATGGCTGATCTGTACTTCGCAGCCGCACGGGGGCGCTGATCGCAGCGAGCACGGGTTTGGCCGGAGTGTGCCCTTTTGTGATATTACACTCTTTGACTTTGTCGCGGCTATCAGACAGAGTAGTTGGGACTTCAATATATGATAAAAATGACGACACAATCACACATGGAGTAATCGATCGTCCCTTTCTCGGCGGAAAATCGTCGTGAACATCCCTTTCTCCGATGTGGAACGCCCGTTCTCGGCGGAAAATACAAGAACAGTGTGTGGTATTGGCAGAAAAACTGCATTTAGGAATGGAAGCATAGGCATACATCCAACCCGCTTATGTTTATCAAGCAGGTGAGAATCTATTAATGCGCATGATTGCTATTGCAAGTTCAATAATGTTGAGTATAATGCTGCTTTTGAGCCCACTATGCCGATACAGTGGTTTGAATGAAAAATTCCATTCACCAACTTTGACTTTTCTCCGATATATATCGCATCAAATTCCTTACGCCTTGACGCTTAAGAAGGAGAAACTCTTCTTTTAGTATCCTGATCCATCGATATTGATCTATAAGCATTATAAACAGGGTTTCTAGTGTACTTCACATGTTCATACGCAACCAAACTTGACAACGCCCTTTCTCCGAGCATGCCAACTCCCTTTCTCGGCCGATGTCTTCAAATGGCAACGCCGTTTCGGCGATGCTGATTGTGAATGGCAACCACATTTGACGTAATTTGTTATTATTAATATATAGTTTGATATTATTCACATTATTGAGGTAGATGAGTATGGGGCGAGAAAATTGGCAATGGTGGGTGGTGGGCAAGTTTTCGATCCAGTGCATTGAATGATTTTTTTTTATGAGTACCAGTAGGCCCCTTTATAGTACATTGCAAAGGGATATGTTGTCATTGTGACTAAATTTTAGATTTTGACAACCTGGATTGGAGGGTGCAAGGGTATTTCCTTTCCTCGGGAATGGGCTTTTCATTTCACTTTGAACTGGGAATGAAGAAAATAATTCTTCGTTACCTCAGACCGTCGTGACCGAGGATTTTCATTAAACGTGAACAGAGAATTTAAATATTAAACAACCGTGAATCGGGAAATCGACAATTTATATAATTTATTCTCTGTTCCTTTGTATGTTATATCGTTTTAATTTTCTCGTGATCTGGGAATACAGAAATGTATTGTTCGTGATGTGGAGCACATTCTATATATTTACAACTAATTAATCATGGTCAAAATGTTCAGCCCCTAAATGTTGGGTTCATTCAATTGTAATTTTAGAGTTGCGATATGTGTCGTTATTTATTTATTTCAAAGGCAATGATTAAAAACCTGTGATCAAGGTTATATGCGAAACGGCGGTAAACTGCCAGGAAAATAGTTGTAAATCTTAATGGAAATGTGACGGGTGAGGAGCGCTGCTTTTACAATACAAATGTCTGCCTTACCTAGATTCACACTGATGTCCGTGCAGCTCTCGAAGCCACCATTGTTGTGGGCTGCGACCCTAACGATGTACGTTCCGGACTCGTCTGGTAGGAGCAGGAAGACGTTCGTCGTGTTGTCCAGGGTCGCCTCTTTAGGATCACTGGTGCCGTCAGAAAGTCGATACGATACTTGGTAGGAGCTGATGTAGTCGCACCCACTGCCAGCTGGAGACTGAGGACGGAGCCATTTCAACTGGTGTGTTATGTGTAATATAGGTATGCAATCATGGGTTAATCTTCTGGGAGGCGTTCAAGTTTGTGTCAACACTGATGATGATTCCATGCAAAGGGTTGGCACGATATGCACCGCTTAATCTGGGCCTAATCTTGCAACACCAGGCAAGCGAAGATTATGCTGGTCTTTAATTCTGATCAACCATCACCCTCCTCTGGTCAGGCGTGCGAGGGCGACAGGGCGGGGGAGGGGGGCGGGGGAGGGGGCTCCCTACGTCTGTGAGGGTAGCGACGGAAGATGTTCATCACGTGATATAACTGATGATAAGGTGCATATATGCGTACAGAATGTACCTGCTTATACTATACTATGCTTATTTAAGTAATAACTCATAACGGATATGCCTAACTACATTCATTAGCCGTAGTTTTAAAATAATTTTGATCTGAATCATTGTTATTATGATCATATATGATGTCATATATATATATATGCTATATATATAGAAAGTAGGCTAAAACAAACCTTCCCTTGCAGATTATAGCTCGTTCCGACGAGCTTTGGTGTCCTTAGTCTAACTTACCATAAGATCCCAAGTGATATACGCTTCCTGAAACACAACTTCTCTGAGGCTGGCGTTGAACTCATGCACTGTGACTATTGGCTCCGAAGGCTCTGCGGAGTTAATTATAGTCAAGTTTAGTGATTTGTATTACGTAGCGGATCAAGGGGCCGTACTGACAACGTGCTTTTTTACAGCCTCACATAATTAGCCTATAAGGTTTCGTGACATTCGCTATCTATTTATCGATTTAGAGAAACAGGGTTCGAGATGGCGGGCATTCGTCCCAAAATGTCATGTTTTCTCCACTTCAACGAATCATAATCAGTATAGCTTCATATCATCTTAATCTATGTTTTACTATGTTCAGAAGTACAATGGATGAACCATAACAAAATGTTCATTTTGCTGCATTTGCTGCTGCGCCAAACAACATGTATACGACAGGTGCAACACTGATTTCTTGAGATAGAGTATTACTTACGAATGCACATCGTCTTGACGTCGACTGTCCCGTTGTCGGTGGCCCTCTCAACCATACCCTGGTCCTGGCGGTACACCTGAAGGCGGAAGGAGTACCTGGAATTGTAGACCAGTCCCTGTACTATACAGGACTTTGTGTCCACTGTCCTCGTGTAGTTGATATAAGCGATGTCCGTCCATGTGTCGCCAGCAATGGTCTCCAGACGCTGATCCTGATGACTCTGTTGTCCAATGATGTAGCCGTAATGGGATTCCAGCTCGGTTGGGATGTTCTCCAGAGGGTCCCATGTGAGAGTAACATTTCCGGAAGTGACGTCAGGTGCTGTTAGAGTATGGACTATGTCACTGGCTGGGGGTGCTGGAAATACGAAGCCAAAGGACAACACACGGTAAAACTGATCACTGGCACTGTATGGAACAACAAATAATGTACTATCCGATTCGACTCAAATATTTGGTGCGTGGAATACCATACGACCATTTGTCTCACCTATTTCTGTTCCACAAGTTGAATCCCTCCACCACAGCTTACATCCATCAGGACAACTCCCGTCTGTCTTCTCACACGCAGCGTCATTGGCACAATTACCGCTACAACTCTCAACACAGTTCAACCCGAACGTGCCGTCGTCGCAATCTGTGAAAGCATACCGCGTTAACCCGATTACATAAACAAACATACCTGAATAATTAAACTGCTTAAGTGGAATTCAATCCGGAATGTCATATGTTGTTTGATGATAAATAACTGCGTGCTCTAAAACCATGTTTGTCTAAATAACTAATTGACATCAGTTACTCAATATACGACCATATTTCGATTGACATTAGCCGCAGATCAGGATCCATTGTAATTCCCTATGACATATATGCATTGATATATATACTACCTGCCGAGCACAAAGTGGTGTGGTTCTTCCCGGGCGGACAGTTTGCTATGCAGCCATACACACTGCTACACGCGGTATTACATTCACTGCAATCTATAATAACAAGAAAAAACAGCCATAATTGTCGATATTGTTTTGATGCGATATTTTAACGCCACCTTGTCCGGTAGTATCATCATCACTTTCCTATATCCACATTAGACCATTCCACATATCGGATAGATAATTAATGGACGAATGCGAACATATCAAACACATGACCTCCGGGTCAGGCCCAGCTGGCGTAGGAAGCTTACCCTGTGAGCTTTGTCGATGTCCTCGCACTGTAACCTCGGACACCACGAAGGAACCCGGTACATCGCCGACTCCACTCGTGTCGTACTTCCAGAGGAGGACATATCTGCCGACCAGAGGCTGTCCACACACCACCTCGCAGTCCCCTCCCTGTGGTACTGTATCGGGGTGGCCCCCACAGACCACGAAGTCCCCATAACCCATGATGTCGGCCTCAGTGTTAAGGGTGGCGTTGTTGTCGGGTATGGATGAGTTGCTCACGTACACACGGATGTGGTTCAGGTAGAACCAGCCTCCTAATGAGACAGAGGATACTTAAGTCATGTATATTGGTCATGTAGGCTACGCCAACTATTGCGTAAAAACTTTAGATTGAAAAGTCCGCGATATACATGTTTGGCATATGGAAACCTTATATTGAATATCATGACATCCAAATAACGTACGAAATCTAGATAACATGTTTGTTTGAAGGTCCGATTTCTAGCCGAATGTAGACTTTGCTACGGAACAATGTTGATGCCGAATTCAGGCGCCTTATTTTATTATCAACTATATTGCGCTGGGATAGACGAGCACTAGATACTCACCGCCGAGGTTGGTGTTCATGAGTCTGGTGGAGAACACGGTGTGGAGAGCCCCGAGGTCCACGGTCCACCACGCCCCGCCAGGACCGTAAGGCTGGGCGACACCACTCGCGTTCCTGTGCACCACCCCGTCCACCGCCCGCGAGGCCACTCGATCACCAAACACTCCAACCTGCCAGGCTGTTTTAGTGTAGGCCAGATTACCTTAATGGATAGACACATATGATGAGTGCATCTTCCTATTGGCACCAACTTAAGCCATTAATCCACCTATATGCCCACGAGTTCATACCATTTTCAGCGTTTTTAAATGACAACCGTTACACAAGCAGCCGTGGATGCAGTTTTTGGCCCCATTACTGAATGGCTATGGAAATGTCAAAAAATAATCGGTGAACTTAACCTTTGACCTAGGTCATTCATCGACGAAAAATGAAAAGATCTAATGTCTTTCTTCGTGAAGGGTACGGGGTTGCACCCGGAGATTCGGCTCCTCTCTACCTGGACCCTTTCCCTTGTTGTGATACAACCTACACAGGTAAAAGCTTCCTAGTTGAAAACAAACAAACCAAACAAACAACGAACTTGATCTGCGTTTTGACCATAGCAATCGCTTCTTGACGTGTAATGGCGATCCCAACGCGCTCGCTGGCATCGTGTTCAATAAAAACCAAAGAGACGACAAGGACTGATCGATAAGACGAAACAAGTATTTTCGGTCATGATAAAAATAAAATAAGAAGGAAAAACAAATGCCCTATATTAGGAAACCGGACATCTATTTAAATGCCTAAGTTTAAATGCCATCATTGTGAACCTAGGTACCTGTCTGACATCCGTCGCCCTCCCACCCGGATTGTGGCTGATCGGGAGGGTAGTTTGATGGTTGGTTCTGTAAGCAGTTTCCCTGGCAACCAGTCAGAGGGTCACACACCACACCCACGGCACAATGGCACGGGAAGGGGCAGCTAGGGCCATAGTTGCAGTCTGAAAAAAAGAATCAAATTATATTGATAATGTCCAAGGCGTATAAATTATATATATATGCAATTCATATATATGTATTTCATTTATGGGCAAATGAATTTGAACGTATGTTGAATTCAATTCAATATAAGTGCAAATATCCCGATTTGGACCATGTCCAAACGAATTGCACATATGTCCAAACGAATTGTACACATGTCCAAATGAATGGCACATATGTCCAAATGAATTGCACATCTGTCCAAATGAATTGCACATATATCCCAATTTTTCGACATAGGTGCGAATATGTGAACTTATGTGCAAATATTTGAACATATGTGTAAATATTTTTAATGTGCAATTATTTTAACATAGGTGCAATTATTTTAACATATGTGAAATTATTTGGACATATGTGCAACTACTCTCTTGAATTCCACTTTTGCTTGCCATATGACCCTACTGCAGTTGTGATTCTAACGTACCATGACTGGATCAGTCGATTACTGTGGAATAACGAGGACGTTATGACAAAACCTGGCATTGAGCGTCATGGCTACGCGTTGTAACGGATGGGGGAGGAGGAACTTTTGTCTTTTCCATCTTTGAAGGATGTTTTTGATTTGATATTAAATGATGTAAAAGTAGCGCCTTTCGTTGACTACTTTATCATTATACATGGCGCAGTCGGCATAAGAAACGTCCACAGATTGTTCAGCACCCCCATCGGTCCTCTCGTCGCCATACACGTAAGCATCCGGGTCTGTTTAACGCACCCCACACACATCATGGGCGATAAAGAGGAAGCAAACACTTCCTCGGGGACACCTGCTGCAACACCACCCCCCAACCCCATTACCCTGACGGCCGATCAATTCACACAGCTACTCCAAACCCTGACGATTCAGCATACGCAACAGGAAAGAGCTACCACGCCCCCGGCACCCGGCTCCACGGCTCTGAGTCATTCTGGGCTTTTTTCATCAACAAGTGGCAATTGTACAAGCGCAGGGCGAATCTACCGGCCTCAGCGGCGGAAGAGTTACGTGCGTGTTGCTCCCAGGACCTCAGGCTGGAGCTGTTCAACTACGTGGGCGCGGGCACCATAGACACGCTGTCCGAAGAAGCCCTCACACAAAACATTAAACGGCTCGCAGTTAAAGGCAAAAACCAATCGGTGCATCGCCAAGAATTCTATGCCCTACAGCAAGAGCCAGATTGCCCCGTCCAACAATTTGTCTCCAAACTTAAAGCCAAGGCGGAGCACTGCAACTTCTCCTTCACATGCTGCAACCACGCGTGTGGCGTCGTCAACAATTACTCACAGGAGATGGTTTCCGACCAGCTCACCGTAGGCCTGGTGGACAAAGACATCCAAGGGGAAATCCTGGCTAAATCGTCACAGTTGGGCTCTTTCCAAGAGAAGCTCGACCTCGTTCAAGCACTGGAGGACGGCAAGCGCGCGAAAGAACAACTCGGTGGGGATTCGACATTAGCTGCTCAACAATCCTCATACAAGAAGTCTAAAAAATCACGCGGCCCCCAGCAATACAAGAACAGGGAGGCACTGAAACCAGTCGGTTGTCCAGGATGTGGCAGCAAAGAACATGGCCGTGGCACTGATCACCCGCGCCACCTACACTGCCCGGCGCGGGACTCAATATGCGACCACTGCGGCATCAAGGCACACCTCGCGACTGTCTGCAGGAAGAAAGTGGATGCGTCAAATCCGGCTATCAAGAGCGATGTAAATGCTATCCCCTCCTCGTCCTCATGGATCTTATCCTTAAACACTCCCCAAGACCAGGCGTATACCGCTGACAGCCTTCGCCAAAACTCTAAGGCCTGGCGTCGCGCTACCCACGTGTTGTCTCACTCCTCAAGACTCCACAAAACTATAGTCGTCCCACATATGGAGTGGACATCAGAAGAAAACCGCTTCGTCCACAGGACGCCTCGATGCCTTCCCAAAGTAAAAGTGCAGCTACGTCCCATGGCCGATACTCACAAAGCTTACAATAAGCCCCTGTCATCGGCCGTACACGAAACAGAAGTCGAAGCCATTGCTGACACCGGCGCCCAAACGTGTGCATGCGGCCCTAATATTGCCCAGGCCATGGGCATCAAACCCTCTGAGCTGGTGCCCACCTCACACACCATCAATGGTGTGACTCAATCATCTGTGAGCATCAGAGGGGTATTCTACGCGGCCATCACGTTGAGTGGACGAACCACACGTCAACAGATCTACGTCGCCGACAACGTCGCGGGACTGTTCATCTCAGAGAAGGCCCTCAGGGAACTGGGAGCCATATCGGAAACCTTCCCTCACGCAGCACCCTCAACCATTGCGGCTTCCAACACCAGCTATGATTGCCCGACGCGCGAGGCACCTCCTCCTAAACCGGACAAGCTGCCTTTCCCACCACATCCAGACAACATCACCAAACTAGAGAACTGGCTTCTTAAACGATATGCAAGCAGCGCGTTCAACGTATGCGAGCATCAGCCCTTGCCCCATATGACTGGAGCCCCACTAGAGATCCACTTCCGCCCAGACGCCAAACCTATGGCTCACCATCCACCCATACCAGTGCCACACCACTGGAAAGAAAAAGTAAAGGCCGACCTTGACAGGGACGTCCGCCTTGGGATCATTGAAGCGGTGCCTCCTGGCACCCCTACCATCTGGTGCTCGCGCATGGTCGTCGTACCTAAGAAGGATGGCTCACCTCGTCGCACAGTTGATCTACAGGCTCTCAACACAGCCACCTACAGGCTCACCCATCACACACCCGCTCCTTTCCACCAGGTCTCTCAGGTCCCACGCAACTGCTGGATGACGACTCTGGACTGCTGGAACGGCTACCACTCGATGCGCCTCAACCCCTCTGCTAGCGCCGCCACCACTTTCATCACGGAATGGGGCCGCTATCGATACCTACGTGCTCCACAAGGATCTCATGTGGCAGGGGACGGCTACACCAAGTGTTATGACGACATCACAACCGACGTAGAACGTAAAACTAAGTGTATCGATGACAGCCTCCTCTGGGACAGTTCCATTGAAAACGCCTTCTGGCAAACCGTCGATTACATCGCCCTATGTGCAAAGAACGGTGTGGTATTCAACCCTTCAAAATTTAAGTTCTCCAGGCCAGAGATAGAATTCGCCGGATTCACCGTCACGCAACATGGCGTCCAACCATCGCCGGCAATCCTTGATGCAATTCGCAACTTCCCCACGCCTTCGAATATCACCGACGCTAGATTCTGGTTCGGCCTGGTAAACCAAGTTGCCTATAGCCTGTTTACAACTGAGGCAATGCAGCCATTTCGCGAGCTCCTGACACCAGGAAAATGGTACTGGGATAGCGCCCTGGACGCATGTTTCGAGAAGAGCAGGCAGGAGATCATCAAATTGGTCGAAAAAGGTGTACAAACCTTCGAGCGCAATCGCTACACTTGCCTGTCCACGGACTGGTCCAAGAAAGGCCTGGGGTTCACACTCACTCAGAAGCACTGCCGCTGCCCCTTGACGGATGCTCCGCTCTGTTGCAACGACGGATGGCGGCTAATTTTCGCCGGTTCACGGTTCACCACGGACGCTGAGAGCCGCTACGCCCCTATTGAGGGTGAGGCACTTGCCGTTGCCTACGGCCTGCAGAAGTGTCGTATGTTTGTTCTGGGCTGCAAGGACCTGCTCATCGCAACTGATCATAAACCTCTCGTCAAAATTCTTGGTGATTCGAGCCTAGATTCCATCAAAAACCCCAGGCTATTCCGACTAAAGGAGAAAACCCTACCGTTCGCCTTCGACATCAAACACATTCCTGGCGCCTCACAGAAGAGCGCAGATGCCTGCTCCCGCCTCCCAACAGGGAACTCGCATGCCGATGCCCTCCGCGATGCAGCCTCACCTACTGATTGCCTTGAGTCAGACATCCTCGCCAGTCAGTGTGACTCATCCATCCTAGCTTCACTAAACGCCATTCATGATACAGATGACGTCGTCGCCTCTGCCATCACTTTGGGTCGCGTCAGAGAGGCCTCCATCTCCGATGCCACGATGACCTGCCTCTCGACCACCATCACCAACGGTTTCCCCAACTCAGAATGAGCTACCAGAGGAGATCCGCCCATACTGGCGCTACCGGGACCACCTCAGCTCTTACGAAGGCATATGCACCTACAATGATCGTGTCCTCATCCCGCCGTCCCTCAGAAAGTAGGTCCTCGACGGCCTGCACGCCGCCCACCAGGGTGTCGCCGGCATGAAAGCCAGGGCCGCCCGCAGCGTGTTCTGGCCCGGGATGAACTCTGCCATTTCCTCCCGCAGGGCACAATGCCACTCCTGCAACAAGATCGCCCCATCACAGGCCCCAGAAGCTATGAGGCCATCGCCTGCCCCAGCTTATCCGTTCGAATTCGCTGTCGCTGATTACTTTGACTTACAAGGCCATCGCTACCTAGCCTACGCCGATCGGTACACAGGATGGTTGTCAATCGCCAAATGCGACTCTCTACATACCAATTAAACATCCCTGTGCCGAGAACTCCGCACGCTGTTTGGGATATACGGCGCACCTGCGGAATTAGCCACAGATGGAGGACAGCCATTTCCCTCCCATCACGTCCAGCGATTCCTCCAGCAGTGGGGCGTGACATGGCGCCTCTCTTCTGCTTACTATGCCCAGAGCAACGGTAGAGCCGAGGCCGCGGTCAAGACGGCGAAGCGCCTCTTGATGTCCAACATGTCAGCAAACGGCGGGCTCGACACCGACCGCTTCGCCAGAGCCCTCCTACAATACCGGAACACACCCCTGCCGGGTCTAGAGCTGTCACCAGCTCAGCTGCTCTACGGGCGCACACTACGCGACCATATACCCAATCTTCCCAGCCTGCTTCGGATCCGCAAGGAATGGCTAACCCTGGCCGAGGACCGAGAACGTGCCCTCGCCCACCGTCACATCAAGGCCATCGAACGCTACAACGAACACACCAACCTCCTGCCACCGCTTACGGTTGGAGACTTTGTATCCGTCCAGAACCAGACCGGCAATCATCCTCGGCGCTGGGACAAAACCGGCCGCATTGTTGAGTCACGTGACCACCATCAGTATGTCGTTCGCTTGGACGGATCGGGCAGGTGCACCTTACGCAACCGCCGCTTTCTACGAAAGCACACACCCTTCGATGCGCGACCTACAATCCTACCCCTTACCCCGGCTCCGTCATCACCCATGGTCACCGACCCGCAGGTCGCTCCTCCCGGGCAGAATAATCCCGAGGACTCGAGGGTAGTCTGCCCTGAGACAGTCCTCAAGGGGCCGCCTCCTGCCGTGCCGGTTGTCAATGACCTCGTGCCCACCAAGACTGTGCCGGCGTCGCCCAAGGCCGACACACCTGCTACCACCTCCCCACCCCAGCCGCCCCGCCGCAGCACTCGAGAGCGCCGTCCACGCCGCGCCCTCTCTCCATCTCTCCGTGGGTCCTTCCACGAATACAGCTGCCGCATCGGCCCTAGCACTTCGGGCTTCCCCGTTGGGGGAAGGGGGGATGTGGAATAACGAGGACGTTATGACAAAACCGTCATGGCTACGCGTTGTAACGGATGGGGGAGGAGGAACTTTTGTCTTTTCCATCTTTGAAGGATGTTTTTGATTTGATATTAAATGATGTAAAAGTAGCGCCTTTCGTTGACTACTTTATCATTATACAATTACTTACAATAAGTTAATAATAGGAATAATATTCAATACATGTACCATGCATTTCGTCGACGCGAGTGTTATGTAAAGTGTAAAATCGCTGTTATCTCGTTAAAAGTCAGTGCAATCATATCATGCACTATAGGCGTTATGACTAAAGCTCAATAAACGATTTATAATAAGTGATTACATTCGACTGGTGTACTATCGCCACATCTACCACATTAATTGCACATATCAGCCTAATATTCAAATATTTTGGTAATAATCGAACTACAAATCTCTCTCATAACTTCTGTTTTGCCCGGTATCCGCATTCCTATAATGTAATTAGCTTATCAACACTTACTATGCAGCGCAGTGAGGGAAATCAAAACAAAAATTAAAGCCAGCTTGGTGAGAAATCATGTTATCATTTTTAGACCTATAAACCACAAATGAAGGTACTGCTACTGATGATTATAATGTACCAGGGTTTACCATCACGATTCTCCTCTTACAAATCATTGTTGGCGAGGTTTTTGTTCCCAGATAAGTGCGCAATCTTTCCGATATACACGGTATGTATGCCTGATGCCAAAGTGCATCGTTGTCGCCATTTGTGGTTTAGCAAAGGCTACCGTCTTTGGTGACTATGAGTTAGACATGGATTTAATTTGTCGGAACTACATCAGAAATGCCGCTACTGACACCGGTGTGCCAAGTCCTCCTGTCTCCAAGATACCCCAATAGGTGACATCAGTTCACTCATCGATAACCCCAGTTGGGGTCTACAAGAACTGGGCTGGCTGGTTCCGCGCTTAAATGTTACAAATATCTATACGGTAGTATATAATTATGCTTGTATTTACAAGCAGGCAAAATATAGTCATTGCCAGCTAATGTGATCGTCCGTTACTGTGAAGTTAAACATACAATTCAAATCAAACTGCCGCCGCTCCCTCCGCGCTCTTACTATTACCTGTTGCCAAACGACGTCATAATCACCCGGTAAGACATATCCGCTGAGAGAAATAGTTCTCACTGGCGCCACTAAACTATTTTGTTTAAGAACACATTCGATGAAATGAAGGTCAGATTTTAATAATAAAACGTGTGTATTCCTGGTTTAGACAATAGATTCGATTGCTGATCAAGCCGGTCGCTTGCTCATCCGTCGGTTTGTTGCTCGTCTCCAATTCTACAAGCCCCAATCTCAGACCCTCTGGGTTAGAGGTGTCTCCACCGCGTGAGTGGCGTACGAGTTATTCGAAGGCGCTTAATCAGTTTGGGGCTGAGCAAGCCAGTAACTTATCCATCCCCCGCCGGCCCCGGGATTCATGTCAATGTAACCCAATGGAATAAGCCCGTTTTGAGACTCATACGTGTATATCACACGGCCTTCCTTTCTTGACCAGTTTTGTCCTTGATCATGATCGGCATCTGGAACTTGGTTCGCGTATTATTCATTACTGACAGCTAATGACTTCTGTCAGTATACTGCTACGTTCGGTTTGTAAATGTGTATGTTTGTTTGTTACTGACAGAAGTCAATTAGAGTATACTGCTATGTTCGGTTTGTAAATTTGTATGTTTGTTAATGAAAAAAATCTGAGAAAAATCCACGATTTGTCTCATTATGTCACTTGTGCTGTTATTATGTAAGCTTCTTTGTATGTTTGATCTCACTTTTTTCTTCACTCAATACTGCTCGCAATTAGACAGCTACAGACATCAAACTTTACCACAGGGTTGACCGACATAGCTACGCCCACTGTAATGACACATATAGGTCAAAGGTCAAGGTCACAGCGATTTTGTGCCCAAAAATATAAAATGCGTTTATCTCATTTAATATTAGACATATGGCCCTCTGGTTTTCAGAGTGTTTCAGTTCAGAACGTGCTACCCATGGATGCTCATATTGTGAATACAAGACACTTTTTGATGCGTCGTACTCATTTTCGAGCAAAATGACGAAATATGTTTTGGGGAAAACGCACTAAATTACCTCAGTTTTTTCGCTTTTTGACATATTTAGGATGCAGCTATTGCTAACAGTTTCTAATAGGTTATAGAAATATCAATTGGAATGACCTCTGTTGAATCTTAAATTTTTTCCGATGCGTCTCGAAAAATAGAGAAAAAATGATAAAAATACTAGACTGGCGTCTTATTGTAGGGAAAGTGGTCTGCTGAAGCGCGGGCTTATAAAAACAGTACGTTCCAATCTTACTTCCGATTCCAGGTGTGACGGCATTTCCCTATAGAGCTTCCCATGCTAAAGCCCTCAATATCTCCTGCTGGGAAATATGTTTTGTCGCGTATTTCACAAGTGCCTTCGTCAAACTGTACCGGAATTTTTATGTTGGTTAAACATGGTACCCAGTAGCCACTGTGTTCACCATATACCATTCGGGCCAGAAATGTCGTCACAGGATTTTGTGGGAATTTGGACAAAGATGAAGGATAGTGATTTTGGGTGCTAGCAAGGGCTCTCACGGGGGGCTTATTCAAGCTTGCAGCTGTGGATGGATAATACTAATATATATTACCAACTGCAAAATTCATAATGCATAAAGCCAAAAGATAAGCGTTGAATCGTACGCTGCTCATGCAATTTTGGGATTGTATTTCAGCCGATGAACCCAATAACCCACAATCTCGACTCGGCAATTTGAATTTGGAGTTATTATTTCTTAGCCGCTAATCTATACTAGCTTTGCATCAAATTGTGTAGATTTTCTGAATTGGTGGGGGGGGGGGACTATCTTACTCTACTATAGATCTGGTCAGGATGGGCCAAATGATGTGAAGAGTGAGAATCTGGATCTGATAATTCTCAATACACATGCGCGGATGCCTACTTTTCTCACCAATACCGCGAAGCTCTAGATCTCATCAGAGAAGAGCTGGTGTGTCTATTTGAGCAACGGCTGGCTGTATATTCAGGACGCTTTAACCCCCTTTTTGATGTCGTTATCGATAATTTAAAGTTTATTGTGATGACATAGACTTCTATAAGCTGAAAGATTAAATTGCCATGATCCTTATGAGCGTTTCCAACGGGGGGGGGGTGGACAGGGGGCACGTGCTTCACCCCCCCCCCCCACCCCCCCAATTTTCACTCTTTGTGCCCTCTGGCCTCTCCTTATATAGTACACTGCATCAAGCTTCGTAGTTTATGTATTTTTTTTTTATCTTACCAACGAGTTCAAACACAATTGTATTTAAATAACGCGAATAATGTATATGTGACTTCTGCGTAATAGACAAATTTAAGATCAATGAACATAACACTTTTATCAGTGCAGTTTGCTCTCAATTGGGTATTCTTTAAGAATTTGATCACAGAGATTTACAGCGTATGATTCTCGATTTATAGTCATAATACAAATATGCATACAACTTGTCGTGCCTGGTTGTTATAACCCCCGTCCCCACAGCAGCAGCAGAGAAGACATTGTCTACTTTACGGCGACTAAAAACGTACTCTCGCAGACATCTCAAAAGTACAATGACACAACAGAGGTTAAAATATTGTCTTCTGTTGCGCATATTTAAGCTCTGAACAGACACGACTTTCCTCAAGACAATATAGTATCTTCCTTTGTGGCTTCCAATGAGATGCGACGACATGTCTTGAGTTCCTTTGATAACGAATTAGCGTAAGCATTTGGGATGTATAGGTTCAAAAGGATCGTAAATCAGAGTTGCAGGAATTTAGAGTACTTTCTGTGGAACATGATACATGTACATGTAGTAGATTCATAAATAAAATGATGTCTGTTGTTACAGATGACAGTGTCGGCTTATACAATTATTTGAATAAATAACGGTCCAGTAACTGCTTTGATAATATCATAATATGTGAGGACGAAATGCACGCACTTTCTCTGAACCCTGCGGTGACAGCTAATACATGAATGCCATGACCAGTCAACTAGTTTGCTTAAAATTTTATGTCGGAATAAAAAGCGAACATTTATTTAATCAGGCGTGATAATTTATGACCAGGCTATATCTTTCTAGCAATGGTAGCCGACGTAACATACTCTCGTTCAAACACAGCATTTCTTAATTGTTACTTACACATTAGGCCTAATTGGGTGGAATATGCAGAACCCAAAACCGCAATAAAGCGGTAGACTATGTGCAAACCAGTGTTATATTGGCGGGGTATATCTCCATAACTAGCGTTATATTCATGAGCATGGGCATGTCCAGGAGGGCATATGGGGCACGTGCCCCCCCCCCCCTCCCCCCTTCAGACCCTAATATATATATATGTGCCCCCCCCCCTTCCATTCTGTGCCACCTGGCCAGGGATAGGGGAGGGCACAGGGGGCCCGTGCCCCCCCCCCCTCCCTTCCCTTTCAGACCTCAAGATATATACCTTGTCCCCCTCCCCACCCCATTTCAACTTCGGTGCACCACGGTGCACCTACCCCTGGCTTTTACACGCATTTTTAATGTTATTGTGGAACAATTTATTGTGCCCCTCCCCCCTTTCAAGAATTCCTACACACGCCTCCGGTGAGGGCTCAAACACGGTGATTTACCCACTTTCAGACTATGACCGAACGAAAAGTGTTCGACTACGTACGCATGGGCGTGTCCAGGGGGCACGTGATCAGAGGGCACGTGCTCCCCTTTCAGATCTAGAATATATCCGTGCCCCCATCCCATTTCAAATTATATGCCCTCTGGCCAGGGATGAGGGAGGGGGACATGTGGGCACGTGTCCCCCCCCTTCCCTTTCAGACTCTAAGGTATACGTTACCCCCCACCCCTCCCCCCAGCTCCCGCTTTCTGCGAAATTCTCTGCACCACGGTCACCTAGGTCACTTTTAATATTTGTGTGCCCCCCCCCCCCCTCCTGCACACGCCACTGGTACGTATTGGTTGTGCCCCCCAATCGCAACAATTTTTCTACGCCTATGCAAGTTACACAACAAACACAGCGATCGCGTTACTACTATTCGTTTTCATGGCAACCAAGCAATTGGCAAATAAAAAAGCAAATGATAAACATACAGATTCTTGCCATTTCCAAAAATCAGAGCTATAGTGTGTACGCCAGATTGTAGGGAACGTACATTCACTCCCAGATAATACATTACGTTTACATTGACTACTATCCGTAATTTAAGTCAGCACTCGAAAGAGGGGCACATTTTCCTGTTCGGCCGCTAATGGTGAGTCAACGGGGAAAGGAATGGCGGCTCTCGCCACTTTCAAAGGCCACCACTCGCTCAATATCGGCGCTAGAGAGTTCGGACAGGGCGTAAATTGGTAAAAGAGAGGATAGGTATACCTTAGTATAGACGAATAGTAGAACAGTGGTGACAGCTGCAAAACTTGGTAAAAATGGTATCCACTCGCTCAATATCGAAGCTAGAGATTAGGGACTGTTTGCAAGCTAACTGAAAAGTCGTGCAAAGTAGGTACAAAGTACTTCTGTCAGTAAGCCTCAGCCTTTGGCTGATTTCGGCTCTTTGGTGTCAAACTAGTAGACCCTGGGGGTGTTGAGGCCCTCCACTCCCCATCCACGCTATCGCGAAACGTGGATGCCAGTGTTGAGTGCATATTCTCCTTCATTACAGAGAGGTGACCCTTTGTGATCCCGTCGCCGCCCCCCCCCCCCCACCCCCCTTTGCAAGGAACCCCATTTTTGTTCAATCGACCCAAAGTGGACCGTGCATCGCTTTTGTTTAACATCCCGGATTCCTATATCTGCCCTTGAATACAATTATCTGACCGACATGTAGACAAATAATATCTTAGTTATCGAATAAAAAGATGACCTACTAAACCGTGCCACATATACCTTGACAAAGGTACTTCGACTAACAAGCGATGGGAGCCGGCTCTCCATGACACAAGTGTGCTTCTAGTCTAGCTTCCCGTTTTGCAAAGTGGAACAGCACGAGCAATAGATAAGGCTGAGTGTGTGACGCGCGGCGGCCAATCAACCAACAGCGATGCGTTCTGGGGCCGTATTCATAATCCCCTCGTAAGTTGCGCACGAAGAGTGCATTTTCATCTTAGCCTCACCAGCTCTTTGTTGTGGTGCTCATGATTAAGAAATCCTCTTCAATATAATTTTACCACTTTCTTAATTCAGAATATTCACTACTTGGGTGACTACTTATGTATTTTGAACCCGATAATCGCTTGACAAATCTTTCACTTAGCGCTAAGTCTAGCGGCGTAGCCTAAGTGGCGATTATGAATACGGCCCCTGGACCCTAGACCTTGCGTTCCCGTTGATCATGCTGTTGGATAGTTTGCGCCCCCCCCCCCCACACACACACACTCACACACACACTCTCCTCGTCGAAGCGCCTGAATTTTACCTTGATGAATAAGTTCACTTACTTGTAGACTGAGATCCAAGGTGTAAATTGAATCTACACAGCTTGAAGTCTTTAGAGTTCGGTGTTAAATATGATTTCCATGCAAGGGCGAAAATCGGGATAATGTGTGCTCGTCGCTATTGAAAAGAGTTCGGTGATTACAGTTGAGTTTGGGAATTTAGATATATTTCTACACAACTGCTTGTTACTTACTACGACAAAACCCACACCGAACACCGCCCTCACCTGTCTGTCGAGTCTGTGCTGATATGGCGGCCACGTGTAGTAGAACTGTCACCACCAGGAGGCGCATCGTGCTGTCCTTCCGCAAACAGCGACACGGTGATGACTTGGAGCCCTCACGGCCACCTTTAACAACATAACTCAAGTAATATATATCAGTGAGGACAGATAAATGCTGCTGGGCGCCATATGCGTAAGGTATATATCCTACCCTCCATGAGCACCTTGAAGCCTACTTCCCTTATGATGAAAGTGTAAATTTACTTTCCGGAATGGGGAATGGGTTTGCAGTGCGAACTGTGCACCCACGACCCGGGTGCACTTCGGATGTGAGTCGGACGCCCAAGCGAGTTGAAAAGTGCAGCGGACAGATGGGACTGGAGGTGAACGGTGAGAAACACATGGGGATAGGAGTGTTTGGTGAAAAGGAAAGGCGGGAATAGGGGCGGACGGTGAAGAGGATAGGCAGGGGTAGGGGTGGGTGGTGAGGGGAAAGCATGGCAATAGGGGTTGGGGTGAAGAGGAAAGGCAGGGATAGGGGTGGGTGGTTAAGAGAAAAGGCGGCCATATAGGTGATCGGTGAAGAGGGAATGCGGCAATAGGGGTTGGCGGGGAAGAGGATAGGCAGGGGTAGGCGTGGGTGGTGAGGGGAAAGCATGGCAATAGAGGTGGGTGGTGAAGCAGAAAGGTGGCAATATAGCTGAGCGATGAAGAGGGAAGGCGGAAATAGGGGTTGGCGGTAAAGAGCAAAAGCGGCAATAGTGGTTGACGGCGAAGAGGAGAGGCGGGTATGGGAGTGAGGGGTGCAGAAGAACGGCGGTAATAGGGGTGGGAGGTAAAGAGGAAAGGCGGGGGTATTATTTACCAATCCTTAGCTTGATTTCTCCTAAATCTGCCACGAAACTATTACTGCGTAGTCTGAGGCGAACATAACCCGATAATGCATAGAGAGAGAAACATATCGAAAAGCAGCAGAATGAACTGTGACATTGTTGACAGTTACTTCCGTGTCATAAGTTATGCAATAGGGTGACTTACCTCGTCAGAAATACTCAACAGGTTCACTATGTATCCATATGATGCGATTCCAATACTAAATGTAATGTTGGCCAATCACTGATGTCAGCCCTAGTATAACATGCTAACGACGGGATGTGCATTTATCCTCACCGACATACGACCTGATACTCCTACTGTCGTCAACTCTTCATGCTCGTACGTGACCAGTTGTGTGTGCAACATAAACCATCGTTGTCTGAAGACCAGCTGAGATACAAAGATCATACTTGTGGACTGTGACACTGCTCAATAATGACGTCACCACTTCCACATCCTTATGATGCATCGTTGTTGTTTTTATTGCATTAGATTATCAACAACGCCTACAAGTATGTGGTGCTTATCGCCGAACTTTTGTATCCAAGGTGGCAGGTTAGGTGTGAGGATGGGGCTCATTGAAGGCATAGTCATAATCATTAAGAAGCTTCGCAGCAATGTAGGAATGGCATGAATGTTTTAGCACACATATCAAAGGCGAAGAAATTAGGCTAAGCTAATCTGTTAATGTACTGAACCAATAACGTCGGGGAAAGAGAGTAAAAGGGTCTTGCACGGATCGAGTATTTTTCTGCTAGCCTCGTGCCAGGTATTTTTTACGCCTGTGAGATTCGCGTGGATGTCGCGACTCGACCGTATGAGTATCGAGTGTTCGGAGGACATCGGACTGGCGAATCTTTAAGGGCTCCCAGCGGCCTGTCTCGTGACGGGCTGCCTGGTTCACAGCGGCCTGTCTCATGACGGACTGCCTGGTTCACAGCGGTATGTCTCGTGACGGACTGCCTGGTTCACAGCGGTTTGTTTCGTGACGGACTGCCTGGTTCACAGCGGGCTGTCTCGTGACGGACTGCCTGGTTCACAGCGGCCGGTCTAGTGACGGACTTCCTGGTTGACAGCGGCCTGTCTCGTGACGGACTGCCTGGTTCACAGCGATCGGTCTAGTGACGGACTTCCTGGTTCACAGCGGCCTGTCTCATGACGGACTGCCTGGTTCACAGCGGCCGGTCTAGTGACGGACTTCCTGGTTGACAGCGGCCTGTCTCGTGACGGACTGCCTGGTTCACAGCGGCCGGTCTAGTGACGGACTTCCTGGTTCACAGCGGCCTGTCTCGTGACGGACTGCCTGGTTCACAGCGGCCGATCTAGTGACGGACTTCCTGGTTCACAGCGGCCTGTCTCATGACGGACTGCCTGGTTCACAGCGGTCGGTCTAGTGACGGACTTCCTGGTTCACAACGGCCTGTCTCGTGACGGACTGCCTGGTTCACGGCGGCCGATTTAGTGACGGACTTCCTGGTTCACAGCGGCCTGTCTCATGACGAACTGCCTTCTTCACAGCGGCCGGTCTAGTGACGGACTTCCTGGTTCACAGTGGCCTGTCTCGTGACGGACTGCCTGGTTTACAGCGGCCTGTCTCGTGACGGACTTCCTGGTTCACAGCGGCCTGTCTCATGACGAACTGCCTTCTTCACAGCGGCCGGTTTAGTGACGGACTTCCTGGTTCACAGCGGCCTGTCTCGTGATGGACTCCTTGTTGGCTGCGGCCTGTCTCGTGACGAACTGCCTGGTTCACAGGGGCCGATCTAGTGACGGACTTCCTGGTTCACAGCGGCCTGTCTCATGACGGACTGCCTTCTTCACAGCGGCCGGTCTAGTGACGGACTTCCTGGTTCACAGCGGCCTGTCTCGTGACGGACTGCCTGGTTCACAGCGGCCGATCTAGTGACGGACTTCCTGGTTCACAGCGGCCTGTCTCATGACGGACTGCCTTCTTCACAGCGGCCGGTCTAGTGACGGATTTCCGGGTTCACAGCGGCCTGTCTCGTGACGGACTGCCTGGTTCACAGTGGCCGGTCTAGTGACGGACTTCCTGGTTCACAGCGGCCTGTCTCGTGACGGACTGCCTGGTTTACAGCGGCCGGTCTAGTGACGGACTGCCTGCTTCACAGCGGTCTGTCTCGTGACGGACTGCCTGGTTCACAGCGGCCTGTCTCGTGACGGACTGCCTGGTTCACAGCGGCCGGTCTAGTGACGGACTGCCTGGTTCACAGCGGCCTGTCTCGTGACGGACTGCCTGGTTCACAGCGGCCGGTCTAGTAACGGACTTCCTGGTTCACAGCGGCCTGTCTCGTGACGGACTGCCTGGTTCACAGCGGCCTGTCTCGTGATGGACTCCCTGTTGGCTGCGGCCTGTCTCGTGACGAACTGCCTGGTTCACAGGGGCCGATCTAGTGACGGACTTCCTGGTTCACAGCGGCCTGTCTCATGACGGACTGCCTTCTTCACAGCGGCCGGTCTAGTGACGGACTTCCTGGTTCACAGCGGCCTGTCTCGTGACGGACTGCCTGATTCACAGCGGCCGATCTAGTGACGGACTTCCTGGTTCACAGCGGCCTGTCTCATGACGGACTGCCTTCTTCACAGCGGCCGGTCTAGTGACGGATTTCCTGGTTCACAGCGGCCTGTCTCGTGACGGACTGCCTGGTTCACAGTGGCCGGTCTAGTGACGGACTTCCTGGTTCACAGCGGCCTGTCTCGTGACGGACTGCCTGGTTTACAGCGGCCGGTCTAGTGACGGACTGCCTGCTTCACAGCGGTCTGTCTCGTGATGGACTGCCTGGTTCACAGCGGTCTGTCTCGTGACGGACTGCCTGGTTCACAGCGGCCGGTCTAGTGACGGACTGCCTGGTTCACAGCGGCCTGTCTCGTGACGGACTGCCTGGTTCACAGCGGCCGGTCTAGTAACGGACTTCCTGGTTCACAGCGGCCTGTCTCGTGACGGACTGCCTGGTTCACAGCGGCCGGTCTAGTGACGGACTGCCTGCTTCACAGCGGTCTGTCTCGTGACGGACTGCCTGGTTGACAGCGGCCTGTCTCGTGACGGACTGCCTGGTTTACAGCGGGCTGTCTCGTGATGGACTCCCTGGTTGACAGCGGCGTGTCTCGTGACGGACTGCCTGGTTGACAGCGGGCTGTCTCGTGAAGAACTGCCTAGTTTACAGAGGTCTGTCTCGATACTGACTGCCTGGTTCACAGCTGTCTGTCTCGTGACGGACTGCCTGGTTCACAGCGGCCTGTTGTCTCGTGACCAAATTAAGCGAAGAAATTAGGCTAAGCATATCTGTTAATGTACTGAACCAATAACGTCGGGGTAAGAGAGTATAAGGGTCTTGCCCGGATCGAGTATTTTTCTGCTAGCCTGGTGTCCGGTATTTTTTACGCCTGTGAAAATCGCGTGGATGTCGCGACTCGACCGTATGATTATCGAGTGGTCGGAAGACATCGGATTGGCGAATCTTTAAGGGCTCCCAGCGGCCTGTCTCGTGACGGGCTGCCTGGTTGGCTGCGGGCTGTTTCGTGACGGACTGCCTGGTTGGCTGCGGGCTGTCTCGTGACGGACTGCCTGGTTGGCTGCGGCTTGTCTCGTGACGGACTGCCTGGTTCACAGCGGGCTGTCTCGTGACGGACTCCCTGGTTGGCTGCGGCTTGTCTCGTGAAGGGCTACCTGGTTCACAGTGGCCTGTCTCGTGACAGACTGCTTGGTTCACAGCGAGCTGTCTCGTGACGGACTGCCTGGTTGGCTGCGGGCTGTCTCGTGACGGACTGCCTGGTTGGCTGCGGCTTGTCTCGTGACGGACTGCTTGGTTCACAGCGGGCTGTCTCGTGACGGGCTACCTGGTTCACAGTGGCCTGTCCCGTGACGGACTGCTTGGTTCACAGCGGGCTGTCTCGTGACGGACTGCCTGGTTGGCTGCGGCTTGTCTCGTGACGGACTGCCTGGTTCACAGCGGCCTGTCTCCTGCCGGACTACTTACTTCCTTCACAGCGGGCTGTCTCGTGACGGAATGCCTGGTTCACAACGGGCTGTCTCGTGACGGACTGCCTGTTTGGCTGCGGGCTGTCTCGTGACGGATTGCCTGGTTCACAACGGGCTGTCTCGTGACGGACTGCCTGGATGGCTGCGGACTGTCTCGTGACGGACTGCCTGGTTGGCTGCGGCTTGTCTCGTGACGGACTGCCTGGTTCACAGCGGTATGTCTCGTGACGGACTGCCTGGTTCACAGCGGTTTGTTTCGTGACGGACTGCCTGGTTCACAGCGGGCTGTCTCGTGACGGAATGCCTGGTTCACAGCGGCCGGTCTAGTGACGGACTTCCTGGTTGACAGGGGCCTGTCTCGTGACGGACTGCCTGGTTCACAGCGATCGGTCTAGTGACGGACTTCCTGGTTCACAGCGGCCTGTCTCATGACGGACTGCCTGGTTCACAGCGGCCGGTCTAGTGACGGACTTCCTGGTTCACAGCGGCCTGTCTCGTGACGGACTGCCTGGTTCACAGCGGCCGGTCTAGTGACGGACTTCCTGGTTGACAGCGGCCTGTCTCATGACGGACTGCCTGGTTCACAGCGGTCGGTCTCGTGATGGACTCCCTGGTTGGCTGCGGCCTGTCTCGTGACGGACTGCCTGGTTCACAGCGGCCGATTTAGTGACGGACTTCCTGGCTCACAGCGGCCTGTCTCGTGACGGACTGCCTTCTTCACAGCGGCCGGTCTAGTGACGGACTTCCTGGTTCACAGCGGCCTGTCTCGTGACGGACTGCCTGGTTCACAGCGGCCGGTCTAGTGACGGACTGCCTGGTTCACAGCGGCCTGTCTCGTGACGGACTGCCTGGTTCACAGTGGCCTGTCTCGTGATGGACTCCCAGGTTGGCTGCGGCCTGTCTCGTGACGGACTGCCTGGTTCATAGCGGCCGATCTAGTGACGGACTTCCTGGTTCACAGCGGCCTGTCTCGTGACGGACTGCCTGGTTCACAGCGGCCGGTCTAGTAACGGACTGCCTGGTTCACAGTGGCCTGTCTCATGACGGACTGCCTTCTTCACAGCGGCCGGTCTAGTGACGGACTTCCTGGTTCACAGCGGCCTGTCTCGTGACGGACTGCCTGGTTCACAGCGGCCGGTCTAGTGACGGACTGCCTGGTTCACAGCGGTCTGTCTCGCGACGGACTCCCTGGTTGACAGCGGCCTGTCTCGTGACGGACTGCCTGGTTGACAGCGGGCTGTCTTGTGAAGAACTGCCTGGTTTACAGCGGCCTGTTGTCTCGTGACGAAATTAGGTGAAGAAATTAGGCTAAGCATATCTGTTAATGTACTGAACCAATAACGTCGGGGAAAGAGAGTATAAGGGTCTTGCCCGGATCGAGTATTTTTCTGCTAGCCTCGTGTCAGGTATTTTTTACGCCTGTGAGAATCGCGTGGATGTCGCGACTCGACCGTATGAGTATCGAGTGGTCTGAAGACATCGGATTGGCGAATCTTTAAGGGCTCCCAGCGGCCTGTCTCGTGACGGGCTGCCTGGTTGGCTGCGGGCTGTTTCGTGACGGACTTCCTGGTTGGCTGCGGGCTGTCTCGTGACGGACTGCCTGGTTGGTTGCGGCTTGTCTCGTGACGGACTGCCTGGTTCACAGCGGGCTGTCTCGTGACGGACTCTCTGGTTGGCTGCGGCTTGTCTCGTGAAGGGCTACCTGGTTCACAGTGGCCTGTCTCGTGACAGACTGCTTGGTTCACAGCGGGCTGTCTCGTGACGGACTGCCTGGTTGGCTGCGGGCTGTCTCGGGACGGACTGCCTGGTTGGCGGCGGCTTGTCTCGTGACGGACTGCTTGGTTCACAGCGGGCTGTCTCGTGACGGACTCCCTGGTTGGCTGCGGCTTGTCTCGTGACGGGCTACCTGGTTCACAGTGGCCTGTCTCGTGACGGACTGCTTGGTTCACAGCGGGCTGTCTCGTGACGGACTGCCTGGTTGGCTGCGGCTTGTCTCGTGACGGACTGCCTGGTTCACAGCGGCCTGTCTCCTGCCGGACTACTTACTTCCTTCACAGCGGGCTGTCTCGTGACAGAATGCCTGGTTCACAACGGGCTGTCTCGTGACGGACGGCCTGTTTGGCTGCGGGCTGTCTCGTGACGGACTGCCTGGTTCAAAACGGGCTGTCTCGTGACGGACTCCCTGGTTGGCTGCGGGCTGTTTCGTGACGGACTCCCTGGTTGGCTGCGGGCTGTCTCGTGACGGACTGCCTGGTTGGCTGCGGCTTGTCTCGTGACGGACTGCCTGGTTCACAGCGGGCTGTCTCGGGACTGACTGCCTGGTTCACAGCGGCCTGTCTCTTGGCCGACTGCCTGGTTCACAACGGCCTGTCTCGTGACGGACTGCCTGGTTCATAGCTCTCTGTATAGCATTTTTATATCCGTCCCCGCTAATCGGTGGAGAGTGCATATTGCAACAATAGCTATTATACAAGGAATGTTTTACAGCGAAATTACGTATTTATGTGGGGTTGACGATTAATAGATTGTCTTAGAATGATCAAATGTGCCTAACGATTTCAGTCAAGCATTTTAGATCAAATATGAACCAATATAAGACTAGCTCCTCCCTTTCCTGTCTGGGCCAAAACAAGGTGAACGTTTCAACTTTCTCTTCTATTCGTTCAGTGCTTTCATTTGCGAGGTCGGCTTTTCTGTAGCAAGCGTTGTTTCACTGTTTATGCAGGACGGCGTTCATACGCTTCGGTCTTAAATATGTCAACAGTCATTTTCATACACAAGCAACTTATATATTAATAAACACGATATCAATGATGGCTCAATGCGAAAAGGCTCGTGAGAAAATCATGATAACCTGCAGGCACTGCTTCGGTACTACTTTTATTTACATGAAAGCAGTTTTAAAAAACATAAAACCATTTAATGTACTTTTTAAGTAAGTAAAGGCTTATATCTTTATCAATGTCTTCAAAATGTTCAGCTAGCAAATAAAGATACCAGCACTGTTTTTTAGATCGATGGACTGCACACGAGAACTGCAAACTGTCCATTCTTTCTGGATATACCCAGGTAATTAGGTACTTCAGTCTAGAACCGTACAACATCTGATCCGTTACAAGAAAGTTGCGCTCGTCGGTTTAGGTTCTATCTAATATAATATGGCATATCATTAAAGAGCCTGCCTACTTTTAACATCGATACACAATGCAATACATGGTGTATTCATTTATCCATTACGTTGACTACGTTTTGATATACAGGCCCGTTATTATTGAGACATGCGTATTCTGAGGGAGCCGTGGGCACTGGAACGATGGATTGATACTCCGCTGGTGGCGCAGCCCTCTCGGACGGTCCCGCGCGACCTGTGGATTCGCCATTACCACACTCAGCGTTTACACTATCTGGAGTCTCCGATTCAGCCGCTTGTGATGACGTTGACGAGTACTTTTTGCCCTTTGTTGAGGTACTTGAAAGTGATATGTGGTACCTAAAAGTCAAATTATATAATAATACAAGTCAGAAGTCTGGAGGAATAGACCTTATCTTTTTTTTCTAGATGGAATTAATATAAGGAAAATAATTGGAAGGCATAGTTATCTGTCATGCTTAGGGTAAGATCAAGTAACAAATCAATGTTTTTATGTACGTACCGATCCTAATTATGTGGTGGGTCTGTATTTGAGTTTACCTTATTATAAGCACAACGATAAAGACCAGAGAGATGCCAAAGCAGATCCAGCCCACGACCATGGCCACCAACAGGGCGACATCTTCGGTGGATTCCTCACAGTAGTCAGGGTATTCCAGATCTGAAAAGTAAGAATGAAACATGAATACCCCCATGTATACCATGGTTTATCATGCTGTACCATGGTATACCATGCTATACCATGGTATATTATGATTTACCATGGTAATACCATCGTTTACCATGGTATACCATGATTTATCATGCTGTACCATGGTATACCATGGTACAGCATGATAAACGATGGTATAACCATGGTAAATCATGATATACCATGGTATACCATTGTACAGCATGATAAACCATGGTATAACCATGGTAAATCATGATATACCATGGTATACCATGGTACAGCACGATAAACCATGGTATACCATGGTAATCGATGGTATTACCATGATAAATCATGATATACTATGGTATAGCATGGTATACCATGGTACAGCATGAGAACTCATGGTATACCATCGTAAACGATGGTATTACCATTACCCTGATAAACCATGGTATATCATGGTTTACCATAAAATATTATGGTGTATCATGGCATATCATGGTATACCATGCGAATACCATGCTTTATCATGCTGTACGTACCACAATATATCATGGTTATGCCATGGTATTACTTGGGCATATCTGGTATAGCATGGTATATCTATTGTATATCATGATACTATGGTAATATCCTGGCACCATGGTAATATCATGGTATTACTCTGATATATCATTTTATATAATTATACCATGGTAATATCATGATATTACTGTGGTATATTATTATATCATTATACCATGATAATATCCTGGCACCATGGTAATATCCTGGCACCATGGTAATATCATGGTAGTTCTGTGGTATATCATTCTACCATGGTCCCATGCAATCATGGTGCATATATTAACCATGCAATATTATGCCTAATCATTGTACCACCAGAGTTATACCATGGTATATCAGCAGAGTATTCCATGGTATATCCTTCTCAGTTGAGACATATAACTAAGACTCAACTAAAAACTAACTATGCAGTGAAATTTTGCATAATCCATCAGCTAGTTATTATTGGGTTTAAAATTCGGACTTCAAATATTCTAGCAGCTAAAATCTAGTTGGAAAGTGGCATTTAGACGTTTCTTCTGGACTATCGAACTTAGACGTACATTGCTGGGTTTGGGGGGGAGTTTTCCACCGCCAAAATTAGCTCGGGGCCTTTTACCGCTAAATTCCGGCTAGTTTGGGGCCAGTTTCATGAAACGGTTGTCTGTTCTTATGTGTATGAACCTTAGTACAGGGATTGATCGAGGCCCATAAGTCCTGTTCCTCTCGTTAACATAAGATACTTTGTTGGTTCCTTTGTACATGTGTCTCTGAGTGCATGCCTCAACCTTAGCCTTGTTGCGTGCCTACCTCCAATTATTTGGTGGTGTTGGTGTGGGGAGGTTGAAGGCTACATACCTTTCTTTCTGTTACTCAGGGAAACTTTTAATGGCTCAGGGAAAAACCAGGGAATTGTTTTCGTGTATCATGTGGGAACCTTTTAACATGGTAGGCTCTTGTTTTCAGGTTATACCATTTATGAATATTATCTTTGGTATTTATTTTGCTTCCTGTGTGATGTATTAATAAATGTGGTACATAGCCTCATGTAATATCTTTACAACATATTACCATCCATGTCTTATAATGCTAAACAGCACTGGTAAATGATATTTACTAAGATAATAAGTGTATCATTTGTTACAGATCAATTCAGGAGAAAATTTCCTAGCAAAGATGTAAAAGAAATTTGCAAGTTAATGCGAGAGAAGGATCAGCAATGTTGTAAAGATTGGAAAGAAGAAAGAAGAAAAACTGAAGGATCTAATTATTTTACCAATTGAAATGAATATATTTGTATAAAGGATTGTTTATATATGTTATATGCATTAAGTAGTTGTCGTTTTAAAGTTGAGTAGTAGTTATGTAGTAGTTCTAAAGTATTGCATGGTAGTGCATCTCATTTTTAGGTGGAATTTAATTGTATCAGTTAGGAATAAAAAAAAAACTTTATCAATTCAATTACAACATTAGATTCCTGCATATGACTTGGAGTATGCATATTATTTTGGTAAAAATCTAATACAACTGGTTTTTATGTCATGTAAATACTTCTAGTATGCCTATATATACTGTGTCATTTTATTGTGCATAATGACTAAAGAAAAAAAAATCCATTATGGTGTTTCTTTCAATTCATTCCAATGTATAAGCTGTAAATTGAACAAATTGAATTTAAATATCTGAATCATTTAAACGAGCATTGTTTTAATTTAACAAGGTCCTGTCACTTTTTAAATTTTGTAAATGTAAAATTTCAAATGGAATGTATGTAATTATGATGCTGCTGTATGGTGTATATTAATATTATTTGTTGATTTAATTTGTATGTCATGCATATAAGCAATGAACATTTCTTCACATAATTGTAGTTTATTTTTCTAATATATCTATACAGCTAGAATGTGGATATTATATAAATCTTTTGGAATTTTTGTTATTTACGTGACAAGTAACCATGAGCTAATTATATGTATGTAATGTGCATGTCACCTGTTCACATACTGCACCTTGTTATAATAATACATATATGAAAGTGGATTGTGAATCTTTGTATTTTTTATTCTAGTATTTTTCAGACTTGATGATGATTAGTGCCATAGTATACCATGGTATCCATGTAGTAAAGTACCATTGTTGGCATACCATGGTAAGACACCATGGTACATTAGCATACCATGGTATGATACCGTGGTAAGACACCATGGTAAATACCATGGTATGATACCATGGTATACCATGGTAATTTACCATGGTATTATACCATGGTAAATTACCATCGCCAAAACACCATGGTATACCATGGTATAATACCATGGTAAATTACCATGGTAAATTACCATGGTACATTACCATCGCCAAAACACCATGGTATACCATGGTAAAATACCATGGTAAAATACCATGGTATACCATGGTGTTTTGGCGATGGTATTTTACCATGGTAATTTACCATGGTATTATACCATGGTAAAATACCTTCGCCAAGACACCATGGTATTTACCATGGTATACCGCTTCATTCGCTTTTTGAGAGATAACAATTGAGGTAATTGAGGTGGCAGTGGGGTGGCGAAACCGATGGGACACGCCACCACCGAAGGGACATGGAACCGTGAAAGTTGATAAATTGACTAATTGGCTTATAACTTGACCCTGTACCAAAGAGCGTACAGAAAGCACAAGAGGGTGTGCTTTCTATACGTTGCATTGTGACGCGATCTGTGCAACGCCATATAGCGGCTGCGACGCGAAAGTGCACTCGTTTCTTATGAAGACGAAGCGAAAACGTTCGCGCGCAGTGACAAACAAACGTGAAATAGAGAACGGATGTAGGTTGAAAGAGAAAAACCGGTCAGGGACATGTACACCCTTAAGTTTGCAGTGATAACTCAATATGTTATCCGGTATGATATTGTCAATTGGTGCTCAGAACTAGAAGTCAATGTGACGTCATTTGATTATTTACCCGGATGTGTGTGTGGGGGGGGGGGGGTACTTTTAAAACATCACTTCTATCCGTTTCATCACAAATGTCCTCTCTCTCAGGGATTGGGGATTATTCAGGCACATTGTCAACGTTTAAACTTTAATTAACAAAGGTCAACGCTAAATTCATGAATACCGAGTCGTTTCGGTCCATATTTTTCGCAAATTTGCCGCGACCGTTCTGAAATTACGGACACAAGTAAGCAAGACCGGGCAATTTTGATGAGCCAATCTTACGTCTGTACTGTACGGTGCCCCGTTTAGGACATCGCGATATTTTATTTTACCAAAAAAATAAGTCGTTCCAAATTCTCTTCGAGCACGACTTCTTTTTTTCACACAAAAATTAACGTGTTTCTATCTATATCGCGAAAACTTTTGTTTTTTTCCGAACAAAAGAACTCGTTTTAAACTTGGTTGCGGAACGATTCTTTTTCTCTTTTTAAAACAAAGTCATTCCAAACTTCGTCGCGGAACGAGTTTATTTTTTTCGGAAAACAAATAAGTCATTCCAAACCCGGAAATTGAATCCCGACTTTTTTTTCTGGGCTGAACTGGGGTGAGCATGGGAAGGGATTGAGGGAAGCCCCCAAGGGGCCACTACATATAGTTAGGTATACTTTGCGGCCCTAATGACCGCTTTTTTTCACCTGTTTCTTTCTTTTCTCAGTGCAGCTACCAAAATTTTCCCTCAATGTGCCCATCTGAGACTAACTTTCCATTCGCAAGGAAATGAAATGTTCCATGTTGTCTTCACATGTTTCAGTGATCCCTTTCCCAGATATCTGAATCTGCTCAATCCCCAATATACGTTGCACAACTACCATTGTCCAATTTGGACGCCATGTTTTTCACCAAAATATGGTCTCTCCCTGACCACAAACCGCGTACTTTTCTCGCACTCTCCATATACCATGAGCGGCACACCCACACCACTGCAGTAAGGTAGTGTCCCCCACCCCACCTTTCCCCATCCCGCGGGGAAGGCTCGGTAATTAGGTCGCACTGCTGCATGCGGTTGTTAACCAGCTACGAAATCTCTGGACACGTGCAGTCATGGCTACCTTAGAAGTCAACCCGACCGCCGCCATAACAACGGGAGTGTCTACACAGTGATCCGGTCATAACGTGAAGAATTTTGGAATGACCTTCTTTTTATTGACTCGTCCCGCCACAAAATTTGGAACGACTATTCTTTTTGGAAAAAAAACTCGTTCCGCGTCGAAGTTTGGAACGAGTTAATTTTTTTTGAACAAAATAAGTCGTGCTCTCAGAGAATTTAGAACGACTATTTTTTTTTTAATTAGCTCGTTCCGCGACCAAATTTGGAACGAGTTATTTTTTATATACATAGTTTGTTGTTTAGGCAACCTTTGTGCACACATGGGCAAAACCGCGCCAAACAACCCCAGAGACAGATGGGGGTTGCGCATGCAACGAACTTTTATACAGTCGATAACGCTACGACAACGGGCCCTTCGGACAACAAATAACTTCACGATTTAGAGAACGCTCCGTTGACAGCTCCACCCGCCCCCCCCCCCCCCCGCCCTACCCGGGGGTCCACATATATATTGAGAGAGGCACCCCTGTCCCCGAGAAGAAGGTACAGCCTTATATAATTAGCCTATAAGGTTGTGACATTCCCCATCTATTTAACGATCTAAAGAAATCACGTTCAAGATGGCGGACATCCGTCCCAAAATGTCATGTTTTCTCCACTTCAACGAATCATAATCAGTATAGCTTCATATCATCTTAATCTATGCTTCACTATGTTTAGAAGTACAATGGATGAACCATAACAAAATGTTCATTTTGCCGCATTTGCTCCTGCGCCAAACATGTATACGAGAGGTGCAACAATGATGTCTTGGGATAGAGTATTACTTACCAATGCACATCGTCTTGACGTCGACTTTCCCGCTTTCGGCAGCCCTCTCGACCGTACCCTGGTCCTGGCGGTACACCTGAAGGCGGAAGGAGTACCTGGAATTGTAGGCCAGTCCAGTTACTGTATATGACTCTGTGTCCACTGTCCCCGTGTAGTTGATCTTGGCGATGTCTGTCCATGGGTCGTCAGCAATGGTCTCCAGACGCTGATCCTGATGACTCTGTTGGCCAATGATGTAGCCGTAATGGGATTCTAGTCCGGTTGGGATGTTCTCCAGAGGGTCCCATGTGAGAGTAACATTTCGGGAAGTGGCGTCAGGGGCTGTTAGCGTATGGACTATGTCACTGCCTGGGGGTGCTGGAAATAAGAATAGGCAAGCATACTTGTTCTGTTTTATGTAATACTGGCGATTAACGAAGGCAACCGACCATTAGGTGGGGACGGCATCTGCCCCCAACCCCCACTCCCCGTTGTTTCAATGACTAAATTACTAAATGGGAGTCCAGAGGAATCCCAAAATTGTGATGCAAACTTCAATCAATCTATAGACCAAGCGGGCGGCTCACTCTCTGGTTGCATGCGAGGGCAAAGATGACCCGTTTGGAGTTCTCCAGAAGCCGTTCCGTTTTTTCAAAGTTAAGCTGGCTGCCCGTGCACCGTTGCAAAATAAGAAAGCACCGGGGTATGATTTGATTATGTACGAGTACCTCAATTCTGCCAGTGATTGCTTATACGAGAAGTTGACAATATCATTTAATCACATCGCCTATTAGGTTTCCCCACCCGTTACAATTTGCATGAAGGTTTGGTTGTAATAGCTCGTTAACTTACTGTACGTTGCAATATGAGATATGCTGCCACACGGAGCAGTCCAGCAAAGTATATACCTGTTTCTTTTATATCAAACCAGCTTTTGATAAAGTGCGGTGGGACAGCCTGTTGTACAAGCTACTACAACTTGGCGTCCAAGGTAAAATTTGCCTTCTTTTTCGAAACTGGTTAGTTGGAAGCAGATGCAGTGTTCTGC
This sequence comes from Arenicola marina, assembly GCA_964019135.1. Taxonomy (NCBI): domain Eukaryota; kingdom Metazoa; phylum Annelida; class Polychaeta; family Arenicolidae; genus Arenicola; species Arenicola marina. Next base: position 11,154,534 of record OZ025249.1, read on the forward strand.
TCGATGGACGTTATTCTGACAATTGTGCTATAAAACGCTTCATAAAACACGCTGAGCCCATCGCGATGTTTTTCTGTGCTATCTTCGATAAGGATATCCCGAATGGGTTGATAAATACGATGGTATATCAATCAGTTGCACCTATGTAATGTTTGCGGATGATGCTAACTTGGCATCACTATCCTGACATGGACTACACCGAATGACTAGCAGTGCTCACGAATACAGTGTTAAATGGCGGTTTATCTTTTCAGCATCTAAGTCTAATTTTGTTGTAAATGGTAAGTGTAATAGAAAAGAACTGTTGTCTAGCAAATGACACCTAGCTGACTACCAAATCAAGGAAGTTTCACATATTACCCATTTCGTTATAACCCTGTATTTAGGAACAAATCATATTTCTGAATAAGTTTTGAATATTCTGTGCCAACGTCGTGCGTAGCAAAGCAATGGTTTCTGCCAACGCTAACTGAATTCATACTTTATGAATTTTGCAATGGGGTATCCATACGTATCGAACGTATGGAAGATGTTTAAATGTTTTGATCACACAGATTTAATCACGAATTAGTTTTACGGTATGGGATATTCTACCAAGCTCTTTTGGGCTCAATACGTCCAAAACGAGAACATGTATGTATCACTAGATTGTCGGCCACAAAAGGGCACAACATTATTTCTAAGGATCTCACCTAAACATAAATGAATAAATTATATCGTATGGGAGCACTGTCTCTACTTGTCTGCAAATTACTATTCTGTTTTAATTACAATTTTAATACTGATATGCATATGTCATCATTTGTTCGTTTCAGTTGAAGCTCCTGAGTTCTAATTTAAGTGACTTGTTTACCTACTCCTCACTTTGATGGGAAATAAAGATCAAATCAAATCAAATATTACCTATTTCGGTGGCACAGAGTGGGTCGAGCCACCACGATTTGCATCCCCCTGGACAACTCCCGTTCGTCTTGTCACACACGGTGTCATTGACACAATTACCACTGCATCTCCCATCGCAGTGAAGCCCGTAGGAACCATCATGGCAATCTGCAAAAAGTGAAAAGGAACTAAATGCAAATATATCAGCAAAATGGCTCATGATGACCAGCGCTGTACGTCATACGTTAGGAGTTATGCTTGACCAAACTATATCCCTGCTACGCATTGCCTGGTTATTATTTATTATAAATTCTTTATTGAACTATAGAATATGAAATACATTACTGTGTTCCTTAAATAACCACAAATAATCCTTGTCTGATCAAATAATTTCTGACCAAAATGTGCCAACTTACACATATTTAACTGCACGGTCGTTTCGGTTGAGACCGTCAAGTTGTTATTGTTTATAGCTGTAACCTTGACAACATAGGACTGTGTCACATTTTCAGTCAGCACAAAACAAGTCGTTGTATTGTCAAGTTTCTCGTCTACGAAATCACCATCATCGGGTTGATATGAAAAGATGTATTCACGAATAAAGTCGCATCCACTGAATCCTGGAACCTGCATAAGAAAAAGGAAATATATTGTTGTTCAGACAACCTTTAGTCCACAATGACAATGGTACGAGGGCTGTGGCATGTTTTGTACCGTATTCAATATTTGTATCAAACATATCTATAGTGATTAGTATTACAAGTTTGCATGTATGATGTATTAGCATCAGCTTTTACTCCTACTGTTGTAGCCAACCGTTGTTACTGCTAAGCAAGATATAGGTTATAAAACAGCATCTAAACTTCTCCATGTGACTTTGTCATGTAAATAACCTTCAATCCAAACACAATCGCCAATCGAGTTTTTTATACGATCGAAATCATAAAAAATAGGGTTCTTACGATTAGGTCCCATGTTACGTTCGCAGCCTCGTACACAGCGTTGCCGTAAACCGAACTGAAGACGTCCACCACGAGTGTTGGGGCTTGACTTGATACTGTGAGAAGAGGTAACTGGATGTCAGTGGTACGATATACATACGTAACATACGTAAACAAACATCTCGGGTGTCTTTGATTGCCATGAAGTGTAATTGTAAATTTGACTTACCTGTGCAACTCGTCTTGACGTCGACTGTCCCGTTGTCGGTGCCCCTGTCGACCTCACCCTGGTCCTGGCGGTACACCTGAAGGCGAAAGGAGTACCGGGAATTGTGGGCCAATCCCTGTACTGTATGGGACTCCGTGTTCATCGACCCGGTGTAGTTGATCTTGGCAATGTCCATCCATGGGTCCCCAGCAATGGTCTTCGGGCGTCCTTGGCTCTGTTGACCAATGATGTAGCCGTAATGGGATTCCAGTCCGGTTGGAATGTTCTCCAGCGGGTCCCACGTGAGGGTCACGTTTCGGGAAGTGACGTCAGAGGCTGCTATACTGTAAACGATATGAAGCTGGAAATACGAAGCCAAAAGACAACACAGCGTCAAATTGATCATTGGCACTGTATGGAACAACAAATAATGTACTATCCGATTCGACTCAAATATTTGATGCGTGGAATAGCATACGGCCATTGGTCTTACCTATTGCTGTTCCACAGAGTGAGTCAGTCCACCACAGCTTACATCCACCAGGACAGCTCCCGTCTGTCTTCTCACACGCAGCGTTATTGGCACAATTACCGCTACAACTCTCAACACAGTTCAACCCGAACGTGCCGTCGTCGCAATCTGTGAAAGCATACCGCGTTAACCCAATTACATAAACAAACATACCTGAATAATTAAACTGCTTGAGGGGAATTCAATCCGGAATGTCATATGTTGTTTGATGATAAGTAACTACGTATTCTGAAAGCAAAGTTTGTCTAAATAACTAATTGACACAAGTTACTCAATATACGACCAAACTTCGACTGACAATAGCCGCAGATCTGGATCCATTGTAATTCCCTATTATATACATACATTGATAAATATACTACCTGCCGAACACAAAGTGGTGTGGTTCTTCCCGGCCGAACAGTTTGCTATGCAGCCATACACACTGCTACACGTGGTGGTGCATTCGCTGCAATCTGTAATAACGAGAACAAACAAGTATAATTGTTTTCCTATATCTACGTTAGACTACTCTAAATATTGGATAGATAATTAATGGACGAATGCGAACACATCAAATTCATGACCTCCGGGTCAGGCCCAGCTGGCGTAGGAGACTTACCCTGGGAGCTTTGTCGATGTCCTCGCACTGTAACCTCGGACACCACGAAGGAACCCCGTACATCGCTGTTATCACTCGATATCATGTTGTCGTATTTCCAGAGGAGGACACATCTGCCGACCAGAGACTGTCCACACACCACCTCGCCGTCGCCTCCCTGTGGTACTGTATCGGGGTGGTCCCCTTTGCTAAGGAACAATGTTGATGCCGAATTCAGGCGCGTCATTTTATTATCAATAATATTGCGCTGGGATAGACGAACGCTCGATACCCACCGTCGAGGTTGGTGTTCATCAGTCTGGTGGAGAAGACGGTGTGAAGAGCCCCGAGGTCCACGGTCCACCACGCTCCGCCGCCATCACCCTTTGGCTGGGAGACACCACCCGCGTTTCTGTCCACCACCCCGTCCACCGCCCGCGAGGCGACGCGATCATGATACACTCCATACTGCCAGGCTCTCTTATTGTAGGCCAGATTACCTGAATGGATAGACAAATATGATGAGTGCATCTTCCTATGTGCATCAACTTAATGGAAATGTGAAATGTAAAACTATGGAAATGTCAAAAAATAATCGGTGAACTTAACCTTTGACCTAGGTCATTGATCGACGAAAAATGAAAATATCCAATGTCTTTCTTCGTAAACTTGGGTACGGGGGTTACACCCGGAGATTTGGCACCTCTCTACCTGGACCCTTTCCCTTGTTGTGATACAACCTACACAGGTTAAAGCGTTCTACTTAAAAACAAACAAACCAAACAAACAACGAACTTGATCTGCGTTTTGACCGTAGCAATCGCTTCTTGACGTATGATGGCGCTCCCAACGCGCTCGCTGGCATCGTGTTTAATAAAAACCAAAGAGACGACAAGAACCGATCAATACGACGAAACCTGTATTTTCGGTCATGATAAAAATAAACTAAGAAGGAGAAACAAACGCCCTACATTAGCAAACCGTGCACCTGTCCCTACAATTTTAGACCTCATCGTTGTAAACCTAGGTACCTGTCTGACATCCATCGCCCTCCCATCTGGATTGTGGCTGATCGGGATTTGATGGTTGGTTCTGTGCGCAGTCTCCCTGGCAACCAGTCAGAGGGTCACACGCCACACCCTCGGCACAATTGCACGGGAAGCCGCATCCAGGGCCATAGTTACAGTCTGAAAATAAATTGTGTCCGACTGTACAAATATCAAAGTGTATCGCATTATATAATCCTGTGCGTCATTATTATATTGATGTGATACATACCGTAGTACATACTTAATGTAGTGCGCTGGGACCAATCGCAACGTGCCGCATGATGCGTATATACAGCGTCGTGAGAGATTACATAATTATTTTCAGACATGTGTTCAACAGATTAGGCCAGAGCTGCAGCTGATTCTGTTTAGCATCGACAAATGGCCTTGGTGGAAGACATTGTCAGTTTCTAATCCACCAATTTAACCGAAGCCTAAAGCGACAGGGCGCGATGAGCCTGTGGAGGACCTCTCGAAAATCTCTTCTGGTTGTCGATTGTCTCAGATGATGCCAAAGATGACAGGGGAGACGTATGTGATTGCAAAAGAGAGGAAGTGCGCAAGCCACGATGCTAAATGCAAAAGTAGGTCTTCACCAAATTCTTCTTTCCAGCTTAGATGATTGATTAGTGCATGTTTAATGTTCAGTATATCATGGATGACGATTTTACAATATCCGGTTATTTAATGACAAAAGTCAAGTTCACAATGAAGGCCAATTCCTGATCACGAAGATCGACTAATGCCCCATTCCCAGTTAATAATGAATTATTTTCCTCATTCTCAGTTCCTTGTGAAAATGAAAACCTGATTTTTCCCGCGGAACGGAAATACCCCTTGCCCCCCCACCCCGCCCCCCCCCCCCCTTTTTTTTTAAATGCGTCGTGTTCGCATTTTGTGACTCCATGAGATTTAGACATCAAGTTTACCGGCTATTATGATTGTCCTAGCCTGTGGTCGATTTCAGAGCTTTCTATGTAATTAACGTCATGCTTTACGGTAACGCTAATCCATTTTATATATGACCCATACGTCTCGTTCCTGTGTCCCGATGTCAATGACAATTGAGCAACAATTCAGGCGCGGGCCCCCTTCTGGTTGTAACATCCCCCAGTTTGACCCTATAGAAGAGCCTTCCCCTCTCTCTCCTTCGTCATTAAAAAATTAAAAAATTACCAAGTTATCAGATGAAAGGATTATCGACCAAACTTTGTCACATATACCTGTATAGCGCATACATCATGTTGCCACCCTTACAATGGTACTCCAACAGACAAGTGCGGGAAGCCAACACTACGCCAACAAGTGTACTTCTGTTAGCTTCCCGGATTGTAAAGTGGATAAGAGATCGATAAAGCTGGATGTGCGCCGCGTTGTATAATGCCAATCTTATTTCATAGAATAGCTGTACGGGAGATATAGTTGCAATATTCAATAAATAAATTCAAAAATATCCCTACTATAGAAATACTATCAGCTTCACCAGTCTAATCTGTCACTGATCAATTAATAAAACAAGCTTTATCTAACTGATTGTTATAAATATGGTCCCCTACTCCTGGTTTCGCGTTACACATCTAGTCGCTAGCACACGACAGATACGGTTCCTGAAACTCCGGGACCTCATACTTAAACAACGAAATTCAGTTATGGATGAGACATATATCTTACCTGTGGAGCAGAAAGTAGTCTGGTTCTTTCCGGCAGGACAGTTGGCTATGCAATCGTACACAGTGTTACATTCTGTGGCACAATAGCTGCAATCTGCAATATAAATCAAAGCACACGATCGTTATTGAATGGTTTTGTTGGTTATTCAAGACGCTTTAACCACTTTTGTTCATATCGCGTTAATGGGAGAAGGAAGGGAGAGTGGAGCCATGTCCCCGGGGGTAACCCCCTACTTATTACGAAGAAAGACATGGGATCTTTATCCTGCGACCACACAGACATGGCCACAGCAGGGCTCGAACCACCGACCCACGTGCCGTTAGGCTCTCAGGTGACCAGGGCACTCAATGCGAGCGCTCTAGCCCACTGAGTGGTCTCGCCGGCTTCCCGTTATTGAATAAATGGGTCAAGAAATTTACTGCCAAGAGGATTCCTTATACTATACTTTGTACGTCATTGTAAATGTCTTATTTAAACAAATGATTAAGCACTAATCTTCCATTCCTTCGTATTCATACTCTCTTTTTGTTACCCAGGTGTCGTCATTCCAAACAGTTGATAAACCACTAATCGGTTGTCAAAGAAAATGTAGCACTGTGACCGTAAGGCAAATCGAAACGATAAAAGAGTTCCTGTGAGATCAAGGTCAATGGTCGATATGTATCAAATTGTAACCTTCATAGCGATGTCCTCGCACTGTAACCTCGGCCACAACGAAGGAACCCGGTGAATCCGTGCTTCCAGTCGTGTTATACTTGTAGACGAGGACATATCTGCCGACCAGTGGCTGTTCACACACCACCTCGCCGTCAGCCCCCGCCGGTATTTGAGCAGCGAATTCCCCACACGTCACGAAGTCCCCGTAACGCATGATGTCGTCCTCGGTGTTGAGGACGGTGTTGTTGTCAGGAATGGACGAGTTGCTCACGTACACACGGATATTGGTCATGTAGGTTGAGCTAGCTGGAGTAAAAATAGAGCAAAAACCTTAGATTGAAAAGAAACCCAGCGCTATAAGTGCGACATATGAAGACCTTCTGTTAGATATCGTTTATTAGTCGCCAAGATAGCAGCTGCACTTTTATATTGTATGGCCAATATCATGAATCCTAAATAAAGTATTTGGTTGAAAATTATTTCGCCGAATTTAGATCCAACAAATAACACTTTTCATCCCGTATTTTCTTAGTTTTTATGACATTTCGTTAGAGAAGACGAACAAGGGACACTAAATACCCACTGCCGAGGTTGGTGATCATGAGTCTGGTCGAGTAGACGGTGTGAAGAGCCCCGAGGTCCACAGTCCACCACGCCCGGCCGCCATCACCCTTTGGCTGGACGACACCGCTCGCCTCCCTGTCCACCACGCCGTCCACCGCCCGCGAGGCGACGCGATCCTCAAGCACTCCATACTGCCAGGCTGCCTTATTGTAGGCTACGTTACCTGAAACAATCAGGGAATATAGCCAGTCGACTTATTGCATTGCGTGCATATGGCTCCACGAAGTGACGAGATGCTAATATGGTAATACAAATCCCTGTGAAAATTAGGAGGATCCCCCTAGCTGTGTATCTGTAAGATGAAACCACATCGCCGTACCTGTCTGACATCCGTCGCCCTCCCACCCGGACTCTGGCTGCCCGGGAGGGTAGTTTAATGGTTGGTTCTCTGAGCAGTCTCCCTGGCAACCAGTCAGAGGGTCACACGGAACACCATCGGCACAATGACACAGCAAGGGACAGCCAGGGCCAAAGTTACAGCCTGAAAAAAAGTCAAATTATATTGATAATATCCAAAGCGTATCATATCATATAATCTTATGCGGGATTATTATCATATAATCCTATGCGGGATTATTATCATAGCATTGATGCAGTACATCAACGATACTAACAATACGGCAAACCAAAGTTACAATAACGTTGTAAAGTTATACATCAATTATTTCCACATACGTTGCAAATAAAATATACATATATGCAATTCACATATGTGCATTTCATTTATGTTCCCAAATGAATTTGAACGTATGTTGAATTCAGTTCAATATAAGAGCAAATATCCCGATTTGGACGATGTCCAAACGAATTGCACATATGTCAAAATGAATTGCATATATATCCAATATTTCGTCATACGGGAGAATATGTGAACTTATTTGCAAATATTTGAATATATGTGCCAATATTTCGACATATGTGCAAATATTTAGTAAATACTCTATTGAATTCCACTTTTGCTTGCCATATGAAACTACTGCAGTTGTGATTCTAACGTACCATGATTGGATCAGTCGATAACTTACAATAAGTTAATAATAGGAATACGTGTACCATGCATTTCGTCGACGCTAGTCTTATGCAAAGTGTAAAATTGCTGTTGAATCTCGTTGAAAGTCAGTGCAATCATATCCTGCAATATAGGCGTTGTGCCTAAAGTTCAATAAACGATGTCTAATAATTTAATAAGTGATTAGATTCGACTGGTGTACTATCGCCACATCTACTACATTAATTACACATGTCAACTTAATATCCAAATATTTTGGTAATGATCGAATTACAAATTTCTCTCATAACTTCTGTTTTGCCCGGTATCCGCATCCTTATAATGTAATCAGCTTATCAACATCTACTACGCAACGCATTGAGGGAAATCAAAAGAAAAATCAAAGCCAGCATAGTGAGAAATCATGTCATCAGTTTCAAACCTATAAACCGCAGATGAAGGTAGAACAGCTGCTGATGATTATAATGAACGAGGGTTGACCATCATGAGTATCCTCTTACAAGTCATTGTTAACAAGGTTTTTGTTCCCAGATAAGTGGGCAGTCGTTCCGATATACACGGTATGTATGTCTGATGCCAAAGTGCCTCGTTGATGACATTTGTGGTTAAGCAAATGCTGTCGTATTTGGGGACTATGATTTAGACATGGATTTAATTAGTTGGAACTACATCAGAAATGCCGCTATTGACACCGGCGTACCATATAACCTGGCCTAGTTTTGGAAAACAGATAAGTCCTCCTGTCTCCGAGATACCACACTAGGTGACAGCACTTCACTCATCGATGACCCCAGTTAGGGTCTTCGAGAATTCGGCTGAATGGTTCCGCGCTTAAATGTTACATATGTCTATACGGTAGTATATAATTATGTTTGTATTCACAAGCAGGCAAAATATAGGCATTGCCAGCTAATGTGATCGTCCGTTACTGTGAAGTTAAATATACAATTCAAATCAAACTGCCGCCGCTTCCTCTGCTCTCTTACTACTTACCTGTTGCCAAACGATGTCCTAATCACCCGGTAAGATATATCCGCTGAAAGAAATAGTTCTCACTGGCGCCACTAAATTATATTGTTAAAGAACACATTCGATGAAATGATGGTCACAATTTAACAATATAACGTGTATATTTCGGGTTTAGGCGATCGGGTCGTTTGCTAATAAAGCCGGTCGCTTGCTCATCCGTCGGTTTGTTGCTCGTCTCCAATTCTACAAGCCCTAATCTCAGACACCCTGGGGCAGAGGTTTTCTACCGCATGAGTGAAGTACGAGTTATTTGATTAGTATGGGGCTGAGCGTGGCAGTAATTTCTCCGGGCTTGAATAAGCGCACGGGCTTGAATAAGCGCACGGGCTTTAATAAGCGCCCGGGCTTGAATAAGCGCACGGGCTTGAATAAGCGCACGGGCTTTAATAAGCGCACGGGCTTGAATAAGCGCCCGGGCTTGAATAAGCGCACGGGGCTTGAATAAGCGCCCTGGCTTGAATAAGCGCACGGGCTTGAATAAGCGCCCTGGCTTGAATAAGCGCACGGGCTTGAATAAGCGCCCTGGCTTGAATAAGCGCACGGGCTTGAATAAGCGCACGGGGCTTGAATAAGCGCCCTGGCTTGAATAAGCGCACGGGCTTGAATAAGCGCCCTGGCTTGAATAAGCGCACGGACTTGAATAAGCGCCCTGGCTTGAATAAGCGCACGGGCTTGAATAAGCGCACGGGCTTGAATAAGCGCACGGGGCTTGAATAAGCGCCCGGGCTTGAATAAGCGCCCGGGCTTGAGTAAACGCCGGGGCTTGAATAACCTCCAGGGAGCCAACATTTTTACTACTGCATTACGTTCTTTGCAATGCGATGTATTATACAATTACAGCTATATTATGTGATAAAAGATTATAATAACAATAAGACAGGGCTGATAGCCCTCTTGAGCTGGCTTCCTAACATCGACGAGTTAATATGAAGGAAACTGTTGATCGCTTGCTGGTCTTTGTAATAGCCATCTACAGATTTGTATGGGCAGGAAGTTAACTTCGGAAGAGCGATTGTGTTGTGGGCGAAGGTGTTAGGTAGGATAGGTAGGGGGGGGGGGGTAAGAGTGTCGCAGCCTAACATGCTTGTTTGATTAAATGGTTTCCTCACAGGCAAGCGCGTTGAGATAAAGGAAACAATCTGTTGCATTGAAGGTGTTAGGTGGGGGGTAGCAGGGGGCGAGTAAGAGTGGCGCGGCCTAACATGATTGCACACATTTACCGTAACATAAAAGATGCAGTTGTTTGCTTGGATTATCTTTTAAATTGCACTTATCCAACAGAGGACTGACCAGTTTATATCAATGTATATCACACGGCCTTCCTTTCTAGACCAGTTTGGTCCTTGATCAGGATCGGCATCTGGAACTTGGTTTGCGTATTATTCATTACTGACAGCTGATGACTTCTGTCAGTATACTGCTATGTTGGTTTGTAAACTTACATGTGTGCTTGTTTGTTTTGTATAGTGCTATGTTCGGTTTTTAAATTTGTATGATTGGTAATGAGAAAAATCTTGGACATCAAACTTTACCACAGGCAAGACAGGATACGTAAGTTTCAGAATGTGCTACCCATTGACGGGCAAATTTTGAATATGGGACCCTTTTTGATTTGTATACTAATGTCTTGATACTAATTTTCCAGCAAAATAACGAAATACGTTTATGGAAAAATGCACTAAATGACCGCAGTTTTTTCGCTTTTTGCCATATTTAGGATCAAGCTATTGCTAACAGTTTCTAATAGGTCATAGGAATATGAATTGGGATGGCCTCTGTTAATCGGAAATCTTTCCGATGCGTCATGTGACATCACCAGGACATCACTTTGGTACATACAAGAAATCGTCAAAAATAAGAAAAAAATAAGATAAAAGTGCTAGACCGGCGTCATATTGTAGGGAAAGTGGACTGCTGTAGCGCGGGCTAATAAACACGATACGTTCCAATCTTACTTCCGATTCCAGGTGTCACGGCATGTCTCTATGGGGCTTCCCATGCTAAAGCCCTCAATATCTCCTGCTGGGAAATATGTTTGTCGCGTATTTCACAAGTGCCTTCTTCAAACTGTACCGGTTAAATATGGTACTCATTAGCCACTGGGTTTGCCATACACAATTCGGGCCAGAAATCCTGTGACGTGCCCAATCTTGGTTTCCGGGTTGAAATACAATGATGAACGATAGGGATATTTGGTGCTTGCAAGGGCTTCCACGGGTGCCTTGTTCAAACCATTACTCAAAGCTTGCAGCTGTGGATGAATAATACTATAAATTGCCAACTGTAAAATTCATGACATGACCCTATTACTTTTTCGGTATATAGTCGAACACGTTTAATATGCGACCTCATGGAGAAAATGAACTAGAGTGAATATGACCTACTTCTGTTGAAGCTGTAGTGTCTTTTGCCACACAGTGAAGTACTGTCACCGTAAAGCTAGTTACACAACAAACGCGGCAATCGCGTTATTACTTTTCGTTTCCCTGGCAACGAAATAATTCGCCCTATGGTAAATATACAGATTCTTACCATTTACAAATAAACCGTCAAAAATCAGATAGTGTCCTAGAGCTATGGTCTACACGCCAGATGGTAGGGACTATTCATCACCAGATAACACATTACGTTCACATTGACTGCCATTCGTAGTTAGGATGTCAGAGCGCTCGAAAGACGGGCACCTTCCTCTGATCTGCCGCTAATGATGAGTCAACGGTGAAAACGACTGGCGGCTCTTGCGAGTTTGAAAGGCCTCAATATCGGCGCTAGACAGTTTGGATCGGGTATAAACTGGTAAAAGACAGGATAGTTCTAACTTATTATAAACGAATAGTATGACAGTGGTGACAGCTGCAAAACTTGGTAAAAATGGTATCTACTGGCTCCATATCGACGCTAGAGATTAGGGACTGCTTGCAAGCTAACTGAAAAAGTCGTGCAAAGTAGATACAAAGTACTTTTGTCAGAAAGTCTCAGCCTCTGGCTGATTTCGGCTCTTCTTTTCAAGCTGGTTGACCCGGGGGTGTCGAGGCCCTCCACTTCCCATCCACGCTATCGCGAAACGTGGATTCCAGAGTGAGGTGACCCTTCGTGATCCCGTCGTCCTCCCCTCCTGCGAGGAACCCCATTTTTTCAATCGACCCAAAGTAGACCGTGCATCGCCTTTGTTTAAAATCCTGGATTCTAATATCTGCCCTTGAATATAATTATCTGACCGACATGTAGACAAGAGATATTCGACCATAGGTCGAGGACGAAAATCCTTTGGTACATTTGGAAGCTGCATTAATGGCGACGTTACGAGTCGTCAAGGCCAATTTCGGCTAAAGGGCCTTATAGAGGCAATTTGGGCTACATGCTGCCTTCGACAGGCAGTGTGGCACTGTAGGCGGAGCTTAAATGGACATCCAGTTTGAAGCCAAGAGCGCTTCTCTTGAAGCAATATTAATGGTACTTTCGTACCTTTTATTTATTATGTCTTCGTGACTTCACGAACTTCATTTGACGATCACGACAATATTCGCGATGGCTTCTATCTTGCTAAATATAGCTACTTACGAAATCATGGGTGAACTCATGAAATTATGGGTGATGGTAGCCATTGCCAAATTAGCTGAACATCAAGCAGGCCCAAACTTTCGTAGGAGCATGACGTTGACGCACACTTAGCCCCCTCGCCATAAGGTGTCTCTGAAGACGACGTGTTTAAGTGAACACGACATTTTGTTCTCAAAAGCGATTTCTTGACTCATTATGAATGGCGCTACGAATTTTACTTTGTATCTAATTATGCGTCATCGTGACGTGACATGACGTCATTTGACGTTCCCGAAAATGCTCAAGATGGCTTCTATTTGTTTAATATACCTACTTATCAACTCGGGTTATGACAGCTATTGCCAAAGTGGCTGAAAATAAAGCAAACCCAACATTCCGTAGGAGCAAGTTAGCGATGACGTCATTTTTGACGCATACTTATCCCCTGAGCCCAAAACGTTACACACGGCACAAACTGTCCCTGAACACGACTTGCAAAGTCAAGCGACCCGAAAGTCGCCATATCTTATAATAGCTGAGTAATGAACTCGGTGATTACATTTGAGTTTTGTGTTTGATATATAATTCTACACAATTGCTTGTTACATACTATCAGAAAAACCACCCCAAACAGCGCCCTCACCTGTTTGTCGAGTCTGTGCTGATATGGCGCCCACGTGCAGTAGAACTGTCACCACCAGGAGGCGCATTGCTCTGTCCTTCTACCGCAAACAGCAACTCGGTGATGACTTGGAGCCCTGACGGTCACCTTTAACAACATAACTCAAGTAATTATATCAGTGAGGACAGAAAAATGCAGCTGGGAGCCATATACGTAGGGTATATATCCTACCCACCATGGGCACCTTAAAGCCTACTTTGCTAATGATGAAAATGGAAATTTACTTTCCACGACCCGGGTGCACGTTGGATGTAAATCAAAGGCCCAAACGAGTTGAAAAGTGCAGCAGAAAGATGGGACTAGAGGTGGACGGTGAGAAACACATGGGGATAGGAGTGTTTGGTGAAAAAGAAAGGCGGGAATAGGGCTGAACGGTGAAGAGGATAGGCAGGGGTAGGGGTGGGTGGTGAGGGGAAAGCATGGCAATAGGGGTTGGGATGAAGAAGAAAGGCGCGGATAGGGGTGGGTGGTGGAGAGAAAAGGTGGCAATATAGGTGAGCGGTGAAGAGGGAAGGCGGCAATAGGGGTTGGCGGGGAAGAGGAGAGGCAGAGGTGTGGGTGGGTGATGAAGAAAAATAGATAAGACAGGGGTTGACGGTGAAGCGGAAAGACGGATATATGGGTGGCAGGTGAAGAGGAATGGGTGAAATATGGGTGGGTGGTGAAGGAGAAAGATGGGGATATTATGGCTCAATGCTAAGCTTGATTTCTCCTAAATCCGCCGTTAAACTATCACTGCGTAGTCTGAGGCGAACATAACGACATAGTGCATAGAGAGAGAAACATATCGAAAAGCAGCAGAATGAACTGTGACATAAGTTAACAATGGCAAACTTAGGATCCGTTGACAGTTACTTCCTTGTCATAAGGCACGCAATAGGGTGACTTACCTCGTCAGAAATACTCCACAGGTTCACTATGTATAGATAAGATGCGATTCCAATACTAAATGTAATGTGGACCAATCACTGATATCAGCCCTAGTCTAACATGTGAACGACGAGATGTGTACTTATCCCCACCGACATACGACTTGTTACTGATAGCGTCGTCAACTCTTCATGCTAGTACGTGACAAGCTGTGTGTGCAAGATAAACCATCGTTATCTGAAGACCAGCCGAGATACAAAGATTATACTTGTGGACTACGAAAACACTCAATAATGACTTTACCACTACCACATCCTTATTGATGCCTCGTTGTTGTTTTTATTGCAGTATATTATGAACAACGCCTACAAGTATGTGGTGCTTATCGCCGATCCTTGGTATCCAAGCTGGCAGGTTAGGTGTGAGGATGGGGTTCGTTGAAGGTAGAGTCATACTCATTAAGAAGCGAAGAAATTAGGCTAAGCGCATCTGTTAATGTCCTGAACCAATCAGGGGCGGATGTAGGAATTTGTCAAGGGGGGGGGGTTGCTCTCTGAAAACTTGCGACCGGGGGCGGGGTGTGCTCTATGAAAAACTTGCGACCGGGTGGGGGGGTGCTCGGAGAAGCCAACTTTTTCCTAAGGGGGGGGGGGGGGGTTGCAACCCCCGTAACCCCCCTCCCCCCCTAGATCCGCCCCTGCCAATAACGTCGGGGTAAGAGAGTATAAGCCTAGGGTCTTGCACAGATCGTGTATTTTTCTGCTAGTCTCGTGTCAGGTATGTTTTACGCCTGTGAGAATCGCGTGGATGTCGCGACTCGACCGTATGAGTATCGAGTGTTCTAATAGGACATCGGACTGGCGAATCTTTAAGGGCTCTCAGCGGTCTGTCTCGTGACGGACTGCCTGGTTCACAGCGGTATGTCTCGTGACAGACTGTCTGGTTCACAACAGCATGTCTCGTGACGGACGGCCTGGTTCACCGCGGCCTGTCTATTGACTGACTTCCTGGTTCACAGCGATTTGTTTCGTGAAAGACTGCCTGGTTCGCTGCGGCTTGTCTCGTGACGGACGGCCTGGTTCACAGCGGCCTGTCTCGTGACGGACTGCCTGGTTCACAGCGGCCTGAATCCTGCAGGACTACCTCCTTCACTGCGGCCTGTCTCGAGAGGACTGCTTGGTTCACAGCGGTCTGTCTCGTGACTGACGGCTTGGTTCATAGCGGCCTGTCTCATGACGGACTGCCTGATTCACAGCGGCCTGTCTCGTGACCGACAGCCTGGTTCACAGAAGCCTGTCTCGCGACGGACTTCCTGGTTCACAGCAGCCTGTCTCGTGACGGACTTTCTGGTTCACAGCGGCCTGTCTCGTGACGGACTTTCTGGTTCACAGCAGCCTGTCTCGTGACGGACTTCCTGGTTCACAGCGGCCTGTCTCCCGACGGACTTCCTGGTTCACAGCGGCCTGTCTGTAACAGATACAGATGCGAGCTCGTAACTGTAACAGTGAACCTTTGACGCTATGTCTCACGGCTTTTAATCATACATTTGATATCAAATATTAACCAACGGTAAAGTTTCTTTTCCATTCGTTCCGTGATAATTAGTGTTTTTGTTTGCGAGGTCTGCTCTTCTCTACCAATCGATGTTTCATTGTTTATGCAGGACGGCCTCCATACCCTTCTGTCCTAAATATAGTAACAGACATTTTCATACACTATTAACTTATATATAAATACGCATGAAACCCATGATTGCGCAATGAGAAAGGGCTGGTGAAAGAATGAGGATTACCAGCGGATACCGCTTCAATACCACCTATATTTACATGAAAACATTTAAAAAAAACATTAAAACATTTTGTTGAAATCATTTGACGTCCATGGGTCGCCAGCAATGGTCTGCAGGCGCTGCTCCTGGTGACCCTGTTGTCCAACAATAGAGCCGTAATGGGATTCCAGCTTGGTTGGGATGTTCTCCAGAGGGTTCAACATGAGAGTAAGGTCTCCCGAACTGACATTAGGGGCTGTATTGACTCGATTTAGGCTGGGGGTGCTGGAAATAAGAAGTGACAATTATACCTGGCATATATTGTATTAAAGGCAGTAACGATGTTTGATAGTGACGACACCAGAATGGCGTATTTTATTTGTCGCATTTATTGATTTTTGTCCGCGACTCGCCTCAATAACGCTGACAGGTGCATACGCAAGAACAGCACAAGGTAAACCTGGTATTGGGCAAAACGATACTTTTTTAAACAATCTGATTCGATGTAAACATTTAGTGTGTTGTATGTCATAGCCCTACGGCAACTTACCATACTTATTTATGGCCTACAGCGTGAGTCCACCACAGTTCACAGCCACCTCGACTACTCCCGTCCGTTTCTCACACTTGGTGCTATTACCACAACGGTCACTGCACCTCTGACCACATTTCAACCCGAACGTGCCATCGTTGCAATCTGTAACAGTTCACCGCGACCAGTACATTCGACTGTGCAAAACATAACTGAATAATTAAACTTTTTGAGTGCCAGTGACGTAAATATGTCCATTACCAATTCCCGCACCAACTTAGTTTAGTGGCACCATCTAGCAAATAGCGGCAGCGTATGTGAGGCCAGAAGTTTACTCTCTAGGGAGAGCAGTACAGGAAGTAGGACGTTAACTCGATAGGGAGCGTATGTGAGATTGGGTTTTGTAGACTTCCGCCAGAATAGAAGCGAGAGAGAGCCAATGTTCAGATAAAGAAGCACAGATGATTAAAGTGTTTCATTATGAGTATCTTTATGAATAGTTTAACTATATTTCCATCCAGGTTAACAGGTTTCTCAAGTATATTGAATTGTGGGAATAGAAGTGGACGGTGGAGGAAAATGAAAAGAGGGAGGGAGGCATGGTGGCGACAGAGGCATTTCGTTGGAAGGAAATGGTACGTTACATAATTTATCGAAGGTCTTTTAAGACCCCGTCGACAGTTACATATGGTAAGATACCTTGTCAGATATAGGTTCGCCCTATATCCATAAGATGCATAAAGTTTACAACGCCAGATATAATGTCGCTCCATCACAAAAGAGATCATCCCGCGTTCAATATCTGCCAACGACGAGAAGTGTATTCATCACCACCCCAATACGACTAGTTAGTAAAACTGTCATCTGCTCTGTTTGATATTAATATGCGGCCATTAGTAATGAATGATCTTGAGATAAAGATAAGCCATCGATGTTTGAAGAATCGCAGAGATACAAAGATCAGTTTCTCCCCTGTTATATTAGGCCTACTCAATAACAATGTCTGAATATATTACCAGCTCACTACCACTCTGTTGATCTTTATATTGCATTGTATTATCAGCAATGCGTATCATGATATGGTGCTTATCACCGATCCTTGGCATCCGACTTGCCAGGTGGAGTGTGAGGATGGAGGTGCTTGGCGGTGTTGTTATTCTCATTAGGAAGCTTCGCAAGGAGCAACGATGCAGGATGGCGTAACATTAATGTTTTGCTACACATATCAAAGGTCAAGTTTATGCGCTCAACAGCCACACAATAGCTAAATAGATGTGCCGACGCAAAGGTTTAAATAAACATCCGAGGTACAGCCAAAGAGTGTACTATAACAAGAGGGCGCACTCTGGCCAAAACCCGTGCTCGCTGCGATCAGCGCCCCCGTGCGGCTGCGAAGTACAGATCAGCCGTGGCGGGCAAGTCGGCTTGGCGTTCACGTACTAACAGTCATTATTGTGCTGGCATAACTGCCTCAACAACCGAAGATCGAATACGAACTTTAGTTTCTTCAGGTTTCCAAAAAGTAGGAGTAGATGAGAAAGATGTTTCTTTATTAAGTATGAGCAAATGGAGGCAATTATTTAACAAATCTCGCTGACCATAGCCCCTGCCTAATAAATGCGTAAATGCCGGGGATTCACGTTTCGGCCGATATTTTCAACCACATGGCCGCGATCGCCTTGAAAATCACTGACCTACGTTTGAACTGCGATTTTATCTTTTCCTCTGGCACTGTTGCATTGATGCCTCAGAGAGCGGATATTGATGCCTCAGAGAGCGGAAAAGATAATCCTATAGAGCGGATATTTGAAAACTTGCGACCGGGGGAGAGGGACCCTGAAGTGCGTTTATGTAGCGGCGGCTTATCGTGAAAAATACCCCTTCCGAGACGATTTTGGCGGTCGAACGCCACTACCGAGCGGATTCTCGATGTAAAAAAAGGGGTGTTTTGCCGCGGAACCCTGCCCCAAACCCAGCAATGTATTACGTACCCCCTGGGACTAAAACACACGTTATGAAATGAGTTAGTTGACATGGTGTGCGCGTGGCCGGAAATATATTTGCTCCATATTTGCACCGGCCACGCGCACTCAATGGCAACTAGAATAATATTATTGTCTGTGGCTTTATCACCTCATCATATTACGTACCCCCTGGGACTAACACACACGTTATCAAATGAGTTAGTTGACATGGTGTGCGCGTGGCCGGAAATAT
The DNA here is from genome assembly GCA_964019135.1 of Arenicola marina. Taxonomy (NCBI): domain Eukaryota; kingdom Metazoa; phylum Annelida; class Polychaeta; family Arenicolidae; genus Arenicola; species Arenicola marina. Next base: position 11,173,325 of record OZ025249.1, read on the forward strand.
ATTTGCTCCATATTTGCACCGGCCACGCGCACTCAATGGCAACTAGAATAATATTATTGTCTGTGGCTTTATCACCTCATCATCACCTCTGTCAGCTAAGCTTGGACAGTGGTATCTTTGTCATATTACCGATTACCCAGCCCCTCCCCCCCTCCTCCCCCTCCCCGGTGAGACTGCCAACGGAGCGTTCTCTGAATCGTAAAAAGGATACCATTACCGTACAGGCGTAAGTTTGGTATCATTAAAATTCCTCGGTCTTGCTTACTAGTGTCAGTGATTTTCAGAACTGTCGCGGCAATTTCGCGGCAATTATAAACTTAACTTTGACCTTTGTCAACTAAAATCTAAACGTTGAGGATCTGTCTAAGTAATCCCGGGGCGTGGGGGGAGCGTGTCTGAAAATGTGAGTCAATAGAGCGGGTCTGCATGAAAAATGGGGGGGGGCTTCCCGGGGGGAGTGGCCTCCCCGCAACCCCCCAAACCCCGCATTGCATTACTAAAGTACCCCTCCCCCCACCCCCCGCCCTCCCACACACACGCACACCAACACACCCTGGTGAGTAATCAAGCGCTGTAACATTTACTCTCAGTTCTGAGCGCCAATTGACGTTATCATACCGGATAACATGTTGATTGATCACTGCCAACTTAAAAGTGTACATGTTCTCTATTTCACATGTGTTTGCCACTGCACGCGAACGTATTCGCTTCGTCTTCATAAGAAACGAGTGCACGTTTACTTCGCAGCCGCTAGATGGCGCTGCACAGATCGCGTCACAATGCAACGTATAGTAAGTGCACCCTCTTGTTATATTACACCCTTTGGTACAGAGTCAAATTATAAGCCAATTAATCAATTTATAACCCATTTATAACCATATGTCCCTTCGGTGGTGCCGTTTCCATATCAAACCCGTGGTTGTGCCGAGTCAGTTACGTGCCACAGTTAAGCCTCGATGAAAAAAATGTGTTGTGTGTTATTTCGCATGAGTAGACTTCGACATTTAAACAGCCAATATAAGGTGAGCCAGTGCGGTATTACAACACGCAAAGAGAAAGCCACCACTGTCACTGAACGCAAAATGCAAGCCAACTTGCCCCATTTAACGGTGTAATGATTTCAGACAAAAGGACCGTGCACGGGGCTTCTTCTTCGTCAAGTACCTTAGGCCTCAAGCCAAGCATTTACATTTTGCACTTTGTTGTGAGGCTCTGCGACATGTGCTATTACGCTACACCATATGCTGGATGTACCGATTACCGCATTATGCTCAAGTGGTGGTACCTACTATCAACGGCATACACAGCGACCTATACACGGGTAACTTGGAGCCCTAACTGCAGCTGATAACCCACGTGTCGTGTGTCTCATTAGCATAGATACCCTCCTGGTCGTACTATAACGTATCCCTCTAATGTTACATGTCGAGTTGTTACTTCGTAATGTTACCCTCTGGTCTTCCGAGTGATCTTAAGACATTTCTCGAGTTTTCGGCGCGATGTCATCCGTTTAGTCCTGTATTGTGCGTGTCGTAGTGGGCGCCTTTCGCCTTTGAATCTCGCCCAGACATTTGTTTGAAGCACTTCCTGGACTCTACCGTTGAATAAAAAGAATCGAGTGGGTGTGAAAGTATTTTTCTTTGCTCTGGTTCAGGCATATATCAGGATAAGTCATTGATCTTTCCGAAATGCACCTGGACGGTGCGCGCAGTCCTTTGGAAGCGTTGTATATTCACGATACTTCATAGGAAGAATAAAATGGGTCTCTACCCCGTGGACCCTATTATGGATAAAATAATCCGTGATTGACAATATAATGAAAATAAATGATAATTGTACTTTTAATGTCGTAGAATGGCTGATTATATGTACCTTTACTTATCGTTTTACGTGAAAGCCAATGTTCACTGTCAACAAAGCGTAGTGTCTTTTAAAGCAGCCTACTTACATGCGCTATCTTTTTTCACATTTTAGAATCAGGATTAAACGTATCTGTAAATTAGGATGCATATATGTTTTGTATCTCGTTGAGTCTGTAAAACAACATTTCCACTATAAAACTGCGCGGTTTATTTCTATCGAACGCGGAGGTCCTAGTGAGTCGCCGTCGACATCACACAGAATACCGAACAGCGAAAAGGCGCGCAGGGATATAAAGCCGGCCACCAACTTCTGCTCCGGTAAACAAATCTGTTTCTGTCCGGATTGCCCATACACAGGCATTCATGATTTAAATCCAACACAGACTATACTTATTTGACATGGAAAAGAGATTGGTAATATAAAAATTACATATTGCTGTAAGTATATTCACAAGTGCTTCTCTGATAGTTGTCAATAAATTGCGTACGTAAAACTTGTGGACGCCAATATTTCGAGTATCTGCCAGATTGGATAGCCATTTTAGAACGAATATGTAACACTAACTCGTCATTTCGGTCACATGCGTTGTTCTGATCATATCGACGATCGGATATATTAAGTAGTGTCCTCATCGGGACCCCTGGAGCCCACACAGGGAAATAAAACAGTCCCGTTGCGAGCCTTGATCATCCCATTGTGGTGTCACTGCACAGCTATATCGTAGCAGTAATTTAGCATTAAATACACCAAAGAAAGTTTCATATAGCTAAGCATAAATATCTGGCTCTCGTGGAATAAAGTTATTATGCCGTTGATTCTTGTATCGCTTTCATAAGTAAACACGTTTAGGCAAATGTCGAAGCTGAATTTATAATTAGTCGCCTTTCATCACTACAGGGGCGGATCTAGGAATTTGCCAAAGGGGGGTTGCTCTCTGAAAAACTTGCGACCGGGGGAGGGGGCTTGGGCTTGGAGAACCCGCCTTTAACAGTGTATGTTCAGTTTCCCAAGGGGGGGGGGGGTGCTCTCTGAAGACTTGGGACTTTAACATGTATGGTGACATGTATGTTGCATGTTTGGTTCCCAAGGGGGGGGGGGGGGTTGCAACCCCCCTACCCCCCTAACCCCCCCCCCTAGATCCGCCACTGTCACTACGATTAATCAGCTGATTTCCATGCGTAGCCATGCAGAAGAAGTTTGGATGAAAATGTGTTTAACGTAATTCTATTGCTATATTTGGAGCCGTCATTCACCAGGTGGCGCATTCGTCCAACTGATCAGAGCGCTGCGCACGGCCGTGGCTAGTTACACAAGACACAAACAACTATTTTCACGAAGACGATCCTTTACTACAACAAAACATAGAGATAATGAGCCTTATATAATGTTCACAGCTAACTACATCAATGTACGAGGCTTGAAGAGAGATACAAACGGCTTTGTTATCCAGGGCAAGGTGTAGTGTTACAACGAATACATATTTCAGTTTTGTCTCTACACTTTTAATCATCTTAATTATCTCATATACAAACCATACATTGGCTACCTTGCAAGCGGAAAAATTCCCTTATATCACAGAACGAAGTAAATTTATTGCTAACGAGATGACCCAATTTACAACATTGATATTTCCGTGACAACTTTATTCGAACAATTAGGAAGCACCTTCATAAATGGTTCCCTGTACAACCATTGAAACCGATAGCTAAGTACGGTAGCAAATGTCTTATTGACATGTCTTATGTCGATTTTATGCAAAGATAAGGCTGTAGAAACATATATAACATGTTCGCCAGCATTCCAATTCGATGGACAGACATAACAATACTTGTTACAAGTGTACGTGACACTTCCGCAAAACCAAGCAATTACTCTAGATGTTTAACCAATAGATAACGTTCTCTGATAAACAAAGTACCTTCATGCGAATAATGATACTGAGCGTGAACATAACCGGTAAAATAATATTTGCCCCGAAGTATAAATAAATTCATTTCCTGGACCAACGCAATGCTAGTGGCATTCAGAAATACAAACGCAAAAATGCATAACAAATTATATGACAAAACATCCGCAATATAAGCAATATCATGGCAATTCGCATATTTTCTGGATATATACTCCTAGTTATAACCGGGGTAAACGTGAAAGTAATGTGCAGTGAATAATGAACAATGCATTTGATTCCAGTCACAATTGACGCCATGTAGCCACGAATCTACAGCAGGTTAGCGTATGTATCAAACTTGCTGATGTATTCCACGGTTAAGTCGTAGAGCATGGCGTAGTGATTCTAAAGAAAGGAAAAATAGGAAATTACACCACCCAGATGTTAAATGCTGTAATAATGGTTTGTGCATAAACATTAACCATCATATGGAGCAATTTTCATTCAACTTCTTTTAAGTTCGAGCGAAACAGCGAATACATGAGGCCCTACACTATATCACTGCAATTGACACTTCAAATTGGTGACGCACAATTTGGGGATTATAGTTACATTACAACAATCCTTCAGAGGGATCGTCTGCCTTTCATTTTCTGAACGACCAAACAGTAATCGCCAACTCCAAGCCCGTCTTATGGCCTATTTTGTTGTTCACTGTACAAAGCTCCCAAAAGACGAACCAATTACCAGCTTACCCTGTACTGCAGAAACTGTCGCCGACTGTTCGTGATACTCCGCGCCGCCAACAGGACGTCTACGTCTCGGAAAGATGTCACCGCGCCCACCACGTGATCCAGGGCGCAGAAGACGCCGCACCGCGTGACGCCGTCACTGAAAAATGTATTGTACTATCAAACAATTTATGTATTATATATTATCAAACAATTTTTGCATTATATATCATTAAACAATGTATGTATTATGTATTGTCAAACAATTTGCATTACGTATTATCAAACAATGTATGCATCATGTATCATAAAACAAAGATACAATAGCCGAGGAGGGCTTTAATGACTATCAAAAATTGTAGGAAACTAGTGAAGACCTCAGACACTACTTACATACAGTGGACCAAGACGGGCTGGGTCGGGTGGCGCTGTTCGTAGACAACGGCCTCAGATACTACTTACAGACAGTGCACCAGGACGGGCTGGGTCGGGTGGCTCTGTCGGTAGACCATGGCCTCAGATACTACTTACAGACAGTGGACCAGGACGGGTTGGGTCGGGTGGCGCTGTCCATAGACCACGGCCTCAGACACTACTTACAGACAGTGGACCAGGACGGGCTGGATCGGGTGGCACTCTCCGTAGACCACGGCCTCAGATACTACTGACATACAGTGGACTAGGACGGGCTGGGTCGGGTGGCGCTGTCCGTAGACCACGGCCTCAGATACTACTTACAGACAGTGCACCAGGACGGGCTGGGTCGGGTGGCTCTGTCTGTAGACCATGGCCTCAGATACTACTTACAGACTGTGGACCAAGACGGGCTGGGTCGGGTGACGCTGTCCGTAGACCACTGCCTCAGACACTACTTACAGACTGCGGACCAGGACGGACTGGGTCGGCTGGCACTGTCTGTAGACCACGGCCTCAGACACTACTTACAGACTGTGGACCAAGACGGACTGGGTCGGGTGGCGCTGTCTGTAGACCACGGCCTCAGACACTACTTACAGACTGTGGACCAGGACGGACTGGGTCGGCTGGCGCTGTCTGTAGACCACGGCCTCAGACACTACTTACAGACAGTGGACCAGGACGGGCTGGGTCGGGTGACGCTCCCCATGGGCCATGGCTTTCACCTGCAGCTCCAACATAGCCTGCAGAGTCTCTCTCCCGGGTTTGCCTTCTCCCCAGCCCTTCAGTTGGTACTGTCGCACGCGGAGGTCGTTTAAGAGATATGCCTAAAAGATCCCCATTGCCCGAGAGAAAAAGGGCAAATCGTTATTGAGAGATGACAACCAACGAGTTTGAAATTCTACGAATTCACCGGAACGAATGCTTGAATCATAGAATATAGAAACGTTGTTTTAGTACATTACCTTGTTTTTTCTCACTGTGAATTCCCGGACAAACCATAACGTTTGGACTGACTCTCTGTTCAAGCATACATCGAATGGTCCTATGGTCACATTGCCACTCTCCGGCCAGTATGCAGCTGGATCCTGAGTAGTAGTAGAAAACATGTTGAAAACCATGTAGACGCGTGTTTGAGAGTTGTGGTGATCATTGCAAGTTAAATTATAGTTGATGGTAGTGTTAACTAATACAATAGCATTGAATCTAACGGCCGCTAAAAGATAGAACCTGCCCCAGACCGCCTTTCGGCTCCTTTAATATAGTCAACCGTTGCTACATTTACATAGAACAATGAAACATGACAGGGGCAGATCCAGAAAATCTGGATAGGGGGCCGGTTTCGGTTTTCATGTGTTAAATGGTATACATTTCGGTTGTAGATTTAAACGGCCATGTATACGGGCTACGATATATATTGATGTGGTGTAAAGAAAGATACTTGCTCACAAGATGTTGGAAGGCTTGTAGGCGCTTAACATTTTCCTTTGAACGTTGTATGCGACAGTTAAACGACAGAACCAAGGAAACATGCAAACGACCAGTACATATGACAGGTAAACTTCAATTCTTATCGTAATAATGTTATTAGCACCACTTTAATTAGTGCATTCACACGATAATAATATATTCTTTTACACACGATTAGTTCATGCTGAATACATTTGCTAGAAAAAATGTAATTCTACTATTTGCTGAGGCCAACAAATGCAACAGGATAATACACAATGACTTGACTTGACAATGGAATCCTAACTAATACCAACCGCGTCATTAGAAGAGGTTTCGTTAAGCATGACAATAGTGCTGATTTGGAAGTCATAGACCAGTCGCCAGAAGTCCACCGTAGTCTCCCTGAGAGGCGCTTGTGTCACTAAGAAGCCATCTTCCATGCGAAAGCTCTGCTCAGGTAAAAAGGTTACTACTGCATGGCGGCTGCCACAAGTAATCGGCGCCAATGGAATACACACCATATGTTATCTGATTTAAAACCCATTGAACGGCTTGATAAGGTGATGTAGCCACATATTTACATCAAAGCCATATCGTAAAACACGTCCAGCTCACGCAATGACACGTATAGCAAGCTTTGAGTTCAGTTAGCCGTGTTGCATTCCTTGAAGCCAGTTTATATGGCCTTTATATTCGTACGGTGAATATACTGAATTTTGGATCCGCGGGAGCAGGAACGTGTGTTGGCTAAGGCGCTTAACCCTATCAGTTAAGTCCAATAAATAATTTCGCCCCCCCCCCCGCATCATAAAACTAATTATCGTTCACCTTGACGAAGACGGCGTTGATATAGTCATTGCCTCCCTCATAAGGCGTCGTTAGGTAAGGACGACGGCGGTCATCTGGAAGAAATGAAATTGATTGGTTAATGTTTCGCTTATGTGCACACAAGGGTTAAACTGAACCAAGGAAACTCTGGGACGATGAATGATGAACATGACAAACCATGTCCCAGCTTAGGTGCCCAAGGGCAAGTACGGTCCTATTGATCTGGGGTCTAGTTCGCTACACCAAGGATGCGCCCGAAGAATGGTTTGTTTATCTTTCCCCCAGAAGATAAACAAACCATTCTTCGGACGTCAAAATGAAGTTCTTTCATGTTGATTCGGGGTTATGGCAAATTTAAACAGCTTCACCGTAAGAGTATGCAAGACACAGAACCACGTTACTCCGTCATTGATGGTGTGTGTGCAGCAGCTTCAACGTGAGGTACAATGGTTCAGGATATACGCTGGCAAACAACGCTTAACCTGGTAGAATATCAGCGTATCTGTTCTTCTGTATATTTGCGTCCAGGGAGCCAGAAGAGTAGTTCGGACTTGGCATATCCAGCACCAGCCTGCGTAGGTTCTTGTAGAAGAAAAGGATAATTTAATGTTGATATTATATTAGTCCCAACCAAATTTTGGCACTTTCACTTGTGAAATGTATTTCTAAAAAAATTTACAAAACGGGATAGAGAATCTCTATACTAGACCGTTGCAGGGAAACGAGCACTAGTTTTTATCTATCGAATCTAACACAACTGAACACGGTTCACATCATCAGCTCACCGCGTGTTGTGCGTCGAGAGCCGTGTCTCCGTCGCTGGTGCTCTGCGTCAGCTTGGCGTAAGACTCCCTGAAGCCCTCACACGGGAGAGCCGTCCGTCCGACCTTGGCGTAGTCTATCAGCGCCTCGTACAAGAACTCAAACTGCGCCTGTGCGTGGCCAAATGTATATAGTACGGTTACTACTTGTTTTAATATAGTGATAAGGTAAAATTATGTTTTCATAAGGCGATCTGCGCCTTGTAAACGCCATAAGGTATGTATGTTTATATGCACAACAATGCACCTCCTACGGTTATGTTGTCTTCGAGCACACATTTTATGGAAGCGTGTAATGGTTAATATAAACTTGTGATATTACTGGCTCAGGTGAGTGAAAAGGAAAACATCACGCGGGATGCTGGTCACAATGCTACTAACCTGTGTCTGGACCATTCTGGATCGCTGTGCTCTCAGCACACGGATACATTGAAGGATGTCCACCTTTCCCTCAGCTTCATCCTGCTGCAGCAGCAAGTCCAGGGCGATGAAGGTGCCCGTCCTCCCCACACCAGCGCTGGAGGCATATCATTGGGAACGGCGATGAGTAAAGCACAGACAGTCATGATACGTCACCAAACGATACCACTGCCTCTTTGGTGGCTCCGATTTGTGGTCACACTGGGATGTGTGTGTGTGTAAACCTGAGCTACTCAATGCTAATTCATGTACGTCGAAGCCGAGCGACATGAAAGCTACTGTTGAAGCGTGTTCCTGACCTCCTCACCTGCAGTGGACAATAAGAGGGGCTTCACACTCATGGACGCTGCGTACTCGCCACAAAAACGCCAACAGGGAGAAGGTGCAGCGCGGCCTCTCCTTGTCCGGCCAGGCGAGGTACTGCAAGTGTTGGACCACGCGCTCCGTTCCCTGCTGGAAACAAAGAAAAGATGGGCGGGGTTGAATAATAGTATTTAGTAAGTTTATCGTTATAGCTGGTGTCCAGGGTCATTCCCCACGCTGCCTAATGTACATATCTGAACCTTGTTCACCCCATAATAATTTCAAATTTGGGCCATCGCATTGCAGCCATTGTTCTCGGAATATCAGCCTTAGTAAGAGTTGTCGTAACTAATTACTGATTAAAACATGTATCGTGCTATTTCAATAACATCGTATTGGTCTGGGTGACCTGGTAACACCGGCGACGCTCACACTAGTTTTCACGGTAAACGTCCTTCGTGTGTAGTCCGCGTATGTCTCAACCTCCCTCAGCGTAATGGTCAGAACTCCGTATGTGACGGATTGATCCAAGCTCTCCGGCCAGTAACAGTGACACTTCGCCTATCAGAAGACAATATAGTTGGAATAATGCCTTCAACTGCAAAGCTGGTGGACTATAAACCAGCTGAAGTTGAGGGGATCGGATGCAGAATATCGAAAGATCGTTTTTTAATATTTAAAATGCTATCTAATATTTAAAGAGCACTGATTCGTTATAACCATACCAACTGGCCAGCTTTAGCCCGAGTCCCCATGACGGTAGAACTAGGGGGCCGGAACAGCCCACGCGGATGCTTCCAAGCTGAATGTGTTAGGACGCGTTTTGCGCATATTCCGAGTAGGCAGTAACACATTACAATAGGATGCGGTCATGGTACTTTGCCATACAACCTGTTATGTCCCAAAATGAAATAATAATGATGAATATGGTCGGAAAAATGTGTATGAACATATAACCAGGGAACCAGGTCCAATTCTACAAGCTGACCGTACTCTGGCTTCACTAGCTCAAAACTATCATCGGGCGGAACATATATGTTGGGGTCTCTTCTGATACACCAATACCACACTGCTTGGCACAGAACCCTTGAAACTCCCGGAGACGCAGCGGTACTCTCTTTGGCGTAAGGTTGGGTGCCGATTTGCTTCCAAATGATGCGGTTCTGGGAACATAGTTTCGACCTGTTACTATAATTTTTTTATATCTTGACAAAAGTAATAATACACCTTAGATTTTTCCACCAATGGCGTCAGCATGACGATGACACGTGACTTGACTTGCCAGACCATCTCCCAGAAGTCCAATTGAGTGGTCGGAAGCGGTCCTGTGAGAGACACACAATTAGACAAGCAATGCTTCCAGCTCTCCGTTCGGTGGCGCTACACAAGCTCCGCTTTTATCGCTGCTGTCGAAATTTCAAGATTGGTGAAAAATCAACTGTAATTTCTTGCAATATTATAATTTTCAAGAATAAAACATGAGCATAACGAGCTCTGTGCATTTACAGCAAAAAACGTCTTTCAAAAAAATTCTTTATTGTGACTGATCTCTTTTCATCACGTGATACGGTGTAATATCACACCGTATCACCCAGCCAGCTTAGGCTGGGTCCCCGGCACTAATTTGTAAAAATGCTCGGCGCATTTCTATGAATTTGAGCAGAGCCACCCTGGCGAGCGAGTGTGCAAATGCGTTGAGGAAGTAGGCAACAAGAATGGCAATGCTTATGTTTTGCGGTACCAACTATGCGAGCGGAGAGACACGATAAGCAGACAAGTGTAAACGAATGAACGCTCATAACTTGTTGGTTAATACCTCTATATCAGGTCGCTGAGTATAGACCACACTGGTTAAGCTTACCCTGTGCCGCCACGTATTGCCTGCCCCTGGCATCGAAGCCCTGAGAAAAACAGAAATAAAAAATAGGGCCCACAAGTTTTGTTTCAAAATGGCAATGCCCCGTTTCAATACATCAATACCCCAACAATACCTTACAAAATTTACCACCAGTTAGCTACAAACTGAGTATGCTCTCTGTCTCATAGACGTTTTTCACGGGAGCAATTCTACTATTTAATAAAATTGAGCATTTTTATCGACTCTGTCAGAATGTGTTACGTTCCAGTGTGATATTAAGCCGACTAATCATAAGCTCTGACCTTAATGTAACTGGCGTTGATGTAACCCCGAATAATCATAAGCTCTGACCTTAATGTAACTGGCGTTGATGTAACCCCGAATAATCATAAGCTCTGACCTTAATGTAACTGGCGTTGATGTAACCCCGAATAATCATAAGCTCTGACCTTAATGTAACTGGCGTTGATGTAACCCCGACTAATCATAAGCTCTGACCTTAATGTAACTGGCGTTGATGTAACCCCGAATAATCATAAGCTCTGACCTTAATGTAACTGGCGTTGATGTAACCCCGAATAATCATAAGCTCTGACCTTAATGTAACTGGCGTTGATGTAACCCCGAATAATCATAAGCTCTGACCTTAATGTAACTGGCGTTGATGTAACCCCGAATAATCATAAGCTCTGACCTTAATGTAACTGGCGTTGATGTAACCCCGAATAATCATAAGCTCTGACCTTAATGTAACTGGCGTTGATGTAACCCCGAATAATCATAAGCTCTGACCTTAATGTAACTGGCGTTGATGTAACCCCGAATAATCATAAGCTCTGACCTTAATGTAACTGGCGTTGATGTAACCCCGAATAATCATAAGCTCTGACCTTAATGTAACTGGCGTTGATGTAACCCCGAATAATCATAAGCTCTGACCTTAATGTAACTGGCGTTGATGTAACCCCGAATAATCATAAGCTCTGACCTTAATGTAACTGGCGTTGATGTAACCCCGAATAATCATAAGCTCTGACCTTAATGTAACTGGCGTTGATGTAACCTTCGCCGTCAACGGTCTCCAAGGACACGCGACAATGGTCATCTGTTGGGGACATAATGAGGCAACCACAACAATCATTCTTTGTCAACCCTGACCGACCAGTGGTCCATGATAGACAAACATGTTTCCTCCTGAAACTGGTACTTCAGTATCAAGCAAGCCTTCTAAATTGTCGGTCAATAGCACTTTGTCGGTCAATAGCACTTTGTCGGTCAATATCACTTTGTCGGTCAATAGCACTTTGTCGGTCAATATCACTTTGTCGGTCCATAGCACTTTGTCCGTCAATAACAGTTGAGCTAATGTTTATTGTTTACTTTAATATACCGAAGTTAAATAAAATTTTATCTTATCTCATCTGAGCTTATCTCACTCAAACCCGCTGGATGGAGCCATCCAGTGTGTTTCTTGGTATAGTGGAACACTTACACGCTGTGATATTGTTGAAGCGGTTCTTCATCTTGTGTTCTTCCCGTTCACCAATAGTGCAAGGACTGTCACCGATGGGCAGCGACTAAAATAAATGAATAACTAGTAAATCAACTGTCCCGAAATTTCACACAAGGATCCTAAACATAACAATCATCTGGCAAGGTAATTACATGCAGCAACACCATGATCCTTCACATGAAATGTCATGATGATTTACAACAGTTACAGAATCAGTTGGGTGCAGCGAGTATCGAAAGAGCCGACACGAAACGCCACTTAAGAAGCTTAAAGGGTTGTCAGCATACTTAAAGATACCTCATAGATTCTCTTGAAGCCTTTCGCCTGGGCCTTCAGTTGGCTGTAGATCCCTCCCAACATGAGGAGAGGACTGGCACCGTGCACGGAGGTGATGTTCTGGTACACACGGTCCGTCTCATCCATCGTCGTTGTCTCCATGGGGAACGCCACCGTGTTTGTGTTGTCATCTGTATCAGCAATATAGACGCAGCTAAGTTGCTAAGATGCTAAGTACTTTGTTCTGACCCTACCCATGATGCATGCATAATATCCGACGTGGATTCATCTAACCCCTCGCAAACGTGATGAAGCTAGCCAGACAGCGGCTGGATTCCGGTTGTAACGCGACCCGTCATCAGTGGTTGGGTTCTTGATTCATGTTAGTGTTATGTACCTGAACAGATTGACCACTGGGCGCGAGGAGGTGGAGCTGGAGCTGGATGGGTGTTTGGACTGGCACCAGAAGCTCAGTTACAAACAGAGCAAAGGTTTTCGGGCATGCTTATGATAGTATGATTCTTCAATGAAATGGTTTAGTTGCATGTATCAATGCATCGCTTAGTAAGCCACGTCTATTTGGCACCATACTGACTGGATTGTTCATATTAATGCATCGACTAGTAAGAGACGTCTATTTAGCGCCATACTGGCTTAGATGTCATTGTAATATATGGTTGCTGATGATTTAATATGAAGTTAACGAGTCGATTAACGTTAATCGGTTACTTAAACGCTCAAAATATCACTGGATGACGAAATAAATACTCGCATTGGTAAGGCAACCACCACCTTTGTAAGCTGAACAAGCGAGGGCGACAAAATTCAAGACTCACAATTCGCACGGAAATGCTAATTTACTGTTATCAGCTACACATTGTAGCCGAGAAAAAAAACGTCATTTCCAGTGCTGTTGCCTGTGAATTGCAAGGGTTGGCCAGGACCAGCCTACCAAGCGAAACAAATGTCTTCGTTGGCTTGGGCACGTTCATCGAAACGTGACATGCAGGCTTTCAGCATCGGTTGGGATTTATTAGAGAATTTGACCCTCCATAAGAGGGGGGCGGGCGCATTTCGTGTGAGATGGAATGGTCCAATGGGCAAAATAGAAGACCAGTGAGTCATGTTCCAGATATCAGGCATAAGCACAACTGCGGGAAACAAATCAAAAGCCTTCAATCACAACAACAAAACAAATCCATCTTCTAACGCAGACGGACGGATGGCAAACATGTTACGTACACGTTCCACGTCAATCGGTTATATAATCACCTGAGTTCCTTTTGCTCGAAGTACGGCCATTTTGACCTTGGTAGTTCGAGATGGAGTCGTCATTCTTTCGTCGCTTCATCATACTTTAAAGATCAACGTCAAAAATCATACATGCGTTACCGTTGCAGCGCATGTATGATATAACCAACCCAACGGACGACACACATTATTTTAACATACACGACAACATGTTATTCGCTTTCAATCCATTACTATTAAATTGGACGTAAGTATAGCCTTAATGAAGTTCACCGCAAGCAGCGCTTGCATATTTTAGTTACTGTTATAGAGGTGCCGATGGTCTCGCCATCAACTTCCACTGACCAGACGCCCAGGAGTACCATGATCAGGCCGGCCATGACGAAGGCGGCAGTTGTCACCCCAGCGATAAGTCCGGCACTGGTATGCTGCGACGGGACATCTTCAACAAAAGCACTCACCGAATATTGGGTCAGTGACGACAAATAACAGAACAAGGACCGAGCAAAAAAGAGAGGCACGTGAATGTAAAATAACAAAAGTACAATCCCGCCATTATGGTACCCATATGCCATAGGTGACTCAAACGCATCACTGAAAACTAAGAGGTTTCTTTGGGTTCATGGTAAACATGTATTGCAGTTCTTTAAAGACTCGTTATATTGTGTCTCTTGATAAGGTTACGGTGTTAAACGAATTCAGCGGTAAAAACTGAAACGGGCCAAAGCGTATTACAAGATCATACCTGCATGTAAGTCCACTGTCGTTTGGCTGCAGTTTCCAATGTCTTCGTTGTTTCTAGTCGTAACCTTGACGACGTACGACTCGGTGATATTTTCGCTGAGCACGAAGTTACTTGTGGCATTATCAAGATCTTGCATCATCGAATTGCTACTATCGGACTGGTAGGAGAAAATGTAATCCTTGATGAAGTCGCATCCACTGTCATCCGCTACCTACATAGAAACATACCTTATTCAAAAGTGATCAATGTAATGTCATTGTGTTTGTCCAATTTGTGGAAATTTGTTTTGCTTGGCTTGAACAAGGCTACTTTGGAAGATTATTTTATTATTTTAAACCGTGCATGATTATGTCAATATACATAGAAAAACAACTACGCGTTTGGTATGAAGTGGTCAAAGTGGTTACTGTTAATATATTGCTATATACGCCGTGATTACGTCATTACACCTATACACTTACAGACTACAGAGTATTTAAGGCTGCACATAATTGATGAATGGATCTGCGGCACGTGTGATTATCTAAAATTAAATACGCCTCCAAGCATGCATCTTTACTATACATTTTCCACTACATTAGGCATATTGTCACCGCGAGAAAATGTCATCACGGACAACTAGTGATAATTCTCCAGTATAATGTCGGTCACTTTTGGTAAGTTGGCAAGTGTGTAAACATTTATTTACGATAGTTCCATTCAATTCCTACCAGCAAGTCCCATGTTACGTTGGCGGCCTGCACCAAGGCGTCACCGTAGGTCAAATTCAATAATTGCACCCGAATTTCTGGCACTGCCGATGGCACTAAAGAAACAGTAAGACACTAACAAGTGAGCGTAACATTTAAATAAATTAACACATTGACCGCGGTTGTGACGACATTTCTATTCCCGATGGTTACTCTTTCCGCACCACTAGGCTTGACTCTGGCCTTTTGAGGTCTGGAATAGTTTCCGAAGATTGACGAAGTTGAACTTAATGCATCTGATGCCAAGATAACCAATATGTATGCCTTCAGATCAATTTTTAAGTTTGGCGTAGGGCTACATATTGCAAAGCTTTATGTTGAGTAACCCGACTCGCGTCAACTGGACGCAGTCGTGCGCGCAGTAGTAAGATATAAGGGTGCGCGAAGACATACCTGCGCAGCTCGTCTTTACTTGGACCGTGCCCGTGTCATTGACCGTATCAATATCACCCTCGTACTGACGATACACCTGCAGTGTGAACGTGTACCAGGAATTGTAGACCAGATCCTCTACAGTGTAGTACTCAGCTACCTCCTTTCCCGTGTAGTTGATAAGGAGGAGTTCGCCCCAATGGTCGCTGATGTTGTAGCCGTAATAAGAAGCCAGCTCGGCTGGAATGCCTTGGAGCGGGTTCCACGTCAGTGTAACAGCCTCGGACGTGACGTTAGAGTATGTCACAGTGTCAACGATATCGCTAGATGGCGGCACTGGAAGCAAAACGAATAAAGATACAACGCGATTTATCCCGTGACTCCGTTTGTGAAACGTTTGAAAGCCCTCCGCGTACGTTTATCTGCGTACGTTTCAATGATACCAGGGTTTAGCTGTACCGTGAAGATGTCGCTTAGCTAGCGGACCTTGGAAGCTACGTGCCAATATGCAGTTCCTCATCTTGTGGAGTAGAGATGGCCAAACTGCTTACAGCGTTTTTCAAATTGACAAACGGCAAAAATATACAAGGAATCAACGTCATTAACGTATAATATATTTATGCTACAAAAATACGATGTAGTGGCTTTAACCGCTGTTTGTTAGAATATGTCACAGATACCTAGGCGTGAGAATGGACAAGACCCAAACCCAAACATTTTGGAGTGGAAGTAAGAGGAATTCTGAACATCAATGATGCCCGCAATGTCCGATGGGCGGTAAAATCGGTTAACTTACTAGGAATCGAATATGAAGAGTTAATTGAAGGCTCGCCATGCAAAACTGTTTGCATTATTATATGTAATGCCATTTGGGCCTTAAGGCCTTCAAAACTAAAAAAACACCAACAATATTATGTTATGAACAATGTTATACTAAATTTATGATTAATTTTTTTTATCGATCATGAAATGCCTGTTTACTTATTTTTGCAAGGAGACATCCGTGAACACATAGGATGTTGGTGAATGGGGGTGAAGTATTCGAGTCAACATATTGTTGTAATTTGTCTACATGGAACTAACCAGGAGATGTGGAAGGGGATCATCCCGAAACGGGGAAAACATACTAAATAAGCAACTGGACAAAGACAAATTGAAAGGAAACAGATATCGTTAGTAACCTGTATCTTAATTAAAGAGTCAAGATAAATATACCTATTGAAATTTTGTTTGATCTCTGAAAGTGAAATATCTCCCCAATGTGATCCCATTGGAATTGGCCACAACACCAAACCACACTTATTGATAGTAATTACACAGTATAATTACTGAACGACATGTAAAAACGGAAATTAACAGGCTGTCGAAACGTGTAACTTTGCAAACATACTGATTAAGAACAGTGCGCTGCTTAACGTGCAATATGACATATGCATGTACCGCCTAATTCGTGGGAATATTTATACTAATATATCTGGGATTTTGACGACAGTATGACAACATAAAGTAAAAAGTCAATGTGCGGTAATATTATTTTCATACCTATTTCAGTATCACATGCTGAACCAATCCACCAGGTTTTACAACCCGAAGGACAACTCCCGTTTGTCTTTGTACAGATGGCGCCATCCATACAATTGCAGTCTCCACCGCAGTTAAGGCCGTAGGTGCCGTCGTCGCAATCTGAGAAAATGACACGATTTCGTCATCTAGTTACAGAATGATTTCTAGATTATTTGCATATATCCCGTCATATCGTGCAGCTACCTGCATGTACTCTACGGTTGGCTGTATATTCAGGACGCCTTCACCACTTCTGGTCATATCGCGTCAATGGGAGAAGGAAGGGAGAGTAGAGCCATGTCCCCGGGCTAGCCCCCTACTCTTTGCGAAGAAGAATATATGGGATCTTTATCCTGCGACCACATAAAAAAGACATGGCCACAGCGGGGTTCGAACTATCGATCCATGTGCCGCTAGGCTGTCAGGTGGCTAGAGCACTCAAGGCGAGCGCTCTAGCCCACTGAGCTACCGGGCCGGCCCCTGTACCCTACGGCACATCACATCAATCATGGTCCCCCACGGTATATTATGTACTACGGCACACCGAGGCTCATTGCCCGGTGCCGCGGTGTACCATATAGTACACAATTCAGTACCACACAGAAGCATGGTATATCGTTCACTAACATGCGTACTATGGTACACTGCTCAGTACCACAGTGAACCATGGTACATCGCTCAGTGACATGTGCACTACGGTACGTCGCCCAGTACAACGGTGTCCCACAGTACAACGCACAGTACCACATTGTATCATGATACATTCCGTCTAGTTCCCGTACATACAATAGAACATAGCATTATACCACATGGGGCCACGATACACAGTTACATACCACAGTGTACAATAGCACATGGCTTACTACCATGTGTAACATAGCACATAGCTCTATACATCAAACAGTTTGCCATGATATATCGTTTAGTACCATGTGTATCCGTGATACATCGCTCATTAACTACCATGGTGTAATACTATATATAGATTCGGCTCCATGGTGCTATGCGATGTATGTGGACATATATACTACCTTTCGAACAGAACGTTGTCTGGTTCTTAACGGGCGGACAGTTTGCTATGCAACCATACACACTGTTACATTCTGTGGTACAATTGCTGCAATCTGCAATAGCAAGAAAAATCAAAGTATGATCGATGCTGTTTCAATACGCCTGCCTTTCAACAAAGGTATTAGACGTTTCATTGACAAGATGATACCGTCTTACGTCATAAGTGATGGGCTGACACCAAATGACATTAGGCAAAATCAGACAAACCCAATCTTGTGTGTAAGGGTCACTTTCTTATATCGACATTTGGTCATTCCATACATTTGATTAATCACTAATCACTTGAGAACAAAAGTAGTAATATGATATCAATGCCAGTCCAAGTGGGGAAGAAGATTGACTGTGATACCGGTGTCAATGGATTGAAATAGATCACATCAATTACCTACATATCGATGTCCTAACACTGTAACCTCGGACACCACGAAGGAGCCCGGTGCATCGTTGTCTCCAGCCCTGCCGTACTTCCAGACGAGGACATATCTGCCGACCAGAGGCTCTCCGCACTGCACGTCGGCGTCTTCCCCCGTTTGTATGGTAATATTGAATTCCCCGCAGGTCACGAAGTCCCCGTAAAGCATGATGTCGTCCTCAGTGTTGAGGATGGCGTTGTTGTCAGGGATGGACGAGTTGCTCAGGTACACGCGGACGTGGTTCATGTAGGTGGAACCAGCTGCAAGAGGACTTTTGCTCGATTGATATAATTTGGCTTTATCGGTTGCTAACTGTACAGTAATCGTCTGCAACGGAAACAAATCGAGGGCGGATCCATGATTGTGAAAAGGATGGAATGGGGTGGATGGGACCGAATGAAGTGAAGAAAGTAGGATCCAGTTCAAGTTGCAATGAAGTTTTCCGAAAAAACTGATGGCCTGAAACACAGTATATCGATTCAAAACATGATATCATAATATACAGTGGAACCCCGCTTTAAGACCACCCCGGTAATACTTTAACATGGGTCTGAACCTCGCTAATGTGACCACCCCGCTAATCCGGCATTAAGACCACCAAGGCCAGACCTAACCAATCAATTTTAATGGAACTCGTGTAATTAAAGATTAATTAAAATCAACCTCGTTGTGGCTAAAGTAGTTATTTTTAACAAGAACAATCGCCATGGAAATGTTATGAAATGCTATGAATCGGCTGGTTCGTAGCACAATCGAGGTAATTAATTCAGATCACAGCTTCATTGCCTTGTATAAATGCATTTATAGATTCACATTACATGTACGATACATTACATGAGACTCAACGAGACAGCGACATTTGTCACATATTGCAAGCACGATTGTGTACTAATCATCAATAAGGAATCTACCTACAATCTATCTCCTACAATGCAAGTCTATTTATGACAATATTGATCCAATTTTTTTAATTTTTTGTCACCAGAGGTCCGCGTTAGGAGATGGCATGCAGAAATTACTTTTTGTTTTGTAATACCAGTGGCATACAATTATGTCAACATGTCACTGATTCCCAGATGCTATATAGGAAATTACAATTCTTAGACAGTATTAATTTATTTTGCCAGCCTTTTCATCTAAACAGCAACTTGCGCAGGGTATCGATACCCACGGTCGAGTTTTGTGTTCATGAGTCTGGTCGAGTAGACGGTGTGTAGCGCCCCGAGGTCCACGGTCCACCATGCCCGGCCGTCTTCACCCTTTGGCTGGGCGACACCGGCGTCTCCCCTGGCCACATCCCCGTCCACCGCCCGCGAGGCGACGCGATCATCAAGCACTCCATACTGCCAGGCTGTTTTATCATAGGCCAAGTTACCTGAAACAAGGAAGGAACATGGCCAGTCGACTTATTGCATTGCGTGCATATGGCTCCACGAAGTGACGAGATGCTAATATGGTAACAAAAATCCCTGTGAACATGAAAATCAGGAGGATCCCCCAAGCTGTGTATCTGTAAGATGAAACCATATCGCCGTACCTGTCTGACATCCTTCGCCCTCCCACCCGGACTCTGGCTGTTCGGGAGGGTAGTTTAATGGTTGGTTCTCTGAGCAGTCTCCCTGGCAACCAGTCAGAGGGTCACACAAAACACCATCGGCACAATGACACAGCAAGGGACAGCCAGGGCCAAAGTTACAGCCTGAAAAAATCAAATTATATTGATAATGTCCAAAGCGTATCACATCATATAATCTTATGCGGGATTATTATCATAGCATTGATACAGTACATCAACGATACTAACAATAATGCAAGCCAAATTTATAATAACGTTGTAAAGTTATAAATCAATTATGTCTACATACTTTGCAAATGAAATCTACATATGTTTGTTGAATACATACATATCGTATGTTGAATTCAATTCAATATAAATGCAAATATCCCGATTTGGACGATGTCCAAACGAATTGCACACAATAATAATGCTAACAATAATGCAAGCCAAATTTATAATAACGTTGTAAAGTTATAAATCAATTATGTCTACATACTTTGCAAATGAAATCTACATATGTTTGTTGAATACATACATATCGTATGTTGAATTCAATTCAATATAAATGCAAATATCCCGATTTGGACGATGTCCAAACGAATTGCACACATGTCCAAATCAATTGCACATATGTCCAAATCAATTGCACATCTGTCCAAATAAATTGCAAATCTGTACAAATGAATTGCACAAATATCCAAATATTTCGACATGGAAATGAATTTGAACATATGTTCAATTCAATATAAATGCAAATATCCCGATTTGGACGATGTCCAAACGAATTGCACATATGTCCAAACAAATTGCACATATGTCCAAACGAATTGCACACATGTCCAAATGAATTGCACATATGTCCTAATGAATTGCACATTTGTCCAAATGAATTGCACATCTGTCCAAATGAATTGCACGTCTGTCCAAATGAATTGCACATATATCCAATATTTCGACATACGTGCGAATATGTGAACTTATTTGCAAATATTTGGAATATATGCGCAAATATTTCGACATGTGTGCAAATATTTAGACATATGTGCAAATACTCTATTGAATTCCACTTTTTCTTGCCATATGACACTACTGAAGTTGTGATTCTAACGTACCATGATTGGATCAGTCGATAACTTACAATAAGTCAATAATAGGAATACGTGTACCATACATTTCGTCGACGCTAGTGTTATGTAAAGTGTAAAATTGCTGTTATCTCGTTGAAAGTCAGTGCAATCATATCATGCACTATAGGCTTTGTGCCTAAAGTCCAATAAACGATGTCTAATAATTTAATACGCGATTAGATTCGACTGGTGTACTATCGCCCCATCTACCACATTAATTACACATGTCAACTTAATATCCAAATATTTTGGTAATGGTCGAAGTAAACATTTCTCTCATAACTTCTGTTTTGCCCGGTATGCGCATCCCTATAATGTAATCAGCTTATCAACACTTACTATGCAGCGCATTGAGGGAAATCAAAAGAAAAAGAAAAGCCAGCTTAATGAGAAATCATGTCATCACTTTTAGACCTATAAACCACAGATGAAGGTAGAACAGCTGCTGATGATTATAATGGACGAGGGTTGACCATCACGAGTATCATCTTACAAGTCATTGTTGGCGAGGTTTTTGTTCCCAGATAAGTGGGCAGTCTTTCCGATATACACGGTATGCCTGATGCCTGATGCCAAAGTGCGTCGTTGTTGGCATTTGGGGTTTAGCAAAGGCTACCGTCTTCGGGGACTACCCGTACGAAAATATCATATAGAAAGTTTCTATCAATTTTTCTTTTCAAATTATAAACGTTTTTCTTTAGAGTTTCCATAGAATTTCCATAGAGTTTTCATAGAATTTCCATAGAACTTCCAAAGAGTTTTCATAGAATTTCCATAAAGTTTTCATAGAATCTTCACAGAATTTCCATAGAGCTTTCATAGAATTTCCATAGAATTTCCATAGAATTTCCATACAATTTCCATACAATTTCCATAGTCTTCATAGAATTGTCGATTATTTGAAGCACTGCATATCACAAGGGTCCCCCATAAAACACAACATAGGAGAGGGGTTCCCCTTCGAGCATTACGTATCAAAGAGGAAGGGTTCCCCCATAAAACACAAAAAATAACATGGGTCTCCACATAAAGCCCAGTATATTACAAGGGTCTCCCCATAAAGCACAAAATATCAGAGGGATCTCCCCATGAAGCACGACATATGAGAGGGGTCCCCATAATAAACACAACACATCAGAGGGATCTACCCATAAAGCACAACATATAAGCGGGTCCCCCCATCCAGCACAACATATAAGAAGGGTCCTCCCATAAAACACAACATGTAAGAGGGGTCTGAACATAACGCACGTAATATGAGAGGGGTCCCCCCATAAAGCACAACATATAACAGGGGTCCCCCATAAGCACAACATATAAGAGGGGTCCCCCCATAAAGCACGACATATGAGAGGGGTCTACCCATAAAGCACAACATACAAGAGGGGTCCCCCCATCAAGCACAACATATGAGAGGGCCCCCCCTCCCATCAAGCACAACTTATGAGAGGGGTCCCCCCATCAAACACAACATATAAGAGGGGACCCCCATAAAGCACGACATATGAGAGGCGTCTACCCATAAAGCACAACATATGAGAGCGGCCCCCCCATCAAGCACAACGTGTGAGAGGGGTCCCCCCATCAAGCACAACATATAAGAGGGGTCCCCCCATAAAGCACGACATATGAAAGGGGCCCCTCCCCATTAAGCACAACATATAAGAGGGGTCCCCCCATAAAGCACAACATATAAGAGGGGTCCCCCCATGATGCCCAACATATGAGAGGGGTCCACCCCCCATCAAGCACAACATATAAGAGGGGTCCCCCCATAAAGCAAAAGTGATAAGAGGGGTCCACCCATAAAGCACAACATATAAGAGGGGTCCCCCATAAAACACAACATATAAGAGGGGTCCTCCCCCGCCCCCCATCAAGCACAACATATCAGAGGGGTCCCCCCATAAAGCACCACATATGAGAGCCCCCCCCCCCCCATCAAGCACAACATATAAGAGGGGTCCCCCCATAAAGCAAAAGTTATAAGAGGGGTCTCCCCATAAAGCACGACATATGAGAGAGGTCCCCCCATGCAATATAACATATAAGAGGGGTCCCCCCATAAAGCACCACATATGAGAGGGGTCCACCCCCCTATCAATCACAACATATAAGAGGGGACCCCCCATCAAGTACAACGTATAAGAGGGGTCCCCCCATAAAGCACAACATATAAGAAGGGTCCCACCATAAAGCACCGCATATGAGAGGGGTGCCCCCCATAAAACACAACATATAAGAGGGGTCCCCCCATCAAGTAAAAGTTATAAGAGGGGTCTCGCCATGAAGCACGACATATGAGAAAGGTCCCCCCATTCAATATGACATATAAGAGGGGTCCTCCCACCAAGCGCAACATATCAGAGGGGTCCCCCCATAAAGCACAACATATAAGAGGGGCCCCCCATAAAGCACAACATATAAGAGGAGCCCCCCATAAAGCACAACATATAAGCGGGTCCCCCCATATAGCACGACATATGAGAGAGGTCGCCCCATAAAGCACAACATATAAGAGGGGTCCCCCCATGAAGCAAAAGTTATAAGAGGGATACCCCCATAAAGCACAACATATAAGAGGGGTCCCCTTTAAAACACAACATATAAGAGGGTTCTCCCCATAAAGCACAACATATAAGAGGGGTCCTCCCATCAAGCGCCACATAGAAGAGGGGTGCCCCCATAAAGGACGACATATGAGAGGCCCCCCCCCCATCAAGCACAACATATAAGAGGGGTCCCCCCATCAAGCACAACATATAACAGGGGTTCTCCCCATAAAGAACGACATATAAGAGGGGTCCCCTCATTAATCACGACATATAAGAGGGGTCCCCCCATAAAGCACAACATATAACAGGGGTCCCCCCATCAAGAACAACATATAACAGGGGTTCTCCCCATAAAGAACGACATATAAGAGGGGTCCCCTCATTAATCACGACATATAAGAGGTTTCCCATGCAATATAAGATATAAGATGAGTCCCCCAATAAAGCACGACATATAAGAAGGGTCCCCCATCAAGCCCGACATATGAGAGGGGTCCCCCCCCCCCATCAAGCACAATATATAAGATGGGTCCTCCCATGATGCCCAACATATGAGAGGGGTCCACCCCCCATCAAGCACAACATATAAGAGGGGTCCCCCCATAAAGCAAAAGTGATATAAGGGGTCCACCCATAAAGCACAACATATAAGAGGGGTCCCCCATAAAACACAACATATAAGAGGGGTCCTCCCCCGCCCCCCATCAAGCACAACATATCAGAGGGGTCCCCCCATAAAGCACCACATATGAGAGCCCCCCCCCCCCCCATCAAGCACAACATATAAGAGGGGTCCCCCCATAAAGCAAAAGTTATAAGAGGGGTCTCCCCATAAAGCACGACATATGAGAGAGGTCCCCCCATGCAATATAACATATAAGAGGGGTCCCCCCATAAAGCACCACATATGAGAGGGGTCCACCCCCCCTATCAATCACAACATATAAGAGGGGACCCCCCATCAAGTACAACGTATAAGAGGGGTCCCCCCATAAAACACAACATATAAGAGAGGCCCCTTTAAAAAGCACAACATATAAGAAGGGTCCTACCATAAAGCACCGCATATGAGAGGGGTGCCCCCCATAAAACACAACATATAAGAGGGGTCCCCCCATCAAGTAAAAGTTATAAGAAGGGTCTCGCCATGAAGCACGACATATGAGAGAGGTCCCCCCATTCAATATGACATATAAGAGGGGTCCTCCCACCAAGCGCAACATATCAGAGGGGTCCCCCCATAAAGCACAACATATAAGAGGGGCCCCCCATAAAGCACAACATATAAGAGGGGTCCCCCCATAAAGCACAACATATAAGCGGGTCCCCCCATATAGCACGACATATGAGAGAGGTCGCCCCATAAAGCACAACATATAAGAGGGGTCCCCCCATGAAGCAAAAGTTATAAGAGGGATACCCCCATAAAGCACAACATATAAGAGGGGTCCCCTTTAAAACACAACATATAAGAGGGTTCTCCCCATAAAGCACAACATATAAGAGGGGTCCTCCCATCAAGCGCCACATAGAAGAGGGGTGCCCCCATAAAGGACGACATATGAGAGGCCCCCCCCCCCCATCAAGCACAACATATAAGAGGGGTCCCCCCATCAAGCACAACATATAACAGGGGTTCTCCCCATAAAGAACGACATATAAGAGGGGTCCCCTCATTAATCACGACATATAAGAGTGGTCCCCCCATAAAGCACAACATATAACAGGGGTCCCCCCATCAAGAACAACATATAACAGGGGTTCTCCCCATAAAGAACGACATATAAGAGGGGTCCCCTCATTAATCACGACATATAAGAGGGTTCCCATGCAATATAAGATATAAGAGGAGTCCCCCAATAAAGCACGACATATAAGAAGGGTCCCCCATCAAGCCCGACATATGAGAGGGGTCCCCCCCCACCCCCATCAAGCACAATATATAAGATGGGTCCTCCCATAATGAAAAAGTTATAAGAGGGGTCTCCCCATAAAGCACGACATATGAGAGAGGTCCCCCCACATCAAGCACAACATATAAAAGGGGTCCCCCCATCAAGTACAACGTATAAGAGGGGTCCCCTCATCAAACACAACATATAAGAGGGGTCAACCCAAAAAGCACAACATATAAGAGGGGTCCCCCCATAAAGCACAACATATAAGAGAGGTCTGCCTACAAACACAACATGTAAGAGGGGTTCCCCCATGCACTATAAGATATAACAGGAGCCCCCCCCGTAAAGCACGACATATAAGAGGGTCCCCCCATAAAGCACAACATGTAAGAGGGGTCTGAGCATAAAGCACGACATATGACAGGGGTCTACCCAAAAAGCACAACATACAAGAGGGGTCCCCCCATCAAGCACAACATGTCAGAGGGGTGCCCCCCTCCCATCAAGCACAACATATGAGAGGGGTCCCCCCATAACGCACAACATATAAGAGGGGTCCCCTCATAAAGCACGACACATGAAAGGGGCCCCCCATAAAGCACAACATATAAGAGCCCCCCTCATCCCCCCCATA
Organism: Arenicola marina; assembly: GCA_964019135.1. Taxonomy (NCBI): domain Eukaryota; kingdom Metazoa; phylum Annelida; class Polychaeta; family Arenicolidae; genus Arenicola; species Arenicola marina. The sequence goes on from OZ025249.1 coordinate 11,199,631, forward strand.
AAGCACAACATATGAGAGGGGTTCCCCCATCAAGCACAACATACAAGAGGGATGTCCCCATTAAGCACAACATATAACAGCCCCCCTCATCCCCCGATAAAGCACAACATATAACCGGATCCACCCATAAAGCACAACATATAAGAGGGGTCCCCCCATAAAGTAGAAGTTATAAGAGGGGTCCCCCCATAAAGCACAACATATAAGAGGGGTCCCCCATAAAACACAACATATACGAGGGGTCCCCCCATAAAGCACAACATATAAGAGGGGTCCCCCCCCCGCAAGCACAACATATAAGATGGTTCCCCCCATAAAGCAAAAGTTATAAGAGGGGTCTCGCCATAAAGCACGACATATGAGAGAGGTCCCCCCATTTAACATAACATATAAGAGGGGTCCTCCTATCACGCGCAACATATAAGAAGGGTCCCCCTATAAAGCACAACATATAAGAGGGGTCCCCCCATAAAGCAAAAGTTATAAGAGGGGTCCCCCCATAAAGTACAACATATAGAGGGGTCCCCCCATAAAACACAACATATAAGAGGGGTCCCCCCCCGCAAGCACAACATATGAGATGGTTCCCCCGTAAAGCAAAAGTTATAAGAGAGGTCTCGCCATAAAGCACGACATATGAGAGAGTTCCCCCCATTTAACATAACATATAAGAGGGGTCCTCCTATCACGCGCAACATATAAGAGGGGTCCCCCCATAATGCAAAAGTTATAAGAGGGGTCCCCCCATCAAGCACAACATATAGGAGGGGTCTCCTATAAAACACAACATATGAGAGGGGTCCCCCCATCAAGCACAACATATAAGAAGGGTCCCCCCATAAAGCAAAAGTTATAAGGGGGGTCCCCCATAAAGCGCAACATATAAGAGGGGTCCCCCATAAAACACAACATATAAGCGGGGTCCCCCCCCCCCATCAAGCCCAACATATAAGAGGGGTCCCCCCATAAAGCGCAACATATAAGAGGGGTCCCCCATAAAACACAACATATAAGAGGGGTCCCCCCCCCATCAAGCCCAACATATAGGAGGGGTCCCCCCATAAAGCGCAACATATAAGAGGGGTCCCCCATAAAACACAACATATAAGAGGGGTCCCCCCCCCATCAAGCCCAACATATAGGAGGGGTCCCCCCATAAAGCGCAACATATAAGAGGGGTCCCCCATAAAACACAACATATAAGAGGGGTCCCCCCCCCATCAAGCCCAACATATAGGAGGGGTCCCCCCATAAAGCGCAACATATAAGAGGGGTCCCCCATAAAACACAACATATAAGAGGGGTCCCCCATAAAGCGCAACATATAAGAGGGGTCCCCCATAAAACACAACATATAAGAGGGGTCCCCCCCCCATCAAGCCCAACATATAGGAGGGGTCCCCCCATAAAGCACCACATATAAGAGGGGTCCCCCCATCAAGCAAAAGTTATAGTAGGGGTCTCCCCATAAAGCACGACATATGAGAGAGGTCCCCCCATGCAATATAACATATAAGAGGGGTCCCCCCATAGAGCACCACATAAGAGAGGGGTCTCCCCATAAAACAAAACATATAAGAGGAGTTCCCCAATCAAGCACAACATATAAGAGGGGTCTCCCCATAAAACACAACATATAAGAGGGGTCCCCCCATCAGGCACAACATATAAGAGGGGTCCCCCCATAAAGCACCACATATGAGAGGGGTCCCCCCATTAAGCACAACATATAAGAGGGGTCCCTCCCATAGCGCACAAGATATAAGAGGAGTCCCCCCATCAAGCAAAAGTTATAAGTGGGGTCACCCCCTCAAGCACAACAAATAAGATGGGTCCCCCTATAAAGCACAACATATTAGAGGGGTCCCCCCATAAAACACAACATATAAGAGAGGTCCCCCCATTAAACACAACATATAAGAGGGGTCCCCCCATCAAGCAAAAGTTATAAGAGGGGTCCCCCCATAAAGCACAACATATAAGAGGAGTTCCCCCATTAAACCCAACATATAAGACCGGTCTCCCCATAAAACACAACATATAAGAGGGGTCCCCCCATCAAGCACAACATATAAGAGGGGTCCCCCCATAAAGCAAAAGTTATAAGAGGGGTCCCCCCATAAACCACGACATATGAGAGAGGTCCCCCCCATCAAGCACAACATATAAGAGGGTTCCCCCATAAAGCACAACATATAAGAGGGATCTCCCCATGAAGCACAACATATAAGAGGGGTCCCCCCATAAAGCACCACCAATAAGAGGGGTCCCCCCCATAAAGCACAACATATAAGAGGAGTCCCCTCATAAAACAAAAGTTATAAGAGGGGTCCCCTCATAAAGCACGACATATAAGAGGGGTCCCCCCATGAAACACAACATATTAGAAGGGTCCCCCCATAAAGCACCACATATGAGAGGGGTCCCCCCAATCAAGCACAACATATAAGAGGGGTCCCCCCAATCAAGCACAACATATAAGAGGGGTCCTCCCCTAAAGCAAAAGTTATAAGAGGGGTCCCCCCATTAAACACGACATATAAGACGGGTCCCCCCATAAAACACAACATATAAGAGGGGTCCCCCCATCAAGCACAACATATAAGAGGGGTCCCCCCATAAAGCACCACATATGAGAGGGGTCCCCCCATCAAGCACAACATATAAGAGGGGTCCCCCCATAAAGCAAAAGTTATAAGAGGGGTCCCCCCATAAAGCACGACATATGAGAGAGGTCCCCCCATGCAATATAACATATAAGAGGGGTCCCCCTATCAAGCACCACATATGAGAGAGGTCCCCCACATCAAGCACAACATATAAGAGGGTTCCCCCATAAAGCACAACATATAAGAGGGTTCTCCCCATGAAGCACCACCTATAAGAGGGGTCCCCCCCATAAAGCACCACCAATAAGAGGGGTCCCCCCCATAAAGCACAACATATAAGAGGAGTCCCCTCATAAAACAAAAGTTATAAGAGGGGTCCCCTCATAAAGCACGACATATAAGAGGGGTCCCCCCATGAAACACAACATATTAGAAGGGTCCCCCCATAAAGCACCACATATGAGAGGGGTCCCCCCAATCAAGCACAACATATAAGAGGGGTCCCCCCAATCAAGCACAACATATAAGAGGGGTCCTCCCCTAAAGCAAAAGTTATAAGAGGGGTCCCCCCATTAAACACGACATATAAGACGGGTCCCCCCATAAAACACAACATATAAGAGGGGTCCCCCCATCAAGCACAACATATAAGAGGGGTCCCCCCATAAAGCACCACATATGAGAGGGGTCCCCCCATCAAGCACAACATATAAGAGGGGTCCCCCCATAAAGCAAAAGTTATAAGAGGGGTCCCCCCATAAAGCACGACATATGAGAGAGGTCCCCCCATGCAATATAACATATAAGAGGGGTCCCCCTATCAAGCACCACATATGAGAGAGGTCCCCCACATCAAGCACAACATATAAGAGGGTTCCCCCATAAAGCACAACATATAAGAGGGTTCTCCCCATGAAGCACCACCTATAAGAGGGGTCCCCCCCATAAAACCCAACATATAAGAGGAGTCCCCTCATAAAACAAAAGTTATAAGAGGGGTCCCCTCATAAAGCACGACATATAAGTGGTGCTTTATGGGGGGACCCCTCTTATATGTTGTGCCTGATGGGGGGACCCCTCTTATATGTTGTGTTTTATAAAGCACGACATATAAGAGGGGTCCCCCCAATCAAGCACAACATATAAGAGGGGTCCTCCCATCAAGCACAACATATAAGAGGGGTCCCCCCATAAAGCACCACATATGAGAGGGGTCCCCCCATCAAGCACAACATATAAGAGGGGTCCCCCATAAAGCAAAAGTTATAAGAGGGGTCCCCCCCATAAAGCACGACATATGAGAGAGGTCCCCCCATGCAATATAACATATAAGAGGGGTCCCCCCATCAAGCACCACATATGAGAGAGGTCCCCCCCATCAAGCACAACATATAAGAGGGTTCCCCCATAAAGCACAACATATAAGAGGGGTCTCCCCATGAAGCACAACATATAAGAGGGGTCCCCCCATAAAGCACGACATATGAGAGAGGTCCCCCCATGCAATATAACATATAAGAGGGGTCCCCCCATCAAGCACCACATATGAGAGAGGTCCCCCCCATCAAGCACAACATATAAGAGGGTTCCCCCATAAAGCACAACATATAAGAGGGGTCTCCCCATGAAGCACAACATATAAGAGGGGTCCCTCCATAAAGCACCACCTATAAGAGGGGTCCCCCCCCCATAAAGCACAACATATAAGAGGAGTCCCCTCATAAAACAAAAGTTATAAGAGGGGTCGCCTCATAAAGCACGACATATAAGAGGGGTCCCCCCATGAAACACAACATATTAGAAGGGTCCCCCCATAAAGCACCACATATGAGAGGGGTCCCCCCAATCAAGCACAACATATAAGAGGGGTCCCCCCAATCAAGCACAACATATAAGAGGGGTCCTCCCCTAAAGCAAAAGTTATAAGAGAGGTCCCCCCATTAAACACAACATATAAGACGGGTCCCCCCATAAAACACAACATATAGGAGGGGGCCCCCCATCAAGCACAACATATAAGAGGGGTCCCCCCATAAAGCACCACATATGAGAGGGGTCCCCCCATCAAGCACAACATATAAGAGGGGTCCCCCCATAAAGCAAAAGTTATAAGAGGGGTCCTCCCATAAAGCACGACATATGAGAGAGGTCCCCCCATGCAATATAACATATAAGAGGGGTCCCTCCATCAAGCACCACATATTAGAGAGGTCCCCCCCATCAAGCACAACATATAAGAGGGTTCCCCCAACAAGCATAACATATAAGAGAGGTCCCCCCATCAAGCACAACATATAAGAGGGGTCGCCCCATAAAGCACCACATATGAGAGAGGTCCCCCCCATAAAGCACAACATATAAGAGGAGTACCATCATAAAACAAAAGTTATAAGAGGGGTCCCCTCATATAGCACGACATATAAGAGGGGTCCCCCCATGAAACACAACATATTAGAAGGGTCCCCGCATAAAGCACCACATATGAGAGGGGTCCCCCCAATCAAGCACAACATATAAGAGGAGTCCCATCATAAAACAAAAGTTATAAGAGGGGTCCCCTTATAAAGCACGACATATAAGAGGGGTCCCCCCATGAAACACAACATATTAGAAGGGTCCCCGCATAAAGCACAACATATAAGAGGGGTCTCGGCATAAATCACCATGATATCAATATCAATAAATGTGTTTATAAGATCTTGAGCATCTTCTGTCGTGCTAAACAACACATTAGGGATACATGTATTAACACATTGACGGATATTCATAAAACTGCTGAAACCATGGCAGTATCCTTCAAAAATATCGAACGCATAAGCAATGCTATAACATTGTCATTGTCTTAGATCCGCAGTAAAAAAACATATCTCACTGTCAGTTTTCCTACATTTTGAAATAGTTGTTAATAGGCAGGCTGTGCTGTATTAATTCACATTGCAACCGTCTATAAGTATATTTGAAGTACATGCGATATAAAGTAAAACCTGTCCCATTAGCATGGCTGATAAATTACCTGTCGGTGGCACCTGTGTCGATCCTATCGTCACGCTTATAAACAGCTGTGAATAAAACATGGCCGCCAGCAGACTCATATTGCTGTAGTGCGGATGCGACTTGGATATATCGCCGGTAACTGTTTAAACAGAATAAAACCAAGGTACAAACATACGCTCTACGCCTTGTTATGTAACAGCTTTGGCAGACCGTTGTTTGGCAACGTGCAATGATCATAAGAATTGCCCACAAACTTGGAAATAATTCAGGCATCATCTGTTCATGGTCTGATTCCAATACATAGGTGCTATGATTTCAGCCAGGACTGTCATAGCTGCGTCCCTTGACTGATCGTTACAGCATTTCAGATGCAGTTTATCGAAAAGTTACCACTGACCAATTCCTTATCTCCTTGAAACCGAAGCTAAATGTTCAAAGTTTAGACCAGTCCTGTTCTTATGCCCCAGCAAAAATAGTAGTGCAGCGTGATTTGTTGTTTATGCAATAAAAGTCTATTTAACACATTAACAGGCCTATTTACCTATCGACAGCACATACCGTAACTGGCCGAAGTGGCCATATGTGAGAAATAAAAATATGTGAGACAAAAAAAGTATTCTATGTTGATTTCAGGTTCAGATGAGTTATCTGCTGAAAAACTTACCTGGGCGCGGTATCTCGTAACGTTGCTGCCGCCTAGAAATACGCGATTGCCGCGTCGTTAAGACATATTTCACTAGTGATCATCGTGCATCTACTGCACTACCAGTGGCACATTTGGATACCTACTGCAGCAGGTGGGCCACCTACAGTACCTATATAAGTCTAATATTTAATAATCATATTTATGAAGTGAGATACGAGTTTGTTGACCATGACGTCCTCCGGGTCGAGAGATCAGTGATTAGCCGAACTTACTGCCATGGTTATATGTGGTGTTGGATGAGAAACCCTCTGCGACTTCCGAACACAGTCAAGTACTTCCTCATTTGCGTTCTAGACACGATAGTGCGGTGTACGTATATACCTGCTCGATACCACTGCAACGTTTGAATGTGTCATGACAGTGACTTGGGAAGATGGTGACAGGTGTCGGGGGGAGGGGGGGGGGTGAGGCGGTGGGGTAAAATAATCGCGGTGGTAGAGGGGTGGCATGAATATTCACCCCAAATGCTTTTATCCGTGTAAATACTAATAGACTCTCACCCATTAATTTGGCTTTATTATGGCATTATTATGACATATGCGATTCGATGTGATTGATGGAGAAGTTAAGTCTCCGGGAATCACATTATGTTCTTTGTGAAGAAAGACATGATATCTTAATCCCGGGTGGGGGTAATTAGATACACAAAATGTATAAGGAGGCGTCGCTAGAAACCCCAAAATCTTACCCATCCGAGTACCAAGAACTGTGTAAAATTAGGGCCCATCCACGTACCAGCTGAGAAATTTGCACGACTTTGGCAAAACCTACTGTGACAAGAATCCTTAGGATCGGCCTCTCTCCAGCTTGAAAAGTGAGCGGACCCATTGGGGTTCAAACTGTCCCACAAAGTAGACTCATGCAGGTACCAAAATTGTAGAATTTAGGACCCATTGGCGCACCAAAACGCACGAAAACGAGACCATTTCCACCTAGCAGTCCAGATTTTAATTCGGCACAAACATCTGCACGGGTAGGGTTCAAACCACCCTCCGGCCGCCTGCGTTGACCTAGCAGATCGACAAGAGACGGGTGGAAATAGCCGGAGATAGGAAGCGACCAATTAGATTGAAGACTTCATATATCCGTTTAGAGCCCCGACCGATAAGTCCTGCGCAAATACTTCCTGGTCTTCTCCAATCGACGTTTACACATAATAAATTACATTAGAAGTAGATGGTATAAATGATATGGTACCAGGCAATGTTGATTAGTAACACATCCATCATGTCCAGATATCTTGCTGGGTGAATAGAGTGGGGCAGCTAACGATTATAAATAACACGTCCGCCACTTCTAGTCTGGAGAGCTAGAGGGGAGGTAGGAAGAGGATATCCGCGATGGGTTGTCTCAAGACCTAATGAAGAGGGATGGGCTGACTAGATAAGACTACCCCCCCCCCCCCCCCACCTGGCTCTGCCACTGCCGGGTTTATATTCTTTGAACATTTACGGGTATTGCGGGCGGGTTGTGTGTGGGTTAATGCGTAAAATGTGCTCCATGTTATCTATTTCAGCACGACCGTTAGATGACGGCGTGCAGCCTGCCGTGTTAGGAAGCAGTGTCGGGTTGACACGAGCAGAGATAGTTAAGAAAGTTGCTTTACATTGACTATACTGGAATCGACGTATATTTATGGGTTATGCCGGTCGAAGTCCTACATGAAAAAAATAAGTTGAGCCTGACCTGCGAGCTGAGTTGAGTTGCTTAAAATGAGGATACTAAAAGCAGTCATTAATTGACTGACATATTTATGACGTGCCTCTTTCTTTTCTGGATCCAGTGGCGGCCTGGGCGCGAGGCATAGACGCGGGGCCTTTGATTGGTTGTTCTTGGTTGTGATGGGTCGTTCATGGCTATAGTCATGTCGTTGTTGGTTTAAATCGGTCGTTTTTGTGGGGGTTTTTCTTTTTTTTCTACTATTTCGTTGAAATGATATAGTCATACAAGTTTGTCCCGATCATACAGTTTTGTCGCAGTAGGTAGTTTCACAATTAACGATAGCGTAACAGGTATATCGTTTACTTCAGCCTGATAAATAAGGACTCAGATGAAGGAAGCTTAATAAAACACCCCACCTTTCTTGAAATATAAAAGACTGCCCTCTCATTAGTAGGATGTGTTTCTCCACAAAAATGTGGTACTGCAAGACTACCTTAAACCCATGGAAACTGATTAGTTGGGTCTTGGGCATTTCTGTGTATGAATACAATGTTTACCGAAAGAGTCCATTCTGCTCTTATATGGTACGAATCTATATAGTACAGAAAATTTAAACGAGTGTAATTTGGACTTAAAAGAACTTCTAAAAGGCAATAAACAATAATTAGACTATTCATTTTATGAAAAACTAAACATGTCCATCCATTTATTGCGCTGTATGGTAGTTATTGGTTTTGGAGTAAGTTTCCAATAAATATTTCTACATGTGTATTTTGTTTCACAATTCAGATTCATCGAACCTATTATTTCTCCACCTAGGAGGGTTATCTTCCAGCTGCGGTGTATAGTTGATCTAAGGCCATAATATTCTAAAGAGTGTGAAACGTACCCCATATCTCAACCTTAACTGGTTAACTGAGAGCAGCACATTATCTCCGCCAATGATATCATGTATAGTCTTGACTGTATTGTCATTTATTTTAACATTATTTTTTGTAACAGGGGGTTTCTTTGACTTTAACTCAGCCCAGAAGAGAACAAGTTCTATATAAAACGTTGGTAAATCATTTAAACACGAGGCAGGAATCGCGCATCTGGTGTTAAATAAATCATTCATTAGACTTTCAGAAAGAAAGTATGCGCAGTCCTTCGATGCGTTCTTTTCATCATTACAAATTCTCCCAATAAAGCTTAATCTGAGTGCTTTAACTTGATTTATATAGATATGAGCTTTCAAGCCTCCTTCTTTTATTGGCTGAGCCATAACTTCTAATGTAACTTCAGGTGTTGAATTTCCACAGGAAAGCATTTATTACACGCTGAAGTTTATTTGTTGTCTATGTTGGTAGGTACATGTTCCTTGCTATATTTATATTACCTTCGAAAGTGCCAGGGATTTCAGGACTAAGATTCGACCTATCAGACTTAAATCACGCATTTTACAGGTTAAGAAATTTTTTGAGAGCCTCAAGCTTTGATACTAAATTTAAATTTGCCATCTCATATTCATTTAAAGTGAAAAATATTCCTAATGTAGAGAATATTTGAGCTTTACACTGGTATATTCCTTGCGCTTGCGGTCGTCTTTGTTATAATGGGTGGTTCATGGCTATAATTGGGTTGTTATTGGTTGTAGTTCGATCGTTCTTGATTTTAATTCGATAGTTCTTTGTTGTAATTGGGTGGTTCATGATAGTAATGGGTCGTTCATGGCTATAATAGGATCATTCTAGGTTGCAATTGGGTCTTTCTTGGTTGTAATGGGTCGTTATTGGTTGTAATGGGTCGTCATTGTTGCAATAGTTCGTCTTGGTTCTAATGTGTCGTTAATGGTAACTTTTGAATTGGAATGTCTCTTCTGATATAATCGTAATCAAATTGGAGCATCCAAAGTTTAGCAAGGGACGGTATGAAAAATCCCGTGGTGGTTGGCATATCAAATACTATTCGGAGGACAGTCATCGTTCAATTGCAAGCTTATGAACTGATTCATCAAAAATACGCCATTTGAGAGCCTGACACGGACGAAAAAGGTGAGGTATTGGGGTCTGAAGCGGATGCCTGTCGAGACGCTTGGACTGGAGTTGGATAGCTTCTTGTTCTATGTAGGCAGTGCGGACCCCCCCCCCCCCTCTCCCCCCACCTCGTCCTGTGTCACTCGATCTGCGGCGCCTGTGGTGAAAACAAACCAGTGGTGGGGATCCCACTCATTTCAGCTGTCTGCGGTAGAAATATTCCGTCAGCAAATGACTTCACACAGCGCCCTGACTGTGTTGAGCAAAAACTGTCAGTCACCTCGTCGCTCCCATTAAAGTGGACTAAGAACGACCGGCGTGCTTCGCAAAAGGGGATCGAGGATAAACTAACGGTGACATAAATCTCCGACAAACCCCCAAATAACCTCATTAAACACTTAAACAGCCAGTCGAAGCATAATTAAGACGGATTCTTCAGTTATCTACGGAGCCCCGCTAGGGACATTCAGAATTATTTTTTATCTCGTTCGCACGAGATAGTATCTCGTGCGCACGACATAATATCTCGTTCGCACGACTTGGTATCTCGTTCGCACGACATAGTATCTCGTTCGCACGACATAGCATCTCGTTCGCACGACATAGCATCTCGTTCGCACGACTTAGCATCTCGTTCGCAGGAGATAGTATCTCGTTCGCACGACATAGTATCTCGTTCGCAGGAGATAGTATCTCGTTCGCACGAGATAGCATCTCGTTCTCACGACATAGCATCTCGTTCGCACGACTTATTATCTCGTTCGCACGACATAGTATCTCGTTCGCACGACATAGCATCTCGTTCGCACGACATAGTATCCTGTTCGCACGAGATAGCATCTCGTTCGCACGACATAGCATCTCGTTCTCACGACATAGTATCTCGTTCGCACGAGATAGCATCTCGTTCGCACGACATAGCATCTCGTTCGCACGACATAGTATCTCGTTCGCACGACTTAGTATCCGTTCGCACGAGATAGTATCTCGTTCGCACGAGATAGTATCTCGTTCGCACGAGATAGCATCTCGTTCTCACGACATAGCATCTCGTTCGCACGACATAGCATCTCGTTCTCACGACATAGTATCTCGTTCGCACGAGATAGCATCTCGTTCGCACGACATAGCATCTCGTTCGCACGACATAGTATCTCGTTCGCACGACTTAGTATCCCGTTCGCACGACATAGTATCTCGTTCGCACGAGATAGTATCTCGTTCGCACGAGATAGCATCTCGTTCTCACGACATAGCATCTCGTTCGCACGACATAGCATCTCGTTCTCACGACTTAGTATCTCGTTCGCACGAGATAGCATCTCGTTCGCACGACATAGCATCTCGTTCGCACGACATAGTATCTCGTTCGCACGACTTAGTATCCCGTTCGCACGACATAGTATCTCGTTCGCACGAGATAGTATCTCGTTCGCACGAGATAGCATCTCGTTCTCACGACATAGCATCTCGTTCGCACGACTTAGTATCTCGTTCGCACGACATAGTATCTCGTTCGCACGAGATAGCATCTCGTTCGAACGACTTAGTATCTCGTTCGAACGACATAGGATCTCGTTCGCACGAGATAGCATCTCGTTCGCACGACATAGCATCTCGTTCGCACGACATAGTATCTCGTTCGCACGACTTAGTATCTCGTTCGCACGACATAGTATCTTGTTCGCACGACATCGTATCTCGTTCGCACGACATAGCATCTCGTTCGCACGACTTAGTATCTCGTTCGCATGACTTAGTATCTCGTTCGCATGACTTAGTATCTCGTTCGCACGAGATAGTATCTCGTTGGCACGCCATAGTATCTCGTTCGCACGAGATAGCATCTCGTTCTCACGACATAGCATCTCGTTCGCACGACTTAGTATCTCGTTCGCACGAGATAGTATCTCGTTCGCACGAGATAGTATCTCGTTCGCACGAGATAGTATCTCGTTTGCACGAGATAGTATCTCGTTCGCACGACGAAAAATAATTAAAAAAAAAATAATAAAAAAAAAAAATTCTGAATGTCCCTAGCGGTGCGAACGAAATACTATGTCGTGCGAACGAGTTACTATCTCGTGCGAACGAGATACTAAGTCGTGCGAACGAGATGCTATGTCGGGCGAACGAGATGCTATGACGTGCGAACGAGATACTAAGTCGTGCGAACGAGATACTAAGTCGTGCTAACGAGATATTATGTCTTGCGAACTAGATACTATCTCGTGCGAACGAGATAAAAAATAATTCTGAATGTCCCTAGCGGGGCTCCGTAGTTATCAGAGTAATCTCGAGAGCACCCAACATACGTGGTGCTCGAGAAAACTATTAGTCATAAGTCGAACGAGCCCCACAAGTCCGACCAAGTCTGAACACGCTCAGTGGTGACTAGTGGACTGTGTGGGGGCGGAGGAAGGGCTGCTAGCTTCTTCCTCGCGATAGGCTTCGATGGCTCCAATTCGTAGCCTCTCAAATTAATGCATTGGGGAGGGGGGGGGGCATGGGGGTGCGGTGGGGGGGGGACATGGGGTTGCGGTGGGGGGGGGCATCAGTCATTCACGGGTGGAGGAATGGAGGGGAGACATGAAATGCGTCACAGAGGCGCTGGCTCAACAAAATTGTCCTCGTGCATAGCGCTTTAAGGGGCAGCCGTGTAGGAAGGGGCTGGGGTGAGATGGGGCAAGAAAAGGATATGCAGGGTGACTAATTTGACTAGTGTGGGATTTAAACTGCTGTCCTTGCAGTTTCCCGGTGATAACACGCTTGTGACATCACTACTGATGGAGGGGGGAGACGGGTAAAAAGAAGTGGGGAGGCAGTGTGGGGTGTGGGATGAGAGGATGTGCATAGTGGCGGGGGGGGGGGGGGGAGGCGGCGGGGAGTTCAAACCTGCACGCGCCAGATGGCGACCGGCGTTAGCCCCAAGGAGCGATAACCCCAGTGAAAGTTACATTCGATTAGGGTTGACTAAACTACTGTTCATGATAAATTGAAAAGCCCGTTCCCGAGGAACGGAAATACCCCTTGCCCCCCCCCCACCCCCGCCTGGGTACTCAGCACAACCCTTCTTGGCGGCTATATAACCTCTAGTCCGTTGTGACTTTTGCCTGTAAACTACGTATGCATGCCTAAAGTCCTTCGAATCCATTTTATGTTTATCAGGGGCGGATCCAGAAAATCTGGATAGGGGGTCCAGTTTGAGGGTCGGATCCAGATATGCTGGATACGGGGGGGGGCAGTTTAGGTTTTCATATGTTGAATGATACAAATTTCGGCCCTAAAAGGAGGGGGCGGGGCCGTCGCCACCCCCCCCCCCCTTTATCCGCCCCTGGTGATGTTTAGGTTAAATATTGCCCAAACTAGCTGCTTAAAATGCATGAACGCATGTCATCCATATCTGCTACAATAGCTTGCGTTTTTAACATGTGATGGTGATGTTGATGGATAATTGTTGTGACTGAGATATTTAATAATTTACTATAATAATTAACAAGTAATAATTGTCCTACCAAAATGATATCAAACTGTCTCAGATCTCGAACTTTATACGGCCTGATTGAGAGTGTCGCGCTCATCGTTACAGTCATACCCCATTTATTGGTTGGGACCCTGTCCACCACCCAGTACGCCCCGTCGGTCCTACGTATTCGGAGTGGTGGCCACGCGCAAAGCCTATCCCCCTTTCTCCAAAATGCTGGCTCTGCCCAAAGCAGGTGAAACATATGTTAAACGTGTTCGTTGCACAATGCGGGGTATTTGTTAGAGCAACCCGGATGCTCCGACACGGTCGATAGTCATGTGTGACTGGGATGCGAGCCGCTGTTCTTTCCATACGGTCTCATGTGCTGTTTTCTCTGTAGATGTTGTGGGCCACTTCGAGCGTGACCTCGTTTAACATGAGATAACTGCATATGGCGACAAAAGGGAGCGCATGAAAAAAACACTTTCACCGTCAAGTATACTTTACTACCGAAAACACTGCAACTCGTATGCTCTACGTTGCACACTGTACGTGGAATCGTAAACATTTGCGACGGAGTAAAGGAAAGGAGATGAATCTACAGGAAGAGTAATGTATATTAAAACCGGCAAGCTACGTATGAAACCTGTTTGCGCCAAGAAAATTTGGGTGACACTCAGATTCAACTGTTCAACATAAGCTCGGACTCCTGCCTGGATACAACGGCCTCGCAAAGGAGGGCCAATAAGCAGTGGTCATGAAGTTTATGAAAGGAGTTTTGTTGTTACAGTTGCTGACACAGTTGTTGCCACTAGGGGTGACCGCGTCAGGTAAATCCAATGTGCTGTAGTTGTTGAAAATTATCCTTGTTCTCTATGTCTGTAGTTGTTGAAAATTGTCATTGTTCTCTATGTTTGTAGGTGTTTTGCTCTGAGATATGTCTTGCGCGGTACTTGACAGCAATAATTAACAAATGAGCAAATGTGCGATTTTACGTGTGTGTATCGGGATAAGCAACACCATGTTAGGGGCATAATAACAACTACCTTTCGATACGCAGGGGATCAAATCGACCTATTCGCTGACCAAACCATCTAATTTATTTTACACATGCCTGTATTATTATAAATTTGTAGCGAGATACATCTAGAGTAAACGGGTCACTTGTGCGTATCTAACAATAGGTATACGCCAGCTCTCAACAACCCCCACACAACGGGTCGGGAAGGGGGCATCAAGAAGCCAAACTGGATGAGGTTTAGCTAAAATGACAAGAAGAAAGAAAGTGTAATAGCAATGTCCGTTTTCGTTTCGCTTGCGTTTCAGATTGTAACTTCGGCTCGGGTTGTCCTTTCTCGTGTCAATGTGCCGATCCGGATGAAGTATGCGACCCACTGACAGGTCATTGTGACACAGGATGTAAGGCGAACTTACCGGACTACGAACCGAGACAGTCCGGCTGGGGGGGCGACGGGTGTCAGACAGGTAAAACAACTCTCCAATTAATATTAACCCATTAATGACCAGGCATAGACCGCATCAGCTTTTTTTGATGTTTATTATCATAAAGAAAGATAAAAAGACATGTCTGCAATCTCAAAGCTTTTGCTTTATTTGAATATTATCATGGCTCCGTATGTTGGACTTTTGCTCGAGGTTATGGTTCCGGGCGCGAGCTATGTCTCCGGGCTATGGCTCCATGCGCTGGATTATCGCTCAGGGCGCCGGCTATGGGTCCGTGTGCTAGACTATTGCTCCGAGTGCGAGCTATGATTCCTAGCGCGGGGCTATGGCTCCATGCGCTGGATTATGGCTCAGGGCGCCGGCTATGGGTCCGTGTGCTAGACTATTGCTCCGAGTGCGAGCTATGATTCCTAGTGCGGGGCTATGGCTCTATGCGCTGGACTATGGCTCTGGACTCGGGCTATGGCTCCGTGCTATGGCTCACGGCGCCATCTATGGCTCTGGGTGCGGGATATGGTTCCCTGCGCTGGACTATGGCTCCTTGCGCTGGACTATGGCATCGGGCGGGGGCTGTGGCTTCGGTTGCCGGTCTACGGCTGAGGGCTATGGCTCCGGGCTATATCTTCCGATACGGGATATGGTTTCGGACGAGGGCCACGGCTGAACTAGTGCTCCAGACTTCGGGATATGGCTCCGGGCGCGGGTTATGGCTCTGGTAGCGGGCTATGGCCCCACATGCTAGACTAATGCTCCAGGCTGCGGGCTATGGCTGCGGGCTATGGCCTAGGGCGCAGGCTAAGGCTCACTGCGCTGAACTATGGCTCCGAGGGCAGGCTCTGGCTCCGTTTGCTTTACTAGGGCTCCAGGCTCCGGGTTATGGCTCCAGGTGCGCGCTATGGCTGCGGGGTATGGTTCCGGGCACGGGATATGGCTCCGGGCGCGCTCTATCGCTACGGATGCGGTCTATGGCTCCATATACTGGACTAGTGCTTTAGGAAACGGGTTATGCCTCCGGGCGCGCGCTATGGCTCTGAGCTATGGCTTCGGGCGCTGGTTATGACTCTCTGCCCTGGGCGCTGGCTCCGGTCGCGGTCTACAAGCAGCAATATAATCCATCAATATAAAAAGTTACTGCTTTCTTCGAATAACGTACCACATTGTGGTTATATTAACTATTAGATAACCAGTTCAATGTGGATATAGTATCCTTTGATGGACTCAGGGCAACAAAGCACCTTCTTCTATACCCCCCCACCCCCCTCCAAGTAGACCAACCCCCTTCCCCTACCTGAACAAGGATTTGCACAAATTAGTGAAACAGGTAATGTGTAGGAAAAATACGGGGCCCATCAGTCCCCGACAGGCCCTGGCATTCCCTTAACTTTCAAGTAATGGCAGGCCATTGGGAGGAATGCACGTGGCCCCTCGCTCCTAGCGTTCTGTATTTAGGACACCACCAGAACGACCAATGTTTTCTTCTTCTAATCTAATTTAGTATTCCAATACTGAGAAAGTACGTTCGATTTGGCCGATGATATCAGAAGAAAACACCATAAAAATAAACATTAATAAGTAATTCATTGTGTTGTTACATTATGGTTACATTCCTGAAAGTCGGTGCCACGGTACAGCAAAGACTTCAGTGAATGTCAAATGTCCCATGCCAATTTATGACTTTGATAAATAGATGATGAACGATAAATAGACGATGGGATATATATATGTGTTACAGCACGGAGGTCAAACTTGAACGTCCTATACATAGGACGCTAGGAACAAATGTTAACATGTCTTACTACATGAGTAATAAGCTATGTCTGCCCTTTAAAATGAATAAAGGTATAATCATCCAAATAATCGGAATGTACACAGTATGTACGCTTTTGGCAACATAAAGTTGACTATGTGCATCCTGTACGTGCTTCTTTGTCACTCGCCGGTCAATATAACGACTATATAGGCCTACATAATGGCGGCAACACTGGGCTAATATGTTCGGTTCATTATTACAGGTAATGTGGCCTACAACAAGAGAGCCTGGCAGTATAGCGTCAACTCGGATCGAGTGGCCTCACGGGCGGTGGACGGGCTGGTGGACAGGAGCGGTAACGGTGTCTCGCAACCTTCTCTTGCTGGCAGCGGCGGAGGGTGGTGGACCGTGGACCTCGGGGCTCTCCACACCGTCTACTCGATCAGAATGATGGCCGCCGACCTTAACGGTAAGGAATTGATATCGGTCTCAGTGTCACTCACCCTACCCGCACGGTGTTGTATGTGTCTAGCCATGGTTATATGACCGCAGCACAGATAGGACAAGCCTGCAAGCTATGTAGGCGTTTCGTCCCATGTTTACCGACAAACAACCATAGAACTGTTTTCATGTATTGATACTTAAATAAATTTTAAGTCATTTCGTCGCACCCAATGACTATCTTGTTGTTGTGCTTCTTTGCTTGATGTGTTTATACATGTATACATAATCATTTGCGTCATATATTTATTATAATTAGGTTACTTCTACCTGAACCACATCCGTGTGTACGTGAGCAACTCGTTCATCCCTGAAAACTACGCCACACTTAACACTGAGGCCGACATCATGGTTCACGGGGACTTCGTGACGTGTGGGGAATACCCTGGTATAGTACCACGAAGAGGTGACGGCGAGGTGGTGTGTGGACAGCCTCTGGTCGGCAGATATGTCCTCCTCTGGAAGTACGAGAGGTCGTCAAATGCGGGTGATAAAAAAACTTCCTTTATCACGTCCGAGGTGACAACCCTAGGACATCCATTTCAAGGTAATGTGGCTTGCGACACTATACCACGTAATAATTTTACTAGTTAAACTAAAAAGTACACCGTCCAATTCCCCCTCCTCTCCTCCCCGCTTTAACAGTTGAACACGGCAGAATATTCCATTGATAGGACGTATTACCGTCACCAGTATATGACAGGTACTGGTTGGGCTATTTTAACCTGACAAAAGATAGTGATGGTAACGTGCGGTATATGCGCTTTGAATAATACAGATACAATGTCTTTTAATAAGTTGATTGGCCACATATTAAATCGAAATCACATCGCAGTTAATAGGTCGGCAATGATGACCTAACAAATAGTCATGCGATTTAGACACGTGTGGAACATAGTTTAGCGTAACCCGAGGTATATATACCGTAAACATATGGAGTTGTGGAAGGCGCATATAACACGGGATGGCGGCGAATACATTAATTAAAGCATCACTGACAGTTATCATTACATCTGGTATTAATATACTTCTTGTTGTACCCTCAGAGTGCGCCTCGTGCTCCACGGAATGTAACCCAAAATACGGCTGTATAGCAAACTGCCCGGCTGGCAAGAACCAAACAACGTTCTGCTCCAGAGGTACTTGTATCGAGGTTAAAAATGATCGAAGCATCTTCAACTAACAAATAAGCAACCGCGTTTATAGAGTCCAAGACATCCTCTTCGCATGTGCGATTGTATGAAATATAACAAGTAATTTTCTAGTACAATGATGCACTGCCCTCACATTAAGAACCGTATTGTTGTTATTGTTGATACCTTGTGCGCCTTGTAATTAAATATCAAACGCCAACGGGGATATAAATAAACAATTAAAATATGTAACCGATTGTTGCAGATTGTGTGGATGGCACTTTTGGTGTTAACTGTGGTGAGATCTGCAGTGGCCATTGTGCTAATGGCGCCGCTTGTAAGAAGACAGACGGGAGTTGTCCTGGTGGATGTGAACTGTGGTGGGGTGACTCAATTTGTGGCACGCAAATAGGTAAATTCTAGATGAAGACATCCTTTTCCTGAGCTCTAAAGCACTATCCATGTCTGATCTAGCCCTCATGCAATGTTCTCCTGGCCAACCAGACGCGTTCACATTTCATACCTAAAACTTAACATAAAGCCTTGAACCGTCAGTCTACCAATGTAACATGGCGATATCGTCGATAACTCAAACAAAATCATGATTATCATATCATTGACAGAGGTGAGGACTATCGTTGGAAAGTGGCGTCCTCGCGTGATAGAAGCACTAAAATGATATTTAACCCACGGGTGGAAGCGTGGTATTTACTAATGTCCACTAGTATTCATGTATGTGTATCTTATATTTAACTAATATTCTAATATCTATCTAATTATCACTATTAACTCAAGGTGACATTGATGTTACTTTACGTTCATTACGTCCTTAACCAGCATATCTCGTCAACACGTTAAATATATTATCTGTGGAAATATGTTCTCCAACTAATGTTACCATAAGATAAGGCTCGCCTTGGGCCGTTACGAACCTACAACATTTACTTTGGCCTGCAGATAAAAGTAATTTAAGGACAAACATGCGGTCAATCTATTGACGGAACCTCTGTTGTTCATTAACAAATTATAGCTCCTTTCCAATGCTTTGTGTCTGTTTAGATTTACCTCAGAGTGACGTGGTTCGCACTTTGGAAGTCACTGACGTCACTTCCGGGTCCATCACCCTGGCGTGGGACCCGCTAGGCGCTGTGCCATCAGAGCTGGAACCCCATTACGGTTACGTCATCGGTCAGCAGGATCTCCCTTCAGAGACCGGTGGGCCATGGATGGACACCGCGTGGGTCACATTCAGCCCGGTAGCCAAGGAGTCGCTCACCGTTAAGGGGTTACACTTTAACTCCCGGTATGGATTCCGACTACAGGTTTACCGACAAGATAGGGATTTGACCCAGAGAGATGCACAGGACCGTGAAGTTAGGGTAAAGACATCGTGCATATGTAAGTTGCGCGCGATAATAGCACCACAATATCATTTAAGATAATTGCGTGCACTATTGCGTTTTGTCTGGGTTATTCAGGCCATCGCTCGAAACTTGCGCGCAATCGAAAATGGTACAACTAGTTACAGCCAGTAAATCAGTAAAAATTTGGCCGTGAAGGGAGGGGGGGGGGGGGGGCGTCCGTGTATGTTCTTTTCTAAAACATACACGGAAGATAAAATTCTTAATACCCTAATCCGACGAAACCCTTTATTAGAGGTGTGTCGACACTATTTGAGCTGCCAAATAAATTTACATAATTACATCAACTAATTGAAGATTGGGTTGTATAAATTGTGCTGCCAATCTTTTCTCAGCTCCACGTGCTCCACGTGTGTATGTGCAGCTGTTGAATACCGGTAACGGGGATGACGCTATCAGAGCAGCGAACGTGACATGGGATCCGATTGTGAGTACAGCATGACGTTTCATTGTACACAATGTAACTTGGCTAGAAATGTATTGAATATGGGTTACAAATCAGCATCAAGTTTGACTGTCGGTCTGACCTTCAATCAAGCAAAACCTTCGCTTTACAATACGTTCGAAAATACTTGTTGCATTGCTTTCACTATTTGGATGGCTCTTACGCCAGCAGCCTTGTTTTGGTATTTAGTTAGAGTCTCATACGCCTTGTGCTGTCTTTTTACTTTCATGGTTTGATATATATATCATCTAGTTATTTGTACACTTTAAATAAACGATTGAACTTGACTTAAGTGATGGAGCTCCCAAGCAAATGTGTGCCTCTTTCATGTCTCTCTGGTTTCTCTCTCAAGGCGCCAGCTGACAGTGGATGCGACTTCATCAAGAATTATGTCTTCGCCTATTATTACGATGACGGAAACGTTGCCGAAGTGACACTAGACAACATGACGACGTCCTACCTATTACAGAGACATGTCGCCACCACGAGCGTCGTCACCGTGACAGCAATAAACAACGAGAATTTACAGAAATTTACCCTTGAGCAACGTAAGTTACATGATAAGTGTGCATACATGGAAGACGACGGTTATTACACATTTCTAAAGAACCAATTACAGCTAATTTTACTGATACTGCCTGCTTCCTGGCCAATCACCGCAATGTATATAGCAGCCTCTTTCGAGCCTTTTTCTGTGTGAACATGTCTAAGTACTAGAACATGTCTAAGTACTAACTAGTAATGTTAGGGTTCCTGTACTTCTCAACTTGTCCTTCATTACGCTTCCTGGACCGGTTGGAATGGACCAATAGTTAACAAGCCATTACGTCCCTTCAAAATGAACCCAGGTATCCAGTTTTGAATATTTACCATCGGTAAACATGTTCCGACCAGTAAACATGTTATTTCCCCCATGAACCCGAGTAGTGCCGCCGCTACCCGCCAACCACATCCCGCTGAGCGCTGGAGTGACTGTCGCCCTCGTGGTCATGGTTACCGTTGTTATTGTAGTCCTCGTCTTGTGGTAAGTATATTTCATGGTTCAGCGATTTTACTTACGCTATGGTCTCTCGGGGTTTGAGGGGGGGGGGATAGTTCACAGGTAACGGGCAGGAATAACAAAAGGCCATGCCAAGCACAGATCAACAATCACCGTCGTATAAACTCGGGTATCAACTCGCAACGATCCAAGCCGTAATTTTCAAATGACATACAGGTTCCGGTTTAATTGCTAAACATAGGCAGGTGAATAGCTTATGTAAATATTGAGATGAATTGGCATTTTTGTGAAAGGACGTAACCAGCAGGGGTTCCATGTGTTAAATTCATTAATATAGTAGTAATATATTCAGTAGTATATTAAAAGTCTCTTTGGACCAAGGAACTGGACTTTAAGTATCATACCATACCTTAGCGACTCGACTTCGATTGTTTGACGCTCTATAGATTGGAGTGTTCTATAATCAATGGAATGGATCAGGCGCAAAGTGGCGTCATGCCCCTAAGGCATAGGGTTGCCTCTGCCACGTGAAGGATATGATATCATAGAAGGATGGGAGATGTCTATCCTGCATGAAAATACAGACATATAACTTTTCTTCTTACTTCAATTAAGGTTTCATCCAAGTAGTCCAATATGGTTTAAGTTAAATAATATCTTGAGGGTTCAATTATGGGGCATTATGGTAACGTAACGTGCAGGTACAGTTTTTTCTACATTGTTAACATACTAAGTGTTGTGTCACACCATATGCTATTGGCTCATAGGCTGGTATGTGTTGCCTTACCCTGTAGTTGCTGCATGCCAGTTTTGTTTTATCAATGATCATAGGACCTTATCACCTCTCGGTTTTCATATGTTAAATGGAATAAATTTCGGCCCTAAAAGGGGAGCCGAGGCCGGGTCGGCCCCCTCTGGATCCGCCCCTGCTTTTATATAACATGCCATGATCATATAAAATCATGCAACTTTTTCCACTGCTTTTCGCACGTTCTATGTATTTCATCCTCACGAATATCGCTGACTATTAAATAATTCGTAGAGTATTCAACGTTTAGGCGGAGGAGGACGACCAGCGCGCGACGGGAGCTAGCGAATTCCGGCCCAGATTCTCAACCGGTCTCCGACAGTGGGATATCCCAGGTCACCTCCTCCGATAATGATCATGGTGAGTAATGACCTACCCCATTACATGACTTGTTATGGGTTGATATTGTCCTATGTACATAATAGCTTCATCGTAGGTCGCCATGTCTGATCCCTACCTATGCTGGAAGTTTCGATTTACGACACATGCTGATTCATTAGTTGGGGGTCTGTGGTGGTATTCATAATCTTAGCCTCACCAGCTCGTTGTGGTGGTTGCTCATTAAGATTAAGAAATGCTCTTCAACATAATTCCAGCCCTTTCTTAATTCAGAAAATCCGCTTCTTGGGAGATTACCTATGTATATTGAACCCGATAATCGCTCCACAAATCTTCCACTTAGCGCTACGTCCAGTGGCGTAGCCTAAGGGGCGATTATGAATATGGCCCCTGGCCTCAAACTATGGCAAGCCAAGCGGAATTTAGTCTTAGGTTATCGTGAAACCCTGCTGTTCGGAAATGACCTCATCAACCTGATCAAGTTCGAGGTTGCGTGTAGATACTGGAAGTATCGCTGCATGCCTTAGATCACAGACATCCGTCTTGTGCCATCCGCGTCTTCGTCCGCGCCCGTCATCCGCCCCATGCAAAACCTACATTACAATGTGGATGCAGTCATATCTTTATACCGTAACGTATGGAAAATACCGGAGATAGCTCCAACTCGCCAAGTCAGCACAACACAATGTCAGTAACGACGACAATGATGACATTAAACTGTACCGTTTGGCACTAGGCCCACAAGTGAAACGCAAAATGTCAACATTGTTGAAGATAAATTGTGTCATTTGTGTCAAGCTTCACTTACTGGGTTACTATATATTCCAAGCTTAACTTAGTTTAGCCAAGCTTAACCTACGTCTCTAACGAAGTTATAAAATGGGTCCGCTCTGCTTGTACAGCTTGTTCCAAAAGAGCGATTAAAAGTTATTTTATATTTGTATAATAATTGGGCATACACGAATAAAGAATTGGACATATGTCTACTTCATTTAAAAATATGTATAAACAATTCCACGTGTGTTTAATTACTCTATTAAATATGACTTGTGCTTGCCATAGCAGCTGCACGACTTCCAGCCAGACTTCCGATTTCCAGCTTAGGCCAATGTATCCACCATAATCGTCCTTCACACAGGAAAATTGGAAATGGACATAATGGAAAATAGATTCGAAGATTGTTGTCTTCAAATGCACCACTGTTTAGAATTTGCTGTGTCGTTGGTACAGTAGGTCTTCCGGACGAATTCATGCATTCGATTTTTATTAACTACAAGCCAAGTTACTAGTGCGAAGGGCTTTGAACTTGGACCCCCGGGTTATTTTGAAATAGTTGTTCGCTTAACTCCGATTCGTTGCTGGAGACTTCTATTGCATAGCAAACGAGCGAATGTGCTGTGAGAATGATGGAGAGAACCGATCCGTCGCTAGTAGACAAAGAGGAGTATTTGAGCAAGTATTATTTGCAGCAAAGTAATTTCTCTCATACACTCCTTCGGGATAACGCTCATGAACTTAAATATGTAGGAAATGGAGGTGAGCGTTTCGTATCGAGACCTCCAGTAACTTGTAAAGTAGACTACTTGCTGCTTTGAGACCCAATATGGCGACTGTCGCCGTGGTGGTATGGACGGACTATCAGTCTTCCGTAACCCTTATGCCCTGTTCGCACGAAGAAGCTCATTGAAGCAAATCCACTTTTCAACCAACTCATCAATTGGAGGGCCGGTTTTCCACGCATTGTAGGCTTAGCGCATGTTCTAAAGTTTTGATCAATTTCAAGATTTTGGAATTGTCAATCAGTCAGCGTCGAGTATTTCAGCCAATCAGCGTTGAGATAATCACGTTGATTTTATTGTTCGCATTATGACAATGTTGAATGTACGTGCGGCTTATATACATGACGCTATGACGCACGATGCTCTAATAGTATGTTTGCTAGGTGGGGGTAGTGATAATTGTTGAATCGGTTGGTACGCGGTTTGACCATGTGAACTGTTGACGAATCGATACTTCGACCGTTGTTACGACTATTGAAGGAATGATCGTACCGTGTAAACCCGGCTTTAACGACATCAAATGGTGCGATGTAATGACTTGAAATGGCATCTCGTTAACAAGAAACATGGATAGTTGAGCAACATTACATGAAAAAAAGACGATTTCCTATTGAACTCCAAGAATGATTATTCAATTCGTCGCCTATTATTAATTCATTTATTTATCAACTTTTGAGAATTTAACTAGTACCTTTATGCAAGTCGCTTCATATTCTAGGCGGTGCAAACGTGACTGCGAGCATCGGCGCTGTTGGCGGTCACGTGGGGCCGCCTGAAGTGCCAGCTACCGAAGAGGAACGTTGCTATGACACTGTCGCTCCAGTAACCGTGAATCTCGCGGAATACACAAGCCTGGATCAGCACAAGGCTTTCTACCAAAACTAAACTTAGTTCGTGCTTACCGAGTTCGTGCGACTCGCATGGACGTCCGTAGTGGTCACAGTGTGTGGCAAGATGCAAACTATCTCGTATAATCGATGCTTAATTCACGAATGTACTCTAATATTTATATTTTATCAAAATTATATTATATGTATATGCTGCAGCATGGCTAGAACCTTTAATGGCTATTAACGTACCCAATATTGTAGCCACGTTTAATTGAAAGAAGGCGGACTCATGTTCCGATGGGAGAGGGCCTACCTAAGGTGGGGCGACTTTCCGCAACAGGACCGGGGAAGGGAGGCTAGCACAAGCACAGTAAATGAATTTGAATATAATAATGAAAAATGAATTATAATATAATATCTCTCAACACAAGTACTCATTTGCCAATATTGATTGGACGTCAAGCCAACCGTGTTTTGATCGCGCAGCGGTTGGTGGCATATATTCGTCGCTCTTTGGCGATGATAGCTCAGTTTGCTCTCCCAGAATTGCGGAGAGTGAATAATCCATTTGCTTCCATATTTGCTAAACGTCATACATGTGCATGGGATATTGCAGTCAGGCGTCATACCCTGCTTAATATCAGTAAACAGATAAATAGGCGATATTTCTCTCTTGTTTTTTTTGGGGGGGGGGGGGGGGAGGGGGGGGGATTATTGCCTGTCTTTGTGTTTGTTCTAGCAGCGATGTGCTCTGCTTGTCTCTGCGTCATGTATGCAAATGAAGGTGGAATTAGGTCAAGTATATATATCAGTGGTAAAGGGTTTTCTTACATTATCTTTGATTTTCTTCAATTGAGGCGTGGTAAATTCTGACCGCTCTCTTGAATAACGTATGCTGATTTTGGGCAATAAAATTACGCTTAGCGACAGGTGTGTTACTTGTTGATCACTATACGGAACTACCGAGCTGCCAGGTAAGCTAGTTTTCCAACTACTAAAATCGAATCACATTACATAGCCTCAAGCAGTTGGGCCATGGACAGGTTAGAAAATGACTTGTACACAACAGCGAAAATTAATGAAGATACTCAAATGGAACGCGACTGAAAAGAGGTATTTGACGTCAGACAAAATGGTGTCCAATCAACTAGAAACCGGGCTATGGCTCCGAGCTGTGGCTCCGAACTATGGCTCTGAGCTATGGCTCCGAGCTATGGCTCCGAGCTATGGCTCCGAGCTATGGATCCGAGCTATGGCTCTGAGGTATGGCTCCGAGCTATGGCTCCGGGATATAACTCCGGAATGTGGCTCTAGGCTATGGCCTCGTGCTATCGCTCCTGGACATGGCTCCGGGTTATGGCTTTGGGCTCAGGCTTCGGGCTATGGCTTCGGGCTATGGCTCCGGGCTATGACTCTGGGCTGTGGCTCCAAGCAATATCTCCGGGCTATGGCTCCGAGCTATGTCTATGAGCTATGTCTCCGAGCTATGGTTCCGAGCTATGGCTCCAAGCTATGGCTCCAAGCTATGGCTCCGAGCTATGGCTCTGAGCTATGGCTCCGAGCTATGGCTCCAAGCTATGGCTCCGAGCTATGGCTTCGAGCTATGGCTCCGAGCTATGGCTCCGAGCTATGGCTCCAAGCTATGGCTCCGAGCTATGGCTCCGAGCTATGGCTCCGAGCTATGGCTATGGCTCCGAGCTATGGCTATGGCTCCGAGCTATGGCTCCGAGCTATGGCTATGGCACCGAGCTATGGCTCCGAGCTATGGCTCCGGGCGCCGGGCTATGGCTCCGGGCTATGACTCCGAGCGCCGTGCTATGGCTCCGAGCGCCGGCCTATGGCTCCGGGCGGCGGGCTATGGCTCTGGTCCCCGTGGTAATTAAGGCTCCGGACACCGGCCTATGGCTCCGGACACCGGCCTATGGCTCCGGGCGGCGGGGTATGGCTCCGGGCACCGGCATATGGCGCCGGACACCGGCCTATGGCTCCGGGCGGCGGCCTATGGATCCGGGCCGCGGGCTATGGCTTCGGGCGGCGGGCTATGGCTCTGGTCCCCGTGGTAATTAAGGCTCCGGACACCGGCCTATGGCTCCGGACACCGGCCTATGGCTTCGGACACCGGCCTATGGCTCCGGGCGGCGGGGTATGGCTCCGGGCACCGGCCTATGGCTCCGGACACCGGCCTATGGCTCCGGGCGCCGGCCTATGGCTCCGGGCCGCGGGCTATGGCTCTGGTCCCCGTCGTAATACAGGCTCCCGACACTGGCCTATGGCTCCGGACACCGGCCTATGGCTCCGGACGGCGGGGTATGGCTCCGGGCGCCGGCCTATGGCTCCGGGCGGCGGGCTATGGCTCTGGTCGCTGTCCTACGGTTATGCATTAAACGGCACACTATTAAAACACATGACTTTTAATTTTACCCTAATGTGTGCATAACCGTTTTATTTGCCAACAACGTGATCCTGCTATATGCCAGTGAAACCGGTACTTGGCGCTATGACCGTGCCCGGTCGTAAACTACGCTATGACTGCCTTATGACCGCTACATAAAACTGGCCCTACAAAGGCCGTATTCATAATCGCCATAATCTACGCACATAGACTTAGCGCCAAGTGGAAGATAGACCGTTCCAGATACCCAGGTGACATCTATCGTCAAACATACACTGCGTGTTTCGGGTTAGAACCGATTTTCGCATGCGTTTACCTTAGCGCAAGTGCCCCCAGGCAAGCCCGCTTCTCTAGGGGCACAACGGTAACAATGTTAAAATCCTTCGACCGTAGCTTTTATTATAATGTGTGCTCGAACAATCATAGTGTTTACGTATTCTATATACCTTGTTCTATCATCTGACATCAATAAAGTGTGCCGACACTAGGTTGTTTCGGTTATATTTTTGCGAAGAAATGTTGGAGCACACAACTGTTCCCGACCAGCCGTCCACCATATTTGTTTTTGGCGGATGCCGGTACCTGTGAATGCGACTTGGTTCCTCCTCTCCGTTAGCATATGACTCTCCCCTAGAGGGCCTTGTCAGTCGCTACCTTTGAACTTAAGGACAACAGCAGCGCCCTCTTTCATATGTGATTGACTGTTACAAATTTTGGGACCCAGGCTACAAATGGTTCAAATGGTGGCGGGATTCGCCAGGTGGCGCTGCATACGCATTGCGGTTGGTAGGGAAAAGTCGCATGCTCCAACATTTGTTCGCAAAAATATGACTGCAACAATCTAGTGTTGACACACTTTCTTGATGTCAGAAGATAGAACAAGGTATATAGAATACGTAAGCACTATTATTGTACGCGCCCACATTATAATAAAAGCTACAGGCGATTCCCTACTAACGTCGAAGGATTTTAACATTGTTACCGTTGTGCCCCTAGAAAAGCCTGGGGGCACTAAATTGCGCCAAGCGTTTACCATGCATGCCTATGGAGTTAGTTCAGGTGCCTGGTTTCAACGCTTCTTTTGTCAGGGGTAGATTGGATCTATGGCATTCTTACTCACAGAAGAAAACACACAAGATGTTTCTATAAACTTTTATGAAAGTATTATGTTATATACTGGAATCGCAGCTTATATTTCACCAGATTCAGAACAGTTTAACAGTCCTACAGTTTAACAGGCCCCACGTTCGACATTCCTGGTTGCTACGCAACAACGCCAAGCGAGTGCACTCAGAATTTCCCCTGGAACGGTCTATTTGTGGAGCCATTATGATGGGGGGCCGCAGCTGGTTCGCCGGCCAAGCGTGTCGGGTCGGCTTGCGACATGAATATTCATGAGCTCTTCGGTCTGCTTCTCGAACGCTATTAATTCAACATAGAGGAGGGGAGGGTCTGGGGCAAGCGAGGGAGGTCTGGTTATCAGATCTCGGAGAATAAATGTATGTCTTCCCCGTACACGAAGAAGTAAAATTTAATTCCCTGTTCACGATGAGTTGAGTGGCGGAATATGCTGATGTCAGTGGGAAGCCAGGATGTACACGAGGAAAAAGCACAAATAGGTCTCCACCAAACAATTCTTTCCCGGCTAAATAATAAATAATTGATCGATCAGTGTCAGTAGATCACGGAGATCGGTAACTTGACGATCTCACGGTTAATTAATATTAAAATTTTCAGTTCCCGTGTAATAAAAATCATTAATCACGAGGGTCGGTTAATGCCCCATTCCCAGTTCACGATGCTTTTCCTTTCATTCCCAGTTCACGGCTAAATAAAATCCCGTTCCTGAGACCCGGAAATACTCCATACGTAGATCCAAGACCCATTTTACAGAGCTGCGACCTATTTCATATCTAAAGGCTGACGACCACCACATGGCAAAACAAACATAGAGTTAATGGAAACACTGAACACATTTTGTACTTACTTCCCTGTTGAACCTGGCAACACACAGCCAGCTGTACCCGGAACATTCGGACACACTGACGTGCGTCGACCTACAGAGTGGATAAGAGTGACACATGATGTTCACGGACTGCCTTAGTGTGTTACAAAAACGGTAGAACACAGTATCATTCGATAGCATATCAACTCGTCTGGATACATATATGCCTCGCACGAGAGGGCAACTCTTCAGTGATCATGCATCTAGTGAAAGTAGCTGCGTTGCTGCACGTGCTGCCCCTAGCGGTGTTCCCAACAGGCAAGTGGTACATTGTTTAAGAGGAATTACACATACTAAAACCCGATTGTAAACAAATTGAGAGGATATGTTCGCATGTATTCCTTAATTGAGTATCTATATTGTTGTTGTATTGTATGTAATTTATTTCCTCCACTCGCTCGAGAGTTCAAGCAACCTAAATTACGTACATATAGTCTGTAGGCTTGTCTTTTATGTGCTGCGGTCATATAACAATGGCTAGACAAATGCAACACCGTGTCGGTAGGGTAGGTCACAATTGGCACAACACGTGACCACTGAGACCGATACTTGACCACTGAGACCGATACTTGACCACTGAGACCGATACCAACTCCTTATCGTTAAGGTCGGCCCCGTCATATGGTCTCAGAGCTCAGAGCCGTGTTTAAAAAGGGGGCGGCGTTTTTAGTAGAAAACAAGTATTATGCCAATATGTGAACGCATTCTAAGGGTGTATTAACACGATTAACCTTTAACACGATGCTGTTGAAACAAAAAAGAATTTAAAAAAAAAACATGGAGCCTCCTTTTGTCATGGTCCTAATATCGAAATGTGAAAATGATTGTTCATATATGGTTGACATGTGTCCGTCGCGCATAAGTATAACATGGAAATGCCAGGAGAAGATAAGGAGTAAATGGGAATGCCAGGGAAGGATAAGAGGAGAAAAGAGTTTTGAAGAAAAAAAAATACAAAGGGTGCATTCTGGTCGTAACCGCACCAGCTCGTATCGAATTAAATATAATTTTAGCACATTCTTAATTCAGAAATGTACCTCTTTCGTGGCTACTTATGTAGTTTGATCCCGATACTTGTTCGACACATCCTCCACCTACCAGCGCCCGTGCCCGCCCGGGCCAGCGCAGCGTGTATTTTGTGCACACGCTGGACGCGTCGTGTTTTATTTGGTTCTTATTAGCCCTACAGGTAAATGGCAGAAGGTACTCGCTCAAGAGGGGGAGGAGGGGGGGGGGGGGTGCGGGGTACGCAAACACATATATCTGCAATAAGGGCAAATGCAAGCCCCCCCCCCCCCCCCCCTCCCGGGCAAGGGGCGTTGTGTTTGGGTTTAGATATTAGCGGCAGCGAACCGTGACGCGGTGGAGCAAGCCGTGCAGCTCTATAGCGGGCCGTGCCGCTCTGTGGCGCGACGTACCCCACTGTAGCAAGCCGTGTTGCTCTATAGCGGGCCATGCCGCTCTGTGGCCCGACATACCCCACCGTGGCAAGCCGTGCCGTTCTATAGCGGGCCGTGCCGTTCTGTGGCGCGATGTACCCCACTGTAACAAGCCGTGCTGCTCTATAGCGGGCCATGCCGCTCTGTGGCGCGACATACCCCACTGTAGCAAGCCGTGCAGCTCTATAGCGGGCCATGCCACTCTGTGGCGCGACATACCCCACTGTAGCAAACCGTGCAGCTCTATAGCGGACCATGCCGCTCTGTGGCGCGACCTACCCCACTATGGCAAGCCGTGCAGCTCCATAGCGGGCCGTGCCGCTCTATAGCGGGCCGTGCCGCTCTGTGGCGCGACATACCCCACTATGGCAAGCCGTGCCGCTCCATAGCGGGCCGTGCCGCTCTATAGCGGGCCGTGCCGCTCTGTGGCGCGACATACCCCACTATGGCAAGCCGTGCCGCTCCATAGCGGGCCGTGCCGCTCTATAGCGGGCCATGCCGCTCTGTGGCGCGACATACCCCACTATGGCAAGCCGTGCCGCTCCATAGCGGGCCGTGCCGCTCTATAGCGGGCCATGCCGCTCTGTGGCGCGACATACCCCACTATGGCAAGCCGTGCCGCTCCATAGCGGGCCGTGCCGCTCTATAGCGGGCCGTGCCGCTCTGTGGCGCGACATACCCCACTATGGCAAGCCGTGCTGCTCTATAGCGGGCCGTCCCCTCTATATCAAGCCGTGCCCCTCTACATCTAGCCGTGCCCCTCTATATCAAGCCGTGCCCCTCTACATCTAGCCGTGCCCCTCTATATCAAGCTGTGCTCCTCTATATCACGCCGTTCCCCGCTACAGCGAGCCGTGCCTCTCTACAGCGAGGCGTGCCCCTGTATATCGAGCCGTGCCGCTCTATATCGAGCCGTGCTCCTCTATATCAAGCCATGCCCCTCTATATCAAGTCGTGCCCCTCTATATCAAGTCGTGCCCCTCTATATCAAGCCGTGCCCCTCTATATCGAGCCGTATCTCTCTATATCGAGCCGAACCCCTCTATTGCGATCCGTGACCCTCTTTTGGGAGCCGTGCCCCTCTATATCGAGCCGCGTCCCTCTATATCGAGCCGTGCCTCTGTAGCGAGCCGTGCCCCTCAATAGCAAGCCGTGCCCATCTGTAGCGAGCCGGGCCGCCCAAAGCGAACCGTGACCCTCTATAATGAGCAGTGCCCCTCTATTTTGAGCCGGGTCCCTCTATCGAGGCGTCCCTCTCTATATCGAGCCGTGCCCCTCTATATGGAGCCGTACCCCTATTTCGAGCCGTGCCCCTGTATATCAAGCCGTGCCCCCTATTTGAAGCCGTGCCCCTCTATATCGAGTTGTGTCCCTCAATAGCGAGCCGTGCCCATCAATAGCAAGCCGTGCCCCTCTGTAGCGAGCCGGGCCGCCCAAAGCGAGCCGTGCCCCTCTATATCAAGCCGTGCCCCTCTATATCAAGCCGTGTCCCTTTACAACGAGCCGTGTCCCTCTATATCGAGCCGTGCCATTTTATATCGAGCCGTGTTCCTCTATATCGAGCCGTGCCCTTTTATATCGAGCCGTGTCCCTCTATAGCGAGCCGTGTCCCTCTATATCGAGCCGTGCCCCTCTATATCGAGCCGTGACCCCTTATTTTGAGCTATGCCCCTCTATATCGAGCCGTGACCCTCTATATCGAGCCGTGACCCTCTATTTTGAGCCGTGACCCTCTATTTTGAGTCGTGCCCCTCTATATCGAGCCTTGTCCCTCTATATCGAGCCGTGCCCCTCTGTAGCGAGCCTTGCCTCTCTACAGCAAGCTGTGCCCCTCCATATCGAGCCGTGACCCTCTATTTAGAGCCGTGACCCTCTATTTTGAGCCGTGTCCCTCTATATCGAGCCTTGTCCCTCTATATCGATCCGTGCCCCTCTGTAGCGAGCCTTGCCCCTCTATATCGAGCGGTGCCCCTCTATAGCGAGCCGCGTCCCTCTATATCGAGCCGTGCCCCTCTGTAGCGAGCCTTGCCTCTCTACAGCAAGCTGTGCCTCTGTACAGCAAGCTGTGCCCCTCTATTTTGAGCCGTGCCTCTCTATATTGAGCCGTGCCTCTCTATATTGAGCCGTGCCCTCTGTAGCGAGCGGGACCCCTCTGTAGCGAACCGTGCCCCTCTATAGCGAGCCGTGCCCCTCCATAGCGAGCCGCGCGCCTCTATATCGAGCCGTGCCCCTCTGTAGCGAGCCTTGCCTCTCTACAGCAAGCTGTGCCTCTGTACAGCAAGCTGTGCCCCTCTATTTTGAGCCGTGCCTCTCTATATTGAGCCGTGCCTCTCTATATTGAGCCGTGCCCTCTGTAGCGAGCGGGACCCCTCTGTAGCGAACCGTGCCCCTCTACAGCAAGCTGTGCCCCTCTATTTTGAGCCGTGCCTCTCTATATTGAGCCGTGCCTCTCCATATTGAGCCGTACCCCTCTATAGCGAGCCGTGCCCCTCTGTAGCGAGCCGTGCCCCTCTATAGCGAGCCGCGTCCCTCTATATCGAGCCGTGCCCCTCTGTAGCGAGCCTTGCCTCTCTACAGCAAGCTGTGCCTCTGTACAGCAAGCTGTGCCCCTCTATTTTGAGCCGTGCCTCTCTATATTGAGCCGTGCC
The DNA here is from genome assembly GCA_964019135.1 of Arenicola marina. Taxonomy (NCBI): domain Eukaryota; kingdom Metazoa; phylum Annelida; class Polychaeta; family Arenicolidae; genus Arenicola; species Arenicola marina. The sequence goes on from OZ025249.1 coordinate 11,232,817, forward strand.
TCTCTATATTGAGCCGTGCCCTCTGTAGCGAGCGGGACCCCTCTGTAGCGAACCGTGCCCCTCTATAGCGAGCCGTGCCCCTCCATAGCGAGCCGCGCGCCTCTGTAGCGAGCCGTGCCCCTCTATAGCGAGCCGTGCCCCTTCATAGCGAGCCGCGCGCCTCTATGGCGAGCCGTACCCCCCTGTGTTGAGCAGCGCCTATTCACAGCCCTGCCTCTCTATTGCGAGCAATTCAGCACTGCAATAAATAGCTGCCCTACTGTGGCCAGCATAAGGAGAGTTCACTTTCAGTTGAAAGAAAAGGGGCACTTTCCGTTATATCTGACAGATTCACATTCTTTTCCGCCAAAACTAAGCCCAGGCGAAATTTATATCAAAATTTGCAGAAAACTCGACTGTTTCATTCTATGCACTCAGAAACTCTGTCGCGGCACTGCTACTTATACCAAAGCATCGCGAAGCACACAAACTGATGACGTTTACCTCTAACATGAAAATTTGTGGTAAATTGATATCACGGGCAAGGCTAAGAGACAGTATTTGGCACTCTGGCTGGAGAAATCAAAAGAAATCTTGAATGATTCAAGGACTGATTATTATTTGTATTTTGACCTCTTTAGTTTTGGAGGGAAAGAGGTCGACATGCAACTTTAAGTCAAATTTTGACCACAGATGGGTTAAGAGGCAAACACAATATTGTCAGGACTTTACTATGTCAGATTGAATAAGGAACCAGGAACATCCAAGGAGACACCCACTGCGACACTGGGAATGAGTGGACACCCGACATGTTGAGCGATATTACATTTTTAATCGGAGCGATTGCTAAAATGTTTTATGACGGATATCGGATGATTCTGATGGTTTGTGCCAAACCACAATAATGATTCAAATGTTCATGAACCAACGTTAAACGGGAATCAGCTAAAGCAAATCAATTCGAAGCCTCACCAATGGACGTCCATTCGCGGTTTTCATTTACTTTTCAGATTGTAACTTCGGCTCGGGTTGTCCTTTCTCGTGTCAATGTGCCGATCCGGATGAAGTATGCGACCCACTGACAGGTCATTGTGACACAGGATGTAAGGCGAACTTCCCGGATTACACACCGAGCCAGTCCGGCTGGGGGGGGGGGGGGGGCGACGGGTGTCAGACAGGTAAGACAACTCTCCAGCAAATTTTAAGTTCTTACTCCGTGATAAATTGCGTCTGCCGGTTGAAAGATATATAAACAAATCATTAAACAAATCGGAATATACATGGTATGTACTTTTTTGGTTCAGAAAATAAAGTGGTTTTGCGTGTGCCCGGTGCCTCATTGTCAATATCCGTTCTGCTTAGGTAAACACACATATCGGTGGACGCGAGACCTTTTGTCGTGTGGAGCGATCAATATAAAATGACAATGTATATTATAGCAAAAACGCTAAGCCAACATGTTCAGTTCATTATAATTACAGGTAACGTGGCCTACAACAAGACAGCCTGGCAGTATTACTTGTTCAGGGATCGCGTGGCCTCGCGGGCGGTGGACGGGGTGGTAAACAGGGGCGCGGACGGTGTCTCACAGCCTTCTCGTGCTGGCGGCGGGGCGTGGTGGACCGTGGACCTCGGGGATCTCCACACCATCTACTCGACTAGACTCATGAACACCGACCTTAAAGGTAAGGTGTTGCAGTTCTCTAGCCATGGTTGTATGACCGCAGCACAGATAGGACAAGCCTACATATTATATAGACGTCTTTATGTACTGCAGGGTCGGATCCAGATATGCTGGAAAAGGGGGTCGCCGGTTTAGAGTAATGGCCTAGCTTTTGCTTTTCACATGCCAAATGGTATGAATTTCGGCCCTTAAAGGGTCGTCCCTCCCCCCACCGCTGGATCTGCCCCTGTGCCGGTATTTAAATACATTTCATGTTATTTCGTGCCACCCAGTACCTATCTTGTTGCAATGCCTCTTTGATTAATGTGCATATATAGATATACACATAAACATGTGTGTATATATTTATTATAAATAGCTTATTACTATTTGAACCACATCCGTGTGTACGTGAGCAACTCGTCCATCCCTGACAACAACACCGCCCTCAACACCGAGGACGACATCATGCGTTACGGGGACTTCGTGGCTTGTGGGGAATTCGCTGATACTGTACCACAGGGGAATGACACCGAGGTGGTGTGTGGACAGCCTTTGGTCGGCAGATATGTCCTCCTCTGGAAGTACGGAATATCGTCACTTCCGATTGATACACAAGGTTCCTTCATCACGTCCGAGGTGACAGTTTCAGGACATCCATATCAAGGTAATGTAGCGGGCGACACTATACCACATGATTATTTTACTATGGTTACTTACTAAGATGCCAGAAGAAAGAGCTACAAGACAAGCCAGTTGCGCCAGGCTAATGCACTAGTTAGACAAATAATTACCCCCTCCCCCCCCCCCCCTCCCTCCTCCTCTTCGCGTTAACAGTTAAGCACGCCAGCATGTGTCTCTTAATGGGACTTATAACCGATACCAGTACATCACAGATACAGGTTGGGAGGTTGAATTATTTTATCCAAAATCGGTGTGCAACCGTGCGGTTTATGGAGGTTTAATTACAGATACAATGTCTTTTGATAGGTTGACTGGCCACATGTAATTTAGACACCCGTGAAACATAGTTTAGCGTAACCCGAGGTATATACCGTAAACGTATGGAGTCGTGGAAGGCGCATATAACACGGGAAGGCGGCGGATACATTAATCAAAGGATCACAGTTAATCCTCACATCTGCTATTAATATATATCTTCTTGTACCCTCATGCTCCACGGAATGTAATCCGACATACGGCTGTATGGCAAACTGCGCGGCTGGCAAGAACCAAACAACGTTCTGCTCCGAAGGTACTTGAATCGAGGCTAAAAATGATCGAAGGATCTTTAACTAACAACTAAGCAATCGCTTTTAGAGTCCATCACATCGTTTCCGGTTCGCACTTGGCATATATGCATAAACATGGTTTTAACCGATTAGAGCCGTTTTGTCGCAAACCGTTCATGCAATGTCTCTAATGTTGCAGATTGCGGGGATGGCACTTTTGGTGTTAGCTGTGGTGAGATCTGCAGTGGCCATTGTGCTAATGACGCCGCGTGTGAGAAGACCGACGGGTCTTGTCCTGGTGGATGTGAACTGTGGTGGGGTGACCCAACGTGTCGCACACAGATAGGTAAATTCCAGATGTAGACATCCTTGTCGTGATCTCCAATATCCATGTCTGCCCTAGCCCTCGTGCCATGTTTTGCTTGCTGCCAAGACGTGTTCATAATTCATAACTAAAACTTAACATAAAGCCTTGAACCGTCAGTCTACCAAGGTAATATGGCGGTATCCTCGATAACTAAAAAAACACCATGATTATCATATCATTAGCAAGGGTCAGCGCTATCGTTGGAAAGTGGCGACCTCGCGTGATAGAAAAGCGTAAATGATTTTTACTGATATTCTATTTACTAATGTCCCCTAGTATCCATGTATGTGTATCTTATATTTAACTAATCTCTCTAGTTCTCACCATTAACTCAAGGTGACATTGATTTTACTTGGCGTTCCTTATATCTTTGAGCAGCATATCTCTTCAACACGTTAAAATTAACCTTGGCCTGCAGATAAAAGTAATGTAAAGACACGAATGCGGTCAATCTCTGATGTTCATAAACAAATTATAGCTCCTATCCAATGCTTTGTTTAGATTTACCTCAGAGTGACGTGGTTCGCACTTTGGAAGTCACTGACGTCACTTCCGGGTCCATCGCCCTGACGTGGGACACGCTAGACGCCGTGCCATCAGGGCTGGAACCCCATTACGGTTACGTCATCGGTCAGCAGGATCTCCCTTCAGAGACCGGTGGGCCATGGATGGACACCGCGTGGGTCACACTCAGGCCGGTAGCCAAGGAGTCGCTCACTGTTAAGGGGTTAGATTTCAACTCCCGGTATGGATTCCGACTTCAGGTTTACCGACAACATAGGGATTTAACCCAGAGAGATGAACAGGACGGTGAAGTTAGCGTGAAGACATCGTGCATATGTAAGTTGCGCACTATAATGGCACCGCATTTCCGCAATTTATTTAAGATAATTGTGTGCATTAGTGCGTTTAGCCTGGGTTATTCATTAAACATTTGGCCGGAGAGGGAGAGGGTGGGGGCCGTCTTTTTAAAAACATACACGGGAGATAAAAGTCTTAATACCCTTATCCGACGAAACCCATTATTAGAGGTTTGTCGACACTATTTGAGTCGCCAAATAAATTTACATAATTACATCAACTAATTTGAAGATTGGCTTGTATAAATTGTGGTGCAACTTTTGTCTCAGCCCCACGTGCTCCACATGTGTATGTACAGCTGTTGAATATCGGCAATGGGGATGACGTCATTAAAGCAGCGAACGTGACATGGGATCCGATTGTGAGTACAGCATGACGTTTCATTGTACACAATGTAACTTGGCTACAAATGTATTGAATATGGGTTAAAAATCAGCATCAAGTTCGAATGTCGGTCTGACCTTCAATCAAGCAAAACTTTAGCTTTAGAATACGTCCGAAAATACTTGGTGCACTGATTCCAATATTTGGATGGCTCTTACGCCAGCAGCCTTGTTTTGGTATTTAGTTAGAGACTCACATGCCGTGAGCTGTTGTTTTACTTTCATGGTTTTATGTTTTATCAGCTAGTTCTTTGTACACTTTACATAAACGATTTAACTTGACTTGACTCAACAATATAACTGATGAAGTTCCCAAGCAAATGTGTACCTCTTTCATGTCTCTCTGGTTTATCTCTCAAGGCGCCAGCCGACAGTGGATGCGACTTCATCAAGAACTATGTCTTCGCCTATTATTACGATGACGGAAACGTTGCCGAAGTGACACTGGACAACATGACGACGTCCTACCTATTACAGAGACATGTCGCCACCACGAGCGTCGTCACCGTGACAGCAATAAACAACGAGAACTTACATAAGTCTACCCTTGAGCAACGTAAGCCATATAATTACAGTGCATGTATGGAAGAGTAATGTTAAAAGCCCAGTGCCAACTATTTTTAATGATACTGTTTTTTTCTTGGCCATTCATTACAATATTATATCACGTGGGTGCCAGTGAACCTGAAAGCTCCATAGAGAGGGTTTCTGTGTACCTTTGTTGCAATATCATCCTTAATACCGCTTCGTTCCAATGCCCTATTTAACTTGTACTTTGCGATGCTTCTTCGTCATATTGGAATAAAATCGACGATTAATAAGTTGATCTCAAATTGCTGCCGAAGTAACCGATAATGTGTATTTTCCAGTTCTGGAAAATTAGGATCCATACGATCCGAAAACATTTCATTTGCTTTTGTACTAATCCCACCAACCCGAGAAGTGCCGCCGCCACCCCCCAACCACATCCCACTGATCGCTGGAGTGACTGTCTCCGTGGTAGCCCTGGTTACCATTGTCATCCTGGTACTCGTATTGTGGTAAGTGCACGTCATCATTGATTCACCTGCAATGCTTGCCATATGGAATCTATAACCGCCTAACGGGCCAGTTGGGTAGTCCGTAGTCAACTGCCGTCTATTTGATGGGGCAGATAAGAGTTGGATCCCGTTTTAAACTCACTGGTCTTTCAACCCAATAGACCAGGGAAGATGTGAAGAATGATCAATAGCGTTATTGCTGTAATGAATATGATGTAATCCTGACAATAACATGACATGACAAAATATAATCATGCAATCGTTCCACTGTATGTCTTCTCACTGTCGCAAGTTGTATGCACTTCATTCCTTCCGCAATATCGCTGGCTGATAAATATCTGTTACAATCCCTAAATTCTGGAAGTATTCAACGTTTAGGCGGAGGAGGTTGACCAGCCCGCAAGGGGAGCCAGCGATGTCCGGCCCAGAATCACAGCCGGTCTCTAGCAGTGGGACATCCCAGGCCAACTCTTCCGATAAGAATCAAGGTGAGTAATGACTTGCAAAGCCATCACGTTAACACGAAATACGGATAGTTGTGTCATATATACTGGCAAATACGTGAAATAACAAACTTTTCATTAATGAGTTTTCAATTCGTCGCCTAGCATTTATGCAAATATTATATGTGAGAGACTGGTTGATAATTTAGAAATTTTACCTCGTACCTCATGCAAGTCGCTTGAAATTCCAGGTGGTGACAACGATGTTTCGGTCATCGGCGCTGTTGGAGTCCACATGGGACCGCCTGAAGTTGCACATACTGAAGAGGACGGTTACTATGATGCTGTTGCTCCCGTGACCGGGACTCCCGAGGATTACACCAGTCTGGATCATAACAGGGCAATCTATCAAAATTGAAACAAATTCGTCTTTACCGCGTTTGTGTGAATCTACGGACATCCGTACTGGTCACAATGTGTGGCACGATGCGAAATATATGTCACATAAATGATGCCTTATTCACGAAGGTACTAATATTACATATTGTAGCAAAACTATAATATATGTTCAGACTGGATAGAAGATATCAGACTTAAATTAAATTGCAAACTTAAATTAGAATATAATTCGTTTCAGTACAAATAATCATGTGCCAATATTGATTGGTCGTCAAGCCAACCGTGTTTTGATCTCGCAGCGGTTGGTGGCATCTATATTTCATCGCTCTTGACGCGATGACTTTCCATTGTTGTCTCCCGGCATTGCGGAGAGTAAATACTCCATCTGCTTCCACATTTGCAGAACGTCATACATGTATATTCCAATCAGGCGTCATTCCCTACTTAATATCGGTAAACAGGTATTTGGGGTAATTCATGCCTGTCTTTGTTTTAGAAGCGATGCGCTCTACTTGTCTCTTCGTCGTCTGTTTTTGAAAGTAACGGTGAAATTAAGTCAAGTAAATATATCAGCGGTAAAGGGTTTTCTAACATTATCTTATTTTATTCAATTGAGCCGTAGTAAATTCTGACAGCTCTCTTGCATAATGTATGCTTATTTTTGGCAATAAAATTGCGCTTTGTGGCAGGAGTGTGTTACTTGTTGATCACTATAAGGAACGACCGAGCTGCCAGGTCAGCTAGTTCTCCTATAAATAGAATCGAATCGCGTTATATAAAGCAATACTACTGAGTTGTTACGAAGTTTATGTGAGGGTAATATTAAAAGGGTTATTGCTTTACAGGCTCTGATTTGACTAGGATTTCATAAAACTAATATTTGTACCGCATTACCCGGACTTGGAAGTACTAGTTAAAGAACGAGCTGGAGTGCATTCGCCAAAAGAAAGCATGAGGCGCGATAGCGTCGAGGGGTTTATTTGGGAAATGCACGACAGCGATTTCTTTAACGTACTTATACAATTGTTATAACAAGGCATAACGTACTTATACAATTGTTATAACAAGGCATGACATGTGCTCACGTTTGGACACAGGAATTGACTATTGTGTCAATTGCACTGCCCGACGAATACATGAGGCACATTGTGGAAACAACGGTTCGTCATTGTAAAGCCCCAGGGCGGGGGGGAGGGGGGGGGGGCGTAAGGGGGGAAAGGCGTGGATCAAGTAGACACTTTGAAAGTCATTGCTTCTTAGTTTCGTAAAAACATCGCCCCCTGAAAAGCGATATGACGGATATAATGAGAAATGTATGCAATCGATAACTGTGGAATTTCCATATATTTTGAGATTTCTGATCTAACCCCCGCCCCTTTGGTACTTAACATTGACTTATGCATTCCATTGTTTGTCTTAAAATTGGCAAGTTCTGTCAACACCAGCCAACTCGGCTCCCCTCAGCTCGGCTCGACTGATTATACCGTGACACTTGACGAGTCAATATTAACAAATGTTCTTTATCTAGATAATGCACAGTTTTTTCGTTCATTATTAAAATAAAGCACTGTTTTACCTTCTTTATTTGAACAACGCACACTTACGTTAATACAACACGGCTAGGTCTGTTTTTCGATCCATTCTTCAATATAATGAACACTTAAGAAAGAAAAAAGGCGTGACGTCACACAATTTGTTAAAGAAGAATACGAATTGTAGCGACTGAACCAGCTGAAGCGAACTGAACCGAGGGTCTCTTGGTCGTAAGCATGACATCGAACAGTTGGTAAAAGACTCCACAATGGACAGGTCAGAAAATGCCCTGCACACAACAACGATAATGAAATAATAATGAAGATTCTCAAACGAAAAATGACTGAAAGAAAAAGCAATTCTGAAATTCAGAACTAAGTTTATGTGTTTGCGAAGATGTTATTGAGCCCGATAAGAAACAAAACCCCCCTCCAGTACAGAAACAAGAATGGACTCCACGTTGACGCGTCTAGCAACCCGCTGTTTACTGAAGTCAACCAATGAGAGACCGGCTGCTGGCTGGCGGCAAGTAGTTCTACCCAGTCGGTCATTCGGACAACAGATGCTGACGAGGTTACCTCCTCCTCCCCACCGCCTCCTTTATAATAAGTTATGCTTGCATTTCAGTTTTTATCACTACTCGAGGTTTTTTTAAATTGATAAGTATAGTATGATTTATACCATACAAGTCTTCTATTTATGAACTTTCGTAATAAACTGACGTAGAATTATTTGATTAACAGATAACTTAATATTTAAGGAAATGGATGACCACTGTTCCTTGTTTTTCTGAACCTCATTTGTAAATGCTATCATACTGTCGATACCCGCAGCTTTCAAAACAATAGAAAGCTACATTGCATATGAGAATTCCAGTGCCTAGCATGAAAGCGACCATACGAAGTTTTAATCAATATTATTGAATCTCCAGACCAAGTATAAATCTTGAAATTTGTTCATTTTAATGGGAGTTTTCGCCAATTTTTTTTGGTTACTCCGCTGAGGAATTGCAATTGGGAATAAATTCCAATTATATATGTACCAAGGTATTCAAATTTGAAACTTAATGCATGCGATTGTTATATTTGTGAGCATGGCGGACGTCCCCTCACCTTTCCTGCCTTAACGATAAGAGTAATCAGCTCAATTGAAAATTTAGTACGTGGTAACTCAAGCTGACTGAAAATGATTTGTCAGTTTTAGGCCAACACATTAATTCTGAGTGGTCTTAATTCATTTTTAATTTCGCTTTTACTTAAAAGTGATCAGTCAATATATATTTGAATAATGTATTTAGCATACGTACATGCCGATGTGTGCCACCTACGTACATGGCGATGTGTTCCGCCTTCGTACAGGGCGATGTGTTTCGCCTTCATACAATACAGGGTAATTGGTTACGCCAACCCATAATAGGGTCGCGTGGTCTATTCACGTTTATTGGCGATGCGTTCCGCTAATTACTGGCGAAGTGTTCCGCCAGTTAGTGGCGAAGTGTTCCGCCACTTTTATTTAATTTATTTGACAATTTGCTTGTCATGTAGTGTCTTTCTCACTCGGCAAATAAATTTACCCTTTCCAATTCCATACATTGTGTTCTGTTTTCTTGCGAATTCGTACCGAATAACATAAATGTTTGTTATATAACAGATGAAATGGAATTTCACTCGAAGTATTGCCTTTGACGACGTCAGGCAAAATGGTGTCCAAGCAACTAGAAAGCATAACTGTTACCACTCAGGTTTAGCTGATACTGTAGATTCGTTTGAAAGGCCAGGATGCTCAAGTTGTTGCCATATTATGCTTAACAATGAGCAGGATGAAAATTGCTGAGGCCATACACACCCCTATGCTAACCGTTCTTTGGAATTGCTGTAGCATCGCAGAAAGCATCAATGATAGTGTGTTAAATTTGTTTCGGCGACTACAACACCGGATACCGTAAAATGATATTATGAAGATATAATTTAAGGCAACAACAGGATGGTACGGTCTGGGAATTATGAACGTTCCTCTCCGTTACCCGGCATATCCCCTTTCGCCCTACAAACCACCGGATAGGCGTTCCCATCCCGTGTCATGTGAGTCCTGGTCCTGGAATAAGACTACGCATTACTCACTCCTCACCTTCTGTTGAACATGGTCTTCTGGCACCCCGTCGAATGATACATAGGCTAACACATGTTTTGTTTGCTTTCCATCTAAGTGACCTATCCCATTTTTTTCTATTATACCTAAAAGTGACAATTATCCGATTAATTTGGGTTCTCTGGCCGTCATTGGCGTCAAACACTCTCCGGGGTACAAAAGGATTATCATCAAGTAAATCTCCTCATCATATCATTATATGGGGGTGCCGGTCGGATCGTCATTGAAATTGAAGGTATGCGTTAATGACGACAAGCATCATCAATGCATTCGTTCAATAAAAAACGGTATCGAAAAGTGCTCTTTGTAAGAATTGATTACGTTAGACCAAGACATATATGTTTTGACGAGTCATTCAATAAGGTTACTTATACCTAATGACAGTGAGGAGATCGGCTCGACTTGAGAGAACAAATTGACCAATTTGTGTTTCTGTGTAAACGCCAATACCCTAACAGGCGAGAAAGGCGGGTGTCGAGAAGCCAAGACCCAGTCAATATTTTGGTCCTTTGAAAATGAGACGTCTATAACTGATATGAACAAAAAACTTCACATGAAGAACAGTGACGCATTGGTTTCTTCAAAACTTTCGAATCCGTGACGGCTTGGCGATCATAACGTGATACTTTGCAGTCCCTTTGCGAGTGAAATATTTCAAAAGATATCAATTGAACATGACTTGAAAGATGTGACTTAAAGAACAAAAAACTGCACTTTACCCTCAATCGATACCGAAAGTGAAGAATGTGCCCTACGCGTGAAAACGCTTTTTTTGTCGACGAGACACAACTTAAAAGCCAAGTAAATAGCATAAGGAATGGATGGGATGGGCGATGTGTTGCCTGTTGTATAATGCCACGATGGAAGTTATTCGAGGCCCTGATTGGTTTATGCGAAGACCAAACATTGGCCAGACATCAACCTTATTTGCAGAAATGAACGAAAAAATAGGCCGTCGACACGTGCAACGATTGCAAAGTTTCAATGATGATGATTATGTTGATGATGGAGATGGCGGTTTGATGATGGATAGGCGTTTGTCTCGAAACTTTTAGAAAGTTCGACGTGTAGTAATATTCGAACTTCGGTTGGCAATATATAAAACTATATAGCATAAAACTATATAGCTCCTCGCTTTCGGTTGGTTTGGTTGTTGTATATTCAGGACGCTTTAACCACTTCAATTCTGCCATTATCCCGGGGTAACCCCATAATCTTTGCGAGAAAAGATATAGGACCTTTATCCGGCGACCACACAGACATGGCCATAGCTGGGCCCGAACTGCCGACCCACGTGCCGTTAGGCTCTCAGGTGGCCAGAGCGCTGAATGCCAACACTTTTTAGGATGGATCAATATAGTCAATGGTACTTTCAGGCTATGTCAATGGGATCGGACTTCTTTGAGAGTGTATAACGTGATCTTGGCGTTGCAACTCAAGTCAGAATTCACTTATTTCACCCTGTGGCTACCCAAAGACAAACGCGTAATATAACTCGAGCTAAGACTCTAAGATTACTGGCACCCGAACCACCCAGGAGTATGATATACAACGCATAATATTCTAACCGATAACAACAATATATTGACAAAAAAAAACAAGTTATGTATGAGGAAAGAAACAAAGAATAACTTGCGCAAACACTTTCACTCTATATAACAATTGAGAGTTAAGTTTTAACTACGGCAGATATAGAAATATTCATTCAATATGACACTCAAATGTGTAATTTTTCATTAAGTTGTCTTTGATGTACCTTGCAAATGCAAGCTAGTCATGTGTAATTATTTTGTTCTGAATTATTTTCGGGAGTTACAACCATTATAAGATCTCGTTAGACGGATTGAGTGGCGAGGTCGTGATATACCATAGAAGAAAAGAGCAGAGACTTGTATCGCGCTTCTTCATGATGTCCCAGAAAAGAGGTTAACGTCATTACGGCTTTAAAGTCTTGTAAATTGCAGTGTCCAGTTTCTCAACATATATTTTATCAAGCCTGTAGGCAAAACTATACCTTGCAGAAGATGCAGCTGTTACTGGCCACGCAGTATCAACATTGTTGTGCACGCAGTGGTATTAATATTTTCCAATAGGTGGCCCTGTGGCGTTACGCATACGTATGCTTACCGGCTCATTAAGCGGGTACCGCTGCGTACACAGGAGCAAGGGCAGGCAGGGGCGGATTTAGGGGGGGGGGATACGGGGATTCCACCCCCCCCCCCACCTTGGGAACCTGAACATACACTGTTAAAGTCGGCTTCTCCGAGCATCTCGCCCCCCCCCCCCTCCCCTCCTCGATCGCCAGTTTTTCCAGAGAGCACCCCCAAGTTTTCCAGGGAGCACCAAATTCCTAGGTCCGCCCCTGCCAGGGAATCAGGAATCGAAAAACGTTTCACAACGATTAGAAGCGTAACTGTCAAAGACAATCAATTGCAATTTTCAGGTAACATTGTCCTAGCATTGTGAAAGCGTCAACTCCTGACTGACCATTTTGAATTTATTACAACGGTTACACGCAGCCAATTTTCATTAGTCATTACCAATGGCAAAGGTAACAACGTTTTCCTAACGTTAACTTTGAGACGAAGTGATCACTACCAAAAGCCAACGTTGTGCGAACGTTGTGTGCTGCTGGGGTATTTGATAATCATGAACAATTGGTAACTGGGAGTATTAATATGGTAAAATATTATTATGTAGCGTACAATAAAAAAGGGTTTGCAAGGCGTCCGCAGCTTAAAGACGCGGTCTGCATAAAACCCCCATATAAGTATGCCATTGTTTTTCGTCATGGGTCTACCATTGCAGATGGGATGCGGAGTGGGTACCGACACACGCGACGGTTGTTAGTGACCGAGGGGTCAGCCACTAAACTTTCTAGAGGGTCTCACGAACTGTTTGCTCCACAGACGTTGAGTGCCACGTCGGGGGTGATCAGGAACAGCTTGAAAACTGCGCCGCGACTAACAAAACTGGTGTTGTACCTGGAATACTGAACATGCACACCGCATAACTTCTGATATAGCCACTGCGTGAACGCGATGAGAGGCTGATCGACCGGCAGAGTGGCGTAGTTCGCAGGGACGTCGACATCTGTAAGGACCGGTTAAGACTCATTCAGTCAGAAAAGACCTCGCGCCGGCCGTCATTCAATCAATACCGAGCGGTTAATAATCATCTTCAGAGCATGATGACGCATCTCCTGAAACTAGGCCCCCTGGTGTGCCTACTGCAACAAGCATTGCTCCTAGTCGAGACCAGCACAGGTAAATATCCAATCAGTTAACGTAACCGTCGGAAGTTTCGACATCAGAAAGCTGGTCTGGAATAGAACCAGGCTAACTAATGATCGTGGTTTCCTGGTAATTGATGTATAGAAGGTATGTAGGAGAACAAACGTCAGACATTCACCGGATCACTGTAGCCAGCGGTGTCCCTATGCGGCGAGCAGTGCCGCGTTGTAGCGAGCCGTGCCCCTCTATTGCAAGCCGTGCCCCTCTATAGCAAGCCGTGCCCCTCTATAGCAAGCCGTGCCCCTCTATAGTGAGCCGTTCCTCTCAGTAGCGAGCCATGCAGCACTGCAGTGTTGAGTGTTGCCTCGCTGTGGCCAGGATAAGAAGAGGTCACTTTCAGTTGAAGCAAAAGATGAACTAGCCGAATCTGACAGATTTACTGCACGAAAGTTAATTAAACAAATTGCCACAGACGGGTTAGGGGCAAACACAATATTTCCGTGGCTCTACTATACTGATTGAATAAGGAGCAAGGAACATCCAAGGAGACACCCACTGCGATACTGGGAATGAGTGGACACCCGATATGTTGAGTGATCGGACAGCCGATAGCTAAAATGTTTACTTTCTGATGGATACCTGATGAATCCGATGGTTTATGCCAAACCACAAAAGCAATGTAAAGGTTCATGAACCAACGTTAAATGTGAATCAGCTGTGGCACATCAATTCGAAGCCTGAAGAGTAGATTTCGATTCGCTTTTCAGATTGTAACTTCGGCTCGGGTTGTCTTTTCCCATGTCAATGTGCCGATCAGGATGAAGTATGTGACCAACTGACAGGTCATTGTGAAACAGGATGTAAGGCGAACTTACCGGACTACACACCGAGCCAGTCCGGCTGGGGGGGCGACGGGTGTCAGACAGGTAAAACAACTCTCCAATTAATATTAACCCATTAATGACCAGGCATAGACCGCATCGGCAAAGTATTACTTTTTTGCTGTTTATTATCATAAAGAAAGATAAGAAGACGTTGCAGATGTCCGCAATCTCAAAGCTTTTGCTTTATTTGAACATGATTATGGCTCCGTATGTTGGACTTTTTCTCGGGGTTATGGTTCCGGGCGCGAGCTATGTCTCCGGGCTATGGCTCCATGCGCTGGATTATAGCTCAGGGCGCCGGCTATGGGTCCGTGTGCTAGACTATTGCTCCGAGTGCGAGCTATGATTCCTAGCGCGGGGCTATGGCTCCATGCGCTGGACTATGGCTCTGGACTCGGGTCATGGCTCCGTGCTATGGCTCACGGCGCTATCTATGGCTCCGGGTGCGGGGGATATGGTTCCCTGCGCTGGCCTATGGCTACGTGCGCTGGACTATGGCTCCCTGCGTTGGACTATGGCATCGGGCGGGGGCTGTGGCTTCGGTTGCCGGTCTACGGCTGAGGGCTATGGCTGCGGGCTATATCTTCCGATACGGGATATGGTTTCGGACGAAGGCTACGGTTCTGCATGCTGAACTAGTGCTCCAGGCTTCGGGATATGGCTCCGGGCGCGGGTTATGGCTCTAATAGCGGGCTATGGCCCCGCATGCTGGACTAGTGCTCCAGGCTGCTATGGTGTAGGACTATGGCATAGGGCGCAGGCTAAGGCTCACTGCGCTGGACTATGGCTCCGGGTGCAGGCTCTGGCTCCGTTTGCTGGACTAGGGCTCCAGGCTCCGGGTTATGGCTCCAGGTGCGCGCTATGGCTGCGGGGTATGGTTCCGGGCACGGGATATGGCTCCGGGCGCGCTCTATCGCTACGGATGCGGTCTATGGCTCCATATACTGGACTAGTGCTTTAGGTAACGGGTTATGCCTCCGGGCGCGCGCTATGGCTCTGAGCTATGGCTTCGGGCGGGTTATGACTCTCTGCCCTGGGCGCTGGCTCCGGTCGCGGGCTATAAGCAGCAATATAATCCATCAATATAAAAAGTTACTGCTTTCTTCGAATAACGTACCGCATTATGCTTATATTCACTATTAGATAACCAGTTCAATGTGGATATAGTATCCTTTGATGGACTCAGGGCAACAAAGCACATTCGTGTATACCCCCACCCCCCTCCAAGTAGACCAACCCCCTTCCCCTACCTGAAGAATGATTTGCACAAATTAGTGAAACAGGTAATGTGTAAGAAAAATAAGGGGCCCATCAGTCCCCGACAGGCCCTGGCATTCCCTTAACTTTCAAGTAATGGCAGGCCATTGGGAGGAATGCACGTGGCCCCTCGCTCCTAGCGTCCTATATTTAGGACACCAGCAGAACGACCAATGTTTTCTTCTTCTAATCTAATTTAGTATTCCAATACTGAAAGTACGTTCGATTTGGCCGATGATATCAGAAGAAAACACCATAAAAATAAACATTAATACGCAATTCATTGTGTTGTTACATTATGGTTACATTCCTGAAAGTCGGTGCCACGGTACAGCAAAGACTTCAGTGAATGTCAAATGTCCCATGCCAATTTATGACTTTGATAAATAGATGATGAACGATAAATAGACACGACGGGATATATATATGTGTTACAGCACGTAGGTCAAACTTGAACGTCCTATATATATGACGCTAGGAACAAATGTTTACATGTCTTACTACATGAGTAATAAGCTGTATCTGCCCTTTAAAATAAATTTATGTTATTCGCTACGAATTCGTAAAGATAAGCTGGCCCGCCCGCAGCTTGGCAACAAAACAGAACACAATGTATGGATTTGGAAAGGGCAAATTTATTTGCCGAGTGAGAAAGACACTACATGACAAGCAAATTGTCAAATAAATTAAATCAAAGTGGCGGAACACTTCGCCACTAACTGGCGGAACACTTGGCCACTAACTGGCGGAACACTTTGCCAGTAATTGGCGGAACGCATCGCCAATAAACGTGAATAGACCACGTAACCCTATTATGAGTTGGCGTAAGCAATTGCCATGTGGCACACATCGGCATGTACGTATGCCAAATACATTATCCAAATATATATGGACTAATCACCTTAGAATTGGTAAAAGTGGATATGCTGACAATACGTGGTAAATTTCGCACGTTTAAGTAAAAGCAAAATTAAAAATGAATTAAGACCACTCAGAATTAATGTGTTGGCCTAAAATTGACATATCATTTTCAGTTAGCTTGAGTTACCACGTACTAAATTTTCAACTGTCAGTGAGCTGATTACTCTTATCGTTAAGCCAGAAAAGGTGAGAGGACATCCGCCATGCTCACAAATATAACAATAACATGCGTTAAGTTTCAAATTTGAATACCTTGGTACATATATAATTGGGATTTATTCCCAATCGCGATCCCTCAGTGGAGTAGCCAAAAAGAATTGGCAAAAACTTCCATTAAAATGAACAAATTTCAAGATTTATACTTGGTCTGGAGATTCAATAATATTGATTAAAACTTCGTATGGTCGCTTTCAGGCTAGTCACTGGAATTCTCATATGTAATGTAGCTTTCTATTGTGTTGAAAGCTGGGGTTATCGAAGGTATGATAGCATTTACAAATGAGGTTCAGAAAAATAAGGAACAGTGGTCATCCATTTCCTTAAATGTTAAGTTATCTGTTAATCAAATAATTCTACGTCAGTTTATTACGAAAGTTCATACATTGAAGAATTGTATGGTATAAATGCTACTATACTTATCAATTTAATAATTCCCCGAGTAGTGATAAAACTGAAATGCAAGCAGAACTTATTATAAAGGAGGCGGTGGGGAGGAGGAGGTAACCACGTCAGCATCTGTTGTCCGAATGACCGACTGGGTAGAACTTCTTGCCGCCAGCCAGCAGCCGGTCTCTCATTGGCTGACTTCAGTAAACAGCGGGTTGCTAGACGCGTCAACGTGGACGAGTCCATTCTTGTTTCTGTACTGGAGGGAGGTTTTGTTTCCTTACCGGGCTAAATAACATCTTCGCGAACACATAAACTTAATTCTGAATTTCAGAATTGTTTTATAAGTATAATCATCACAATAATCGGAATGTACACAGTATGTACGCTTTTGACAACATAAAGTTGACTATGTGCATCCTGTACGTGCTTCGTTGTCACTCGCCGGTCAATATAACGACTATATAGGCCTACATAATGGCGGCAACACTAGGCTAATATGTTCGGTTCATTATTACAGGTAACGTGGCCTACAACAAGAGAGCCTGGCAGTATAGCGTCAACTCGGATCGAGTGGCCTCACGGGCGGTGGACGGGGTGGTGGACAGGAGCGCTAACGGTGTGTCACAGCCTTCTCTTGGTGGCAGCGGCGGAGGATGGTGGACTGTGGACCTCGGGGCTCTCCACATTGTCTACTCGATCAGAATGATGGCCGCCGACCTTAACGGTAAGAAATTGATATCGGTCTCAGTGTCACTCACCCTACCCGCACGGTGTTGCATGTGTCTAGCCATGGTTATATAACCGCAGCACATCTAGGACAAGCCTGCAAACTATGTAGGCGTTTCGTCCCATGTTTACCGACAAACAACCATAGAACTGTTTTCATGTATTGATACTTATATACATTTTATGTCATTTCCTCGCACCCAATGACTATCTTGTTGTTGTGCTTCTTTGCTTAATGTATTTATACATGTATACATAATCATTTGTGTTATATATTTATTATAATTAGGTTACTTCTACCTGAACCACATCCGTGTGTACGTGAGCAACTCGTTCATCCCTGAAAACTACGCCACCTTTAAAACTGAGGCCGACATCATGGTTCACGGGGACTTCGTGACGTGTGGGGAACACCCTGGTATAGTACCACGAAGAGGTGACGGCGAGGTGGTGTGTGGACAGCCTCTGGTCGGCAGATACGTCCTCCTCTGGAAGTACGAGAGGTCGTCAAAGGCGGATGATAAAAAAACTTCCTTTATCACGTCCGAGGTGACAATCCTGGGACATCCATATCAAGGTAATGTGGCTTGCGACACTATACTACGTGATAATTTTAATAGTTAAACTAAAAATTACCCCCCGTCCCATTCCCCCTCCTCTCCTCCCCGCTTTAACAGTTGAACACGGCAGAACGTTCCCTTAATAGAACGTATAACCGTCACCAGTATATGACAGGTACTGGTTGGGCTATTTTATCCTGACAAAAGATCGTGCTGGTAACGTGCGGTATATGCGCTTTGAATAATACAGATACAATGTCTTTTAATAGGTTGATTGGCCACACATTAAATCGAAATCACATCGCAGTTAATAGGTCGGCAATGATGACCTAAAAAATAGTCATGCGATTTAGACACGTGTGGAACATAGTTTAGCGTAACCCGAGGTATATATACACTATATAATATATAAGGCGCATATAACACGGGAAGGCGGCGGGTACATTAATTAAAGCATCACTGACAGTTATCATTATATATGGTATTAATATACATCTTGTTGTACCCTCAGAGTGCGCCTCGTGCTCCACGGAATGTAACCCGACATACGGCTGTATAGCAAACTGCCCGGCTGGCAAGAACCAAACAACGTTCTGCTCCAGAGGTACTTGTATCGAGGCTAAAAATGATCGAAGGGAATAACTTCAAGTAATTTTCTAGTACAATGATGCACTGCCCTCACATTAAGAACCGTATTGTTGTTATCTTTGATACCTTGTGCGCCTTGTAATTAAATATCAAACGCTAGCGGAGATATAAATAAACAGGGACCGGAATTAACCTTGGTGTGAATTGATGAAATCCTGTTGCATGGTTTTAACGTTATTGCAAGATGTAACCGATTGTTGCAGATTGTGTGGATGGCACTTTTGGTGTTAAGTGTGGTGAGATCTGCAGTGGCCATTGTGCTAATGGCGCCGCTTGTAAGAAGACAGACGGGAGTTGTCCTGGTGGATGTGAGCTGTGGTGGGGTGACTCAATTTGTGGCACACAAATAGGTAAATTCTAGATGAAGAAATCCTTTCCTGAGCTCTAAAGCACTATCCATGTCTGATCTAGCCCTCATGCAATGTTTTCCTGGCCAACCAGACGCGTTCACAATTCATAGCTAAAACTTAACATAAGCCTTGAACCGTCAGTCTACCAATGTAACATGGCGATATCGTCGATAACTCAAACAAAACCATGATTATCATATCATTGGCAGAGGTGAACACTATGGTTGGAAAGTGGCGTCCTCGCGTGATAGAAGCACTAAAATGATAATTACCCCACGGGTGGAAGCTTTGTATTTACTATTGTCCGCTAGTATCCTTGTATGTGTATCTTATATTTAACTAATATTCTAATATCTATCTAATTATCATTATTAACTCAAGGTGACATTGATGTTACTTTACGTTCATTACGTCCTTGACCAGCATATCTCGTCAACACGTTAAATATATTAGCTGTGGAAATATGTTCTCCAACAAATGTTACCGTAAGATGAGGCTCGCCTTGGGCCGTTACGAACCTACAACATTTACTTTGGCCTGCAGATAAAAGTAATTTAAGGACAAACATGCGGTCAATCTATTGACAGAACCTCTGTTGTTCGCTAACAAATTATAGCTCGTTTCCAATGCTTTGTGTCTGTTTAGATTTACCTCAGAGTGATGTGGTTCGTACTTTGGAAGTCACTGACGTCACTTATGGGTCTGTCACCTTGACGTGGGACCCGCTAGGCGCTGTGCCATCAGGGCTGGAATCTCATTACGGTTACGTCCTCGGTCAACAGGATCTCCCTTCAGAGACCGGTGGGCCATGGATGGATATCGCGTGGGTCACATTCAGGCCGGTAGCCAAGGAGTCGCTCACCGTTAAGGGGTTACACTTTAACTCCCGGTATGGATTCCGACTACAGGTTTACCGACAACATAGGGATTTGACCCAGAGATATGAACAGGACCGTGAAGTTAGGGTAAAGACATCGTGCATATGTAAGTTGCGCGCGATAATAGCACCACACTATCATTTAAGATAATTGTGTGCACTATTGCGTTTTGTCTGGGTTATTCAGGCCATCGCTCGAAACTTGCGCGCAATCGAAAATGGTACAACTAATTACAGCCAGTAAATCAGTAAAAATTTAGCCCCTGAAGGGAGGGGGGGGGGCGTCTTTTCTAAAACATACACGGGAGATAAAATTCCTAATACCCTAATCCGACGAAACTCTTTATTAGAGGTGTGTCGACACTATTTTAGCTGCCAAATAAATTTACATAATTACATTAACTAATTGAAGATTGGGTTGTATAAATTGTGCTGCCAATTTTTTCTCAGCTCCACGTGCTCCACGTGTGTATGTGCAGCTGTTGAATACCGGTAACGGGGATGACGCTATCAGAGCAGCGAACGTGACATGGGATCTGATTGTGAGTACAACATGACGTTTCATTCTACACAATGTAACTTGGCTACAAATGTATTGAATATAAGGGTTACAAATCAGCATCAAGTTCGACTGTCGGTCTGACTTTCAATCACGCAAAACCTTCGCTTTACAATACGTTCGAAAATACTTGCTGCATTGATTTCAATATTTGGATGGCTCTTACGCCAGTAGCCTTGTTTTGGTATTTAGTTAGAGTCTCATACGCCGTGTGCTGTCTTTTTACTTTCATGGATTGATATATATATCATCTAGTTATTTGTACACTTTAAATAAACGATTGAACTTGACTTAACTGATGGAGCTCCCAAGCAAATGTGTGCCTCTTTCATTTCGCTCTTTGGTTTCTCTCTCAAGGCGCCAGCTGACAGTGGATGCGACTTCATCAAGAACTATGTCTTCGCCTATTATTACGATGACGGAAACGTTGCCGACGTGACTCTAGACAACATGACGACGTCCTACCTATTACAGAGACATGCCGCCACCACGAGCGTCGTCACCGTGACAGCAATAAACAACGAGAACTTACATAAGTCTACCCTTGAGCAACGTAAGCCATATAATAACAGTGTATGTATGGAAGAGTAATGTTAAAAGCCCAGTGACTCTTTTAATGATATTGTTTTTGTCCTGG
This sequence comes from Arenicola marina, assembly GCA_964019135.1. Classification (NCBI taxonomy): domain Eukaryota; kingdom Metazoa; phylum Annelida; class Polychaeta; family Arenicolidae; genus Arenicola; species Arenicola marina. The sequence goes on from OZ025249.1 coordinate 11,254,126, forward strand.
CCATTCAACACAGTATTTGATCACGTGGGTGACAGTGAACCAGAACGTTCCATAGGGAGGGTTTCTGTGTACATTTGTCGTAATACCGTCCTTAATACTGTTTCGTTCCATTGCCCTATTCAACTTGTACTTTATGGTGCTTTCGTCATGTGATAAGGTCATATAATTATTTTCGCAATGGTATTTCATAGGCAGCACAGGCTGGTGTAAAATTGCAATTTAACCCCTTTTTGGCGACAATGGCGCACCATAGAGTCCCCAACTGTTACCATATTTGGTCATACGTGCCCATTGTGTAAGGCTGCGTTAGCAACGCATGGTAACGTCCAATAAGGAGCGCTCTAAAGCCGGCGGCAGATTTTGTTCAGTAAAAGCCGGCACACAGCATGTTGACCGGCATCAAGGCAGGTGGTCCCAGTTATACTTCGAACTCAGGTGGGTTATTCACATTTATCTTTGAAATTAATGAGGTTATTCAGTGAGAGCCAGTCTGTGGGTGCATTTTGCTGTCTGTGATATATATATAATACGTTTAAATTACATAATTGGCGTCAGCAAGTTATTGTTTAGTCTTAGTTTAGCCGGCCTTATAAATATATGGTGACTAGATACTTGTAAACTGAAGGTAGAAATTATGAGAATTTGTATAAGACGCGATTAGATAGCCAAAGACGTAGGCTGCAGAGACTTAATTATCACATTATCATATTGGGATACATATAAACTATGTGCAGGTGTGCTTTAATTAAGGTGTATTCCTGAGTCTAAGCGTTATTGTCATTATGTCACCGGAGACTTAGGGGGACGTTATGATATCTAGGACCAATCTCTAGATATTAATTACCCCAAGAGTGTGGTGTTGCTCCTGAGTTATTTATCTTACCGTGGTGTTAGAATGGAGTATTGGTCAGGCGCCGACCTTATAATTTATCTCCTTTTCTGACAAGGAAGTAACTATAGAGGCATAATGATATAGGTAATTGGATTAGACTGTTGCTGAGTGTTTATGGAATAACTGGTTTCAGATTGAGATTTCTGCTGTGTCCCTGCATGGTCCCACTAGATGCCGGTTGGATACACCCGCAGTTAACCTGCGGTATGTCTTATTTATCGACTTTAAGTGATAAATATGGTTGTAACCGTGTGTACCTGTCTACTCTGTAACCCTTACGGATAATATTAAGTGAAATATGTTAGACAAATTACATTTTTATACCTGTATACGTCGCGCCAACCCACTCCGCATATATTTTTCTACAGTTAATAAGCCATACTATTAGCTAAATAATTAGAAACTATACAAAGCAATATTTATTATGTGGATGTAACGCGATTAAAATATTTCACTTATAATGGTGACAGGTAATTAATTTAATCAGAACGGGAAGGAATATCTCGTTAACTGTAATCCGTGGTAACGGATAAAAATAATGAAAGATTGTTCGGTTGTTAATATTAATCGTAATAATAAAGGATATGGGAATTAATTATTGATGTGCTGTATATACTTGTAGTATGTATGACTATTGACCTCTGTTTAATTTCATTTCATTTGATTGTTGCAGGGTGTATGTAAGAATAAAAACAACTTGGACATACATCGACTCTTTGTCATTGAGCCCTCTCGTCACCCAATTCAGTCCACTCTTTTACATCTGGTGTCAGAAGTGGGGTGGGTGATTGAGAGTTGAGCCATGGCAGATTGTAACATCGAGTCCAATACAGAACATTGCCGAGACAACCCGGATGAGGAACAGACAACCCCTTTTCAACACTTGTTCCGGGACAACCGGGATCTTCGACTCCAAGTCCGAGACTTACGCCAACGACTCCAGTCCTGTGATCTGTCGACTGCGCCACCGGAACCGGTGACCAGAGTGATCTACGCCCCGAGAAAGCTGTCATTTTTTGGAGGGACCGGTGATGATCTGGATGACTGGGAGACACAAGCTAGATCAGCCATTGAAGCCCAGGCTCTGGATGAGGGCGCTGCGGCCGAATTACTCCTCTGTCACCTGGCGGGATCCGCAAAAGCCGAGGTCCGGTATGCTGAACCCGAAGAAAGAAGTCACCCAGAAGCAATTTTTCAAATTTTGCACGACACATATGGCGAGAGGCGGACATCGACCCAACTTCTGGACGCCTTCTACAATCGTCGCCAGGCGCATGGTGAGTCACTTCATGACTTCGCCCACTCTCTGATGGAACTAATTGACAAGGCGTTAAGCAGAGATCAGCTATGTGTGGCCAGCCGTGACCGGGCCTTAAGGAACAACTTCGCCGAGAAGGGATGTGACGCCGACCTCAGACGGGAATTAAAGCGCCGTATTAGGGACTACCCCAATACCACCTTCCGGGACCTGAGACAGGAAGCAGAACAATGGGAGGAAGACAGCGCCCCACAACCCAGGCCAAGAACTGTGCGCCAGAATCTTCAGCAGGTTACTCGGAGTGAAGACACGAGCAGACCCGAACAACCCCCTGCCAGACCAGTGAGAGACATGCATCATCCCCCCGCCCCTAGCTGTCCCCAGCTGAAGCCGGAGGCTCTGCGAAGCCTTGAGGAAAAGATTGATCAGATGTTGGAGATACAACGACAACAGCAAGGCCAGATCAACGAGCAGCAGCAACGGATCCAGGATCTTATCCAAGAGCGGCAATCACACGAGAAGAGATGCTTCTACTGCCGGAAAGTGGGTCATATAAAGCGTGATTGTTATCAGTTACAAAACGATGAGCGGCGCAATCAGAACAGAAGGATGTCGTCACGCGAGGAACAGCCAGATGAGAGGCGTCCCCCAAACGAGTCCCACCTACCCGTGTGAGCCCTGGGGTGGGTGATGAGAAGCTGCCGGGCTCATCTCCGTCGACTGTAAAAACCATTGGTAGCCGCCCAACGACCGATGTTATCATCCACGGACATCCAGTGACAGGCTTGTTGGACACGGGATCTATGGTGACGACCATATCTGAGGGCGTGTATCGAGAAGTTGTGGCACCCACAGGTATTGAGCTAGAAGGGGGTAACTGGTTTTCGTTACAGGGCGCGAATGGGTTAGAGATCCCCTATATCGGCGTGGCGTGTATAGACTTGACGATTCGGGGTACCACAGTGACTGGGGTGACAGTGATGGTAGTTCGGGATACCCCTCAGTCACAGGAGACGAGACGCGAAATCCCGATGGTGATAGGAACTAATGTTTTGGAGCATTTGCCTGAGATGTCAGCCTTGTTGAATCAACCGAGACCAGAATCCATACCAAGCAACCAGAAAGGACTTGCAAGAGTCGCCGGCACATGGCCACAATTCGCAGCAGCCTACAGTTTCACTCCCATCAAGGTGACTCGACGGTGTGACGGCATTGTACTGCTTGAACCAACGAAAAGACCTCCACAAGGCCTTCACGTTGGGCATACCGTGATGGATACTGTCAACGGAGGAAGTTTCGTTCAAGTGTTGAACATGACAGACCGAGACATTGCGTTGAAGCCTGGAACCATTCTCGGAACCTTCAGTCCAGTAGAGAAGGTGGAGTCAAAGACGGTACATTTGGACATCCAGTCAAATGAGATCGTCGTAACACAGCGAGATCTATTAGACCCGGCGATATCTACTGCCAAGGCCGAAAGCTACCAACCCGAAGAAATCCAGCAACCCACACTCCCCATCAACCTAGATGGATTCCCCGGGTCAACCGCAGAATTGACGAGAGCCAGGGACATATTTAAGAAGTACAGACAGGTCTTCGCGACGGAAGGAGGAGAGTTAAGCTGTACACATGCGATACGACACGCCATCATCACAGAAGATGACGTCCCAGTACGCCAGCCCTACCGCAGGATACCACCCCAGGACTGGAGGGAAGTCAAGGATCACCTCCAGCACCTACTCAACCAGGGGGTGATCAAAGAGTCCACCTCGGCGTATGCATCTCCAGTAGTCATCGTCCGTAAGAAGAATGGAGAAATCAGACTTTGTGTTGACTATCGGCAGCTCAACACAAAAGTCAAGAGAGACTCTTATCCGTTGCCAAGAATTGAAGAGGCCCTGGAATCGTTGAAGGGGGCGCAGATCTTTTCCACCCTCGATCTAGCGTCTGCTTACAATCAAGTGGAAGTCGAACCACAAGACCAACATAAAACCGCCTTTGTGACACCGATGGGACTTTATCAGTACAGGCGAATGCCATTCGGGTTGTCCAATAGCCCGGCCACATTTTCTCGTTTGATGGGTCACGTCTTCAGGGACGAGGTATTCATGATGTTGTTGGTTTACCTTGATGACATAATCATTTTCAGTCGTGATATGGCAGAACACCTTGACCGGCTGGAACATGTTTTATCACGTCTCGCTCAGCATGGGTTAAAGGTCAGGTCCGACAAGTGCGTGTTTTTCAACCCACAGGTATCTTATGTAGGACATGTGGTGTCCGCGGAAGGCATCCGAACCAGCCCCGACAAGATTGCTGCAGTAACTGAGTGGCCCGTCCCCAAGACTCTCAAGGAATTGCGGACATTCCTGGGATTCGCAGCGTATTACCGCCGATTTGTCAAAGGTTTCAGTTCGATTGCCGCTTCACTACACGCCCTCGTGGGGACAGCACTCAAAGGGAGCACGCGGCGGCGCAAGGTAGTAGTACCCCTAGACAACTGGTGGACGGACGACCACACCAAGGCCTTCGAAGAGCTGAAGACGATCTTGACTGGAGCCCCAGTCTTGGCTTATCCTGACTTCGACCGGCCGTTCATCGTAGAGATCGACGCGTCCCATGACGGGCTGGGAGCAGTTCTTAGCCAGCTTCAAGATGGAAAACGACGAGTAATCGCATACGCCAGTCGGGGATTGAGGAAAGGCGAACGAAATATGGACAAATACAGCTCTAAAAAGTTGGAGCTCCTCGGGTTGAAGTGGGCAGTCACGGAGAAGTTCGCTGAGTACTTGCGCTTTCAGAAATTCACCGTAGAGACAGACAATAACCCACTGACATATTTGTTGACCAAGAAGAAACTACCAGCACTCGAACAGCGGTGGGCAGCTGCACTAGCCAACTATGACTTCGATCTCAAGTACAGACCGGGCAGAAACAACGGTAACTGTGACGCGCTGTCACGTCAGCAAGAACGACCATGGGATGTCACAGATGAAGAAGTTGAAGACGCCCTGACTGTGTCAGTTCAATCCACTTCACTTCCAGCCCCTGTACGGGTTCTTGCTTGCCAGGAAGTTCTGGCCGCTGAACCACCAGCGCGACCGCTCATCGAAGGGGCAGCCACGGGAATGACAGGCCTCACCAATGAAGACCTCAAACTACTCCAGGAGAACGATCCGGTGATTGGGAAGGTGATCACTCTCTGGGAGGCAGGACACAAACCGTCTCTTCAAGTCAGACGAAGGGAACCAGAAGAGGTTCAACTGCTTCTTCGGCAGTGGGACAGACTAGGCCGCACCAATGGTGTCCTTACTAGACAAGTGACTGACCCACAACTAGGGGACCTTTGTCAAGTCGTGCTTCCAACGGCACTGAAAGAAAGAATCCTGACGGGGCTACATGATGAACATGGTCACCAGGGAGTAGACAGGACGACGACCTTAACACGCTCTAGATGCTACTGGCCGAGAATGTATCGGGACATTCAAGACTGGATCGCCCGATGCACCCGATGTTTGCTGGCGAAAAAGGAGAGAGTGAAGACTCCAATGGGATCCCTCCTGGCCACAAGACCGTTGGAAGTACTCGCCATTGACTTTTCTGTTCTGGAGAAAGCAAGCAGCGGCTATGAGAATATACTGGTCTTAACGGACGTGTTCACGAAATACAGTATTGCGGTCCCCACTCGAGATCAAAAGTCGCTCACGGTTGCCAAGGCACTAGTCAAGGAATGGTTCTACCGGTTTGGTCCTCCGATGCGCCTGCACTCCGACCAAGGTCGTGATTTCGAATCCCGACTCATTACGGAACTGTGTCAGCTCTACGACATCAAGAAAAGCAGAACCACACCATACCACCCGATCGGAAATGCACAGTGCGAACGCTTTAACCGCACCTTACATGAGTTGCTAAGGACGCTTTCACCTGACGAGAAACGAAAATGGCCCGAACATCTGGATCAACTCCTGTATGCGTACAACACGACTCCCCACAGCAGCACGGGCTTCGCACCGTTTTATTTGATGCACGGCAGGGAAGCACGCCTACCAGTGGATGCTCTCCTTGGGAAACCCCAGAATGATGATACGTATGAACCACATGAATGGGTAACCAGGCACCACCAGAGACTTCAAGAGGCATATGCTAAGGCGAATGCTAACTTAACGAGAGCTGCTGATGACCGGAAGAAACGGTATGATGTCAATGCAAAATCCATGCCGCTGCCAATCGGAACCTTGGTATACGTCAGGAATCGGGGAATCAGGGGTCGGAACAAGATCCAAGACAGCTACAGACCGGAAGCTCACCGTGTGCTGGCCAGAATGGGAGACCAAGACGTGTACCAGGTTGAGCAAGCCGACGGATTTGGAACATCGCGGTGGGTCAACCGAACTGAACTCCGAGAATGCCGGGATCTGAGACAGCACGTTCCCCATGTCGAGAGATCTACAGAGACCTCTCAGAGCGATGCATCGGACTCAGAATATTCAGAGGATGAAACTGATGAAGACTTTGTGATGGTCACCACTCGACCAATCCCCGCCCCACGATTGATACGAGAACCCGTACGATCTGCAGACCGGGCTTGGACCGGAAATAACAACATGGTGGGAGCACCCCTTATGACACCCCGACCACGAATATTCCCCCAACCTGCTCCACGAAAACGAACCCCCCGAGAGACGACCAACCTCGAGTCATCACCCGGAGTCGAGATGGAGGAAGAAAGATCGACGTCAGAAAACAGCATACAGGTTGTTCAAGAAGAAGCGGCTTTATCCTCGCCGGTTCCGCCTGTCCCTGCTCGAAGGTGGTCGCCCGCCACAAGAGCCCAGCAAGATGAACAAAGTGACAGTTTATCGAATACGAGTAATAGCGAGTCCTCAGAGGAAGAAACAGTCGTGGTGCCACGACGTACTACCAGAAGTACAGCCGGCCAACACCGGAACCTTTTCCGGGAACCGCGATCGACAATTAATGACTGATCGAGAACCCTATCTAGATGTACTTACTTCGATACCTAGATCTATTATTAGTCGAGGTTGATTTACTAATTTTATTTTGTTGTTTACTGCAGGAGCAAGTAAACACAATGGTGGGGTGTGTGTGATAAGGTCATATAATTATTTTCGCAATGGTATTTCATAGGCAGCACAGGCTGGTGTAAAATTGCAATTTAACCCCTTTTTGGCGACAATGGCGCACCATAGAGTCCCCAACTGTTACCATATTTGGTCATACGTGCCCATTGTGTAAGGCTGCGTTAGCAACGCATGGTAACGTCCAATAAGGAGCGCTCTAAAGCCGGCGGCAGATTTTGTTCAGTAAAAGCCGGCACACAGCATGTTGACCGGCATCAAGGCAGGTGGTCCCAGTTATACTTCGAACTCAGGTGGGTTATTCACATTTATCTTTGAAATTAATGAGGTTATTCAGTGAGAGCCAGTCTGTGGGTGCATTTTGCTGTCTGTGATATATATATAATACGTTTAAATTACATAATTGGCGTCAGCAAGTTATTGTTTAGTCTTAGTTTAGCCGGCCTTATAAATATATGGTGACTAGATACTTGTAAACTGAAGGTAGAAATTATGAGAATTTGTATAAGACGCGATTAGATAGCCATAGACGTAGGCTGCAGAGACTTAATTATCACATTATCATATTGGGATACATATAAACTATGTGCAGGTGTGCTTTAATTAAGGTGTATTCCTGAGTCTAAGCGTTATTGTCATTATGTCACCGGAGACTTAGGGGGACGTTATGATATCTAGGACCAATCTCCAGATATTAATTACCCCAAGAGTGTGGTGTTGCTCCTGAGTTATTTATCTTACCGTGGTGTTAGAATGGAGTATTGGTCAGGCGCCGACCTTATAATTTATCTCCTTTTCTGACAAGGAAGTAACTATAGAGGCATAATGATATAGGTAATTGGATTAGACTGTTGCTGAGTGTTTATGGAATAACTGGTTTCAGATTGAGATTTCTGCTGTGTCCCTGCATGGTCCCACTAGATGCCGGTTGGATACACCCGCAGTTAACCTGCGGTATGTCTTATTTATCGACTTTAAGTGATAAATATGGTTGTAACCGTGTGTACCTGTCTACTCTGTAACCCTTACGGATAATATTAAGTGAAATATGTTAGACAAATTACATTTTTATACCTGTATACGTCGCGCCAACCCACTCCGCATATATTTTTCTACAGTTAATAAGCCATACTATTAGCTAAATAATTAGAAACTATACAAAGCAATATTTATTATGTGGATGTAACGCGATTAAAATATTTCACTTATAATGGTGACAGGTAATTAATTTAATCAGAACGGGAAGGAATATCTCGTTAACTGTAATCCGTGGTAACGGATAAAAATAATGAAAGATTGTTCGGTTGTTAATATTAATCGTAATAATAAAGGATATGGGAATTAATTATTGATGTGCTGTATATACTTGTAGTATGTATGACTATTGACCTCTGTTTAATTTCATTTCATTTGATTGTTGCAGGGTGTATGTAAGAATAAAAACAACTTGGACATACATCGACTCTTTGTCATTGAGCCCTCTCGTCACCCAATTCAGTCCACTCTTTTACAGTCATATTAGACTGCAATCGGCGATAATTAAGTTGATCTCAAAACGCTGCCGAAGTAACCGATAATCTGCGCTTTCCAATTCTAAATAATTACGATCCATACGATCCGAAAACATTTTATTTGCTTTTTTGCCAACCCCGCGAACGAACAGTGCCGCCGCCACCCCCCAACCAAAGATGAAAGGGGAGACGTATGTGATTGCAAAAGAGAGGACGTGCGCAAGCCATGATGCTAAATGCAAAAGTAGGTCTTCACCAAATTCTTCTTTCCTGATTAGATGATTGATTATTACATGTTTTATGTTCAGTTTATCACGGAGGTCGGTAAATAGACGATTTTACAATATCCGGTTATTTAATAACAAAAGCCAAGTTTACGATGAAGGCCAATTCTTAATCACAAAGATCGACTAATGCCCAATTCCCAGTTAATAATGACTTATTTTCCTCATTCTCAGTTCATTGGGAAAATGCAAACCTGATTTTTTCCGCGGAAATACCCCTTGCTCCCCCCGCCCCCCTTTTTTTTAAATGCGTCGTGTTCGCATTTTGTGACTTCATGAGATTTAGACATCAAGTTTACCGGCCATTATGATTGTCCTAGACTGGGTTCGATTTGTAATTAAATTCATGCTTTACGGTAACGCTAATCCATTTGATATTAGACCCATACGTCTCGTTTCTGTGTCTCGATTTCGATGAAAATTTAGCAACAATTCAGGTGCAGGCCCCCTTCTGGTTGTAACATCCATCAGTTTGTGCTGACCCTATAGAAGAGCCTTCCCCTCTCTCTCCTTTGTCATTTTGTGATACACGACCTGCCTAGACACACCAGGCTTACCTCCATGTATGTTTTATAGCCCGTCAGGTTCGCAAGTTTTTCCAACTGCTCATAACCACCCACCCCGCGGCCGTAACTTTGTTAGTCGAACCAAAGGAGACCCTTTTCAGGATCTCGTACACTACGTTGAATATGACTGACATCTCCAGAGAATTACCAAGTTAAAAATTAAGTTGTCACTGTCAAGTTATCAGATGGAGGGATTATTGACCAAACTTTGTCACATATATAGCGCATATATCATGCTGCCACCCTTACAATGGTACTCCAACAGACAAGTGCGGGAAGCCAACACTACACCAACAAGTGTACTTCTGTTAGCTTCCCGGATTGTAAAGTGGATAAGAGATCGATAAAGCTGAGTGTGCGCCGCGTTGTATAATGCCAATCTTATTTTATAGAATAGCTGTACAGGAGATATAGTTGTAATATTCAATAAATAAATTCAAATATATACCTACTATGGAAATACTATCAGCTTTACCAGCTTAATCTGTCACTGGTCAATTAACAAAACAAGCTGTATCTAATTGATTGTTCTTAATATGGTCCCTTACTCCTGATTTCGCGTTACACATCTAGTCGCTTGCCCACGACAGATACGGTTGCTATAACTCCGGGACCTCATAATTAAACAACGAAATTCAGTTATGGATGAGACATATATATTACCTGTAGAACAGAAACTAGTCTGGTTCTTTCCGGCCGGACAGTTGGCTATGCAACCGTACACAGTGTTACATTCTGTGGCACAGTAGCTGCAATCTGAAAATAGAAATCAAAGGACGCGACCGTTATTGAATGGTTTGGTTGGTTATTCAGGACGCTTTAACCACTTTTGGTCATATCGCGTCAATGGGAGAAGGAAGGGAGAGTGGAATCATGTCCCCGGGGGTAACCCCCTACTCTTTACGAAGAAAGACATGGGATCTTTCTCCTGCGACCACACAGACATGGCCACAGCAGGGCTCGAACCACCGACCCACGTGTTGTTAGGCTCTCAGGTGACCAGGGCACTCAATGCGAGCGCTCTAGCCCACTGAGCGGTCTCGCCGGCTTCCCGTTATTGAATAAATGGGTCAAGAAATTTACTGCCAAGAGGATTCCTTATACTATACTTTGTACGTCATTGTAAATGTCTTCTTTAAACAAATGACTAAGCACTAATCTCCCATTCCTTCGTATTCATACTCTCTTTTTGTTACCCAGGTGTCGTCATTCCAAACAGTTGATAAACCACTAATCGGTTGTCAAAGAAAATGTAGCAATGTGACCGTAAGGCAAATCGAAACGATAAAAGAGTTCCTGGGAGATCAAGGTCAATGGTCGATATCTATCAAATTGTAACCTTCATAGCGATATCCTCGCACTGTAACTTCGGCCACAACGAAGGAGCCCGGTGAATCCGTGCTTCCAGTCGTGTTATACTTGTAGACGAGGACATATCTGCCGACCAGTGGCTGTTCACACACCACCTCGCCGTCAGCCCCCGCCGGTATTTGAGCAGCGAATTCCCCACACGTCACGAAGTCCTCGTAACGCATGATGTCGTCCTCGGTGTTGAGGACGGTGTTGTTGTCAGGAATGGACGAGTTGCTCACGTACACACGGATGTTGGTCATGTAGGTTGAGCTAGCTGGAGTAAAAATAGAGCAAAAACCTTAGATTGAAAAGAAACTCAGCGCTATAAGTGCGACATATGAAGACCTTCTGTTAGATATCGTTTATTAGTCGCCAAGATAGCAGCTGCAATTTTATATTGTATGGCCAATATCATGAAACCTAAATGAAGTATTTGGTTGAAAATTCGCCGAATTTAGATCCAACAAATAACACTTTTCATCCCGTATTTTCTTAGTTTTTATGACATTTCGTTAGAGAAGACGAACAAGGGACACTAAATACCCACTGCCGAGGTTGGTGTTCATTAGTCTGGTCGAGTAGACGGTGTGAAGAGCCCCGAGGTCCACAGTCCACCACGCCCGGCCGCCATCACCCTTTGGCTGGGCGACACCGCTCGCCTCCCTGTCCACCACGCCGTCCACCGCCCGCGAGGCGACGCGATCCTCAAGCACTCCATACTGCCAGGCTGCCTTATTGTAGGCTACGTTACCTGAAACGATCAGGGAACATGGCCAGTCGACTTATTGCATTACGTGCCAGTCAGAGGGTCACACGGAACACAATCGGCACAATGACACAGCAAGGGACAGCCAGGGCCAAAGTTACAGCCTGAAAAAATGTCAAATTATATTGATAATGTCCAAAGCGTATCATATCATATAATCTTATGCCGGATTATTATCATATAATCTTATGCGGGATTATTATCATATAATCTTATGCAGGATTATTATCATATAAACTTATACGTGATTATTATCATAGCATTGATGCAGTACATCAACGATACTAACAATATGGCAAGCCAAAGTTATAATAACGTTCTAAAGTTATACATCAATTATTTCCACATACGTTGCAAATAAAATATACATATATGCAATTCACATATGTGTATTTCATTTATGTGCAAATGAAATTGAACGTATGTTGAATTCAATTCAATATAAGGGCAAATATCCCGATTTGGACGATGTCCAAACGAACTGCACATATGTCCAAACGAATTGCACATATGTCCAAACGAATTGCACATATGTCCACATGAATTGCACATCTGTCCAAATGAATTGCACATCTGCACAAATGAATTACACATATATCCAAATATTTCGACATGCAAATGAATTTGAACGTATGTTCAATTCAATATAAATGCAAATATCCCGATTTGGACGATGTCCAAACGAATTGCACATATGTCCAAACGAATTGCACATATGTCCAAACGAATTGCACACATGTCCAAATGAATTGCACATATGTCCAAATGAATTGCACAGTTGTCCAAACGAATTGCACGTCTGTCCAAATGAATTGCACATATATCCAATATTTCGACATACGTGCGAATATGTGAACTTATGTGCAAATATTTGAATATATGTGCAAATATTTCGACATATGTGCAAATATTCCACTTTTGCTTGCCATATGAAACTACTGCAGTTGTGATTCTAACGTACCATGATTGGATCAGTCGATAACTTACAATAAGTTAATAATAGGAATACGTGTACCATGCATTTCGTCGACGCGAGTGTTATGTAAAGTGTAAAATTGCTGTTATCTCGTTGAAAGTCAGTGCAATCATATCATGCAATATAGGCATTGTGCCTAAAGTTCAATAAACGATGTCTAATAATTTAATACGTGATTAGATTCGACTGGTGTATTATCGCCACATCTGCTACATTAATTACACATGTCAACTTAATATCCAAATATTTTTGTAATGATCGAACTACAAATTTCTCTCATAACTTCTGTTTTGCCCGGTATGCGCATCCCTATAATGTAATCAGCTTATCAACACCTACTACGCAACGCATTGAGGGAGATCAAAAGAAAAATCAAAGCCAGCATAGTGAGAAATCATGTCATCAGTTTCAAAACCTATAAACCGCAGATAGAACAGCTGCTCATGATTATAATGAACGAGGGTTGACCATCATGAGTATCCTCTTACAAGTCATTGTTGGCGAGGTTTTTGTTCCCAGATAAGTGGGTAGTCTTTCCGATATACACGGTATGTATGCCTGATGCCAAAGTGCATCGTTGTTGGCATTTGGGGTTTAGAAAGGCTGTCGCCTTTGGGGACTATGAGTTAGACATGGATTTAATTTGTTGGAACTACATCAGAAATGCCGCTGTTGACACCGGCGTACCATATAACCTGGCCTAGTTTTGGAACACCGATAAGTCCTCCTGTCTCCGAGATACCACACTAGGTAACAGCACTTCACTCATCGATGGCCCCAGTTGGGGTCTTCGAGAATTGGGCTGGATGGTTCCGCGCTTAAATGTTACAAATGTCTATACGGTAGTATATAATTATGCTTGTATTCACAAGCAGGCAAAATATAGGCATTGCCAGCTAATGTGATCGGTTTAGATAATCGGGTCGTTTGCTGATAAAGCCGGTCGCTTGCTCATCCGTCGGTTTCTTGCTCGTCTTCTACAAGCCCCAATCTCAGACACTCTGGGTCAGAGGTTTTTCCACCGCGTGAGTAATGTACGGAATCCTTGTCAATGTAACGCAATGGAATAAGCACGTATTGAGACGCACATACCGTAGTTGCTCGATTAAGCGCCCCTGTTTGAATAAGCGCCCGTTTGAATAAGCGCCCGGGCTCGAATAATCTCCATGGAGCCAGCATTTTTACTACTGCATTACGTTCTTTGCAATGCGATGTATTATACAATTACAGCTATATTATGTGATATAGGATTATAGTAACAATAAGACTGGACTGATAGCCCTCTTGAGCTAGCTTCCTAACATTGACGAGTTAATATGAAGGAAACTGTTTATTGCTTGCTGGTCTTTGTAATAGCCATCTACAGATTTGTATGGGCAGGGAGTTAACTTCGGAAGAGCGATTGTGTTGTGGGCGAAGGTGTTAGGTGGGATGGGGTAGGGTGGGTAAGAGTGTCGCGGCCTAGCTAACATGCTTGTTTGATTAAATGGCTTCCTCACAGGCAAGCGCGTTGAGATAAAGGAAACAATCTGTTGCATTGAAGGTGTTAGGTGGGGGGTAGCAGGGGGCGAGTAAGAGTGGCGCGGCTTCTCATGATTGCACACATTTACCGTAACATAAAAGATGCAGTTGTTTGCTTGGATTATCTTTTAAATTGCACTTATCCAACATAGGACTGACCAGTTTATATCAATGTATATCACACGGCCTTCCTTTCTAGACCAGTTTGGTCCTTGATCAGGATCGGCATTTGGCGCTTGGTTTGCGTATTATTCATTACTGACAGCTGATGACTTCTGTCAGTATACTGCTATGTTTGTTTGTAAACTTGCATGTGTGCTTGTTTGTTTTGTATAGTGCTATGTTCGGTTTTTAAATTTGTATGATTGGTAATGAGAAAAATCTTGGACATCAAACTTTACCACAGGCAAGACAGGATACGTAAGTTCCAGAATGTGCTACCCATTGACGCGCAAATTTTGAATATGGGACCCTTTTTGATTTGTATACTAATGTCCTGATACTAATTTTCCAGCAAAATAACGAAATATGTTTATGGAAAAATGCACTAAATGACCGCAGTTTTTTCGCTTTTTGCCATATTTAGGATCAAGCTATTGCTAACAGTTTCTAATAGGTCATAGGAATATGAATTGGGATGGCCTCTGTTAATCGGAAATCTTTCCGATGCGTCATGTGACATCACCAGGACATCACTTTGGTACATACAAGAAATCGTCAAAAATAAGAAAAAAGTTATAAAAATGCTAGACCGGCGTCATATTGTAGGGAAAGTGGACTGCTGTAGCGCGGGCTAATAAACACGATACGTTCCAATCTTACTTCCGATTCCAGGTGTGACGGCATGTCTCTATGGGGCTTCCCATACTAAAGCCCTCAATATCTCCTGCTGGGAAATATGTTTGTCGCGTATTTCACAAGTGCTTTCTTCAAACTGTACCGGTTAAATATGGTACTCATTAGCCACTGGGTTTGCCATACACAATTCGGGCCAGAAATCCTGTGACGTGCCCAATCTTGGTTTCCGGGTTGAAATACAAGGATGAACGATAGGGATATTTGGTGCTTGCAAGGGCTTCCACGGGTGCCTTGTTCAAACCATTACTCAAAGCTTGCAGCTGTGGATGAATAATACTATAAATTGCCAACTGTAAAATTCATGACATGACCCTATTATTTTTTCGGTATATAGTCGAACACGTTTAATATGCGACCTCATGGAGAAAATGAACTAGAGTGAATATGACCTACTTCTGTTGAAGCTGTAGTGTCTTTTGCCACACAGTGAAGTACTGTCACCGTAAAGCTAGTTACACAACAAACGCGGCAATCGCGTTATTACTTTTCGTTTCCCTGGCAACGAAATAATTCGCCCTATGGTAAATATACAGATTCTTACCATTTACAAATAAACCGTCAAAAATCAGATAGTGTCCTAGAGCTATGGTCTACACGCCAGATGGTAGGGACTATTCATCACCAGATAACACATTACGTTCACATTGACTGCCATTCGTAGTTAGGATGTCAGAGCGCTCGAAAGACGGGCACCTTCCTCTGATCTGCCGCTAATGATGAGTCAACGGTGAAAACGACTGGCGGCTCTTGCGAGTTTGAAAGGCCTCAATATCGGCGCTAGACAGTTCGGATCGGGTATAAACTGGTAAAAGACAGGATAGTTCTAACTTATTATAAACGAATAGTATGACAGTGGTGACAGCTGCAAAACTTGGTAAAAATGGTATCTATTGGCTCCATATCGACCCTAGAGATTAGGGACTGCTTGCAAGCTAACTGAAAAAGTCGTGCAAAGTAGGTACAAAGTACTTTTGTCAGAAAGTCTCAGCCTCTGGCTGATTTCGGCTCTTCTTTTCAAGCTGGTTGACCCGGGGGTGTCGAGGCCCTCCACTTCCCATCCACGCTATCGCGAAACGTGGATTCCAGAGTGAGGTGACCCTTCGTGATCCCGTCGTCCTCCCCTCCTGCGAGGAACCCCATTTTTTCAATCGACCCAAAGTAGACCGTGCATCGCCTTTGTTTAAAATCCTGGATTCTAATATCTGCCCTTGAATATAATTATCTGACCGACATGTAGACAAGAGATATTCGACCATAGGTCGAGGACGAAAATCCTTTGGTACATTTGGAAGCTGCATTAATGGCGACGTTACGAGTCGTCAAGGCCAATTTCGGCTAAAGGGCCTTATAGAGGCAATTTGGGCTACATGCTGCCTTCGACAGGCAGTGTGGCACTGTAGGCGGAGCTTAAATGGACATCCAGTTTGAAGCCAAGAGCGCTTCTCTTGAAGCAATATTAATGGTACTTTCGTACCTTTTATTTATTATGTCTTCGTGACTTCACGAACTTCATTTGACGATCACGACAATATTCGCGATGGCTTCTATCTTGCTAAATATACCTACTTACGAAATCATGGGTGAACTCATGAAATTATGGGTGATGGTAGCTATTGCCAAATTAGCTGAACATCAAGCAGGCCCAAACTTTCGTAGGAGCATGACGTTGACGCACACTTAGCCCCCTCGCCATAAGGTGTCTCTGAAGACGACGTGTTTAAGTGAACATGAAATTTTGTTCTCAAAAGCGATTTCTTGACTCATTATGAATGGCGCTACGAATTTTACTTTGTATCTAATTATGCGTCATCGTGACGTGACATGACGTCATTTGACGTTCGCGAAAATGCTCAAGATGGCTTCTATTTGTTTAATATACCTACTTATCAACTCGGGTTATGACAGCTATTGCCAAAGTGGCTGAAAATAAAGCAAACCCAACATTCCGTAGGAGCAAGTTAGCGATGACGTCATTTTTGACGCATACTTATCCCCTGAGCCCAAAACGTTACACACGGCACAAACTGTCCCTGAACACGACCTGCAAAGTCAAGCGACCTGAAAGTCGCCATATCTTATAATAGCTGAGTAATGAACTCGGTGATTACATTTGAGTTTTGTGTTTGATATATAATTCTACACAATTGCTTGTTACATACTATCAGAAAAACCACCCCAAACAACGCCCT
Organism: Arenicola marina; assembly: GCA_964019135.1. Taxonomy (NCBI): domain Eukaryota; kingdom Metazoa; phylum Annelida; class Polychaeta; family Arenicolidae; genus Arenicola; species Arenicola marina. The sequence continues at coordinate 11,271,399 of OZ025249.1, forward strand.
CACCTGTTTGTCGAGTCTGTGCTGATATGGCGCCCACGTGCAGTAGAACTGTCACCACCAGGAGGCGCATCGCTCTGTCCTTCTACCGCAAACAGCAACTCGGTGATGACTTGGAGCCCTGACGGTCACCTTTAACAACATAACTCAAGTAATTATATCAGTGAGGACAGAAAAATGCAGCTGGGAGCCATATACGTAGGGTATATATCCTACCCACCATGGGCACCTTAAAGCCTACTTTGCTAATGATGAAAATGGAAATTTACTTTCCACGACCCGGGTGCACGTTGGATGTAAATCAAAGGCCCAAACGAGTTGAAAAGTGCAGCAGAAAGATGGGACTAGAGGTGGACGGTGAGAAACACATGGGGATAGGAGTGTTTGGTGAAAAAGAAAGGCGGGAATCGGGCTGGACGGTGAAGAGGATAGGCATGGGTAGGCGTGGGTGGTGAAGGGAAAGCATGGCAATAGGGGTTGGGGTGAAGAAGAAAGGCGCGGATAGGGGTGGGTGGTGGAGAGAAAAGGTGGCAATATAGGTGAGCGGTGAAGAGAGAAGGCGGCAATAGGGGTTGGCGGGGAAGAGGAGAGGCAGGGGTGTGGGTGGGTGATGAAGAAAAATAGATAAGATAGGGTTGACGGTGAAGCGGAAAGACGGGTATATGGGTGGCGGGTGAAGAGGAATGGGTGAAATATGGGTGGGTGGCGAAGAGGAAAGATGGGGATATTATGGCTCAATGCTAAGCTTGATTTCTCCTAAATCCGCCGTTAAACTATTACTGCATAGTCTGAGGCGAACATAACCACATAGAGAGAGAAACATATTGAAAAGCAGCAGAATGAACTGTGACATAAGTTAACAACGGCAAACTTAGGATCCGTTGACAGTTACTTCCGTGTCATAAGGCACGCAATAGGGTGACTTACCTCGTCAGAAATACTCAACAGGTTCACTATGTATAGATAAGATGCGATTCCAATACTAAATGTAATGTGGACCAATCACTGATATCAGCCCTAGTATAACATGCCAACGACGGGATGTGTACTTATCCCCACCGACATACGACTTGTTACTGATAGCGTCGTCAACTCTTCATGCTCGTACGTGACCAGTTGTGTGTGCAAGATAAACCATCGTTGTCTGAAGACCAGCCGAGATACAAAGATTATACTTGTGGACTACGAAAACACTCAATAATGACTTTACCACTACCACATCCTTATTGATGCCTCGTTGTTGTTTTTATTGCAGTATATTATGAACAACGCCTACAAGTATGTGGTGCTTATCGCCGATCCTTGGTATCCAAGCTGGCAGGTTAGGTGTGAGGATGGGGTTCGTTGAAGGTAGAGTCATACTCATGAAGAAGCGAAGAAATTAGGCTAAGCGCATCTGTTAATGTCCTGAACCAATCAGGGGCGGATGTAGGAATTTGTCAAGGGGGGGGGGGGGTTGCTCTCTGAAAACTTGCGACCGGGGGCGGGGTGTGCTCTATGAAAAACTTGCGACCGGGGGGGGGAGTGCTCGGAGAAGCCAACTTTTTCCTAAGGGGGGGGGGGGGTTGCAACCCCCGTAACCCCCCTCCCCCCTAGATCCGCCCCTGCCAATAACGTCGGGGTAAGAGAGTATAAGCCTAGGGTCTTGCACAGTTCGTGTATTTTTCTGCTAGTCTCGTGTCAGGTATGTTTTACGCCTGTGAGAATCGCGTGGATGTCGCGACTCGACCGTATGAGTATCGAGTGTTCTAATAGGACATCGGACTGGCGAATCTTTAAGGGCTCTCAGCGGTCTGTCTCGTGACGGACTGCCTGGTTCACAGCGGTATGTCTCGTGACAGACTGTCTGGTTCACAACAGCATGTCTCGTGACGGACGGCCTGGTTCACCGCGGCCGGTCTATTGACTGACTTCCTGGTTCACAGCGATTTGTTTCGTGAAGGACTGCCTGGTTCGCTGCGGCTTGTCTCGTGACGGACGGCCTGGTTCACAGCGGCCTGTCTCGTGACGGACTGCCTGGTTCACAGCGGCCTGAATCCTGCAGGACTACCTCCTTCACTGCGGCCTGTCTCGAGAGGACTGCTTGGTTCACAGCGGTCTGTCTCGTGACTGACGGCTTGGTTCATAGCGGCCTGTCTCATGACGGACTGCCTGGTTCACAGCGGCCTGTCTCGTGACCGACAGCCTGGTTCACAGAAGCCTGTCTCGCGACGGACTTCCTGGTTCACAGCAGCCTGTCTCGTGACGGACTTCCTGGTTCACAGCAGCCTGTCTCGTGACGGACTTCCTGGTTCACAGCGGCCTGTCTCGCGACGGACTTCCTGGTTCACAGCGGCCTGTCTGTAACAGATACAGATGCGAGCTCGTAACTGTAACAGTGAACCTTTGACGCTATGTCTCACGGCTTTTAATCATACATTTGATATCAAATATTAACCAACGGTAAAGTTTCTTTTCCATTCGTTCCGTGATAATTAGTGTTTTTGTTTGCGAGGTCTGCTCTTCTCTACCAATCGATGTTTCATTGTTTATGCAGGACGGCCTCCATACCCTTCTGTCTTAAATATAGTAACAGACATTTTCATACACTATTAACTTATATATAAATACGCATGAAACCCATAATTGCGCAATGAGAAAGGGCTGGTGAAAGAATGAGGATTACCAGCGGATTCCGCTTCAATACCACTTATATTTACATGAAAACATTTAAAAAAAACATTAAAACATTTTGTTGAAATCATTTGACGTCCATGGGTCGCCAGCAATGGTCTGCAGGCGCTGATCCTGGTGACCCTGTTGTCCAACAATAGAGCCGTAATGGGATTCCAGCTTGGCTGGGATGTTCTCCAGAGGGTTCAACATGAGAGTAAGGTCTCCCGAACTGACATTAGGGGCTGTATTGACTCGATTTAGGCTGGGGGTGCTGGAAATAAGAAGTGACAATTATACCTGGCATATATTGTATTAAAGGCAGTAACGATGGTTGATAGTGACGACACCAGAATGGCGTATTTTATTTGTCGCATTTATTGATTTTTGTTCGCGACTCGCCTCAATAACGCTGACAGGTGCATACGCAAGAACAGCACAAGGTAAACCTGGTATTGGGCAAAACGATACTTTTTTAAACAATCTGATTCGATGTAAACATTTAGTGTGTTGTATGTCATAGACCTACGGCAACTTACCATACTTATTTATGGCCTACAGCGTGAGTCCACCACAGTTCACAGCCACCTCGACTACTCCCGTCCGTTTCTCACACTTGGTGCTATTACCACAACGGTCACTGCACCTCTGACCACATTTCAACCCGAACGTGCCATCGTTGCAATCTGTAACAGTTCACCGCGACCAGTACATTCGACTGTGCAAAACATAACTGAATAATTAAACTTTTTGAGTGCCAGTGACGTAAATATGTCCATTACCGATTCCCGCACCAACTTAGTTTAGTGGCACCATCTAGCAAATAGCGGCAGCGTATGTGAGGCCAGAAGTTTACTCTCTAGGGAGAGCAGTACAGGAAGTAGGACGTTAACTCGATAGGGGGCGTATGTGAGATTGGGTTGTGTAGACTTCCGCCAGAATAGAAGCGAGAGAGAGGCAATGTTCAGATAAAGAAGCACAGATGATTAAAGTGTTTCATTATGAGTATCTTTATGAATAGTTTAACTATATTTCCATCCAGGTTAACAGGTTTCTCAAGTATATTGAATTGTGGGAGTAGAAGTGGACTGTGGAGGAAAATGAAAAGAGGGAGGGAGGCGACATGGTGGCGACAGAGGCATTTCGTTGGAAGGAAATGGTACGTTACATAATTTATCGAAGGTCTTTTAAGACCCCGTCGACAGTTACATATGGTAAGATACCTTGTCAGATATAGGTTCACTCTATATCCATAAGATGCATAAAGTTTACAACGCCAGATATAATGTCGCCCCATCACAAAAGAGATCATCCCGCGTTCAATATCTGCCAACGACGAGAAGTGTATTCATCACCACCCCAATACGACTAGTTAGTAAAACTGTCATCTGCTCTGTTTGATATTAATATGCGGCCATTAGTAATGAATGATCTTGAGATAAAGATAAGCCATCGATGTTTGAAGAATCGCAGAGATACAAAGATCAGTGACTCTCCTGTTATATTAGGCCTACTCAATAACAATGTCTGAATATATTACCAGCTCACTACCACTCTGTTGATCTTTATATTGCATTGTATTATCAACAATGCGTATCATGATATGGTGCTTATCACCGATCCTTGGCATCCGACTTGCCAGGTGGAGTGTGAGGATGGAGGTGCTTGGCGGTGTTGTTATTCTCATTAGGAAGCTTCGCAAGGAGCAACGATGCAGGATGGCGTAACATTAATGTTTTGCTACACATATCAAAGGTCAAGTTTATGCGCTCAACAGCCACACAATAGCTTAATAGATGTGCCGACGCAAAGGTTTAAATAAACATCCGAGGTACAGCCAAAGAGTGTACTATAACAAGAGGGCGCACTCTGGCCAAAACCCGTGCTCGCTGCGATCAGCGCCCCCGTGCGGCTGCGAAGTACAGATCAGCCGTGGCGGGCAAGTCGGCTTGGCGTTCACGTACTAACAGTCATTATTGTGCTGGCATAACTGCCTCAACAACCGAAGATCGAATACGAACTTTAGTTTCTTCAGGTTTCCAAAAAGTAGGAGTAGATGAGAAAGATGTTTCTTTATTAAGTATGAGCAAATGGAGGCAATTATTTAACAAATCTCGCTTACCATAGCCCCTGCCTAATAAATGCGTAAATGCCGTGGATTCACGTTTCGGCCGATATTTTCAACCACATGGCCGCGATCGCCCTGAAAATCACTGACCTACGTTTGAACTGCGATTTTATCTTTTCCTCTGGCACTGTTGCATTGATGCCTCAGAGAGCGGATATTGATGCCTCAGAGAGCGGAAAAGATAATCCTATAGAGCGGATATTTGAAAACTTGCGACCGGGGGAGAGGGACCCTGAAGTGCGTTTTATGTAGCGGCGGCTTATCGTGAAAAATACCCCTTCCGACACGATTTTGGCGGTCGAACGCCACTACCGAGCGGATTCTCGATGTAAAAAAAAGGGTGTTTTGCCGCGGAACCCTGCCCCAAACCCAGCAATGTATTACGTACCCCCTGGGACTAAAACACACGTTATGAAATGAGTTAGTTGACATGGTGTGCGCGTGGCCGGAAATATATTTGCTCCATATTTGCACCGGCCACGCGCACTCAATGGCAACTAGAATAATATTATTGTCTGTGGCTTTATCACCTCATCATATTACGTACCCCCTGGGACTAAAACACACGTTATGAAATGAGTTAGTTGACATGGTGTGCGCGTGGCCGGAAATATATTTGCTCCATATTTGCACCGGCCACGCGCACTCAATGGCAACTAGAATAATATTATTGTCTGTGGCTTTATCATCTCATCATCACCTCTGTCGGCTAAGCTTGGACAGTGGTATCTTTGTCATATTACCGATTACCCAGCCCCTCCCCCCCTCCCCCCCCCCCCCCCCCGGTGGGACTGCCAACGGAGCGTTCTCTGAATCGTAAAAAGGATACCATTACAGTACAGGCGTAAGTTTGGTATCATTAAAATTCCTCGGTCTTGCTTACTAGTGTCAGTGATTTTCAGAACTGTCGCGGCAATTTCGCGGCATTTATAAACTTAACTTTGACCTTTGTCAACTAAAATCTAAACGTTGACGATCTGTCTAAGTAATCCCGGGGCGTGGGGGGAGCGTGTCTGAAAATGTGAGTCAATAGAGCGGGTCTGCATGAAAAATGGGGGGGGGGCTTCCCGGGGGGAGTGGCCTCCCCGCAACCCCCCAAACCCCGCATTGCATTACTAAAGTACCCCTCCCCCACACCCCCGCCCTCCCACACACACGCACACCAACACACCCTGGTGAGTAATCAAGCGCTGTAAAATTTACTCTCAGTTCTGAGCGCCAATTGACGTTATCATACCGGATAACATGTTGATTGATCACTGCCAACTTAAAAGTGTACATGTTCTCTATTTCACATGTGTTTGCCACTGCACGCGAACGTATTCGCTTCGTCTTCATAAGAAACGAGTGCACGTTTACTTCGCAGCCGCTAGATGGCGCTGCACAGATCGCGTCACAATGCAACGTATAGTAAGTGCACCCTCTTGTTATATTACACCCTTTGGTACAGAGTCAAATTATAAGCCAATTAATCAATTGATAACCCATTTATAACCATATGTCCCTTCGGTGGTGCCGTTTCCATATCAAACCCGTGGTTGTGCCGAGTCAGTTACGTGCCACTGTTAAGCCTCGATGAAAAAAATGTGTTGTGTGTTATTTCGCATGAGTAGACTTCGACATTTAAACAGCCAATATAAGGTGAGCCAGTGCGGTATTACAACACGCAAAGAGAAAGCCATCACTGTCACTGAACGTAAAATGCAAGCCAACTTGCCCCATTTAACGGTGTAATGATTTCAGACAAAAGGACCATGCACGGGGCTTCTTCTTCGTCAAGTACCTTAGGCCTCAAGCCAAGCATTTACATTTTGCACTTTGTTGTGAGGCTCTGCGACATGTGCTATTACGCTACACCATATGCTGGATGTACCGATTACCGCATTATGCTCAAGTGGTGAGATACCTACTATCAACGGCATACACAGCGACCTATACACGGGTAACTTGGAGCCCTGACTGCAGCTGATAACCCACGTGTCGTGTGTCTCATTAGCATAGACACCCTCCTGGTCGTACTATAACGTATCCCTCTAATGTTACATGTCGAGTTGTTACTTCGTAATGTTACCCTCTGGTCTTCCGAGTGATCTTAAGACATTTCTCGAGTTTTCGGCGCGATGTCATCCGTTCAGTCCTGTATTGTGCGTGTCGTAGTGGGCGCCTTTCGCCTTTGAATCTCGCCCAGACATTTGTTCGAAGCACTTCCTGGATTCTACCGTTGAATAAAAAGAATCGAGTGGGTGTGAAAGTATTTTTCTTTGCTCTGGTTCAGGCATATATCAGGATAAGTCATTGATCTTTCCGAAATGCACCTGGACGGTGCGCGCAGTCCTTTGGAAGCGTTGTATATTCACGATACTTCATAGGAAGAATAAAATGGGTCTCTACCCCGTGGACCCTATTATGGATAAAATAATCCGTGATTGACAATATAATGAAAAGAAATGATAATTGTACTTTTAATGTCGTAGAATGGCTGATTATATGTACCTTTACTTATCGTTTTACGTAAAAGCCAATTTTCACTGTCAACAAAGCGTAGTGTCTTTTAAAGCAGCCTACTTACATGCGCTATCTTTTTTCACATTTTAGAATCAGGATTAAACGTATCTGTAAATTAGGATGCATATATGTTTTGTATCTCGTTGAGTCTGTAAAACAACAATTCCAACATAAAACTGCGCGGTTTATTTCTATCGAACGCGGAGGTCCTAGTGAGTCGCCGTCGACATCACACAGAATACCGAACAGCGAAAAGGCGCGCAGGGATATAAAGCCGGCCACCAACTTCTGCTCCGGTAAACAAATCTGTTTCTGTCCGGATTGCCCATACACAGGCATTCATGATTTAAATCCAACACAGAATATACTTATTTGACATGGAAAAGAGATTGGTAATATAAAAATTACATATTGCTGTAAGTATATTCACAAGTGCTTCTCTGATAGTTGTCAATAAATTGCGTACGTAAAACTTGTGGACGCCAATATTTCGAGTATCTGCCAGATTGGATAGCCATTTTAGAACGAATATGTAACACTAACTCGTCATTTCGGTCACATGCGTTGCTCTGATCATATCGACGATCGGATATATTAAGTAGTGTCCTCATCGGGACCCCTGGAGCCCACACAGGGAAATAAAACAGTCCCGTTGCGAGCCTTGATCATCCCATTGTGGTGTCATTGCACAGCTATATCGTAGCAGTAATTTAGCATTAAATACACCAAAGAAAGTTTCATATAGCTAAGCCTAAATATCTGGCTCTCGTGGAATAAAGTTATTATGCCGTTGATTCTTGTATCGCTTTCATAAGTAAACACGTTTAGGCAAATGTCGAAGCTGAATTTATAATTAGTCGCCTTTCATCACTACAGGGGCGGATCTAGGAATTTGCCAAGGGGGGGTTGCTCTCTGAAAAACTTGCGACCGGGGGAGGGGGCTTGGGCTTGGAGAACCCGCCTTTAACAGTGTATGTTCAGTTTCCCAAGGGGGGGGGGGTGCTCTCTGAAGACTTGGGACTTTAACATGTATGGTAACATGTATGTTGCATGTTTGGTTCCCAAGGGGGGGGGGGGTTGCAACCCCCCTACCCCCCTACCCCCCCCCTCCTAGATCCGCCACTGTCACTACGATTAATCAGCTGATTTCCATGCGTAGCCATGCAGAAGAAGTTTGGATGAAAATGTGTTTAACGTAATTCTATTGCTATATTTGGAGCCGTCATTCGCCAGGTGGCGCATTCGTCCAACTGATCAGAGCGCTGCGCACGGCCGGCCGTGGCTAGTTACACAAGACACAAACAACTATTTTCACGAAGACGATCCTTTACTACAACAAAACCTAGAGATAATGAGCCTTATATAATGTTAACAGCTAACTACATCAATGTACGAGGCTTGAAGAGAGATACAAACGGCTTTGTTATCCAGGGCGAGGTGTAGTGTTACAACGAATACATATTTCAGTTTTGTCTCTACACTTTTAATCATCTTAATTATCACATATACAAACCATATATTGGCTACCTTGCAAGCGGAAAAATTCCCTTATATCACAGAACGAAGTAAATTTATTGCTAACGAGATGACCCAATTTACAACATTGATATTTCCGTGACAACTTTATTCGAACAATTAGGAAGCACCTTCATAAATGGTTCCCTGTACAACCATTGAAACCGATAGCTAAGTACGGTAGCAAATGTCTTATTGACATGTCTTATGTCGATTTTATGCAAAGATAAGGCTGTAGAAACATATATAACATGTTCGCCAGCATTCCAATTCGATGGACAGACATAACAATACTTGTTACAAGTGTACGTGACACTTCCGCATAACCAAGCAATTACTCTAGATGTTTAACCAATAGATAACGTTCTCTGATAAACAAAGTACCTTCATGCGGATAATGATACTGAGCGTGAACATAACCGGTAAAATAATATTTGCCCCGAAGTATAAATAAATTCATTTCCAACGCAATGCTAGTGGCATTCAGAAATACAAACGCAAAAATGCATAACAAATTATATGACAAAACATCCGCAATATAAGCAATATCATGGCAATTCGCATATTTTCTGGATATATACTCCTAGTTATAACCGGGGTAAACGTGAAAGTAATGTGCAGTGAATAATGAACAATGCATTTTTATTCCAGTCACAATTGACGCCATGTAGCCACGAATCTACAGCAGGTTAGCGTATGTATCAAACTTGCTGATGTATTCCACGGTTAAGTCGTAGAGCATGGCGTAGTGATTCTAAAGAAAGGAAAAATAGGAAATTACACCACCCAGATGTTAAATGCTGTAATAATGGTTTGTGCATAAACATTAACCATCATATGGAGCAATTTTCATTCAACTTCTTTTAAGTTCGAGCGAAACAGCGAATACATGAGGCCCTACACTATATCACTGCAATTGACACTTCAAATTGGTGACGCACAATTTGGGGATTATAGTTACATTACAACAATCCTTCAGAGGGATCGTCTGCCTTCCATTTTCTGAACGACCAAACATTAATCGCCAACTCCAAGCCCGTCTTATGGCCTATTTTGTTGTTCACTGTACAAAGCTCCCAAAAGACGAACCAATTACCAGCTTACCCTGTACTGCAGAAACTGTCGCCGACTGTTCGTGATACTCCGCGCCGCCAACAGGACGTCTACGTCTCGGAAAGATGTCACCGCGCCCACCACGTGATCCAGGGCGCAGAAGACGCCGCACCGCGTGACGCCGTCACTGAAAAATGTATTGTACTATCAAACAATTTATGTATTATATATTATCAAACAATTTTTGCATTATATATTATTAAACAATGTATGTATTATGTATTGTCAAACAATTTGCATTACGTATTATCAAACAATGTATGCATCATGTATCATAAAACAAAGATACAATAGCCGAGGAGGGCTTTAATGACTATCAAAAATTGTAGGAAACTAGTGAAGACCTCAGACACTACTTACATACAGTGGACCAAGACGGGCTGGGTCGGGTGGCGCTGTCCCTAGGCCACGGCCTCAGATACTACTTACAGACAGTGCACCAGGACGGGCTGGGTCGGGTGGCTCTGTCTGTAGACCATGGCCTCAGATACTACTTACAGACAGTGGACCAGGACGGGTTGGGTCGGGTGGCGCTGTCCGTAGACCACGGCCTCAGACACTACTTACAGACAGTGGACCAGGACGGGCTGGGTCGGGTGGCACTCTCCGTAGACCACGGCCTCAGATACTACTGACATACAGTGGACTAGGACGGGCAGGGTCGGGTGGCGCTGTCTATATACCACGGCCTCAGACACTACTTACAGACAGTGGACCAGGACGGGCTGGGTCGGGTGACGCTGTCCGTAGACCACTGCCTCAGACACTACTTACAGACTGTGGACCAGGACGGACTGGGTCGGCTGGCACTGTCTGTAGACCACGGCCTCAGACACTACTTACAGACTGTGGACCAAGACGGACTGGGTCGGGTGGCGCTGTCTGTAGACCACGGCGTCAGACACTACTTACAGACTGTGGACCAGGACGGACTGGGTCGGCTGGCGCTGTCTGTAGACCACGGCCTCAGACATTACTTACAGACAGTGGACCAGGACGGGCTGGGTCGGGTGACGCTCCCCATGGGCCATGGCTTTCACCTGCAGCTCCAACATAGCCTGCAGAGTCTCTCTCCCGGGTTTGCATTCTCCCCAGCCCTTCAGTTGGTACTGTCGCACGCGGAGGTCGTTTAAGAGATATGCCTAAAAGATCCCCATTGCCCCGAGAGAAAAAGCGCAAATCGTTATTGAGAGATGACAACCAACGAGTTTGAAATTCTACGAATTCACCGGAACGAATGCTTGAATCATAGAATATAGAAACGTTGTTTTAGTACATTACCTTGTTTTTTCTCACTGTGAATTCCCGGACAAACCATAACGTTTGGACTGACTCTCTGTTCAAGCATACATCGAATGGTCCTATGGTCACATTGCCACTCTCCGGCCAGTATGCAGCTGGATCCTGAGTAGTAGTAGAAAACATGTTGAAAACCATGTAGACGCGTGTTTGAGAGTTGTGGTGATCATTGCAAGTTAAATTATAGTTGATGGTAGTGTTAACTAATACAATAGCATTGAATCTAACGGCCGCTAAAAGATAGAACCTGCCCCAGACCGCCTTTCGGCTCCTTTAATATAGTCAACCGTTGCTACATTTACATAGAACAATGAAACATGACAGGGGCAGATCCAGAAAATCTGGATAGGGGGCCGGTTTCGGTTTTCATGTGTTAAATGGTATACATTTCGGTTGTAGATTTAAACGGCCATGTATACGGGCTACGATATTTATTGATGTGGTGTAAAGAAAGATACTTGCTCACAAGATGTTGGAAGGCTTGTAGGCGCTTAACATTTTCCTTTGAACGTTGTATGCGACAGTTAAACGACAGAACCAAGGAAACATGCAAACGCCCAGTACATATGACAGGTAAACTTCAATTCTTATCGTAATAATGTTATTAGCACCACTTTAATTAGTGCATTCACACGATAATAATATATTCTTTTACACACGATTAGTTCATGCTGAATACATTTGCTAGAAAAAATGTAATTCTACTATTTGCTGAGACCAAAAAATGCAACAGGATAATACACAATGACTTGACTTGACAATGGAGTCCTAACTAATACCAACCGCGTCATTAGAAGAGGTTTCGTTAAGCATGACAATAGTGCTGATTTGGAAGTCATAGACCAGTCGCCAGAAGTCCACCGTAGTCTCCCTGAGAGGCGCTTGTGTCACTAAGAAGCCATCTTCCATGCGAAAGCTCTGCTCAGGTAAAAAGGTTACTACTGCATGGCGGCTGCCACAAGTAATCGGCGCCAATGGAATACACACCATATGTTATCTGATTTAAAACCCATTGAACGGCTTGATAAGGTGATGTAGCCACATATTTACATCAAAGCCATATGGTAAAACACGTCCAGCTCACGCAATGACACGTATAGCAAGCTTTGAGTTCAGTTAGCCGTGTTGCATTCCTTGAAGCCAGTTTATATGGCCTTTATATTCGTGCGGTGAATATACTGAATTTTTGGATCCGCGGGAGGAGGAACGTGTGTTGGCTAAGGCGCTTAACCCTATCAGTTAAGCCCAATAAATAATTTCGCCCCCCCCCCCGCATCATAAAACTAATTATCGTTCACCTTGACGAAGACGGCGTTGATATAGTCATTGCCTCCCTCATAAGGCGCCGTTAGGTAAGGACGACGGCGGTCATCTGGAAGAAATGAAATTGATTGGTTAATGTTTCGCTTATGTGCACACAAGGGTTAAACTGAACCAAGGAAACTCTGGGACGATGAATGATGAACATGACAAACCATGTCCCAGCTTAGGTGCCCAAGGGCAAGTACGGTCCTATTGATCTGGGGTCTAGTTCGCTACACCAAGGATGCGCCCGAAGAATGGTTTGTTTATCTTTCCCCCAGAAGATAAACAAACCATTCTTCGGACGTCAAAATGAAGTTCTTTCATGTTGATTCGGGGTTATGGCAAATTTAAACAGCTTCACCGTAAGAGTATGCAAGACACAGCACCACGTTACTCCGTCATTGATGGTGTGTGTGCAGCAGCTTCAACGTGAGGTACAATGGTTCAGGATATACGCTGGCATACAACGCTTAACCTGGTAGAATATCAGCGTATCTGTTCTTCTGTATATTTGCGTCCAGGGAGCCAGAAGAGTAGTTCGGACTTGGCATATCCAGCACCAGCCTGCGTAGGTCCTTGTAGAAGAAAAGGATAATTTAATGTTGATATTATATTAGTCCCAACCAAATTTTGGCACTTTCACTTGTGAAATGTATTTCTAAAAAAATTTACAAAACGGGATATAGAATCTCTATACTAGACCGTTGCAGGGAAACGAGCACTAGTTTTTATCTATCGAATCTAACACAACTGAACACGGTTCACATCATCAGCTCACCGCGTGTTGGGCGTCGAGAGCCGTGTCTCCGTCCCTGGTGCTCTGCGTCAGCTTGGCGTAAGACTCCCTGAAGCCCTCACACGGGAGAGCCGTCCGTCCGACCTTGGCGTAGTCTATCAGCGCCTCGTACAAGAACTCGAACTGCGCCTGTGCGTGGCCAAATGTATATAGTACGGTTACTACTTGTTTTAATATAGTGATAAGGTAAAATTATGTTTTCATAAGGCGATCTGCGCCTTGTAAACGCCATAAGGTATGTATGTTTATATGCACAACAATGCACCTCCTACGGTTATGTTGTCTTCGAGCACACATTTTATGGAAGCGTGTAATGGTTAATATAAACTTGTGATATTACTGGCTCAGGTGAGTGAAAAGGAAAACATCACGCGGGATGCTGGTCACAATGCTACTAACCTGTGTCTGGACCATTCTGGATCGCTGTGCTCTCAGCACACGGATACATTGAAGGATGTCCACCTTTCCCTCAGCTTCATCCTGCTGCAGCAGCAAGTCCAGGGCGATGAAGGTGCCCGTCCTCCCCACACCAGCGCTGGAGGCATATCATTGGGAACGGCGATGAGTAAAGCACAGACAGTCATGATACGTCACCAGACGATACCAGTGCCTCTTTGGTGGCTCTAATTTGTGGTCACACTGGGATGTGTGTGTGTGTAAACCTGAACTACTCAATGTTAATTCATGTACGTCGAAGCCGAGCGACATGAAAGCTACTGTTGAAGCGTGTTCCTGACCTCCTCACCTGCAGTGGACAATAAGAGGGGCTTCACTCTCATGGACGCTGCGTACTCGCCACAAAAACGCCAACAGGGAGAAGGTGCAGCGCGGCCTCTCCTTGTCCGGCCAGGCGAGGTACTGCAAGTGCTGGACCACGCGCTCCGTTCCCTGCTGGAAACAAAGAAAAGATGGGCGGGGTTGAATAATAGTATTTAGTAAGTTTATCGTTATGGCTGGTGTCCAGGGTCATTCCCCACGCTGCCTAATGTACATATCTGAACCTTGTTCACCCCATAATAATTTCAAATTTGGGCCATCGCATTGCAGCCATTGTTCTCGGAATATCAGCCTTAGTAAGAGTTGTCGTAACTAATTACTGATTAAAACATGTATCGTGCTATTTCAATAACATCGTATTGGTCTGGGTGACCTGGCAACACCGGCGACGCTCACACTAGTTTTCACGGTAAACGTCCTTCGTGTGTAGTCCGCGTATGTCTCCACATCCCTCAGCGTAATGGTCAGAACTCCGTATGTGACGGATTGATCCAAGCTCTCCGGCCAGTAACAGTGACACTTCGCCTATCAGAAGACAATATAGTTGGAATAATGCCTTCAACTGCAAAGCTGGTGGACTATAAACCAGCTGAAGTTGAGGGGATCGGATGCAGAATATCGAAAGATCGTTTTTTAATATTTAAAATGCTATTTAATATTTAAAGAGCACTGATTCGAGACGCAGCGGTAGTCTTTGGCGTAAGGTTGGGTGGCGATTTGCTTCCAAATGATGCGGTTCAGGGAACATAGTTTCGACCTGTTACTATAATTTTTTTATATCTTGACAAAAGTAATAATACACCTTAGATTTTTCCACCAATGGCGTCAGCATGACGATGACACGTGACTTGACTTGCCAGACCATCTCCCAGAAGTCCAATTGAGTGGTCGGAAGCGGTCCTGTGAGAGACACACAATTAGACAAGCAATGCTTCCAGCTCTCCGTTCGGTGGCGCTACACAAGCTCCGCTTTTATCGCTGCTGTCGAAATTTCAAGATTGGTGAAAAATCAACTGTAATTTCTTGCAATATTATAATTTTCAAGAATAAAACATGAGCATAACGAGCTCTGTGTATTTAATACAGCAAAAAACGTCTTTCAAAAAAATTCTTTATTGTGACTGATCTCTTTTCATCACGTGATACGGTGTAATATCACACCGTATCACCCACCGTATCACCCAGCCAGCTTAGGCTGGGTCCCCGGCACTAATTTGTAAAAATGCTCGGCGCATTTCTATGAATTTGAGCAGAGCCACCCTGGCGAGCGAGTGTGCAAATGCGTTGAGGAAGTAGGCAACAAGAATGGCAATGCTTATGTTTTGCGGTACCAACTATGCGAGCGGAGAGACACGATAAGCAGACAAGTGTAAACGAATGAACGCTCATAACTTGTTGGTTAATACCTCTATATCAGGTCGCTGAGTATAGACCACACTGGTTAAGCTTACCCTGTGCCGCCACGTATTGCCTGCCCCTGGCATCGAAGCCCTGAGAAAAACAGAAATAAAAAATAGGGCCCACAAGTTTTGTTTCAAAATGGCAATGCCCCGTTTCAATACATCAACACCCCAACAATACCTTACAAAATTTACCACCAGTTAGCTACAAACTGAGTATGCTCTCTGTCTCATAGACGTTTTTCACGGGAGCAATTCTACTATTTAATAAAATTGAGCATTTTTATCGATTCTGTCAGAATGTGTTACGTTCCAGTGTGATATTAAGCCGAATAATCATCTGACCTTAATGTAACTGGCGTTGATGTAACCTTCGCCGTCAACGGTCTCTAGGGGCACGCGAGAATGATCATCTGTTGGGGACATAACAACCACAACAATCATTCTTTGTCAACCCTGACCGACCAGTGATCCATGATAGACAAACATGTTTCCTCCTGAAACTGGTACTTCAGTATCAAGCAAGCCTTCTAAATTGTCGGCCAATAGCACTTTGTCGGTCAATAGCACTTTGTCGGTCAATATCACTTTGTCGGTCCATAGCACTTTGTCCGTCAATAACAGTTGAGCTAATGTTTATTGTTTACTTTAATATACCGAAGTTAAATAAAATTTTATCTTATCTCATCTGAGCTTATCTCACTCAAACCCGCTGGATGGAGCCATCCAGTGTGTTTCTTGGTATAGTGGAACACTTACACGCTGTGATATTGTTGAAACGGTTCTTCATCTTGTGTTCTTCCCGTTCACCAATAGTGCAAAGACTGTCACCGATGGGCAGCGACTAAAATAAATGAATAACTAGTAAATCAACTGTCCCGATATTTCACACAAGGATCCTAAACATAACAATCATCTGGCAAGGTAATTACATGCAGCAACACCATGATCCTTCACATGAAATGTCATGATGATTTACAACAGTTACAGAATCAGTTGGGTGCAGCGAGTATCGAAAGAGCCGACACGAAACGCCACTTAAGAAGCTTAAAGGGTTGTCAGCATACTTAAAGATACCTCATAGATTCTCTTGAAGCCTTTCGCCTGGGCCTTCAGTTGGCTGTAGATCCCTCCCAACATGAGGAGAGGACTGGCACCGTGCACGGAGGTGATGTTCTGGTACACACGGTCCGTCTCATCCATCGTCGTTGTCTCCATGGGGAACGCCACCGTGTTTGTGTTGTCATCTGTATCAGCAATATAGACGCAGCTAAGTTGCTAAGATGCTAAGTACTTTGTTCTGACCCTACCCATGATGCATGCATAATATCCGACGTGGATTCATCTAACCCCTCGCAAACGTGATGAAGCTAGCCAGACAGCGGCTGGATTCCGGTTGTAACGCGACCCGTCATCAGTGGTTGGGTTCTTGATTCATGTTAGTGTTATGTACCTGAACAGATTGACCACTGGGCGCGAGGAGGTGGAGCTGGAGCTGGATGGGTGTTTGGACTGGCACCAGAAGCTCAGTTACAAACAGAGCAAATGTTTTCGGGCATGCTTATGATAGTATGATTCTTCAATGAAATGGTTTAGTTGCATGTATTAATGCATCGCTTAGTAAGCCACGTCTATTTGGCACCATACTGACTGGATTGTTCATATTAATGCATCGACTAGTAAGAGACGTCTATTTAGCGCCATACTGGCTTAGATGTCATTGTAATATATGGTTGCTGATGATTTAATATGAAGTTAACGAGTCGATTAACGTTAATCGGTTACTTAAACGCTCGAAATATCACTGGATGACGAAATAAATACTCGCATTGGTAAGGCAACCACCACCTTTGTAAGCTGAACAAGCGAGGGCGACAAAATTCAAGACTCACAATTCGCACGGAAATGCTAATTTACTGTTATCAGCTACACATTGTAGCCGAGAAAAAAAACGCCATTTCCAGTGCTGTTGCCTGTGAATTGCAAGGGTTGGCCAGGACCAGCCTACCAAGCGAAACAAATGTCTTCGTTGGCTTGGGCACGTTCATCGAAACGTGACATGCAGGCTTTCAGCATCGGTTGGGATTTATTAGAGAATTTGACCCTCCATAAGAGGGGGGCGGGCGCATTTCGTGTGAGATGGAATGGTCCAATGGGCAAAATAGAAGACCAGTGAGTCATGTTCCAGATATCAGGCATAAGCACAACTGCGGGAAACAAATCAAAAGCCTTTAATCACAACAACAAAACAAATCCATCTTCTAACGCAGACGGACGGATGGCAAACATGTTACGTACACGTTCCACGTCAATCGGTTATATAATCACCTGAGTTCCTTTTACTCGAAGTACGGCCATTTTGACCTTGGTAGTTCGAGATGGAGTCGTCATTCTTTCGTCGCTTCATCATACTTTAAAGACCAATGTCAAAAATCATACATGCGTTACCGTTGCAGCTTACGTGACGTTCAGTATAACCAACCCAACGGACGACACACATTATTTTAACATACACGACAACATGTTATTCGGTTTCAATCCATTACTATTAAATTGGACGTAAGTATAGCCTTAATGAAGTTCACCGCAAGCAGCGCTTGCTTATTTTAGTTATTGTTATAGAGGTGCCGATGGTCTCGCCATCAACTTCCACTGACCAGACGCCCAGGAGTACCATGATCAGGCCGGCCATGACGAAGGCGGCAGTTGTCGGGACATCTTCAACAAAAGCACTCACCGAATATTGGGTCAGTGACGACAAATAACAGAACAAGGACCGAGCAAAAAAGAGAGGCACGTGAATGTAAAAAAACAAAAGTACAATCCCGCCGTTCTAGAATGCAGGTTACTGGTATTTACATGCTGGTACCCATATGCCACAGGTGACTCAAACGCATCACTGAAAACTAAGAGGTTTCTTTGGGTTCATGGTAAACATGTATTGCAGTTCTTTAAAGACTCGTTATATTGTGTCTCTTGATAAGGTTACGGTGTTAAACGAATTCAGCGGTAAAAACTGAAACGGGCCAAAGCGTATTACAAGATCATACCTGCATGTAAGTCCACTGTCGTTTGGCTGCAGTTTCCAATGTCTTCGTTGTTTCTAGTCGTAACCTTGACGACGTACGACTCGGTGATGTTTTCGCTGAGCAGGAAGTTACTTGTGGCATTATCAAGATGATGCCTCGTCAAATTGCTACTATCGGACTGGTAGGAGAAAATGTAATCCTTGATGAAGTCGCATCCACTGTCATCCGCTGCCTACATAGAAACATACCTTATTCAAAAGTGATCAATGTAATGTCATTGTGTTTGTCCAATTTGTGGAAATTTGTTTTGCTTGGCTTGAACAAGACTACTTTTGAAGATTATTTTATTATTTTAAACCCTGCATGCTTAGGTCAATATACATATAAAACATCTACGCGTTTGGTATGAAGTGGTCAAAGTGGTTACTGTTAATATATTGCTATATACGCCGTGATTACGTCATTACACCTATACACTTACAGATTACAGAGTATTTAAGGCTGCACATAATTGATGAATGGATCTGTGGCACGTGTGATTATCTAAAATTAAATACGCCTCCAAGCATGCATCTTTAGTATACCTCTTCCACTACATTAGGCATATTTTCACCGCGAGAAAATGTCATCTGGGACAGCTAGTGATAACTCCCCAGTATAATGTCGGCCACTTTTAGTAATTTGGCAAGTGTGTAAACATTTATTTACTGTGGTTCCATTCAATTCCTACCAGCAAGTCCCATGTTACGTTGGCGGCCTGCACCAAGGCGTCACCGTAGGTCAAATTCAATAATTGCACCCGAATTTCTGGCACTGCCGATGGCACTAAAGAAACAGTAAGACACTAACAAGTGAGCGTAACATTTAAATAAATTAAGACATTGACCGCGGTTGTGACGACATTTCTATTCCCGATGGTTACTCTTTCCGCACCGCTAGGCTTGACTCTGGCCTTTTGAGGTCTGGAATAGTTTCCGAAGATTGACGAAGTTGAACTTAATGCATCTGATGCCAAGATAACAAATATGTATGCCTTCAGATCAATTTTTAAGTTTGGCGTAGGGCTACATATGACAAAGCTTTATGTTGAGTAACCCGATTCCATTGTCAACTGGACGCAGTCGTGCGCGCAGGAGTATGATATAAGGGTGCGCGAAGACATACCTGCGCAGCTCGTCTTTACTTGGACCGTGCCCGTGTCATTGACCGTATCAATATCACCCTCGTACTGACGATACACCTGCAGTGTGAACGTGTACCAGGAATTGTAGACCAGATCCTCTACAGTGTAGTACTCAGCTACCTCCTTTCCCGTGTAGTTGATAAGGAGGAGTTCGCCCCAAGGGTCGCTGATGTTGTAGCCGTAATAAGAAGCCAGCTCGGCTGGAATGCCTTGCAGCGGGTTCCACGTCAGTGTAACAGCCTCGGACGTGACGTTAGAGTATGTCACAGTGTCAACGATATCGCTAGATGGCGGCACTGGAAGCAAAACGAATAAAGATACAACGCGATTTATCCCGTGACTCCGTTTGTGAAACGTTTGAAAGCCCTCCGCGTACGTTTATCTGCGTACGTTTATCCGCGTACGTTTCAATGATACCAGGGTTTAGCTGTACCGTGAAGATGTCGCTTAGCTAGCGGACCTTGGAAGCTACGTGCCAATATGCAGTTCCTCATCTTGTGGAGTAGAGATGGCCAAACTGCTTACAGCGTTTTTCAAATTGACAAACGGCAAAAATATACAAGGTATCAACGTCATTAACGTATAATATATTTATGCTACAAAAATACGATGTAGTGGCTTTAACCGCTGTTTGTTAGAATATGTCACAGATACCTAGGCGTGAAAATGGACAAGACCCAAACCCAAACATTTTGGAGTGGAAGTAAGAGGAATTCTGAAGATCAATGATGCCCGCAATGTCCGATGGGCGGTAAAATCGGTTAACTTACTAGATATCGAATATGAAGAGTTAATTGAAGGCTCGCCATGCAAAACTGTTTGCATTATTCTATGTAATGCCATTTGGGCCTTATGGCCTTCAAAACCAAAAAAACACCAACAACATTATGTTATGAACAATGTTATACTAAATTTATGATTAATTTTTTTTATCGATCATGAAATGCCTGTTTACTTATTTTTGCAAGGAGACATCCGTGAACACATAGGATGTTGGTGAATGGGGGTGAAGTATTCGAGTCAACATATTGTTGTAATTTGTCTACATGGAACTAACCAGGAGATGTGGAAGGGGATCATCCCGAAACGGGGAAAACATACTAAATAAGCAACTGGACAAAGACAAATTGAAAGGAAACAGATATCGTTAGTAACCTGTATCTTAATTAAAGAGTCAAGATAAATATACCTATTGAAATTTTGTTTGATCTCTGAAAGTGAAATATCTCCCCAATGTGATCCTATTGGAATTGGCCACAACAACAAACCACACTTATTGATAGTAATTACACAGTATAATTACTGAACGACATGTAAAAACGGAAATTAACAGGCTGTCGAAACGTGGAACTTTGCAAACATACTGATTAAGAATAGTGCGCTGCTTAACGTGCAATATGACATATGCATGTACCGCCTAATTCGTGGGAATATTTATACTAATATATCTGGGATTTTGACGACAGTATGACAACATAAAGTAAAAAGTCAATGTGCGGTAATATTATTTTCATACCTATTTCAGTATCACATGCCGAACCAATCCACCAGGTTTTACAACCCGAAGGACAACTCCCGTTTGTCTTTGTACAGATGGCGCCATCCATACAATTGCAGTCTCCACCGCAGTTAAGGCCGTAGGTGCCGTCGTCGCAATCTGAGAAAATGACACGATTTCGTCATCTAGTTACAGAATGATTTCTCGATTATTTGCATATATCCCGTCATATCGTGCAGCTACCTGATGTACTCTCCGGTTGGTTGTATATTCAGGACGCTTTCACCACTTCTGGTCATATCGCGTCAATGGCAGAAGGAAGGGAGAGTAGGGCCATGTCCCCGGGGTAACCCCCTACTCTTTGCGAAGAAGGATATATGGGATCTTTATCCTGCGACCACACAGACATGGCCACAGCGGTTTCAAGGGACATAGAGCACTCAAGGCGAGCGCTCTAGCCCACTGAGCTACCGGGCCGGCCCCTGTACTCTACGGCACATCACATCAGTCATGGTACCCCACGGTATGTACTACGGCATACCGAGGCATATTGCACTCAAGGCGAGCGCTCTAGCCCACTGAGCTACCGGGCCGGCCCCTGTACCCTACGGCACATCACATCAATCATGGTCCCCCACGGTATATTATGTACTACGGCACACCGAGGCTCATTGCCCGGTGCCGCGGTGTACCATATAGTACACAATTCAGTACCACACAGAAGCATGGTATATCGTTCACTAGCATGCGTATTATGGTACACTGCGCAGTGCCACAGTGAACCATGGTACATCGCTCAGTGACATGTGCACTCTGGTACGTCGCCCAGTACAATGGTGTCCCACAGTACAACGCACAGTACCACATTGTATCATGATACATCCCGTCTAGTTCCCGTATATACAATAGAACATAGCATTATACCAGATGGGGCCACGATACACAGTTACATACCACAGTGTACAATAGTACATGGCTTACTACCACGTGTAACATGGCACATAGCTCTATACATCAAACAGTTTGCCATGATATATCCTTTAGCACCGTGTGTATCCGTGATACATCGCTCATTAACTACCACCGAGTAATAATATGGTATATAGACTCGGCTCTATGGTTCAATGCGATGTATGTGGACATATATACTACCTTTCGAACAGAACGTTGTCTGGTTCTTAACGGGCGGACAGTTTGCTATGCAGCCATACACACTGTTACATTCTGTGGTACAATTGCTGCAATCTGCAATAGCAAGAAAAATCAAAGTATGATCGATGCTGTTTCAATACGACTGCCTTTCAACAAAGGGATTAGACGTTTCATTGACAAGATGGTACCGTCTTACGTCATACGTGATGGGCTGACACCAAATGACATTAGGAAAAATCAGACAAACCCAATCTTGTGTATAAGGGTCACTTTCTTATATCGACATTTGGTCATTCCATACATTTGATTAATCACTAATCACTTGAGAACAAAAGTAGCAATATGATATCAATGCCAGTCCAAGTGGGGAAGAAGATTGACTGTGATACCGGTGTCAATGGATTGAAATAGATCACATCAATTACCTACATATCGATGTCCTAACACTGTAACCTCGGACACCACGAAGGAGCCCGGTGCATCGTTGTCTCCAGCCCTGCCGTACTTCCAGACGAGGACATATCTGCCGACCAGAGGCTCTCCGCACTGCACGTCGGCGTCTTCCCCCGTTTGTATGGTAATATTGAATTCCCCGCAGGTCACGAAGTCCCCGTAAAGCATGATGTCGTCCTCAGTGTTGAGGATGGCGTTGTTGTCAGGGATGGACGAGTTGCTCAGGTACACGCGGATGTGGTTCATGTAGGTGGAACCAGCTGCAAGAGGACTTTTGCTCGATTGATATAATTTGGCTTTATCGGTTGCTAACTGTACAGTAATCGTCTGCAACGGAAACAAATCGAGGGCGGATCCATGATTGTGAAAAGGATGGAATGGGGTGGATGGGACCGAATGAAGTGAAGAAAGTAGGATCCAGTTCAAGTTGCAATGAAGTTTTCCGAAAAAACTGATGGCCTGAAACACAGTATATCGATTCAAAACATGATATCATAATATACAGTGGAACCCCGCTTTAAGACCACCCCGGTAATACTTTAACATGGGTCTGAACCTCGCTAATGTGACCACCCCGCTAATCCGGCATTAAGACCACCAAGGCCAGACCTAACCAATCAATTTTAATGGAACTCGTGTAATTAAAGATTAATTAAAATCAACCTCGTTGTGGCTAAAGTAGTTATTTTTAACAAGAACAATCGCCATGGAAATGTTATGAAATGCTATGAATCGGCTGGTTCGTAGCACAATCGAGGTAATTAATTCAGATCACAGCTTCATTGCCTTGTATAAATGCATTTATAGATTCACATTACATGTACGATACATTACATGAGACTCAACGAGACAGCGACATTTGTCACATATTGCAAGCACGATTGTGTACTAATCATCAATAAGGAATCTACCTACAATCTATCTCCTACAATGCAAGTCTATTTATGACAATATTGATCCAATTTTTTAATTTTTTTGTCACCAGAGGTCCGCGTTAGGAGATGGCATGCAGAAATTACTTTTTGTTTTGTAATACCAGTGGCATACAATTATGTCAACATGTCACTGATTCCCAGATGCTATATAGGAAATTACAATTCTTAGACAGTATTAATTTATTTTGCCAGCCTTTTCATCTAAACAGCAACTTGCGCAGGGTATCGATACCCACGGTCGAGTTTTGTGTTCATGAGTCTGGTCGAGTAGACGGTGTGTAGCGCCCCGAGGTCCACGGTCCACCATGCCCGGCCGTCTTCACCCTTTGGCTGGGCGACACCGGCGTCTCCCCTGGCCACATCCCCGTCCACCGCCCGCGAGGCGACGCGATCATCAAGCACTCCATACTGCCAGGCTGTTTTATCATAGGCCAAGTTACCTGAAACAAGGAAGGAACATGGCCAGTCGACTTATTGCATTGCGTGCATATGGCTCCACGAAGTGACGAGATGCTAATATGGTAACAAAAATCCCTGTGAACATGAAAATCAGGAGGATCCCCCAAGCTGTGTATCTGTAAGATGAAACCATATCGCCGTACCTGTCTGACATCCTTCGCCCTCCCACCCGGACTCTGGCTGTTCGGGAGGGTAGTTTAATGGTTGGTTCTCTGAGCAGTCTCCCTGGCAACCAGTCAGAGGGTCACACAAAACACCATCGGCACAATGACACAGCAAGGGACAGCCAGGGCCAAAGTTACAGCCTGAAAAAATCAAATTATATTGATAATGTCCAAAGCGTATCACATCATATAATCTTATGCGGGATTATTATCATAGCATTGATACAGTACATCAACGATACTAACAATAATGCAAGCCAAATTTATAATAACGTTGTAAAGTTATAAATCAATTATGTCTACATACTTTGCAAATGAAATCTACATATGTTTGTTGAATACATACATATCGTATGTTGAATTCAATTCAATATAAATGCAAATATCCCGATTTGGACGATGTCCAAACGAATTGCACACAATAATAATGCTAACAATAATGCAAGCCAAATTTATAATAACGTTGTAAAGTTATAAATCAATTATGTCTACATACTTTGCAAATGAAATCTACATATGTTTGTTGAATACATACATATCGTATGTTGAATTCAATTCAATATAAATGCAAATATCCCGATTTGGACGATGTCCAAACGAATTGCACACATGTCCAAATCAATTGCACATATGTCCAAATCAATTGCACATCTGTCCAAATAAATTGCAAATCTGTACAAATGAATTGCACATATATCCAAATATTTCGACATGGAAATGAATTTGAACATATGTTCAATTCAATATAAATGCAAATATCCCGATTTGGACGATGTCCAAACGAATTGCACATATGTCCAAACAAATTGCACATATGTCCAAACGAATTGCACACATGTCCAAATGAATTGCACATATGTCCTAATGAATTGCACATTTGTCCAAATGAATTGCACATCTGTCCAAATGAATTGCACGTCTGTCCAAACGAATTGCACATATGTCCAAACAAATTGCACATATGTCCAAACGAATTGCACACATGTCCAAATGAATTGCACATATGTCCTAATGAATTGCACATTTGTCCAAATGAATTGCACATCTGTCCAAATGAATTGCACGTCTGTCCAAATGAATTGCACATATATCCAATATTTCGACATACGTGCGAATATGTGAACTTATTTGCAAATATTTGGAATATATGCGCAAATATTTCGACATGTGTGCAAATATTTAGACATATGTGCAAATACTCTATTGAATTCCACTTTTTCTTGCCATATGACACTACTGAAGTTGTGATTCTAACGTACCATGATTGGATCAGTCGATAACTTACAATAAGTTAATAATAGGAATACGTGTACCATGCATTTCGTCGACGCTAGTGTTATGTAAAATGTAAAATTGCTGTTATCTCGTTGAAAGTCAGTGCAATCATATCATGCACTATAGGCTTTGTGCCTAAAGTCCAATAAACGATGTCTAATAATTTAATACGCGATTAGATTCGACTGGTGTACTATCGCCCCATCTACCACATTAATTACACATGTCAACTTAATATCCAAATATTTTGGTAATGGTCGAAGTAAACATTTCTCTCATAACTTCTGTTTTGCCCGGTATGCGCATCCCTATAATGTAATCAGCTTATCAACACTTACTATGCAGCGCATTGAGGGAAATCAAAAGAAAAAGAAAAGCCAGCTTAATGAGAAATCATGTCATCACTTTTAGACCTATAAACCACAGATGAAGGTAGAACAGCTGCTGATGATTATAATGGACGAGGGTTGACCATCACGAGTATCATCTTACAAGTCATTGTTGACGAGGTTTTTGTTCCCAGATAAGTGGGCAGTCTTTCCGATATACACGGTATGCCTGATGCCTGATGCCAAAGTGCGTCGTTGTTGGCATTTGGGGTTTAGCAAAGGCTACCGTCTTCGGGGACTACCCGTACGAAAATATCATATAGAAAGTTTCTATCAATTTTTCTTTTCAAATTATAAACGTTTTTCTTTAGAGTTTCCATAGAATTTCCATAGAACTTCCAAAGAGTTTTCATAGAATTTCCATAAAGTTTTCATAGAATCTTCACAGAATTTCCATAGAGCTTTCATAGAATTTCCATAGAATTTCCATAGAATTTCCATACAATTTCCATACAATTTCCATAGTCTTCATAGAATTGTCGATTATTTGAAGCACTGCATATCACAAGGGTCCCCCATAAAACACAACATAGGAGAGGGGTTCCCCTTCGAGCATTACGTATCAAAGAGGAAGGGTTCCCCCATAAAACACAAAAAATAACATGGGTCTCCACATAAAGCCCAGTATATTACAAGGGTCTCCCCATAAAGCACAAAATATCAGAGGGATCTCCCCATGAAGCACGACATATGAGAGGGGTCCCCATAATAAACACAACATATCAGAGGGATCTACCCATAAAGCACAACATATAAGCGGGTCCCCCCATCCAGCACAACATATAAGAAGGGTCCTCCCATAAAACACAACATGTAAGAGGGGTCTGAACATAACGCACGTAATATGAGAGGGGTCCCCCCATAAAGCACAACATATAACAGGGGTCCCCCATAAGCACAACATATAAGAGGGGTCCCCCCATAAAGCACGACATATGAGAGGGGTCTACCCATAAAGCACAACATACAAGAGGGGTCCCCCCATCAAGCACAACATATGAGAGGGCCCCCCCTTCCATCAAGCACAACTTATGAGAGGGGTCCCCCCATCAAACACAACATATAAGAGGGGACCCCCATAAAGCACGACATATGAGAGGCGTCTACCCATAAAGCACAACATATGAGAGCGGCCCCCCCCCATCAAGCACAACATGTGAGAGGGGTCCCCCCATCAAGCACAACATATAAGAGGGGTCCCCCCATAAAGCACGACATATGAAAGGGGCCCCTCCCCATTAAGCACAACATATAAGAGGGGACCCCCATAAAGCACGACATATGAGAGGCGTCTACCCATAAAGCACAACATATGAGAGCGGCCCCCCCCCATGAAGCACGGCATACGAGAGGGTCCCCCCCTATCAAGCACAACAAATAAGAGGGGTCCCCCCATAAAGCAAAAGTTATAAGAGGGGTCCCCCCATGAAGCACAACATATAAGAGGGGTCCCCCCATAAAGCACAACATATAAGAGGGGTCCCCCCATGATGCCCAACATATGAGAGGGGTCCACCCCCCATCAAGCACAACATATAAGAGGGGTCCCCCCATAAAGCAAAAGTGATAAGAGGGGTCCACCCATAAAGCACAACATATAAGAGGGGTCCCCCATAAAACACAACATATAAGAGGGGTCCTCCCCCGCCCCCCATCAAGCACAACATATCAGAGGGGTCCCCCCATAAGGCACCACATATGAGAGCCCCCCCCCCCCCCATCAAGCACAACATATAAGAGGGGTCCCCCCATAAAGCAAAAGTTATAAGAGGGGTCTCCCCATAAAGCACGACATATGAGAGAGGTCCCCCCATGCAATATAACATATAAGAGGGGTCCCCCCATAAAGCACCACATATGAGAGGGGTCCACCCCCCTATCAATCACAACATATAAGAGGGGACCCCCCATCAAGTACAACGTATAAGAGGGGTCCCCCCATAAAGCACAACATATAAGAAGGGTCCCACCATAAAGCACCGCATATGAGAGGGGTGCCCCCCATAAAACACAACATATAAGAGGGGTCCCCCCATCAAGTAAAAGTTATAAGAGGGGTCTCGCCATGAAGCACGACATATGAGAGAGGTCCCCCCATTCAATATGACATATAAGAGGGGTCCTCCCACCAAGCGCAACATATCAGAGGGGTCCCCCCATAAAGCACAACATATAAGAGGGGCCCCCCATAAAGCACAACATATAAGAGGAGCCCCCCATAAAGCACAACATATAAGCGGGTCCCCCCATATAGCACGACATATGAGAGAGGTCGCCCCATAAAGCACAACATATAAGAGGGGTCCCCCCATGAAGCAAAAGTTATAAGAGGGATACCCCCATAAAGCACAACATATAAGAGGGGTCCCCTTTAAAACACAACATATAAGAGGGTTCTCCCCATAAAACACAACATATAAGAGGGGTCCTCCCATCAAGCGCCACATAGAAGAGGGGTGCCCCCATAAAGGACGACATATGAGAGGCCCCCCCCCATCAAGCACAACATATAAGAGGGGTCCCCCCATCAAGCACAACATATAACAGGGGTTCTCCCCATAAAGAACGACATATAAGAGGGGTCCCCTCATTAATCACGACATATAAGAGGGGTCCCCCCATAAAGCACAACATATAACAGGGGTCCCCCCATCAAGAACAACATATAACAGGGGTTCTCCCCATAAAGAACGACATATAAGAGGGGTCCCCTCATTAATCACGACATATAAGAGGTTTCCCATGCAATATAAGATATAAGAGGAGTCCCCCAATAAAGCACGACATATAAGAAGGGTCCCCCATCAAGCCCGACATATGAGAGGGGTCCCCCCCCCCCATCAAGCACAATATATAAGATGGGTCCTCCCATGATGCCCAACATATGAGAGGGGTCCACCCCCCATCAAGCACAACATATAAGAGGGGTCCCCCCATAAAGCAAAAGTGATAAGAGGGGTCCACCCATAAAGCACAACATATAAGAGGGGTCCCCCATAAAACACAACATATAAGAGGGGTCCTCCCCCGCCTCCCATCAAGCACAACATATCAGAGGGGTCCCCCCATAAAGCACCACATATGAGAGCCCCCCCCCCCATCAAGCACAACATATAAGAGGGGTCCCCCCATAAAGCAAAAGTTATAAGAGGGGTCTCCCCATAAAGCACGACATATGAGAGAGGTCCCCCCATGCAATATAACATATAAGAGGGGTCCCCCCCATAAAGCACCACATATGAGAGGGGTCCACCCCCCCTATCAATCACAACATATAAGAGGGGACCCCCCATCAAGTACAACGTATAAGAGGGGTCCCCCCATAAAACACAACATATAAGAGAGGCCCCTTTAAAAAGCACAACATATAAGAAGGGTCCCACCATAAAGCACCGCATATGAGAGGGGTGCCCCCCATAAAACACAACATATAAGAGGGGTCCCCCCATCAAGTAAAAGTTATAAGAGGGGTCTCGCCATGAAGCACGACATATGAGAGAGGTCCCCCCATTCAATATGACATATAAGAGGGGTCCTCCCACCAAGCGCAACATATCAGAGGGGTCCCCCCATAAAGCACAACATATAAGAGGGGCCCCCCATAAAGCACAACATATAAGAGGGGTCCCCCCATAAAGCACAACATATAAGCGGGTCCCCCCATATAGCACGACATATGAGAGAGGTCGCCCCATAAAGCACAACATATAAGAGGGGTCCCCCCATGAAGCAAAAGTTATAAGAGGGATACCCCCATAAAGCACAACATATAAGAGGGGTCCCCTTTAAAACACAACATATAAGAGGGTTCTCCCCATAAAGCACAACATATAAGAGGGGTCCTCCCATCAAGCGCCACATAGAAGAGGGGTGCCCCCATAAAGGACGACATATGAGAGGCCCCCCCCCCATCAAGCACAACATATAAGAGGGGTCCCCCCATCAAGCACAACATATAACAGGGTTTCTCCCCATAAAGAACGACATATAAGAGGGGTCCCCTCATTAATCACGACATATAAGAGGGGTCCCCCCATAAAGCACAACATATAACAGGGGTCCCCCCATCAAGAACAACATATAACAGGGGTTCTCCCCATAAAGAACGACATATAAGAGGGGTCCCCTCATTAATCACGACATATAAGAGGGTTCCCATGCAATATAAGATATAAGAGGAGTCCCCCAATAAAGCACGACATATAAGAAGGGTCCCCCATCAAGCCCGACATATGAGAGGGGTCCCCCCCCACCCCCATCAAGCACAATATATAAGATGGGTCCTCCCATAAAGCAAAAGTTATAAGAGGGGTCTCCCCATAAAGCACGACATATGAGAGAGGTCCCCCCACATCAAGCACAACATATAAGAGGGGTCCCCCCATCAAGTACAACGTATAAGAGGGGTCCCCTCATCAAACACAACATATAAGAGGGGTCAACCCAAAAAGCACAACATATAAGAGGGGTCCCCCCATAAAGCACAACATATAAGAGAGGTCTGCCTACAAACACAACATGTAAGAGGGGTTCCCCCATGCACTATAAGATATAACAGGAGCCCCCCCCCGTAAAGCACGACATATAAGAGGGTCCCCCCATAAAGCACAACATGTAAGAGGGGTCTGAGCATAAAGCACGACATATGACAGGGGTCTACCCAAAAAGCACAACATACAAGAGGGGTCCCCCCATCAAGCACAACATGTGAGAGGGGTGCCCCCCTCCCATCAAGCACAACATATGAGAGGGGTCCCCCCATAACGCACAACATATAAGAGGGGTCCCCTCATAAAGCACGACACATGAAAGGGGCCCCCCATAAAGCACAACATATAAGAGCCCCCCTCATCCCCCCCATAAAGCACAACATATGAGAGGGGTTCCCCCATCAAGCACAACATACAAGAGGGATGTCCCCATTAAGCACAACATATAAGAGCCCCCCTCATCCCCCGATAAAGCACAACATATAACCGGATCCACCCATAAAGCACAACATATAAGAGGGGTCCCCCCAAAAAGTAGAAGTTATAAGAGGGGTCCCCCCATAAAGCACAACATATAAGAGGGGTCCCCCATAAAACACAACATATACGAGGGGTCCCCCCATAAAGCACAACATATAAGAGGGGTCCCCCCCCCCGCAAGCATAACATATAAGATGGTTCCCCCCATAAAGCAAAAGTTATAAGAGGGGTCTCGCCATAAAGCACGACATATGAGAGAGGTCCCCCCATTTAACATAACATATAAGAGGGGTCCTCCTATCACGCGCAACATATAAGAAGGGTCCCCCTATAAAGCACAACATATAAGAGGGGTCCCCCCATAAAGCAAAAGTTATAAGAGGGGTCCCCCCATAAAGTACAACATATAGAGGGGTCCCCCCATAAAACACAACATATAAGAGGGGTCCCCCCCCCGCAAGCACAACATATAAGATGGTTCCCCCGTAAAGCAAAAGTTATAAGAGAGGTCTCGCCATAAAGCACGACATATGAGAGAGTTCCCCCCATTTAACATAACATATAAGAGGGGTCCTCCTATCACGCGCAACATATAAGAGGGGTCCCCCCATAAAGCAAAAGTTATAAGGGGGGTCCCCCATAAAGCGCAACATATAAGAGGGGTCCCCCATAAAACACAACATATAAGAGGGGTCCCCCCCCCATCAAGCCCAACATATAGGAGGGGTCCCCCCATAAAGCGCAACATATAAGAGGGGTCCCCCATAAAACACAACATATAAGAGGGGTCTCCCCCCTATCAAGCCCAACATATAGGAGGGGTCCCCCCATAAAGCGCAACATATAAGAGGGGTCCCCCATAAAACACAACATATAAGAGGGGTCCCCCCCCCATCAAGCCCAACATATAGGAGGGGTCCCCCCATAAAGCGCAACATATAAGAGGGGTCCCCCATAAAACACAACATATAAGAGGGGTCCC
The DNA here is from genome assembly GCA_964019135.1 of Arenicola marina. Classification (NCBI taxonomy): domain Eukaryota; kingdom Metazoa; phylum Annelida; class Polychaeta; family Arenicolidae; genus Arenicola; species Arenicola marina. The sequence goes on from OZ025249.1 coordinate 11,303,375, forward strand.
CCCCCCATCAAGCCCAACATATAGGAGGGGTCCCCCCATAAAGCGCAACATATAAGAGGGGTCCCCCATAAAACACAACATATAAGAGGGGTCCCCCATAAAGCGCAACATATAAGAGGGGTCCCCCATAAAACACAACATATAAGAGGGGTCCCCCCCCCATCAAGCCCAACATATAGGAGGGGTCCCCCCATAAAGCACCACATATAAGAGTGGTCCCCCCATCAAGCAAAAGTTATAGTAGGGGTCTCCCCATAAAGCACGACATATGAGAGAGGTCCCCCCATGCAATATAACATATAAGAGGGGTCCCCCCATAGAGCACCACATAAGAGAGGGGTCTCCCCATAAAACAAAACATATAAGAGGAGTTCCCCAATCAAGCACAACATATAAGAGGGGTCTCCCCATAAAACACAACATATAAGAGGGGTCCCCCCATCAGGCACAACATATAAGAGGGGTCCCCCCATAAAGCACCACATATGAGAGGGGTCCCCCCATTAAGCACAACATATAAGAGGGGTCCCTCCCATAGCGCACAAGATATAAGAGGAGTCCCCCCATCAAGCAAAAGTTATAAGTGGGGTCACCCCCTCAAGCACAACAAATAAGATGGGTCCCCCTATAAAGCACAACATATTAGAGGGGTCCCCCCATAAAACACAACATATAAGAGAGGTCCCCCCATTAAACACAACATATAAGAGGGGTCCCCCCATCAAGCAAAAGTTATAAGAGGGGTCCCCCCATAAAGCACAACATATAAGAGGAGTTCCCCCATTAAACCCAACATATAAGACCGGTCTCCCCATAAAACACAACATATAAGAGGGGTCCCCCCATCAAGCACAACATATAAGAGGGGTCCCCCCATAAAGCAAAAGTTATAAGAGGGGTCCCCCCATAAACCACGACATATGAGAGAGGTCCCCCCATGCAATATAACATATAAGAGGGGTCCCCCCATCAAGCACCACATATGAGAGAGGTCCCCCCCATCAAGCACAACATATAAGAGGGTTCCCCCATAAAGCACAACATATAAGAGGGATCTCCCCATGAAGCACAACATATAAGAGGGGTCCCCCCATAAAGCACCACCAATAAGAGGGGTCCCCCCCATAAAGCACAACATATAAGAGGAGTCCCCTCATAAAACAAAAGTTATAAGAGGGGTCCCCTCATAAAGCACGACATATAAGAGGGGTCCCCCCATGAAACACAACATATTAGAAGGGTCCCCCCATAAAGCACCACATATGAGAGGGGTCCCCCCAATCAAGCACAACATATAAGAGGGGTCCCCCCAATCAAGCACAACATATAAGAGGGGTCCTCCCCTAAAGCAAAAGTTATAAGAGGGGTCCCCCCATTAAACACGACATATAAGACGGGTCCCCCCATAAAACACAACATATAAGAGGGGTCCCCCCATCAAGCACAACATATAAGAGGGGTCCCCCCATAAAGCACCACATATGAGAGGGGTCCCCCCATCAAGCACAACATATAAGAGGGGTCCCCCCATAAAGCAAAAGTTATAAGAGGGGTCCCCCCATAAAGCACGACATATGAGAGAGGTCCCCCCATGCAATATAACATATAAGAGGGGTCCCCCTATCAAGCACCACATATGAGAGAGGTCCCCCACATCAAGCACAACATATAAGAGGGTTCCCCCATAAAGCACAACATATAAGAGGGGTCTCCCCATGAAGCACAACATATAAGAGGGGTCCCCCCATAAAGCACCACCTATAAGAGGGGTCCCCCCCATAAAACCCAACATATAAGAGGAGTCTCCTCATAAAACAAAAGTTATAAGAGGGGTCCTCTCATAAAGCACGACATATAAGAGGGGTCCCCCCAATCAAGCACAACATATAAGAGGGGTCCTCCCATCAAGCACAACATATAGGAGGGGTCCCCCCATAAAGCACCACATATGAGAGGGGTCCCCCCATCAAGCACAACATATAAGAGGGGTCCCCCATAAAGCAAAAGTTATAAGAGGGGTCCCCCCCATAAAGCACGACATATGAGAGAGGTCCCCCCATGCAATATAACATATAAGAGGGGTCCCCCCATCAAGCACCACATATGAGAGAGGTCCCCCCCATCAAGCACAACATATAAGAGGGTTCCCCCATAAAGCACAACATATAAGAGGGGTCTCCCCATGAAGCACAACATATAAGAGGGGTCCCTCCATAAAGCACCACCTATAAGAGGGGTCCCCCCCCCATAAAGCACAACATATAAGAGGAGTCCCCTCATAAAACAAAAGTTATAAGAGGGGTCGCCTCATAAAGCACGACATATAAGAGGGGTCCCCCATGAAACACAACATATTAGAAGGGTCCCCCCATAAAGCGCCACATATGAGAGGGGTCCCCCCAATCAAGCACAACATATAAGAGGGGTCCCCCCAATCAAGCACAACATATAAGAGGGGTCCTCCCCTAAAGCAAAAGTTATAAGAGAGGTCCCCCCATTAAACACAACATATAAGACGGGTCCCCCCATAAAACACAAATATAGGAGGGGTCCCCCCATCAAGCACAACATATAAGAGGGGTCCCCCCATAAAGCACCACATATGAGAGGGGTCCCCCCATCAAGCACAACATATAAGAGGGGTCCCCCCATAAAGCAAAAGTTATAAGAGGGGTCCTCCCATAAAGCACGACATATGAGAGAGGTCCCCCCATGCAATATAACATATAAGAGGGGTCCCTCCATCAAGCACCACATATTAGAGAGGTCCCCCCCATCAAGCACAACATATAAGAGGGTTCCCCCAACAAGCATAACATAAAAGAGAGGTCCCCCCATCAAGCACAACATATAAGAGGGGTCGCCCCATAAAGCACCACATATGAGAGAGGTCCCCCCCATAAAGCACAACATATAAGAGGAGTCCCATCATAAAACAAAAGTTATAAGAGGGGTCCCCTCATATAGCACGACATATAAGAGGGGTCCCCCCATGAAACACAACATATTAGAAGGGTCCCCGCATAAAGCACCACATATGAGAGGGGTCCCCCCAATCAAGCACAACATATAAGAGGAGTCCCATCATAAAACAAAAGTTATAAGAGGGGTCGCCTTATAAAGCACGACATATAAGAGGGGTCCCCCCATGAAACACAACATATTAGAAGGGTCCCCGCATAAAGCACAACATATAAGAGGGGTCTCGGCATAAATCACCATGATATCAATATCAATAAATGTGTTTATAAGATCTTGAGCATCTTCTGTCGTGCTTAGCAACACATTAGGGATACATGTATTAACACATTGACGGATATTCATAAAACTGCTGAAACCATGGCAGTATCCTTCAAAAATATCGAACGCATAAGCAATGCTATAACATTGTCATTGTCTTAGATCCGCAGTAAAAAAACATATCTCACTGTCAGTTTTCCTACATTTTGAAATAGTTGTTAATAGGCAGGCTGTGCTGTATTAATTCACATTGCAACCGTCTATAAGTATATTTGAAGTACATGCGATATAAAGTAAAACCTGTCCCATTAGCATGGCTGATAAATTACCTGTCGGTGGCACCTGTGTCGATCCTATCGTCACGCTTATAAACAGCTGTGAATAAAACATGGCCGCCAGCAGACTCATATTGCTGTAGTGCGGATGCGACTTGGATATATCGCCGGTAACTGTTTAAACAGAATAAAACCAAGGTACAAACATACGCTCTACGCCTTGTTATGTAACAGCTTTGGCAGACCGTTGTTTGGCAACGTGCAATGATCATAAGAATTGCCCACAAACTTGGAAATAATTCAGGCATCATCTGTTCATGGTCTGATTCCAATACATAGGTGCTATGATTTCAGCCAGGACTGTCATAGCTGCGTCCCTTGACTGATCGTTACAGCATTTCAGATGCAGTTTATCGAAAAGTTACCACTGACCAATTCCTTATCTCCTTGAAACCGAAGCTAAATGTTCAAAGTTTAGACCAGTCCTGTTCTTATGCCCCAGCAAAAATAGTAGTGCAGCGTGATTTGTTGTTTATGCAATAAAAGTCTATTTAACACATTAACAGGCCTATTTACCTATCGACAGCACATACCGTAACTGGCCAAAGTGGCCATATGTGAGAAATAAAAATATGTGAGACAAAAAAAGTATTCTATGTTGATTTCAGGTTCAGATGAGTTATCTGCTGAAAAACTTACCTGGGCGCGGTATCTCGTAACGTTGCTGCCGCCTAGAAATACGCGATTGCCGCGTCGTTAAGACATATTTCACTAGTGATCATCGTGCATCTACTGCAGTACCAGTGGCACATTTGGATACCTACTGCAGCAGGTGGGCCACCTACAGTACCTATATAAGTCTAATATTTAATAATCATATTTATGAAGTGAGATACGAGTTTGTTGACCATGACGTCCTCCGGGTCGAGAGATCAGTGATTAGCCGAACTTACTGCCATGGTTATATGTGGTGTTGGATGAGAAACCCTCTGCGACTTCCGAACACAGTCAAGTACTTCCTCATTTGCGTTCTAGACACGATAGTGCGGTGTACGTATATACCTGCTCGATACCACTGCAACGTTTGAATGTGTCATGACAGTGACTTGGGAAGATGGTGACAGGTGTCGGGGGGAGGGGGGGGGGTGAGGCGGTGGGGTAAAATAATCGCGGTGGTAGAGGGGTGGCATGAATATTCACCCCAAATGCTTTTATCCGTGTAAATACTAATAGACTCTCACCCATTAATTTGGCTTTATTATGGCATTATTATGACATATGCGATTCGATGTGATTGATGGAGAAGTTAAGTCTCCGGGAATCACATTATGTTCTTTGTGAAGAAAGACATGATATCTTAATCCCGGGTGGGGGTAATTAGATACACAAAATGTATAAGGAGGCGTCGCTAGAAACCCCAAAATCTTACCCATCCGAGTACCAAGAACTGTGTAAAATTAGGGCCCATCCACGTACCAGCTGAGAAATTTGCACGACTTTGGCAAAACCTACTGTGACAAGAATCCTTAGGATCGGCCTCTCTCCAGCTTGAAAAGTGAGCGGACCCATTGGGGTTCAAACTGTCCCACAAAGTAGACTCATGCAGGTACCAAAATTGTAGAATTTAGGACCCATTGGCGCACCAAAACGCACGAAAACGAGACCATTTCCACCTAGCAGTCCAGATTTTAATTCGGCACAAACATCTGCACGGGTAGGGTTCAAACCACCCTCCGGCCGCCTGCGTTGACCTAGCAGATCGACAAGAGACGGGTGGAAATAGCCGGAGATAGGAAGCGACCAATTAGATTGAAGACTTCATATATCCGTTTAGAGCCCCGACCGATAAGTCCTGCGCAAATACTTCCTGGTCTTCTCCAATCGACGTTTACACATAATAAATTACATTAGAAGTAGATGGTATAAATGATATGGTACCAGGCAATGTTGATTAGTAACACATCCATCATGTCCAGATATCTTGCTGGGTGAATAGAGTGGGGCAGCTAACGATTATAAATAACACGTCCGCCACTTCTAGTCTGGAGAGCTAGAGGGGAGGTAGGAAGAGGATATCCGCGATGGGTTGTCTCAAGACCTAATGAAGAGGGATGGGCTGACTAGATAAGACTACCCCCCCCCCCCCACCCCCCCACCTGGCTCTGCCACTGCCGGGTTTATATTCTTTTAACATTTACGGGTATTGCGGGCGGGTTGTGTGTGGGTTAATGCGTAAAATGTGCTCCGTGTTATCTATTTCAGCACGACCGTTAGATGACGGCGTGCAGCCTGCCGTGTTAGGAAGCAGTGTCGGGTTGACACGAGCAGAGATAGTTAAGAAAGTTGCTTTACATTGACTATACTGGAATCGACGTATATTTATGGGTTATGCCGGTCGAAGTCCTACATGAAAAAAATAAGTTGAGCCTGACCTGCGAGCTGAGTTGAGTTGCTTAAAATGAGGATACTAAAAGCAGTCATTAATTGACTGACATATTTATGACGTGCCTCTTTCTTTTCTGGATCCAGTGGCGGCCTGGGCGCGAGGCATAGACGCGGGGCCTTTGATTGGTTGTTCTTGGTTGTGATGGGTCGTTCATGGCTATAGTCATGTCGTTGTTGGTTTAAATCGGTCGTTTTTGTGGGGGTTTTTCTTTTTTTTCTACTATTTCGTTGAAATGATATAGTCATACAAGTTTGTCCCGATCATACAGTTTTGTCGCAGTAGGTAGTTTCACAATTAACGATAGCGTAACAGGTATATCGTTTACTTCAGCCTGATAAATAAGGACTCAGATGAAGGAAGCTTAATAAAACACCCCACCTTTCTTGAAATATAAAAGACTGCCCTCTCATTAGTAGGATGTGTTTCTCCACAAAAATGTGGTACTGCAAGACTACCTTAAACCCATGGAAACTGATTAGTTGGGTCTTGGGCATTTCTGTGTATGAATACAATGTTTACCGAAAGAGTCCATTCTGCTCTTATATGGTACGAATCTATAGTACAGAAAATTTAAACGACTGTAATTTGGACTTAAAAGAACTTCTAAAAGGCAATAAACAATAATTAGACTATTCATTTTATGAAAAACTAAACATGTCCATCCATTTATTGCGCTGTATAGTAGTTATTGGTTTTGGAGTAAGTTTCCAATAAATATTTCTACATGTGTATTTTGTTTCACAATTCAGATTCATCGAACCTATTATTTCTCCACCTAGGAGGGTTATCTTCCAGCTGCGGTGTATAGTTGATCTAAGGCCATAATATTCTAAAGAATGGAAACGTACCCCATATCTCAACCTTAACTGGTTAACTGAGAGCAGCACATTATCTCCGCCAATGATATCATGTATAGTCTTGACTGTATTGTCATTTATTTTAACATTATTTTTTGTAACAGGGGGTTTCTTTGACTTTAACTCAGCCCAGAAGAGAACAAGTTCTATATAAAACGTTGGTAAATCATTTAAACACGAGGCAGGAATCGCGCATCTGGTGTTAAATAAATCATTCATCAGACTTTCAGAAAGAAAGTATGCGCAGTCCTTCGATGCGTTCTTTTCATCATTACAAATTCTCCCAATAAAGCTTAATCTGAGTGCTTTAACTTGATTTATATAGATATGAGCTTTCAAGCCCCCTTCTTTTATTGGCTGAGCCATAACTTCTAATGTAACTTCAGGTGTTGAATTTCCACAGGAAAGCATTTATTACACGCTGAAGTTTATTTGTTGTCTATGTTGGTAGGTACATGTTCCTTGCTATATTTATATTACCTTCGAAAGTGCCAGGGATTTCAGGACTAAGATTCGACCTATCAGACTTAAATCACGCATTTTACAGGTTAAGAAATTTTTTGAGAGCCTCAAGCTTTGATACTAAATTTAAATTTGCCATCTCATATTCATTTAAAGTGAAAAATATTCCTAATGTAGAGAATATTTGAGCTTTACACTGGTATATTCCTTGCGCTTGCGGTCGTCTTTGTTATAATGGGTGGTTCGTGGCTATAATTGGGTTGTTATTGGTTGTAGTTCGATCGTTCTTGATTTTAATTTGATAGTTCTTTGTTGTAATTGGGTGGTTCATGATAGTAATGGGTCGTTCATGGCTATAATAGGATCATTCTAGGTTGCAATTGGGTCTTTCTAGGTTGCAATTGGGTCTTTCTTGGTTGTAATGGGTCGTTATTGGTTGTAATGGGTCGTCATTGTTGCAATAGTTCGTCTTGGTTCTAATGTGTCGTTAATGGTACCTTTTGAATTGGAATGTCTCTTCTGATATAATCGTAATCAAATTGGAGCATCCAAAGTTTAGCAAGGGACGGTATGAAAAATCCCGTGGTGGTTGGTATATCAAATACTATTCGGAGGACAGTCATCGTTCAATTGCAAGCTTATGAACTGATTCATCAAAAATACGCCATTTGAGAGCCTGACACGGACGAAAAAGGTGAGGTATTGGGGTCTGAAGCGGATGCCTGTCGAGACGCTTGGACTGGAGTTGGATAGCTTCTTGTTCTATGTAGGCAGTGCGGACCCCCCCCCCCCCCCTCTCCCCCCACCTCGTCCTGTGTCACTCGATCTGCGGCGCCTGTGGTGAAAACAAACCAGTGGTGGGGATCCGACTCATTTCAGCTGTCTGCGGTAGAAATATTCCGTCAGCAAATGACTTCACACAGCGCCCTGACTGTGTTGAGCCAAAACTGTCAGTCACCTCGTCGCTTGCATTAAAGTGGACTAAGAACGACCGGCGTGCTTCGCAAAAGGGGATCGAGGATACACTAACGGTGACATAAATCTCCGACAAACCCCCAAATAACCTCATTAAACACTTAAACAGCCAGTCGAAGCATAATTAAGACGGATTCTTCAGTTATCTACGGAGCCCCGCTAGGGACATTCAGAATTATTTTTTATCTCGTTCGCACGAGATAGTATCTCGTTCGCACGACATAATATCTCGTTCGCACGACTTAGTATCTCGTTCGCACGACATAGTATCTCGTTGGCACGAGATAGCATCTCGTTCGCACGACATAGCATCTCGTTCGCACGACTTAGCATCTCGTTCGCACGAGATAGTATCTCGTTCGCACGACATAGTATCTCGTTCGCACGAGATAGTATCTCGTTCGCACGAGATAGCATCTTGTTCTCACGACATAGCATCTCGTTCGCACGACTTAGTATCTCGTTCGCACGACATAGTATCTCGTTCGCACGACATAGAATCTCGTTCGCACGAGATAGTATCTCGTTCGCACGAGATAGCATCTCGTTCGCACGACATAGCATCTCGTTCGCACGAGATAGTATCTCGTTCGCACGACATAGCATCTCGTTCGCACGACATAGTATCTCGTTCGCACGACATAGCATCTCGTTCGCACGACATAGCATCTCGTTCGCACGAGATAGCATCTCGTTCGCACGACATAGCATCTCGTTCTCACGACATAGTATCTCGTTGGCACGAGATAGTATCTCGTTTCGCACGACATAGTATCTCGTTCGCACGACATAGCATCTCGTTCGCACGACTTAGCATCTCGTTCGCAGGAGATAGTATCTCGTTCGCACGACATAGTATCTCGTGCGAACGAGATGCTATGTCGGGCGAACGAGATGCTATGACGTGCGAACGAGATACTAAGTCGTGCGAACGAGATACTAAGTCGTGCTAACGAGATATTATGTCTTGCGAACTAGATACTATGTCTTGCGAACTAGATACTATCTCGTGCGAACGAGATAAAAAATAATTCTGAATGTCCCTAGCGGGGCTCCGTAGTTATCAGAGTAATCTCGAGAGCACCCAACATACGTGGTGCTCGAGAAAACTATTAGTCATAAGTCGAACGAGCCCCACAAGTCCGACCAAGTCTGAACACGCTCAGTGGTGACTAGTGGACTGTGTGGGGGCGGAGGAAGGGCTGCTAGTTTCTTCCTCGCGATAGGCTTCGATGACTCCAATTCGTAGCCTCTCAAATTAATGCATTGGGGAGGGGGGGGGGGCATGGGGGTGCGGTGGGGGGGGGGATCAGTCATTCATGGGTGGAGGAATGGAGGGGAGACATGAAATGCGTCACAGAGGCGCTGGCTCAACAAAATTGTCCTCGTGCATAGCGCTGTAAAGGGCAGCCGTGTAGGAAGGGGCTGGGGTGAGATGGGGCAAGAAAAGGATATGGAGGGTGACTAATTTGACTAGTGTGGGATTTAAACTGCTGTCCTTGCAGTTTCCCGGTGATAACACGCTTGTGACATCACTACTGATGGAGGGGGGTGACGGGTAAAAAGAAGTGGGGAGGCAGTGTGGGGTGTGGGGGGGGGGGGGGTGAGAGGATGTGCATAGTGGCGGGGGGGTGGAGGCGGCGGGGAGTTCAAACCTGCACGCGCCAGATGGCGACCGGCGTTAGCCCCAAGGAGCGATACCCCCAGTGAAAGTTACATTCGATTAGGGTTGACTAAACTACTGTTCATGATAAATTGAAAAGCCCGTTCCCGAGGAACGGAAATACCCCTTGCCCCCCCCACCCCCCGCCCCCGCCTAGGTACTCACCACAACCCTTCTTGGCGGCTATATAACCTCTAGTCCGTTGTGACTTTTGCCTGTAAACTACGTATGCATGCCTGAAGTCCTTCGAATCCATTTTATGTTTATCAGGGGCGGATCCAGAAAATCTGGATAGGGGGTCCAGTGTGAGGGTCGGATCCAGATATGCTGGATACGGGGGGGGGGCAGTTTAGGTTTTCATATGTTGAATGATACAAATTTCGGCCCTAAAAGGAGGGGGCGGGGCCGTCGCCACCCCCCACCCCCCCTTTATCCGCCCCTGGTGATGTTTAGGTTAAATATTGCCCAAACTAGCTGTTTAAAATGCATGAACGCATGTCATCCATATCTGCTACAATAGCTTGCGTTTTTAACATGTGATGGTGATGTTGATGAATAATTGTTGTGACTGAGATATTTAATAATTTACTATAATAATTAACAAGTAATAATTGTCCTACCAAAATGATATCAAACTGTCTCAGATCTCGAACTTTATACGGCCTGATTGAGAGTGTCGCGCTCATCGTTACAGTCATACCCCATTTATTGGTTGGGACCCTGTCCACCACCCCGTACGCCCCGTCGGTCCTACGTGTTCGGAGTGGTGGCCACGCGCAAAGCCTAACCCCCTTTCTCCAAAATGCTGGCTCTGCCCAAAGCAGGGGAAACATATGTTTAACGTGTTCGTTGCATAATGCGGGGTATTTGTTAGAGTAACCCGGATGCTCCGACACGGTCGATAGTCATGTGTGACTGGGATGCGAGCCGCTGTTCTTTCCATACGGTCTCATGTGCTGTTTTCTCTGTAGATGTTGTGGGCCACTTCGAGCGTGACCTCGTTTAACAGGAGATAACTGCATATGGCGACAAAAGGGAGCGCATGAAAAAAACACTTTCACCGTCAAGTATACTTTACTACCGAAAACACTGCAACTCGTATGCTCTACGTTGCACACTGTACGTGGAATCGTAAACATTTGCGACGGAGTAAAGGAAAGGAGATGAATCTACAGGAAGAGTAATGTATATTAAAACCGGCAAGCTACGTATGAAACCTGTTTGCGCCAAGAAAATTTGGGTGACACTCAGATTCAACTGTTCAACATAAGCTCGGACTCCTGCCTGGATACAACGGCCTCGCAAAGGAGGGCCAATAAGCAGTGGTCATGAAGTTTATGAAAGGAGTTTTGTTGTTACAGTTGCTGACACAGTTGTTACCACTAGGGGTGACCGCGTCAGGTAAATCCAATGTGCTGTAGTTGTTGAAAATTATCCTTGTTCTCTATGTCTGTAGTTGTTGAAAATTGTCATTGTTCTCTATGTTTGTAGGTGTTTTGCTCTGAGATATGTCTTGCGCGGTACTTGACAGCAATAATTAACAAATGAGCAAATGTGCGATTTTACGTGTGTGTATCGGGATAAGCAACACCATGTTAGGGGCATAATAACAACTACCTTTCGATACGCAGGGGATCAAATCGACCTATTCGCTGACCAAACCATCTAATTTATTTTACACATGCCTGTATTATTATAAATTTGTAGCGAGATACATCTAGAGTAAACGGGTCACTTGTGCATATCTAAAAATGGGTATACGCCAGCTCTCAACAACCCCCACACAACGGGTCGGGAAGGGAGCATCAAGAAGCCAAACTGGATGAGGTTTAGCTACAATGACAAGAAGAAAGAAAGTGTAATAGCAATGTCCGTTTTCGTTTCGCTTGCGTTTCAGATTGTAACTTCGGCTCGGGTTGTCCTTTCCCGTGTCAATGTGCCGATCAGGATGAAGTATGCGACCCACTGACAGGTCATTGTGACACAGGATGTAAGGCGAACTTACCGGACTACGAACCGAGACAGTCCGGCTGGGGGGGCGACGGGTGTCAGACAGGTAAAACAACTCTCCAATTAATATTAACCCATTAATGACCAGGCATAGACCGCATCAGCTTTTTTTGATGTTTATTATCATAAAGAAAGATAAAAAGACATGTCTGCAATCTCAAAGCTTTTGCTTTATTTGAATATTATTATGGCTCCGTATGTTGGACTTTTGCTCGGGGTTATGGTTCCGGGCGCGAGCTATGTCTCCGGGCTATGGCTCCATGCGCTGGATTATCGCTCAGGGCGCCGGCTATGGGTCCGTGTGCTAGACTATTGCTCCGAGTGCGAGCTATGATTCCTAGCGCGGGGCTATGGCTCCATGCGCTGGATTATGGCTCTGGACTCGGGCTATGGGTCCGTGCTATGGCTCACGGCGCTATCTATGGCTCTGGGTGCGGGATATGGTTCCCTGCGCTGGACTATGGCTACGTGCGCTGGACTATGGCTCCTTGCGCTGGACTATGGCATCGGGCGGGGGCTGTGGCTTCGGTTGCCGGTCTACGGCTGAGGGCTATGGCTGCGGGCTATATCTTCCGATACGGGATATGGTTTCGGACGAGGGCCACGGCTGAACTAGTGCTCCAGACTTCGGGATATGGCTCCGGGCGCGGGTTATGGCTCTGGTAGCGGGCTATGGCCCCACATGCTAGACTAATGCTCCAGGCTGCGGGCTATGGCTGCGGGCTATGGCCTAAGGCGCAGGCTAAGGCTCACTGCGCTGAACTATGGCTCCGAGGGCAGGCTCTGGCTCCGTTTGCGCTACTAGGCTCCAGGCTCCGGGTTATGGCTCCAGGTGCGCGCTATGGCTGCGGGGTATGGTTCCGGGCACGGGATATGGCTCCGGGCGCGCTCTATCGCTACGGATGCGGTCTATGGCTCCATATACTGGACTAGTGCTTTAGAAAACGGGTTATGCCTCCGGGCGCGCGCTATGGCTCTGAGCTATGGCTTCGGGCGCTGGTTATGACTCTCTGCCCTGGGCGCTGGCTCCGGTCGCGGTCTACAAGCAGCAATATAATCCATCAATATAAAAAGTTACTGCTTTCTTCGAATAACGTACCACATTGTGGTTATATTAACTATTAGATAACCAGTTCAATGTGGATATAGTATCCTTTGATGGACTCAGGGCAACAAAGCACCTTCGTCTATACCCCCCCACCCCCCTCCAAGTAGACCAACCCCCTTCCCCTACCTGAACAAGGATTTGCACAAATTAGTGAAACAGGTAATGTGTAAGAAAAATAAGGGGCCCATCAGTCCCCGACAGGCCCTGGCATTCCCTTAACTTTCAAGTAATGGCAGGCCATTGGGAGGAATGCACGTGGCCCCTCGCTCCTAGCGTCCTGTATTTAGGACACCACCAGAACGACCAATGTTTTCTTCTTCTAATCTAATTTAGTATTCCAATACTGAGAAAGTACGTTCGATTTGGCCGATGATATCAGAAGAAAACACCATAAAAATAAACATTAATACGTAATTCATTGTGTTGTTACATTATGGTTACATTCCTGAAAGTCGGTGCCACGGTACAGCAAAGACTTCAGTGAATGTCAAATGTCCCATGCCAATTTATGACTTTGATAAATAGATGATGAACGATAAATAGACGATGGGATATATATATGTGTTACAGCACGTAGGTCAAACTTGAACGTCCTATACATAGGACGCTAGGAACAAATGTTAACATGTCTTACTACATGAGTAATAAGCTATGTCTGTCCTTTAAAATGAATAAAGGTATAATCATCCAAATAATCGCAATGTACACAGTATGTACGCTTTTGGCAACATAAAGTTGACTATGTGCATCCTGTACGTGCTTCTTTGTCACTCGCCGGTCAATATAACGACTATATAGGCCTACATAATGGCGGCAACACTGGGCTAATATGTTCGGTTCATTATTACAGGTAATGTGGCCTACAACAAGAGAGCCTGGCAGTATAGCGTCAACTTGGATCGAGTGGCCTCACGGGCGGTGGACGGGGTGGTGGACAGGAGCGGTGACGGTGTCTCGCAACCTTCTCGTGCTGGCAGCGGCGGAGGGTGGTGGACTGTGGACCTCGGGGCTCTCCACATTGTCTACTCGATCAGAATGATGGCAGCCGACCTTGACGGTAAGGAATCGATATCGGTCTCAGTGTCACTCACCCTACCCGCACGGTGTTGTATGTGTCTAGCCATGGTTATATGACCGCAACACAGATAGGACAAGCCTGCAAACTATGTAGGCGTTTCGTCCCAGGTTTACCGACAAACAACCATAGAACTGTCTTCATGTATTGATACTTAAATACATTTTATGTCATTTCGTCGCACCCAATGACTATCTTGTTGTTGTGCTTCTTTGCTTAATGTATTTACACATGTGTAATATTTCTGGTCCCAGGCCCGAATGGACGCCGAAAGTTCTACCCGCCTGGCGGGTTTCGAACCGGCGACCTTCCGCATCCCGAGCGAACACCTTACGCATTAGGCCAAAGGGAACTTCCCATTTGGCCCCAGGCGCTTGGTGTCTTTTATCCACCGGGCCTGGGCCGAGATATCACACATGTATACATATTCATTTGTGTTATATATTTATTATAATTAGGTTACTTCCAACTGAACCACATCCGTGTGTACGTGAGCAACTCGTTCATCCCTGAAAAATACGCCACACTTAACACTGAGGCCGACATCATGGTTCACGGGGACTTCGTGAGGTGTGGGGAATACCCTGGTACAGTACCACGAAGAGGTGACGGCGAGGTGGTGTGTGGACAGCCTCTGGTCGGCAGATATGTCCTCCTCTGGAAGTACGAGAAGTCGTCAAATCCGTATGATAAAAAAAATTCTTTTATCACGTCCGAGGTGACAATCCTAGGACATCCATATCAAGGTAATGTGGCTTGCGACACTATACCACGTAATAATTTTACTAGTTAAACTAAAAAGTACACCGTCCCATCCCCCCTCCTCTCCTCCCCGCTTTAACCGTTGAACACGGCAGAATGTTCCATTGATAGGACGTATAACCGTCACCAGTATATGACAGGTACTGGTTGGGCTATTTTAACCTGACAAAAGATAGTGATGGTAACGTGCGGTATATGCGCTTTGAATAATACAGATAAAATGTCTTTTAATAAGTTGATTGGCCACATATTAAATCGAAATCACATCGCAGTTAATAGGTCGGCAATGATGACCTAACAAATAGTCATGCGATTTAGACACGTGTGGAACATAGTTTAGCGTAACCCGAGGTATATATACTGTAAACATATGGAGTTGTGGAAGGCGCATATAACACAGGATGGCGGCGAATACAATAATTAAAGCATCACTGACAGTTATCATTACATCTGGTATTAATATACTTCTTGTTGTACCCTCAGAGTGCGCCTCGTGCTCCACGGAATGTAACCCAAAATACGGCTGTATAGCAAACTGCCCGGCTGGCAAGAACCAAACAACGTTCTGCTCCAGAGGTACTTGTATCGAGGCTAAAAATGATCGAAGGATCTTCAACTAACAAATAAGCAACCGCGTTTATAGAGTCCAAGACATCCTCTTCGCATGTGCGATTGTATGAAATATAACTTCAAGTAATTTTCTAGTACAATGATGCACTGCCCTCACATTAAGAACCGTATTGTTGTTATTTTTGATACCTTGTGCGCCTTGTAATTAAATATCAAACGCCAACGGGGATATAAATAAACAGGGACCGGAATTAACCTTGGTGTGAATTGATGAAATCCGGTTGCATGGTTTTAACGTTATTGTAATATGTAACCGATTGTTGCAGATTGTGTGGATGGCACTTTTGGTGTTAACTGTGGTGAGATCTGCAGTGGCCATTGTGCTAATGGCGCCGCTTGTAAGAAGACAGACGGGAGTTGTCCTGGTGGATGTGAACTGTGGTGGGGTGACTCAATTTGTGGCACGCAAATAGGTAAATTCTAGATGAAGACATCCTTTTCCTGAGCTCTAAAGCACTATCCATGTCTGATCTAGCCCTCATGCAATGTTCTCCTGGCCAACCAGACGCGTTCACAATTCATACCTAAAACTTAACATAAAGCCTTGAACCGTCAGTCTACCAATGTAACATGGCGATATCGTCGATAACTCAAACAAAATCATGATTATCATATCATTGACAGAGGTGAGGACTATCGTTGGAAAGTGGCGTCCTCGCGTGATAGAAGCACTAAAATGATATTTAACCCACGGGTGGAAGCGTGGTATTTACTAATGTCCACTAGTATTCATGTATGTGTATCTTATATTTAACTAATATTCTAATATCTATCTAATTATCACTATTAACTCAAGGTGACATTGATGTTACTTTACGTTCATTACGTCCTTAACCAGCATATCTCGTCAACACGTTAAATATATTATCTGTGGAAATATGTTCTCCAACTAATGTTACCATAAGATAAGGCTCGCCTTGGGCCGTTACGAACCTACAACATTTACTTTGGCCTGCAGATAAAAGTAATTTAAGGACAAACATGCGGTCAATCTATTGACGGAACCTCTGTTGTTCATTAACAAATTATAGCTCCTTTCCAATGCTTTGTGTCTGTTTAGATTTA
Organism: Arenicola marina; assembly: GCA_964019135.1. NCBI lineage: Eukaryota > Metazoa > Annelida > Polychaeta > Arenicolidae > Arenicola > Arenicola marina. The sequence continues at coordinate 11,319,943 of OZ025249.1, forward strand.
CCTCAGAGTGACGTGGTTCGCACTTTGGAAGTCACTGACGTCACTTCCGGGTCCATCACCCTGGCGTGGGACCCGCTAGGCGCTGTGCCATCAGAGCTGGAACCCCATTACGGTTACGTCATCGGTCAGCAGGATCTCCCTTCAGAGACCGGTGGGCCATGGATGGACACCGCGTGGGTCACATTCAGCCCGGTAGCCAAGGAGTCGCTCACCGTTAAGGGGTTACACTTTAACTCCCGGTATGGATTCCGACTACAGGTTTACCGACAAGATAGGGATTTGACCCAGAGAGATGCACAGGACCGTGAAGTTAGGGTAAAGACATCGTGCATATGTAAGTTGCGCGCGATAATAGCACCACAATATCATTTAAGATAATTGCGTGCACTATTGCGTTTTGTCTGGGTTATTCAGGCCATCGCTCGAAACTTGCGCGCAATCGAAAATGGTACAACTAATTACAGCCAGTAAATCAGTAAAAATTTGGCCGTGAAGGGAGGGGGGGGGGGGGGGGCGTCCGTGTATGTTCTTTTCTAAAACATACACGGAAGATAAAATTCTTAATACCCTAATCCGACGAAACCCTTTATTAGAGGTGTGTCGACACTATTTGAGCTGCCAAATAAATTTACATAATTACATCAACTAATTGAAGATTGGGTTGTATAAATTGTGCTGCCAATCTTTTCTCAGCTCCACGTGCTCCACGTGTGTATGTGCAGCTGTTGAATACCGGTAACGGGGATGACGCTATCAGAGCAGCGAACGTGACATGGGATCCGATTGTGAGTACAGCATGACGTTTCATTGTACACAATGTAACTTGGCTAGAAATGTATTGAATATGGGTTACAAATCAGCATCAAGTTTGACTGTCGGTCTGACCTTCAATCAAGCAAAACCTTCGCTTTACAATACGTTCGAAAATACTTGTTGCATTGCTTTCACTATTTGGATGGCTCTTACGCCAGCAGCCTTGTTTTGGTATTTAGTTAGAGTCTCATACGCCTTGTGCTGTCTTTTTACTTTCATGGTTTGATATATATATCATCTAGTTATTTGTACACTTTAAATAAACGATTGAACTTGACTTAAGTGATGGAGCTCCCAAGCAAATGTGTGCCTCTTTCATGTCTCTCTGGTTTCTCTCTCAAGGCGCCAGCTGACAGTGGATGCGACTTCATCAAGAATTATGTCTTCGCCTATTATTACGATGACGGAAACGTTGCCGAAGTGACACTAGACAACATGACGACGTCCTACCTATTACAGAGACATGTCGCCACCACGAGCGTCGTCACCGTGACAGCAATAAACAACGAGAATTTACAGAAATTTACCCTTGAGCAACGTAAGTTACATGATAAGTGTGCATACATGGAAGACGACGGTTATTACACATTTCTAAAGAACCAATTACAGCTAATTTTACTGATACTGCCTGCTTCCTGGCCAATCACCGCAATGTATATAGCAGCCTCTTTCGAGCCTTTTTCTGTGTGAACATGTCTAAGTACTAGAACATGTCTAAGTACTAACTAGTAATGTTAGGGTTCCTGTACTTCTCAACTTGTCCTTCATTACGCTTCCTGGACCGGTTGGAATGGACCAATAGTTAACAAGCCATTACGTCCCTTCAAAATGAACCCAGGTATCCAGTTTTGAATATTTACCATCGGTAAACATGTTCCGACCAGTAAACATGTTATTTCCCCCATGAACCCGAGTAGTGCCGCCGCTACCCGCCAACCACATCCCGCTGAGCGCTGGAGTGACTGTCGCCCTCGTGGTCATGGTTACCGTTGTTATTGTAGTCCTCGTCTTGTGGTAAGTATATTTCATGGTTCAGCGATTTTACTTACGCTATGGTCTCTCGGGGTTTGAGGGGGGGGGATAGTTCACAGGTAACGGGCAGGAATAACAAAAGGCCATGCCAAGCACAGATCAACAATCACCGTCGTATAAACTCGGGTATCAACTCGCAACGATCCAAGCCGTAATTTTCAAATGACATACAGGTTCCGGTTTAATTGCTAAACATAGGCAGGTGAATAGCTTATGTAAATATTGAGATGAATTGGCATTTTTGTGAAAGGACGTAACCAGCAGGGGTTCCATGTGTTAAATTCATTAATATAGTAGTATCATATTCAGTAGTATATTAAAAGTCTCTTTGGACCAAGGAACTGGACTTTAAGTATCATACCATACCTTAGCGACTCGACTTCGATTGTTTGACGCTCTATAGATTGGAGTGTTCTATAATCAATGGAATGGATCAGGCGCAAAGTGGCGTCATGCCCCTAGGGCATAGGGTTGCCTCTGCCACGTGAAGGATATGATATCATAGAAGGATGGGAGATGTCTATCCTGCATGAAAATACAGACATATAACTTTTCTTCTTACTTCAATTAAGGTTTCATCCAAGTAGTCCAATATGGTTTAAGTTAAATAATATCTTGAGGGTTCAATTATGGGGCATTATGGTAACGTAACGTGCAGGTACAGTTTTTTCTACATTGTTAACATACTAAGTGTTGTGTCACACCATATGCTATTGGCTCATAGGCTGGTATGTGTTGCCTTACCCTGTAGTTGCTGCATGCCAGTTTTGTTTTATCAATGATCATAGGACCTTATCACCTCTCGGTTTTCATATGTTAAATGGAATAAATTTCGGCCCTAAAAGGGGAGCCGAGGCCGGGTCGGCCCCCTCTGGATCCGCCCCTGCTTTTATATAACATGCCATGATCATATAAAATCATGCAACTTTTTCCACTGCTTTTCGCACGTTCTATGTATTTCATCCTCACGAATATCGCTGACTATTAAATAATTCGTAGAGTATTCAACGTTTAGGCGGAGGAGGACGACCAGCGCGCGACGGGAGATAGCGAATTCCGGCCCAGATTCTCAACCGGTCTCCGACAGTGGGATATCCCAGGTCACCTCCTCCGATAATGATCATGGTGAGTAATGACCTACCCCATTACATGACTTGTTATGGGTTGATATTGTCCTATGTACATAATAGCTTCATCGTAGGTCGCCATGTCTGATCCCTACCTATGCTGGAAGTTTCGATTTACGACACATGCTGATTCATTAGTTGGGGGTCTGTGGTGGTATTCATAATCTTAGCCTCACCAGCTCGTTGTGGTGGTTGCTCATTAAGATTAAGAAATCCTCTTCAACATAATTCCAGCCCTTTCTTAATTCAGAAAATCCGCTTCTTGGGAGATTACCTATGTATATTGAACCCGATAATCGCTCCACAAATCTTCCACTTAGCGCTACGTCCAGTGGCGTAGCCTAAGGGGCGATTATGAATATGGCCCCTGGCCTCAAACTATGGCAAGCCAAGCGGAATTTAGTCTTAGGTTATCGTGAAACCCTGCTTTTCGGAAATGACCTCATCAACCTGATCAAGTTCGAGGTTGCGTGTAGATACTGGAAGTATCGCTGCATGCCTTAGATCACAGACATCCGTCTTGTGCCATCCGCGTCTTCGTCCGCTCCCGTCATCCGCCCCATGCAAAACCTACATTACAATGTGGATGCAGTCATATCTTTATACCGTAACGTATGGAAAATACCGGAGATAGCTCCAACTCGCCAACACAATGTCAGTAACGACGACAATGATGACATTAAACTGTACCGTTTGGCACTAGGCCCACAAGTGAAACGCAAAATGTCAACATTGTTGAAAATAAATTCTGTCATTTGTGTCAAGCTTCACTTACTGGGTTACTATATATTCCAAGCTTAACTTAGTTTAGCCAAGCTTAACCTACGTCTCTAACGAAGTTATAAAATGGGTCCGCTCTGCTTGTACAGCTTGTTCCAAAAGAGCGATTAAAAGTTATTTTATATTTGTATAATAATTGGGCATACACGAATAAAGAATTGGACATATGTCTACTTCATTTAAAAATATGTATAAACAATTCTACGTGTGTTTATTTACCCTTTTAAATACGACTTGTGCTTGCCATAGCAGCTGCACGACCACCAGCCAGACTTCCGATTTCCAGCTTAGGCCAATTTATCCACCATAATTATCCTTCACACAGGAAAATTGGAAAAGGAAATAATGGAAAATATATTCGAAGATTGTTGTCTTCAAATGCACCACTGTTTAGAATTTACTGTGTCGTCGGTACAGTAGGCCTACCGGACGAATTCATGCATTCGATTTTTATTAACTACAAGCCACGTTACTAGTGCGAAGCGCTTTGAAATTAGACCCCCGGGTTATTTTGAAACAGTTGTTCGCTTAACTCCGATTCGTTGCTGGAGACTTAGTTCCATTGCATAGCAAACGAGCGAATGTGCTGTGAGAATGATGGAGAGTACCGATCCGCCGCCAGTAGACAAAGAGGAGTATTTGAGCCAGTGTTATTTGTAGCAAAGAAATGTCTCTCATACACTCCTTCGGGATAACGCTCATGAACTTAAATATGTAGGAAATGGAGGTGAGCTTTCGTATCGAGACATCCAGTAACTTGTAAAGTAGACTACTTGCTGCTTTGAGACCCAATATGGCGACTGTCGCCGTGGCGGTATGGACGGCCTATCAGTCTTCCGTAACCCTTATGCCCTGTTCACACGAAGAAGTTCATTGAAGCCAATCCACTTTTCAACCAACTCATCAATTTGGGGGCAGGTTTTCTACGCATTGTAGGCTTAGCGCATGTTCTAAAGTTTTTGATCAATTTCAAGATTTGGGAATACACGGGTTTACACTTTGCCTTATAAGGAAGTGGCGCAGCCGAATCAGAACGAGGCTTGACCCAATTGTGAGTAAACAGTCCGCACGTGTTACATGCAGTAGGCCTGAGTCCTAGGCCTGAGCATGCGTTATAAAAGTTGTTTATGGCACAACCACACATACAATTTAGTTACAAAGTATTAAAATGTCCCGTTATATATTTATATCAGATTAGGGAGGCATATAGTCGAACTTGCCAGGCTATCAGAGACAACATTGGTAGATTGGGGGGGGGGGCGTCTGTACGTGAAAAGAATTAAGGGCTCTAGCTGAAACTGGCGATGGGGTTCCAAGAGGAGGAGGGTCTCGAGAGGTTGAGGAAAGTGACCACCCCCGCCTTGACTAAATGGTCACCCCAACCCCGCTTGACGATTTCGTCCTCGGCCGTCGCCCCCCCCCCCCCCAAGGCAAGGCAACAAAGCTGTCGGCGGGGATTGTAAAGCCCTTTTACACTATGTATTGTAAGGGGTTATACCCATAAAGTTTGATGGAATATCCTTTTCCCAAGCAATGAAGGCTCAAAAACAAAATGCTTGTATGTTTTATTTGAAAATCACATTTATAAGCAAGAGCTAAAGGCCTGAAAAAAAAATCACAAAGTTAAAAAGAAACAGTAACATAAGACAATTAAAGTGACCAATTGATGACAGATAATTTGACCTTATCATTATATACTACCTATAGCTGTACCAGTAGTTACTTAAATGTAGCTTAAATTATAATACGAACATACATATGAACTTATGCAGTGTAGCTCACAAAGCAAACAAAGCATCTATTGAAAAAATAAACCAACCCAGATATAGTATATACATAAAATTTTATAGGGAAGCACAGCTTTTTGTACATATTGACATACATTACCACATACGTATCTTCTATAAATCTGACAATTTTTCAAATAATATTAAATATGTATACATATAAATAGAATTAATCAATTATACCGATACTTGATATTTCATGTCTCTTCGCAGCTTACATTTTTTTATGCGTGAACATTTATCGTTACAGATAAAGTGAACTTGACTTATATCTACTTCTAACCTATCAGATGCGTAGAAATTCATAACAATATTATAGTATCTTACATTATGATTGCCATATCTATATAACTGATGAAGTCAACAGTAAAGATAATATACTGGTAAACTTAGTCATGACCTAAGTTTATTAATGAAATAAATTACTTTGAAGTTAATAGTTAAAGAAATTAATATGAATTTAATAGTTCAATAAATTAATATGAATTTAATAGTTCAATAAATGAATATAAATTTAATAGTTCAATAAATTAATATGAATTTAATAATTAACTAAATATATATATTTATATAATAAAGCAATATACCTGGCAGCTAGTTCGTCGAATGGGCCAGTATTAGGCTTGCTTCTTAGACCGGGACAGATAATATTTTAATGAGAGAGAACTCTAGTTTAAATGATTCTAACGTCATATATTTGGTCCATATTAGGAGTGCTTTCCTTCGGAAAGCTCTTCCCCGGGCTTTCTCTTGTCTTTACCCTAACATTTTGGTATGGTGCCAAGACAATAATGAGGGGGGAGGGGGGGGCATAGCGTTCCTTGGGAATGGGGTTTTCATTTCACCGTGAACTATGAATGAGGCAAATTGCTATTTATATCGTGTATACGCCCTTCCTATATGTGCCGAGGGTTCTCCGTTTTAATCCATTGTGACCTAAAAACGTGCCCCCCCCTATTGCCCCCCCCCCCTCCTAATTAGATGTAAAGTGAAAAATATGCATTATTGCATAAGAAGTTTGGCTACCAATATGTGTACTAAGCTAGATCTCTTTACAACATTAATTTGCTCTTTGTGAAGTACAGTGTATACAGGTGTTGAATATTGGAATGCCTTCGACAGCTTGTAAAGTCAGCGAGGCTGAGGGTCTCTTACACCCCTTGTCATGCAGTGATATACATCATTATTATATAGCTTCGCTAGACTGTTTCCTGAGTGGATCTCCCGAGGCTAACACTGCCTTCATAACTCCAAATCAAAGCTTAAAAATAGATAGATTGCTGTAGATCTGTTCTGAAACCATTGGCACAACATTTTAAACACTAATTGTTCAAATACTGCAAAAGTAAGTCACCTTAAACTGGTTCACAAGCAGAAACACTTCGAAGCGCACTCACTTCAAGCTGACGGTCAATGGCACACGTGCTCTTGTTTACTCACCATCTAAAAGTAGGTCAAAATGGCCGCGGAAGTGTAAACCCTGTATTGTCAACCAGTCAGCGTGACGCATTTCAGCCAATCAGCAGTGAGATGATCACGTTGATTTTATTGTTTGTATTATGACAATGTTGAATGTATGTGCGGTTTATATGCATGACGCTATGACGCACGATGCTCTAATAGTATGTTTGCTAGGTGGGGGTAGTGAAAATTGTTGAATCGGTTGGTAGGCGGTTTGACCATGTGAACTGTTGACCAACCGATACTTCAACCGTTGTTACGACTATTGAAGGAATGATCGTACCGTGTAAACCCGGCTTTAACGACATCAAACGGTGCGATGTAATGACTTGAAATGGCATCTCGTTAACAAGAAACATGGATAGTTGAGCAACATTACATGAAAAAAAGACGATTTCCTATTGAAGGCTCCAACTCCAAGAATGATTATTCAATTCGTCGCCTATTATTTATTCATTTATATATCAACTTTTGAGAATTTAACTAGTACCTTTATGCAAGTCGCTTCATATTCCAGGCGGTGCAAACGCGACTGCGAGCATCGGCGCTGTTGGCGGCCACGTGGGGCCGCCTGAAGTGCCAGCTACCGAAGAGGAACGTTACTATGACACTGTCGCTCCAGTAACCGTGAATCTCGCGGAATACACAAGCCTGGATCAGCACAAGGCTTTCTACCAAAACTAAACTTAGTTCGTGCTTACCGAGTTCGTGCGACTCGTATGGACGTCCGTAGTGGTCACAGTGTGTGGCAAGATGCAAACTATCTCATATAATCGATGCTTAATTCACGAATGTACTCTAATATTTATATTTTATCAAAATTATATTATATGTATAGGCTGCAGCATGGCTAGAACCTTTAATGGCTATTAACGTACCCAATATTGGAGCCACGTTTAATTGAAAGAAGGCGGACTCATGTTCCGATGGGAGAGGGCCTACCTAAGGTGGGGCGACTTTCCGCAACAGGACCGGGGAAGGGAGGCTAGCACAAGCACAGTAAATGAATTTGAATATAATAATGAAAAATGAATTATAATATAATATCTCTCAACACAAGTACTCATTTGCCAATATTGATTGGACGTCAAGCCAACCGTGTTTTGATCGCGCAGCGGTTGGTGGCATATATTCGTCGCTCTTTGGCGATGATAGCTCAGTTTGCTCTCCCAGAATTGCGGAGAGTGAATAATCCATTTGCTTCCATATTTGCTAAACGTCATACATGTGCATGGGATATTACAGTCAGGCGTCATACCCTGCTTAATATCAGTAAACAGATAAATAGGCGATATTTTTCTCTTGTTTTTTTTTTGGGGGGGGGGGGGATTAATGCCTGTCTTTGTGTTTGTTCTAGCAGCGATGTGCTCTGCTTGTCTCTGCGTCATGTTTGCAAATGAAGGTGGAATTAGGTCAAGTATATATATCAGTGGTAAAGGGTTTTCTTACATTATCTTTGATTTTCTTCAATTGAGGCGTGGTAAATTCTGACCGCTCTCTTGAATAACGTATGCCGATTTTGGGCAATAAAATTACGCTTAGCGACAGGTGTGTTACTTGTTGATCACTATACGGAACTACCGAGCTGCCAGGTAAGCTAGTTTTTCAACTACTAAAATCGAATCACATTACATAGCCTCAAGCAGTTGGGCCATGGACAGGTTAGAAAATGACTTGTACACAACAGCGAAAATTAATGAAGATACTCAAATGGAACGCGACTGAAAAGAGGTATTTGACGTCAGACAAAATGGTGTCCAATCAACTAGAAACCGGGCTATGGCTCCGAGCTGTGGCTCCGAACTATGGCTCTGAGCTATGGCTCCGAGCTATGGCTCCGAGCTATGGCTCCGAGCAATGGCTCTGAGGTATGGCTCCGAGCTATGGCTCCGGGCTATGACTCTGGGCTGTGGCTCCAAGCAATATCTCCGGGCTATGGCTCCGAGCTATGTCTATGAGCTATGTCTCCGAGCTATGGTTCCGAGCTATGGCTCCAAGCTATGGCTCCAAGCTATGGCTCCGAGCTATGGCTCTGAGCTATGGCTCCGAGCTATGGCTCCAAGCTATGGCTCCGAGCTATGGCTTCGAGCTATGGCTCCGAGCTATGGCTCCGAGCTATGGCACCAAGCTATGGCTCCGAGCATTGGCTCCGAGCTATGGCTCCGAGCTATGGCTCCGAGCTAAGGCTCCGAGCTATGGCTCCGAGCTATGGCTATGGCTCCGAGCTATGGCTCCGAGCTATGGCTATGGCACCGAGCTATGGCTCCGAGCTATGGCTCCGGGCGCCGGGCTATGGCTCCGGGCTATGACTCCGAGCGCCGTGCTATGGCTCCGAGCGCCGGCCTATGGCTCCGGGCGGCGGGCTATGGCTCTGGTCCCCGTGGTAATTAAGGCTCCGGACACCGGCCTATGGCTCCGGACACCGGCCTATGGCTCCGGGCGGCGGGGTATGGCTCCGGGCACCGGCCTATGGCGCCGGACACCGGTCTATGGCTCCGGGCGGCGGCCTATGGCTCCGGGGCGCGGGCTATGGCTCCGGGCGGCGGGCTATGGCTCTGGTCCCCGTGGTAATTAAGGCTCCGGACACCGGCCTATGGCTCCGGACACCGGCCTATGGCTTCGGACACCGGCCTATGGCTCCGGGCGGCGGGGTATGGCTCCGGGCACCGGCCTATGGCTCCGGACACTGGCCTATGGCTCCGGGCGCCGGCCTATGGCTCCGGGCCGCGGGCTATGGCTCTGGTCCCCGTCGTAATACAGGCTCCCGACACTGGCCTATGGCTCCGGACACAGGCCTATGGCTCCGGACGGCGGGGTATGGCTCCGGGCGCCGGCCTATGGCTCCGGGCGGCGGGCTATGGCTCTGGTCGCTGTCCTACGGTTATGCATTAAACGGCACACTATTAAAACACATGACTTTTAATTTTACCCTAATGTGTGCATAACCGTTTTATTTGCCAACAACGTGATCCTGCTATATGCCAGTGAAACCGGTACTTGGCGCTATGACCGTGCTACCTTTGAACTTAAGGACAACAGCAGCGCCCTCTTTCATATGTGATTGACTGTTACAAATTTTGGGACCCAGGCTACAAATGGTTCAAATGGTGGCGGGATTCGCCAGGTGGCGCTGCATACGCATTGCGGTTGGTAGGGAAAAGTCGCATGCTCCAACATTTGTTCGCAAAAATATAACTGCAACAATCTAGTGTTGACACACTTTCTTGATGTCAGAAGATAGAACAAGGTATATAGAATACGTAAGCACTATTATTGTACGCGCCCACATTATAATAAAAGCTACAGGCGATTCCCTACTAACGTCGAAGGATTTTAACATTGTTACCGTTGTGCCCCTAGAAAAGCCTGGGGGCACTAAATTGCGCCAAGCGTTTACCATGCATGCCTATGGAGTTAGTTCAGGTGCCTGGTTTCAACGCTTCTTTTGTCAGGGGTAGATTGGATCTATAGCATTCTTACTCACAGAAGAAAACACACAAGATGTTTCTATCAACTTTTATGAAAGTATTATGTTATATACTGGAATCGCAGCTTATATTTCACCAGATTCAGAACAGTTTAACAGTCCTACAGTTTAACAGGCCCCACGTTCGACATTCCTGGTTGCTACGCAACAACGCCAAGCGAGTGCACTCAGAATTTCCCCTGGAACGGTCTATTTGTGGAGCCATTATGATGGGGGGCCGCAGCTGGTTCGCCGGCCAAGCGTGTCGGGTCGGCTTGCGACATGAATATTCATGAGCTCTTCGGTCTGCTTCTCGAACGCTATTAATTCAACATAGAGGAGGGGAGGGTCTGGGGCAAGCGGGGGAGGTCTGGTTATCAGATCTCGGAGAATAAATGTATGCCTTCCCCGTACACGAAGAAGTAAAATTTAATTCCCTGTTCACGATGAGTTGAGTGGCGGAATATACTGATGTCAGTGGGAAGCCAGGATGTACACGAGGAAAAAGCACAAATAGGTCTCCACCAAACAATTCTTTCCCGGCTAAATAATAAATAATTGATCGATCAGTGTCAGTAGATCACGGAGATCGGTAACTTGACGATCTCACGGTTAATTAATATTAAAATTTTCAGTTCCCGTGTAGCAAAAATCATTAATCACGAGGGTCGGTTAATGCCCCATTCCCAGTTCACGATGCTTTTCCTTTCATTCCCAGTTCACGATGCTTTTCCTTTCATTCCCAGTTCACGCTTAAATAAAATCCCGTTCCTGAGACCCGGAAATACTCCATACGTAGATCCAAGACCCATTTTACAAAGCTGCGACCTATTTCATATCTAAAGGCTGACGACCACCACATGGCAAAACAAACATAGAGTTAATGGAAACACTGAACACATTTTGTACTTACTTCCCTGTTGAACCTGGCAACACACAGCCAGCTGAACCCGGAACATTCGGACACACTGACGTGCGTCGACCTACAGAGTGGATAAGAGTGACACATGATGTTCACGGACTGCCTTAGTGTGTTACAAAGACGGTAGAACACAGTATCATTCGATAGCATATCAACTCGTCTGGATACATATATGCCTCGCACGAGAGGGCCGATCTTCAGTGATCATGCATCTAGTGAAAGTAGCTGGGTTGCTGCACGTGTTGCCCCTAGCGGTGTTCCCAACAGGCAAGTGGTACATTGTTTAAGAGGAATTACACATGCTAAAACCCGATTGTAAACAAATTGAGAGGGTATGTTCGCATGTATTCCTTAATTGAGTATCTATATTGTTGTTGTATTGTATGTAATTTATTTCCTTCACTCGCTCGAGAGTTCAAGCAACCTAAATTACGTACATATAGTCTGTAGGCTTGTCTTTTATGTGCTGCGGTCATATAACAATGGCTAGACAAATGCAACACCGTGTCGGTAGGGTAGGTCACAATTGGTACAACACGTGACCACTGAGACCGATACTTGACCACTGAGACCGATACCAACTCCTTATCGTTAAGGTCGGCCCCGTCATATGGTCTCAGAGCTCAGAGCCGTGTTTAAAAAGGGGGCGGCGTTTTTAGTAGAAAACAAGTATTATGCCAATATGTGAACGCATTCTAAGGGTGTATTAACACGATTAACCTTTAACACGATGCTGTTGAAACAAAAAAGAATTTAAAAAAAAAACATGGAGCCTCCTTTTGTCATGGTCCTAATATCGAAATGTGAAAATGATTGTTCATATATGGTTGACATGTGTCCGTCGCGCATAAGTATAACATGGAAATGCCAGGAGAAGATAAGGAGTAAATGGGAATGCCAGGGAAGGATAAGAGGAGAAAAGAGTTTTGAAGAAAAAAAAATACAAAGGGTGCATTCTGGTCGTAACCGCACCAGCTCGTATCGAATTAAATATAATTTTAGCACATTCTTAATTCAGAAATTTACCTCTTTCGTGGCTACTTATGTAGTTTGATCCCGATACTTGTTCGACACATCCTCCACCTACCAGCGCGCGTGCCCGCGCCCGGGCCAGCGCAGCGTGTATTTTGTGCACACGCTGGACGCGTCGTGTTTTATTTGGTTCTTATTAGCCCAACAGGTAAATGGCAGAAGGTACTCGCTCAAGAGGGGGAGGAGGGGGGGGGGGGGGTGCGGGGTACGCAAACACATATATCTGCAATAAGGGCAAATGCAAGCCCCCCCACCCCCGCTCACCGGGCAAGGGGCGTTGTGTTTGGGTTTAGATATTAGCGGCAGCGAACCGTGACGCGGTGGATCAAGCCGTGCAGCTCTATGGCGGGCCGTGCCGCTCTGTGGCGCGACGTTCCCACTGTAGCAAGCCGTGCAGCTCTATAGCGGGCCGTGCCGCTCTATAGCGGGCCGTGCCGCTCTGTGGCGCGACATACCCCACTATGGCAAGCCGTGCCGCTCCATAGCGGGCCGTGCCGCTCTATAGCGGGCCATGCCGCTCTGTGGCCCGACATACCCCACTATCGCAAGCCGTGCGGCTCCATAGCGGGCCGTGCCGCTCTATAGCGGGCCGTGCCGCTCTGTGGCGCGACATACCCCACTATGGCAAGCCGTGCCGCTCCATAGCGGGCCGTGCCGCTCTATAGCGGGCCATGCCGCTCTGTGGCCCGACATACCCCACCGTGGCAAGCCGTGCCGTTCTATAGCGGGCCGTGCCGTTCTGTGGCGCGATGTATCCCACTGCAACAAGCCGTGCTGCTCTATAGCGGGCCATGCCGCTCTGTGGCGCGACATACCCCACTGTAGCAAGCCGTGCAGCTCTATAGCGGGCCATGCCACTCTGTGGCGCGACATACCCCACTGTAGCAAACCGTGCAGCTCTATAGCGGGCCATGCCGCTCTGTGGCGCGACATACCCCACTATGGCAAGCCGTGCGGCTCCATAGCGGGCCGTGCCGCTCTATAGCGGGCCGTGCCGCTCTGTGGCGCGACATACCCCACTATGGCAAGCCGTGCCGCTCCATAGCGGGCCGTGCCGCTCTATAGCGGGCCATGCCGCTCTGTGGCGCGACATACCCCACTATGGCAAGCCGTGCCGCTCCATAGCGGGCCGTGCCGCTCTATAGCGGGCCGTGCCGCTCTGTGGCGCGACATACCCCACTATGGCAAGCCGTGCTGCTCTATAGCGGGCCGTCCCCTCTATATCAAGCCGTGCCCCTCTACATCTAGCCGTGCCCCTCTATATCAAGCTGTGCTCCTCTATATCACGCCGTTCCCCGCTATAGCGAGCCGTGCCTCTCTACAGCGAGCCGTGCCCCTGTATATCGAGCCGTGCCGCTCTATATCGAGCCGTGCTCCTCTATATCAAGCCATGCCCCTCTATATCAAGTCGTGCCCCTCTATATCAAGTCGTGCCCCTCTATATCAAGCCGTGCCCCTCTATATCGAGCCGTATCTCTCTATATCGAGCCGAACCCCTCTATTGCGATCCGTGACCCTCTATTGGGAGCCGTGCCCCTCTATATCGAGCCGCGTCCCTCTATATCGAGCCGGGCCGCCCAAAGCGAACCGTGACCCTCTATAATGAGCAGTGCCCCTCTATTTTGAGCCGGGTCCCTCTATCGAGGCGTCCCTCTCTATATCGAGCCGTGCCCCTCTATATGGAGCCGTACCCCTATTTCGAGCCGTGCCCCTGTATATCAAGCCGTGCCCCCTATTTGGAGCCGTGCCCCTCTATATCGAGTTGTGCCCCTCAATAGCGAGCCGTGCCCATCAATAGCAAGCCGTGCCCCTCTGTAGCGAGCCGGGCCGCCCAAAGCGAGCCGTGCCCCTCTATATCAAGCCGTGCCCCTCTATATCAAGCCGTGTCCCTTTACAACGATCCGTGTCCCTCTATATCGAGCCGTGCCATTTTATATCGAGCCGTGTTCCTCTATATCGAGCCGTGCCCTTTTATATCGAGCCGTGTCCCTCTATAGCGAGCCGTGTCCCTCTATATCGAGCCGTGCCCCTCTATATCGAGCCGTGACCCCTTATTTTGAGCTATGCCCCTCTATATCGAGCCGTGACCCTCTATATCGAGCCGTGACCCTCTATTTTGAGCCGTGACCCTCTATTTTGAGCCGTGCCCCTCTATATCGAGCCTTGTCCCTCTATATCGAGCCGTGACCCTCTGTAGCGAGCCTTGCCTCTCTACAGCAAGCTGTGCCCCTCCATATCGAGCCGTGACCCTCTATTTAGAGCCGTGACCCTCTATTTTGAGCCGTGCCCCTCTATATCGAGCCTTGTCCCTCTATATCGATCCGTGCCCCTCTGTAGCGAGCCTTGCCTCTCTACAGCAAGCTGTGCCTCTCTACAGCAAGCTGTGTCCCTCTATTTTGAGCCGTGCATCTCTATATTGAGCCGTGCCTCTCCATATTGAGCCGTACCCCTCTATAGCGAGCCGTGTCCCTCCTCTGTAGCGAGCCGTGCCCCTCTATAGCGAGCCGCGTCCCTCTATATCGAGCCGTGCCCCTCTGTAGCGAGCCTTGCCTCTCTACAGCAAGCTGTGCCTCTGTACAGCAAGCTGTGCCCCTCTATTTTGAGCCGTGCCTCTCTATATTGAGCCGTGCCTCTCTATATTGAGCCGTGCCCTCTGTAGCGAGCGGGACCCCTCTGTAGCGAACCGTGCCCCTCTATAGCGAGCCGTGCCCCTCCATAGCGAGCCGCGCGCCTCTGTAGCGAGCCGTGCCCCTCTATAGCGAGCCGTGCCCCTCCATAGCGAGCCGCGCGCCTCTATGGCGAGCCGTACCCCCCTGTGTTGAGCAGCGCCTATTCACAGCCCTGCCTCTCTATTGCGAGCCATTCAGCACTGCATAGATAGCTGCCCTACTGTGGCCAGCATAAGGAGAGTTCACTTTCAGTTGAAAGAAAAGGGGCACTTTCCGTTATATCTGACAGATTCACATTCTTTTCCGCCAAAACTAAGCCCAGGCGAAATTTATATCAAAATTTGCAGAAAACTCGACTGTTTCATTCTATGCACTCAGAAACTCTGTCGCGGCACTGCTACTTATACCAAAGCATCGCGAAGCACACAAACTGATGACGTTTACCTCTAACATGAAAATTTGTGGTAAATTGATATCACGGGCAAGGCTAAGAGACAGTATTTGGCACTCTGGCTGGAGAAATCAAAAGAAATCTTGAATGATTCAAGGACTGATTATTATTTGTATTTTGACCTCTTTAGTTTTGGAGGGAAAGAGGTCGACATGCAACTTTATGTCAAATTTTGACCACAGATGGGTTAAGAGGCAAACACAATATTGTCATGACTTTACTATGTCAGATTGAATAAGGAACCAGGAACATCCAAGGAGACACCCACTGCGACACTGGGAATGAGTGGACACCCGACATGTTGAGCGATATTACATTTTTGATCGGAGCGATTGCTAAAATGTTTTTTTGTGACGGATATCGGATGATTCTGATGGTTTGTGCCAAACCACAATAATGATTCAAATGTTCATGAACCAACGTTAAACGGGAATCAGCTAAAGCAAATCAATTCGAAGCCTCACCAATGGACGTCCATTCGCGGTTTTCATTTACTTTTCAGATTGTAACTTCGGCTCGGGTTGTCCTTTCTCGTGTCAATGTGCCGATCCGGATGAAGTATGCGACCCAGTGACAGGTCATTGTGACACAGAATGTAAGGCGAACTTCCCGGATTACACACCGAGCCAGTCCGGCTGGGGGGGCGACGGGTGTCAGACAGGTAAGACAACTCTCCAGCAAATTTTAAGTTCTTACTCCGTGATAAATTGCGTCTGCCGGTTGAAAGATATATAAACAAATCATTAAACAAATGTCCGGCCCAGAATCCCAACCGGTCTCTAGCAGTGGGACATCCCAGGCCAGCTCTTCCGACAGGAATCAAGGTGAGCAATAACTTGCAAAGCCATCACGTTAACACGAAATGCGGATAGTTGCGTCATATACTGGCAAATACGTGAAATAACAAACTTTTCATTAATGAGTATTCAATTCGTCGCCTAGCATTTATGCAAATAGTATATGTGAGAGACTGGTTGATAATTTAGAAAATTTACCTTGTACCTTATGCAAGTCGCTTGAAATTCCAGGTGGTGACAACGATGTTTCGGTCATCGGCGCTGTTGGAGTCCACATGGGACCACCTGAAGTTGCACATACTGAAGAGGACGGTTACTATGAGGCCATTGCTCCCGTGACCGTGACTCCCACGGAGTACACCAGTCTGGATCATAACAGGGCAGTCTATCAAAATTGAAATAGGTTCGTTTTTACCGTATTCATGTGAATCGTACGGACATCCGTACTGGTCACAGTGTGTGGCATCATGCGAAATATATGTCACATAAATGATGCTTAATTCAAAAAGGTATTCTAATACTACATATTGTTGCAAAATTATAATATATGTTCAGGCTGGCTAGAAGATAGCAGACTTAGCCTAGAACCTTTAATGGTTGTTAAAGTACCCAGCATTGGAGCCACGTGTAATTGACAGAAAGCGGCTAAGGGAGGTCCGCTGGGGGAGATCCCACTTTAGGTGGAGCAAACGGGGAAGAGAGGATGGCGCAAACAATTAGACCTAGCGCACAATAAGTGAACTTGAATTATAATATAATTTCTTTCAGCACAAGTAATCATATGCCAATATTGATTGGACGTCAAGACAACCGTGTCTTGATTTTGCAGCGGTTGGTTGCTATATATATATTCGTCGCTCTTTGGCGATGACTTTCCAGTGTTCTCGCCCGGCATTCCGGAGAGTGAATAATCCACCTGCTTCCACATTTGCAGAACGTCATGCATGTATATGTGATATTACAATCGGGCGTCATTCCCTACTAAATATCAGTAAACAGATAAATGGGCGTGATTCCGTAGTTGGGGTAATTCATGCCTGTCTTTCTTTTAGAAGCGATGCGCTCTGCTTGTCTCTTCGTCGTCTGTTTTTGAAAATAACGGTGAAATTAAGTCAAGTAAATATATCAGCGGTAAAGGGCTTTCTAACATTATCTTCGATTTTATTCAATTGAGGCGTAGTAAATTCTGACAGGTCTCTTGCATAATGTATGCTTGTCTTTGGCAATAAAATTGCGCTTTGTGGCAGGAGTGTGACTTGTTCATCAATATAAGGAACGACCGAGCTGCTATGTCAGCTAGTTCTTCTATAAATAGAATCGAATCGCGTTATATAAAGCAATATTACTGAGTTGTTACGAAGTTTATGTGTGGGTAATATTAAAGAGTTATTGCTTTACGGGTTCTGATTAGACCAGGATTTCACAAAAACTAATATTTGTACCGCATTACCCGGACTTGGAAAGAAGAATACCAGCTGTAGCGACTGAACCAGCTGAAGCGAACTGAACCGAGGGCCTCTTGGTACAAGCAGGCCAGAGAAGTATCACTCTCTAGTGGCCATCTTATATTTTCGGCTGGAAATCGCTTTTTCAGCTGGGTGTATGGGTCGCGACCAGGTCGTACGCATGACATTGAACAGTTCGCAAAGGACTCCGCTCCTGCGTGAGGGTTGTTTCGGCGACTACGATACCTGATACGGTCAAGATGATATAATGAAGATATAATTCATGACAACAACAGGATGGTACGGTCTGGGAATTATAAAGTTTCCTCTCCGTTACCCGGAATATTCCCTCTCGCCCTACAAACCATCGTATAGGCGAATGTGATTTTTGTCTGCAAGCTGAGGATACTTATCTATTCCTGGCACTCGACACGAATTACGACGCATCAGCCATCAATATACAAGATATCTAACTTGTACACCAGTAAAAGTCTATACCTGATATTTACTTTTGTTTAAAACCAGCAGGCTGGACGACATGCAAATGTTACTTGATTGTAACATGTAAAGACCAAACCCGTACGTATGTTGAAACGTATGCCAAACCCATAACTCGACATACGAAGCTCGTTATGTTCAATACACACATTTTAAGCCCTTGCTCGAATATGCCACACCTGGAATCAGGTGTCCAGACATTTGCTCAAGAAGATAATATGTTAGCTCGTGTATATTTCATAAATGGTTAACAGGGCTGCCCCATAATATCTTAGGTCTTTAGTCTCTGACGTATCGCGCTATCCTGTCAGGAGAAGACATGATCCATTACTCATGCGTTTAAAAGAAACCATCTAGCGCTCACAATCTCGCCCACGTGATCTCGCCCTCGCGTTCTGGCTTCTAACGCCCTGAGCCATAGCCCGGAGCCCGAAGCCATAGCCCAGAGCCCGGAGCCATAGCCCAGAGCAAGGAGCCATAGCCCGAAGCCCGGATTCATAGCCCAGCCTCGGGAAGCGAGAACGTAAGGGCTAGATCGCGAGGGCTAGATCGCGAGGACGAGATCGCGAGGGCGAGATCGCGAAAACGAGATGCTTCACATGAGCCGCAGACACTCTTTTATCTGCTGGGAAATATTAGCCACTGATTATTAGCCACTCTCACCATTGCTCGATTGCAATATGGTGATAGAATAGACATCGTCGCCAAATTTGCCTTCGTGCCCGCACCCCCACACTCCTCACACCCCCTATGTCCAGAACATGAGTCCGCCCCTGACCGTAGTCCTCATAGTCTAGAACATCGAACTAATTATCGGCCCATTGTGTGCATTAAGGTCACGCAGATATAAATCCTAAGCATCTATAGTTCCAACGACACATGCCACGGGAAATATTTTCTTATCGCGTGCAAATTTTATTAATCGCTTCCAAATTGTATTAATCGCTTGCAAATGTAACGAAAACAAGTTCCGTAAATATGTATCCTACGTCATATGACGACATAATCACGCTCTAAATTTTAGGTAAGCTCATGGACATTTATCTATTATTGTCCTTGCGTAGATATCCCGAGGAGTCAACCCCCGTCAACCCCCGTCAGCCCCCGTCAGCCCCGTCAGCCCCCGTCAACGACACTGGGTATGAACGGCCTATGAATGGTTTATTGAACCTCCACTTATAGAGGTGAGGGTCACCCCGTGGCAGCGCGTTCGAGTGTGGTCTGCTAAGCCCACCCAAATGTTTGTGCAGGATGAATAAATCGCGCCGGCAGGATGAGGTCGCGGGGGGGGGGGGGGCGTTTACTTCGGCCGGCCCGATGCTCTTCAATTGGCTATATTCTGCACGTAGCACATTCGGGGGTAAAACTGTTATTAAATCTGTGCATGACTCTCTATAATACCCTCGTGTATACGATATTTACGACCGACAGTCCCATAATATATGGTAACCTTCTCCCCAGGTTAAGCACCACTTGTGCTCTATAAAAACTTGCGACCGGTGTGGGGGGGGGAGGAGTGCTCTCTGCAAACTTGCGACCGGGGGCGGGGGGTGCTCGTATAAACCCGACTTTTGCAGCGTATATGTTCACGTCACCAAGGCGGGGTTGCAACCCCCTATATGAGGTATAGGTATATCCTATATAGGTCCACGGCCTACGTGTGTTATGTCCTGACTACGTTGGCGGGGTATAAACAAAAAGGGAGCAAATCGTCCACAGGTTCAGGATAATACTCACTTCCCTATTGAACCTGGCAACAGACAGCCAGTTGTACCTGGAACATTCAGACAGACGTGCGTCGACCTACAGAATGGATAACAGCGACACATGATGTTCACGGACCGTCTTATTGTGTCACGGTAAAACGGTAAAACCTGAGTCCCATTCGATAGGATATCAACTCTTTTAGATCAGGTCGGAGTCGTGTCTGGATACATATGCCTCGCACGAGAGGGCAACTCTTCAGTGATCATGAATCTAGTGAATGTAGCTGCGTTGCTGCACGTGCTGCCCTTAGCGGCCTTCTCAACAGGCAAGTGGAACAAATGTTACGGAGGTCTGCTTCGAGACCCAGCATTAGATTTAGGTTCTGCCCAAATTGTCAAAAAGTCAGAGCATGACCTGACCAAGTAAGGAAACAAACGGTTATTCACCCTGTAAGCATACGTGTGTGTGTGTTTCTTTACGCGTGATTTACATACGGCAGATGCGTCTAAGTCAGAAATGCACCATATATTTCATATATATATTATATTATCATATCATGACCAATAAATATCAATATGTTCCTGTCCCCCAACTATGGTCTCTCCAAGGGCGGATTCGTAGGGGGGGGGGGGCGGAGGTCCAATGGGTCCGGACCCCCCCGCCCCCGGTCGCAGGTTTCAATGGACCCCCCCCCCCCCGCACTCAAATTCCTGGTTCTCCCCTGCTCTCCCCTAATTGTTTTCATATTTCGATATCTAATACACTTTATATGACAGTTTCACACTAAATTTAGTCAAAGTTTGTTTATTCCGAATGGGTGGTACTCTTATCAACTATGTACATGTTCATGCGCAGTGAGCATGTATTATATACTGATATATTGCTCCTCTGTAGCGAGCCGTGCAGCGCTGTAGCGAGCCATGTCCACCAATAGCAAGAAGTGCCCCACTGTAGCGAACTGTGTCCTTCTGTAGCGAACTGTGTCCTTCTGTAGCGAGCCGTGCCCCTCTGTAGCAAGCCGTGCCCCTCTATAGCGAGCCGTGCCCCACTGTAGCAAGCCGTGTCCCTCTGTAGCGAGCCGTGCCCCTCTGTAGCGAGCCGTGCCCCTCTGTAGCAAGCCGTGCCCCTCTATAGCGAGCCGTGCCCCTCTGTAGCAAGCCGTGTCCCTCTGTAGCGAGCCGTGCCCCTCTATAGCGAG
Organism: Arenicola marina; assembly: GCA_964019135.1. NCBI lineage: Eukaryota > Metazoa > Annelida > Polychaeta > Arenicolidae > Arenicola > Arenicola marina. The sequence goes on from OZ025249.1 coordinate 11,341,128, forward strand.
CCGTGCCCCTCTATAGCGAGCCGTCCCCCTCTGTAGCGAGCCGTCCCCCTCGGTAGCGAGCCGTGATGTACTTAGCGACCCGTGCCCCTCTATAGCGAGCCGTGCCCCCCTGTAGAGACCCGTGCCCCTCTGTAGCGATCCGTGCCCCTCTGTAGCGAGCCGTACCCATCTGTAGCGAGCCGTGCCCCCCTGTAGAGAGCCGTGCCCCTCTGTAGCAAGAAGTGCCCCTCCATAGCGAACCGTGCTGCTTTATAGCAAGCCGTGCCCCTCTGTAGCGAGCTGTGATGTACTTAGCGAGCCGTGCCCCTCTGTCGCGAGCCGTGATGTACTTAGCGAGCCGTGCCCCTCTGTCGCGAGCCGTGATGTACTTAGCGAGCCCTGCCCCTCTGTAGCGAGCCGTGCCCCTCTGCAGCAGGCCGTGCCCCTCTGTCGCGAGCCGTGATGTACTTAGCGAGCCCTGCCCATCTGCAGCGAGCCGCGCCCCTCTGTAGCGAGCCGCGCCCCTCTGTAGCGAGCCGCGCCCCTCTGTAGCGAGCCGCGCCCCTCTGTAGCGAGCCGTGCCTTACTTTAGGCCATCTAAGGCGTGGACACCCCTTCCCTTTTTTTAGGAAGAGGCCGCTATATTATGTTGCTATACTGTTATTTTGCCCCTCTGTAGGGTGCCGCACCCATCTGTGGCAGGCCGTGCACCTCTGTAGCGAGCCGTGCCTCCCTATAGCGAGCCGTGCCTCCCTATAGCGAGCCGTGCCTCCCTATAGCGAGCCGTGCCTCCCTATAGCGAGCCGTGCCCCGCTGTAGCGAACCGTGCCCCTCTGTAGCGAATTGTGCCCCTCTGTAGCAAGTCGGGCCTCCCTATGGCGAGCCGTGCCGTACTTAGCGAGCCGTGCCTCCCTATATCGAGCCGTGCCTTACTTAGCAAGCCGTGCCTCTCTGTAGCGAGCTGTGCCCCTCTGAAGCGAACCGGGCCCTTTTGTAGCGAGCCGTGTCTGCCTATAGCGAGCCGTGCCTTACTTAGCAAGCCGTGCCCCTCTGTAGCGCGCCGTGCCCCTCTGAAGCGAACCGGGCCCTTTTGTAGCGAGCCGTGTCTGCCTATAGCAAGCCGTGCCTTACTTAGCGAGCCGTGCCCCTGTGTATCGAACCGTACTCCTCTGTAACGAGCCGTGACTCCCTATATCGAGCTGTGCCTCCCTATATCGAGCCGTGCCTTATTTAGCCAGCCGTCTTCCTCTGTAGCTAGCCGTGCCCTCCTGTAGCGAGCCGTGTATCCCTATAGGGAACCGCACTCCTCTGTGGCAAGCCGTGCCCCTCTGAAGCGAACTGTGCCTCCCTATATCGAGCCGTGCCTTACTTAGCGAGCCGTGCCCCTCTGTAGCGAGCCGTGTCTCCCTATAGCGAGCCGTGCCTTACTTAGCGAGCCGTGCCCCTCTGTAGCGAGCCTTTCCCCCGCTGTAGCGTGCCGTGCTCCTCCATAGCGAGCCGTGTCTCTCTCTGTAGCGAACCGTGCTGCTTTATAGCAAGCCGTGCCCCTCTGTAGGGAGCCGTGCCCCTCTGTAGCGAGCCGTGCCCCTATGCAGCAGGCCGTGCCCCTCTGCAGCAGCGAGCCGTGCCCCTCTGTAGCGAGCCTTACTTTAGGCCATCTAAGGCGTGGGCACCCCTTCCCCCTTTTTTTAAGAAGAGCCCCATCTGAGGCGGATATATTATATTGTTATACTGTTATATTGCCCCTCTGTAGGGAGCCGCACCCATCTGTGGCAAGCCGTGCACCTCTGTAGCACTCTTTGTAGCGAACCGTGCCATTCTGTAGCGAGTCGTAGTTATCGCAGTCCATGGCTGGCCATAGATTAAATCGTTCTGCCCTCGCTTTCTGCAACTCTCCCTTGTCTATCACTGCACAAGCATGTATATCTCTGCCTCTCTGCCCATCCCAGCCCACGGGGCATTATAAAACTGCATGTTCCCTTTTCTTCGGGATGCATGTAAATGCTTGTTTCCGAAACTCGCAGCACGTAAGCCAGTTAATTTAGCACCAATACGCTGGTTAGTTGGAACCTAACTGGGGCTATTTCCGATTCTGTAATGTGTTCATATTAACAAATATGAATTCGACAAGCCACCCGGTTAGTCAGGATGCTACTGTTGGGGTGAGGGGGGCGGTGAGTGGGTGGGGGCATCTGTTCACGGTAAGGGCCACCTGCAGCCGGCGGGGGGCCGGCGAGCAGTTCTGCCTTTCGATAAGCGAAGGGGTGTGCGAAAGGGAAGGGCTGTGCGCCAGCATGACGGGCAATACAAGTCCAGATTGTTCCATTTTATCTAAGGTTCATATTGAGAAAACAGGGAATTTTGCAAATGTTGAAACGTCGGGTTTAAAGCCGGCTACCCGGCGCTCGAGCACGTCTACGTTGCGCACTCCGAATTCGAGCTCAGATCGGATTTCGGATAAGACGACAATGGAAGGCTGATATGACGCATGAGTGAAGACTGCTGTCTGGGGGTCGTCACACTGTGTCTATATAGATGAACCGGGACCCTAATTGTAGGTGGAATATGAAGTGAATCAGAGCAATTGGCAGCTTGAGTGCCTGGTGACGTCGCGGTCACCTCGGCTATAGTTTGAGTTTGATCTGTGGTGGTGGTGGGGGGGGAGGCAATGGTGACCTCATAAGGCCCTCATATGTACACCATGCACTCGGGCTGCGGGCCAGCCAGCATGACATAGGGTTGAGGTGGGCGGTAGGGAGTGGACGGGTGGGGGGCGAGTGGTGCATAGGGAGCTGTGGCTCAGACAAAGCCAGCCGACGACCAGTTCCGCCTTTCGCTGAACGTCAACGGTGCGTAATGGCCGCGACGAAAGGCGATAAATGTTCAGTTGCAGTAAAGCAGAATATACGCCTAAGATTATTGATTCTATGCTTTATTTGACGGAATAAGGTAGAATAATGAGTATGAACAACTTAAAACATAGATTTTACAGTGTTAGTCACCAAGTACATGCCGACAAGTGCGTAAACCACCAATAAAGACCAAACTCTCCCGACGACTGGCGGAACGCCTTCTGAACGCCGGAATGGAACATCCACGTTTGTGAACGCGCTAGTTCTCGATTCAAACCCCGGTTTTTTTTGCTGTTGCTAATAAAAAAACAGAGACGTTTATTTCCTGTTTGCAAGTCATCAGTTTTATGTCGACTGATTGCAAATGAGTTGCCGCCAAATTGAAAACCTGGCCGGCACAATTCAAACCGGCCGCCCATCTGGCGGGCAGGCGGGTCTGTGGCTAATATTCTGATAATGGTAGAATCTATCTATCACTGCTTCACCAAATGCTGCCACTTTAAAGAATCAAAGCCCTTTTTGAAGTGTTTTTCAAGAAACTCCTGCGCACTAGAAATCCGCTGAATGATTTTACGATATGCGTCGGCTTTACCCAAATCGAACATGCCCAGGCACCCTCAAACGTTATTAGCTACCCACTTAACCTATACCAACACTTCGAGTGGCTCTCCCAAAAACTTAAAGCTAAAGGCAGGATGTTCCCAACTTGGACAATTTTTAACGACACTCTACACACCAAGATAAAATATGACCATTTTTGTACCCGTAATACGAAGTACGCACGGACTCTATTTAAAGATAAATGGGGCCGTAATAATTTCTTATACCAAATACATAAGGACTTTAAAATAATCCATCTAGTATCGGTTAACCCATATGAACCTCCATGAACGAGACCTCAACAGTCAACAGGCCTTTAACCTGTAGCCCATGGCAACGAGGGGCCGATAACCACATCCTTCTTAACCACTAGGACCCCATAAGGTAGCTTTAAACAGCGATTTCAACCTATAGACAAAATACCAGCAGGATACGCAGGCCCAGAAGTGAAGCAACTCCCCCCCCCCCCCACTCCCCCGCCACATGCCCTCCAATTACACAATTAATCCTCCCCCCCCCCTTCCACGCACATGCCCAACAGTCCCCTGATATAATAAATACGGAGAAATTATGACATGTGTTACCGAATTACAGAATGCATTAATTAATAGCCGAGTCCATGCCCCACACAGCCCCCTGAAAATAAAGCAAAACTGTAGGTGGAAACATTACAGCATGTATCCCCACTACCCCCAACAGCCCCCTGATATATTGATGTATTCCTCGTTATATATTTCTATCCCTTCAACAGGGATGATACACATATATACGAAAATGTATTCCCACGTATAGACATATCGATGTGACCCCGCTTTACAGCGGTTATATGCTTTTATGTACCATGTTGTCGAATTGTTGATTTGAAATAAATCACAAATACCAATACTCTGACATTGCACGCGCTACATGGTGGCGCGGTGTACCTGTCAGGCACGGGCCACCTGCCCCGGCCTCTCCCCTGGCAGAGCGGTGTTAAGCTACAGCGACTGCTGGCCCAGCATCGCGCTTGCCCTTCCCCCCTAGACAGAGAGCAATCGTGTCAAGTGACAGCCCCTCCCCACCCCCCGACACACACACCCCACCGCTCGATCTGGGCCAGAGGGGTTTTAATGGACACCGCGCTGGGCCGAGGATCATCCCGGCCACCCCTCGCGGGCCTCAAGGACATAGAGGGGTTAAAAACTACAAGGCACTCCGGCCAGGCACCGTCCCAACCCCTCCTCGTCCTCCAGCCTGGACAGAGGGGTTATAACCCACAGGGCACTATGCCCAACCCCCGCCCCTCCACACCCCTCTCTAGTGCCTAGAGGGAGGGAGACACCCGCTGCCTTCGACTCACTCCACTACTCACTTCCATTATATGTCGCCAACGTCCTCAACGCATTTCGACACTCACTCGCCAGGGCGGCGCTGCGGAAATCGATAGGAGAAATGTGTCGCGCATTTTTACGAATTAGTGCTGGGAGCCAGCCTAAGACCAATCCAGTCACAAGAGTTCATTCACAATTATAACTTTTTCGAAAAGGTACATGATGTTTCTTGCTGCATTAAATACACAACGCTCGTTATGTATATATTTCATTCTTCAAAATTGTAATGTTGCAAGAAATTACAGCTGCTTTGACCGTTTTGCAAGAAAGCTGAAATTTGCCCCCGGCTGAGAGCAGCGGTAACAGCTAGCTTGTGTAACGCCAACGTGCGGGGAGCTGGGGGGGGGGGGGGAGTTTCATCTCCATACTTTGATTGGAAATGTGCAGCCAGGTCGCTAGAGGGCGTTTATCGGAAGGGACAAGCGACACCTGGTGGCCGCGTACCACAACACAAGACAAAATCATGAGCTGGCAAAGACATTAGTAGAAAAAATGGAACAGTGGAGCGAGCATTATTTACAGCAGAATTATTTCTGTAAGACACTCCTAGATGATAATGCTATGGAAGTGCAATAAGTAAGCATTAGAGGTGAGTGTTTCGTTTCGAAACATCCAGGAATTTCCTTGCCAGGGTTGTCTTTCAAACTGTTGTGTCATGTCGCTTCCTTGCCAGAGTTGGCTTTCAAACTGTCGTGTCATGTCGCTTCCTTGCCAGGGGTGATTGGCTTTCAAACTGTCCCGTCATGTCGCTTCCTTGCCAGAGTTGGCTTTCGACCTGTTATGTCGTGTCGCTTCCCTGTCAGGGTTGGCTTTCGAATTGTCTCGTCACGCCGCTTTCCATGGTTTTGGGGCCAGATCCCGGTCTAATGAGTAAGCGTATGTCGTATTAGTATTAGATATTTCCTTAGATAAATGAAAATGCGAGGTTTCATGAACGCATATGTAAACAGTTATGAGGTGCATGTAGGAAGATTAGTTTTTTTTTTTAATTTGCCGAATAAAAAAGGTAGATTCTGCCATTTTCAAAACTATTTCGGACCGGCAGGCTGGTTCCCAGCGAACAAGCGAACTTGGGCCCCACCTGAACCACCCGCCCAACCGCTTCCTTAAATACATGCAGTGTCGCGATCTAGCGGCCAATAAAGTAGTAACACAACGATGAATGGACACTAGAATGGTTATGCCCGTGACCGCCGCTCTCTGAGACGTTGAGAAATTAACCACCCCTGAGCCAGGCTCGCTGACCGCGCTAAACCATTTCCGAGCTTACTTCAATGACCGGAGACGAATCGGGTGCAGATACAAATTTGACCCCTTAGATCCAGATTTTACCCGTCAGATCCAGATTTGGATCCTTAGATCCACATTTGACCTCCCAGATCCACATTGAGTCCTCAGATCCGGAGTTGACACTTCAGATCCGGATTTGACCCTTCAGATCCGGATTTGACCCCTTAGATCCGGATTTGACCCCTCAGATCCGGATTTGACCCCTCAGATCCAGATTTGACATCTTAGATCCAGATTGACCCCTCAGATCCAAATTTGACCCGTTAGATCCATATTTAACCCGTTAGATCCCGATTGGCCGCTCAGATCCTGATATGACCCTTCAGATCTATATTTGACCGCTAGGATCCGTATTAACCCCTCAGATCACGGAGACACACACGCACAGATGGACGCAACCCAACGCAACATCCTTCCCTTCCCTCCCCCTCAATACACACGCACGGACCTGAGTCGTCTTCTTCCTGGCTCATAGATTTGAGCAATACTCAACCACGCGCAAACGGGTCTCTTGAATGGTGACTGTTGTGTGTCTGCGGTGAGGGTTTTGCGGCATCTACTGTGTAGCCTCAGTCTCCCATGTTAAAATTTGATAATTTTTTGCGACCGAAGTTCTTATTCGATTTCAATGAGCCCAATGAACAGTATATTTAGTGTTTAATGCGCTAGCTTCAGAACTGAAAAAGTCGGTTTCGAACCCCCAACTTCTCGGCGCTCTAGCACGTCTAAGTTGTGCACCGTGGGTTCAAGCGGAGACCAGATTCCGTATATGCTACATCACGTCTGTCCATCAGGACAACTTTGGTGATCAGATGTCTAATAGATTATGCGTTACAGCTGACCACTCGACATATGAGTGAGGTCAAGGTCGTGACCTTGACATAGGACCTTTGACCTAGGCCGCCGGATGAACGCAAACTGCGAGATACCATCTACCGTAAGCCATGTTTCAAAGGTGAGGCGCGTGGCTTATAGGTTTCGATGTATTTGAGATATAAGTCGTCGAAATCGGGGAGAGAAAAACTCCATTGGTTTATAATGGGGACTTTCTTTGCCATGGTAATTTGTTGGACAAATGACGTTACTCTGACCTTGACCTTGAACCGATATATGCCGCTAACGAACTTGGCCGAGCTATTGTGAAGACCTATAGATTGGCCAAGTTACAAGTCAAAATATTGCGTTTTGCGACCTACTGAGCGCGAACAGACAGGAAACCACAGGCTGTGCATGAAAACAGACAGACTGATAACTAGAATTTGTCAAGCATAGCTTGAGAAGAAAGACGAAAATCGGAGAGGGTAATAATAGTGGAAATTCCGTGAGCGACAATGAGTTTCCGAAGGCGAGTTTGCATGCTATGGTTGAAGGTCACACAGCAAGAAAAAAAATAGACAAAATAGAATACTGAATTTAATTCAGTATCAGATAATGAGGAGCTGAGTATCTTGGCACTAATTGCGTCTCTTACTGTTAATCTTGTTGTCTGACCTGTCCGCTTTATGGAGAAATTGAGTCGTTTTTCAGCCCAAAAGCAGGACATTAATTCGGTCGAGCCTATGCAGGACTGAGGGCAGGATTTCGTATAAAAAATGACTAGTCGAGCGGATTTGGTGACTTCTGAAGCAGTAGCCGGTATGTGCGACACGCCACGTTGGCGTAGTGGATAAGGCTTTTGAATTTGAGTATGAGGTTTGGGTGTTCAAACCCAGCTGAGGGTTATTACTGACAGAAGTTGAAAACTGCTGTCAGTATACTATGTTTGGTTTTTATTTATTTTTGTGTGTATGTTTGTCAGTTGAATAGAGGACGCATGGAAACAGTTACGGTTGTAAGACTTAACATAGTGACAGATATATGAAATATCTCGGCTAAGTTCGTTATTGGCATATGTAGGTCAAAGGTCAAGGTCACAGCGATTTAAAAAATAAATTAATTAAGAGCTCATCTATCTCCGTTAATATTAGACCTAGAGACTTTGGGCAAGTTTCTGAATGTGCTACTATTCAAGGCGCATCTTTTAGCCGTTGATCACTTTTTTGACGCTTTGTACTCATTTTCGAGCTACATGACGTTTTATGTTTTCCGAAAAACGCCAAAGATGACCTTGAACGGTTTTGCTGCGATTTGACCTCTTTAAGTTAAAGATGTCTCTCTGGTATTCCGGCCTCTCATAAAAATATAAATAAAATTGGCCTGTAATCTGACATATTTTGGATACGTCACATGACGTCACCATGACGTCACTTCCGGTGCATGAAAAAATCGGGAGATATCGGAAAAAAATGATAACAAATTGTAAGTGACGTCATTTTGTAGGGATAGATATTTCTAGTTCAGCGGAATAATAAAAACAATATCTTCCTATCTTACTTCCGGTTCCAGATGTGACGGCAATTCCCTATGGGACCTCCAATGTTAAAGCGCTCAATCTCTCAGGCTGGGAAAATTTGTTTGCCCCGTATTTCATAGGTGCCTGGATCAAACAGTTGTGGAATTTTTTGTTTGGATAAACATGATACCCGGTAGCCATGGTCCTCACTAGATGGAATTCGGACAAGAAATGACGTCACAGGATTTTTTTGAACTTTGCTCCATTTTGAAAGATGGGGATTTTTGGTGCTTGCAGGGGCCCACACGGGCGTCCTATTGAAGCCATCGCTCTATGCTTGCAGATGTAGATGGATCGTAGTAGGATGAGCCATTAACTATAAACACGGCGACGTCGCTATGTAACTTTTATAGTCGAACGCGTTTAACATAGGACCCCACGGAGATAATTAAACTTCCTTCAATATCACGTACTTCCGGTTAAACGATCTCACTTTGCTTCACCACGGTGCAAGACGGGGACGAGTACAAGAGACTCAGGGTAGGCTGACGGCAAACGCGTGTTTCAGTTTCGTTTCCATGGCAACCGAAGATGTTCCCAATGATGAAGAATAGCAATTTTCCGTAATTAGGTAAAGCTATATCTGAAGGACTGACAGTCCTACCGCCGTTCTAATCTGCGTTTTGGATTGAGGGCACAAATGTTTGCGTCTAGATATTTGGACGTTGCCGTGCGTTACGCCATGACATCACCATGACGTGATGACGTCATAATTTTATAACTTCTATTACTCGACTATTATTCATCATAGCGACTTCCGGTTGATTTGACGTTGTACTTTATATCAATGGACAACTGCTGCGCTGCGTAACTTTTTTTGCAGTAGTGAAACGTGTGCGTCAAAACTGACGTCATAGCAAACGTACTCCTAGGAAATGTTCGCCTTGCGTCATGTTCACCTACTTTGGCAATAGTTACCGTCACCCGGCTTCATAACTAGGTATATAAACATAAGTAGAAGCAATTTAAAGCATAATCGCGATAGTCAAATTACGTCGTGTGACGTCACGATGACGTCATCTTTAATAAAGGGTAAGATTCATAGTACCATTGATATTTAACCGTGACAATCGCTGTGGACTTCAAAATGCATGTTAGTTTAAGGTTTAATTTGGCACTAAATTTGCGGCCAGAACGTGCGTCACGTGACATCATAGTGATGTCACGAGCGCAACCACGCTTTAACGACCAATTCCGTACATATCGGGTGATAGATTACGCCCATTGCTACAGATAGCAGTCGCCGCGCGCAGATTGCCCACATAGGGCCTATACCACCCGTTCAATGTCCCATTGGCCCGAATTGCCCGTTGAATGGGCTATATAGCCAAAATTGCCCGTTCTACGCATTATGTGGCCCGAATTGCCAGTTGAAGGCGCTATATAGCCGAAATTGCCCGTCCAGTGCGCTATATAGCCAGAATTGCCCGAAAAGGGGCTATATAGCTATATAGTCGTGGACGGTCGCGGTTTGGATTAACATGTTAGAAAGACACGTTACATGGTAATTGGCGACAGAATTGCTCTAGGACGCTTAGTCTGGCCGCTAGAGCGATCGCAAGAGGTGCACCCCCCTTTGCTGAAGCTCCCATTATGATTCAACGGCGACATCGACTGGCACTGCTTTGCGATGGCCGCCGTTTGCTTAATAGCGACGCTAGTGAGTCGGGACTGGTTTCAAAGGAAGGGCCAACGTCGACTTTGGTCAGGAATCCGCATTCCGTTCTAGCCTAGCACGCTTAGTTTCGGCACTAGAGGGCTCCGTAATTTAGCAATGATCAGTCTGAGAAGAGGGATTCGGGTGGGAAGAAGCACAAGTATGAAGTCGCGATTTGGACGTATTCACTCAAAATGGTGTCCTCCATCTGGAAAAACAGCCCGCGTTGAACAGCAGCCGTTAGATTGTGCTCATCCAGCATCCGCATCGTAGAGGTCCAATTTGGGCTCAATTGCGCTTTCAGCGAACCCAATACGGCTTTCAGTGGGCAATTCGGGCTAGAACGCCTTCGGATATCGGCATTATTGAGCCCAAATTGGCCATTGAAGGCCATGTTTAGCCCAATTTGGCCGCTGAAGGCCGTAATTATTCCAATTTGCCCGTTTATAGCGCTATTTAGCGCACGTTGTTCGTTCAAGGAGCTGTTTAACCCAATCTGCCCACTGAAGGCATCATGTAGCCAGCATGAGGCAAAATCAGCTTATAGTATATATGTTTCTGCAAGTCATCGCCTGTACCCTAGTTTCGGCGCATAAATGGTGCCACAGACGTGTGCGTCAACGATGAAGTCACTTCTGTCAGTACCTCAGCCTACGGCTGTCTATTTTTTTTTTTTTTTTTTCGTTTTTATGCTGGAAACACATTTTGGTTGATGAAACATTCGGCCTGCTGGCGTCACTTTTTGACTATAAGATTGCAAAGGGCCAGCGACAACATTGGCGGATAGGCCGAAACGTCATTGCGGACTTACGCGTCATATCTCTATAATGGGATTGGCCATGTTAATGTTTGATTATTTCTTTGCGTCCAAACTACTGGTTCGATTTCGATGGCACTTGGCACACATGATGTTAGTAATATATGTAATCTACCTGCATGCATGTAGTCATCGGAGTTTTTTATATTTTTTATTAGGTTACAATTTGATCATCCAATAACTCAAAAACTATAAATATGAGGTGAAAGCTGAGGGCACGTTACTTTTGCGCCTGCCTCTGAAGAATACTTTGAATATACAAACCGCGGATCTCTAGACACAATATTAACTGAGTTACGCGGGAAAACATGTTTCGTGACCTTGACCTTGCTGTGACCTTGACCTTGGATACGTGACCTGGACCGATATAGCACAACTTGCCCAAGTAATAATTTCATGTTGCACGCAACGTGTTGTTTGTCTGACTTGTCGCCTTCATGGAGAAATTGAGGACACCATGTTCCCGCCAAAATGCTCCCTTAGGGTCCCATGTTAAACTTTGAGAATTTTTCGCAGAAAAACTATTCGGGCGATTTTCACAATTTTTACACAATATAAAAGGTACCTATGGGCCCAATATTAGAAATAATTGTGAGCGTCATTAAATGAGAACTGAAACAGTAGTAGTGATTTTTCCGATTTTTGGTCCTATCTTTCAATGGTTAAGCGAAATTTGAAAAAAATCTGTGACCTTGACCTTTGACCCTTCCCCGGTAGCAAGTTGTCAGTGGACTCCCTCCCCGGTCGTCAATAAAAATTGGTGGACCCTTCGGTCGCAATTTTGTTTAGAGACCTCCTCCTGGTCGCAAGTTGCAATGGACCCCGACACCGCCTTTTCAAATTCCTGGATCCGCCACTGCTCTTCCCTATTTTTTTGATATTTCGATTACAATAGAGTTTATAGCACTATTTCACATTGAATATAGTCAAAGTTTGTAAGCCTAAGCAAAGTTGTGTTTTGAATGGGTAGTATTCCCATCAACTATATACATGTTCATATATGGTAAGCATGTATTATATACTGTTATATTGCCCCTCTGTGGCAAGCTGTGCCCCTCTGTAGCGCGCCGTACCCCTCTATAGCGAGCCGTGCCTTACTTAGCGAGCCGTGCCCTATTAGCGAGCCGTGCCCCTCCTTAGCGAACCGTGCCCCTCTGTAGCGAGCCGTGCCCCTCTGTAGCGAGCCGTGCCCCTCTGTAGCGAGCCGTGCCCCTCTGTGGCGAGCCGTGCCCCTCTGTAGCGAGCCGTGCCCCGCTGTAGCAAGCCGTGCCCCTCTATAGCAAGCCGTGCCCCTCTGTAGCGAGCCGTGCCCCTCTATAGCGAGCCGTGCCCCTCTATAGCGAGCCGTGCCCCTCTATAGCGAGCCGTCCCCCTCTATAGCGAGCCGGGTCCCTCTATAGCGAGCCGTGTCCCGTTCGTCATGTGTAGCTGGGCTAAGAGGCAAAAGAAAAATATCCGCACGGAACATCCGATGGCATACCATACCATAACAATCGATGGGTGAACTCTTAAATATCATAAATTCCCTTTATGAGCAAAATAATGAAAATGTTGATATATAGACATCAAAACATGCCGAATAGATCTCCATTCGCGTTTCAGATTGTAACTTCGGCTCGGGCTGTCCTTTCTCGTGTCACTGCGCCGATCAGGATGAAGTATGCGACCCACTGACAGGTCATTGTGACACAGGATGTGGGGCGAACTTACCGGACTACACACCGAGCCAGTCCGGCTGGGGGGGCGACGGGTGTCAAACAGGTAAGACAACTCTCCAATTAAAATGTTTTACTACATGAATAATAGGCTATGTTTGCCCTTTAAAATACATATAAAAATTATCATCAAAATAATTGGATGTATATATGCAGAGTATGTATTTTTTTGACACGTAAAGACACATCGACCTCGCATATGTGGAGCGATCACTATAATGACAATGTATATTAAAGCGGCGACACTAATAAGCTAACATGTGAGGTTCATTATTACAGGTAACGTGGCCTACAACAAGAGCGCCTGGCAGTATCACGGGTACGGGGATCGAGTGGCCTCACGGGCGGTGGACGGGGTGGTGGACAGGAGCGCTAACGGTGTGTCGCAGCCTTCTCGTGCTGGCGGCGGCGGGGCGTGGTGGACCGTGGACCTCGGGGCTCTCCACACCGTCTACTCGGTCAGAATGATGGCCGCCGACCTTAATGGTAAGGAGTTGGTATCGGTCACAGTCGTCACGTGTTGTGCCATGTGAATGAATGCAATCAATGTAGTTAATACGAAGAATGTTCTATTCGATTCATCCCTATATTTTATTTACTGGTTAATTATTAACGTGTCTAATTACGGCGACTTGGTTTTACCATCAACTTGCTTTGCGAAAATATTTAATATTGATTCATTCACGATTTAAATCTTCCTGCCATTTAAACATGATGGGTGTGAAACAGTATCATGCATTGATATGTATAGTATATCATCTCATCGCACCCAGTACGCGTAATGTAGTTATATGTCAAGCGTGTATCAACCTTTTTGTACATATTATTTGTTATTAGGTTACTCCTATTTGAACCACATCCATGTGTTCGCGAGCAACTCATCCATCACTGACAACAACGTCACCCTTAGCACTGAGACCGACATCATCGGTTATAGGCACATGTTTTGTGGGGATTACAATGATACAGGCAGAAGACGGCGAGGTGGTGTGTGAACAGCCTCAGGTCGGCAGATACGTCCTCCTCTGGAAGTACGATGTATCGGGAGAGGAGGGTGATATCTGGTCTCGTGTGAGCCTACTCACTCCCATTATCATCAAGGTGTTGTGGAACAGAACGCCTCCTGCTGTGTGACCCTACTCACTTCCATTACCCACACGGGGTTGTGGCATAGAACGCGTCGTGTCGTGTGACCCTACTCACTCCCATTACCCACACGGTGTTGTGGCATAGAACGCCTCGTGTCGTGTGACCCTACTCACTCCCATTACCCACACGCTGTTGTGGCACAGAACGCCTCGTGTCGTGTAGCCCTACTCACTCCCATTACCCACACGGTGTTGTGGAATAGAACGCCTCGTGTCGTGTGACCCTACTCACTCCCATTAACCACACGGTGTTGTGGAATAGAACGCCTCGTGTCGTGTGACCCTACTCACTCCCATTACCCACACGGTGTTGTGGCACAGAACGCCTCGTGTCGTGTGACCCTACTCACTCCCATTAACCACACGGTGTTGTGGCATAGAACGCCTCGTGTCGTGTGACCCTACTCACTCCCATTACCCACACGGTGTTGTGGCACAGAACGCCTCGTGTCGTGTGACCCTACTCACTCCTATTACCCACACGGTGTTGTGGCACAGAACGCCTCGTGTCGTGTGACCCTACTCACTCCCATTACCCACACGGTGTTGTGGAATAGAACGCCTCGTGTCGTGTGACCCTACTCACTCCCATTACCCACACGGTGTTGTGGCACAGAACGCCTCGTGTCGTGTGACCCTACTCACTCCCATTAACCACACAGTGTTGTGGCACAGAACGCCTCGTGTCGTGTGACCCTACTCACTCCCATTACCCACACGGTGTTGTGGCACAGAACGTCTCGTGTCGTGTGACCCTACCCACTCCCATTACCCACACGGTGTTGTGGCACAGAACGCCTCGCGTCGTGTGACCCCACTCACTCCCATTACCCACACGGTGTTGTGGCACAGAACGCCTCGTGTCGTGTGACCCTACTCACTCCCACTACCCACACGGTGTTGTGGAATAGAACGCCTCGTGTCGTGTGACCCTACTCACTCCCATTACCCACACAGTGTTGTGGCACAGAACGCCTCGTGTCGTGTGACCCTACTCACTCCCATTACCCACACGGTGTTGCGGCACAGAACGTCTCGTGTCGTGTGACCCTACCCACTCCCATTACCCACACGGTGTTGTGGCACAGAACGCCTCGCGTCGTGTGACCCAACTCACTCCCATTACCCACACGGTGTTGTGGCACAGAACGCCTCGTGTCGTGTGACCCTACTCACTCCCATTACCCACACGGTGTTGTGGCACAGAACGCCTCGTGTCGTGTGACCCTACCCACTCCCATTACCCACACGGTGTTGTGGCACAGAACGCCTCGTGTCGTGTGACCCTACTCACTCCCATTACCCACACGGTGTTGCGGCACAGAACGTCTCGTGTCGTGTGACCCTACCCACTCCCATTACCCACACGGTGTTGTGGCACAGAACGCCTCGCGTCGTGTGACCCAACTCACTCCCATTACCCACACGGTGTTGTGGCACAGAACGCCTCGTGTCGTGTGACCCTACTCACTCCCATTACCCACACGGTGTTGTGGCACAGAACGCCTCGTGTCGTGTGACCCTACCCACTCCCATTACCCACACGGTGTTGTGGCACAGACCGCCTCGTGTCGTGTGGCCCTACTCACTCCCATTACCCACACGGTGTTGTGGCACAGAACGCCCCGTGTCGTGTGACCCTACTCACTCCCATTACCCACACGGTGTTGTGGCACAGAACGCCTCGTGTCGTGTGACCCTACCCACTCCCATTACCCACACGGTGTTGTGGCACAGACCGCCTCGTGTCGTGTGGCCCTACTCACTCCCATTACCCACACGGTGTTGTGGCACAGAACGCCCCGTGTCGTGTGACCCTACTCACTCCCATTACCCACACGGTGTTGTGGCACAGCACGCCTCGTGTCGTGTGGCCCTACTCACTCCCATTACCCACACGGTGTTGTGGCACAGAACGCCTCGTGTCGTGTGACCCTACTCACTCCCATTACCCACACGGTGTTGTGGCATAGAACGCCCCGTGTCGTGTGACCCTACTCACTCCCATTACCCACACGGTGTTGTGGCACAGAACGCCTCGTGTCGTGTGACCCTACTCACTCCCATTACCCACACGGTGTTGTGGCACAGAACGCCTCGTGTCGTGTGACCCTACCCACTCCCATTACCCACACGGTGTTGTGGCACAGAACGCCTCGTGTCGTGTGACCCTACCCACTCCCATTACCCACACGGTGTTGTGGCACAGAACGCCTCGTGTCGTGTGACCCTACTCACTCCCATTACCCACACAGTGTTGTGGCATAGAACGCCTCGTGTCGTGTGACCCTACTTACTCCCATTACCCACACGGTGTTGTGGCACAGAACGCCTCGTGTCGTGCGACCCTACTCACTGCCATTACCCACACGGTGTTGTGGCACAGAACGCCTCGTGTCGTGTGACCCTACTCACTCCCATTACCCACACACCGTGTTGTGGCACAGAACGCCTCGTGTCGTGTGACCCTACTCACTCCCATTACCCACACGGTGTTGTGGCATAGAACGCCTCGTGTATTGTGACCCTACTCACTCCCATTACCCACACGGTGTTGTGGCACAGAACGCCCCGTGTCGTGTGACCCTACTCACTCCCATTACCCACACGGTGTCGTGGCATAGAACGCCTCGTGTCGTGTGACCCTACTCACTCCCATTACCCACACGGTGTTGTGGCATAGAACGCCTCGTGTCGTGTGACCCTACTCACTCCCATTACCCACACGGTGTTACATTTGTCTTTAATTACCATTACAATGACACGCCATGCACCCCATTCCTCCCCATTCCTCAATGGCCAACGGCTGTAGTTTACAGATGCTTTGGGTGGTAGGCCTGCTGTCCGATTGTTGTCCAACAACCATGGAAGTACGGTTATTGCTTCATGGACTGATATCCAAGGATTCGCCACAGAACGAAATATTTTTCCTCTGTCTCATTAGGAGGCTGGTTCTACATGAATCACATCCGTGTGTACATGAGCAACTCGTCCATCCCTGACAACGCCACCCTTAACACCGAGACCGACATCATGGGTTACGGCCACTTCGTGACGTGTGGGGAACATCTTGGTACAGTACCACGAAGAGGTGACGGCGAGGTGGTGTGTGAACAGCCTCTGGTCGGCAGATACGTCCTCCTGTGGAAGTACGATATATCGTCAGCGCAGGGTGATGTACAGAGTTCCTTCTATCTTTGTGAAGTTACGGTGACCGGACATAGATACCAAGGTAATGTGCATTGATTGACACAACGGGCTACATTACTGCGACATGTATTCCTATTTTGCCATTGTTTGTGTGAGAAGCCAAATGTCATTCAAGGTTCCATGATGATTTTCAGATGTTTCGTTAATGCTAACGGTTTTATTATTTGTAGTAGTAGCTAAGTAACAGTAATGTTTGCTACAGTAATGTTTATGTCCTAGGTTTCCTTGTTCCTGCTTCCTTCGTCTCCAGCTATCTGTCTGATATGAATATATTGCCTTTGGTCCTCTCAGATTGTACGTCGTGTCCTACGGAGTGTAACCCGAAGTGCGGCTGTATAGCAAACTGCCCGGCTGGCAAAAACCAAACAACGTTCTGCTCCAGCGGTACTTGTGCCTCATATCTTAAAGCAGTATTTAGGGGAGCAGTCCCAATCTTCGCCTTGCTTCGAGCCAGTAAATGAACGATTGTCTGGAGATGACGCCAACACTTTCAAGTAGTAACTATGCATTCGTTTTTTCTTGTATCTATATCTTGGCATACATGGCCAAACTACAAGTGTCGAGGCTATCCTAAACCGTATCAAATACCATATTTGTAGTATTACAAACTGTCCAAGCCGTGCCTCCCATTGTTGCAGATTGCGGGGATGGCACTTTCGGTATTAACTGTGGTGACACGTGTAGCCGTAACTGTGCTAATGGTGCTGCGTGTGAGAAGACAGACGGGAGTTGTCCTGGTGGATGTGAGCTGTGGTGGATTAACTCAGGTTGTGGAACAGAAATAGGTAAATGCTATATGTTCGATAGTGTCATGCCGTATTCAATAGACAAGACCGCGCATGGTTAAGGAACCATCCAAATGTAACAAACATACAAGACACCTTACCCGATGGCTCACGCCAATGACCCAGAATTACTTCTCAACTAATTATCATCCTTTGCCCCGGACAAAACTCCGGTTCTCCGCCTGGTCGGAGAACCGAAAGACGTCAGACGACTCCACTGCAGTGACTTCCTCATCGAGGTCACTCGGAAAAATCCTGCTGACAATCTCCTTCGCGTCACGGTCCTCCTCCATATTCCAGTAAATATCACTGTCCACCGTACCATCAATGACGGCAGACATGTCATCCGATGTCCATACCTACAAATATGCTCTGACGCTGAGATTGCATCCGAATTGGCTTCACAAAACGTCTCGGAGGCCAAACGGGCCTCCATCACAACAAACTGGGAACAAATTCAAACTATAATCGTCACCTTTGCTCCAATGTCTCTCCTTCAAGACACTTCTTCAATCAAAGCTGGATACCTCTGTATCGCACTTGTAACATGCATTCCTCACCCTCTACGCTGCGTTCAGTGCGTGGGCCCCTGCAAGAAAAACTGCAGGAGGTAAGTCATTTGTGCTCGCTGCGGCGACGGGGGCCATGACGACACTTTTTGCAGCAACCAGAGTTTCTGCATAAAGCGTTATCAAATTTGGCAGAAGGAAAAGAAAATACAGAGAGTCAAAACTACCAAATCAATATCCTTCCAGAAGCACGAAAGCAAGTAGAATGATCACTGAGATAAAACCCTTTGTTACAATGGCTGACTCATCTCCGCATCGACCAACACAGCCTCCAAAAGACCAACAATGGTCTCTCCAATAATGTTAATAAATACTATCTATTCTTGGCCTTCAAATGCGGAATTCGTCATTGAGACGATCGAAGACTTAGTGGTCTCAGGGTTTTCATAAACTATTGACCGCTTCATTATTGACTGTGTTCATGTGTTTACCGACATCTACCTGACCGTTTACCATTCGTTTCAAATGTTTTACTTACAAACTGACGTACTTGAAGTTTTTCTTCTTGAAATTTGTTCAACTGTTTTATTTACAAAATAACGTGTGTGTACTTTTAGGTTTTTATGGGGGGCATTTGATAAAAATGTCCAACCTAATCCAATCACAATCTACACCGAAATTGTAAATCATAATATTAATGCTTAAAGTTAACGTTTCGTTTCGGGTAAGGAGAAACGAATTAAGGCAATCCGCCCCCCCCCCCCCCCGCCAAGCAGCGCGCCATTTTGCCGGAGCAAGTGCCGTATATTGATACCCGTCATGTGGCGCCGCCTTACGTTATAACTGGAAGTTATCCCGATGAGGGAATTCTTTACAGTAAAGGTACCCTTCAGCTAAACGCGTGAAGCGAGAGATCAGGGCCGCGATTTACTGATGAATTGCGGCAGTTCCAAGCCTCGCAGTACACCATGATCTTAGGGTTTCATGGAAAAATATCATCCAAACATATTGATATATCTCTTGCAACGAATGCCTCCGTCACAAAAGCCATGATTGGAGTTGTTTATATTTGTGATTATCACGGGCTCTTGTTTTGTTCTCACAGTAGGCGTCATTTCCGGTTTGAATATAATTAGCATATCGCCTTCTGATTGGTCAATCGTTGACACACTTCTAAAACGGTCTCCCACCTGGTTAAGCGGCGAAATCGTGGCTAGCGGTCACTTTTATTGTGAGCTACGGACAAGACGAAAAATTCTGTAATTTGAGGGATAGACACTTGAATATTAAATGAATCGGTTAAAGAACGTTAGAGATCAGGCTGGCGTCTTCCTTCAAGTTAAAGCACGATATAGCCTCAGAGGCTGAAAGTGCCGCTAAACCCCTATCAAATCGAATAAAAACACAATATTGGTGAAATAACCCATCGTGGTTTCTATAATGTATATATATATCGGCCTATGTGGGCGTGTCGTGTATTGGAATACCACGGGGCCGTAGCTAGTGATTATCATAGACTGAAATGAAACAGGAAAATAAAAATGTCCACCTTGTTCTGACTCGGGAAACGGGAAGAGCTAGTCTACGTAATGGTTCATGTACAATGTAGGACTAAAAACGGCAAGACATAGTTCGATCGTACAACGGTGAAGGATAATCGACTAGCCTCCATTAATACGTTTTAACTTTGCAAAAACTTTTTATATATATATTAGTGCCACCGAATCACAATAAATCACAACTTTTATAAGCAAATTTGTTTTAGTTCCAAGCTATTTCGAGTTGTGACACTGTTAAGCGAACCTTCCCCCATATACATGCTGATAGCTATTGGCGTAATAAACTACCAGCAAAGGAACCCGCCACTGGAGATTCGTTCGACTAATGTATGTATGTGTGTAACTAATAATAGTAAATAGTAAAAGACATTTCGGTTATTTGGCTCACAACCCAATCTTGTAATTAGGCAGCGGGCACTTTTTGTTCTGACACCCCTTTCTAACGCGTTAATCTAATATAAGCAAGGTGTTTCTTCTTCGCAGCACTACCCCAAGATGACATCGTCCACACTCTGGCGTCGGATGACGTCACATCCGGTTCCGTTACGCTCAAGTGGGAGCCGCTGAATTCCGTGCCAGTCGATTTAGAATCCCATTACGGCTACGTCATCGGTCAGCAGAGTCCGCAGACACAACCTGCTGACAAGGGCGGCGAATGGAGAAATATCGCATGGATTCCATACACCAACACAGACAGAGTGTCGCACACAGTGACTGGCTTAGCCCACAACTCCCAGTTCTCCTTCAGACACCAGGTTTACCGTCGGGATCAGGGTCAGAACGAGACAGCTGACGGCAGCCAAACAGTCAGCGGGAAGACAGCGTGCATCTGTAAGTCGCTGGATTTAAATTATCCAACCGGTTATGTATGTAGCCGTTTAACGAACCATTTCAAGACATCGCGTTGGACAGGAATCTTTATTCCAAAAAGACAAACTAGCTGTGATCATTATCCGTGAATTACTTCGTGCAATATATATTCAATTAATGAACTAGAAAGCCCAGACATGCGATGAATGATTTTTATTATTAAAATTAGGATGCCTAAGGATTTATTTTCCACCACGACATGCTTTTCATTAGGCGGCCTACACCAAAATTCGAGAACAGCATGTTAGTTCCATTTTAATTTGGCCGACTATCCGTATTTTAGTCAATACAGCCTAATTCATTCGGGTGATTCTTAATTTCCCAGTGGCGTGTAACCAAGTCTTGGCTTCAATAGTAGTTGTCACATAATAAAACCATGGCAGTAACATTTCCCCCTTAACTCGCTGTGACAGCCCCCAATCCAAATTTTCGCCTTCAAAACCCCATGTGCACGTTCCACAGACTACTTAATTGGTGAACCACACTTTATGGGCAAAAATATGTGGTTAAGCCACATTTTCTCAATACAGACGCACTTTTGACCGTATTAGGCATTTGCCTTAAGTTGCGTCATGTTCTCTTCAGCTCCAAACTCACCCGCTGTCCATGTCCATTACTTCAATGTGAGCTACGGTGATGACGTCATGAATGCCGCGAACGTGACGTGGGATTTGATTGTGAGTCTTGAATCTTCGCCAAGCATATATAACACACTAGTTTGTGTGATACCATTTGTATTGCAACTGTATTGCCAAATCTAATTCGGGGCAGAATTTATGCCACAACGTCCTCATCTGATCACCTATACACTGGTCAATAATTGTATGTAACGATGACGACATTAGTAGATCATCTCATCACCTATACACTGATCCATATTTGTATGTAACCATGACGAAATTAGTAGATCATCTGATCACCTATACACGGAGCTATAATCATATGTAACCATGACGCCATTAGTAGATTATCTGATCTCCTACACACTGATGTATAAATGTATGTAACCATGACGCTATTAGTAGATCATCTGATCACCTACACACTGAGCGATAGTCATATGTAACCATGTATCATTTTCTACCGGATGTCCGAAATCTCGCGGTTGCACGTACGCCACTTACATACTCTTGTAAGGCAAAGTGGGTTAATCTCGATCCTTGGGTAACCTCGACCCCCATGTGCTATTTTTATTGATGATGTCACCAATCCATATCATTTCGCCGATTTGATTTTTCGATAAAAATCTTAGAGATGCCCCTGGTAACTAGACACAGACAAGCTGGATTATAGATATGTAATTTTTTGTCCAATTTGAATTAAATAAGTCATGCAACCCTACATTGACACGTTCTTTTGCAGCTTATCTCAAAAGTTAAGATACATGAGTTTCAAAAGCAAGCAGTATGCCTGATTAACACTGAGAATGATAATTTATTAAATAAAAAAGTGACAGCAGACGATGTTTACAACATGTGTGACATCGTGACAGTTCTTCCCCAGATCGACCTTGACCTTGTGAAAGATCGAGGTTATCCCATCTTTTTCACGACCGTGGTCTAACCTCGACCCCCTCTTTAATTTAACGTCATTTTCTAACAATATGTTATAAAAATATATCATGTTTTAGCAGTGGATGGTCACAATTACATGCAGCAATAACTGTCCGGCCCTGCTTCCGCATATTCTGACGTTGACTAATATTTAAATGTGTTGTAACATAAATTAGTTACTTTGGCTTCGTAACGCAGCTGTTTCAAATGGCATTCTCTTGGCATGATGGCCCATTAAGTATTCGAACTTTGCGTTGTGACCACTCGTGTAATAAAACTAATAAATATAGTTTATGGGTTAGGGATTATATAGTTAGGGATTGCTTTATCTATCGTTGGGCATAAGAGGCACAGTTATGTGAAATAATATTGTTGCTTTTGCACACTAAAAATCCCGATATGCAGATTAAATCACCCACCTATCCCAGGGGGTCGAGGTTAGACCACGGGGGTCGAGGTTCGACCATGGCCCCCACTGCCTTTTAGAAAATTAGCACTCCCCACAATCTGCCTAGGTTTTCCTATAAAAAATCATATTATTTGAATACCATGGTTTACTGTTTGAACAAAAACTCAGTTTATTTCACATTATTAAAGAAAATAGACGTTTTCTTGTCTTAAGGGGTCGAGATTAGCCCACTTATACCAGGTTAACCTCTCATTTATTTTCTTGGTGTCTGTGACTCAAGGAGCCAGCCGGCAGTGGATGCGATTTCATCACTAACTACACGTTCACCTCTTTCGACGAAGAAGAGAATCTAAACAACGGGACGAGCTCCTACATCGTGCAGAACAACGTCACGGGTACCTACGTCATCAGCGTCACGGCCATAAACAACGGGGACTTACAGGCAGCCACCGGGCGGAATATAACGCTAGGGTCAAGTGAGTTTTTTTTTTACTCATTTTGTTATTTTATGTTTTGTTGTGACTATTCGCTTAATACATGTATGATTTATTAAACGATGCGCTTAACATACGCTTATTTAGGGTTGTATATTCCTGTGTAATGTCTTAAGTGAAATTAAATCAGTGAAAAACAACTGCATAAAACATTTGTGTCCACATAGTTTGTAAGATAATACAGGATACAACACTTATTAAGACTAAATTATTGCAGCTCGTGGGTCAACCAATGCGTAATATTAAAACAATGTATCCATTGATCCAAAGGGTAACTATACAACTACAAACGTCTCGAAACGTCGAATGGTATCTGACCATTCCTTGATGACAATTTAAAGCGTCATATGAGACAGTGGCAAATACTTCTAATATTGCCCCAGGATCAATATCAATATTATTTATTTTACTGGCGAAATACATTGGGATTTTCGCCTGAAAAGTTCTTTTCAAACCTTGTGCTGGTCTTTATTGTCGCTGTACCGCTGTTAAAACGCCAATATATTAGTACCAGCGAGTAATCCGATCGGATGATTATCTTCTTGTTGAAACACTATTAACTGTTTAACATCAGAAGGACATTGCTCCTTGTTTGTTTGCTGTTGTTCATTTGTTTTCGCTGCTGTTCAACTCAGCTGTTGGCGACGTAGTTACGACCCGACCGCCCAATCCGACGAACACCGCGTTGATCGCTGGCGTGACGGTCACCCTCGTGGTTGTCGTAACGGTTGTTGCTGTGGTCTTCATACTGTGGTGGTCAGTATATAATGAATACACATCGTGGCTAAAACACATCACCTCTACATTATATCATGTTATTGACGGTTCTACTGGCATTAAGTGAATTATCCAAAACGAGTTTATTTCATGACGCCTTACATAAACGCCCAAAGCAGCCTTATTGTCCCCGTTCAAAACCACGTTCCGTGCCGGTAGTTTGTCCCCGATTACTGTTGACAACTACTTTTTGATCTGCAAGTAGGTGTTGGTTTGAATGATGTGAATACGATTCTTCCCCAAACCTTCCAACTTCCAGGAGACGAAGGAAAACTCAAATGGCGGATAATGCAGCCGTGCCCAGTCCAGTGCCACCACCGGTCACCGGTAGTGCCGACTACGAGAACATCAACATATTGACCAGCGCGGGAACTGAAACAACGAACGAAGGTTTATAACGTTGCAAAGGCAACGAATGAACAAAAGTTGATATGAATAGCCATGTTGTCATCATTTTGTTGCGGAACGTCCGCCAAGAATCACATCGCGAATAACGTAAAATAGTGATACAGAGAAGACCTTTCACGGGTTATCAGGTGGCTTAGTACGTCGCGTATTGTCGACTTTAAGCTGCCAGATGAGCGGTCAGGGTGTGGGTTAGACTTAAGGCTGAAACAATCTGACGCACGAGATGCGGATTATATGGTGGCACATATGTGCCACTCGCGTTCTCGCATTCTCGCCTGACACAACCTGAGGCGAGATCGCGAGAACGCGAGAATGCGCGAGGCGAGAACGCGAGAACGCGAGAATGCGCGGGCGAGAATGCGAGAATGCGCGAGGCGAGAATGCGAGATTAATCTCGCCCGCGCATTCTCGCGTTCTCGCGTTCTCGCTACGCGCATTCTCGCCTCGCGCATTCGCGCCTCGCGCGTTCTTGTGTTCTCGCCTCGCGCGTTCTCGCCTCGCGCGTTCTCGCCTCGCGCGTTCTCGCGTTCTCGCCTTGCGCGTTCTCGCCTCGCGCGTTCTCGCGTTCTCGCCTCGCGCGTTCTCGCCTCGCGCGTTCTCGCCTCGCGCATTCTCGCATTCTCGCCTCGCGCGTTCTCGCTTCGCGCGTTCTCGCCTCGCGCATTCTCGCCGTGTGCCATGTTCCCGCAATTTTAGCCACCAAAATGTCCATTTGGCCGATTTGTCATATAAGGCATACCCCATAAACAATGCCTTCTAGCAGGAATTTTTCAAGCCAGAGAGTTTAGCTAACGAAACGGGGACTTCTCATGCATATAATGACTTGATGACTTACAACTATTCTATAGTGTCCTTCTGATATATCCAAACATTCACTACATTCGACTACAAAGAATAATTGTCGGCTATTTTGGCGACCATTACCACATTATAACTGGGGTGTGTCCACTCCATTGTATTGCATAAAAATCAATGTATAGATCTCCCGACATATGTAGCTCATTGAAAATTACGTGGAAGTGGTGGGTTATTTATCTTTCACATCTTAGTGCCGCCATTGACTCGTTTTCGCACAAAACGATGTCAAAGTTTACTGTGTCCTGCAGTCTGTTAAAAAATGTAAGAGCGAGTTGTTTTTCCGCTTCCACTTAATTGATCTTCAAAGAAATATATTACCCCAGAAATGTGAAGATGGCGGTGCTAAAATGATTGATGTTAAATTTCATTTTCGGATTGTTAATATCGATCATTTGGCTAAAACGCATTTTTGCGGATGGTACGGTAGTGACAGCTGGAAGTTTCTGGGGCAGCAATATATACGCTTTCTATAGAAATTTTGGAATAAGATGTTAAGATTCAAATAGATAGACGAAAAGAAAACACTACCACCATTTTACAGCAAAATAGTCATAGATAACACG
This sequence comes from Arenicola marina, assembly GCA_964019135.1. Taxonomy (NCBI): domain Eukaryota; kingdom Metazoa; phylum Annelida; class Polychaeta; family Arenicolidae; genus Arenicola; species Arenicola marina. Next base: position 11,366,943 of record OZ025249.1, read on the forward strand.
ATCTGCAACTCCACCCAGCAACCGATCAATAAACAAGAAATACTCGAAAAGATCTTTCGGAGGAATTCAAATATCATCATCTGGATATTCATGGTATTGAAAACAAACAGAGCCGCCGAGCTTGTGCGTTGGTAAGTACTTTCCAAATAAACAGGCAACTAACATTTTCTCAACTCTGTTACCGGACAATTTCAGAAGCCCCGCGTTTAAAACTTGTTTATCAATACGTGTTCGCATTACATGGTGAGGGTTCAATTAATATGCCCAAACATTTCACTGGACAATTACTTGTTGAAAATCGACAGAATTCGGTATTGATACGCACCAAATAATTGATATGCCGAAAAATATCACATCTGTTGCACGCGAATTGTTACTGCTAATGTGCAGAACGATCGTCGTAGTATTACAAAGTAAACCTTAACAACAGATATAAGGGTTATCATTAAGAGTATAGAAGCTATTAGCAGTCTACCACTTAAAATAAAAAAAATTTATATACGTGTTGTAACAGAGCTGACAGCTGGTAACAGGGCTGACGTCTGGTAACAGGGCTGACGTCTGGTAACAGGCTGACATCTGGTAGCAGGGCTGACGTCTGGTAACAGGCTGACGTCTGGTAGCAGGGCTGACGTCTGGTAACAGGGCTGACGTCTGGTAGCAGGGCTGACGTCTGGTAACAGGGCTGACGTCTGGTAACAGGGCTGACGTCTGGTAACAGGGCTGACGTCTGGTAACAGGGCTGACGTCTGGTAACAGGGCTGACGTCTGGTAACATGGCTGACGTCTGGTAACAGGGCTGACGTCTGGTAACAGGCTGACGTCTGGTAGCAGGGCTGACGTCTGGTAACAGAGCTGACGTCTGGTAACAGGGCTAACGTCTGGTAACAGGGCTGACGTCTGGTAACAGGGCTGACGTCTGGTAACAGGCTGACGTCTGGTAGCAGGGCTGACGTCTGGTAACAGGGCTGACGTCTGGTAACAGGGCTGACGTCTGGTAACAGGCTGACGTCTGGTAACAGGGCTGACGTCTGGTAACAGGGCTGACGTCTGGTAACAGGGCTGACGTCTGGTAACATGGCTGACGTCTGGTAACAGGGCTGACGTCTGGTAACAGGCTGACGTCTGGTAGCAGGGCTGACGTCTGGTAACAGAGCTGACGTCTGGTAACAGGGCTAACGTCTGGTAACAGGGCTGACGTCTGGTAACAGGGCTGACGTCTGGTAGCAGAGCTGACGTCTGGTAACAGGGCTGACGTCTGGTAACAGGGCTGACGTCTGGTAACATGTGACGTCTGGTAGCAGGGCTGACGTCTGGTAGCAGGGCTGACGTCTGGTAACAGGCTGACGTCAGGGCTGACGTCTGGTAACAGGGCTGACGTCTGGTAACATGTGACGTCTGGTAGCAGGGCTGACGTCTGGTAGCAGGGCTGACGTCTGGTAACAGGTTGACGTCAGGGCTGACATCTGGTAACAGGGCTGACGTCTGGTAACAGGCTGACGTCTGGTAACAGGGCTGACGTCTGGTAACAGGACTGACGTCTGGTAACAGGCTGACGTCTGGTAACAGGGCTGACGTCTGGTAACAGGGCTGACGTCTGGTAACAGGGCTGACGTCTGGTAGCAGGGCTGACGTCTGGTAACAGGGCTGACGTCTGGTAACAGGCTGACGTCTGGTAGCAGGGCTGACGTCTGGTAACAGAGCTGACGTCTGGTAACAGGGCTGACGTCTGGTAGCAGGGCTGACGTCTGGTAACAGGGCTGACGTCTGGTAGCAGGGCTGACGTCTGGTAACAGGGCTGACGTCTGGTAACAGGGCTGACGTCTGGTAACAGGGCTGACGTCTGGTAACAGGGCTGGCGTCTGGTAACAGGGCTGACGTCTGGTAACAGGGCTGACGTCTGGTAACAGGGCTGACGTCTGGTAGCAGGGCTGACGTCTGGTAACAGGGCTGACGTCTGGTAGCAGGGCTGACGTCTGGTAACAGGGCTGACGTCTGGTAACAGGGCTGACGTCTGGTAACAGGGCTGACGTCTGGTAACAGGGCTGACGTCTGGTAACAGGGCTGACGTCTGGTAACAGGGCTGACGTCTGGTAATAGGCTAACGTCTGGTAACAGGGCTGACGTTTGGTAACAGGGCTGACGTCTGGTAACAGGGCTGACGTCTGGTAACAGGGCTGACGTCTGGTAGCAGGGCTGACGTCTGGTAACAGGGCTGACGTCTGGTAGCAGGGCTGACGTCTGGTAGCAGGGTTTACGCCTGGTAACAGGGCTGACGTCTGGTAACAGGGCTGACGTCTGGTAGCAGGGCTGACGTCTGGTAACAGGGCTGACGTTTGGTAACAGGGCTGACATGCGTGTTATCAATTGTTGAGAATGCACAACAGAGGTGGCTTAAATGCATACCTTCGCCTGCTTTACGTCATTGACGGTCATTCCTAAGTTATAAAAGTCGTGAACCGTCAGCCACTTGGAATAAGGAACATGTGTGGTAACAGAGCTGACTTCTGGTAACGGTGCATGCGTACGCTGAAAATGCACACAGAGATGACTAAAATTCTTATATTCGCGACGGTCATTTTAGTATCTTTTGAAACTTCGTCCACGCAAGTTCAGCGGGAGAGTCCATATGCACCCCGAGATATAATATGTGGTCCATGTTTTGACCCACAGTGCGTGATAGATAAATTAGTTTAGAATATGCACGAAGAGGAAAATGAGTGAAAAACGGATGTATGCGTAACTACCTCTTCGCTGCAATATTGTTTCAGTGCAATTTGTGTATATAACAGTATTGCTTATCATTATCTCCATACCTCTTCATGCAACGACTGCCTTCAATGAAGACGCCATCCACCTGATTTGCTCCATAAAGTATTAATTTGACAGTCAAATGATAGAACATATTTGCTTTAAATAACCGAACGATCAACGTGTCAACGCCTTTTTGGCCTTTTTTATCTGCCACTGAATTTCCCATAACAATAAATCCTAAATAAAGTATATCTTTCTTTCCAAAGGATATTCCAGCAAACAGCGAAGGATAACGAAACTGGGTTGTCCAAATTTCGACTAATAACAGCGAAAGCCATGTGAGATGGGTGAGCCTAATACCATCGGAGACGGCAGCTAGGCGCGGATCTAAGTGGGAGGGGGAGGGGGGGGGGGTACATAGGGTGCAAACCACACTTGGAAACTCCGACGAAATACATTGCAAAGCCAAGATATGTTGTAGACCCGACCTAGTGGTTAGACCCCCCCCCCAAGGATTGCTCGAGTCGAAATAGTTTCAAGTGTCCCTATAGAGGATGAATGCCCTTTTTCTACGCAAGGCTGTCTGAGGTATCGACCCCGTCCTTTCGGTAAAAAAAAATTAGTGGACATCCTCGGTCCCCTCCCCCTCCCCCCCCCAACAAAATTCTGGGACTATCTCTCTCTATCAGGTTTCTTTTTTCTATTCCCGCCATCTCATTCACGCGTTTTATTTTGCCCGTCTTCTTCCTTTCAGACCAACAGTTTTCTTTCTCTAGGTAAGTGCACGTCGTGTGGGATCAGCATTGCGCCTCGCCCTGTACCGCAGTTGTTTTCTGCCTCCAGACAGTGCCAGTCGGCAAATAAAATAAGTTTAGATATTTGAAATGGTCAATTCTTACATGTAATGAATGTATAATTAGGTTTAAAAACAAAAGTGCCTAGATAGTAATTCAACAGCACCCCCATTGCCCCCTTTCTTAATTATCCATGGGGCCTCCTCTTCCACGGATACGCCACTGACACCCCAGTGTATTCCCCGCTAGGAATAATTAAGGTGGCTAATATAGCTGTAATGTCAGCCCTGTGACCCATGCTGTCAGCCCTGTTATCCTGTAACAGGGCTGACAATAACAGGGCTGACATCAAAGGTCACACACATTCAAAATAGGAAAGCGAGAATGCGCGAGGCGAGAACGCGCGAGGCAAAAACGCGCGAGGCGAGAATGCGCGAGGCGAGAACGCGCGAGGCGAGAACGCAAGAACGCGCGAGGCGAGAATGCGCGAGGCGAGAACGCGAGAATGCGCGAGACGAGAACGCGAGAAGACGCGAGGCGAGAATGCGCGAGGCGAGAACGCGAGAATGCGCGAGGCGAGAATGCGCGAGGCGAGAATGCGTGAGGCAAGAACGCGAGAATGCGAGAATGCGCGGGCGAGAACGCGAAAATGCGCGGACGAGATTAATCTCGCATTCTCGCCTCGCGCATTCTCGCATTCTCGTGTTCTCGCCCCGTGCACTCTCGCATTCTCGCGAGTGGCACATATATGCCACCATAGGATTACGTAGTCCGTATTATTGACGGTGCCACCTTGTGAATTGTTATGGCACTATTTATCTACGTTAGCGTATTGGTTCTTTATAGACGGTGCCATCCCGATGTCAGTGGCAAGTGGCGGCGATTACATCAATGCCGCTTACATAGCGGTAAGTATATTATTTGATTAACACAGTCAGCTAAAATATGGGGTATATTATATGACCCCCCGCGGCATAGCCGACATTTCTGGGTTTGTGCGCCCCCCGCCCCCCCCCCCCGCCCCCCACCCAAGTTTTCAGTCCGCTCTCTCAGGCATCATGGAGCATGCAGAATCCCCCCATCAGATCTGTATCGCAGTGCACCCCCCCCCCCTCCCCCCCACTCCCCCGCATAATTATATCATTATTATATGTTAATCATGACGCCCATATTAGTTCCAGGTCATACTACCTACTGCAGTAAAATTGTCTATTGCATTGTTAGATTAATATAAAGTATTTCTACTTACAGAATTCACGGACAAATGTGGTAACCCCCAACGCCACGACATTGGGTAGGTCAACCAAGAATAACGTGTCCTCCCTATTTCTGTAACCTTAAGAGTGACACGACGATTAATAGTCGTATCCGGATTACTTACGATGTACCCGAGCGGTAGCCTACATGTCTATGTTTCCTCGCCTTATTTGCCATCGAGCAGAAAGGTGCAGAGCCGAAAGGGGCAATCACAGGACATCATACATATACATATCACAATGGGCGACATCATGAACGGAGGGCGATTATAGTTACTATGACACCCCGTGAACTTCGGCTTTCACAGACCATGCCATTGAAGCTTCAGATGGCGTACACGCCGTTCCGGGTCACGCTGCATTCACAAGCCACATGGGGCCTCCAGAGATACCTGCTGATCATCCCTATGAGGCAGTCGTTTCATTCGCCGTGACTCCCTCGGAGTACACAAGTCTGCGTCACCACGGGGCTGTGTACCAAAACATACCTAATACAAGGTCAAACAGAAGTTATTTTTCTTGACATTACATTTGAAAATTGTTAATAAACATATTTGGTACGTACTTTCACGGCTATGTTGAAGCGAGTATAACTAAATCTATCTGCGTGTTTGATTGTACCAACCCACTATACTAATAGGTTACTATTACGCATAGGTAAGGCATTTATTTCACAAGCCTGCTTTAAATCTAAAAACTATGACTTGTCATTGTGCTTGTAGTGTATGCTATTTTTTCTGCAATATGTCTTCTATACGATATCCGTTTCATTAAATGCGATTTATCAAGTAGAAATACACGGATGGGTGGCTTAAGGCATATATATATACTCGAATGTTCATTTAGTGATGTTAACACTAATCGTGAGCATGGTAGCGTTGATCCGGTGAAGGTTTTGACCCAAATTATTGCAGGCCATATTATGACTGTTGTGGAACACTTCTGGTACAACGATCAAATGCTACCTTTGTCCTACCTCTTATTGATAAATAGTTTCTTACCGGTATATCTTCTCACGCATTTGTCAAGCATGTTCCGTCGAGCTATTAATCTACTGCTCTAAAAATCATGGTATATTTTTTTATTTGTGAATATGTCAAATTTAACCAAGCTTTCCACAATAAACACTATGTTTACCAGCCCATCCTGTGGTATGTCCTTGTTTACGCTGAAACTCCGTCACAACGTGTCGCTCTGCAAGCTGCAATTATACCCACTGCCACCGGCTAAAAACATCCAAGATATGGAGGCTGGTAAACCATACGTAGCATAATTAAACATACAGGGTGTTTTTTTTTTACCACGAAACGTATATTTTGCGACGAGAAAAAAAGCTTCAAGACCAGAAATTACTTTCTCTCGCTCAAGACCTGTTTTCTAGAGTTGTCAATGATTCGACGATAAATCGCTTGCTTTACGTTTCTTCTTTGTCGTCTCTCACATAAAGAGTCATTAGGTGAAGACCTGAGAAGAAGATAAACAGAACTAGCCTAGATCGTCACTTCGATATCAGTCGCCATTTTCTCCCGAGTGCCCTATGCTGTTTTGAACATAAATAATGGTATTTCTGGCATATGTCTGGAGATATTAAACATACAATTCAGGAACATATATTGTATATTATACATAACTTGATACCCGATGTGTACCGAACATATCGATATAAAGCGATGATATGAACCGATATAAACTGTTGAATCTGAGTTTCCATGGATCGAATGAACATGCCAAACGGGAAGCTTAACAGATAGGACTGTTGAACAACTCTTAATCTAGTGAAATATAAACTGTGATTCCAGTATAAAATAAAAATCTTAACGGAACGTTTATAGAGGCATCTGTTGTATTTGTCCTGTGAATAACAATACCATAGAGCCAACCTACTGACCCTGACAAAAGAAACGTTGAAGCCGAGCACCTGAACCGTTTCCATTCGCATGCATGGCAAAGGCATGCGGGAATCTAAGCTGGTACCGCCGCTCAAACTCATACAAGTACTTGCTGAGCGAGCGAAGTTGGGGCCGCGGAACCAGGCTAGCGGGAATCAGGCCCCAATCACGCAGTGCCTATTTGTAACGATAGATGTCGCCAGGGGTACCTAGAACGGTCTATTACAAATCTCTCTTCGGCATCAGTATAGAGCGGTGAGAAATGTACACAAGAATACCAAGTGCCAATATGACATTTCGACGTCAAACCACTCAGTTAATATCAATTCATGCATACAATTTCACGATAAAGTTTGACTATCTGGCTGTGCTATATAATGAATGCGAGAGAGGCACATTTAAAGAGTTTAGAGGTTTTCACGAAAACTTACTTATAGAACAGTCATATGGCAGTGGCTGATGATTGGGGATTACATGACACGATTAGCAATATTATCCACAACGCGAGGGGTTTCCAATAGCTCAAAGAAAGAAAATACGACGTATATTGTTTACAGTACACATATAGTAGCCATAATACTGAAAGATACTTTGAAAAGGATTAGGGGTTTGCTCAGCTCCAAAAAAGAACAGGTGTATCTATTTGGGGGCCAGTTTCGAGAGATGGCCTGGCTTATGGTTTGCAGGTGTTAATTGGTACACTGCAGGGCCGTATGACGCTATTTGAAAAGGAGGGTGGGGGTGCCTTAGTGACAGCACGAAGGGAAAATGTGGTGACGATATTTTTTCTGCTAGATCTACTAGATCATATTGCAGTCGAGCACTGGAGTGAGACACATTACCAAACAGTGACTAATATTTTCCACGTCATATAATCTTATTTATTCTTCTTATTTATTAAATTCTCATTATTTAGAAAATGTTACGACCTTAATGCAACGTTGACAACGCTTTTAAATGCATTGCCATGACCAACTTGACTGGATTTTTCTTACACATGTCTGACCCACATTCACGTCTAAAAGAATTTACGACACCAATCAAATTATGTATCTGTGATATCTCGGCCCAGGCCCGGTGGATGAAAGACACCAAGCGCCTCGGGCCAAATGGAAAGTTCCCTTTGGCCTAACGCGTAAGGTGTTCGCTCGGGATGCGAAAGGTCCCCGGTTCGAAACCCGCCTCTGCGGGTAGAACTTTCGGCGTCCATTCGGGCCTGGGACCAGAAATACTACATATCTACTAAATTTCACCTAACAAAGTTGCGGGAGATTAATACGAGTAGCAGTGCGTCACCCTTAAGCGTCACAGACTCGATTCGTGGCTCAATGTCACAGGACGTGTTTCCATCTATAAGAAAGGAAGGGGCATCCTGAAAAGTAATACTAGTTGGTGGGTGTGAAAGAAAAGGTGCAAGCAGAGCATGCGAGTAGACCAAGAGAGGATGAGGAGTTTCCATCTTTCATGTTAGAGCCCACGAACAGTATTATTGCAGTAACTGGTAGGAGTGAGTAATAGCGAGCTATGGTAAACCTGTGGTTCATTCTAACATAGAAGAACATGATGAGGGGAGATGGGGTCGCTGACACAAGAGGAACGCTTGATAAGAAAAGAGGCAATGGGCAATTAAAAATGCCATGAGACCATGAGAAGGAGCTGTTGGGCGCAAGAACAAGAGGAGCGGTTTGCATTGTTACAAGATGAGAAGCGATGGTAATACTAGAAGATGAGGAGGCAGAGGAGCGGATGGGTGCTCAGATGTGTAAGCAAAACCACTGTGACGATGACGAGAAAAAGACAAGGACCAGTTGCGAGTGAAGTGCGTTTGCAAGCGACATAATATGTTGTGAGAATGAGAATGCCTTATTCAAGACGAAGATGGGTCTAGAAGAGGAAAAATTATATGTTGGTGTTTGAGACCGATGCCACTCATCTGAAGCATCCTATCCGAGGCAGGGGCCAGATTCGTGTAAAGCATCTCCACCGGTGCCCCAGTCAGTCTCTTGTAAACCATCAGGACCGAGTCCGGGGCTGGGGTCAGACCTATGTAACGCATCGGGGCCGGGGTCAGACCTATGTGACGCATCGGGGCCGAGGTCAGACCTATGTGACGCATCGGGGCCGGGATCAGACATATGTGACGCATCGGGGCCGGGGTCAGACCTATGTGACGCATCGGGGCCGGGGTCAGACCTGTGTGACGCATCGGGACCGGGGTCAGACCTATTTTTTTTTTTTTTTAAACATCATTTATTTCTGGAGGTTTGCAATAGCGAATACACATATTAATGCTCACCTCAACATAAAAAAATAAAAATTAAATTGGATGTACAGCAAAGGACGGTAATAAGTAATACTATAAATATAGTAATGTCAACAAATGAAGTGCATGAATATAAGCTCAGATAAATACCAAATACATAATTAAATGAGTTTGCCATGACCCTTAACTAGAAAACCTGGCTGAGTTGCGGATAAATAAATGAACTGCCCTAAATATAGCGACGCTGTCTTCAAAACACAGCTCGGGGCTACCAAACAGCAACAATTCACAAAGGATATTAAATTCATGCCTGCTTTCTGGATATATATTGATACCATACAATTTTAAAAACGATAGATCTGACATTAGGATTTCGCGATGCATCTCATACTCTGGACATTTTAACAGATAGTGAAGTTCGTCTTCAGATTTCCCGTTACATTTACTACAAGTAGAATCCTTAATAAAACCTATCTTTTGCGAGGTCCATTAAGTGCGCTCAGGCCTAAGCGGAGTCTGGTGTGGTAAACAGCCTCAGGATTGTTAAAATAGTTATACAATTCGTTGCCGGGGTAAAAAAATGACTTCCTATACAGTGACTTAAAAAGTGATAATGACGTTGCTAGTTTAACACACTGAGGCAAGGAGTTCCACTCTCTGATTGAGTTCCAAACGAATGATTTCTTGTAATAGTTTTTTCTTATATGCGGGATTCTTATATCAGTCGAGTTCCGAAGTGAGTATACTGATGACTGGGAAACCAAATCAGGTAATAGAGAAGACATATACATCGGAGAGAGACTATTAACCATTTTATACAAAATGCACAGACTTAGGTATTTACGTCTGAGAGCGAGTGGTTCAATGCCAACTTCTTTCAGCAGTTTGGTATGTGACGTACTCTTGTATGCCCCAGTAACAGACAAAAGGGCTTTTCCGCTGTGCACTTTCCAACCTCTCTGATTGGGTTTTGGTAAGATTGCCATGAAAGACAGCAGTACAGTATTCCATTTTAGGTCGAACATATGTTTTATAAACATTTAATTTAGTTCTGCGTCCTACCTGTTTAGGAAGACGCCTTAGTAGAGCAACAGATTTCTCGGCTTTAATAATAGTGTTATTTATGTGCAGGTCCCAGCACATTGAGTCTGATAGGGTTACACCAAGGTGACAGTGATTTCTTACTTGTCGGAGTTTCGAATTGTCCAGATATAGATCGAGCTCATTTGGTCGCGAAAACTTTTTGCTAAATACCATGTATTCAGTTTTATCAGGATTGAACGTTACCCGCCACTGTTTGGCCCACTGAGATAGTCGTTCTAGATCACGATTAATGATTTTGACATCGTTATTAAAATCTAGTACAAAAAATAGAGACGTGTCATCTGCAAATAAATAAGCCTCGCATTCAAGGCCCTCGACAATATCGTTAACGAAAATGAGAAACAGGAGCGGCCCCAGTATAGAGCCCTGAGGCACTCCGGCATTTATATATTTCCACTCCGAGGTGCAACCCTCTATGACCACTCTCTGTCGCCTACAATATAGGTAATTTTTGAGCCACCTCAACAGATCTCCTTTAATACCCAATGATTCGACTTTATGCAATAAACCCTCGTGGTACACCTTATCAAATGCTTTTGACACATCAAGAAAAACCATAACTGAATCGCGATTGTGCTCTAACGATTCGTAAATTTTATGAGTAATATATATCAGCTGATTTGTAGTGGAATCTAGCTTTTTAAAGCCGGCATTACGCCATGTCAGGAGATTATTACTGAGGCAAAATTCATATAACTCGTTATAAACTACCCGTTCCATAACCTTACCCACGCATGAGAGCAGAGATATGGGGCGATAATTTTCTATTCGTTGCTTGTCCTTTTTCTTAAAAACTGGCGTAACATTGGCATCTTTCCATTGAGCAGGAAATGTAAAATCACACATGCTTTTGTTAAACAGGTTGGAGAGCGACTCAGATATAACTTCCGCGGTCTCCTTTAACATCATATTGCTAATATTGTCAGGGCCATTTGCTTTGTTTGGATCAAGCTGTCTCAAGACACCGAAAATTTTGACAGGAGTAAAGCTTATGGTGCATAAGGTGGGCATTCTACTCAAGTTGAGTGGGGGAAGTGCGAAACCCTCTTCAACACTCGGGAGCGTGGAATTTGACGCAAAATACTCATTAAAGACATTTGCCTTTGATGGTGCGTCCGCATGGCTCACCCCATCATGGATGATAGATGGTATGCCTTTACCTACCGTACCAGAGAAAAAACACTTCACAATTTTGTGATATACTTTGCTTACCGTTGCGGGATCCTGCAGTCGCTCAGTGAGCCTACGGAAATATTGTGGTTTGGCTTCGTCGATTTCCAAATGAGCTTCACGCCTGATTAACAAATACCGATTGTGTGCCAATTCTGTTTTAGACTTAGCATAGCGTTTAAACAGCCTGTTTCTTTTATGGATAAGGCGCTTGATATTTGCCGTCATTCAAGGTTTGTCTCTCGAATTAATAACTATTTCCTTACTCGGAATAAAACACTCAGTTGCTTCTCCGTAAAGAGCGTACCAGTAAGTGACACAATCTTCAACGTCATCAAATACCTCTTGACCAACATACCATGGTGCATGTGTTAGCTGGGATCTTAAGCCTTCGAAATTTGCTCTTTTATAGTTATAAATGTTCCGCTTTATGGCGAGTCTTGGCGTTACCACATTAGATATCTCACAGTGTATGATACTATGATCTAAGTTACAGATGGGAGGGAGCACACCACTGGACGACACGCGGGCTGGGGAGTCAGTGATAACCAGGTCCAATAGCGATTCAGAGTATTTGGTTATTCTCGTTGGCTCATTTATCAACTGATATAGTTCATTGTTTTCCACAAACTCCACAAGACGATATTTTAAATCACTGTCGTCATGAGACTCAGAAAACACCTTACATTTATCATTAAAATCACCTATCAAAAGAATCACGTTAGAGTTATTGGCGGAAGCAAGACAATATGATTCATAAAGATTATCCATAAATGTGTTAACCGCATCAGACTGCTTGTTTGGAGGTCTGTAGTATCCTCCTATTAATATTCGTTCCTTGTCAAGGCTAATCTCTAGCCATAAACACTCAATGCCATCTTTCTGAAGATCAGGTCTGAGTAAGGCAGAAAGCTCATTCCTTACATACATGAGTACACCACCACCGTGTCTATTTCTGTCTGTTCGATAAACCTGGTAACCCGACATATCAATTTTCATCATTTGAAACACTGTTGTCCAACCAGCTTTCTGTGACACATATAACATCAGCATGTCTGTTAATAACAAAACAATGATATATTTCGTCGAGCTTATAATAATTTAGACTTACAGGTACATATTCGGAGTCCTTCTCGGGCTGACTGAGTAAACTTCTCGCATTTATGTGATAAACTCGTAGGCTCCCAGCGCGGGGCCTGCATTCTAAATGAGAATCACCGGGATACAAGAGGGTATGACAAATGCGGTGAACCAAACCAGAGTGGAATTACATTTTTAGCAGTTGGCCAATTTCCGAGCTTTATCTCAGTTATACATGAATGACAATCAGACAGGCACTTCCTGAAAATAAATACCAAACCAGTGCTGCATGTATTCTGACAAAACAAATGAAACGCAATTAACACAAACAGGTGAAATGAACAAAAGAAAAGAAAAAGAGCAAAGGAAGAATGTGATAACCGGAACATAAAAAGAATGGATAGACACATAATGAAGTGGTGGGGGGTGAATGGGCAGCGGTTGATGGATGGGGGTAGAAGGGATGAGTGAATAATGAGTTAAAAGGAGGGTGGATGAGTGGGCCCGGCGCTAGAGGCTATCAGCCTAATACCCTTGTACAATGAGAAGAGGGAAAGAAAAAAGGACAGAAAAACACCCAAATATGTGAAGGCATGACAATGGAACTACTCCTGGAGAAATTAGCGTAACCGACGTGATGAGCCGTATTTGACGTAATGAAACGCTGTGGTTTTCAGCTCGCGGCTCATAAACCTGGCTTTCCGTCTTGGTTCACATGGCAGCATACAGTCCCGTTGTGAGCTAATCAATTACTGTACGTTGTGAACACGAAGAACATAGCACGAGAAAAGGTTTACACAGCCATGAACATGGAGAAAAGACTCAGGCACTACTTCCATCTTGAGAGATCAAAACATTGTCATAGAATACATCTGGAAAATATATGGACAATAGTTACTGACAAATCGTCATATGGATTATCACAAATGTCAAGAAACGGCCTTTGATGCCTGCAGTGCCGCATCCAATGCTTCTTCCATTAGCTGGAAATGTTTGAAGCCTATTCGCGATTCTGCGGAGACACACGTGATGAATACCGCCGTGTTGGCCTGCTGTCGCTTCTGGAGAAGGTATCTGATGTGCCTTGATGCTCCTATCTCGCCATCATCGCTGCCTCCGTCCTGGGGTTGACTTGGCTCGCGAGGATCCGTCAGGAGATAGGCGGCCACGTTGTTGGCTCCGGCATTGGCGGGGTCCAGCAACAGTCGGCGATACGCAGCGCGGGCTTCGTTGATGCTTGTGATTTTGGCAACTGATGCCACAAAAGAACAGCCTGACTCGGACACTACACGGCCATGGGTGAGGGTAGGTGCTGTTTTCGTGATAGCCTCCATATCAGTTGTGCTCAATTGCAGTAACTCCCTGGTGGACGGGGTGGGGAGTGGATTTTTTTGTTTCTCACCATTTATATAGAGTTCATCATTGGTCATCTTCACCTTTAATGTGACGTCTGCGCCTGCTTTCTTTTTCATATCATCCACTCTGGCTCCCATTTCCCGTCTTAATTGCTGCACTTCCGTGGGAAAATGCGGCGTGATTTTGAGTTTGCCCGCTCCTTTTGGTAGCCTGTTACCCAGTTCAATTGATTGCTCAGCATTTCTTTGTGAGAGCAGGCGTACGACGATTGGCCGTGGCTTGCTTTTCTTTGACTGAATAAACGGCCCCAGTCTGTGCGCCCTCTCAATGCATGGGATGGGGTTCATACCAATAGATTCCTTAAAGACTTTGGCTGCAGTTTCATCACATTTTTCACCGGGTGCCGATGCCTCTGGTAAGTTGTGTATAATTACATTGTGACGCATGCTACGTGTCTTCTGGTCCAATATTTCTTTCTTTAGATCAACAATTTGCTCATTTTGTTTGATCACTATGTTGCGAAGCAGGCTGAGATCACCTTTAATGTCTTTTGAATCCCTTAAACAGTTGGCAACCTGGCCAGTGTTTTCACCAATTTCGTCCTCAACAATTGCCATTCGGTTTTGTAATCCATGTTTTCCATTGAGAAACTCTTCAAAGTTATCCTGCTTTTGAGATAGGGTATCCATTTTGGTGTGGAGCTTTTCAATGAGCCCAGTCAAGGCCTCAATCTGGTCACTGGCCGCCATTGCACTTTTCTCTTCCTTATCGCTCACTGCTCTTGGTGTGTCGTCGTTTTCGTTAATTTCGTCGTCACAGTTGATTCTTTTATTTTCTTTGTCGGCACTGAAGGTTCTATGGCGCTTACGAACAACTTTTGTACGGTTTTGTGCCATTTGAAGGCAACGACTTAGGTAAATTACTATTTTGACGAGCGCCGGGCCGCACCACTAACCAACCTACAAGGCCGCCATTTTTCTGGTCAGACCTATGTGACGCATCGAGGCCGGGGTCAGACCTATGTGACGCATCGGGCCCGGGGTCAGACCTATGTGACGCATCGGGGCCGGGGTCAGACCTATGTGACGCATCGGGGCCGGGGTCAGACCTATGTGACGCATTTGAATTTTGTTCCCGAAGCATATTCTCAAGTTCGTTTATATAAAGGGTGAAGAGAAATGGACTGAGCATGCAGCCTTGTCACGTTCCTATTTCACAGTCAAAGAAATCACTGAGTCTGTTTTTGTTTTGATGCAGGATTTAAGTCGAAAGCCTTGGAGAAATCGACAAAGGCGCAATGAACTCGAACACGCTCCCTACATAGATACTTTTGAGCTAGACCATATAAAGCAGAGCAAAGATCGTCCTTTACCATAAGTGGACTGGACTTCGCTTATTTTATTAACTTCCGCCCAGTCAGTCAACCTGTTGTTTAAAATGTTGGTGAATATCTTACCAATAACACAGAGTAATGAAATACCTCTATAATTATGTCTCAATGTGTACTCCCGCGTTTAAAGGGAAATGCCGGGCCCATATCATTTATATTTTCAGTAAAACTATACGGAATTAACTAAACATTGCACAGAATATATATTTTTGTAATCATACATTAGTGAAGTTCCAAGCACTTTTGCACGACCACCCAACTTGCCATGGGCACTCGCCTCAGTGCATTGATTATGACGTCACCGGCGATTAAGCGACCAGTTTGTTAACCGAGGAGTGCAGGGGGGGGGGGGTTACCTACCTTACTAAAGCGATAGGGGGGGGGGGCAATACCTTGCTAGAGCGTGGTATGGTGTCTCTCAATATTGTGCCAGACGCTCTCTTGCATAAAATACTCGTGTACCCGAACTTTAGCTGATAAAGTCATAGAAATCTTTGCGTACATTCACCTCTCTCTGAGAGCCGCTGCCCTCCCACGTGTGCCCCCGCCCCCCAGTCCCTACCGACCAACCCAATCTCGCCCCCCTCCCCCCCACCCCTGCCGATCCACCCCCTCCCCCACGCACGCCCGATCCAGACATCGGCTCTACGGTGATGGGGGGACGAGGTACTGGGCGGGGTGGGGTGGGGGGGCACGAGGTACTGGTCGGGTGGGGGGAGGGACGAGGTACTGGGCGGGGTGGGGGAGAGGGATGAGGTACTGGGCGGGGTGGGGGGGAGGGACGAGGTACTGGGCGGGATGGGGGGGGGGCGAGGTAGAATACTGGGCGGGGTGGGGGGAGGGACCAGGTACTGGTCGGGTGGAGATGAGATGTATCATCGAGAACGCCTCTTGGGTCGATATTATTTATTCTGTCGGTAAAACTTCAATTCGCAGACCAAATTTATTTTTATCCAGATACAATTTTTATCTACTGCTACCACTTTTGTCCAGACGAAACAGTATTCTGTCCACATTTTTTATTTTGTCTCAACTGGACCATATTGTCAAAAACTCAACTTCTGATTAAAAACAGAATACAATTTTGTGGACAGAATAATAGTTTGTGAAGACAAAAGTTACTTCTGTCGAGAAAAAATTAACTGTGGTAAAGTGAATTTTGTGTCACAGAAGTTTGTCTGGTGACTTCTACAAGGCGGCAGAACCAAATAACAAACGAAATGTTTGTGGCTAGTCATTCTAAATACTAAAACCATCGTGAATGTCGACAAGCCGTCTTATCCTTCCTGCCATGGTATAACATTTATATGAGCCGCTCACTGTGGGCAAGGTGGGTACGGGCGTGAAGCCCTGTTGCATGCTCCCCCCCCCCACCCCCCTACCCGGCTTATTCGCTCTGGAGATACACATACGAGACCCAAACGCGAGACGAGAACCGTGACGTGACAGCGAGGACATGGCAGCGACGACAAATTGTGAAAAATTGTTGTTAGAAAGTTTCACAAGTACAAAAAGAGGGGCAGGGTAATAAGGGCGATCAGATTTGTTTTATTCAATCTCGTTGTCCTTGGAACTATGAAGGTATGAAGAACAACTTGATAAGGACCGTTATTTGTGTACGTTCTGCAATCGACGCCTGAAGGGTGCTGATTCTTAAATCAGCGCTCGCAACCGTCACTTGCTTCATGGCTCTTTCTCGTCTCCGTGCAAGGTCAAGAGAGCCATGTGTCAAGGCTAAGTTTAGGTTGTTCCGTATTATCAAAGTCGACTGACAGAATGAACTATGAACAACGAAATCAATTTGTGTCCACAAAATTAACTTGTGTCCACAAAATTAACTTGTGTCCACAAAATTGACTTTTGTCCATAAAATCGACCGTTGTCCACAAATCGACTTTTGTCCACTGGTTTACTGGTGGAAGCAGCCCGAGTACTGTGACCACTGAACATGCTGATGTCAATCCCGGCACGACAGAGAACTGACTTGATCCACCTAGAGATAGTAGTTTTGGTCACAGGTCCATATGGTTTGACGAAACTGATAAAAAGCTTGGAAGTGTTTACCCTGAGACGCCGAGACGGAGTCTGGGAAGGCTGGCAAGGATAGTTCGGTTCATCTCCAATAACTGAAGAACTGTCAAGAACTGTAAACCAGCTCTGGGTCGACCACATCGGCGCTATGAGAATGCAATAGACTTCTGCGCGAGTAAGTTTGTTTAAGACTCGACCGATAAGGTTAAAGGGTGGAAAGGCATAGCATAACTCAAACTGATTCCAGACAACGGTGAAAGTGTCTACAAATTTGGCGTCCGGATCAGGTTTCCATGCAACATAGGTAGGTAATTGATAATTTAACCTGGAAGCGAACAAATCGATGCTCGGTACGGTCAAATGTCCAGTCACCGCACGGAAAAGGTCGAGATTTAACATCCACTCAGCATTGCCCTGCTGTTTTCTACTCTGGCGGTCGGCTTTTAGATTGTGTTTGCCAGAAATATAGCAGGCACTTAACCAGATATGTCTATCTTTGCACCATTCCCAGATTTTCTGGCATGAAGTACAGCATTACGTCCACCCATGTTATTGATATAACTGATTGCGGTTGTATTATCAGTCTGGATCTGGATATGAATACTGGCCTCAGTGGCGCAGTAGCTTTTAAGAGTCAACCAAGCCGCCAGCAGTTCCAAGTGATTTATGTGACAGGGCGCCTCTGCCGAAGACTGGTCCCACCAGTACTCACAGGGCCTGCATTTCCCATTAAATTCACCCCTCCCCACCCGTGTGGGGCGGCATCACTCTGTAAGTGCACCAGAGTCGGATTACCGGTGTACCGGGTGCAGCTACAGTGTTGTCAATCCACCAGGTCAGGTCTGCCTGGGCGGTGGGGGAGAGGATCATGGGCTTGTCAAAATGCCCCTTGGCACGAGTCAAGGCTAGTGCTTTTTCGGTATCTAAAGTGCGGTAATACAATCGAGCATACTGTACCGCTGGGAAAGTGGCTACCATCTGGCCAACGACTTTTGCAACGTGCCTGATTGTCGGCGAATGAGTGCGAAGTAACTTTTGACACGATGTTTGGATTTTCATTGCCTTGCCGGGCGTCATACTAACAGTCATTGAAATTGAATTGAGAAAAAAAGTCCCAAAAACCCAATAACTTGTGTTGGGTGAAAAACCGACTTGTTCGGGTATACCACGAAACCCGCTTGTGATCCCACTGCAACAGTTCGGACAACGTTTTGCTGGCATTATTCCAGGGTGTCACCCTGCAGAAAAGCGTCATTTATAAATGCTACGTTTGCATGGTCGTCCATTCTCAATTTGGAATAAATAGGTTTGGTCAGCTTTGTAAAAAGCCGGGTGGCGCTGGACAGCCCATTAGGGACACACGTGAACTGGTACAATTTCCCTTGCCACGAAAATTTTAGATATTTCTGGTCTTCTTTGATTACTGGAATGGTGTATAATATGCATCCTTCCAGTCAATTGATGCCATGTAACAGTGGGAATTCATTAATTGGATAGCGGAGCGTAAATTTTGCATTTTAAAATGCGCGGTGTCCACAAACTTATTGAGTGGTTTCAGATTCAATATGAGTCTGTGACCTCCATCCTTCTTGGGTCGGATAAAGATGTTAGAAATAAATTCCCCTTGTTTATGGTCCAACGCACCTGTACCTGAGGGGAAGCCGAATTTACTTCCTGTGAGACAGGGGGCGGGCTCGCTGACGGGAACCGGGCCTCGGGCTCCAATTCTGTGATTTGCCCGATTGCCATAGCCTCCCCCCTGCTAAAAATGTCCTATAGAGTTTCTAAAGAACTCTATAGAAACTCTATAGAGCATGCAGTGTTCTATAGCATTTCTATAGATGTCTTTATAGTGTCTCTATAGGACACAAATATTCTATAGACTTTCTATAGAGCATGCAGTGTTCTATAGCGTTTCTATAGATGTCTTTATAGTGTCTCTATAGGACACAAATATTCTATAGACTTTCTATAGAGTATGCAGTGTTCTATAGTGTTTCTATAGATGTCTTTATAGTGTCTCTATAGGACACAAATATTCTATAGACTTTCTATAGAGCATGCAGTGTTCTATAGATGTCTTTATATTGTTTCTATAGGACAAATATTCTGTAGAATTGCTATGAAACACTGTTCTATATCATTTTTAAGATACGTGAATGGCGTCTCTATAGAACATATTCAATAGAATCTGGTCGATATCGATTCAGACACACTGGTGAATGAAATCCTAAGTAGAGAGACTTCGTACTTTGGGAAGATGAACAAATTTAAAATGGAAGATATGTCCCCAGTGGGCACACCGCCGTCGTAAACTCGTCGCTAAACGTCGCTAAACATCGAGAACCCGTCAGATGTTCGTCCATAATCCGCTATCATTAGATCGACGCACGGGTTGGTGCCTAATCATACATTTTTAGTGATTGGATTCAAATAGATGGCGCAGCTATGACAGTTCACTGATTATTAAAGACCTCTAGTCTTTGTCTGATAGGTGTCTATCACCCTATCACGGTATCGCGCGACTTCCTGATAACGTAAAATGCGAACACACAATAATTAAATATATATTCCTTCAGTTTCATACACTACATATATTGTAACACCAAGTTTCAATTACCACCTTTGTGGCAACGTAGCTTTTTTATATGGGTGTTACAGCAGGTCTAAAAGTATAACACTAGTAGGCCTATTCCCACGCATGTCCTGACACAATTAAGTGATTCAGTACCCCATGCAACCTCGCATCACTCCATCCCAGTATAATCCCTTCTAAAACGGACAGCAACGTTGCAACACCAGTGAGATTTGTAGTGTGACACAGGCGCTCAGATCAGTTAACACGAAAACTACCTGTGCAGCGTGCCAAATCGAAGTACGCGAACCAAAGCATCACCGTAATTGTGCTGCCACCTTGCGGAGATATTCGTTGCAGATCGTACTGCGCATGCGCCAAGTTTAAAAATATTGCGGAAAGGCAAACCGAATCCAAAGTTACATGTACATATGATATATTTGCTTACATATATAACTGAAAAGTATTTATTTATAAATATCTCATTGTGTAGCACCTGAAGAAACCCAGGTTTGAACGTGACATCATAAATTAAGGCCAGAAGAAGATTTTATAAATTGTGTTTTGTTTTTTACAAGACTTGCCACTTTTTGACTTGGCACTTGCTCACTCGCTCATAGATCCTCCCTGTACGCATACACTACAGGCTACACCTACTACGCCTAGCCTACTGGCTCCCGGCTGGCTGTAGCCTACGCTATAGGCTACAGTAAGTATAGTACTGGCGTTTAATGATGCAGACCATGGGACTTCTATTATGAACCAAGCACCTGTATGCAGTTGAGAAGTGGAAGTGACGCAACTCATTTCTCCTGACTCTTAATTTGCAGGTAGGTAAAGCAACTAATTTTTTAGTCAAGCTCTGGCCGGGGTAGTTGTGATCTCCAGCGTTGAAATTATTCTTATGCTGGAGATCGCAGCTAAGGCCGGGGCTAAAGTCATATTTATACCGTAATTTCTGCTGTATAAGTCATAGCTTTTTTTCCTCGCTGCCAAGGAGTACGACTTATACACCAGTATATGACAGTGTGTCTGCTGGAGCATTAGCGTAAAGAAATATTGTTTACATTATAAAAACAACATAAAAAGGCAGCACAATCGTACGTTTTCATATCATCATAGTCTTATATCACTCAAAATACATAATAGTTTTAGTGAAAACCTATACACGATGGCTAGATACAAGTTATGACTATAATATGACTATTGTTGAGTGATTACAGCAAATATGGGCAGAAACTTCACTCTACAGCATTTCACTCAAAATATATTAGTTTTAGTGAAAACCTATACAAGATGGTTAGATACAAGTTATGACTATAATATGACTATTGTTGAGTGATTATAGCAAATATGGGCAGAAACTTCACTCTACAGCATTTCACTCAAAATATATTAGTTTTAGTGAAAACCTATACACGATGGTTAGATACAAGTTATGACTATAATATGACTATTGTTGAGTGATTATAGCAAATATGGGCAGAAAATTTACTCTACAGCATTTATGAATCTGATTTTGTCATAATTTGGTAATGAGAGTTAAAGGAAAAAAATAGATATCAATTTTCTGTCTAACAAACAACATTCAGTTATGGAAGAATGTTTACTTGTCAGAGAATTGCTATACCGGGTGATGATATCACATGAATATGTGTAGCTTTCCTGTGTACTACATCATCAAAATGTGCACCTTTCAGTCGTTTTTTACCTAGCATATGCTGTAATTAACTTTTATTTTGAGATAGACAAGGTCAGCAGATAGTGTTCAGATTTTGTGAATACTTTCACATTTCAGTGCATCATAACAAGCATCATGATTCGCAGCTGGCAAGGAAGAAACAAGAAGCTACTATAAGGAGACAATCAGAAGCTGCTGCGCATATTAGGGCCCAGTGGGCAAAACTTGTCGTAAACTGGTCAGAACGACGTCATTTTCAGTCGTCGGAAACTGGTTGGAAACTATATCGGATTTGCAAATCAAATAGACGTGTGCATGTTGACGTGTATCAGACGTGTGTTTAGCGACGGGTTCCTGATGGGTTCCAGACGTGAGCATAGCGACGAGTGTAGCCGTGTTATCGACGTCTGTAGAGCGACGGGTGTATGCCGTGTTTCTGACGTCTGGAGAGCGACTGGTGTATGACCAGTTTCTTTGGTATGCCACTTTGCACACAAAGTCATTAAGTCACAAAAATAAGGCATCCAATATTGATTGTGCATGTTTCCAAATATATATTATAGAAACAAGGTACAGTATATGAATAATAACATTATGCAAACATGCAAATTAAGCAAAAAGTTAATATGAAATGTAAAATATTCTAGGAATAATGACCCAACATTAAATATTCAGCAAGTTCAGTGCACAACAATTCAAAGGACCAGTACATATGCATCCCAGAAAGTAAATCCAATAACAGTGTCTATTATTAACACTGAGCCATGAGGAAAATCATGTTTGGCCAATCATGTCAATAGAACTTTGCATCTGTCAGAAGTAATTTTTATCATCATAGATCCTGAAGAGTTGAAATTTCATAAAACAAGTATTTTTCTGACATATATACCTTGCTTTATACCTACAAATATTATCTAACCGGTGGAGCTTAATCATTCGACTGAGGCCAATGCGTGCCAATTACTAACCAGAGAAAAAACAACAGTAAATCGAAATCCATGGGAATTGCTCAGACATTCTACCAATACCAAGAATGTGTTCGAATGAATAAAATAATAGTCCCCAACTGCAAATTCAGGTGGCTGGAAAGCTGCAATTGACTTCATTATATTACTCTCACAATCTCCAGCACATTACAGCTTACACACACATAGTAATTAGTCACAAAATTATGATTATATATAATACAGCCTCAGTTTCCTCCTGCTGGATCATTCCCTACTAAGCGCGGCAGCTTCTGATAAGTCTCCTTATTGTAGCGTCTTAATTGTTTCTTCCTTGCCGGCTGGGAATCATGATGCTTGTTATAGTCTGAAATGTGAAATTATTCACAAAATTCAAACAATATCTCCTGTCTCCTGTCTATCTCTTGTCTATTTGAAACTAAATGTATTTATTATATGCTGTAGGTAAAAAATGGTGCAAATTTGTATGATGTAGTACACAAGAAACGCAAATTTGTTGTGATAACTCTGACGTGAGTAAGCAACATAAGACTATTTTGATGATACCAAACTTACGATTATGCTGCAATTTTGTCTGTTTTATAACACAAACAATATTTCTTCATGCTGACGCTCCACTCTCATAGATATCAACTAAATCACAGACAAAGAAATGATCCAGTTTGCATGGAATGTGTATATCCGGTGCAATATAAGGCAAGGTTTGTTTAGAGCATCTACGCGCCATGGCAACTAGCTCATCTTTGTTTAAATATGTTTGCATCACAGAGCGGCTGCTGCCAATTGAGCATTAGCGGATATATATATATGCATATGGTATTGGTTCAAGTGTAAGATTTTAAGATTTATCTCAACACAAGTCTTTGATATCTTCTCCGAGGCTTTAGGCAAGGATAAGATACAAGGTAGGCCTAGTAGATTTTTCCTGAACTGTGTTAAACAAGAAGCAATCTCATATGCATTTTCTTGTACAAACCGCAGTCCAATTTTACCCTTTGGACTTTACTTTAGCCCCGGCCCAAGAAACAGGTTTATCAAAGTCAACAAAGACCTATGCAGTTGCTTTGCTTACCTGCCATCAAGGAGATGTGTCACTTTCACTTCGCGGCTGCATGCCTTCACAGACGCTTGGCTCATAGTCGATGGAGGTCCCACGGTCTGAGTCGTCAACAGCCAGTAGGCAAATAGCATAAGCTACAGCCAGCCAGTGGGAGGGGAGGGGGGGGGGGGCATGACCGTAGGTAGCTTTGTCAACAAAACCTTCTACAGAATAGAAGGTTTTGTTGACAAAGCTATTGTATCGTACCGGACGTACGTCCGGGCTAGCCCTGAAACATGCCTCTCTGGGCACGCTCGGTAAACTCTGTCGCTCCGGTTTACCGAGCGTGCCCAGAGAGGCATGTTTCAGGGCTACGTCCGGGCAAGTCTTGTCAAACAAACACAATTTATAAAGTCTTCCTTTGGCCTTATGTTATGATGTCAAGTTCAACCGTGGGTTTCTTTAGGTGCTAGACAGTGAAGTATTTATAAATAAATATTTTTCATTCATAATCATAAGCAAATATTCGTGAATCTATAGCTCATACGTACACGGTAGCAGGAATCCGTTCGCCTTTCCACAATATTTTTAAACTTCGCGCATGCGCAGTACGATCTGCAACCGATATCTTCGCAAGGGGGCAGCGCAATCTGCCTCACTGAATGTAAATGAGGTATGTAAGTGACGTCACAGACAGCGCGCGCTCACCTCTAGAAACAACCATTCTGGGTACAACGAGTCAGCGGGTCCCTATACTTTACTATGGGCCTCAAACTAGACTCAGTGAGGTTTTGGATATGAATGCACTGTTAGAGTTGAAAACCATGTGGAGTAAATGTTTGGGGCTGTACCTCCATACCATACTAGTTTTAAATCGAACGACGCTGGTTTTTTTGTGCGTTTCACGCAATTACAAGGAGCTCCCCGTCTTATGTATATGGGGCGGTGAAGTGTCATGTACCCAAAACCGGATTCGCTGGAGGTGAACGCGCGCTGTCTGTGACGTCACTTACAGACCCTATTGAGCTTGAGTTCGCGAGCTTTGGGACGCTGCACAGGTAGTTTACGTGTTGGAGGCGGGCGTCGCCTCAACTGATCTGAGCGCCTGTGGCACACTACAAATCTCACTGGTTTTTGAATTGTTGTTGTCTGGTTCAGAAGAAATTGTACTGGGATGGAATGGCGCGAGCGTGCAGGGGGTGGGGGAAGCGGGGGTATGAAGCTGAATCACTTGCGGCAGTGCAGTTATGCGTGAGAATAATAGTGTTTTAGACCTATGTAACACCCACATAAAAAGCTTCAATATATTCACTATGTGCTCGCATTATAACGTTATCCGGCAGGAAGTCGTTGCGCCCGCATTATAAACTCGTGAAAGGGTTATAGATACCTGGGGGACTGCAGGGGCGGATCTAGGAATTTGGCAAGGCGGGGGGGGGGGGGCGCTGCTCGCAGAAGCCGACTTTAACAGTGTATGTTCAGGTTACCAAGGTTACCCTCCTAACCCCTCCCCCCCCCCCCTGGATCCGCCCCTGGACCAAAGGACAATGGCACGCATGACCAAAATATACCGTAAAAATTCCTCGTCGGATACCCATCGTAAAAGCGACAAATATGCGTCAACGTCTTGAACTCTTCACGCGGCTACACGTCTAGCAACATTTGGGGCGTAAATCCACCGAGTACATGACGTCGGTTTCTCGTCACGTGCTCGCTGTGAAAACGGCTTAGGTTTCTTGAATCCTACAAGACCGGAGTATAGGCTTTAATAATCAGTGAAATGCAATAGCTGCGCCATCTATTTGGCTCCAATCACTGAAAACGCATGATTACGCACCAACACAACGTGCGTAGATCAAATGTTGGCGGATTATGGACGAATATCTGACGGGTTTGCGACGTCATATTTTTGACGTGGGAACGAACAGCCCTTCCACGTCGTTTATTCGTCGGTTTGACGTCTTATGACGTCTTGACGTAAATGCGACGAATTTACGACGTCGGTGTGCTCACTGGGGGAATGATCCGGCATAAGAAAATTGAGGGTGTATTTTATGTAATCATAATGTTATGACTAATTAATATGTGTGTAAGCTGTAAGTTGCTGAAGACTGTGAGAGTAATATAATTAAGTAAATTGCAGAATCAATGCCACCAGAATTTGCAGTTGGGGACAATATATTTCATTCATTCAAACACATTCCTGGTATTAACTCTGTATGTAAGATAAAGAATGTCTGAGCAATTCCCATGGATTCGTATTTACTGTTTTTTATCTGGTTAATTAATAAAATTCATTGCAGTAAGCTGCATCGGTTAGATACTCTTTGTTGGGTATACATAAAGGTATATATGTCAGGAAAATATTGGATTTTCTTTCTGGGATGAATATGTACAGGTACTTTAAATTGTAGTGCACTGAACATGCTGAATATTTTATGTTGAGTAGGTCAAAATTTCTAGAATGTTGTACAGTTCATATTATTGCATTATGTTATTATTCACATTCTGTACCTTGTTTTTATAATATTTATTTGGAAATGTGGATAATCTATATTGGATTTCTTATTCTTGTCTTTTTTGCGTTTCTTGTCTGCATAGTGGTATACCAACGAAACCGGTCTACTATGCGGATTACACTTTACGCACATGAAGGACATATTTATGCAGTACCCGGTAATCCATATTTTTCGAGATACTCCGGCATGACCGGTGACCAGTGACAGTGTCACACTCACAGGTGACAGCTTAGCCTTGGGTTAGGAAGAGATACCTACACATTGACTGAGGACGTTACCTCACCTACAACAGTGGCTTCACACACAGGATTACCAGATTCTGAGGTTCCCAATGATATAGTAAAAGGTATTCCAATGAGACCCTCGGCTTAGTGGCATGCTTTTCACCCTACCATTGATGTTTTGAGTGGTATACCTTTCAGTAGCCTATACCATTCAGTCTTTTGACAGCCTCAGTGCCAGTGGTATAACCATAGGCGTAGACCTAGCTTTCGGCATACCATTGGGGACCTGAGTGGTGTACCTTTCAGCATACCATCGGGATCCGAGTGGTATACCTGTCAGCATATCATTGGCGAGCTCTGAGTCAGTGGTATGTCTTTAGATTTATATAGACTTGTTCTAGAGCCTGTTCATAGACTTCTATAGATGTGTACTTTAGCTTGTCTATAGTTTTCTACAGATGTGTCCTTTAGCTTGTCTATAGCTTTCTATTGACTTGTCTCATAGCATGTCTATAGATTTCTATGGCTGTGTCCCATAGCATATCTAGATTTCTATAGCGGTGTCCTATAGCATGCATGTCTATAGATGTCTATAGCACGTCTATAGATGATGTCCTATAGCATGTCTATAGATGGTGTCCTATAGCATGTCTATAGAGTTCTATGGATGCGTCCTATAGCATGTCAATAGAGTTCTATAGATGCGTCCTATAACATGTCTATAGAGTTCTATAGATGGATCCTATAGCATTTCTATAGAGTTCTATAGATGCGTCCTATAGCATGTTTATAGATGCGTCCTATAGCATGTCTATAGAGTTCTATAGATGCGTCCTATAGCACGTCTATAGAGTTCTATAGATGCGTCCTATAGCATGTCTATAGAGTTCTATAGCATGTCTATAGAGTTCTATAGATACGTCCTATAGCATGTCTATAGAGTTCTATAGATGCGTCCTATAGCATGTCTATAGAGTTCTATAGATGCGTCCTATAGCATGTCTATAGAGTTCTATAGATGCGTCCTATAGCATGTCTATAGAGTTCTATAGATGAGTCCTATAGCATGTCTATAGAGTTCTATAGATGCGTCCTATAGGCAGCCTATAGAGTTTTGTCCTGAAGTGCTATAGAGCACTTCTTTAGAAATATTCTATAGAAACTCTATAGAATATTTCTTATAGAAACTCTATAGAACATTTTTAGCAGAGCCGTTCCGGTTGAATGGCGGCCAGCTGCTGTGAGGGTAGCCTCGCCCTACAAAAGGCCTTTCACGACCTTGCGCAATGCCTCTGTGTGTGGGATATCCGGCGGCTTTCTGCCCCACGCTGCTAGCCTCACTGATGTCTCGCATGGCTTTGGGGAGATCATCACCGAATAATCGATCTGTGATGGGACCCTGAGGGTGTCATAATTGCTAAAGGCGCCTTTAAGTTCCGGTTTAATGGCGTCCCGGCGTTGTTGTTGTAAATCCTGTTTGGCCCCACCAAGAAAAGCCACGGCATCCAGGGTCTTGCGAATAGCGGTAATGGCGTCTACAGGAGTGCCGCCGTGCTGTGTGCTCTGAAGCAGCATCTGAGTAACTTGAGCCAGTGCCGTGACACACTTGGTGACTTTCTGTTCCCTTTTTTTGGAACCTGAGATCGGCGGATCGAGAGTCCGAACGAAGTTTGGACCAGATTTCGGAGTTGACTTTGGGAACGCAGACACTAGCACAATTGGCAGGGGTGGCGTATTTGTCGACCAGTTGTTTGAATTTTTCGTCAGCCAGTGGCTTCGTCATAGCGTCGGTGATAATTTGGGCCAGCTTTGGGTGTATGGCGAGGCCCTTGGTCTCAACAAAACCATACATGGTTTGGTAATCAGCCAAGATACCGTCAGTGGCAGGAAAGGGGTCGACCTGTTCAGACCTGTTGTCGGAATCTGACACCTCCCCCTCGTCAATGAGTTCAAGACCCCCAGTACCCAGCCGCGGGTGCTTCGAGGGTCCTGGGGTGGCCTCCGCCTCGCTGTCAACAGACGGGCTGCGCATGCGTCGGCGGCCCCTCCCGCCCTGCTCGACAGTCTGGATCGCCGCCAGATTGGCCGCCATTTTGTGAGTCTGTTTTTTCACCGTGGTTTTTTGGAATCCTCCATGAAAGATCTCATGGTGGAGGCGAGGTGCGAGAAGGTCTGCGCCAGATCGGTCAAGGAGGGCTGATTTATAGGCACTGCACCTGTTTGAGACGCAAATAGAGCGGTCGTTGGGGACGGTGTATTTGCTGCTCTGTGGTCTCGGCTCGAATCTGGAGCCGGACTCGCCCTTGAGGCGGGCTGGTCAAAGGTCAAAGTATTTTTCCCTTTTCCTTTGCCTTTGCGCGAACCAGCCGAGCGAGAGGAAGTGTCCCCCGATTTCGCTCGTTTTTTAGTTGTGGGAACAGCTGGTCCCGTAAGCGGCAGGTCAGCGGGAGACCTGTCCGCCCCGGGGGGCGGCAATACGGTCTGACGGTCCGCCATATTGTCAAAAGGCTGGCAAAGTGTGCCAACCGAGCACAATCACTGAGTCTAGGCAAGCACAGTAAGGAGACAATGCGGGGAGACACACCTGTGTATCCAAGTGGCAGCAGAACGCTATCCGGCAATATTGGAGAGGTGTGTAATCCGGCAATAAAGAGATTACTGGTAAATGAAACGTATAAAACTGGTTGAAATTTTATGTCCTTTGTAGAATTCAGATCACGCGAGATGTATGTGTTAACATTGATGCATACAAAGACAGTAACACACATCGTTATTCACGATCTGTTGTATCATGGACACGGCCTCGGGCTCTGTTAAACTGTCATTTATTTTACAGATTAAATAACGATTGCGCGCAACAGGCATAGTAATAGTAATCAACTGCTTGTAAACTGGCGAAGCCGTTCAGTTCAATACCAGGATGTGTATAAATGGGCGTAGAATCTGAACGTGAAGGGTTCTCATATATGCAGTGTATTCCGGAAACTACCCTTGCTTTCTCACTACATCACAGCCATCCACCCCCCCCCCCCATGCTGCATCTCACCGCCCCATTGTTGGCGCCATTGCTAATCCCAGTGATAATAACACTAACGGTTGTTATTGGCTCAGTCTTGTAGGTGGTCTGAATAGCGGGCTTTCACTGCATTTAGCTTTTTCGTCTGACGCAGTGCCCTCTGTTAAACTGGGCGCCTTTCTTTGGTAACCCGGCTATATCCCCAAGGTGGACCGAATATGCACATTACGCATCGGTTTACCGCCCGACACTTGTTTCACCCGCATTGGGTGCGCGCGCATCCATTCGGTATGCCGATGCGCCCGTTAAAAAAGCAACCCGGGACATTCTAGAGAAGATGGTGGCTGATTGAAAAGTGATTGTTTAGGCTGGTTCCATTGCCCCTAAATCAACCGGACATGACCGCTGGGAACATGTCATTTTCATTCGGTGTAGCCCGACCGGCAAGTACGGAAGAGCTTGAGTACACCAGGCGGCCTACCGGTCCTGGCCCAAAGAAATGCGCACAATTATTCATGCCACCCGGGTCGCCCCTCGACTTATATAGCGGTAGGGGTCACTCCGTGGCCTAGTTGGCAACGCGTTCGAGTGTGGTTTGCTAAGCCAGCCCAAACGACCGGTGCTTTGTCCGAACAAACTTCACATGTGCAAATGTTCAAGTTTGTGCAGGATGAATATATCGCCCCGGGAGGATGGGGGGGCGGGGGGGGGGGGAGGTGCGTCTTTTTCAGCCTGCCCGATGCTCTTCGAATGCCTTCATTCTGCACGTCGCACGGGGGTGAAACGTTGGGGGTGTAATTAATGACGTGTTTACGTTCTCTACGGTCGACAGTCCTGTAATATATGGTAACCCTCTCCCCAGGTTAAGCACCACTCGAGGACATGGCTGCCGCAGGGCGGCACAGATCAAGCGGCAGTATCAAGTCTCGTAACACACAGGAACATCAACAGGCAGCTCTGTGGGCGATGGGCGCGTGGTGCAGTAGCAGAGGGCACCCTGACCAGACAATACTCAAAACCGACAATTAATAACATTTACGCGTCTTAAAAAATCACCAGCTGGGTTATGACTCTTTATAATCTAGTAACTAATTGGATACCATATAAAAACTAGGTTACATTTGCTACATATGCTTTAATTATTTCAATTAATTTAATTTCATTATAGTTATTTAAATGTACGTTACCTACGTCGTAAATACACCCTCGGCCTTATTTAATTAGTGGCTAATGTTTTATAACATGCTCTCTCATACTCCGTCATTAACCCATGCTTAGTAAACTGATGCCATATGGATTAGTTTCAAAATGGACCAAGGAACCTCCCCGGACGATGAAGGAAGAAACATGCAATGACCGCATTTCTTTGACAACCCCGGTATATCCCCAATTGAACTGAATACGCACATAACTCATCAGCAGACAGTCAGGAGAAGATGGCAGCTGATTGACATTTTGGGTAGCCCTACCGGCAAGTTGGGAAGCCAGCAAGTCCTGGCTCAAAGAAATGCGCCCTTTGAGACGCCCTCAAATAGGTGGCTGATGGTACATCGCACTCGATGATATTGAGAAAACGCTGTGGCTTATATGGCTCTGTGGCTTATATAGGTCTTATTTCAACTTCGATTTCTTATGCTGCAGCAAATCTGTATGAGACCATATATTCGTACCAGGGGTCGGAACTCATGGGGTGGTGCAGCCCTGGTGCAGTAGGAATTTGGGGGTCAATGTCCAATGTTGATTTTTTTAAATATCCATGTGTCGCGTGTCGCCATGTACCATTCCAGACCCCTTGTAGTGGTTAGCGCACTTGACCGCGGATCAATAGGTGTTTCTCAAATATACAGCCAATCATTTCGCCAGTTACTATGCACTCCGCAGTGTCACTTCAGTCACCCGATGTTTCATGTCGAGCATCGGGTGAGCCTTATTTAGCTCAAGTCCCTCGCACGGTGGGGCGCCGCCATGGTGGCCAAGCGTGACGAAGACACTGAGCAGGGGCGGATCTAGGGGGGGGGGGGGTTACGGGAGTTGCAACCCCCGCCTTGGGAACCTGAACATACACTGTTAAAGTCGGCTTCTCCGAGCAACCCCCTCCCCCACCCCCCCCACCCGGTCGCAAGTTTTTTCAGAGAGCAACCCCCTCTTTGACAAATTCCTAGATCCGCCCCAGAGTGAAAGCTTAGCTGTGAGATCATTCGCTGTGACAGGAATATTTATGAACTATGCGGTCTGATTCTCATTGACATCCCTTGACATCCGCTACCCCCCCCCCTCCCCATCCCCCGCCACCTGTCTCCGCACTTGAGCCCCACAGAGGACCAGGAAGTAAACCGCCACTTACGTATTACCCCCACTTACGTATTACCCGGCGGCGTCGAGTGTGGTATGGACTGAATACATACGGCCTGCCACGTGTTTTATGTCTTCACTACGGTGTGGTAAAACAAACAGAGAGCTAACCCTAATATTCAACAGGTTTAGTATAGGACTCACCTATTGAGCAAGGCAACACACAGCCAGATGTACCCGGAACATTCAGACACACTGACGTGCGTCGACCTACAGAGTGGCTAAGAGCGACACATGATGTTCACGGACAGCCTTATTGTGTCACAAAGATGGTAAAACCTGAGTATCATGCGATAGGATATAAACTCATCCATATCAGGTCGGAGTCGTATCTGGATACATATGCCTCTTCAGTGATCATGAATCTAGTGAAAGTAGCTGCGTTGCTGCATGTGCTGCCCCTAGTGGCGTTCGCAACAGGCAAGTGGTACATTGTTTAAGAGGAATTATAAATGCAAACTGTAATTAATAAAATAGGATAATTAATTTATATTTCCATTAAAATTTTGTTCATATGGAAGGCAGCTTAATTGCAAAATTGCATTTCATAAAATCAAATGGGTGAGCAACTCAAGGGGGGCGAGGTATGTGTGCTATATGAGACATATTTATAAAATTACTTACGTCGTTCCTTACGTGTATCCTGTGTACATGAGCTACCACTAATAATGAAGGTAAATACGGATGTTTACAGTCGTCCATCTGGGTGGCATACATCATACCCTGCATCGCTATTGCTAATACAATACATTCAAAACCTCTATCTTGTTAGCGCAAGTGTATAATATATATGTCCTGGGTTCGAATCCGGGCCTATCAGTCACTCTGGGGCATTTTCCATCTATTCATCTGTGATCGTCCCGGGGGGTGCCTATTCTCCAGTTCTGTTTTTGTTTGCAAATCACCCTTGACAACTTACATGAACCTGGACTGTGCCAGCCGCAACAATGTAGCGTTAGGAGGTCTGGGTTCTTTCTTTCATCACCTGAGATGGTGTGTTTTTAGGCTTAGGCTGGGTCCCCGGCACCAATTTGTATAAATGTGCGGCGCATTTTTCCTATCAATTCGCGCAGCGCCGCCCAGGAGCCATAGCCTGCGACCGGAGCTATAGCCCGCGACCGGAGCCATAGCCCGCGACCGGAGCCATAGCCCCCGACCGGAGCAGTACTCCGCGACCGGAGCAGTACTCCGCGACCGGAGCAATAGTCGCTAGGGACGAGGTACTAGTCGCGTGGGGGGAGGGACGAGGTACTGGTCGGGTGGGGAGGAGGGACGAGGTACTTCTCGGGTGGGGGGAGGGACGAGGTACTGGTCGGTTGGGGTGGGACGAGGTACTGGGTGGGGTGGGGGGGAGGAACGAGGTACTGGTCGGGTGCGGGGGAGGGACGAGGTACTGGTCGGGTGGGGGTGGGGACGAGGTACTTGGCTTGGTGGGTGGGAGGGACGAGGTACTGGTCGGGTAGGGGGGACGAGGTACTGGTCGGGTGTGGGGGGAGGGACAAGGTACTGGGCGGGTTGGGGGGGGAAGGTACTGGTCGGGTGGGGGGGTGGCGAGGTACTGGGCGGGGTGGGTGGCAGGGACGAGGTACTGGTCGGGTGGGGGAGGGACGAGGTCAACAAATCAACTTCTGTCACAACAGAGTACAATTTTGTGGACAGAATAATAGTTTTTGAAGACAAAAGGTACTTCTATCGGGACAAAATTAACTGTTGCAAAGTGAATTTTGTGTAACAAAAGTTTTGTCTGGTGACTTCTACAAGGCGGAAGAACCAAACGACAAGCGACAAACGAAATATTTGGGGCTTGTGATTCTAAATACTAACATCGTCACAAATGTCGACAAGCCGTCTTATCCTTCCTGCCATGGTATAAGATTTATATGAGCCGCTGTGGGAAAGGTTGGTACGGGCGTGGAGTTAGCCCTGCCCCCCCCCCCCGGCTTATCCGCTCTGGAGATACGCATACGAGGCCCAAAAGCGAGACGAGAAACGTAACAGCGACATGGCAGCGAGGACAAGTTGTGAAAAATTGTTATTGGAAAGTTTCACAAGTACAAAAAGTGGGGGAGAGCAAGGGGTATTTCCGTTCCTCGGGAACGGGCTTTTCATTTCACCGTGAACAGGGAACGGGGAAAAGAATTCTTCGCGAACTGGGAGTAAGATAGTAGCCGACCGCTGTGATCAATTACTTTCATTAATCGTGAACTGAGAATTTTAATACTAAATAACCATAAATTGGGAAATCGTCAATTTCTATCATGTATCCGCCCTTTCCACTGTATGGGTAATTTAACTCATCGTGACCTGGGAATAAAGAAATTTATTCTTCGTGATTTAGGAACACGGCATGACCCCCGCCCCCCCCCCCCCCTCCTTACCCCCTAAGGGGATCAGAGTTGTTTTATTCAATATCGGAACTATAAAGGTATGAAGAAGAACTTGAGAAATTGATAAGGACCGTTATTTGTGTACTTTCTGCAATCGACGCCCGAAGGGTGCCGATTTTTAAATCAACGCTCGCAACCGTCACTGGATTCATGGCTCTTGCTCGTCTCTGTGCGAGGTCAAGAGAGCCATGTGTCAAGGCTAAGTTTAGGTTGTTCCGTATTATCAAAGTCGACAGACAGAATGAACTATGAACAACGAAATCAATTTGTGTCCACAAAATTAACTTTTGTCTCTCTCGTTTCCGTTAGGTGCGAGGTCAATAGAGCCATGTGTCAAGTTTAAGTTTAGACTAGCCATGTTCGACCTGCTTCAAATTCCGGTTCATGTTCCCTTTGACGTTTGGTTCTTCCGTATTGTAATAGTCCACAGAATGAACTATGAACAACGAAATCAATTTCTGTCCACAAAATTTACTTGCGTCCACAAAATCGACTGTTGTGCACAAAATCGACTGTTGTCCACAAAATCGGCTTTTGTCCAAAAAAAATTGCTTTGTGCGTTTGTGACAGAATATTTTTACAGTGAGACAAAATAAACGTTTGTACACGGAATGCGATGTTTTTTGGACAGAATAGATTTTGTCTCGACAGAATAAAGTTTTGTATAGTCAAGAGCCACTTTTGTGGACAAAAGATTATTATCTCGACAGAATGGTATTTTGTTTCTACAAAATGGACTTTTGTCGACGGAATGAAGGGGGTTACACATGGCGCCCCATAATTTAGTGCATGAAAACGAGTTTTGTATGGCGGCTCGAACGCCTTCAGCTA
Organism: Arenicola marina; assembly: GCA_964019135.1. Classification (NCBI taxonomy): domain Eukaryota; kingdom Metazoa; phylum Annelida; class Polychaeta; family Arenicolidae; genus Arenicola; species Arenicola marina. Next base: position 11,401,619 of record OZ025249.1, read on the forward strand.
TCGACTTCCAAATTCATAAAGAGTTGTGGAATGGCCTTCTGAATAATACAAACAATACGTTCCAGTCTTACTTCCCGTTCCAGGAGTGACGGAAGTAAAAGCGCAGTTTTATCTATAAAAGTATGTCAATATCGGTTTATAAAGTGCGCACATGGTTCAAAGTAGTGCCCGCAGCGCCCAATTTGCCCTTCATAACGTCTAAAGTGCGTACGTTGCCTGTTGAAGGCGTTACTGAGCCCAAATTGCAATTGAAGGCCAGTTTTAGCCCAAATAGAATTTCTGGGCCACGCCTTGACGCCAAAACGACGTTTTTTTTTTTAATTTAATGTTCAAACCCAGGGGCTCGGTATGGTTGGCATGGTTGGTTGGCATCCGTCTGTCTGCGAAAGACGATGGATTTGCGGCTTTGTTTGGTTTAAGTTATACGATTTGTAGATAGATCTTGGTTTTTGCTCGCTGGTGGACGCCTAGATTAGCGTTTCAAGTCCAGTTTCACAAACCATAGCGAGTCGTGGTGGGCCATTCCGTCACGCACGAAACGTGCCCCTCTTTTGGGATGCCAGATCCTCCCAAGAATCTGGATCAATACCGAAAGCCTACATGTCCCGCTTACAAACATCCTTAAACCTAAGCTTTGGCCGTCCAGTACGCGTCATATCTCTATAATGGGATTGGCCATGTTAATGTTTGATTCCTTCTTTGCGTCCAAACTACTGGTTCGATTTCGATGGCATTTGGCACACATGATGTTAGTAATATTGGTCCATATTCCACCACATATAGGTAATCCACCTGCATGCATGTAGTCACCGGCATTTTTTATATTTTTTAGTAGGTTACAATTTGATCATCCAATAACTCAAAAACTATAAATGTGAGGTGAAATCTGGTGAAAATTGCGCCTGTCTCTGAAGAATACTCTGATACCCAATATTAACTGAGTTACGCGGGAAAACATGTTTCGTGACCTTGACCTTGCTGTGACCTTGACCTTGGATACGTGACCTAGACCGATATAGCACAACGTGCCCAAATAATAATTTCATGTTGCACGCAACGTGTTGTTTGTCTGACTTGTCGCCTTCATGGAGAAACTGAGGACACTATGTTCCCGCCAAAATGCTCCCTTAGGGTCCCATGTTAAACTTTGAGAATTTGTTGCAGAAAAACTATTCGGACGATTTTCACAATTTTTACACGATATAAAAGGTACCTATGGGCCCAATAACCGAAATAATTGTGAGCGTCATTAAATGAAAACTGAGACAGCAGTAGTGATTTTTCCGATTTTTGGTCTTTCAATGGTTAAGCGAAATTTGAAAAATTCCTGTAACCTTGACCTTTGACCTACATTACCCATCTACAAACCTGGCCTGACGGTGGGCCGTGGCATTGTCTGTGCAGAAGGAGGAGTCCATATCGCAAACTATATAAAAAAAATGTTATTTCCCAAAAAAAAGTATTTTTCAAGAGCCCGTGGCGCGAAAACTTTGCATCCTACGTCAAATCTGATGTCAATAGCGGGGAAGACTTTGAGGAGCTGAGTATTTTGACACTAATTGCGGCTCTCTAGCTGCTATATTAAGAGAGCTAGAGCGGAAAATGTGTTTTGGACGTATGACGCCATCGTGACGTTGACCTTTGAGTTATATTGCCCATCTACGAACTTGACCTGTCGATGGGCTGTCGGAATGTTTTGGTAAAAGAAGAGAACGATATCTTTAGGCACTCGACAGATAATGCTCCGACAGACAGACAGACAGACAAGGCACATCACCCTGGTGGCTGAGAGTTTATGGCTCAAATGGACGTCTGATGACGCATGACTGTTGCATGGGGGACGTCCCGCTGCACACTATAATTCAAACCGGGATCTTCTGGGTCGATTATTAAAGGAATTACAACGCTTCGCAGCTTCCCATGCTGATGCAATCGCTGTCATCTCGACAGCGGGCGCCAGGTTCACGGTACAAGCACCATGAAGAAAGCAGCAGAACGGCAGCGGGCCGGCCAGCAATAAACAGGGCAGGCGTGTAAGGCAGGGGGTGGGTGTGAATAAGGGCAGGAGTGTGCGCCAGTGAAGCGCATCAAAGCCAGAATGCGTGTGTGTATTAGCGGGCATGGAGAAGGCCGGGGTGTGCGCGGGGAGAGGGGGGTCGCGTTAGGCGAACGGAAACGCCGTATAGTTTACCATTGCAATGGTATTTTAGTTGATTTACGCAAAAGTGTGAACACGGCGAATTTTAACCATATTTTTCCCTCACGGATAATACAATTCCTCAGTGTCCTATACCGTAATCTGGCAGGATGGGGACAGGGTGGGTGTGTAGGTGGGGATAGGAGGGTGTGGTGTGAGACTGGACGGTGCGTGTTGGCGTGGCCTTGGAAGTTGCAAACTGCTTGATTGCAGCTGCGGCCGCATTGGTGCCCAAAACCAGGCGATTCGGAGGAGGGGGGGGGGCAGTATTACACAGATCTGGTAGGGGGTGCCGCGGGTGCCGCTTGATGCCTCAGAGAGTGGACATTTGTGATGAAAAAGCTACCCATATAGAGCGGACAGTTGTGATAAATAAAGATAGAAGTGTCTTTCCATGCCCCCCATATAGTTATGTATACACTTATGTGCCACCCTAATGACCCCTTTTTTCGCCTGTTTCTGTCCTCGGTGCTGATACCAACAGTTGAAAGCTACGTGCACTGCATCCCATGTCTGAGCCTATAGAATGATTCTTGCGTATTTCTAGGCATACCGGAGGCGTACGCCGGCTACGCCCTCTGCTGCATCCGCTACTGCGTCAAATAGTTGTCCACTTACGTTTCAGATTGTAACTTCGGCTCGGAATGTCCTTTCCCCTGTCAATGTGCCCAGAATGCATCTTGTCATGTACTGACAGGCAATTGTGACACATGCCTGATTAACAAGCCAATCAACAGTCACTCCGGCTGGGAGGACGACGGGTGTCAGACAGGTAAGGCAACGAACAAGCCAATCGACAGTCACTCAGGCTGGGAGGACGACGGGTGTCAGACAGATAAGGTAACTAACAAGCCAATCAACAGTCACTCCGGCTGAGAGGACGACGGGTGTCAGACAAGTAAGGCAACTAACACGCAAATAATATTTTCGTATTTCTTGAATGAAAACAATATTTCAGCCAGGGCTTCCATGGGTGTGTTTTATGGATCTGTCGACAGATCCGATCCCTCTCTTAGCATAGATCGGTTATTGCCTAGGGATTATAAAATGCGCTGCCAATAACGTCCCAAGCTACATATATTTATTGCCATTATTATTGTCGTGTACCTCGCTTAACCAGACAGCAGCCCCGTTTGGAGGTGTGTCCACGATCGAAAAATCAGGAGGCGATAATCCAATTATATTAAAACCGGAAATGACGCCTACTGTGTAAGCAAAAGAAGAGCGCGTGATAATCGCTAATATATATAGCTGCGATTCTAATTCCAATCACGATTTTTACGGAAAGAATCGTTGCAAGAGGTTTATTAATATGTTTGGATGTTCTCTTCTATGAAACACGAAGATCACGATCACACAGCCTGGCTTGGAAATTCATCCGTAAATGGCGGCCCCGATCTCTAATTTAAAGCGTTTCCCCTGACGGGTACCGTCAGTGTGAGATAACTTCCAGTTCTAAATGAAGGGTCACTATGTACGTCCCTTTCTCCGGCAAAATGGCGCGCTGCTCGACATTGACGGGGGCGGGTTGGCTTAATTACCAATCGGCCAAAACTAAAACTAAAACACTCGCCAAATTAATTTTAGATGTAAACTTTCGGTGCAGATCGCGATTAGATTAGATTGGACACCCGCTTTAAGTTCATTATTACAGGTAACGTGGCCTACAACAAGAGAGCCTGGCAGTATTACATGTTCAAGGATCGCGCTGCCTCACGGGCGGTGGACGGGGTGGTGGACAGGAGCAGTGCCGGTGTCTCACAGCCTTCTTTTGCTGACGGCGGAGGGGCGTGGTGGACCGTGGACCTCGGGGCTCTCCACACCGTCTCCTCGGTCAGAATGATGGCCGCCAACCTTGGAGGTAAGGAACTGCTTTTGGTCTCAGAGGTCGAGTGTTTTACCATGTGAGTGAATGCAATTAATGTAGTTAATAAGAAGAATGTTCTTTCGATTCATCCCTATATTCTATTTACTGGTTAATGATTAACGTGGATAATTACGGCGACCTGGTTTTACCATCAACTTTTTTTGTGAATATAAAATATTGATTCATTCACGATTGAAATATTCCTGCCATTTAAACATGATGGGTGTGAAACAGTATCATGCATTGATATGTATAATATATCATTTCATCGCACCCAGTACGCGTAATGTAGTTCGTCGAGATATGTCAAGCGTGTATCAACCTTTTTGTATATATTATATTGTTTTAGGTTACTTCTATTTGAACCACATCCGTGTGTATGTGAGCAACTCATCCATCCCTGACAATAACGCCACCCTTAAGACTGAGGCCGACATCATGGTTCACGGGGACTTCGTGACGTGTGGGCAATACTCTGGTATAGTACCACGAAGAGGCGAGGGCGAGGTGGTGTGTGGACAGCCTCTGGTCGGCAGATATGTCCTCCTCTGGAAGTACGGGAGGTCGCAAAGGATGGGTGATATACAGGGTGCCTTTATCACGTCCGAGGTGATAGTGACCGGACATCGATACCAAGGTAATGCGTGTTGATGGACACAACGGGCTACGTTTCTGCGATATATATTCCTATTTTTGCCATCGTTTGTGTCAAGAGCCAAATAGCATTCAAGGGTCCATGGTGATCTTCAGGTGTTTCGTTAAAGGGAACCGCCAGCCTGGCCTCTAACGCTGCTTTACCAATTCATATAATACCTAATTGTCAATCCTACAAATTATAGAATTTTTCGTTCCATCTGTAGCTCACAATAAAATTTAGAAATGACCGCCAGGCACGATTTTGCCGCCTACCCAGGCGGCAGCCCTTTTTGGAGGCGTGTCCGCGATTGACCAATCGGGAGGCGATACTCTAATTTATTCAAACCGGAAATTGCGCCTAATGTGTGAGCTAAACAAGAGCGCGTGATAATCGCTAATATAAATAGCTGCGTTTCTAACTCCAATCATGGCATTGTTGCAGAGTCAATCGTCGCAGGACGTATATCAATTTGTTTGGACGGTACTTTTCCATGAAACACTAAGATCTTACGCTACTGCGAGGCTTGAAACTGCCGCTGTTCATCTGTAAATCGCGGCCCTGATCTCTCTCTCCGCGAGTTATAACGTAAGGCGGCGCCATATGAATAATCGCAATACGCGTCACTGCTCCCGGCAAAATGGCGCTCTGCTTGACATTCCTGGGGGCGGGAGGCCTTAATTTTTTTCTCTTTACCAGTCGGCCGAAACGAAGCGTTAGCACTCGCCAATTTAATTTTAAGATGTAAACTTTCGGTGCAGATCGCGATTAAATTAGGTTGGACACCCGCTTTAATGATCCCTCTGCCAGAGCAACCACCGTGACGGAGTTGGGTAAAGTAAAGTATTGGGTAAAGTTGATATGCCATGAGGGTAGTATGGTTTTATTATCTGTACTAGCTAAGTAGCTAAGTAACAGTAATTTTTGTTACAGTAATGTTTATGCCCTAGGTTTCCTTGTTCCTGCTTCCTTCGTTTTCAGCTTTCAGTCTGATATTAATATATGTCCTTTTGTCCTCTCAGATTGTACGTCGTGTCATACTGAGTGTAACCCGAAGTACGGCTGTATAGCAAACTGCCCGGCTGGCAAGAACCAAACAACGTTCTGTTTAAACGGTACTTGTGCCTCACATCTTGAAGCAGTATTTAAGGGAGCAGTCCCAATCTTCGCCTTGCTTCGAGCCAGTAAATGAGCGATTGGCTGGAGATGACGCCAACCCTTTCAAGTAGTAACTATGCATTCGTTTTTTATTGTATCTATATCTTGGCATATATGGCCAAACTAAAAGTGTGGAGGCTATCCTAAACCGTATCAAATACCATATTTGTACTATTACAAACTGTCCAAGCCGTGCCTCCCTTTGTTTCAGATTGCGGGGATGGCACTTTCGGTGTTAACTGTGTTGAGAGTTGTAGCGGTAAATGTGCCAATGGCGCCGCTTGTAACAAGACAGACGGGAGTTGTCCTGGTGGATGTGAGCTGTGGTGGGGTGACTCAATTTGTGGGACAGAAATAGGTAAATGCTACATGTTCGATAGTGTCATGCAGTGTTCAATAGACATGACCGCGTATGGTTAAGGAACCATCCAAATGTAACAAACATACAAGACACCTTACCCGATGGCTCACGCCAATGACCCCGAATTGCCTCTCAACTAATTATTATCCTTTGGCCCGGACAAAACTCCGGTTCTCCGCCTGGCCGGAGAACCGAAGGACGTCAAACGACTCCACTGCGGTGACTTCCTCATCGAGATCACACGATAAAAAAGTCCTGCTGACAATCTCCTTCGCCTCACGGTCCTCCACCATATTCCAGTAAATATCACTGTCCACCGTACCATCAATGACGGCAGACATGTCATCCGATGTCGATACCTACAAATATGCTCTGACGCTGAGTTTGCATCCAAATTGGCTTCACAAAACGTCTCGGAGGCCAAACGGACCTCCATCACAACAAACTGGGAACAAATTCAAACTATAATCGTCACCTTTGCTCCAATGTCTCTCCTTCAAGACACTTCTTCAATCAAAGCTGGATACCTCTGTATCGCACTTGTATTATGCATTACTGACCCTCTACGCTGCGTTCAGTTCGTCGGCCCCTGCAAGACAAACTGCAGGCGGTAAGTCAGTTGTGCTCGCTGCGGCAAAGGGGGCCATGACGAAACCTTCTGGAGCAACCAGAGTTTCTGCATAAAGCGTTATCAAATTTGGCAAAAGAAAAAGAAAATACAGAGAGTCAAAACTACCAAATCAATATCCTTCCAGAAGCACGAAAGCAAGTAGAATGATCACTGAGACAGAAGCCTTTGTTACAATGGCTGACTCATCTCCGCATCGACCAACACAACCCTCAAAAGACCAACAATGGTCACTCCAATAATGTGAATAAATACTATCTATTTTTGGCCTTCAAATGCGGAATTCGTCATTGAGACGATCGAAGACTTGATGGTCTCAGGGTTTTCATAACCTATTGACCGCTTCATCATTGACTGTGTGCATGTGTTTACCGACATCTACCTGACCCTTTATCATTTTCACCTGTTTTATTTACCAACTGACGTACTTGAAAGTCTCAGGGTTTTCATAATCGATTGATCATGTCAACATGTTTTTCATGGTTTTACCGATGTCTTGACCCCGTCTTGAACCATTTGTTCAATTGTTTTAGTTACAAACTAACATAGGGGAACCTGGGGCAAAATGACCACCTTAACTTTATTTGTATTTTTTGGGGGACAAGCAGTGCTATAAAAAGAGCCAAATTTTGGTAAACTGACAACAGTAGTATTGTGAATAACATAGCGTGGATACATGCGAGTGACACGAAAAAAAAAATTTCTAGCACAAAAAACATGTTTTGTGTCACAGTGGGTCATTTTGCCCCCCTAATGGGGCAACATGTTTAGCACATTATTTCAGCATGTTAATGAGTGAACTGAACAGCCTAAAAAGGCAAACTCCTAACTCTCTGGAACAGTTTGACCCAGAAGGATCACACACAGAAATGACAAATAACGGTTACGTCAGCAGAGGCGGATCGGGCGGGAGGGACACCCCCTTCCCCCACTTTTTGCCATTTTTCAGTGCAAAATTTAGGTCATCTGAGGCGCGGAACTCAGTTTTCATGCGAAGTCCTAGTGTTGAACAGACCCGGGGCAGGGGCGGATCCAAGGGGGGCTGATCCGGCCCCGGCCCCCCTTTTTAGGGCGGAAATGTATATAATTTATACCATTTACCGGCCCCCCTATCCAGCATATCTTGATCCGACCTTGAAACCGGCCTCCCGGATTTTGGGAGGGGTGGGGGGGGGGGGGGGTAAATAATCATCATAAATGTCCGCTCCATATGGGTATCTTTTTCATCGTAAATGTCCGCTCTTTAGGGGTATCTTTTTTATCAATGCCTCAATCAACGCTTCCGGCTCCCAGGGGCGCACAACCCTCCCTTCTTCAAGCTCCCTGTGACGCACATCGTTTGCTACTTCAAGCATATTCGTGATCATGAAAGATGTTCCGATTCAGTGGACATATCATCCAGTTTGCTAAAGATAATCGTTTCTGTTAGAGTATACATATTAAATTGGATGTGGGTAAAATGGCTCACTGGGTCATTTTGCCCCAAGCAGCGTGGGTCATTTTGCCCCTGTTAGTAACCTTAACATTTGATCGCTGTATGAAAAATACGGCGCAGTATATTCAGCATTTGAATTACGTTTGGGGCTTGACTTGGGCTTATCTTTGATCGTGTTAATTTATCAAAATTTTCCCCCAAGCTAGTATCAACTGAGCTCTACTTTCTACCAGTGTTTACCATAGATGGCAACAGCCCAGAATCTTATACTTCGGTAATAAAGGTCAGCTGTCTGCTTCAGCGCCCATGTAGATTTGTTAAGGTATCACGTAACAAACAGGAACAAATATAAAACGCTTCAATACAGGTGGCAGCACCGCAAGTGCGCGATATTGTGGTGGGTCATTTGACCCTGATGGGTCATTTTGCCCCATGTTCCCCTATGTGTACTTTCAGGTTTTTATGGCGGGGGTTTGATAAAAACGGGAGTCCAACCTAATCCAATCACGATCTACACCGAAAGTTTACATCTTAAAATTAATGCTTAAAGTTAACGCTTCGTCTCGGATTAGGAGAAACAAATTAAGGCAACCCGCCCCCATCAAGCAGCGCTCCATTTTGCCGGAGCCAGTGATATATATTGATACTTCATGTGGCGCCGCCTTACGTTATCACTGGAAGTTATCTCGATGAGGAATTCTTTACAGTGGAGGTACCCGTCAGCGGAACGCGTGAAACGAGAGATCAGGGCCACGATTTACGGGTGAATTGTGGCAGTTCCAAGCCGCGCAGTACACCATGATCTAAGTGCTTCCTGAAAAAATAGCATCCAAACATATTGATATATCCCTTGCAACGAAAAGCCATGATTGGAGTTGTTTATATTTGCGAAGTTCACGCGCTCTTGTTTTGCTCACACAGTAGGTTTTAATGTAATTAGAGTATCGCTTCTGATTGGTCAATCGCTGACACACCTCTAAAACGGTCTGCCACCTGGTTAAGCGGCGTGGCTGGCGATCAATTCTAAATTTTATTGTGAGCTACGGAAAACACTGAAAATTCTGTAATTTGGAGGATAGACACTTGAATATCATATGATTCGACAAAGAAACGTTAGAGATCAGGCTGGCGGCTTCCTTTAAGTTAAGGCACGATATAGCCTCAGAGGCTGAAAGTGCCGTTAAACCCCAATCGAATCGAATACATTTACAATATCGGTGAAATAACCCATCAGGGTTTCTATAATATATATATATATATATATACGGGTGTGTCGTGTGTTGGAATACCACGGGGCCTTCGCTAGTGATTATCATAGATTGAAATGAAACAGGAAAATAAAAGCGAGTCCCCGAATGGTTCACGTACAATGTACGACTAAAAACCGCAAGACATAGAGTTCGCTCGTACAATGATGACCGATAATCGACTACCCCCATAAATACGTTTTAACGTTGCAAAAGCTTCTTATATATATATTAGTGTCACCTAATCACAATACATCAACTGTTATAAACAAAATTGTTTTAATTCCAAGCTATTTCGAGTTGTGACACTGTTAAGCGAACCTTCTCCCGTATACATGCTGATAGCTATTGGCGTAATAAACCACCAGCAAAGGAACCCGCCCCTGGAGATTCGTTCGACTAATGTATGTAAAGGTATAAGTATAACATTTAATAGTAAAAGACATTTCGGTTATTTGGCTCACAACCCAATCCTGTAATTAAGCAGCGCGCACGTTTGTAAGCCATATATTAATTTGTTCTGACACCCCTTTCTTACGCATTAATCTGAGTTGTTTCTTCTTCGCAGTACTACCCCAAGATGACATTTTAAACTCTCTGGCGTCGGATGTCGTCACTTCCGGTTCCGTTACACTAACGTGGGACCCGCTGAAATCCGTGCCATTCGGTTTAGAATCCCATTACGGCTACGTCATCGGTCAGCAGACTCCGCCGACACAACGTGCTGACACTGGCGACGAATGGAGGAATATCGCATGGATTCCATACACCAACACAGGCAGAGTGTCGTACACAGTGACTGGCTTAGCCCACAACTCCCGGTTCTCCTTCAGACTCCAGGTTTACCGCCAGGATCAGGGTCAGAACGAGACAGCTGACGGCAGCAAAACAATCAGCGGGAAGACAGCGTGCATCTGTAAGTCGCTGGATTTCAATTATCCAACCAGTTATGTATGTAACCGTAATTTTTATTCCAAAAAGACAACTAGCTGTGATCATTATCCGTGAATTACTTCATGCAATATATTCAATTAATGAACTAGTAAGCCAGACATGCGATGAACGATTTTTGGTATTAAAATTAGGATGCCTAAGGACTTATTTTCTAACAAAACATGTTTTTCATTAGGCGGCCTACGCCAAAAGACGAGCAATTCAAGAACAGCATTTTAGTTCCATTTTAGTTTTGTCGACTATCCGTATTAGTCAATACAGCCTCATTCAGGTTTTTCTTAATTTCCCAGTGGCATGTAAATAAGTCTAGGCTTCAAGAATAGTTGTCACATAATAAGACTATGGCATTTCCCCCCTGACGCGCTTTGACAGCCCCCAACCCAAATTTTCGCTTTCAAAGCCACATGGGCATGTTCCACAGACTAATTAATTGGTGAACCACACTTTATGGGCCAAAATATGCGGTTAGGCCACATTTTCTGAATACAGACGCACTTTTGACCGTATTAGGCATTTGCCTTAAGTTGCGTCCTGTTCTCTTCAGCTCCAAACTCACCGGTTGTCCATGTCCATTACTTCAATGTGAGCTACGGTGATGACGTCATCGATGCAGCGAACGTGACGTGGGATTTGATTGTGAGTCTTGAATCTTCGCCAAGCATATATAACACACTAGTTGGCGGGATACCATTTGTATTGCAACTGTATTGCCCAATCTAATTCAGGGTAGAATGTATGCCACAACGGCCTCATCTGATCACCTATACACTGGTCCATAATCGTATGTAACCATGACGCCATTAGTAAGTCATCTGATCACATATACACTGAGCTATAATCATATGTAACCATGTATCATTTTCTACCGGATGTCCGAAATCTCGCGGTTGCACGTTTGCCACTTACATACTCTTGTAGACCAGATTAACCTCTCATTTATTGTCTTGGTGTCTGTGACTCAAGGAGCCAGCCGGCAGTGGATGCGATTTCATCACTAACTACACGTTCACCTCTTTCGACGAAGAAGAGAATCTAAACAACGGGACGAGCTCCTACATCGTGCAGAACAACGTCACGGGTACCTACGTCATCAGCCTCACGGCCATAAACAACGGGAACTTACAGACAGCCACCCGGCGGAATGTAACACTAGTGTCAAGTGAGTATTTTTTTCTTTTTTTACTCATTTTGTTGTGACTATTCGCTTAATATATGTATGATTTATTAAACGATATACGCGTAACATACGCTTATTTGGGGTTGTATAATCTTATGTAATGTCTTAAGTTAAATTAAATCAGTCAAAAACAACTGCATAAAACATTTGTGTACACATAGTTTGTAGGATAATACAGCATACAACACTTATTAACACTAAATATTGCAGCTTGTGGGTCAATTAATCCTTAAAATTAAAACAATTTATCCGTTGATTAAATCGGTAACTATACAATTATAAAGGTATCGAAACGTCGAATGGTATCTGACCATTCCTTGATGACAATTTAAAGCGTCATATGAGACAGTGGCACATATTTCTAATATTTCCCCAGGATCAATATCAATATCATTTATTTTACTGGCGAAATACTTTGGGATTTTCGCCTGAAAAGTTCTTTTTAAAACTTGTGCTGGTCTTTAGTGTCGCTGTACCGTTACCGCGAGTAATCCGGTCGGATGATTAATTCTCGTTGAAACACTAGTAACTGTTTATAGTGGGAAGGACATTGCTCCTTGGTTGTTTGTCCCGGAGATTACTGTATAGTTCAATTAACATTGCTCTTGTTGTTTTTCTTCGTTTGTTTCGGCTGCTGTTTAACTCAGCTGTTGGCGACGTATTTACGACCCGACCGCCCATTCCGACCAACATCGCGTTGATCGCTGGAGTGACTGTCACCCTCTTGGCCCTGGTTACGGTTGCCATCGTAGTCCTCGTATTGTGGTCAGTATACAATGGGCGCAGAGAGTGGGTATAGCACAGCATGTAGCATGCAGCCGCTTTAACGGCTCAGTTGGTTTTATACGTAAATCCAAATACGTAGGTGCGTATCAAGCAACGAGACATCCTATCCCGTGGCAATAATAATTTGCTGTTTCCTCTACATATAAGGAATACAAATTTTGGCAAGTATATCAGAGAACTTGGATTTAAGCATAAGTTTGCATTGTAAGTATATGTATCTAACTTTTAGGCGGAGGTGGCAGCTTAAAGCGGGGGACCAGATTGCTTTACGCCCAGCAGATGCCGGACCAGCCCTCGGTGCTGAGGGAGCCGTAAACATTGCCATCGCTCGTAAGACCACCGGTGAGATCAACTGACGAGCTTTGTTTGCTTTATCGTTAAGTTTCACGGGAATGCATTGTAACCGTAGGACAAAAGAGACCGCAACATTTTCTAAAACTGAAATTGCTGAAATTGGATGGATAAGACAAAATATAACCTTAACCACTTATATTGTTTTGTTTCTCCAACGTCCGCAACGCTATGACAGAAGAAGGAGGCAAGTTACCAAATGAGGATACCAATGAAGTGGGCGATAATGAAGATGGCACCTGCGATGGCGGGGCGGATCAGTCTGCGCTTGAAGAATCACTCTATGAGAACACTGCCGTTGTCCGGAAGGACATACCGTTAAATTTGTTGGAGCAGATCTACAGAGAGATCAAGGCCCAGAACAAAGGCTTTAAAAGCCTTTATCACGTAAGGAGGATATTAAATTTTGATTTATTTCAATGACCGTCGCAATAAGTTCACAAGAAATACAAATTATTATTACTTAAATTATTATTACTTATTACTATTATTATTATTACTCCGTCGGCTTACCTTATAGGCCTATGGCTATATCTGTTTATGTCTATTACAGTCAATCACCGTCAGCGTCGCCGTAACCAGGGCAACCGCTGACAAGGAGATGAACAGGGTCAAGAACCGATTCAAGAACATACTTCCTTGTGAGTATGCGATACTAAACGTTGTAAACTAGGAGTCAAATAAGGATTTACATTACGGAAAATACTTTTTTCGGGGCTTCACTTGTTAGACCCGTCGGAAGTAAGATGCAACAAGGCGATGGGGAGGGCGGACGGACGCGGATATGCAATGGTTCAACTTGGGAGAATCAGTTACTAGGCGTGACGACAAAAAAAGGAAATGCGTCCGAGAGCGGGCGATAGTATAATCCTAATAATAATACTATATAAAGCATGCTAATGATTTAGTAATGCACTCAAATTCCAGACGACCACAGCCGTGTCATTCTTGCAACGTCCACAGGGGATGGCTACATCAATGCAAGTTACGTCAAGGTAAATTGGTATTAGTCAGTTTTACAGTTAACGTTCATTATAACGGTAAGATACTATCATAAACTACCATCTTCTATGAAACGCCGTTTAGCGATAGTTGGAGCCACGTGAACAATTATGTCTAATTAATGAAGTTACTGAACATTGTTATAACCTGCAGGGTTACGGCAAGGCAAATGAAAGACGCTACGTTGCCACACAGGGTGAGTATAGTGCAAACACTTTCATTGTACTGCATGATTATGCTAGAAAACTAGGTAATAATACATGCCCGCTATATATATATTGCCTGTCATATACTCCCATGTTTATTTTCGCAAAATAAGTACCCGCCTGAAAAAAAGCAATTGCGTCCACTCCTTTGCTTTATTATTATACCTTACTAGGACCATGTATGGAGGAAGAACCGTACAATATTTGTTTCTGTCGTGGCCGATGTAGGACCTGTCCCGGATTCTACGACCGACTTCTGGGAGATGGTCTGGCAACTCAAGTCATCTGTGGTCGTCATGCTGACGCCATTGTTCGAGAACACAAAGGTACGTCAAGCTGACGCCATTGTTCGAGAACACAAAGGTACGTCATGCTGACGCCATTTTTGGAGAACACAAGAGTACGTCATGCTGGCGCCATTGTTGGAGAACGCAAAGGTACGTCATGCTGACGCCATTGTTTGGGAACACAAAAGTACGTCATGCTGAAGCCATTGTTTGGGAACACAAAGGTATGTCATGCTGACGCCATTGTTGGAGAAGTCAAAGGTACATTATGCTGACGCCATTGTTGGAGAAGTCAAAGGTACGTCATGCTGACGCCATTGTTCAAGAAGTCAAAGGTACGTCATGCTGACGCCATTGTTAGAGAACACAAAGTTACGTCATGCTGACGACGTTGTTCGAAAGCACAAAGGTACGCCATGCTCACGTCATTGTTTAAGAACACAAAGGTACGTCATGCTGACGCCATTGTTGCAGAACGAAAAGGTACGTCATGCTGACGCCATTGTTGGAAAACACAAAGGTACGTCATGCTTATGTCATTGTTCAAGAACTCAAAAACGTAGCCATTGTGCTCGAAGAAACGTCTCGCCACTCCAATGGCATTATGACTCTGACAAGTTGGCCTGTTTCGAAATTCATTTTATGAAGACAATAAGTAGTAATGACAATGAGTAGTGAGTAGTAATGACAGGTATGTTGACGGTTGTTTTCTTATGTTACGTTAAGTCAGCCTAAGCTTAGCATTGTCCAGACATCTAAGAAAAAAGTCAAAGATCACGGCGTCGATGATGACACAATTTAGGCTATTGTTAATTGGATATTGTTAATTTCTTAACATGAACATTGTAAACATCTATAAACATCCATTCCTTTGAACTATTACGAAGGCTATTGGTAAACTTTCGCGTTGAATCATTGTCCCAAAGCTCAGAAAACGCCTGTTTAAGTTGTCCCTTACCTTATTCACGCTGTAATGTAATGTTTCCGTCCAGCGGAAGTGTGACTGTTACTGGCCGGAGAGCGTGGGCCAATCAGAGGTGTACGGCGTCCTCACCGTGACGCTGAGGGAGATGGAGATCTATGCAGACTACGTCAGACGGAAGTTTATTCTGAAAACCAGCGTACGTACTCCGCAATTAAATTTAGCAGTCACTCTAACTAATCCTGATGGCGTGTTTCAACATGCACCTGAACAATATATGTATATATAATCATATAAGTTACAAGTATGTATGTATATATATATATGTTGTAAGTTTCCAACTTCTCATAGTGACTCGTATATACCATATAACATCAAGTGTATATTACTAACATGGAAACATATTCCACGCTCGGGTTGTCATATAACATAGACGTCCTCAGAAATAGAACGTAGAACATAGAAATTACCTCGCTTGCGCTGGTGTCCCGGTGCCGTCTAACCTACATATGATAATATATATAATATGCTATACTTAGGTTCAATTTTAACCAGAAAATGGCGATTGAAATCATTCGAATCTGCGCTCTCCCTGTCACCTTTTCCCTTGTTTATGCTTTCCCATATAGCAAGGTACGGAGCGCAGTCTTGAGCACTTCCAGTACTTGACCTGGCCCGATAAAGAGCGCCCCCTGTCGACATTCGCCCTAATGGGATTCCTGCGCGTGGTGAGAAGCGTACACAAGAATGAAGTGCCTCTCATTGTTCACTGCAGGTTAGTCAATCACAAACTTCTCTTTGACAATAGTATAGAGTGGTGAGAAATAAGAATGGAGTATCCATCCTTGTCCACTACAGATTAGGCAATCACCAGTCTCTCTTCGACAATAGTATAGAGTGGTAAGAGAATTACAAAAGAATAGAGTGTCCCTCGTTGTCTACTACAGGTTAGGCAATCACAAACCTCTCTTCGACAATAGATATTTCTTCCACATTTACATAGAGTGGTCAGAAATTAACACACAAACGTTTGCCAACATGTCATCTAGCACATGGTACGGAACTCATAAATTAATACCATATTCCATATTACGCATGCAGCGCTGGCGTTGGACGGACCGGCACCTTTATCGCCCTGGATTACCTGCTGAGGGAGGCTGAGGTCTGCAAACATGTCAACATTGTGGACTGTGTGCGCCAACTGAGAGAACAGAGAGACAAAATGGTCCAAACTCAGGTGATGATCAGAACAAAATGTTCTATTTCCTAGGTGTGTGTGTTTTTTTTTTTTTTTGCAGTATCGGTATATATCTGTCGCCTGTATGATATTTGTATCTCTGGGATTCGATACCACGAAGGTTTGTGTGCTAGAGGGGTTCTCAAGCTGTTATGGGCGACTCTATTCTGGTGGGAGGACATCGATTGTCCATTGTGAATGGTCTATGCAGGCGCAGTTCGAGTTCCTGTACGAGGCGCTGATAGACTACGCCAAGGTCGGACGGACGGCTCTCCCGTGTGAGGGCTTCAGGGAGTCCTACGCCAAGCTGACTATGGGCGGACACGCTGCACTGAAACGGCAATTTAAGGTAATGCATCATTTCAGTGAAGTTACTAACTGACGAAAATAAATCCCTGCATGGACGGAAACGCAAGTTGGAACCCTTTTGGCATGTCGTTATCTGCCATATGTTGGAAAGAAACTCAAAACGTATAATTGCCACACTGTATTCCAAGCCCGAAGATTAAAATAATATGTTCTGTCATTTTTTGCATTACCAATCTCTTGTCCATGTCAAATATGTATATTCTGTCTTGAATTCAAATCCTCAAAGCCTGTGGGCTATCCGGAGGGAAGCAAATTTGTTCACCGGAGAGAAGCAAATAGAACATATATATGAAATAAAACATCTGAATCATAATTTCGAGATACCTTTGGTCTTGATTCTAAAATGTAAAAAGCTAAGATGTCGCATGCAAGTAGGCTACTTTAATCAACAATCTATAATCAACAATCGTGGGAATGGTCTCCGTGAAGTGCAGGATTTTTTTAACGTAAGTTCACAGTCATTTGAGATGACGTCACTTAAATGTGCCGTCGTTGGTCCTCCACCTCACAATTCATACAAATGTGGCAACAACCGCGTGTAGAAATGTGTGGTCATGAATAAATACGACCGACATGTAATAATAGCTGTTATTGCCTCTCCCCTTCTCACGACTCCATACTCCACTAGACTCTGAGAAACCTGGTAGCCGAACAGCCCGCCCCAGAACTGACGAACGGTGCTAACGAAGTCAACCTTCACAAGAATAGATTCCCAGACATCTTGCCAGGTATGTTGTTTTTTCACACGTCTTTCTAGAATATCGAGCTGGAGATCAAAAGCTCGTGGGTGCGCCTCGGCAGCTGCCCCTGTGGCTTGTTTCACCACCTCCCACTGGCTTTCTTTGCCCAGGGTAGCCATCACGTGCGAAAAAAATGGCTTAAGACACCAACACGTCATTTCAGTTTTTGAAATATCATGCCATGTATCTTCTGTTTAGATACGCTATTCACTAAAGGTGAAAATTGCCACCCAAGGAGCAAGCATGAATTATGCAGGCAGCAACGTATATGTTATATGCTCGCGTATTTATGAAAGACGCGTATCACGGCTTCTAGTTCAGACGTTGCTATTGTTGCCTGCATATTAGCATAAAATCAAATAGATAAGGAATATAAAACATAAGGACACCACACCAACAAGATCAAACAATTTGCCCAATGTGCACATACTACTCTATATAGCCATTGCTGCCCAGATCAAACAATTTGCCCAATGTGCACATACTACTCTATATAGCCATTGCTGCCCCAAATGTTTGGCGAGTACTATATATGAATTGTTCTCTTATTGATCTCTCAGATGACAATCAGCGTCCATTTCTCAGCAGCCGTTGTAAGACTGGCAATGACTATATCAATGCCGTCTTCGTCAAGGTAAACGGCTGCTATTTTATTTCTGTCACTAATTTAAGAATTCTATCATCTTTCTTATGAGAATCTCAATCATATATCGATAACTAAAGCACGATTAACCACTCCCTAATATGGCTGCAGGATTATAGGCCATACATTCGAGATTGTCCACATGCAGGGCTTTCAGAAAGCTGACAGCTTCATAGTGACGCAGGCGCCTCTACAACAAACTAAGATGGACTTCTGGAGATTGGTCTACGACTTCAAAATCAGCACAATTGTTATGCTCAACGAAGGCGAAGCTACAGGCGTGGTGAGCCGTGTGTCTGTTCATGGATATAATATACCACGTTCGTCGATTGCCAAATAACGAAGATCCTCAATTACTTGGTGAAAACGATTGCCGCCATCACGCAGTTAACAAATACATATGCCCATGAAAACATAACTTTATGACATAAAATAAGTGATTAATTTGTTAAACTTTACGGTTCAGCAATTATTGATTAATGGTCTGATAATGCTTTCTTCAGGACGCTCCCCGCTACTGGCCACAACAGGACAAGTTGACCTTGGAGTCCTTTGCGATCACCTTGAAGGAGACGACAACCCAAGCGCACTGGGTTCAGAGAGAATTCGACGTCAAACATGAAGCGGTAATTTAGTGCAGAAAACGTCGCAGTGTCTACACGAAAAGTGGTTTCCTTGGTGTGGTTTTAATCGATGCATACTGGTATTCGTTAACTAACCCTTGATATTAGATTATCTAACTAGCAATTGTGGCATACATGTATGCTGATATTTGCAAATAACATGAACCAAGATTAAGAATACAGGTCTGTCCTTACATCGGCGTAGGTCATGCTCGGCCGAACAATCCAAAGCGGTTCTGTTTCCTTTCACCGGTATCGATCCCAGAGGTTGAAGTCGGAAGCTCTCCGCGTGCGCCAGTATCAGCTGACAAAATGGGAGGACGGGAGACCCGGCAAGGAGGCTCTCAACGCTCTCTTGGAACTACAGCAGGCGGCAATGGCCTACGGACAGCGCCACCCGACCCAGCCCGTCCTGGTCCACTGTCTGTAAGTAATGTCTGAGGCCGTAGTTTACAGACAGCGCCACCCGACCCAACCCGTCCTGGTCCACTGTCTGTAAGTAGTGTCTGAGGCCGTGGTCTACAGACAGCGCCACCCGACCCAACCCGTCCCAGTCCACTGTCTGTAAGTAGTGTCTGAGGCCGTGGTCTAAGGGCAGCGCCACCCGACCCAGCCCGTCCTGGTCCACTGTCTGTAAGTAGTGTATCAGGCCGTGGTCTACAGACAGCGCCACCCGACCCAGCCCGTCCTGGTCCACTGTCTGTAAGTAGTGTCTGAGGCCGTGGTCTACAGACAGCGCCATCCGACCCAGCCCGTCCTGGTCCACTGTCTGTAAGTAGTGTCTGAGGCCGTAGTTTACAGACAGCGCCACCCGACCCAACCCGTCCTGGTCCACTGTCTGTAAGTAGTGTCCGAGGCCGTGGTCTACGGACAGCGCCACCCAACCCAGCCCGTCCTGGTCCACTGTCTGTAAGTAGTGTCTGAGGCCGTGGTCTACGGACAGCGCCACCCGACCCAGCCCGTCCTGCCCCACTGTCTGTAGGTAGTGTCTGAGGCCGTGGTCTACGGACAGCGCCACCCGACCCAGCCCGTCCTGCCCCACTGTCTGTAAGTAGTGTCTGAGGCCGGGGTCTACGGACAGCGCCACCCGACCCAGCCCGTCCTGGTCCACTGTCTGCAAGTAGTGTCTGAGGCCGTGGTCTACGGACAGCGCCACCCGACCCAGCCCGTCCTGGTCCACTGTCTGTGAGTAGTGTCTGAGGCCGTGGTCTACGGACAGCGCCATCCGACCCAGCCCGTCCTGCCCCACTGTCTGTAAGTAGTGTCTGAGGCCGTGGTCTACGGACAGCGCCACCCGACCCAGCCCGTCCTGGTCCACTGTCTGTAAGTAGTGTCTGAGGCCGTGGCCTACGGACAGCGCCACCCGACCCAGCCCGTCCTGGTCCACTGTCTGTAAGAAGTGTCTGAGGCCGTGGTCTATGGACAGCGCCATCCGACCCAGCCCGTCCTGCCCCACTGTCTGAGAGTAGTGTCTGAGGCCGTGGTCTACGGGCAGCGCCACCCGGCCCAGCCCGTCCTGGTCCACTGCCTGTAAGTAGTGTCTGAGGCCGTGGTCTATGGACAGCGCCACCCGACCCAGCCCGTGCTGGTCCACTGTCTGTAAGTAGTGTCTGAGGCCGTGGCCTACGGACAGCGCCACCCGACCCAGCCCGTCATGGTCAACTGTCTGTAAGTAGTGTCTGAGGCCGTGGCCTACGGACAGCGCCACCCGACCCATCCCGTCATGGTCCACTGTCTGTAAGTAGTGTCTGAGGCCGTGGTCTATGGACAGCGCCATCCGACCCAGCCCGTCCTGCCCCACTGTCTGTAAGTAGGGTCTGAGGCCGTGGTCTACGGACAGCGCCACCCGACCCAGCCCGTCCTGGTCCATTGTCTGTAAGTAGTGTCCGAGGCCGTGGTCTACGGACAGCGCCACCCAACCCAGCCCGTCCTGGTCCACTGTCTGTAAGTAGTGTCTGAGGCCGTGGTCTACGGACAGCGCCACCCGACCCAGCCCGTCCTGCCCCACTGTCTGTAAGTAGTGTCTGAGGCCGTGGTCTACGGACAGCGCCACCCGACCCAGCCCGTCCTGGTCCACTCTCTGTAAGTAGTGTCTGAGGCCGTGGTCTACGGACAGCGCCACCCGACCCAGCCCGTCCTGGTCCACTGTCTGTAAGTAGTGTCTGAGGCCGTGGTCTACGGACAGCGCCACCCGACCCAGCCCGTCCTGGTCCACTGTCTGTAAGTAGTGTCTGAGGCCGTGGTCTACGGACAGCGCCACCCGACCCAGCCCGTCCTGGTCCACTGTCTGTAAGTAGTGTCTGAGGCCGTGGCCTACGGACAGCGCCACCCGACCCAGCCCGTCCTGGTCCACTGTCTGTAAGAAGTGTCTGAGGCCGTGGTCTATGGACAGCGCCATCCGACCCAGCCCGTCCTGCCCCACTGTCTGAGAGTAGTGTCTGAGGCCGTGGTCTACGGGCAGCGCCACCCGGCCCAGCCCGTCCTGGTCCACTGCCTGTAAGTAGTGTCTGAGGCCGTGGTCTATGGACAGCGCCACCCGACCCAGCCCGTGCTGGTCCACTGTCTGTAAGTAGTGTCTGAGGCCGTGGCCTACGGACAGCGCCACCCGACCCAGCCCGTCATGGTCCACTGTCTGTAAGTAGTGTCTGAGGCCGTGGCCTACGGACAGCGCCACCCGACCCATCCCGTCATGGTCCACTGTCTGTAAGTAGTGTCTGAGGCCGTGGTCTATGGACAGCGCCATCCGACCCAGCCCGTCCTGCCCCACTGTCTGTAAGTAGGGTCTGAGGCCGTGGTCTACGGACAGCGCCACCCGACCCAGCCCGTCCTGGTCCATTGTCTGTAAGTAGTGTCCGAGGCCGTGGTCTACGGACAGCGCCACCCAACCCAGCCCGTCCTGGTCCACTGTCTGTAAGTAGTGTCTGAGGCCGTGGTCTACGGACAGCGCCACCCGACCCAGCCCGTCCTGCCCCACTGTCTGTAAGTAGTGTCTGAGGCCGTGGTCTACGGACAGCGCCACCCGACCCAGCCCGTCCTGCCCCACTGTCTGTAAGTAGTGTCTGAGGCCGTGGTCTACGGACAGCGCCACCCGACCCAGCCCGTCCTGGTCCACTCTCTGTAAGTAGTGTCTGAGGCCGTGGTCTACGGACAGCGCCACCCGACCCAGCCCGTCCTGGTCCACTGTCTGTAAGTAGTGTCTGAGGCCGTGGTCTACGGACAGCGCCACCCGACCCAGCCCGTCCTGGTCCACTGTCTGTAAGTAGTGTCTGAGGCCGTGGCCTACGGACAGCGCCACCCGACCCAGCCCGTCCTGGTCCACTGTCTGTAAGTAGTGTCTGAGGCCGTGGTCTATGGACAGCGCCATCCGACCCAGCCCGTCCTGCCCCACTGTCTGAGAGTAGTGTCTGAGGCCGTGGTCTACGGGCAGCGCCACCCGGCCCAGCCCGCCCTGGTCCACTGGCTGTAAGTAGTGTCTGAGGCCGTGGTCTATGGACAGAGCCACCCGACCCAGCCCGTCCTGGTCCACTGTTTGTAAGTAGTCTCTGAGGCCGTGGCCTACGGACAGCGCCACCCGACCCAGCCCGTCATGGTCCACTGTCTGTAAGTAGTGTCTGAGGCCGTGGCCTACGGACAGCGCCACCCGACCCAGCCCGTCCTGGTCCACTGTCTGTAAGTAGTGTCTGAGGCCGTGGTCTATGGACAGCGCCATCCGACCCAGCCCGTCCTGCCCCACTGTCTGTAAGTAGTGTCTGAGGCCGTGGTCTACGGACAGCGCCACCCGACCCAGCCCGTCCTGGTCCACTGTCTGTAAGTAGTGTCCGAGGCCGTGGTCTACGGACAGCGCCACCCAACCCAGCCCGTCCTGGTCCACTGTCTGTAAGTAGTGTCTGAGGCCGTGGTCTACGGACAGCGCCACCCGACCCAGCCCGTCCTGCCCCACTGTCTGTAAGTAGTGTCTGAGGCCGTGGTCTACGGACAGCGCCACCCGACCCAGCCCGTCCTGCCCCACTGTCTGTAACTAGTGTCTGAGGCCGTGGTCTACGGACAGCGCCACCCGACCCAGCCCGTCCTGGTCCACTCTCTGTAAGTAGTGTCTGAGGCCGTGGTCTACGGACAGCGCCACCCGACCCAGCCCGTCCTGGTCCACTGTCTGTGAGTAGTGTCTGAGGCCGTGGTCTACGGACAGCGCCATCCGACCCAGCCCGTCCTGCCCCACTGTCTGTAAGTAGTGTCTGAGGCCGTGGTCTACGGACAGCGCCACCCGACCCAGCCCGTCCTGGTCCACTGTCTGTAAGTAGCGTCTGAGGCCGTGGCCTACGAACAGCGCCACCCGACCCAGCCCGTCCTGGTCCACTGTCTGTAAGTAGTGTCTGAGGCCGTGGTCTACGGACAGCGCCATCCGACCCAGCCAGTCCTGCCCCACTGTCTGAGAGTAGTGTCTGAGGCCGTGGTCTACGGGCAGCGCCACCCGGCCCAGCCCGTCCTGGTCCACTGCCTGTAAGTAGTGTCTGGGGCCGTGCTCTACGGACAGCGCCGCCCGACCCAGCCCGTCCTGGGCCACTGTCTGAGAGTAGTGTCTGAGGCCGTGGTCTAAGGGCAGCGCCACCCGGCCCAGCCCGTCCTGGTCCACTGCCTGTAAGTAGTGTCTGAGGCCGTGGTCTACAGGCAGCGCCATCCGACCCAGCCCGTCCTGGGCCACTGTCCGTAAGTAATGTCTGAGGCCGTGGTCTACGGACAGCGCCGCCCGACCCAGCCCGTCCTGGTCCACTGTCTGTAAGTAGTGTCTGAGGCCGTGGTCTACGGACAGCGCCACCCGACCCAGCCCGTCCTGGTCCACTGTCTGTAAGTAGTGTCTGAGGCCGTGGCCTACGGACAGCGCCACCCGACCCAGCCCGTCCTGGTCCACTGTCCGTAAGTAGTGTCTGAGGCCGTGGTCTATGGACAGCGCCACCCGACCCAGCCCGTCCTGGTCCACTGTCTGTAAGTAGTGTCTGAGGCCGTGGCCTAAGGACAGCGCCACCCGACCCAGCCCGTCATGGTCCACTGTCTGTAAGTAGTGTCTGAGGCCGTGGCCTACGGAGAGCGCCACCCGACCCAGCCCGTCCTGGTCCACTGTCTGTAAGTAGTGTCTGAGGCCGTGGCCTACGGACAGCGCCACCCGACCCAGCCCGTCCTGGTCCACTGTCTGTAAGTAGTGTCTGAGGCCGTGGTCTACGGACAGCGCCATCCGACCCAGCCCGTCCTGCCCCACTGTCTGAGAGTAGTGTCTGAGGCCGTGGTCTACGGGCAGCGCCACCCGGCCCAGCCCGTCCTGGTCCACTGCCTGTAAGTAGTGTCTGAGGCCGTGGTCTATGGACAGCGCCACCCAACCCAGCCCGTCCTGGTCCACTGTCTGTAAGTAGTGTCTGAGGCCGTGGTCTACGGACAGCGCCACCCGACCCAGCCCGTCATGGTCCACTGTCTGTAAGTAGTGTTTGAGGCCGTGGCCTACGGACAGCGCCACCCGACCCAGCCCGTCCTGGTCCACTGTCTGTAAGTAGTGTCTGAGGCCGTGGTCTACGGACAGCGCCACCCGACCCAGCCCGTCCTGGTCCACTGTCTGTAAGTAGTGTCTGAGGCCGTGGTCTACGGACAGCGCCACCCGACCCAGCCCGTCCTGGTCCACTGTCTGTAAGTAGTGTCTGAGGCCGTGGCCTACGGACAGCGCCACCCGACCCAGCCCGTCCTGGTCCACTGTCCGTAAGTAGTGTCTGAGGCCGTGGTCTATGGACAGCGCCACCCGACCCAGCCCGTCCTGGTCCACTCTCTGTAAGTAGTGTCTGAGGCCGTGGCCTAGGGACAGCGCCACCCGACCCAGCCCGTCATGGTCCACTGTCTGTAAGTAGTGTCTGAGGCCGTGGTCTACGGACAGCGCCACCCGACCCAGCCCGTCCTGGTCCACTGCCTGTAAGTAGTGTCTGAGGCCGTGGTCTACAGACAGCGCCATCCGACCCAGCCCGTCCTGGGCCACTGTCTGTAAGTAGTGTCTGAGGCCGTGGTCTACGGACAGCGCCGCCCGACCCAGCCCGTCCAGGGCCACTGTCTGTAAGTAGTGTCTGAGACCGTGGTCTACGGACAGTGCCATCCGACCCAGCCCGTCCTGGTCCACTGTCTGTAAGTAGTGTCTGAGGCCGTGGTCTACGGACAGCGCCACCCGACCCAGCCCGTCCTGGTCCACTGTCTGTAAGTAGTGTCTGAGGCCGTGGTCTACGGACAGCGCCACCCGACCCAGCCCGTCCTGGTCCACTGTCTGTAAGTAGTGTCTGAGGCCGTGGCCTACGGACAGCGCCACCCGACCCAGCCCGTCCTGGTCCACTGTCCGTAAGTAGTGTCTGAGGCCGTGGTCTATGGACAGCGCCACCCGACCCAGCCCGTCCTGGTCCACTGTCTGTAAGTAGTGTCTGAGGCCGTGGCCTACGGACAGCGCCACCCGACCCAGCCCGTCATGGTCCACTGTCTGTAAGTAGTGTCTGAGGCCGTGGCCTACGGACAGCGCCACCCGACCCAGCCCGTCATGGTCCACTGTCTGTAAGTAGTGTCTGAGGCCGTGGTCTACGGACAGCGCCACCCGACCCAGCCCGTCCTGGTCCACTGTCTGTAAGTAGTGTCTGAGGCCGTGGTCTACGGACAGCACCACCCGACCCAGCCCGTCCTGGTCCACTGTCTGTAAGTAGTGTCTGAGGCCGCGGTCTACGGACAGCGCCACCCGACCCAGCCCGTCATGGTCCACTGTCTGTAAGTAGTGTCTGAGGCCGTGGTCTACGGACAGCACCACCCGACCCAGCCCGTCCTGGTCCACTGTCTGTAAGTAGTGTCTGATGCCGTAGTTTACAGACAGCGCCACCCGACCCAACCAGTCCTGTGCCACTGTCTGTAAGTAGTGTCTGAGGCCGTGGTCTACGGACAGCGCCACCCGACCCAGCCCGTCCTGGTCCAGTGTCTGTAAGTAGTGTCTGAGGCCGTGGTCTACGGACAGCGTCACCCGACCCAGCCCATCCTGGTCCACTGTCTGTAAGTAGTGTCTGAGGCCGTGGTCTACGGACAGCGCCACCCGACCCAGCCCGTCATGGTCCACTGTCTGTAAGTAGTGTCTGAGGCCGTGGTCTACGGACAGCACCACCCGACCCAGCCCGTCGTGGTCCACTGTCTGTAAGTAGTGTCTGATGCCGTAGTTTACAGACAGCACCACCCGAACCAACCAGTCCTGTGCCACTGTATGTAAGTAGTGTCTGAGGCCGTGGTCTACGGACAGCGCCACCCGACCCAGCCCGTCCTGGTTCAGTGTCTGTAAGTAGTGTATGAGGCCGTAGTTTACAGACAGCGCCACCCGACCCAGCCCGTCCTGGTCCACTGTCTGTAAGTAGTGTCTGAGGTCGTGGTCTACGGACAGCACCACCCGACCCAGCTCGTCCTGGTCCACTGTCTGTAAGTAGTGTCTGGGGCCGTGGTCTACGGACAGCGCCACCCGACTCAGCCCGTCCTGGTCCAGTGTCTGTAAGTAGTGTCTGAGGCCGTGGCCTATGGACAGCGTCACCTGACCCAAATGTCCTGGTCCACTGTCTGTAAGTAGTGACTGAGGCCATGGTCTACGGACAGCGCCACCTGACCCAACTGTCCTGGTCCACTGTCTGTAAGTACTGTCTGAGGCCGTGGTCTACGGACAGCGCCACCCGACCCAGCCCGTCCTGGTCCACTGTCTGTGAGTAGTGACTGAGGCCATGGTCTACGGACAGCGCCACCTGACCCAACTGTCCTGTTCCACTGTCTGTAAGTAGTGTCTGAGGCCGTGGTCTACGGACAGCGCCACCTGACCCAACTGTCCTGGTCCACTGTCTGTAAGTAGTGTCTGAGGCCGTGGTCTACGGAAAGCGCCACCCGACCCAGCCCGTCCTGGTCCACTGTCTGTAAGTAGTGTCTGAGGCCGTGGTCCACGGACAGCGCCACCTGACCCAACTGTCCTGGTTCACTGTCTGTAAGTAGTGTCTGGGGCCGTGGTCTACGGACAGCGCCACCCGACCCAGCCCGTTCTGGTCCACGGTCTGTAAGTAGTGTCGGAGGCCATGGTATACGGACCGCGCCACCCGACCCAATCAGTCCTGGTCCACTGTCTGTAAGTAGTGTCTGAGGCCGTGGTCTACGGACAGCGCCACCCGACCCAGCCCGTCCTGGTCCAATGTCTGTAAGTAGTGTCTGAGGCCGTGGTCTACGGACAGCGCCACCTGACCCAGGCCGTCCTGGTCCACAGTCTGTAAGTAGTGCCTGAGGCCGAGGTCTACGGACAGCGCCACCCGACCCAGCCCGTCCTGGTCCACTGTCTGTAAGTAGTGTCTGAGGCCGTGGTCTACAGACAGCGCCACAAAAACCCAGCCCGTCCTGGTCCACTGCCTGTAAGTAGTGTCTAAGACCGTGGTCTACAGACAGCGCCACCCGACCCAGCCCGTCCTGGTCCACTGTCTGTAAGTAGTGTCTGAGGCCATGGTCTATGGACAGCGCCACCCGACCCAGCCCGTCCTGGTCCACTGTCTGTAAGTAGTGTCTGAGGCCTTGGTCTACGGACCGCGCCACCCGACCCAATCAGTCCTGGTCCACTGTCTGTAAGTAGTGTCTAAGACCGTGGTCTACAGACAGCGCCACCCGACCCAGCCCGTCCTGGTCCACTGTCTGTAAGTAGTGTCTGAGGCCGAGGTCTACGGACAGCGCCACCCGACCCAGCCCGTCCTGGTCCACTGTCTGTAAGTAGTGTCTGAGGCCGTGGTCTACGGACAGCGCCACCCGACCCAGCCCGTCCTGGTCCACTGTCTGTGAGTAGTGTCTGAGGCCGTGGTCTACGGACAGCGCCATCCGACCCAGCCCGTCCTGCCCCACTGTCTGTATGTAGTGTCTGAGGCCGTGGTCTACGGACAGCGCCACCCGACCCAGCCCGTCCTGGTCCACTGTCTGTAAGTAGTGACTGAGGCCGTGGCCTACGGACAGCGCCACCCGACCCAGCCCGTCCTGGTCCACTGTCTGTAAGTAGTGTCTGAGGCCGTGGTCTAGGGACAGCGCCATCCGACCCAGCCCGTCCTGCCCCACTGTCTGAGAGTAGTGTCTGAGGCCGTGGTCGACGGGCAGCGCCACCCGGCCCAGCCCGTCCTGGTCCACTGTCTGTAAGTAGTGTCTGAGGCCGTGGTCTACGGACAGCGCCGCCCGACCCAGCCCGTCCTGGGCCACTGTCTGAGAGTAGTGTCCGAGGCCGTGGTCTACGGGCAGCGCCACCCGGCCCAGCCCGTCCTGGTCCACTGCCTGTAAGTAGTGTCTGAGGCCGTGGTCTACAGACAGCGCCATCCGACCCAGCCCGTCCTGGTCCACTGTCTGTAAGTAGTGTCTGAGGCCGTGGTCTACGGACAGCGCCGCCCGACCCAGCCCGTCCTGGACCACTGTCTGTAAGTAGTGTCTGAGACCGTGGTCTACGGACAGTGCCATCCGACCCAGCCCGTCCTGGTCCACTGTCTGTAAGTAGTGTCTGAGGCCGTGGTCTACGGACAGCGCCACCCGACCCAGCCCGTCCTGGTCCACTGTCTGTAAGTAGTGTCTGAGGCCGTGGTCTACGGACAGCGCCACCCGACCCAGCCCGTCCTGGTCCACTGTCTGTAAGTAGTGTCTGAGGCCGTGGCCTACGGACAGCGCCACCCGACCCAGCCCGTCCTGGTCCACTGTCCGTAAGTAGTGTCTGAGGCCGTGGTCTATGGACAGCGCCACCCGACCCAGCCCGTCCTGGTCCACTGTCTGTAAGTAGTGTCTGAGGCCGTGGCCTAGGGACAGCGCCACCCGACCCAGCCCGTCATGGTCCACTGTCTGTAAGTAGTGTCTGAGACCGTGGTCTACGGACAGTGCCATCCGACCCAGCCCGTCCTCGTCCACTGTCTGTAAGTAGTGTCTGAGGCCGTGGTCTACGGACAGCGCCACCCGACCCAGCCCGTCCTGGTCCACTGTCTGTAAGTAGTGTCTGAGGCCGTGGTCTACGGACAGCGCCACCCGACCCAGCCCGTCCTGGTCCACTGTCTGTAAGTAGTGTCTGAGGCCGTGGCCTACGGACAGCGCCACCCGACCCAGCCCGTCCTGGTCCACTGTCTGTAAGTAGTGTCTGAGGCCATGGTCTACGGACCGCGCCACCCGACCCAATCAGTCCTGGTCCACTGTCTGTAAGTAGTGTCTAAGACCGTGGTCTACAGACAGCGCCACCCGACCCAGCCCGTCCTGGTCCACTGTCTGTAAGTAGTGTCTGAGGCCGAGGTCTACGGACAGCGCCACCCGACCCAGCCCGTCCTGGTCCACTGTCTGTAAGTAGTGTCTGAGGCCGTGGTCTACGGACAGCGCCACCCGACCCAGCCCGTCCTGGTCCACTGTCTGTGAGTAGTGTCTGAGGCCGTGGTCTACGGACAGCGCCATCCGACCCAGCCCGTCCTGCCCCACTGTCTGTATGTAGTGTCTGAGGCCGTGGTCTACGGACAGCGCCACCCGACCCAGCCCGTCCTGGTCCACTGTCTGTAAGTAGTGACTGAGGCCGTGGCCTACGGACAGCGCCACCCGACCCAGCCCGTCCTGGTCCACTGTCTGTAAGTAGTGTCTGAGGCCGTGGTCTACGGACAGCGCCATCCGACCCAGCCCGTCCTGCCCCACTGTCTGAGAGTAGTGTCTGAGGCCGTGGTCTACGGGCAGCGCCACCCGGCCCAGCCCGTCCTGGTCCACTGCCTGTAAGTAGTGTCTGAGGCCGTGGTCTACGGACAGCGCCGCCCGACCCAGCCCGTCCTGGGCCACTGTCTGAGAGTAGTGTCTGAGGCCGTGGTCTACGGGCAGCGCCACCCGGCCCAGCCCGTCCTGGTCCACTGCCTGTAAGTAGTGTCTGAGGCCGTGGTCTACAGACAGCGCCATCCGACCCAGCCCGTCCTGGTCCACTGTCTGTAAGTAGTGTCTGAGGCCGTGGTCTACGGACAGCGCCGCCCGACCCAGCCCGTCCTGGGCCACTGTCTGTAAGTAGTGTCTGAGGCCGTGGTCTACGGACAGCGCCACCCGACCCAGCCCGTCCTGGTCCACTGTCTGTAAGTAGTGTCTGAGGCCGTGGTCTACGGACAGCGCCACCCGACCCAGCCCGTCCTGGTCCACTGTCTGTAAGTAGTGTCTGAGGCCGTGGCCTACGGACAGCGCCACCCGACCCAGCCCGTCCTGGTCCACTGTCCGTAAGTAGTGTCTGAGGCCGTGGTCTATGGACAGCGCCACCCGACCCAGCCCGTCCTGGTCCACTGTCTGTAAGTAGTGTCTGAGGCCGTGGCCTACGGACAGCGCCACCCGACCCAGCCCGTCCTGGTCCACTGTCCGTAAGTAGTGTCTGAGGCCGTGGTCTATGGACAGCGCCACCCGACCCAGCCCGTCCTGGTCCACTGTCTGTAAGTAGTGTCTGAGGCCGTGGTTTACGGACAGCACCACCCGACCCAGCCCGTCCTCGTCCACTGTCTGTAAGTAGTGTCTGAGGCCGCGGTCTACGGACAGCGCCACCCGACCCAGCCCGTCATGGTCCACTGTCTGTAAGTAGTGTCTGAGGCCGTGGTCTACGGACAGCACCACCCGACCCAGCCCGTCCTGGTCCACTGTCTGTAAGTAGTGTCTGATGCCGTAGTTTACAGACAGCGCCACCCGACCCAACCAGTCCTGTGCCACTGTCTGTAAGTAGTGTCTGAGGCCGTGGTCTACGGACAGCGCCACCCGACCCAGCCCGTCCTGGTCCAGTGTCTGTAAGTAGTGTCTGAGGCCGTGGTCTACGGACAGCGTCACCCGACCCAGCCCATCCTGGTCCACTGTCTGTAAGTAGTGTCTGAGGCCGTGGTCTACGGACAGCGCCACCCGACCCAGCCCGTCATGGTCCACTGTCTGTAAGTAGTGTCTGAGGCCGTGGTCTACGGACAGCACCACCCGACCCAGCCCGTCGTGGTCCACTGTCTGTAAGTAGTGTCTGATGCCGTAGTTTACAGACAGCACCACCCGAACCAACCAGTCCTGTGCCACTGTATGTAAGTAGTGTCTGAGGCCGTGGTCTACGGACAGCGCCACCCGACCCAGCCCGTCCTGGTTCAGTGTCTGTAAGTAGTGTATGAGGCCGTAGTTTGCAGACAGCGCCACCTGACCCAACTGTCCTGGTCCACTGTCTGTAAGTAGTGTCTGAGGCCGTGGTCTACGGAAAGCGCCACCCGACCCAGCCCGTCCTGGTCCACTGTCTGTAAGTAGTGACTGAGGCCATGGTCTACGGACAGCGCCACCTGACCCAACTGTCCTGTTCCACTGTCTGTAAGTAGTGTCTGAGGCCGTGGTCTACGGACAGCGCCACCTGACCCAACTGTCCTGGTCCACTGTCTGTAAGTAGTGTCTGAGGCCGTGGTCTACGGAAAGCGCCACCCGACCCAGCCCGTCCTGGTCCACTGTCTGTAAGTAGTGTCCGAGGCCGTGGTCCACGGACAGCGCCACCTGACCCAACTGTCCTGGTTCACTGTCTGTAAGTAGTGTCTGGGGCCGTGGTCTACGGACAGCGCCACCCGACCCAGCCCGTTCTGGTCCACGGTCTGTAAGTAGTGTCGGAGGCCATGGTATACGGACCGCGCCACCCGACCCAATCAGTCCTGGTCCACTGTCTGTAAGTAGTG
The DNA here is from genome assembly GCA_964019135.1 of Arenicola marina. Classification (NCBI taxonomy): domain Eukaryota; kingdom Metazoa; phylum Annelida; class Polychaeta; family Arenicolidae; genus Arenicola; species Arenicola marina. The sequence continues at coordinate 11,433,153 of OZ025249.1, forward strand.
TCTGAGGCCGTGGTCTACGGACAGCGCCACCCGACCCAGCCCGTCCAGGTCCAATGTCTGTAAGTAGTGTCTGAGGCCGTGGTCTACGGACAGCGCCACCCGACCCAGGCCGTCCTGGTCCACAGTCTGTAAGTAGTGCCTAAGGCCGAGGTCTACGGACAGCGCCACCCGACCCAGCCCGTCCTGGTCCACTGTCTGTAAGTAGTGTCTGAGCCCGTGGTCTACAGACAGCGCCACAAAAACCCAGCCCGTCCTGGTCCACTGCCTGTAAGTAGTGTCTAAGACCGTGGTCTACAGACAGCGCCACCCGACCCAGCCCGTCCTGGTCCACTGTCTGTAAGTAGTGTCTGAGGCCATGGTCTACGGACCGCGCCACCCGACCCAATCAGTCCTGGTCCACTGTCTGTAAGTAGTGTCTAAGACCGTGGTCTACAGACAGCGCCACCCGACCCAGCCCGTCCTGGTCCACTGTCTGTATGTAGTGTCTGAGGCCGAGGTCTACGGACAGCGCCACCCGACCCAGCCCGTCCTGGTCCACTGTCTGTAAGTAGTGTCTGAGGCCGTGGTCTACGGACAGCGCCACCCGACCCAGCCCGTCCTGGTCCACTGTCTGTGAGTAGTGTCTGAGGCCGTGGTCTACGGACAGCGCCATCCGACCCAGCCCGTCCTGCCCCACTGTCTGTATGTAGTGTCTGAGGCCGTGGTCTACGGACAGCGCCACCCGACCCAGCCCGTCCTGGTCCACTGTCTGTAAGTAGTGACTGAGGCCGTGGCCTACGGACAGCGCCACCCGACCCAGCCCGTCCTGGTCCACTGTCTGTAAGTAGTGTCTGAGGCCGTGGTCTACGGACAGCGCCATCCGACCCAGCCCGTCCTGCCCCACTGTCTGAGAGTAGTGTCTGAGGCCGTGGTCTACGGGCAGCGCCACCCGGCCCAGCCCGTCCTGGTCCGCTGTCTGTAAGTAGTGTCTGAGGCCGTGGTCTACGGACAGCGCCGCCCGACCCAGCCCGTCCTGGGCCACTGTCTGAGAGTAGTGTCTGAGGCCGTGGTCTACGGGCAGCGCCACCCGGCCCAGCCCGTCCTGGTCCACTGCCTGTAAGTAGTGTCTGAGGCCGTGGTCTACAGACAGCGCCATCCGACCCAGCCCGTCCTGGTCCACTGTCTGTAAGTAGTGTCTGAGGCCGTGGTCTACGGACAGCGCCGCCCGACCCAGCCCGTCCTCGGCCACTGTCTGTAAGTAGTGGTTGAGACCGTGGTCTACGGACAGTGCCATCCGACCCAGCCCGTCCTGGTCCACTGTCTGTAAGTAGTGTCTGAGGCCGTGGTCTACGGACAGCGCCACCCGACCCAGCCCGTCCTGGTCCACTGTCTGTAAGTAGTGTCTGAGGCCGTGGTCTACGGACAGCGCCACCCGACCCAGCCCGTCCTGGTCCACTGTCTGTAAGTAGTGTCTGAGGCCGTGGCCTACGGACAGCGCCACCTGACCCAACTGTCCTGTTCCACTGTCTGTAAGTAGTGTCTGAGGCCGTGGTCTACGGACAGCGCCACCTGACCCAACTGTCCTGGTCCACTGTCTGTAAGTAGTGTCTGAGGCCGTGGTCTACGGAAAGCGCCACCCGACCCAGCCCGTCCTGGTCCACTGTCTGTAAGTAGTGTCTGAGGCCGTGGTCCACGGACAGCGCCACCTGACCCAACTGTCCTGGTTCACTGTCTGTAAGTAGTGTCTGGGGCCGTGGTCTACGGACAGCGCCACCCGACCCAGCCCGTTCTGGTCCACGGTCTGTAAGTAGTGTCGGAGGCCATGGTATACGGACCGCGCCACCCGACCCAATCAGTCCTGGTCCACTGTCTGTAAGTAGTGTCTGAGGCCGTGGTCTACGGACAGCGCCACCCGACCCAGCCCGTCCAGGTCCAATGTCTGTAAGTAGTGTCTGAGGCCGAGGTCTACGGACAGCGCCACCCGACCCAGCCCGTCCTGGTCCACTGTCTGTAAGTAGTGTCTGAGCCCGTGGTCTACAGACAGCGCCACAAAAACCCAGCCCGTCCTGGTCCACTGCCTGTAAGTAGTGTCTAAGACCGTGGTCTACAGACAGCGCCACCCGACCCAGCCCGTCCTGGTCCACTGTCTGTAAGTAGTGTCTGAGGCCATGGTCTATGGACAGCGCCACCCGACCCAGCCCGTCCTGGTCCACTGTCTGTAAGTAGTGTCTGAGGCCATGGTCTACGGACCGCGCCACCCGACCCAATCAGTCCTGGTCCACTGTCTGTAAGTAGTGTCTAAGACCGTGGTCTACAGACAGCGCCACCCGACCCAGCCCGTCCTGGTCCACTGTCTGTAAGTAGTGTCTGAGGCCGAGGTCTACGGACAGCGCCACCCGACCCAGCCCGTCCTGGTCCACTGTCTGTAAGTAGTGTCTGAGGCCGTGGTCTACGGACAGCGCCGCCCGACCCAGCCCGTCCTGGGCCACTGTCTGTAAGTAGTGTCTGAGACCGTGGTCTACGGACAGTGCCATCCGACCCAGCCCGTCCTGGTCCACTGTCTGTAAGTAGTGTCTGAGGCCGTGGTCTACGGACAGCGCCACCCGACCCAGCCCGTCCTGGTCCACTGTCTGTAAGTAGTGTCTGAGGCCGTGGTCTACGGACAGCGCCACCCGACCCAGCCCGTCCTGGTCCACTGTCTGTGAGTAGTGACTGAGGCCGTGGCCTACGGGCAGCGCCACCCGACCCAGCCCGTCCTGGTCCACTGTCCGTAAGTAGTGTCTGAGGCCGTGGTCTATGGACAGCGCCACCCGACCCAGCCCGTCCTGGTCCACTGTCTGTAAGTAGTGTCTGAGGCCGTGGCCTAGGGACAGCGCCACCCGACCCAGCCCGTCATGGTCCACTGTCTGTAAGTAGTGTCTGAGGCCGTGGCCTACGGACAGCGCCACCCGACCCAGCCCGTCATGGTCCACTGTCTGTAAGTAGTGTCTGAGGCCGTGGCCTACGGACAGCGCCACCCGACCCAGCCCGTCCTGGTCCACTGCCTGTAAGTAGTGTCTGATGCCGTGGTCTACAGACAGCGCCATCCGACCCAGCCCGTCCTGGGCCACTGTCTGTAAGTAGTGTCTGAGGCCGTGGTCTACGGACAGCGCCGCCCGACCCAGCCCGTCCTGGGCCACTGTCTGTAAGTAGTGTCTGAGACCGTGGTCTACGGACAGTGCCATCCGACCCAGCCCGACCTGGTCCACTGTCTGTAAGTAGTGTCTGAGGCCGTGGTCTACGGACAGCGCCACCCGCCCCAGCCCGTCCTGGTCCACTGTCTGTAAGTAGTGTCTGAGGCCGTGGTCTACGGACAGCGCCACCCGACCCAGCCCGTCCTGGGCCACTGTCTGTAAGTAGTGTCTGAGACCGTGGTCTACGGACAGTGCCATCCGACCCAGCCCGTCCTGGTCCACTGTCTGTAAGTAGTGTCTGAGGCCGTGGTCTACGGACAGCGCCACCCGACCCAGCCCGTCCTGGTCCACTGTCTGTAAGTAGTGTCTGAGGCCGTGGTCTACGGACAGCGCCACCCGACCCAGCCCGTCCTGGTCCACTGTCTGTAAGTAGTGTCTGAGGCCGTGGCCTACGGACAGCGCCACCCGACCCAGCCCGTCCTGGTCCACTGTCCGTAAGTAGTGTCTGAGGCCGTGGTCTATGGACAGCGCCACCCGACCCAGCCCGTCCTGGTCCACTGTCTGTAAGTAGTGTCTGAGGCCGTGGCCTACGGACAGCGCCACCCGACCCAGCCCGTCCTGGTCCACTGTCCGTAAGTAGTGTCTGAGGCCGTGGTCTATGGACAGCGCCACCCGACCCAGCCCGTCCTGGTCCACTGTCTGTAAGTAGTGTCTGAGGCCGTGGCCTACGGACAGCGCCACCCGACCCAGCCCGTCATGGTCCACTGTCTGTAAGTAGTGTCTGAGGCCGTGGCCTACGGACAGCGCCACCCGACCCAGCCCGTCATGGTCCACTGTCTGTAAGTAGTGTCTGAGGCCGTGGCCTACGGACAGCGCCACCCGACCCAGCCCGTCATGGTCCACTGTCTGTAAGTAGTGTCTGAGGCCGTGGTCTACGGACAGCACCACCCGACCCAGCCCGTCCTGGTCCACTGTCTCTAAGTAGTGTCTGATGCCGTAGTTTACAGACAGCGCCACCCGACCCAACCAGTCCTGTGCCACTGTCTGTAAGTAGTGTCTGAGGCCGTGGTCTACGGACAGCGCCACCCGACCCAGCCCGTCCTGGTCCAGTGTCTGTAAGTAGTGTCTGAGGCCGTGGTCTACGGACAGCGTCACCCGACCCAGCCCATCCTGGTCCACTGTCTGTAAGTAGTGTCTGAGGCCGTGGTCTACGGACAGCGCCACCCGACCCAGCCCGTCATGGTCCACTGTCTGTAAGTAGTGTCTGAGGCCGTGGTCTACGGACAGCACCACCCGACCCAGCCCGTCGTGGTCCACTGTCTGTAAGTAGTGTCTGATGCCGTAGTTTACAGACAGCACCACCCGACCCAACCAGTCCTGTGCCACTGTCTGTAAGTAGTGTATGAGGCCGTGGTCTACGGACAGCGCCACCCGACCCAGCCCGTCCTGGTCCACTGTCTGTAAGTAGTGTCTGAGGCCGTGGTCTACGGACAGCGCCACCCGACCCAGCCCGTCCTGGTCCACTGTCTGTGAGTAGTGTCTGAGGCCGTGGTCTACGGACAGCGCCATCCGACCCAGCCCGTCCTGCCCCACTGTCTGTATGTAGTGTCTGAGGCCGTGGTCTACGGACAGCGCCACCCGACCCAGCCCGTCCTGGTCCACTGTCTGTAAGTAGTGACTGAGGCCGTGGCCTACGGACAGCGCCACCCGACCCAGCCCGTCCTGGTCCACTGTCTGTAAGTAGTGTCTGAGGCCGTGGTCTACGGACAGCGCCATCCGACCCAGCCCGTCCTGCCCCACTGTCTGAGAGTAGTGTCTGAGGCCGTGGTCTACGGGCAGCGCCACCCGGCCCAGCCCGTCCTGGTCCACTGCCTGTAAGTAGTGTCTGAGGCCGTGGTCTACGGACAGCGCCACCCGACCCAGCCCGTCCTGGTCCAGTGTCTGTAAGTAGTGTCTGAGGCCGTGGTCTACGGACAGCGTCACCCGACCCAGCCCATCCTGGTCCACTGTCTGTAAGTAGTGTCTGAGGCCGTGGTCTACGGACAGCGCCACCCGACCCAGCCCGTCATGGTCCACTGTCTGTAAGTAGTGTCTGAGGCCGTGGTCTACGGACAGCACCACCCGACCCAGCCCGTCGTGGTCCACTGTCTGTAAGTAGTGTCTGATGCCGTAGTTTACAGACAGCACCACCCGAACCAACCAGTCCTGTGCCACTGTATGTAAGTAGTGTCTGAGGCCGTGGTCTACGGACAGCGCCACCCGACCCAGCCCGTCCTGGTTCAGTGTCTGTAAGTAGTGTATGAGGCCGTAGTTTGCAGACAGCGCCACCTGACCCAACTGTCCTGGTCCACTGTCTGTAAGTAGTGTCTGAGGCCGTGGTCTACGGAAAGCGCCACCCGACCCAGCCCGTCCTGGTCCACTGTCTGTAAGTAGTGACTGAGGCCATGGTCTACGGACAGCGCCACCTGACCCAACTGTCCTGTTCCACTGTCTGTAAGTAGTGTCTGAGGCCGTGGTCTACGGACAGCGCCACCTGACCCAACTGTCCTGGTCCACTGTCTGTAAGTAGTGTCTGAGGCCGTGGTCTACGGAAAGCGCCACCCGACCCAGCCCGTCCTGGTCCACTGTCTGTAAGTAGTGTCTGAGGCCGTGGTCCACGGACAGCGCCACCTGACCCAACTGTCCTGGTTCACTGTCTGTAAGTAGTGTCTGGGGCCGTGGTCTACGGACAGCGCCACCCGACCCAGCCCGTTCTGGTCCACGGTCTGTAAGTAGTGTCGGAGGCCATGGTATACGGACCGCGCCACCCGACCCAATCAGTCCTGGTCCACTGTCTGTAAGTAGTGTCTGAGGCCGTGGTCTACGGACAGCGCCACCCGACCCAGCCCGTCCAGGTCCAATGTCTGTAAGTAGTGTCTGAGGCCGTGGTCTACGGACAGCGCCACCCGACCCAGGCCGTCCTGGTCCACAGTCTGTAAGTAGTGCCTAAGGCCGAGGTCTACGGACAGCGCCACCCGACCCAGCCCGTCCTGGTCCACTGTCTGTAAGTAGTGTCTGAGCCCGTGGTCTACAGACAGCGCCACAAAAACCCAGCCCGTCCTGGTCCACTGCCTGTAAGTAGTGTCTAAGACCGTGGTCTACAGACAGCGCCACCCGACCCAGCCCGTCCTGGTCCACTGTCTGTAAGTAGTGTCTGAGGCCATGGTCTACGGACCGCGCCACCCGACCCAATCAGTCCTGGTCCACTGTCTGTAAGTAGTGTCTAAGACCGTGGTCTACAGACAGCGCCACCCGACCCAGCCCGTCCTGGTCCACTGTCTGTATGTAGTGTCTGAGGCCGAGGTCTACGGACAGCGCCACCCGACCCAGCCCGTCCTGGTCCACTGTCTGTAAGTAGTGTCTGAGGCCGTGGTCTACGGACAGCGCCACCCGACCCAGCCCGTCCTGGTCCACTGTCTGTGAGTAGTGTCTGAGGCCGTGGTCTACGGACAGCGCCATCCGACCCAGCCCGTCCTGCCCCACTGTCTGTATGTAGTGTCTGAGGCCGTGGTCTACGGACAGCGCCACCCGACCCAGCCCGTCCTGGTCCACTGTCTGTAAGTAGTGACTGAGGCCGTGGCCTACGGACAGCGCCACCCGACCCAGCCCGTCCTGGTCCACTGTCTGTAAGTAGTGTCTGAGGCCGTGGTCTACGGACAGCGCCATCCGACCCAGCCCGTCCTGCCCCACTGTCTGAGAGTAGTGTCTGAGGCCGTGGTCTACGGGCAGCGCCACCCGGCCCAGCCCGTCCTGGTCCACTGTCTGTAAGTAGTGTCTGAGGCCGTGGTCTACGGACAGCGCCGCCCGACCCAGCCCGTCCTGGGCCACTGTCTGAGAGTAGTGTCTGAGGCCGTGGTCTACGGGCAGCGCCACCCGGCCCAGCCCGTCCTGGTCCACTGCCTGTAAGTAGTGTCTGAGGCCGTGGTCTACAGACAGCGCCATCCGACCCAGCCCGTCCTGGTCCACTGTCTGTAAGTTGTGTCTGAGGCCGTGGTCTACGGACAGCGCCGCCCGACCCAGCCCGTCCTCGGCCACTGTCTGTAAGTAGTGGTTGAGACCGTGGTCTACGGACAGTGCCATCCGACCCAGCCCGTCCTGGTCCACTGTCTGTAAGTAGTGTCTGAGGCCGTGGTCTACGGACAGCGCCACCCGACCCAGCCCGTCCTGGTCCACTGTCTGTAAGTAGTGTCTGAGGCCGTGGTCTACGGACAGCGCCACCCGACCCAGCCCGTCCTGGTCCACTGTCTGTAAGTAGTGTCTGAGGCCGTGGCCTACGGACAGCGCCACCTGACCCAACTGTCCTGTTCCACTGTCTGTAAGTAGTGTCTGAGGCCGTGGTCTACGGACAGCGCCACCTGACCCAACTGTCCTGGTCCACTGTCTGTAAGTAGTGTCTGAGGCCGTGGTCTACGGAAAGCGCCACCCGACCCAGCCCGTCCTGGTCCACTGTCTGTAAGTAGTGTCTGAGGCCGTGGTCCACGGACAGCGCCACCTGACCCAACTGTCCTGGTTCACTGTCTGTAAGTAGTGTCTGGGGCCGTGGTCTACTGACAGCGCCACCCGACCCAGCCCGTTCTGGTCCACGGTCTGTAAGTAGTGTCGGAGGCCATGGTATACGGACCGCGCCACCCGACCCAATCAGTCCTGGTCCACTGTCTGTAAGTAGTGTCTGAGGCCGTGGTCTACGGACAGCGCCACCCGACCCAGCCCGTCCAGGTCCAATGTCTGTAAGTAGTGTCTGAGGCCGAGGTCTACGGACAGCGCCACCCGACCCAGCCCGTCCTGGTCCACTGTCTGTAAGTAGTGTCTGAGCCCGTGGTCTACAGACAGCGCCACAAAAACCCAGCCCGTCCTGGTCCACTGCCTGTAAGTAGTGTCTAAGACCGTGGTCTACAGACAGCGCCACCCGACCCAGCCCGTCCTGGTCCACTGTCTGTAAGTAGTGTCTGAGGCCATGGTCTATGGACAGCGCCACCCGACCCAGCCCGTCCTGGTCCACTGTCTGTAAGTAGTGTCTGAGGCCATGGTCTACGGACCGCGCCACCCGACCCAATCAGTCCTGGTCCACTGTCTGTAAGTAGTGTCTAAGACCGTGGTCTACAGACAGCGCCACCCGACCCAGCCCGTCCTGGTCCACTGTCTGTAAGTAGTGTCTGAGGCCGAGGTCTACGGACAGCGCCACCCGACCCAGCCCGTCCTGGTCCACTGTCTGTAAGTAGTGTCTGAGGCCGTGGTCTACGGACAGCGCCGCCCGACCCAGCCCGTCCTGGGCCACTGTCTGTAAGTAGTGTCTGAGACCGTGGTCTACGGACAGTGCCATCCGACCCAGCCCGTCCTGGTCCATTGTCTGTAAGTAGTGTCTGAGGCCGTGGTCTACGGACAGCGCCACCCGACCCAGCCCGTCCTGGTCCACTGTCTGTAAGTAGTGTCTGAGGCCGTGGTCTACGGACAGCGCCACCCGACCCAGCCCGTCCTGGTCCACTGTCTGTGAGTAGTGACTGAGGCCGTGGCCTACGGGCAGCGCCACCCGACCCAGCCCGTCCTGGTCCACTGTCCGTAAGTAGTGTCTGAGGCCGTCGTCTATGGACAGCGCCACCCGACCCAGCCCGTCCTGGTCCACTGTCTGTAAGTAGTGTCTGAGGCCGTGGCCTAGGGACAGCGCCACCCGACCCAGCCCGTCATGGTCCACTGTCTGTAAGTAGTGTCTGAGGCCGTGGCCTACGGACAGCGCCACCCGACCCAGCCCGTCATGGTCCACTGTCTGTAAGTAGTGTCTGAGGCCGTGGCCTACGGACAGCGCCACCCGACCCAGCCCGTCCTGGTCCACTGCCTGTAAGTAGTGTCTGATGCCGTGGTCTACAGACAGCGCCATCCGACCCAGCCCGTCCTGGGCCACTGTCTGTAAGTAGTGTCTGAGGCCGTGGTCTACGGACAGCGCCGCCCGACCCAGCCCGTCCTGGGCCACTGTCTGTAAGTAGTGTCTGAGACCGTGGTCTACGGACAGTGCCATCCGACCCAGCCCGACCTGGTCCACTGTCTGTAAGTAGTGTCTGAGGCCGTGGTCTACGGACAGCGCCACCCGCCCCAGCCCGTCCTGGTCCACTGTCTGTAAGTAGTGTCTGAGGCCGTGGTCTACGGACAGCGCCACCCGACCCAGCCCGTCCTGGGCCACTGTCTGTAAGTAGTGTCTGAGACCGTGGTCTACGGACAGTGCCATCCGACCCAGCCCGTCCTGGTCCACTGTCTGTAAGTAGTGTCTGAGGCCGTGGTCTACGGACAGCGCCACCCGACCCAGCCCGTCCTGGTCCACTGTCTGTAAGTAGTGTCTGAGGCCGTGGTCTACGGACAGCGCCACCCGACCCAGCCCGTCCTGGTCCACTGTCTGTAAGTAGTGTCTGAGGCCGTGGCCTACGGACAGCGCCACCCGACCCAGCCCGTCCTGGTCCACTGTCCGTAAGTAGTGTCTGAGGCCGTGGTCTATGGACAGCGCCACCCGACCCAGCCCGTCCTGGTCCACTGTCTGTAAGTAGTGTCTGAGGCCGTGGCCTACGGACAGCGCCACCCGACCCAGCCCGTCCTGGTCCACTGTCCGTAAGTAGTGTCTGAGGCCGTGGTCTATGGACAGCGCCACCCGACCCAGCCCGTCCTGGTCCACTGTCTGTAAGTAGTGTCTGAGGCCGTGGCCTACGGACAGCGCCACCCGACCCAGCCCGTCATGGTCCACTGTCTGTAAGTAGTGTCTGAGGCCGTGGCCTACGGACAGCGCCACCCGACCCAGCCCGTCATGGTCCACTGTCTGTAAGTAGTGTCTGAGGCCGTGGCCTACGGACAGCGCCACCCGACCCAGCCCGTCATGGTCCACTGTCTGTAAGTAGTGTCTGAGGCCGTGGTCTACGGACAGCACCACCCGACCCAGCCCGTCCTGGTCCACTGTCTCTAAGTAGTGTCTGATGCCGTAGTTTACAGACAGCGCCACCCGACCCAACCAGTCCTGTGCCACTGTCTGTAAGTAGTGTCTGAGGCCGTGGTCTACGGACAGCGCCACCCGACCCAGCCCGTCCTGGTCCAGTGTCTGTAAGTAGTGTCTGAGGCCGTGGTCTACGGACAGCGTCACCCGACCCAGCCCATCCTGGTCCACTGTCTGTAAGTAGTGTCTGAGGCCGTGGTCTACGGACAGCGCCACCCGACCCAGCCCGTCATGGTCCACTGTCTGTAAGTAGTGTCTGAGGCCGTGGTCTACGGACAGCACCACCCGACCCAGCCCGTCGTGGTCCACTGTCTGTAAGTAGTGTCTGATGCCGTAGTTTACAGACAGCACCACCCGACCCAACCAGTCCTGTGCCACTGTCTGTAAGTAGTGTATGAGGCCGTGGTCTACGGACAGCGCCACCCGACCCAGCCCGTCCTGGTCCACTGTCTGTAAGTAGTGTCTGAGGCCGTGGTCTACGGACAGCGCCACCCGACCCAGCCCGTCCTGGTCCACTGTCTGTGAGTAGTGTCTGAGGCCGTGGTCTACGGACAGCGCCATCCGACCCAGCCCGTCCTGCCCCACTGTCTATATGTAGTGTCTGAGGCCGTGGTCTACGGACAGCGCCACCCGACCCAGCCCGTCCTGGTCCACTGTCTGTAAGTAGTGACTGAGGCCGTGGCCTACGGACAGCGCCACCCGACCCAGCCCGTCCTGGTCCACTGTCTGTAAGTAGTGTCTGAGGCCGTGGTCTACGGACAGCGCCATCCGACCCAGCCCGTCCTGCCCCACTGTCTGAGAGTAGTGTCTGAGGCCGTGGTCTACGGGCAGCGCCACCCGGCCCAGCCCGTCCTGGTCCACTGCCTGTAAGTAGTGTCTGAGGCCGTGGTCTACGGACAGCGCCGCCCGACCCAGCCCGTCCTGGGCCACTGTCTGAGAGTAGTGTCTGAGGCCGTGGTCTACGGGCAGCGCCACCCGGCCCAGCCCGTCCTGGTCCACTGCCTGTAAGTAGTGTCTGAGGCCGTGGTCTACAGACAGCGCCATCCGACCCAGCCCGTCCTGGTCCACTGTCTGTAAGTAGTGTCTGAGGCCGTGGTCTACGGACAGCGCCGCCCGACCCAGCCCGTCCTGGGCCACTGTCTGTAAGTAGTGTCTGAGACCGTGGTCTACGGACAGTGCCATCCGACCCAGCCCGTCCTGGTCCACTGTCTGTAAGTAGTGTCTGAGGCCGTGGTCTACGGACAGCGCCACCCGACCCAGCCCGTCCTGGTCCACTGTCTGTAAGTAGTGTCTGAGGCCGTGGTCTACGGACAGCGCCACCCGACCCAGCCCGTCCTGGTCCAATGTCTGTAAGTAGTGTCTGAGGCCGTGGCCTACGGACAGCGCCACCCGACCCAGCCCGTCCTGGTCCACTGTCCGTAAGTAGTGTCTGAGGCCGTGGTCTATGGACAGCACCACCCGACCCAGCCCGTCCTGGTCCACTGTCTGTAAGTAGTGTCTGAGGCCGTGGCCTACGGACAGCGCCACCCGACCCAGCCCGTCCTGGTCCACTGTCCGTAAGTAGTGTCTGAGGCCGTGGTCTATGGACAGCGCCACCCGACCCAGCCCGTCCTGGTCCACTGTCTGTAAGTAGTGTCTGAGGCCGTGGCCTACGGACAGCGCCACCCGACCCAGCCCGTCATGGTCCACTGTCTGTAAGTAGTGTCTGAGGCCGTGGCCTACGGACAGCGCCACCCGACCCAGCCCGTCATGGTCCACTGTCTGTAAGTAGTGTCTGAGGCCGTGGCCTACGGACAGCGCCACCCGACCCAGCCCGTCATGGTCCACTGTCTGTAAGTAGTGTCTGAGGCCGTGGTCTACGGACAGCACCACCCGACCCAGCCCGTCCTGGTCCACTGTCTGTAAGTAGTGTCTGATGCCGTAGTTTACAGACAGCGCCACCCGACCCAACCAGTCCTGTGCCACTGTCTGTAAGTAGTGTCTGAGGCCGTGGTCTACGGACAGCGCCACCCGACCCAGCCCGTCCTGGTCCAGTGTCTGTAAGTAGTGTCTGAGGCCGTGGTCTACGGACAGCGTCACCCGACCCAGCCCATCCTGGTCCACTGTCTGTAAGTAGTGTCTGAGGCCGTGGTCGACAGACAGCGCCACCCGACCCAGCCCGTCATGGTCCACTGTCTGTAAGTAGTGTCTGAGGCCGTGGTCTACGGACAGCACCACCCGACCCAGCCCGTCGTGGTCCACTGTCTGTAAGTAGTGTCTGATGCCGTAGTTTACAGACAGCACCACCCGACCCAACCAGTCCTGTGCCACTGTCTGTAAGTAGTGTATGAGGCCGTGGTCTACGGACAGCGCCACCCGACCCAGCCCGTCCTGGTCCAGTGTCTGTAAGTAGTGGATGAGGCCGTAGTTTACAGACAGCGCCACCCGACCCAGCCCGTCCTGGTCCACTGTCTGTAAGTAGTGTCTGAGTTCGTGGTCTACGGACAGCACCACCCGACCCAGCTCGTCCTGGTCCACTGTCTGTAAGTAGTGTCTAAGACCGTGGTCTACAGACAGCGCCACCCGACCCAGCCCGTCCTGGTCCACTGTCTGTAAGTAGTGTCTAAGACCGTGGTCTACAGACAGCGCCACCCGACCCAGCCCGTCCTGGTCCACTGTCTGTAAGTAGTGTCTGAGGCCGTGGTCTACGGACAGCGCCACCCGACCCATCCCGTCCTGGTCCAGTGTCTGTAAGTAGTGTCTGAGGCCGTGGCCTATGGACAGCGTCACCTGACCCAACTGTCCTGGTCCACTGTCTGTAAGTAGTGACTGAGGCCATGGTCTACGGACAGCGCCACCTGACCCAACTGTCCTGGTCCACTGTCTGTAAGTACTGTCTGAGGCCGTGGTCTACGGACAGCGCCACCCGACCCAGCCCGTCCTGGTCCACTGTCTGTGAGTAGTGACTGAGGCCATGGTCTACGGACAGCGCCACCTGACCCAACTGTCCTGTTCCACTGTCTGTAAGTAGTGTCTGAGGCCGTGGTCTACGGACAGCGCCACCTGACCAAACTGTCCTGGTCCACTGTCTGTAAGTAGTGTCTGAGGCCGTGGTCTACGGAAAGCGCCACCCGACCCAGCCCGTCCTGGTCCACTGTCTGTAAGTAGTGTCTGAGGCCGTGGTCCACGGACAGCGCCACCTGACCCAACTGTCCTGGTTCACTGTCTGTAAGTAGTGTCTGGGGCCGTGGTCTAGGGACAGCGCCACCCGACCCAGCCCGTTCTGGTCCACGGTCTGTAAGTAGTGTCGGAGGCCATGGTATACGGACCGCGCCACCCGACCCAACCAGTCCTGGTCCACTGTCTGTAAGTAGTGTCTGAGGCCGTGGTCTACGGACAGCGCCACCCGACCCAGTCCGTCCTGGTCCAATGTCTGTAAGTAGTGTCTGAGGCCGTGGTCTACGGACAGCGCCACCCGACCCAGGCCGTCCTGGTCCACAGTCTGTAAGTAGTGCCTGAGGCCGAGGTCTACGGACAGCGCCACCCGACCCAGCCCGTCCTGGTCCACTGTCTGTAAGTAGTGTCTGAGGCCGTGGTCTACAGACAGCGCCACCCAACCCAGCCCGTCCTGGTCCACTGCCTGTAAGTACTGTCTGAGGCCGAGGTCTACAGACAGCGCCACCCGACCCAGCCCGTCCTGGTCCACTGTCTGTAAGTAGTGTCTAAGACCGTGGTCTACAGACAGCGCCACCCGACCCAGCCCGTCCTGGTCCACTGTCTGTAAGTAGTGTCTGAGGCCATGGTCTACGGACCGCGCCACCCGACCCAATCAGTCCTGGTCCACTGTCTGTAAGTAGTGTCTAAGACCGTGGTCTACAGACAGCGCCACCCGACCCAGCCCGTCCTGGTCCACTGTCTGTAAGTAGTGTCTGAGGCCGAGGTCTACGGACAGCGCCACCCGACCCAGCCCGTCCTGGTCCACTGTCTGTAAGTAGTGTCTGAGGCCGTGGTCTACGGACAGCGCCACCCGACCCAGCCCGTCCTGGTCCACTGTCTGTAAGTAGTGTCTGAGGCCGAGGTCTACGGACAGCGCCATCCGACCCAGCCCGTCCTGGTCCACTGTCTGTAAGTAGTGTCTGAGGCCGTGGCCTACGGACCGCGCCACCCGACCCAGCCCGTCCTGGTCCACTGTCTGTAAGTAGTGTCTGAGGCCGTGGTCTACGGACAGCGCCACCCGACCCAGCCCGTCCTGGTCCACTGTCTGTAAGTAGTGTCTGAGGCCGTGGCCTACGGACAGCGCCACCCGACCCAGCCCGTCCTGGTCCACTGTCCGTAAGTAGTGTCTGAGGCCGTGGTCTATGGACAGCACCACCCGACCCAGCCCGTCCTGGTCCACTGTCTGTAAGTAGTGTCTGAGGCCGTGGCCTACGGACAGCGCCACCCGACCCAGCCCGTCCTGGTCCACTGTCCGTAAGTAGTGTCTGAGGCCGTGGTCTATGGACAGCGCCACCCGACCCAGCCCGTCCTGGTCCACTGTCTGTAAGTAGTGTCTGAGGCCGTGGCCTACGGACAGCGCCACCCGACCCAGCCCGTCATGGTCCACTGTCTGTAAGTAGTGTCTGAGGCCGTGGCCTACGGACAGCGCCACCCGACCCAGCCTGTCATGGTCCACTGTCTGTAAGTAGTGTCTGAGGCCGTGGCCTACGGACAGCGCCACCCGACCCAGCCCGTCATGGTCCACTGTCTGTAAGTAGTGTCTGAGGCCGTGGTCTACGGACAGCACCACCCGACCCAGCCCGTCCTGGTCCACTGTCTGTAAGTAGTGTCTGATGCCGTAGTTTACAGACAGCGCCACCCGACCCAACCAGTCTTGTGCCACTGTCTGTAAGTAGTGTCTGAGGCCGTGGTCTACGGACAGCGCCACCCGACCCAGCCCGTCCTGGTCCAGTGTCTGTAAGTAGTGTCTGAGGCCGTGGTCTACGGACAGCGTCACCCGACCCAGCCCATCCTGGTCCACTGTCTGTAAGTAGTGTCTGAGGCCGTGGTCTACGGACAGCGCCACCCGACCCAGCCCGTCATGGTCCACTGTCTGTAAGTAGTGTCTGAGGCCGTGGTCTACGGACAGCACCACCCGACCCAGCCCGTCGTGGTCCACTGTCTGTAAGTAGTGTCTGATGCCGTAGTTTACAGACAGCACCACCCGACCCAACCAGTCCTGTGCCACTGTCTGTAAGTAGTGTATGAGGCCGTGGTCTACGGACAGCGCCACCCGACCCAGCCCGTCCTGGTCCAGTGTCTGTAAGTAGTGGATGAGGCCGTAGTTTACAGACAGCGCCACCCGACCCAGCCCGTCCTGGTCCACTGTCTGTAAGTAGTGTCTGAGTTCGTGGTCTACGGACAGCACCACCCGACCCAGCTCGTCCTGGTCCACTGTCTGTAAGTAGTGTCTAAGACCGTGGTCTACAGACAGCGCCATCCGACCCAGCCCGTCCTGGTCCACTGTCTGTAAGTAGTGTCTAAGACCGTGGTCTACAGACAGCGCCACCCGACCCAGCCCGTCCTGGTCCACTGTCTGTAAGTAGTGTCTGAGGCCGTGGTCTACGGACAGCGCCACCCGACCCAGCCCGTCCTGGTCCAGTGTCTGTAAGTAGTGTCTGAGGCCGTGGCCTATGGACAGCGTCACCTGACCCAACTGTCCTGGTCCACTGTCTGTAAGTAGTGACTGAGGCCATGGTCTACGGACAGCGCCACCTGACCCAACTGTCCTGGTCCACTGTCTGTAAGTACTGTCTGAGGCCGTGGTCTACGGACAGCGCCACCCGACCCAGCCCGTCCTGGTCCACTGTCTGTGAGTAGTGACTGAGGCCATGGTCTACGGACAGCGCCACCTGACCCAACTGTCCTGTTCCACTATCTGTAAGTAGTGTCTGAGGCCGTGGTCTACGGACAGCGCCACCTGACCAAACTGTCCTGGTCCACTGTCTGTAAGTAGTGTCTGAGGCCGTGGTCTACGGAAAGCGCCACCCGACCCAGCCCGTCCTGGTCCACTGTCTGTAAGTAGTGTCTGAGGCCGTGGTCCACGGACAGCGCCACCTGACCCAACTGTCCTGGTTCACTGTCTGTAAGTAGTGTCTGGGGCCGTGGTCTAGGGACAGCGCCACCCGACCCAGCCCGTTCTGGTCCACGGTCTGTAAGTAGTGTCGGAGGCCATGGTATACGGACCGCGCCACCCGACCCAACCAGTCCTGGTCCACTGTCTGTAAGTAGTGTCTGAGGCCGTGGTCTACGGAAAGCGCCACCCGACCCAGTCCGTCCTGGTCCAATGTCTGTAAGTAGTGTCTGAGGCCGTGGTCTACGGACAGCGCCACCCGACCCAGGCCGTCCTGGTCCACAGTCTGTAAGTAGTGCCTGAGGCCGAGGTCTACGGACAGCGCCACCCGACCCAGCCCGTCCTGGTCCACTGTCTGTAAGTAGTGTCTGAGGCCGTGGTCTACAGACAGCGCCACCCAACCCAGCCCGTCCTGGTCCACTGCCTGTAAGTACTGTCTGAGGCCGAGGTCTACAGACAGCGCCACCCGACCCAGCCCGTCCTGGTCCACTGTCTGTAAGTAGTGTCTAAGACCGTGGTCTACAGACAGCGCCACCCGACCCAGCCCGTCCTGGTCCACTGTCTGTAAGTAGTGTCTGAGGCCATGGTCTACGGACCGCGCCACCCGACCCAATCAGTCCTGGTCCACTGTCTGTAAGTAGTGTCTAAGACCGTGGTCTACAGACAGCGCCACCCGACCCAGCCCGTCCTGGTCCACTGTCTGTAAGTAGTGTCTGAGGCCGAGGTCTACGGACAGCGCCACCCGACCCAGCCCGTCCTGGTCCACTGTCTGTAAGTAGTGTCTGAGGCCGTGGTCTACGGACAGCGCCACCCGACCCAGCCCGTCCTGGTCCACTGTCTGTAAGTAGTGTCTGAGGCCGAGGTCTACGGACAGCGCCATCCGACCCAGCCCGTCCTGGTCCATTGTCTGTAAGTAGTGTCTGAGGCCGTGGCCTACGGACCGCGCCACCCGACCCAGCCCGTCCTGGTCCACTGTCTGTAAGTAGTGTGTGAGGCCGTGGCCTACGGACAGCGCCACCCGACCCAGCCCGTCCTGGTCCACTGTCTGTAAGTAGTGTGTGAGGCCGTGGCCTACGGACAGCGCCACCCGACCCAGCCCGTCCTGGTCCACTGTCTGTAAGTAGTGTGTGAGGCCGTGGTCTACGGACAGCGCCACCCGACCCAGCCCGTCCTGGTCCACTGTCTGTAAGTAGTGTGTGAGGCCGTGGTCTACGGACAGCGCCACCCGACCCAGCCCGTCCTGGTCCACTGTCTGTAAGTAGTGTCTGAGGCCGTGGCCTACGGACCGCGCCACCCGACCCAGCCCGTCCTGGTCCACTGTCTGTCAGTAGTGTCTGAGGCCGTGGCCTACGGACCGCGCCACCCGACCCAGCCCGTCCTGGTCCACTGTCTGTAAGTAGTGTCTCAGGCCGTGGTCTACAGACAGCGCCACCCGACCCAGCCCGTCCTGGGCCACTGTCTGTAAGTAGTGTGTGAGGCCGTGGCCTACGGACCGCGCCACCCGACCCAGCCCTTGCCTTCTCTGCATCTTAAATATAGCATGTGTGGGATTTATTGTCCCACCTCAAATGTAGTTCATGGTCACGACGTTTGAATAATGCTGCTCATGCTCCTCGCTTCAGTGACGGCGCCACTCGATGTGGCCTCTTCTGCGCCCTGGATCACGTGATCGGTGCCACGAAGTCATACGGAGAAGTTGACGTTATGTTGGCGGCCAGAAGTGTTGCGACCAGTCGGCGAGAGTTCATCCAAGACATGGTAAGTGGTTCGGAGTAGGAAGGCTTGGTAACTCCGGAGTAATTCCGTGCTCTGCAAGATTTAAATTACTAAAGACTAAAGAGATATTTTTTTTAATGTGGGTCATTCGTACGGTAACCGGTTTAGGACATCGCGATATTTAAAAAAAAAATAAGTCGTTCCAAATTCTTTTGGAACACGACTTAATTTTGTTCACAGAAAAATTCACTTGTTACTAACTTTGTCGCGGAACGACTTATTCCTTTCCGAAAAAAAATCACTCTCAACCTCGTCGCGGAACGAATTTTTGTCGGCAAAAAATGAACTGAATGGGCTGAACCGGGGAAAGCATGAGAAGGGACTGAGGTATGCTTTGCCGCCATAATGACCTTTTTTTCGCCTGTTCTCTCTTTCCTCGGTGCAGTTACCTACATTTTTTCTCAATGTGCCCATCTGAGACTGAAACTTCCGAAAGGAAATAAAATGTTCCATGTTGTCCTCACATGTTTCGGTGATCCCCTTTCCCGGAGATCTCAATCCGCTCAATCCACTCAATCCCCAATGTACGTTGTATAACCGCCATTTTCCTATTTGGATACATCGCGTATTTTTCTCTCACTCTCCATATGCTATGGGCGGCACACCCAAGTTCGGAATGACTTATTTTCTGTGAAACTTGTTCTCTTATGCACAAACTAAGTCGTGCTCCAAGGGAATTTGGAACGACTTAATTTTTTTGAAAAAATATACTCGTTCCAAGTTTGGAATTACTTATTTATTTTTGGAAAAAAATTAACCAGTTCCGCGATCAATTTTGGAACGATTTTTTTTTTTTTATATTTGCTTTATTGTTTATGCCACCTTAGTGCACACATGGGATTAGCTGCGCTAAACAACCCCAAAAGACAGATGGAGGTTGCACCTGCAACGTACTTTTATACAGTCAATAACGCAATGACAACAGGGCCTTCGGAAACAAAATAACTCGGGAACCAAATCTGAGCTTGGAACAAGTTTTTTTTTTTTGAACAAAAGTGTTCCAAGAGAATTTGGAACGCAGTCGCGATATAAAATATCGCGATATCCTAAACCGGACACCTTAAATTCGCCTACGGTTCGCATATTCATGAATGCAGAAGGCAAATGACGTATTTCCTGTGGGTTTCTTGCTAACAGATTCTTTGCAATACTTCTCTGGTGTACTGCCTAATATACCGTTGCAAAATGTGTACGCATATCCTAGGCCCATGAATAAAATGGCACAGACCTGGCTATTGGTTCCTGTTTCAAAACAAGTCAACGCGGGGTCTGCACGTTGCAGGCGTTTTTTATAGAGAGCGCTCGCAATAGACAGTTCCCCTACCCCCCCCCCCCCTCCTAGTTACTGTTGCTATGTGCTCAACGCGGCGGAAGATAGTGTTGCTGACAGTCTTGCTAACATTTCCGATCCAATAACCCGATATTTCCTGTCTGAGCACATAACACTATCCGAGATTTTTTTATTTACCACAAAATAATCCATTTGTGAAGTATCATGGACGAAAATGGTAAATGTCGATACAATCACACACATTTTTACATAATAACAATCTTGATTGCCAAGTTGTTTTTCTTTATTTCCAGAGCCAGTATGTGACCTTGCATGACCTGGTGCAGGTGCACCTCAGTAAATTTGAAACATACGCCAATTATTGACAAACCTGTGGCATATGAGATGAATTATTGCATGCGTGTACCCGATAGCAGCTATCAAGGATTAGTAATTATAAGAGTTGAAACTATGTCTCGGCCGGCTCACGTATCATACGCGCGCTTGATAACTAATTAAAATTAACTTCAGTCGCCACTCACGCGGGACGGTTGATCATTGTGGCTTTATTATAGCACGAAGCACGGTTTAATCTGGAAAATATATATCTACACGTGTCACAGAAGGGATAGTCTGTACAGTCCCAAAACAGAAGCGGAGGTATTGACTAGGAAAAGATAAATGACCAAAAAGTATAGTTATTACAGGTCGACGAGTCCAAATATACCATCAAAACATCGTATATAACTTTGACAAACATAGAGAAATAATTCTTACAACGCTGGGCGTCTGGGGTGGTATATCAAAGAGACAGAACAGCAAAACTTGTCCAGTTACCTGCAACAGTTGTCACCCTGTGTCATTTCTCTCTGACCCTGTCACGTGACCGGAACTTTAAATCATAATGCGCCCATGGCCCAAGCGCTGCATGGGGCAACCATCAATGGCCGTAACACACATATATGTACATATTAAACGAAACTGCTTTGTTATAACCTGTTCATGGGGAGTAGCGTGTGCATTGAGAGTCGCGACGGGGTGATTATAAAGGTGGCGTTCTCTCAATGATATCAGAGGAGGGCACGGTAGCCGTGGTATCAACTACACGTTGGCCTAGTAGGGGTCTGGAAGGGGTAAATGGCGACACGCGACACAGGCATATTTGAAAAATCCACATTCGACATTGACCCTCAAATTCCGACACTGATTATCTGAGAAAGCGACATCGACACACATATTGGCATTTTAGAAACAAAATGACACTGAACTTTGCCAAAAAGCGACATCGCGAACAATCGACATTCGACACCCCCTTTTAGTACCGAGTAGGTGATGTCCGCTGGTATAGTGCCGTGTTAGGGATACGTATTGGCTTGTTGCCGCGTAGGTGAAATACGCTGGCTTGTTGCCGCGTAGATGAAATACGCTGGCTTGTTGCCGCGTAGGTGAAATACGCTGGCTTGTTGCCGCGTCAGTGATGTACGTTGGCTTGTTGCCACGACAGTGATATACGTTGGCTTGTTGCCGCGTCAGTGATATACGTTGGCTTGTTGCCGCGTCAGTGATACGCGTTGGCTTAGTGCCGCGTCGGTGAAGCACGTCGGCTTGCTGGAACCCGATCGCTTTGCTGTCTCTACAAGATCGTCTGAGGTAGAATCTGCAAGACGCCTGTCGGAAGGACTTCTTCAGATCAAGACTAGGCGTACTACATGATGTGATGTTATAGGCGTGGAATATATGGACATATTCATAAATTTTGAACTGTACCAACTTGTAATATAATCTTGCTATGTACGTTTGAATATTTAATTCATTAAATCCTGCAGTTTGTAAGTCTGATATTACAACCTAGACACGACGTGTCACCCAACACGGTGATTAATTGATGAAGGAGAACGCATTAATGTACGGACTTATTTTTTGTGATCCGATGCTACAATTTACAAAAGTAAGCTGCTTCATCCCGTGGTGGAGGCGTTCATAATCCCAGCATGCAGTCTAATGTTTTGGAGCATTCCAAAAATGTACCTGCTTTGCTAATATCTGTGGCCGAATATATCATCGTCAAGTTTTCTACTTAGCGTTTAAAGGGGAACAGAATTGACAGAAATAATATTCTATGCGGTATTCTAACGAATCATAATAATTATTGGCGAAAACTATATATTTTTAGGTCTAACGAGAGCTTGAAAAACGGTTGTTAAAGAAGGGACTATTTCTTTGCTGTGAGTAGGGCGTTATGAGGCCTCCGCGCACTGACGTCACGTGAAGTAGTCTTGTTTCCTCCGCGATCCAGAGCGCATGGGGAACATCTAGAACATCTAGTAGTCTCTAGCGTATCACGAGTTGCAATATTATACAATATTGGTTAGGCTAGCTATCTAAGCAATATGCTACTAATATTTAACCTATATAACAGCAGATGGCTTTCTCAATAAATTTCAACAGTTATATAGTTATATATGTAATATACTGAATCAAAAATGTACTGACACATGTGTCTATCCAATTTAAATGGCAACATTATACAATATTGGTTAGGCTAGCTATCTAAGCAAAATGTTACTAATATTTAACCTTCATTACAGCAGATTTATATTTGACATATTGAAATAAAACTACATTTATCAAGCTACATATGTTTATCCAGAATTGGCATATCTTAATTAATATATAAATACATGTATTGACAGATGAAGATAATTTAAGTCATGCTTATAACAGTAATATTATAATGACAGGAAGAACTGTGTTACCTTATGATATTATTATCTATATTGTCTATTATTATTATTAAGAAAATTATACTTCATTTAATATTTTGTTACAAAGTACATAAGGAATTTTTAATGCAATATTATCTTGTGACCCTCCGCCCACCCCCTCCAATATTTTAGTATGCCAGTCAAGAGTTTTCAAAACACCTACCCGCCCCCCCACCCCCATTTTAATTTTGTGGAGCCAGAAGTTAGCAGATAATATATAATTCTATAAATACAAAGAATTACAACTTATATGGTTGATATACGACCCCACAAAAAATCGCAATTCGAAGCTATTATTGAAAATAAACATAGCAATGCCAACCTGTTTTGTGGCTTCTCGAACTTTTCGTCTGGTCTCCCTCTGCGTTAATAATTCCCGTTTCCTAGCAGACGTTGCTGGCCGGTCCCATTTCTCCCACTTGTTAAGTTGAGAAGTCAAAAACTGAAGGCACTGCTGTAGGTTTTAGTTTATTTGTTTTGTCAAAAACAAACCGACCATCATTGCCGAAACTGCCTTTAGTTATAAAGTCAGAATCCAGAAAGTGGTCGCTGCACAGTCTCGAGCGAAGTGGGGGATTAGCAAGTTTCGTGGTCTGCAGCCACTCTTTTCTAAGCTTCAGATCATTCGGTAATGTGTGAAAACTTTTCCACGGACATTTTTAATATCAATTAGTGCATCCTGGTGCTATACAATGCGATCCCGTAAACGATGTGTCTGATTTTTCCTTTCGACCCGCCGAGCTTTCTCCAGATTCCGCCAAGTTTACATGATTCAGAATTCGTAGCGTTGAATTGGGTTGATAAATACGCGAACCCTGGATTCTATATTCTCTGTTACTGTTTATATTCGAATATTATTTTCAAATAAACTGTATGAATATATTTACTATATTCAAGACTTTTATTCATGTGTCAACGCTGTGCAGCTCCACATATTCTGCAACATCATATGATGTCGTGCATTGATCAATTTCCATTTAATAGTTTGTTCATGCCAAATCCAGACACTGCAAGTCAGAAAAAAAATTCTTTCGTACCCGGACTATGCTTCTTGTTTCTATGCATATACATAAACCACGATTAAATTTGATGATAATGCATTATAATGTGTCATATGACTCAATATATACTGAGAGATTAGGTGGAGAGAGCTATAGTTGGTATTTGCGGAGACGAGAATCTGGCAAGATTCGTACATAGCTTATTGACAATAGTGACCACAGTCCGCCATTAAAAGTAATACAGACAAAAACTAGCCGCATGGTAAGAAACCAGACCGGAAACGCAATTATTGACCAACGTTTGATCACTATACACGTAATAATTTGCCTTAACCCTGTGGCCCCAAATCGGCTCAGAATTACCAACATTAGTCATGTTTGTTACTTTGGTTACGACGGCATATGACGTCCATTAGGCATGCAGGTTTAGGAAATTTACCATCAACGCACGTTCATGTGGTCACTCGGACCAAAAGTCCAGGATGTGTTTCGTGTAGATAATAGTTTAGGCCACACTAGGATAGCGAGAACATCTCGACGGCGACTAACCGACATTACCGCTGGCTGTCTACAAACTGCTCATTTCTAATATTTTGGGGTTCGATGATTAAGTAGTCTAAATGTGGTTTAACCTTTTTTCAATATTGGACCAAATGTTATTTTGTCTAAAATTGACCTAAGGTATGACCGTGCTATTGCGCCTAATGACGCCTAATACTACCCCGCGATAGCCCTGGGACTCAATACAGTACCCTAGTCCATTGTTTAGACATGGCCACTCGGGTTGTGAAATACTACCCCGCGATAGCCCTGGGACTCAATACAGTACCCTAGTCCATTGTTAGACATGGCCACTCGGGTTGTGAAATACTACCCCGCGATAGCCCTGGGACTCAATACAGTACCCTAGTCCATTGTTAGACATGGCCACTCGGGTTGTGAAATACTACCCCGCGATAGCCCTGGGACTCAATACAGTACCCTAGTCCATTGTTAGACATGGCCACTCGGGTTGTGAAATACTACCCCGCGATAGCCCTGGGACTCAATACAGTACCCTAGTCCATTGTTAGACATGGCCACTCGGGTTGTGAAATACTACCCCGCGATAGCCCTGGGACTCAATACAGTACCCTAGTCCATTGTTAGACATGGCCACTCGGGTTGTGAAATACTACCCCGCGATAGCCCTGGGACTCAATACAGTACCCCAGTCCATTGTTAGACATGGCCACTCGGCTTATGAAATTGACAAGATTTGGGGCCATCTCGGCAGGCTTAAAGTTGGTACGACTGGGTTAGATCAAGTCTGGCATTCGGCCGAACCTGGAGCGCACACAAGTAAATCGGTCATCACCTGCTAAGCTTAATTGTCTTTTCTTGAAGCGATAACGACTTAGGATTATGTTCGTGATTTGCCCGCCCATCTCTTATTTTCTGAGGCATTAGCGGCATTACGCCAGAAGAAGGTCCTTTATTTGGACTGTGACGATCCAAACATCTCCGAACCCACCGCTCAATTAGGCTTGGAGTGCATGTGGCACGGCGCTCTTCTGCCCTACACAACAACTTCCACGTGGCCACTTAGCTATTCGTGACGTCACATCGCAGCCCCCGAAAATTTTCGTACCGTGCGTCTAACCGCCGCAGGGTGTCGCACGCAGCAGTGTTACTTCAGTACATTTACTTCAAATAAGTATATTAAAGAAAACATTTTACCCCGTGTTGCGGGCAAGCTGGGGTCTAATCTTCTCTACGATAGGGGACTAGAGCCCCACTCGGTCTGTATCGGCTTGGCGACCGGAGGAGCACCAAGGACGTACCCCCCCCCCCCCCCACCACCCTCCCCCCCCCCAAACCACATTGAAACACTTCTAAAAACATAGCTCTTGTAATAAAAATGAAGACAAATATAGGTAGCCGTGCAATTTCCCGAGAAACAGGCCCTGAAGCTTAAAAATGTTATTTCACAAATATTTTTTGGCGCAGCTTATTTCACACTAATTATCAGTAATTTACGCCTGTGTTCACATTTGAATAAATCTGGTTATATATAATGGTCTCCGATATAATAATGATCTACACGAATGTTTTCTGAACTATTTACACGTTTTCTCGATTTTTTTTCTGGAATTTTTCGAATTTATCACGAAAAGCCCGCCGATGTTTGTCGATGTTTATGAGTCTCTAGAGTCGATGAGGTCTTCTCTAAATCACTGAAGTTTATTATACGATGCTCTATACATTTTACTTATGTCACCACTTCTTTTGCTGTGTTTTATTTGTGCTTTGTTTCATTAAGACTGCGTAAAATCTGAGGGCTACAACCCGCCGATGTTTACCGAGGTCTGCTCAAAATTGCCTAGACTTATTATGGGTTGCTTACCTTATATGTTTTAAAGATATCTTTAAATTATTCGCACATATCTTTAAATTATTCGCACATATCATGAATTATTCGCACATATCTTTAAATATTTTAAGAGTTGTTAAATATTTGAAGATATGATCAACTTTTTAATGATATGTGAAAATATTTAGACATCTGTGCAAGTACTCAATTAAAGTCCACTTCGGCTTGCCATACATATAGCGCAAGTCCCTAGCAGGGTCGGGTGCAACAACTTGTCCACTGGCCAATCGTGACAGAAGTAGAGAGAGTGGCCGCATTTCTTTGGTAACTCGAGCATGTCCCTAAAGCGGACCGAATACACATTACGCATCGGTTTACCGCCCGCCACTTCACCCAAGCGCCATGTCAGGGACATTGAGCTTGAGTATATCCAGTGATACCGGGCGGCGTACCAGTCCTTGCCCCCAAAAAAATTCGCCCAGTGGCTTTCCAGTCAAACCTCCCACGAATATTTATGGGCTTCGTGATCAAATGTTATTTTTGTTCAGCATAACATAGAGAAACGAACGAATTGTATCCCAGCGGTAGGATATACCAATGGAAATACATTCACTGCTAGTGATGTATATAACTAGTATAGTCATCATGTGTCATGAGATAGCAAAGACGGGCACTACCCTCGCCCCCCCCCCCCCCCCACCCCCGCCTTCACCCTTCTCCTTCCCTCACCGCATGCCTTCTCATTTTATTGGAAGTACATGAAAGGTAGGCTGGGCCATCACTTAAAGATAAAAGCGGCTATTCTCGAGCCAAATGCGAAAAACCCGTTGTTACCAATATTCACATGTTTTACATTTCAATAGCATTACATAACTACATCTTCTCTACTGTCTAAACACCAACGGTGACCTGTGGATTTTTTTGCCATAAATGCAATCTTAGGGGCCTATTCTGACACATTGTGTCACACTATGAAATCAACAACATCATGAACAAGCTATGTGGCTATCTAGGGGGCTATCCAGCTTGCTAGGCTGCTTGGCCAATGGACGGTGATATGTATTGAATGAGTTCGTGGTATGCTACAATGGTATGTCCATACAGCGCTCGTTTCAAGACAAACAAGCCAGCGGGCAGCGGGGGTTTAATGGTAACGGTCCACTGAAGCGTCCTGTTTGTAGTGAACACAAACTGAAGATAACCAGGAAGTAAACTGTCAAGTATTCGTGATGTGGCGGCCTCACGAAAATAAACTGCTTCATAGTTATAGTCGGTGAACGCCCCTTGGAGTACGGCCGGGACTAAAACAACCTCATCGCTTTACCGAACTGCGACGTATTTTCTATCAAAGGTTTGAAGACCAGCAGATGGCAAAGTAACTTAGAGCTAATGCAAACCCTCCCAAACATTTAACGCAGGACTCACTTATCTATCGAACTTCGCAACACAAAAGTCGTACCGGGAACACCCATAAGGCTGCATGGCTACTCTACTGTTGTTGCGGTGTGAATGGCAGGAGACGTGCGTCGACCTACAGAGTGGCTCAGAGTGACACATGATGCTCACGGACTGTATTATTGTTTCAAGAAGACGGTAAAACCGGACTATCATTCGATAGGATATAAACTCTTCTAGATCAGGTCGGACTCATGTCTGGATACATATGTCTCATCAGTGATCATGAATCTAGTGAAAGTAGCTGCGTTGCTGCATGTGCTGCCCCTAGCGGCGTTCGCAACAGGCAAGTGGTACACTGTTTAAGAGGAATTACACATGCAAACTGTAATTAATAAATTAGGGGAATTAATTTATATTTCGATTAAAATTTTGTTCATATGGAAGGCAGCTTAATTGCAAAGTTGCATTTCGTAAAATCGAATGGGTGGGCAACTCAGTTGTGTGCTATATGAGACATATTCATCAAATTATAGAAGTCGTTCCTTAAATGTATCCTGTATACATGAGCTACTACTTATAATGAAGGTAAATACGGATGTTTACAGTCGGCCATCTGGGTAGCATACATTATACCCGGCACCGCTATTGCTAATCCAATACATTCAAAACCTCGGTTTTGTGTGCGCATGTGCATAATATATATGTCTTGGGTTCAAATCAGGGTACAGCGGTCACTCTGGGGCATTTTTCATCTATTCATCTGTGATCGTCCCGGGGGGTGCCTATTTATATATATTGTTTATTAGGTACTTTAGGCCACTGGCCCCTGGTACAAAGAGAATACACATACAATATAAAGAGCATAATAAGTGAATTATCAAAATGCTAGTAACTTAGATTTCCGTAACGCTTTTCCGCAAAAATAACATATTTACCTAAATTTACCATGTCCCCAGTCCTGTTAAATTTCAGTATAGCAAACAGTGGGCAATAAACAAAATGTGGTACTCAGTAAATCGTCGGTCTGATACAATCGCCTCATTTTCGGCTAGTGTGCAATATTTACACACGTAAGGCAGTTCACTCTCACCATTAAAATTCGCTTTCCCATATCCTTCTTCAAATATTCCACAGCGAAATCTTGCTAGCGCTGGCCTGAGTTTATAGCTCTCGACACAACTAATATATGATCCCAACTGAACAGTCTTCAATTTTCTGTGCTGCCCAAATGTAACCGAAGCCATTCATATTTAATATTGCCTTTACCTCTGACGCCCACGTTATCCTGCCTGCTTCTGTTAGTTTGAAGGTCATATCATTACAGTTTCTTGTCAATCTTGTTGCTGGCATTTCCAGCAGTTTTAACCCAATATGTGACAACATTACTGGCGCACGTGGTGCTTAGCGGCAAGCGTCCACACTTCCCATAGACTGCATCGTTAATAGTGTCTCATGGCACCCCGAGCACGTACTTCAAAATACCAAATACCATTTCTCATTTTGTCGCCACCATTTCTAAATACGATAATCTTTGACTTTTCAACATTAGCTTCAAGACTCCATTTCTTACTGAATTCAGCGACGATGTTTAATTGCTTTTGCAATCTTCCTACAGTGTCCGCGCCTTTGACGTCGTCGTCCGCGTACGATATTAACATAATATTTGGAAACAAATCTAAAATATACGTTCCTTTAGCATTGTTCGCGTTCATACCTTCCGCCGCATCCAGCCCAAGAGGTTGGTCCCGTGTTGGGACGAACC
This sequence comes from Arenicola marina, assembly GCA_964019135.1. NCBI lineage: Eukaryota > Metazoa > Annelida > Polychaeta > Arenicolidae > Arenicola > Arenicola marina. The sequence goes on from OZ025249.1 coordinate 11,461,724, forward strand.
GGACAATGCGACCTACAGAGGCATCCAGCCTGCTTGTATTGGGCTTCCCTAATTGGGACGGGCCACAAAACGCTAATTCGGACAAGACGATTGGACAGACAGGAGAAAAACACATGAAACAAATAACACTCCTCTGAAATAACTATATTGGTGAACAGCACGACAATATGCTAATAAACCGACACTCCTACACATACACACGACTCTACTATCAGTCACAGCGGGCTCATTTCTTTGGTCACCCGGGTGTATCCCTACGGTGGACCGAATACGCACATTACGCATCGGTTCACCGCCCGACACTTCTTTCACCCGGGTATGGGTGCGCGCGCATCCATTCGGTATGCCGATGTGCCCCGTTCAAAACAACACGGGACATTCGGGAGAAGATGGCGGCTGATTGAAAAGTGATGAGAGTAGGTTGGTTCCAGTGCATTAATGTGCACCGGATGTGAACGGTGTGTGCATTTCATTGGAATAGGCATATCCCTATCGGCACACTCGGAAGTTCCCTGTCACGTGTTGCGGGCCCGGGGCGGGATACCGAACCTGGCCCAAAGAAATGCGCCCAGTCTCTCGTCAAAAAGTATGGAAAGTCTATTGCTGTCACATACATTCATTGATGTCATCGCTTTCCAGCAAGTGTTGGGATAATTTAGCGCTTGGTATAATACCTCATGTGCTGTTGAAATGCATGTTCCTTTTTCTGACACTCTGATTCGCTATATTTTGCAAGACTCTGCTCATCATTTAGTCTACGAAAAATGTTTAGATCATGTCGCTTTGAGTAAGTGCACTGTCCATCAAACCACTTTGGTTTTACACCTTGGTCAAACTTGGACTGCTTACACTCTGCGTGTGTTGAGGCGTAGTGTAGCACTCCTATCATCTGTGCCTCAGCCTCGTCGACATTATCATCGTTACACAAGCTGATAACGTTATACAGATAGGCAGCAGCAGTAGCAGCGTTTACATTTTGCAGAAAGGAACCATGGCCATCCGCAGTCCACACGTAGCGCTTCCAGTCAAAGCCGGGCGTGCTTGCGGACGGACGTGTCAACTTAAGCTCTGGCAAATCTTACTTCCGAACTTCCGAACGTCACTTTCGCGTTTTATTGGGTACCGTATTGTACTCCGACTACTGTTACTCGCCCTGGTGCTGTGTGTAAGCAGGACCACCCCAGACAGAGCGAAAGATGCACACAGCTCGCGGCCTGTGGTGCATTCAGCCGGAACGAGCAGCGAACAACAGCGTGCACAGAGCCCATGGTAAATCATCTGTATCGACCACATGCCCGGTGCAACACGGCGCGACACTCGGTGTGTCAACAGGCAAACAAAGCGCAATACAAGCATATCCAAATGGGACTTGTAGGGGTCTTCGATTCCCGACAACGCCTTGAACTGAAACAAAGCATATATATGCCTTTTCTTATGGTTATCCTATTGTGTGCTGGTGACATCGAGTTAAAAACAGCACCACCGAAGCACACTCGCCAGACACAGTTACAGCAGGCTGAAGGCGGCCAGTTGAATGTACAAGCAAACGAACAACCTACTCTGACGGACATTCTACATGAGATACGTGAGTCGAAAGAACAAACAGAGGAATGCGTGCGCACATGCAAAGAACAATTAGCAACACATCAAGGATCTGTAGGTCAAGAACGAACAGCTGCAGGATAGAATGGACGAGCTTGCTAAGGAAAACGGGAAGCTGAAAGACAGGCTGGAGGATCTAGAAAACAGATCAAGGAGGAAAAACGTTGTTAATATGTTGTAGGTAAAACCTAGAAGGCGAGCGTAGACTTTGACTTTGTTGTGAAGCAATTTTTTGGACCCCCACTGATGATAACTGGGCTAAACTGTTTCTCATAACCTTAGTTATGACTTGTTCTTTTTAAAGGTGAAGTTTTACATATTATGCTATTTTGTATATTTAATATCAAAGTTTTGGTACTGAAAAAGTAAATCTAGTAGTTTAGTAGTACATTTGATTTGTAGTCAAGTGACCTGCCCCTGACCGAATCTGTCATGATTTAGGTTCCTATTACCCTAGGTTGCTTTATTTGTGATCTGTAAAGTTTCGTTCGAGAGAAATTGCCATCTAAAAATAGGCTAAGGCAATGAAAAAATCAATTTCCATCCCCTGGTACATTGACTGACCGAAAATGTTTGTTCTCAAAGTTTAAAAGTGCCGTATTTTGTGGGGAGGGATCATTGCATGGTGTAGGTGGAGTGCCATGGTCAGATAGATGTGGCCGGCAATAGTTATGTTCCTGCCTTCCTGCTCCCTGATTTGGATTTGTAACTTCACGACTCAGCTCATGTAATGAGCTTGAGTAAAAATTATGCTCAAGATCTCTAGAATTTGAAACTGGACGACTGGTTGACTGGATTGTGTTACGGTTACCCAGTGTGAAGCAAAGTACTGTGAATATTTTTTTATGTAAGGGTGGTCCGCCATTATTCAACGCAGCAAACCCAGCAAGAAGTAGTCTACGATAGACTACGACTACGATAGTCTACAAGATCCCAAATGACAGGCAGCTGTGATAGATCTAGAACCTTTAGTTTTGAAGTAGATGTGCTAAAGAAGGGGAGCACAACTTGTTTTGATTTGATAATTGGACTACTGCAAGAACTTACTACTTTTTAAATATAATGAAGAATGCTAATGGATAGATGTTCGAAGATCTTGATAACTTAATTATCTCTAGATGTAGGCTAATCTTAACTGAAGGGTTTGTTATAAACCAAAAAAAAACAATTTTTGCGCCAAATTGTTTAAAGCTGGGATCCAGCTTTGTATATTACCTTCTAGCTAATCTATATTAGAAATTAGTTATTTGACGGATCCTACACGGACGCCTAATGAACTTTCAAACAACCCGTTTGAATGAACACAGATGTTGCTATGATTCGATAATTAGAGTAAGGTTACTTTTGTTAAAGTAAGCTTATATTAAAGAATGCCAATGGATAGATGTTCGAAGATCTTAATAGATCTAACTTATCTCTAGATGTAGAATAAGCTTAATTACATTTTTTGTTAAAAATCTGCCAAACAACAGCAATTTTTGCCTCAATTTTTTTTCAAGCTTTGATCCAACTTAAAGTTGCATGTGGAGTTGTTTCGCTGTTTTTGAATGCCAAATTTGCGTATAAGAATACAAGCCTAAGGCCTTAAAGTTCATAACAGACAATAAACACCTACCATATCGCTCACCAATTATCTGCCAATGGCAATGAGCAAAACATTTCAAATTCATGAATTGTCCGCCACAAAAATGAAAACTGGTGCTGATTTGAAACGTCATAAACGTGTGTGAGCAAGTCGTTTACCGGTGCCACCGACAGGGGGCCCAAGCGCTAAATTATATGAGACAATAGAAGCGTCCGGAGCGCCACTTTTTCTTTGGCGGTGGCTGTTGACACTGCTTGTGGTCAAAGGTAACATTTCCTGTTTATGTTTATTTTGGTACAGCCGTTGCAACGGCCAGCTCCACATGTAACTTTAAGCTTAGTAAGTCTTACATTAATTTCCAGTTAGATCTGCATTAGAAGTCTATTTTAATGAAAGGCTAAAAGACAGTTGTCCCAATCAAATGGTTCAAATAAGTAAATAAATAAGTGGTGAAAGTCATATGATTATAGCCTAAATGTGACGTTAGATCTAGCACCTTTTGGATCACCAACCTTGATCTATATTTTCAAAAGCTGAACTAGATTGTAGGCCTAACGCCGGTAACGGATCTAAATTTAGATCTGGATCTAGGCCTAAGCTTAGTTCTAGAACATGTAATGCGTTAACGAAGCAATTTTTGCCTCAAATTGTTTAAAGCTTAGATCCAACTTAAACTAGATCTAGGGAACTTACATTAACTTAACTTCCAGCTAGATCTATATTAGTCAATTAGAAGTCTATGTTACTGAAAGGCTCAGTAAACATTAGCTAAAAGAGTCAAATGGTCCCCTGGTCAGGGTCAAAACTGTTCTATGCCCGACTATGGATCCTACACTGGCGCCTGATGAACTGTCAAATAGATCTAGATCTAACTCCTAGGCTAGATCTAAATATTACACAAATAAGTTACCTTAGCACTTTAATGTATCACCAACCTTGATATAAATTGACAAAAGCTAGACTAGACGTGAAAATGTTGTAACATCAACGAAGCCTGGTAAACTGCTGACAAATCTGAAACTGTCGTCTGCGCGTTCGACTTGTGCTGCCACCAAGCGAATGCAGCCCGCGCGCGTGTTGAGCGCCCTCTGTCATGAGAGAGGAGGACACATGCATGTTGTCGCTATGATCAGCGTTTCATCAGTTGGAATTATGTTTTTATATGTGAATTATCTACCAATTATGTATATTCTTTAGTGAATGTGCGGGTTTGGGCTGCATATAAGTTTTTGACAAAAAAATAAACATGAACTTTCCCGGAATGCATTTAAACGCATGCGCATGTCACACCACTGGGGGTCGACTACCGGTTGATTTTTTTTCGCGCTTTACAGTATGGGATTGAGATACAGATTTTGTCAGTTTTTTACGTGTGTGTTATCTAAAGAGCTCACTACGCTCGCTATTATAACTGGCCTGGAGGAGAGTGTGAATGAGACGTGGGAGCAGAGCGAGGCGATCGTCAAGGAGTTCCTTAGTGACAAGTTAAAACTAAAGCTATCCGAACCTCCTTCCCATACGAACCCCCGTCTGAAAAAACAGAGCAACGCTGAGATTTCGGCCGGGTCCTAGCTCCAGATTCCGACCAAGCTGCGGTCTCTCCGCAAGCTGCGGTCTCTCCGCAAGCTGCTGTCCCACCGCAAGCTGCTGTCTCTCCGCAAGCTGATGTCTCTTCGCGAGCTGCTGTCTCTCCGCAAGCTGCTGTCTCTCCACAAGCCGCTGTCTCACCGAAAGCTGCGGTCTCTCCACAAGCTGTTGTCTCTTCGCGAGCTGCTGTCTCACCGCAAGCTGATGTCTCACCGCAAGCTGCTGTCTCACCGCAAGCTGCTGTCTCACCGCAAGCTGCTGTCTCACCGCAAGCTGCTGTCTCACCGCAAGCTGCTGTCTCACCACAAGCTGTTGTCTCACCGCAAGCTGCTGTCACACCGCAAGCTGCTGTCTCACCGCAAGCTGTTGTCCCACCGCAAGCTGCTGTCCCACCGCAAGCTGCTGTCTCACCGCAAGCTGCTGTCTCACCGCAAGCTGCTGTCTCACCGTGAGCTGTTGTCTCACCGCAAGCTGCTGTCTCTCCGCAAGCTGATGTCTCTTCGCGAGCTGCTGTCTCTCCGCAAGCTGCTGTCTCTCCACAAGCCGCTGTCTCACCGAAAGCTGCGGTCTCTCCACAAGCTGTTGTCTCTTCGCGAGCTGCTGTCTCACCGCAAGCTGATGTCTCGCCGCAAGCTGCTGTCTCACCGCAAGCTGCTGTCTCACCACAAGCTGCTGTCTCACCACAAGCTGTTGTCTCACCGCAAGCTGCTGTCACACCGCAAGCTGCTGTCTCACCGCAAGCTGCTGTCCCACCGCAAGCTGCTGTCTCACCGCAAGCTGCTGTCCCACCGCAAGCTGCTGTCTCACCGCAAGCTGCTGTCTCACCGCAAGCTGTTGTCTCACCGCAAGCTGCTGTCTCTCCGCAAGCTGATGTCTCTTCGCGAGCTGCTGTCTCTCCGCAAGCTGCTGTCTCTCCACAAGCCGCTGTCTCACCGAAAGCTGCGGTCTCTCCACAAGCTGTTGTCTCTTCGCGAGCTGCTGTCTCACCGCAAGCTGATGTCTCACCGCAAGCTGCTGTCTCACCGCAAGCTGCTGTCTCACCACAAGCTGCTGTCTCACCACAAGCTGTTGTCTCACCGCAAGCTGCTGTCACACCGCAAGCTGCTGTCTCACCGCAAGCTGCTGTCCCACCGCAAGCTGCTGTCTCACCGCAAGCTGTTGTCTCACCGCAAGCTGCTGTCTCACCGCAAGCTGCTGTCTCACCGCAAGATGCTGTCTCACGGCAAGCTGCTGTCTCACCGCAAGCTGCTGGCTCTCCGCAAGCTGCTGTCTCTTCCTTCGCCCAAGTCATCGATAACCCCCAAGATGCTCACCTCGTCCAAGCGATGGATTACTCCCAAACTGATGATGCCCCTAGTCAGTCAGGACCATCAGCATACCTTAAGATATGTTTATGGAATCCCGACAGTTTGATACGTTTGTTGAACGAAGGGTATAATATGATTCCATTACTAAACTACTTTGATATTGTTGCTATAAATGAAACGTGGGCTGTCGATGAAAGTACCTTAGGCAATATGATTGATACTCCAAACTTTATATACGAAACGATAAATGCAAGGCGATATAGCAAACACGGTAGAGCCGGCGGGGGAACGATTGTAATTTATAGATCGTCCTTTGCTGTTGGAGTGGAACGAGTATTTGAGAATTTCCTATATGGTGTAATACTAAGAATGAAATCTTCCGTATCAAAACTTAAGGATGATATAGTGTTTGTCTGTACGTACTTACGCTCCGAAGGTGCTGCTGATTATTTACACCAATCACATGAGCAAAATGGGGTAGAAATACTGTAAGAACAATTTATAGACATCAAAGCGAGGTATCCGAATGTCATCATGGGAGACTTGAACTCGCGAATAAGATTAGAAAACGATTACATTGATGATACTCTGAAACCTATTCCTAACATGGAGTGGTATAGAAGTGATGACTTTGACATCCCACGTGCATCAAAAGACCAGGGTGTAAATAACTTCGGCCGGTCGTTACTTCAATTGTGCATAGCGCTAGATTTTCACAAATTAAATGGTCGATGCCAAGGTGATGTATAAGTTGAAATTACAGACATTACAGTTTTGGGCTATCAGACTTTTATATATATATAACGCTTTTTGGAATCCCCCAGCATACCAGAACTTAATTATTTTGATGTCAAGTGGCGATATGTTTACCCTAAGAAAATTAGCGACGTTTGTGCACACTATAGAAACACGTGTCCGTGCGCAACCGTAAATTTAAGAACACGGAAAACGTATTATTGTGTGACAAATGTATTTATGTTCATTGTTATGTCCCATGGGCCTGAAGGCATTTTTTGCAAATAAACTACCTACCTACCTGCCACATCCTTGGGGTAGTCGGCTCTCCGTAGTCACATGACTCGGCAGACTGACTATTAGACGCAGATGATTGGATATGTCACAGGTACCGACCTCAATATTGACATCCCAGGAGAATAAACTTTCTGACAGTAATACATAATCAGGCTGCATCCTTGAGGTGAAAGAAACGTCAGACTTCCGTCGGATCACTTTTTCGATCTTCCATTTAAAATATGTATGTCATTTGCTATACAGAAGTCGACAAGATCTTTTCCAAAGCTATTGCATTCCCCTTTATCTTTCGAACACCTACCAACATTAAATACACTCAGTTCATACCAGTTTTCCCTAGGCCTGTGCGTCGCACTGTATTTTAAAATAAAATCACTCAAAACTCTCCTAGCATTAAGATCCCCCATCATACAAACCTCACTACCCCCATATCTCCCTCTCAGCTTCGTCTAGTACTGCTATGCCAAGTTGCTCATCTGTATGGGAATACTAGGTTGAATTTTCAGGCGGTAGGTACACAAAGCACATTATGATGTCAGACACTAGCTTAAAGTAGCTTTGATTTAATAGTATTGGAATTATGAAATTTGTTGACAAATGAGAGGTTCCTATTCCCCAGTTTTGTCTTTGTGTGCAAATCGCCCTGGATAACTTACATAAAACTGGACTACCGCAACAATTTAGCGTCAGGAGGGCTGGACTCTTTCTTTCATCATCTGATATGGTGTGTTATTAGGCTTAGGCTGGGTCCCCGGTACTAATTCGTATAAATACGAGGCGCATTTTTCCGATCAATTTGAGCAGCGCCGCCCTGACGAGCGAGTGTGAAAGTGCATTGAGGAAGTAATCGACAACGGATATAATGGATCCCTAGCGGAGTGACCCAATGAGTCACAACTGCCCAACTGAGCATTGCATGTTTGCGTTGGGATCGGGACCAGCCTACACGCCTCGTACAGCGACTCCGCTTTTCTCCAACAGTAACGACTTCGGGGGCTGACTGTAGACAAAGATATTATTACACCAATATATTTGGTGTAGACTAAAGTCGGAACGTCTAGTGCGCAATAAGCGCACTAGACTGCAGATCAGGGGCCGGTAGCTCGGTGGGTTAGAGCGCTCACCATGGGTGCTCTGGCCACCTGAGAGCCTAACGACACGTGGGTCGGTGGTTTGAGCCCCGCTGTGGCCATGTCTGTGTGGTCGCAGGGTAAAGATCCCATGTTATTCTTCGCAAAGAGTAGGGGGTTACCCCCGGGGACATGGCTCCACTCTCCCTTCTTTCTCCCATTGACGCGATATGACCAAAAGTGGTTAATGCCGGGTTTACACGGTACGATCATTCCTCCAATTGTAAAGCTAGTCGAAAAAATTTGCAATGAACTTTACGACGTATTGCATCGTGTGAACAGGGCATAAACCCGGCATAAGTTGGCTAAAATAAAATAAACATAAAACGGAAAATACAATGCCAGCGAGTTACTTTCGGTATGAGTCTACTTTCATTGCCAGAAACAGACTGGCAAATATTAGCACACTACCTTATAGGGCTATACCGGGATATCCACCTGGGTAAGGACATTTTAACATTGGAATACAAATTACTCAATAAGAACATTCAGAAGGTACCGGTTTTTTAAAGAGAAATACTGAAAGCATGACAAACTTTGAACATTTAAAAGCACCTGCCACCTTCAGCCTATCTAGATATCCTTAAACAACCGTTATTCTTGAAACGCCGATCAGACAAACACATGGGGGATGTTTTTTCTACCCTGAATACTTAAAAGCGGGGGTATCAACGATAGGCCATTTATGGGACGGGGTCAGCCTCCTGGGGCCGGACGAGGTGGACGCCATGCCGCACTTGGGGATGTCCGCGTGGGGTTTGGCGACGCATCGCCGCCTCCTGGAGGCGATTCCCAAGTTTTGGATACGGGCACTGTGTTGTAGCCTGGCCCGGATACGTGTCAATGAGACGAGCGAGATATCAGGTAGATTCCATTGAGGTTTTATTTCACCTTGTTACATTCGTACATCACGACTGCCAAGTACCGATGTTAAGAGACGACTGGCAAGTGACGACTGCCCGTCGCACACAGTGACCGCGAGTGTACAGCTCCGAAAATAGGCCACTGCTCAAACTACTACTCATAGCACGGTGCTCATTGTGGTTCTACATAATGGTTAACACTGGATCGGGATCCAAATCTATGACACACTGGAGCGTCGATACCAGGGCCCCGCCAAAAAGACGTTTTTTTCTGGGACAAGAAGACTGTTCCCTAGAGGACACACATTTTAGCCTACGGGCAATTTACACCAAAACCTCCCCCCAGTGTGAGGTGCCAGCAGGGGTACTACAATGGGAAAAGGTGTTTCACACCACATTGGACCCGGACGTAATCTTTGGGACCATTTATCCAAAATCCTTAGACCGTAAACTGTCTGACTTTCAATGGAAAATATGTCACCAAACAATAAACACTAATAACTACCTGACGCAGGAATTAAAAATACTCCCGATTGCCCTTTCTGCCAGGATTCAGTAGAATCGATTTATCACTGCTTTACCAAGTGTAAACATTTTTTTAAGTCGAAAGCCCCTTTTAAGAAGTTTTTTAAACAACTCGTTAACATCAGAAATCCACTGAACTCTTTTACGCTGTGTTTTGATTTTACAAACACAGAACATGCATTATCACCCCATAATGTGGTCACATACCTTTTAAACTTATATAAACATTCAGAATGGCTCTCGCGCAAATTAGAAACGGAAGGTCGGGAGTCCCCAACATGGGTTATATTCAATAATATCCTACATAGGAAGATAAAGGACGAGCATTTTTGTACTAGTAATACAATGTACGCGAGGACACTATTTAAGGATAAATGAGGCCGGAAAAACTTTCTATGCGAGGTAGATGAACAATTTAAAATCGTCCAACTAGCCTCAGTAACACCCTATGAACCCCCATACGACGAAAGAATTGATCCCCGTGAGACCACACCATCCAAAAGTAATGCCCTCCCTCCCCACCCCCATGCCCACCAGAATCAGTTAACCCCCGGTCCTCCATTCCAGCCCCCAACAGTCCTCCGAAACACTAGTAAGTGTACAAAGCATATTGGCCATAGGCCCTGAGACCGTGAAAAATCAGATGTGTACCCAGAAAATGCCCCTCCCCCCACCCCCAATCCTCCAAACTCAATTAATTCCCCCTTTCTCCGACCCAACCCCCAATAGTCCTCCGAAACGCTGATAAGTGTACAAGGGACATTAGGCGTACGCCTTGAGAAAAACATGACCGTGTGTACCCAGAAACTGCCCCCCCCCCACCCCCAATCCTCCAAACTCAATTAATTCCCACTTCCTCCAATCCAACCCCCAAGAGTCTTCCGATTTATACAGAAATGATATAACATGTACTCCCCCAGTATATGAATTTTCTTTCAGATATGCGATCTACCATTATACATTTCAGTTCAACTGTAACCTTATATAATACCATATATTACCCCCTGTACTGCCATTTCGATGTACCCCTCTTTACAATTGTTATATGTCGTTATGTATCGGTTGTTGTCTTTTGAAACGTATAAATAAAAAAAAAAAAAATTTTTTTATACAAATCATTTATATGGTAACTTTAGCCGACCCCGGGGACATCGTTCCACTCACCCTTCCTTCTCCCATTGACGCAATATGACCTAAAGTGGTTAAAAACGTCCTGAATATACCAACCAACCAACCCACTTTAGCCGACTAAGTCCAGTAAGCTATTCATGAAATCCGGTCCTTACTAATCAGTAACATCGAGTTATATATCTTTAAGCGTTTCCTGCCCCCCCCCCCCCACCCCCCGCCCTCCTTCCTATCGCCTATTCAGGTATCACTCTGTTACATATCATTAAGAGTTTAATGTAAGCCCATCCCTATCTGCCACTCAGGTAACGCTGAGTTATGTATTACCACAAGTTTATCTGGGTTACATTTGATTGTAACGGAGGGTTTCTTGGCTCAAAGTAACTTCAAAAAGCGCAACATTTCCACAGTTCAACGCACCGCTGTCCTAGGACACTTTTAGAGACGCCGGGTGCGTTTCTGGTAGAACAAGTATTAATATGTGTTACCATTTATTCTGAGGGTGTATTTTAATGGAGCCTTCGATACGACACTGCTGAAACTTACAAATAAACATTTAAAGGAACAAACATGGAGTCTCCTGATCTCACGGTCCTGATTATCGAAATGCGAACAGGATTGCTCATGTATGGTTGGTTGGCACGCATCCGTCGTCCCAAGTGTTTTTCAACCAATGGGATCTGGAATAGTAAGGAATGCGCGTGTTCACACTCCATAGCGAGGCGGGCCCCTATACAGCGAGCCAGGCCCCTCTATAGCGAGCCGTGCCCTCTGTGGTGAGCCGTGCCCCTCTATAGCGAGCCATGCCCCTCTATAGCAAGCCGTGCCCCTCTATAGCAAGCCGTGCCCTCCATAGCGAGCCGTCCCCCTCTATAGCAAGCGGTGCCCCTCTTTAGCGAGCCGTTCCCCTCTATAGCGAGCCGTGCCCCTCTATAGCGAGCCGTCCCCCTCTATAGCAAGCCGTGCCTCTCTATAGCGAGCCGTGCCCTCCATAGCCAGCCTGGCCCCTCTATAGCGAGCCGTGCCCCTCTATAGCGAGCCGTGCCCTCTATAGCGAGCCGCGTGCCCCTCTATAGCGAGCCGTGCCCCTCTATAGCAAGCCGTGCCCCTCTATAGCGAGCCGTCCCCCTCTATAGCAAGCCGTGCCTCTCTATAGCGAGCCGTTCCCCTCTATAGCGAGCCGTGCCCCTCTATAGCAAGCCGTGCCCCTCTATAGCGAGCCGTGCGCTCTATACCGAGCCGTGCCCCTCTATAGCGAGCCGTTCCCCTCTATAGCGAGCCGTGCCCCTCTATAGCAAGCCGTGCCCCTCTATAGCGAGCCGTGCGCTCTATAGCGAGCCGTGCCCCTCTATAGCGAGCCGTCCCCCTCTATAGCAAGCCGTGCCCCTCTTTAGCGAGCCGTTCCCCTCTATAGCAAGCCGTGCCCCTCTATAGCGAGCCGTCCCCCTCTATAGCAAGCCGTGCCCCTCTATAGCGAGCCGTGCCCTCCATAGCGAGCCGTGCCCCTCTATAGCGAGCCGTGCCCCTCTATAGCGAGCCATGCCCCTCTATAGCAAGCTGTGCCCCTCTATGACGAGCTGTGTCATCTATAGCGAGCCGTCCCCCTCTATAGCAAGCCGTGCCCCTCTTTAGCGAGCCGTGCCCCTCTATAGCGAGCCGTGCCCCTCTATAGCGAGCCGTCCCCCTCTATAGCAAGCCGTGCCCCTCTATAGCGAGCCGTGCCCTCTATAGCGAGCCGTGCCCCTCTATAGCAAGCCGTGCCCCTCTATAGCGAGCCATGCCCCTCTATAGCAAGCCATGCCCCTCTATAGCGAGCCGTGCCCTCTATAGCGAGCCGTCCCCCTCTATTGCAAGCCGTGCCCCTCTATAGCGAGCCGTGCCCCTCTATAGCGAGCCGTGCCCCTCTATAGCAAGCCGTGCCCCTCTATAGCGAGCCGTGCCCTCTATAGCGAGCCGTGCCCCTCTATAGCGAGCCGTGCCCCTCTATAGCGAGCCATGCCCCTCTATAGCGAGCCGTGCCCCTCTATAGCGAGCCGTCCCCCTCGATAGAAAGCCGTGCCCCTCTTTAGCGAGCCGTGTCCCTCAATGGCGAGCCGTGCCCCTCAATAGGAAGAGGTGTCCCTCTATAACGAGCCGTCCCCCTCGATAGAAAGCCGTGCCCCTCTATAGCGAGCCGTGTCCCTCTATAGCGAGCCGTGCCCATCTATAGCGAGCCGTGCCCCTCTATAGCGAACCTTGCCCGTCTATAGCGAGCTGTGCCCCTCTATAACGTGCCGTCCCCCTCTATAGCGAGCCGGGTCACTCTGTAGCGAGCCGGGCCACTCTGTAGCAAGCCGTGCCCCTCTATAGCGATCCGTGCCCATCTATAGCGAGCCGTGCCCCTCTGTAGCAAGCCGTGCCCCTCTATAGCGAGCCCTGCCCCTCTATAGCGAGCCGGGCCCCTCTGTAGCAAAGCGTGCCTCTCAAAAGCGAGCAGTGTCCCTGTGTAGCGAGCCGTGCCCCGTTCGCCATGTATAGCTGGGCTAAGATGGAAAAGAAAAATATCCGCACGGGACATCCGATGGCATACCAGTTGTGATACGGAGAACGAGCATCACTTATAATGGACACCCCACATGTGAATGTGATATTCATTTAGATACTGGGTATCCGACAGTTGAAATGTTCATGTTTACACCCGATAGACGCAATTGTCCATGGGATAGCTAAAATAAAATGCAATCTTTACTTTTAATTTGACAATCGATGGGTGAACTCTTAAATATAATAAATTTCCATTATGAGCAAAATAATGAAACGAGTTGATATAGAAATCGAAACATGCCGAATAGATTTCCATTCGCGTTTCAGATTGTAACTTCGGCTCGGACTGTCCTTTCTCGTGTCACTGCGCCGATCAGGATGGAGCATGTCACCCACTGACAGGTCATTGTGACACAAGATGTAAGGCGAACTTACCGGACTACACACCGAGCCAGTCCGGCTGGGGGGGCGACGGGTGTCAGACAGGTAAGACAACTCTCCAATTAAAATGTTTTACTACATGAATAATAGGCTATGTTTGCCCTTTGAAATACATATAAAAATTATCATCAAAATAATTTGATGTATGTATGTAGAGTATGTATTTGTTGACACGTAAAGACACATCGACCTCGCATATGTGGAGCGATCACTTGAATGACAATGTATATTAAAGCGGCAACCCTAGGCTAACATGCTAGGTTCATTATTACAGGTAACGTGGCCTACAACAAGAGAGCCTGGCAGTATCACGGGTACGAAGATCGCGCTGCCTCACGGGCGGTGGACGGGATGGTGGACAGGGGCAGGAACGGTGTCTCACAGCCTTCTTATAAGAACGGCGGCGGGGCGTGGTGGACCGTGGACCTCGGGGCTCTCCACACCGTCTACTCGGTCAGAATGATGAATGCCGACCTTCCAGGTAAGGAGTTGGTATCGGTCTCAGTCATCACGTGTTGTACCAAGCGGATGAATACAATTCATTTAGTAAATAAAAATAATATTATATATTCGATTCGTCACCAGATTTAATTCACTGGTTAATTATGAAGGTATCTGTCAGAAAGACCCACTCTCCCTACCAAGCTGCCCAGTCTTCAACTGTGGGGCCCCGCTCATCCAATGCTTAATGTTTACACGTATATGTATTCGATTATATTTACAATGTAATCGCCCCATGCCTGATCTGTTTACAGTGACCATGATTTATGTTTCGTGTGTATAAAATATTGATTAAATTCGAGTTTAATCTGCCATTTACAACGTCAAATATCACCCAGGCCTCAGATCACACGTGATCCGGGCGACATTATTTTTCAAGTGACATTCAAGATGGCAAGGCAATCGTGGGTGGGTGGGGCGGAAGGGGGGGGGGCGGCTTCACACATATGTCAATTAAAGAGAGACATATGTGCGAACCCGCCCCCCCCCGACTCTCTTTGTATGACATATGTGTGATGGACATGTGTGCCAGCAACAAAGAACCTGTGCGTTCTGTAAATTCTTAGCCAACATTTAATCCAAGAAGCTAATTCAATAATACACTGCTTATACCTGACTGCACAAACCTATTTGACAGATAATGATACGTAAATTATTGGCAAATGACGAAGGACCGGCACGCAGAAAATTTATATATATTGGAGATAGTTTGGAGAGGGGTTTAAAGCAATATATTCCGTAATTTGTATTACCAACCTCTTCTCCATGTCAAATAAGTACATTCTGTCTTGAATTTAAATCCTGAAAGCCTGCGGACTATCCGGAGAGAAGCATTTTGGTCAACGGAGTAGAAGTTGGTGGCCGGCTTTGTATCCCTGCGCGCCTGTTCGCAGTGCGCTATTTTGTGTGTGATGCCGACCGCGTTCCGCTATCACGTCCGCGCGCGATATATATAACCCGCGCAGTTTTATTTTGAAATGTTTGTTTTACAGACTCAAAGATATATAAAACATATGCATCATAAATTTTGAGATGCTTTAAGTCTTGATTCTAAAATGTAAAAATCTAAAATGGCGCATGTAAATACAGTATATTGCTTTAAAGAATACATTTGACTTTAGGCGTAGCAACGGGGCATCCAATGGGGGGACATACCATGCCCCATCACACACACTCTCCCGGCCTCCCATGCATGCAATCATTCCTGGAAGAACCCTAACGTAGGCCTATACTTGGACTGTTGGACTCCGCACCCTCTCTACTTGCACACCATATAATCCATACAGTGCGCGACACTAACGCTCGACCGGTCTTGTAACTATTTTGCCGCTCCGAAAGCTCTATAGGGTACACTGATTCAGTAATACCGATATATTATTTTATTAATATATCGGGTGCGTGAGCGAGCTGTTTAGACCTATGCAAGCTATATTGTATTACATCTCTGACAATGAGCCCGACTTTCCTGCCTTCATTAATATGAATACTGATGAGTATTTTTCTTCCTGGTGTCTAGCAATATATATATATTGGGTCATGAGCACAAGCGGTTGGCATGCTGAGTAGAATCCCGCAAACAGACACACACACGGACAAGCTTAATTAGGTCAGACTGGTTGGAATCGGCAGTATACAATCATGGAAACTGCACACCGTGCGGACATCCTATGTGCATCATTTGTCATATCTCGATTATCCTCTCGCACAGTGGGAAGAAATGTGGCGCTTTGTGAAAGAGGGCAAGCTTCCAAAGGCGCCAAAGCCGAATGTTGATTGTGGAAAAGAAAAAGTCCAAAGTGACTAAGAAAATCAAGAGATAATGTCGTTTGTAAGTTCAAAACTGTTTGTCAATTCACAACCTCCATAGTGCACGGAACGGCTTCAGATATTTGTTGGGTGTATGTGTGAGGGGCGGGGTGGGGGGGGGGAGGTGATCTTCACTCAGCATGCCCGTATCCGGTCTAGTGATACCACAGCCGGTCGAGTGTAATTACTGCATTACAAGACCGGCCGGTCCTGTACAAATTACAGTTTGTTTTACACACTGAAATAAACTAGTGTCAGGGGCGTGTGCAGGAATTTTTGAAGGGTGGGGGGCCACAAAGACTTGCGGGTAAAAGCCGTAAGAGACGTAGGTGACCGTGGTGCCCAGAATTTGAAAGTGGCGGGGGGGGGGGGGCGGGTAAGGTATATCTTAGGGTCTGAAAGGGAAAGGGGGCACGTGCCACCCCCCCCCCCCCCTAGGGCCAGAAGGCACATAGTATCCTATAGGGTCTGAAAGGACCACGCAGGTTTGAGATCTCACTCCAAACGCGCAAGCACCCACCACCTGACTACAACAGATTGAGGCCACACATAAACGACGCAATCATTAAAAATTATATTCATCAAGGCGCAGTTGTAGCATAGAACGCCTCGTGTCGTGTGACCATACTCACTCCCATTACCCACATGGTGTTGTGGCACAGAACGCCTCGTGTCGTGTGACCTTACTCACTCCTCTAACCCACACGGTGTTGTGGCACAGAACGCCTCGTGTCGTGTGACCCTACTTACTCCCATTACCCACACGGTGTTGTGGCACAGAACGCCTCGTGTCGTGTGACCCTACTCACTCCCATTACCCACACGGTGTTGTGGCACAGAACGTCTCGTGTCGTGTGACCCTACTCACTCCCATTACCCACACGGTGTTGTGGCACAGAACGCCTCGTGTCGTGTGACCCTACTCACTCCCATTACCCACACGGTGTTGTAGCACAGAACGCCTCGTGTCGTGTGACCCTACTCACTCCCATTACCCACACGGTGTTACATTTGTCTTTAATTACCATTACAATGACACGTCATGCACCCCATTCCTCCTGACTCAATGGCCGATGGCTATAGTAGTTTACAGATGCCTTAGGCGATAGGCCTGCTGTCCGATTGTTGTCAAACAACCATGGAAGTACGGTTATTGCTTCATGCGCTGATACCCAGGGGCCCGGCCAGGAGTATATCATTTCTTTGGCCCCAGTACCCGTAATGCAGCTTGTCGTGAAATGTCTAGCGTGTATATAAATACTTTTATATATTGATTATAATTAGGTTACTTCTACCTGAACCACATCCGTGTGTACGTGAGCAACTCGTTCATCCCTGAAAACAACGCCCGACTGAACACAAAGGCCGACATCATGGGTCACGGGGACTTCGTGACTTGTGGTGCGCCACTCACTCTTCCTCCTACTTATGCTATGTTGGGTTTATCTCTAAAGTATATGGACGGATCTGTCCTGTTACGTGTCGTATATCACGGCGTGTATATGACATCGTCGTGCCCAATACGAGTGTTTACACTGCATCTTCTATAACCAATACAGAACGAAATATTTTTCCTCTGTCTCGTTAGGAGGCTGGTTCTACCTGAACCACATCCGTGTGTACGTGAGTAACTCCTTCATCCCTGACAACAACGCCACCCTTAACGCTGAGGACGACATCACGGGTTACGGGGCCTTCGTGTTCTGTGGGGAATACAATGATAAAGTACCACAGGGGCAGGACGCCGAGGTGGTGTGTGGACAGCCTCTGGTCGGCAGATATGTCCTCCTCTGGAAGTCCGGGAAATCTACAGAGAGGGGTGATGTACAGAGTTCCTTCATCACGTCCGAGGTGACAGTGACCGGACATCGATACCAAGGTAATGCGTATTGATTGACAAAACGGGCTATGTTAATATTCCTATTTTACCATAGTTCGTATCAAAAATCAATTATCATTCAAGGGCCCATAATGGTTTAGATGTTATTGGCATTAGCAAACGAATGGCACCCGTCGTTAAAGGTCGCCCTGCCAGAGCCGCAGTTCGGGTATGTCTTACAGTTTATTTGCTATAAGGAGGGGAGTAATATATTATGTTTCATTCCATTTCTACAAACCAGCCACATTGATTTATTACAGTAATTTACATGTTCAATGTTTTGTTTTATTATTTAAGAACACGACACTCAAACATTTTACACTCGTACATATATACTTGTTGAATTAGAACTTTCCATTCGATACCCCATAAAGGTAATACCATTTTATTATTTGGTTCCATTGTTACACACCAGCTGAGTAACGCTAGTTTTTCACATTCATTTCCATGTCTTAGATATCTTTGTTCCTACCTCTTTTGCATGCATTGACGTTCCTTGTCTGGTCTAATGACCCTTTAATTCTATCATCATTTCGTCATCATGAATCAGTCTGATATTAATATATGGCCTTATCCTCAGATTGTACGTCGTGCTCCACGGAGTGTAACCCGACATACGGCTGTATAGCAAACTGCACGGCTGGCAAGAACCAAACAACGTTCTGCTCCAAAGGTACTTGAGCCTTATATGTCGAAGCATGCATTTGGGTAGCAGTACCAATCTTGGCCTTGCATCGAGCCAGTAAATGAACGATTGTCCAAAGACGACGTCAGTAATTTCCAGTAGTAACTATGCATTCGTTTTTTCTTGCACCCATAGCTTGGCATGTATGGCTAAACTAAAAGTGTGGAGACTATCATAAGCCAAGACCACCTTCGTCCTATTGTATGCTGTGCAATCCGTGCTTCCCATTGTTGTAGATTGCGCTGATGGCACTTTCGGTGTGAACTGTGGCAGGAATTGCAGCGGCCATTGTGTCAATGGCGCCGCGTGTGTGAACACAGACGGGAGTTGTCCTGGTGGATGTCAGCTGTGGTACGGGAACCCAATCTGTGGAACAGAAATAGGTAAATTCTGCATGCATATATGCGATAGTGACATCCAGTATAACATCTATGCCCTTTACCGGTTAAGGTCATATCATTGTGTGGTGTAAGCTATTGCCAAACCGCGTATATATGGGTGGTGAAACACCAGTGCATGGACCAGGCGTTGGCCAAACAATAATAGCGGAGTTAGACAAATGCGAAATGGCCTACTACATTCACCGCTTGAGGCGATGCACGTAATCGACAATGTCAATGCAATTAACCATCTTGGTATCTATATGATATATACATATATACCCCTATTAATCTGAGATCATAATTTATAGTAGAGGCCTCAATTGCAACGCTTCTCCGCAACTTCGTGTTAGAACAAATAAGTTATCCATTTTGCTGTTGCGGGGGTAAACCACCCGAGTAAAAAGTATGTTCCAATCAATAGATTTTGGTACATGACATTTACAGATACCTATGGAATGAGACAAAAACAGGTTTGAATATTATAGCAAATTGCTTCGGGGTGACCCCTGATTCGGCACAGGTGGCCGGACATCAATAACAGGTTTTCTGAAATATGAGCAAAGTGTTTCTGCGCTTCCAGCACTACCTCAAGATGACATCTTCGACTCGCTGGCGTCGCCTGACGTCACTTCCGGATCCGTTAAGCTCACGTGGGACCCGCTGAATTCTGTGCCATCCGGTCTCGAATCCCACTACGGCTACGTCATCGGTCAGCAGAGTCCGCCGACACAACGTGCTGACACGGGCGACGAATGGAGAAATATCGCATGGATTCCATACACCAATACAGACAGAGTGTCGTACACAGTGACTGGCTTAGCCCACAACTCCCAGTTCTCCTTCAGACTTCAGGTTTACCGCCAGGATCAGGGTCAGAACGAGACGGCGAACGACAGTAAAACAGTCAGCGTGAAGACAACGTGCATATGTAAGTTGGCTTGGCATGTAATTGTCCAATTCTGGTTTACTCACTCTTTTAACAGACCGTTTTAAGATATCGCTGAACAGGAACCTTTATTCCAAAAGACAAACGACTTGTTTGGCTCTGATAATTATCCGTCAATCACTTCGTGCACATATGCTCCAATCTGTGCCACTTAAATGACTGTCGCTTTTTCCTCAGCTCCAAACTCTCCCGCTGTTCGTGTCCAGTACTTCCAAATGCTCTACGGTGATGACGTCATTGACACAGCAAATGTGACGTGGGATTTGATTGTGAGTCTTAACTATCAAATACGACACAGCAGACTATATGCCTGACATCGTTTCATATTTATGTAAGGTGGTCCCAGAGTTCCTGTGACCCCTCCTCGTCTCCGGGGTCACAGGTTGTTGATTGATGTTGCTTCTCGCAATTGCATTATAAAGATATCTGAGCGGGGGTATTGGGGCTCTGAGCACCACCCACCGCCCAATTGTTTTAGCGATCTTCTACAAGGGCACCTAATATGGGGACGGCCCTCCCGCCTGTTTATACTGGACCCACCATATTATTATGTGAACCCCCTATTTTGGTCCCGTGGATCCCCCCCCCTCCAGATCGTGAGAATATATTTCAAACCCAAAGTGCCCCCACCCCCTTAAAATTCCTGGATCCGAGCCCGCTTGTCACCCCCTCATGATTGTCTGCTGGATCCGCCCTTGCCGTCTGTCAGCGTATGTCGATCTATGAACTATAAACACAGCAAGTTATACAGTTCTTTCTATGACGCGTTGAAAGAAATAGTCAGATTTTACAGAACCACGACAGTTATTTCACAATTTACCAAATTAATTCATCTGGAAGTTTCCATTGAACTTCTTAGATTCTTTAGCTTGTAATTTTGCAGCGGAAGCGGCGCATACATGATATAAATTTACGGTTTCCCAATTCACGGTTATTTAACGTTTAAATTATCAGTTCACGATTAATGAAGATCCTTGACCACGACGGTCGACTAATACCTCATTCGCAGTTCACGAGAAATTATTGTAATATGTAATATTGTAATATCCACTTGTCTATAATCATAGTCATCATATGTAACCATGATGCCGTTAGTATGTCACGTGAATGCTTAAATCTGAGCAAATAACAAACGAAACTTATTGACGCCCGCTGTGGAAGCTGAAGGAAATTTATCAAACGCGCATTCCACCGGATGTAGAAAATGTCGCGAAGCTTCGTGCTCTACTTGCATACTCTTGCATACCATGCTAACCGGGGCTAGTTCGCCCCCGGAGTGAGTCCAGCCACCTCGATTATTAATTTATTCGGTTACGTAATGTTTGCCGTTTGCCACATCACAGCCGAAACGGCGATGTTTATTGGGTTTCTGACTTCATAGAATGAAACAATCGAGTTTTCTGCAAATTGTGATTTAAATGTCGCCCGTGCTTAGTTCTGGCGGGAAAGAGCTCGATATGCAACGATATCTCGTGAATGGAAGTAAACACATGAAATCAGACTGCGTTAGTAATGTTTTTGATCTTGTTGAATTTGCTACATATCGGACGTAGACAATATATATCGCTTAAAAGTACAGACAATCCCGCATTCAGTGACATTTAGTTCACATCTGCAATTTGTTTAAGATTTCTGTGAATCGAGGTCAAACCAAAATTACTGGCGGGGCAAGTTCGCCCGCGTGCGATGAGGGACTATATGTCGGGGCCTTATGTGTCTTGCAGGTCTTATGGGTCTCTCATCGCCGTTCCACTCCCCAGATTATTGTTGGGGTCAGGGTTGTAGGACTAGGGGTCCGGGAATGGAATGAGGGTTAGGAGTTAGGGTCCATGGATAAGGCCTATGGCTGAAAGATACGGGTTCGACTTAAGGCCCCCAGAGTGACGCCAACGCAGCGGGTGGAACGGCGAGGAGGGACACATACGTCATAGGACCAGGAGAACAAATAAGGCCCTGAAACACGTTCGCCTTGTGTCGTTTGTGTGGCGACCTTGTCCTGTAACAAAAAGGCGAAGCCTGGGTGCCGTGCACTGAGTGCAATAGATGGGCACACCAGGAGCGCACCGGAACAGACACCACATCAGCATGCGTGTGGCACAAGTGTACCTCTGATTCCAAGTCTATAAACGTCGTCTTACTTTGTCTTCTGTCGAATGATAAGTAATCTTTTTCTATTCGATTTCATGGAAAAGAAATTTAAGTCAATATTTTCGCATAAAATAAGGATTTCTTAGCACCGTTGTGCTTGGGGGCGAACCCGCCCCCTTAAGGGTACGAAGTTGCCTACATAAATAAGCTGCAACTTCTTAGCCGAGATATGTACGTATTATGTCAGACGTAGCATGACTATTATAGCTAAGAAATGGCCCACAGATCAACTTGAGTCAAAATTGGCCGAACCAGCCCAGGTCTCCCCTATTTATTCTCTGTTTCCTTGTGATTCAAGGACCCAGCCGGCAGTGGATGTGATTTCATAGCAGGCTACGTGTTTACATCTTCCGACCAAAAACACTACAATCTGACCAACACGACGAGCTCCTATATCGTGGAGAACAACGTCACGGGTACCTACGTCATCAGCGTCACGGCCAAAAACAACGGGGACTTACAGGCTGACACCCAGCGGGATATAACAATAGGCTTACGTGAGTCTTAGTTCAAACTTTTTATCTTTATCTTGGAAGATCTATCTTTTGTGGTGCCTTTTTCAAGTGATGATTAAACGGGATATCGATATGCGCAGAGGATGCACTCATGTTTCGTTTTATATGCTTATAGGGATCTCGAAGTGGGGGGGGGGGTCCAGTGTCCAGTGTCTATTTTTCAAGTGTTGAATGTCGATTTGTCACGACCTTTCGTGTCGCTTTTTGGCGAGTTCAGTGTTGTTTTTTCAGATCTCCAGTGTGGGAATTTGCGGGTCAATGTCGAAGGTCGACTTTTCAAATATGTCTGTGTCGCGTGTCGCCAGCTACCCCTTCCAGACCCCTGCTTATGTCTTACGTTGAAGTAACTTTGCTGTACTTATACAAAATATATGATCAATGACAAACGATTGCATGAAACTTTTTTGTTTAATTGACCTCATGGTTTGTACGATAAGGAAAGAAACTTATGTTCATTTAGGGCCTGTATCTGGTTGAATTGAATCGTAATATTAACACAATGTAGCCTACACATTGATGGGTAACTAACACAATTCTGCACAAGAAATCTAAGCAATTCTGACATTAACGAATTCTAAGCAAATTCGGATATCAACTATGATGGATAAAAAATGTAATCTTCGCACCAAGTGACTTCGACGCAGGTTCCGGTTTCATTGTCGATGGTGCTAACTACTAGGCTATAGGTGGAGAATTTATCCAAATATGCGGAAATATTTGAATTTTGAGAAAATCAACAGTAGGCCTACGTGTGTGATAAAGCTATATGGGATAAAAGCAAATACTTTTAACATCGCCACAGTATAAACTTAATTGCAGTTTATTTTAATATTAATATAGATAGGGATTTATGTCTTGAAAGGTCCTTTCGAACCATGGGTTTATCTTTATCGTCGTTCTACAGTTGTTAAACCCCTACTACAATAGCACGTACCAGTAGGTCTCCGATCGGATGATAAAAATCCAATTGAATCACTATAAATATAGAAGTTAATATCAGAAGGACATTTCTCCTGGTGTGTCTTTCCGGAACTTCATAATCAAATTGACGTTGATCTTGTTTTCTTCGTATGTTTTCACTGTCTTTTAACTCCAACAATGCAGGTGACAGAGAAGAGTCGAGCACAACGCCGCCCCCTCCCAACACCCCGCTGATCGCTGGAGTGACTGTCGCAATCGTGGCCCTGGTTACCGTGGTCGTTGTAGTCCTCGTCTTGTGGTCAGTAGCCTATAGAATGAACGCAGAACAAACGTGGGTACACCACAACATTAACTTTCAACCGTTTTAACGGCTTTGCAGTTCGTTTAAAAAAGACCAGGTATAATACATGATACGCTAAATAGGCGGAGGTCAGATGTTCTGTCATGCTCATGAGAGCCGAAGCATTATATGCAAATATACTACACATCTTCCAAATGCTTTAGCAGAGCACTTGTATTTAAGCCATCGTTAAATTGTAACTACCCCATTGATCTTTCTATTAGGCGGAGAAGGCAGCGTACACCGAGAGGCGAGACCGGTGTACACCCTCCAGAAGCCGGACCAGCCCTCGGCACTACCGGATCCGTAAACATCGCCATCGCTAATGGTACTAGAGGTGAGATAGACTGACATGTTAGTCAGGATAAGCGAATCTTTGCATCTGTCATTATACATTACGGAAGGCACTGCCAGTTCCGTTTAAAGTAATCTATTAGTGGTAATGAGAAGAAAATGAAATGTATTACTTTACTTCAAACATGACCTAGAATGTAAATAGGGGTCTGGAAGGGATAAATGGCGACACGCGACATAGGCATATTTAAAAAAATCGACATTCGACATTGACCCCCAAATTCCGACACTGAGGATCTGAAAAGCGACATCCACACAGATGGTGGCATTTTAGAAAAAAACAACACTGAACTACGACACTGACACGAGACGTCGGGCCAAACAGACATTCGACACTGGTAATTTTGAAAAATCCACACTGGACCCCCCCCCCTCTCCCCACCTCGAGACCCCCGGGAAATGGTGTCTTAGATTCCGGAACGCGTGGCAGGTGCATGTTTGACCACTTTACTTATACCGCTTTGTTACTTCAACGTCCGCCATTTCACTCCAGAAGAAGAAGCCAAGAAGCCAAGCGTCGATATCAAACACGTCAACGATAATGAGGAGGACACTTCGGATGGCGAGGATGATCAGTCCGCCCCTGAAGATGCACTCTATGAAAACACTGCCGTTGTCCGGAAAAACATACCGCTAGACTTGTTGGAGCAGATCTACAGAGAGATCAAGGCCAAAACAAAGGGTTTCCATGACCTTTATTACGTAAGGATTACTTTGACAAAAGATACTTTTTTTTGCAATATGTCGGTGCTCCTCGTTTGTCTGTCGCTCTGTTTGTCGGTGAAGATGACAACTGTCGAATGCCGAGATAAATAGTCGGCAACCTTCATCATAATATGCATATGGTCAAAACTAATCTTTATTGTGTTAAGTGTGTTAGCAACCTGGTACAAGGTCAGGTTAAGGGTGACGTACGTAATTTGTCCAAAACCCGTTTTCCCCCGTCTAATATTGAAGATATATGTCACAAATCTATATTATAAAGTTTTACTTGACTCAAGAGTACGACTGATATACCCCATGTTAAAAATGATGGTATGAATAGCGCTTGCCGTTTGCATGGCGACCAAAGTCGCCATTATAAACAAATGGACTTTTGCCCCTACTTTGACGACTTTTGCTCAATGTCCATCAACCAAAGTTAAACACCAATGCATCGCCGAGATTGGGTATGTCAAACATGACCGTGATCGGACAAAGATTGTCTAATGCTACGGCAATATGCCCTAATGCTGAAACATAGAAACCTACATGCCAAGGGCACCATCTTTCTACTATAGTTTACCGAAGAACATGTCTCAAAACTGAAAATCTTTAAATAGATGATGTATTATATACGGAATCTGGTCTCAAGCCCACAGTGCACAATGTAGAGGTGCTAGAGCTCCAGTAATTTGGGGGCCCGAAGCCGAATTTTCTTAATTTTGAAGCTTATCGTCTTTCATTTTTTACCACAACCTAGTATGAAAGCGGTGCCTTCATGATCGATCGTAGTGCCTTCATGACTGATCATCCAAGAACCTTCATTATGGTCATTCCATCAAAATTACAAGGTTTAACTTAACAATGGTCAGGAAGGCCTATAAGTGTTGTCTACGAAGATTCCCATGTGTGGATTATAGGCGCAATTGGAAATAACTCAAATTGTAATAATTTGTTTACGTAAATGTTCAACGGAATGAATATTTCAGTCGTATAATATTACAGTCCATCACTACAAGCGTGGCGGTAACCACGGCAACCGCCGCAAAAGAGCGTAACAGGATCAAGAACCGATTCAAGAACATACTTCCTTGTGAGTGCGATATTAAACCTTGCAGACAAGGATTCAAACGAGAATTTATATATAGGAAAAAAAGGAAGTTCAGAATTGATGTTATATAACCGCGAGATCACTGCGCAATGAATTATTATATTGATCAGTATATTATTGTATATTGTGCAATACTCTTACATTTGTAGAGTCCCGTAGTAAGCTGATAATATAGTTATTTGATTAAAAGTTAACTGAGTAATTAAGGACATTGTTATTTAAGGCGATATGTTACGCCTACGTACATGGTGATGCATTCCACCTATGTACATGGCAATTGGTTACGCAAATGCATAATAGGATCTGTGTGATCTGATATATAATATAATATATGATGTCAAAAAAGGGATCTTATAATACACTCTAATTCCAGACGACCATAGCCGTGTCATTCTTGCAACGTCCACAGGGGATGGTTACATCAATGCAAGTTACGTCAAGGTAAATTGGTATTGGTATCTTATTCTTACGTTCTAGTTAACGTTTACAACATTACCGACAAATATACGACTTCCATGAAGTGCCTTTTAAAGATTAGTTGTAGCCACATGAACAGTTATTTTAAATTAGTTATTTAAACACAAGTCATCATTGCTAATTTGCTGAACATTGTTATACCTTACAGGGTTACGGCACCGCACATGAGAAGAGCTACGTAGCCACCCAGGGTGAGTTCAGAGCAAACACTTTTATTGTGTGCCATGATTTTATTGACAACCCTGTCATATCATAATTAAAGCCACCTCTGTATGTATTTAGTCTATAGCATGCCATATGCTCCCATGTTTATTATGGGGAAATAAGAAGGACCGTCGGCATACAAACCCATAGTGCTCCCTCCTTGGATTTATTGTATATTTTCTGAAAGCTTGCAAGACGAACCGTACGAGAATTGTTTCTGTTGTGGCCAATGTAGGACCTGTCCCGGATTCTACGACGGACTTCTGGGAGATGGTCTGGCAACTCAAGTCATCTGTGGTCGTCATGCTGACGCCATTGTTCGAGAACACAAAGGTACGTCATGATGGCGCCATTGTTCGAGAACACAAAGGTACGTCAGGCTGACGCCATTGTTTGAGAACACAAAGGTACGTTGTGCTGACGCCATTGTTGGAGAACACAAAGGTACGTCAGGCTGACGCCATTCTTCGAGAACACAAATGTACGTCATGTTGACGCCATTGTTTGAGAACACAACGTTACGTTGTGCTAACGCCATTGTTGGAGAAGTCAAAGGTACGTCATGCTGACGCCATTGTTGGAGAACTCAAAGGTACGTCATGCTGACGCCATTGTTCGAGAAGTCAAAGGTACGTCATGCTGACGCAATTGTTCAAGAACACAAAGATACGTCATGTTGACGCCATTGTTAGAGAACACAAAGTTACGTTATGCTGACGCCATTGTTGGAGAAGTCAAAGGTACATTATGCTGACGCCATTGTTGGAGAAGTCAAAGGTACGTCATGCTGACGCCATTGTTCAAGAAGTCAAAGGTACGTCATGCTGACGCCATTGTTGGAGAACACAAAGTTACGTCATGCTGACGACGTTGTTCGAAAGCACAAAGGTACGCCATGCTCACGTCATTGTTTAAGAACACAAAGGTACGTCATGCTGACGCCATTGTTGCAGAACGAAAAGGTACGTCATGCTGACGCCATTGTTGGAAAACACAAAGGTAGGTCATGCTTACGTCATTGTTCAAGAACTCAAAAAGGTAGCCATTGTGCTCGAAGAAACGTCTCGCCACTCCAATGGCATTATGACTCTGACAAGTTGGCCTGTTTCGAAATTCATTTTATGAAGACAATAAGTAGTAATGACAATGAGTAGTGAGTAGTAATGACAGGTATGTTGACGGTTGTTTTCTTATGTTACGTTAAGTCAGCCTAAGCTTAGCATTGTCCAGACATCTAAGAAAAAAGTCAAAGATCACGGCGTCGATGATGACACAATTTAGGCTATTGTTAATTGGATATTGTTAATTTCTTAACATGAACATTGTAAACATCTATAAACATCCATTCCTTTGAACTATTACGAAGGCTATTGGTAAACTTTCGCGTTGAATCATTGTCCCAAAGCTCAGAAAACGCCTGTTTAAGTTGTCCCTTACTTTATTCACGCTGTAATGTAATGTTTCCATCCAGCGGAAGTGTGACTGTTACTGGCCGGAGAGCGTGGGCCAATCAGAGGCGTACGGCGTCCTCACCGTCACGCTGAGGGAGATGGAGATCTATGCAGACTACGTCAGACGGAAGTTCATTCTGAAAACCAGCGTACGTACTCCGCAATTAAATATTCCTTTTAGCAATCACTCTAACTAATCTGATGGCGTGTTTCAACATGATTCCGAACAATTTATAAACGATTATATAATTGACATATATATTTATATTGCATGTTGCCAACTCCATGTAATGAATCCACGTTGTTGTTGAGATTGGAATGGTCCATTCTGGGCTTGCTATATGACGCAAATATGTATATATATGCATATATATATATATATATTTGAAGATGTGAACTCTTGAGAACTTACATTTGCACAAGCATCACTGTTCTGATACAATGATATAATTTACCAATGAGTTTAAGCCATAAACTCGCCATTGCAATCATTCTAAGTTTTCCCTGTTTTCGCTTCGTCGTGCAGCAAGGTACGGAGCGCAGTCTTGAGCAATTCCAGTACTTGGCCTGGCCCGATAAACAGCGCCCCCTGTCGACATTCGCCCTAATGGGATTCCTGCGCGTGGTGAGAAGCGTACACAAGAATGAAGCGCCTCTCATTGTTCACTGCAGGTGAGTCAATCACAAACCTCTCTTTGACAATAGTATAGAGTTGTGAGAGAATGTACTTTGCCATTTGTTAAGAGCTGGCGAGGCTGGCTTAGTTCTGCATAAAGTACACGAACCAGATATGCATAACTCATTGTGCACAACACACAAATTAAACCCTTGCATATTACTCACCTATGTGATAATGCGATACAGAGGGATTCTAGCCTTAGTGCCCCACAGATTGATACTGATTGACACTGTTTAATGGCACCTTTTTTGAGAATATATCTATTGCAAATTACTTCAGCTGGGTATGGCATTTCCTTGTATATATTCGTTCCAAATTATTAACCAAATGTACAGTTAATGTTACTCGGCGGTGTTCATCGCATGCAGCGCTGGCGTTGGACGGACGGGCACCTTTATCGCCTTGGATACCCTACTGAGAAAGGCTGAGGCTTGCAAACAGGTCAACATCGAGGACTGTGTCCGCCAACTGAGAGAACAGAGAGACAAAATGGTCCAAACTCAGGTGATGATCAGAACAACGTATTATATGTTTTTGTTGTTGATTTTTACAGTATCGATATATAACTACATGTTGTCTGGGTTTTATGCCACAAAGGTTTGTGTGCTATATGTTGTTCTCAAGCGGTTATGTGTGACACTTTTCTGGTGGGAGGACATAGTAAAATCCTGTGATCAGTCGAACTTTTGTTTAGGGTCAGCTGGCACAGTGATACTAGAAGCCATAATGCAATAATAAAGACATTTCATAAACCTCAATGTATCAAGTAACATGTTATGCCTCACCCACCAGATTTAACAGAAACTTTCGTAACAATAAACTGTCAATCAGTCGTCCCAAAGTCGATTGTTCATTGTGGATGGTTTACGCAGGCGCAGTTTGAGTTCCTGTACGAGGCGCTGATAGACTACGCCAAGGTCGGACGGACAGCTCTCTCGTGTGAGGGCTTCAGGGAATCCTACGCCAAGCTGACTATGGGCGGAAACGCTGCAATGAAACGTCAATTTAAGGTAACTCGCCATCGATGTACTTAGTGAAGACCTAATCCATGCAAGGACCAAAACGCTGGTGTGAAGCCTTTTGACATATCGTTATGCAGCGCAAACTGGGACGACCCCCAAAAGGCTCTTCCACAAAGACATGTATCTTGGTACCTAAGGGCAGCGTCATTTGGGCTGACGTTACATAACTTTGCATTCTTTGGTCCCCCGCCTCACCAGTCATGCAAATATGGCAACGAGCGCGTAACAATGTGTGGCGCTAAATCTGACCGGCATTTAAAAATAGCTGTTATTGCCTAAAAAAGTATGTAAGAGCATGAAGTGCGGATCTTTATTGTTTTAAACCTGTCCATCACTCCATTCTTCTCTAGACTCTGAGAAACCTGGTAGCCGAACAGCCCGCCCCAGAACTGACGAACGGTGCTAATGAAGTCAACCTTCACAAGAATAGATTCCCAGACATCTTGCCAGGTACATCGTTTTTGCACATGTTTGCTTGAGACATTGAACTCTTGATTCACATGTCGTAGGCGAAAGCCTTGGCACTTTATCTGGGGTATGTTTCATAGAACCCCATGACATAGCTTAGAGAGGTTGTTTGGCCCAGCCTACTCTTCATGTGCCTAAAAGTGGCATAAAACACCAAACACTTCACTTCACTTGAAATATTATGCCATGTATCTTCTCCTAAGATGCTCTTTACTAAAGATGTACCTAACGAGTAAGCATAAATCATAAAGGCAGTAATTGAGATTTCCTGAACAGTAGTCACATTGTTCAAATGGAAATGATGTACGTTTTGGTGCTAATGTTAATATTGATATCACTATACCTTGTGCAATAACATATGTTGTTAATGACACTGTTTGGCTAGAGTATTGGATCTCGTGCAAAAAATGGTGGATTTCTTATGTATTACGGTCTCAAATTCCGATGTTGCTCTCGCTGCCTGTCTTATATTTATTACGATCAATTAAATTGATAAGGCACATATTTCAAAAGAACACCACACAAATAAGGTCTGACAATGAGCCTATAATGTGTCCAATACAGTTTTCAAAACAGTAGTGCATTTCATTGTACATGTACACAGTTACAACAGAGGTTTAACCAATTTACCACGATAAATATAACATATATATACATAGTCATTGCTGCCCAATACATTTTGTGAATATTATATACTATATATGAATTGTTCTCTGATTGACGTCAGATGAGAATAAGCGTCCATGTCTCAGCAGCCGCAGTAACACTGACAATGACTATATCAATGCCGTGTTCGTCAAGGTAAACGGCTGCCATTGTGTTTCTGTCGCTGGTTCGCCTATTGTTAATTTAAAATACTACCATATTTATGCGATTTTTGTGCCTATGTTGAATCTCGAAAACCTATCCATAACTATAGCACGTTAAATGCACTAGGCCAATCATATTTTTGCGAGATTTGTGATATAAGTAATTCGTTAATAATGCACTGATCTGCATCGTATGTGCCTATCTCGAAAACCTATCCATAAAGATAACTATAACCCCCTAACTCCCTAACATTGCTGCAGGATTATAGGCCATACATTCGAGATGTTCCACATGCAGGGCTTTCAGAAGGCTGACAGCTTCATAGTGACGCAGGCGCCTCTACAACAAACTAAGGTGGACTTCTGGAGATTGGTCTACGACTTCAAAATCAGCACAATTGTTATGCTCAACGAAGGCGAAGCTACAGGCCTGGTGAGCCGTGTGTCTGTTCATGGATATAATATATCACTTTCCTCGGTTGCCAAATAACGAAGATACTATTAGTTTGCGTTAATGATGAGCGTCGATCAGAACGGACCAATAATACACATTAAAAACCCTCTCCAAAATACATGACTGAACTGTTTATGAATAATTAATAATGAGTGGAGGCGAACGAGGATTATTGCCCCCTCAGAACACCCCCCCCCCCCCGCTCCCCCCCGGGTCAGCCTGTGACTATACGCCTTATTGTGCAAGTAGAACCCAGCCGTCGCCACTCTGCTACCTGTCCCTGGTCTCCCACGTGTCAGTTCGCTTCTTTCTTCAGGACGCGCCCTGTTACTGGCCACAAAAAGACAAGTTGACCTTGGAATCCTTTTCGATCACCTTGAAGGAGACGACAACCCAAGGGCACTGGGTTCAGAGGGAGTTTGACGTCAAACATGACGCAGTAAGTGCGTCAAACTTCATAATAAACAG
This sequence comes from Arenicola marina, assembly GCA_964019135.1. Taxonomy (NCBI): domain Eukaryota; kingdom Metazoa; phylum Annelida; class Polychaeta; family Arenicolidae; genus Arenicola; species Arenicola marina. The sequence goes on from OZ025249.1 coordinate 11,493,770, forward strand.
ACGAGTAGTCCTTTCTTGTTTTGAACGCAATTTTCATTGTACTTTATAAAACAAGGCCTCTGCGATACACATTCGTATTCGTTCACGATAACTTGATATCGGAATATCGATATCGTAATAACATACACACAACTGTGATTTCAGGATATCTGTCAAAGGCGTTTCACAACGCAGGTATTACTGTATTCACAACTGATACAGTAATAAATCCATTGCATCCAATGATGTTAAATATATGGAAAATAATAGTCGATTTGAAAAAGAAAAGTTATTGAACACAATACCACGGCAGTTAAGATTGTATCAAGCATTAATCAGTGAAACTCAACGTATGGTCGTGGAAGCTTTAAAACGCTGTAAGTGCCAACAAGATTATGAATACAGGTCTGTCCTTAAATCGGCGTAGGTCATGTTGAACTGAACAATCCAAAGTGGTTTTGTTTCCTTTGACCAATGTCAGAGGTTGAAGTCGGAAGCTCTCCGCGTGCGCCAGTATCAGCTGACAAAATGGGAGGACGGGAGACCCGGCAAGGAGGCTCTCAACGCTCTGCTGGAACTACAGCAGGCGGCTATGGCCTACGGACAGCGCCACCCGACCCAGCCCGTCCTGGTCCACTGTCTGTAAGTAGTGTCTGAGGCCGTGGTCTACAGACAGCGCCACCCGACCCAGCCCGTCCTGGTCCACTGTCTGTAAGTAGTGTCCGAGGCCGTGGTCTACGGACAGCGCCACCCGACCCAGCCCGTCCTGGTCCACTGTCTGTAAGTAGTGTCTGAGGCCGTGGTCTACGGACAGCGCCACCCGACCCAGCCCGTCCTGGTCCACTGTCTGTAAGTAGTGTCCGAGGCCGTGGTCTACGGACAGCGCCACCCAACCCAGCCCGTCCTGGTCCACTGTCTGTAAGTAGTGTCTGAGGCCGTGGTCTACGGACAGCGCCACCCGACCCAGCCCGTCCTGCCCCACTGTCTGTAAGTAGTGTCTGAGGCCGTGGTCTACGGACAGCGCCACCCGACCCAGCCCGTCCTGGTCCACTGTCTGTAAGTAGTGTCTGAGGCCGTGGTCTACGAACAGCGCCACCCAACCCAGCCCGTCCTGGTCCACTGTCTGTAAGTAGTGTCTGAGGCCGTGGTCTACGGACAGCGCCACCCGACCCAGCCCGTCCTGGCCCACTGTCTGTAAGTAGTGTCTGAGGCCGTGGTCTACGGACAGCGCCACCCGACCCAGCCCGTCCTGCCCCACTGTCTGTAAGTAGTGTCTGAGGCCGTGGTCTACGGACAGCGCCACCCGACCCAGCCCGTCCTGGTCCACTGTCTGTGAGTAGTGTCTGAGGCCGTGGTCTACGGACAGCGCCACCCGACCCAGCCCGTCCTGGTCCACGGTCTGTAAGTAGTGTCGGAGGCCATGGTATACGGACCGCGCCACCCGACCCAACCAGTCCTGGTCCACTGTCTGTAAGTAGTGTCCGAGGCCGTGGTCTACGGACAGCGCCACCCAACCCAGCCCGTCCTGGTCCACTGTCTGTAAGTAGTGTCTGAGGCCGTGGTCTACGGACAGCGCCACCCGACCCAGCCCGTCCTGGTCCACTGTCTGTAAGTAGTGTCTGAGGCCGTGGTCTACGGACAGCGCCACCCGACCCAGCCCGTCCTGCCCCACTGTCTGTAAGTAGTGTCTGAGGCCGTGGTCTACGGGCAGCGCCACCCGACCCAGCCCGTCCTGGTCCACTGTCTGTAAGTAGTGTCCGAGGCCGTGGTCTACGGACAGCGCCACCCAACCCAGCCCGTCCTGGTCCACTGTCTGTAAGTAGTGTCTGAGGCCGTGGTCTACGGACAGCGCCACCCGAACCAGCCCGTCCTGGCCCACTGTCTGTAAGTAGTGTCTGAGGCCGTGGTCTACGGACAGCGCCACCCGACCCAGCCCGTCATGCCCCACTGTCTGTAAGTAGTGTCTGAGGCCGTGGTCTACGGACAGCGCCACCCGACCCAGCCCGTCCTGGTCCACTGTCTGTGAGTAGTGTCTGAGGCCGTGGTCTACGGACAGCGCCACCCGACCCAGCCCGTCCTGGTCCACGGTCTGTAAGTAGTGTCGGAGGCCATGGTATACGGACCGCGCCACCCGACCCAGCCAGTCCTGGTCCACTGTCTGTAAGTAGTGTCTGAGGCCGTGGTCTACGGACAGCGCCACCCGACCCAGCCCGTCCTGGTCCAATGTCTGTAAGTAGTGTCTGAGGCCGTGGTCTACGGACAGCGCCACCCGACCCAGGCCGTCCTGGTCCACGGTCTGTAAGTAGTGCCTGAGGCCGAGGTCTACGGACAGCGCCACCCGACCCAGCCCGTCCTGGTCCACTGTCTGTAAGTAGTGTCTGAGGCCGTGGTCTACAGACAGCGCCACCCAACCCAGCCCGTCCTGGTCCACTGCCTGTAAGTACTGTCTGAGGCCGAGGTCTACAGACAGCGCCACCCGACCCAGCCCGTCCTGGTCCACTGTCTGTAAGTAGTGTCTAAGACCGTGGTCTACAGACAGCGCCACCCGACCCAGCCCGTCCTGGTCCACTGTCTGTAAGTAGTGTCTGAGGCCATGGTCTATGGACAGCGCCACCCGACCCAGCCCGTCCTGGTCCACTGTCTGTAAGTAGTGTCTGAGGCTATGGTCTACGGACCGCGCCACCCGACCCAACCAGTCCTGGTCCACTGTCCGTAAGTAGTGTCTAAGACCGTGGTCTACAGACAGCGCCACCCGACCCAGCCCGTCCTGGTCCACTGTCTGTAAGTAGTGTCTGAGGCCGAGGTCTACGGACAGCGCCACCCGACCCAGCCCGTCCTGGTCCACCGTCTGTAAGTAGTGTCTGAGGCCGTGGTCTACGGACAGCGCCACCCGACCCAGCCCGTCCTGGTCCACTGTCTGTAAGTAGTGTCTGAGGCCGAGGTCTACGGACAGCGCCACCCGACCCAGCCCGTCCTGGTCCACTATCTGTAAGTAGTGTCTGAGGCCGTGGCCTACGGACCGCGCCACCCGACCCAGCCCGTCCTGGTCCACTGTCTGTAAGTAGTGTGTGAGGCCGTGGCCTACGGACCGCGCCACCCGACCCAGCCCGTCCTGGTCCACTGTCTGTAAGTAGTGTCTGAGGCCGTGGCCTACGGACCGCGCCACCCGACCCAGCCCGCCCTGGTCCACTGTCTGTAAGTAGTGTGTGAGGCCGTGGCCTACGGACCGCGCCACCCGACCCAGCCCGTCCTGGTCCACGGTCTGTAAGTAGTGTCGGAGGCCTTGGTCTACAGACAGCGCCACCCGACCCAGTCCGTCCTGGGCCACTGTCTGTAAGTAGTGTGTGAGGCCGTGGCCTACGGACCGCGCCACCCGACCCAGCCCTTGCCTTCTCTGCATCTTAAATATAGCATGTGTGGGATTTATTGTTCCACCAAAAATGTAGTTTATATTCACGACGTTTGAATAATGCTTCCCATGCTCCTCGCTTCAGTGACGGCGCCACTCGCTGTGGCCTCTTCTGCGCCCTGGATCACGTGATCGGTGCCACGAAGTCATACGGAGAAGTTGACGTTATGTTGGCGGCCAGAAGTGTTGCGACCAGTCGGCGAGAGTTCATCCAAGACATGGTAAGTGGTTCGGAGTAGGGAGGCTTGGTAACTCCGGAGTAATTCCGTGCTCTGCAAGATTTAAATTACTAAAGACTAAAGAGATATTTTTTTTAATGTTGGTCATTCGTACGGTAACCGGTTTAGGACATCGCGATCTTTAAAAAAAAAATAAGTCGTTCCAAATTCTTTTGGAACACGACTTAATTTTGTTCACAGAAATATTCACTTGTTACTAACTTTGTCGCGGAACGACTTATTCCTTTCCGAAAAAAAATCACTCTCAACCTCGTCGCGGAACGAATTTTTTTCGGCAAAAAATGAACTGAATGGGCTGAACCGGGGAAAGCATGAGAAGGGACTGAGGTATGCTTTGCCGCCATAATGACCTTTTTTTCGCCTGTTCTCTCTTTCCTCGGTGCAGTTACCTACATTTTTTCTCAATGTGCCCATCTGAGACTGAAGCTTCCGAAAGGAAATAAAATGTTCCATGTTGTCCCCACATGTTTCGGTGATCCCCTTTCCCGGAGATCTCAATCCGCTCAATCCACTCAATCCCCAATGTACGTTGTATAACCGCCATTTTCCTATTTGGATACATCGCGTATTTTTCTCTCACTCTCCATATGCTATGGGCGGCACACCCAAGTTCGGAATGACTTATTTTCTGTGAAACTTGTTCTCTTATGCACAAACTAAGTCGTGCTCCAAGGGAATTTGGAACGACTTAATTTTTTTGAAAAAATATACTCGTTCCAAGTTTGGAATTACTTATTTATTTTTGGAAAAAAATTAACCAGTTCCGCGATCAATTTTGGAACGATTTTTTTTTTTATATTTGCTTTATTGTTTATGCCACCTTAGTGCACACATGGGATTAGCTGCGCTAAACAACCCCAAAAGACAGATGGAGGTTGCACCTGCAACGTACTTTTATACAGTCAATAACGCAATGACAACAGGGCCTTCGGAAACAAAATAACTCGGGAACCAAATCTGAGCTTGGAACAAGTTATTTTTTTTTGAACAAAAGTGTTCCAAGAGAATTTGGAACGCAGTCGCGATATAAAATATCGCGATATCCTAAACCGGACACCTTAAATTCGCCTACGGTTCGCGTATTCAGGAATGCAGAAGGCAAATGGCGTATTTCCTGTGGGGGTCTTGCTAACAGATTCTTTGCAATACTTCTCTGGTGTACTGCCTAATATACCGTTGCAAAATGTGTACGCATATCCTAGGCCCATGAATAAAATGGCACAGACCTGGCTATTGGTTCCTGTTTCAAAACAAGTCAACGCGGGGTCTGCACGTTGCAGGCGTTGTTTATAGCGAGCGCTCGCAATAGACAGTTCCCCTACGCCCCCCCCCCCCCCTCCTAGTTACTGTTGCTATGTGCTCAACGCGGCGGAAGATAGTGTTGCTGACAGTCTCGCTAACATTTCCGATCCAATAACCCGATATTTCCTGTCTGAGCACATAACACTATCCGAGATTTTTTTATTTACCACAAAATAATCCATTTGTGAAGTATCATGGAAGAAAATGGTAAATGTCGATACAATCAGACACATTTTTACATAATAACAATCTTGATTGCCAAGTTGTTTTTCTTTATTTCCAGAGCCAGTATGTGACCTTGCATGACCTGGTGCAGGTGCACCTCAGTAAATTTGAAACATACGCCAATTATTGACAAACCTGTGGCATATGAGATGAATTATTGCATGCGTGTACCCGATAGCAGCTATCAAGGATTAATAATTATAAGAGTTGAAACTATGTCTCGGCCGGCTCACGTATCATACGCGCGCTTGATAACTAATTAAAATTAACTTCAGTCGCCACTCATGCGGGACGGTTGATCATTGTGGCTTTATTATAGCACGAAGCACGGTTTAATCTGGAAAATATATATCTACACGTGTCACAGAAGGGATAGTCTGTACATACCAAAACAGAAGCAGAGGTATTGACTAGGAAAAGATAAATGACCAAAAAGTATAGTTATTACAGGTCGACGAGTCCAAATATACCATCAAAACATCGTATATAACTTTGACAAACATAGAGAAATAATTCTTACAACGCTGGGCGTCTGGGGTGGTATATCAAAGAGACAGAACAGCAAAACTTGTCCAGTTACCTGCAACAGTTGTCACCCTGCGTCATTTCTCTCTGACCCTGTCACGTGACCGGAACTTTAAATCATAATGCGCCCATGGCCCAAGCGCTGCATGGGGCAACCATCAATGGCCGTAACACACATATATGTACATATTAAACAAAACTGCTTTGTTATAACCTGTTCATGGGGAGTAGCGTGTGCATTGAGAGTCGCGACGGGGTGATTATAAAGGTGGCGTTCTCTCAATGATATCAGAGGAGGGCACGGTAGCCGTGGTATCAACTACACGTTGGCCTAGTAGGGGTCTGGAAGGGGTAAATGGCGACACGCGACACAGGCATATTTGAAAAATCCACATTCGACATTGACCCTCAAATTCCGACACTGAGTATCTGAGAAAGCGACATCGACACACATATTGGCATTTTAGAAACAAAATGACACTGAACTTTGCCAAAAAGCGACATCGCGAACAATCGACATTCGACACCCCCTTTTAGTACCGAGTAGGTGATGTCCGCTGATATAGTGCCGTGTTAGGGATACGTATTGGCTTGTTGCCGCGTAGGTGAAATACGCTGGCTTGTTGCCGCGTAGGTGAAATACGCTGGCTTGTTGCCGCGTAGGTGAAATACGCTGGCTTGTTGCCGCGTAGGTGAAATACGCTGGCTTGTTGCCGCGTCAGTGATGTACGTTGGCTTGTTGCCACGACAGTGATGTACGTTGGCTTGTTGCCGCGTCAGTGATGTACGTTGGCTTGTTGCCGCGTCGGTGATGTACGTTGGCTTGTTGCCGAGTCAGTGATGTACGTTGGCTTGTTGCCGAGTCAGTGATGTACGTTGGCTTGTTGCCGCGTCGGTGATGTACGTTGGCTTGTTGCCACGACAGTGATGTACGTTGGCTTGTCGCCACGTCAGTGATGTACGTTGGCTCGTTGCCGCGTCAGTGATGTACGTTGGCTTGTTGCCGCGTCGGTGATGTACGTTGGCTTGTTACCTTGCGGCGATATACGTTGGCTTGTTGCCGCGTCGGTGATGTACGTTGGCTTGTTGCCGAGTCAGTGATGTACGTTGGCTTGTTGCCGCGTCAGTGATGTACGTTGGCTTGTTGCCGCGTCGGTAATGTACGTTGGCTTGTTGCCGCGTCAGTGAAGTACGATGGCTTGTTACCTTGCGGCGATATACGTTGGCTTGTTACTGCGTCAGTGATGTACGTTGGCTTGTTGCCGCGTCAGTGATATACGTTGGCTTGTTGCCGCGTCAGTGATACGCGTTGGCTTAGTGCCGCGTCGGTGAAGCACGTCGGCTTGCTGGAACCCGATCGCTTTGCTGTCTCTACAAGATTCGTCTGAGGTAGAATCTGCAAGACGTCTGTCGGAAGGACTTCTTCAGATCAAGACTAGGCGTACTACATGATGTGATGTTATAGGCGTTTAATATATGGACATATTCATAAATTTTGAACTGTACCAACTTGTAATATAATCTTGCTATGTACGTTTGAATATTAAATTCATTAAATCATGCAGTTTGTAAGTCTGATATTACAACCTAGACACGACGTGTCACCCAACACGGTGATTAATTGATGAAGGAGAACGCATTAATGTACGGACTTATTTTTTGTGATCCGATGCTACAATTTACAAAAGTAAGCTGCTTTATCCCGTGGTGGAGGCGTTCATAATCCCAGCATGCAGTCTAATGTTTTGGAGCATTCCAAAAATGTACCTGCTTTGCTAATATCTGTGGCCGAATATATCATCGTCAAGTTTTCTACTTAGCGTTTAAAGGGGAACAGAATTGACAGAAATAATATTCTATGCGGTATTCTAACGAATCATAATAATTATTGGCGAAAACTATATATTTTTAGGTCTAACGAGAGCTTGAAAAACGGTTGTTAAAGAAGGGACTATTTCTTTGCTGTGAGTAGGGCGTTATGAGACCTCCGCGCACTGACGTCACGTGAAGTAGTCTTGTTTCCTCCGCGATCCAGAGCGCATGGGGAACATCTGGAACATCTAGTAGTCTCTAGCGTATCACGAGTTCTAAGGAAATATCGACTATGGAAGACATTGTAATTGACAGTGGTACATTCACTTAACAAGTCAGTTACTAATTGTTGTTAGTATTACCCCTTAAGTTTATAACAACAGAGGGCTATCTCAATAAATTTCAAGTTAGTTATATATGTAATATACTGAATCAAACATGTACTGACACATGTGTGTATCCATCTTACATGGCAATATTATACAATATTTCTTAGGCTAACTATCTAAGCAATATGCTACTAATATTTAACCTATATAACAGCAGATGGCTTTCTCAATAAATTTCAACAGTTATATAGTTATATATGTAATATACTGAATCAAAAATGTACTGACACATGTGTCTATCCAATTTAAATGGCAACATTATACAATATTGGTTAGGCTAGCTATCTAAGCAAAATGTTACTAATATTTAACCTTCATTACAGCAGATTTATATTTGACATATTGAAATAAAACTACATTTATCAAGCTACATATGTTTATCCAGAATTGGCATATCTTAATTAATATATAAATACATGTATTGACAGATGAAGATAATTTAAGTCATGCTTATAACAGTAATATTATAATGACAGGAAGAACTGTGTTACCTTATGATATTATTATCTATATTGTCTATTATTATTATTAAGAAAATTATACTTCATTTAATATTTTGTTACAAAGTACATAAGGAATTTTTAATGCAATCTTATCTTGTGACCCTCCGTCCACCCCCTCCAATATTTTAGTATGCCAGTCAAGAGTTTTCAAAACACCTACCCGCCCCCCCCCCCCCCCCACCCCCATTTTAATTTTGTGGAGCCAGAAGTTAGCAGATAATATATAATTCTATAAATACAAAGAATTACAACTTATATGGTTGATATACGACCCCACAAAAAATCGCAATTCGAAGCTATTATTGAAAATAAACATAGCAATGCCAACCTGTTTTGTGGCTTCTCGAACTTTTCGTCTGGTCTCCCTCTGCGTTAATAATTCCCGTTTCCTAGCAGACGTTGCTGGCCGGTCCCATTTCTCCCAGTTGATAAGTTGAGAAGTCAAAAACTGAAGGCACTGCTGTAGGTTTTAGTTTATTTGTTTTGTCAAAAACAAACCGACCATCATTGCCGAAACTGCCTTTAGTTATAAAGTCAGAATCCAGAAAGTGGTCGCTGCACAGTCTCGAGCGAAGTGGGGGATTAGCAAGTTTCGTGGTCTGCAGCCACTCTTTTCTAAGCTTCAGATCATTCGGTAATGTGTGAAAACTTTTCCACGGACATTTATAATACCAATTAGTGCATCCTGGTGCTATACAATGTGATCCCGTAAACGATGTGTCTGATTTTTCCTTTCGACCCGCCGAGCTTTCTCCAGATTCCGCCATGTTTACATGATTCAGAATTCGTAGCGTTGAATTGGGTTGATAAATACGCGAACCCTGGATTCTATATTCTCTGTTACTGTTTATATTCGAATATTATTTTCAAATAAACTGTATGAATATATTTACTATATTCAAGACTTTTATTCATGTGTCAACGCTGTGCAGCTCCACATATTCTGCAACATCATATGATGTCGTGCATTGATCAATTTCCATTTAATAGTTTGTTCATGCCAAATCCAGACACTGCAAGTCAGAAAAAAAATTCTTTCGTACCCGGACTATGCTTCTTGTTTCTATGCATATACATAAACCACGATTAAATTTGATGATAATGCATTATAATGTGTCATATGACTCAATATATACTGAGAAATTAGGTGGAGAGAGCTATAGTTGATATTTGCGGAGACGAGAATCTGGCAAGATTCGTACATAGCTTATTGACAATAGTGACCACAGTCCGCCATTAAAAGTAATACGGACAAAAACTAGCCGCATGGTAAGAAACCAGACCGGAAACGCAATTATTGACCAACGTTTGATCACTATACATGTAATAATTTGCCTTCACCCTGTGGTCCCAAATCGGCTCAGAATTAACAACATTAGTCATGTTTGTTACTTTGGTTACGACGGCATATGACGTCCATTAGGCATGCAAGTTTGGGAAATTTACCATCAACGCACGTTCATGTGTTCACTCGGATCAAAAGCCCAAGATGTGTTTCGTGTAGATAATAGTTTAGACCACACTAGGATAGCTAGAACATCTAGACGGCGACTAACCGACATTACCGCTGGCTGTCTACAAACTGCTCATTTCTAACATTTTTGGGTTCCATGATTAAGTAGTCTAAATGTGGTTTAACTTTTTTTCAATATTGGACCAAATGTTATTTTGTCTAAAATTGACCTAAGGTATGACCGTTCTATTGCGCCTAATGACGCATAACACTACCCCGCGATAGTCCTGGGACTCAATACAGTACCCTAGTCCATTGTTTAGACATGGCCACTCGGCTTATGAACTTGACAAGATTTGGGGCCATCTCGGCAGGCTTAAAGTTGGTACGACTGGGTTAGATCAGGTCTGGCATTCGGCCGAACCTGGAGCGCACACAAGTAAATCGGTCATCACCTGCTAAGCTAAGTGGCAACAACAGGTTAGACTGAGTGGGGGGGCGGTGTGCTTATCACTTAGCGGCATGGATCCGCGCCTGTTTAAAATATGTGTACACCGCCTACGTAGCAAGCAGTAATCTCCGGGATTCGGGATAACGGTTTAATTGTCTTTTCTTGAAGCCATAACGACTTAGGATTATGTTCGTGATTTGCCCGCCCATCTCTTATTTTCTGAGCCACTCTGGCCAAATCCACGTACTGCCGGGGTGTCGTCTTTCTTCTAAAAAACCGGTATCCATGCATCTTATCAAACTTCACGATCAGTACACCCCACGACACAACATCTTAATTAGCGGCATTACGCCAGAAGAAGGTCCTTTATTTAGACTGTGACGATCCAAACATCTCCGAACCCACCGCTCAATTAGGCTTGGAGTGCATGTGGCACGGCGCTCTTCTGCCCTACACAACAACTTCCACGTGGCCACTTAGCTATTCGTGACGTCACATCGCAGCCCCCGAAAATTTTCGTACCGTGCGTCTAACCGCCGCAGGGTGTCGCACGCAGCAGTGTTACTTCAGTACATTTACTTCAAATAAGAAGTATATTAAGGAAAACATTTTACCCCGTGTTGCGGGCAAGCTGGGGTCTAATCTTCTCTACGATAGGGGACTAGAGCCCCACTCTGTCTGTATCGGCTTGGCGACCGGAGGAGCACCAAGGGCGTACCCCCCCCCCCCCCACCACCCTCCCCCCAACCCACATTGAAACGCTTCTAAAAACATAGCTCTTGTAATAAAAATGAAGACAAATATAGGTAGCCGTGCAATTTCCCGAGAAACAGGCCCTGAAGCTTAAAAATGTTATTTCACAAATATTTTTTGGCGCAGCTTATTTCACACTAATTATCAGTAATTTACGCCTGTGTTCACATTTGAATAAATCCGGTTATATATAATGGTCTCCGATATAATAATGATCTACACGAATGTTTTCTGAACTATTTACACGTTTTCTCGATTTTTTTTCTGGAATTTTTCGAATTTCTCACGAAGAGCCCGCCGATGTTTGTCGATGTTTATGAGTCTCTCGAGTCGATGATGTGCCGTCTTGCCGCGTGTCACGTTCCTGAGAGTCGTTATAATACCATGACGCTGACACGAGAGTATCTGACAAGAAGAACTTTTATTTGTCACGCCCCCCTATTTATAGAGTGGTCCCCTGGCGGTAAGATTTGCATAAGTATTCACACATAATCCGCCTAGCGACTGTTGAAGAGTTACATAATCATAACGCGCGCGTACATTACATCCTTTCTCTTTCATGTTTCAAGTACATGACATCACTATATAAATCCGCACTAAAGATACATTTAACTATCCGTAGCATTAACATAATACGTATATATACACCTTAATCATCATCACGGAATCGAACTGGTCGACGGATCTGTCTCCCACTTCTGGTGACAGCTACCACTGACGTGTCGCCAGCTTCCCCGACTGCCTCGGCTTGTGTGGAACTGCTGTTCCGACGTTCAACAGCAGGCTGGACTGCTACATCAGGCGCTGAAACGACATCTGTGGGTGTCGCTGTACTGACAGGATCTTCCTTGGTTTTTAGCAAATGCTCGCGATTCCTGCGATACTGAGCACCTGTCGGAGTTGACACAACGTAGGATCTTGCGTCGTGCTGAGAGTCCACCTTTACAGGTTCCCACGTTTTTCCTTTCCGCATCCGTACAGACTCATCCGGATCTAGATGTGACAGAGGAATAGTCCCTCTATCGTAATAAGTCTTTTGAGCAGTCTGAGCTTTCTTGAGAGCACATCGTACGTCGTCAGTGCTAACAGCAGATGGGTTAAGGAGGTTAGGATGCACTGGAAGTTTAGACTTCAACCGCCTTCCCATAAGCATCTGAGCAGGTGAATATTGTCCATTTACAACAGGAGTGTTTCTCAACTCCAACAAGGACATATATGGATCCGATCCACTATGTTCAGCTTTCCTTAAAATTTGCTTCACGATCTGCACATGACGCTCAGCTAATCCATTTGACCGCGCATACAATGGACTTGATGTAACATGCTGAATTTCCCATGATTGTATGAAATTCACAAATTCTTGGCTTGCATAACATGGACCATTATCAGACACAATTACATCAGGGATACCGTGCCTGGCGAATATGGATTTTAAATGCAAAATCACAGTGCTTGACTTGCAGTTGTCTAATTTCGCTAACTCTACAAATTTGGAATAATAGTCAACGACAAGCAGGAATGATTTACCGTTGTACTCGAACAAATCAGAAGCTACCTTCTCCCATGGACGATTAGGTACATCATGAGGCATGAGTGGCTGTTTAGCGTTCTGAGACCGAAATTTGCTACATGTAGGACACTTTGATACAACCTCCTCAATCTCTGACGTCATCCCCGGCCAAAACAAAATATCACGAGCACGTTGTTTACACGTGACGATTCCCAAATGTGCCTCGTGAAAATTGTTCAACATTGCTTTTCTCTGTTTTGACGGAATGATCAACTTATTTCCCTTGAACATCAAGTCATCCAAACATGTGATTTCATCCCTGAAATCCCAATATGGTCTCAGACAGATTGGTACTGAGGATTTCTGTTCTGGCCACCCTCGACAGGCCATGTGCTTCAACTGTTGTAAGGTATCATCACCCTCAGTGTCTGAGCGTAATTCACTGAACTTTTCAGGCGATACAGGTAAATAGTTAATCACATTGATCTGGGGCATGTCTATCTTTACAGTCTCTGGTAAGTAAGCTCTACTTAACAGATCTGCAACAAACATTTCTTTGCCTTGCTTGTACACAACACTCATGTTATATGGCAATAACTTCAGGAGCATCCTTTGCAATCTGAGTGGTGTTTGAGCAATTGGTTTTCGACAGATGGATTCCAGTGGCTTATGATCAGTTTCTACGATGAAATCACGACCATAAAGATATTGGTGAAATTTCTGACAACCGTATACAATGGCAAGGAGTTCTTTTTCGATCTGTGCATATTTCGACTGAGCTTCAGATAGAGCTTGAGACCCATATGCAACTGGTCTGCCATCCTGGATGATGACAGCACCAAGACCCTTGCTACTGGAATCAACTGACAAAGTCACAGGCTTGGTCACATCATAATACTTCAGCACAGGAGCATTAGTCACAAGCTTAACTATCTCCTGGAAGCTTCGCGCTTGACTATCTCCCCACGACCATTCAATATCTTGCTTTAAAAGCTCTCTCAGTGGTGCACTAATTGTAGAAAGATTGGGAACAAATTTCGCCAGATAATTTACAAATCCCATGAATGTGCGGAGTTCATTTAAACTCTGAGGCTGAGGCATTTGCAATATAGCCTTCACCTTACTCAGATCAGGTTTCAATCCATTCTCTGACAATGTGTGTCCCACATAGTCTAGTTGAGTCATTGCAAACTCGCATTTCTTTGGGTTAAACTTTAGATTGCTTTCTCTAGCCTTCTCAAGGACCTTGCGTAACCTTTCATCATGTTCTTTCGTGTTTTCTCCCCACACTAAGATATCATCAACTATGCACTCTACTCCTTCAATGCCATCAAGCAGCTGAGACATCCTTTTCTGGAACACTTCCCCAGCAGAGGAGATTTCGAAAGGTAGACGCTTGAATGAATACCTTCCAAAGGGTGTATTGAAGGTGCATAGTTTTGTACTCTCCTCATCTAATTGGATCATCCAGTAGCCAGAACTGGCATCCAATTTGGAGAACAACTTTGCTTTGGGCATGCGTGAAACAACATCATCTATCGTAGGCATAGGATGATGTTCCCGCTTAATTGCCTCATTTAGATTTCTTGGATCTATACAGACTCTCACAGCACCGTTTGCTTTTTCAACAACTACCATGCTGCTCACCCAGTCTGTAGGCTCATTCTGTGCTACGATTATACCCTCATCTTCCATGCGTTTTAGCTCAACCTTAACTTTATCTCTAAGGGCTATAGGGACTTTCCTTGGCGCATGTATAACAGGAGTGAATGACTCATCAATCTTTATATTATGCTTACCTTCTAAGCAGCCAATTCCTCTGAAGACATCAGAATACTCATCAGACAGATTGCTCTTTTGCAAGGCATATACTCTCTTCACCAGCCCTAACACTTCACTTGTCTCCCCTCCTAACACAGCAGGTACTGGCTTGTCCACAACCTGGAAAGGTGCCTGAAAAGATTTGCCTTTGTAGGCTATGGGAATAAACACTTCTGCATGTGGCATGACATGTTCCCCAAAATACCCAACCAAATGAGCTTTGGATTTCTTTACACGGACAATATCAGTTTCCTCTAGCTTGTCAAAGAGGCTTTTAGAGATGACATTACACCTCGCACCTGTATCTATCTCAAAGCGTGGAGATAGATTCCCAAGGTTTAACTGTACTGACCATGGATTGGCACTTTTCTTATTATCTTCGACTTTGTCTATTGCACCTATGAATAGCTCTTCAGGACTTCCCACTTCACCATACCCTTCTTGTTTTGAGACATAGTGTACTTACTGCCTGTATTTACCTTCTTGAGGCTTCACATTTTTCTGCTTGCTTTTACAGACCGAAGCAAAGTGCCCCATCTTTTGACAATAGTTGCATTTCTTGTTAAATGCTGGGCATTTACCTCTAACATGAGAAGTACCACAATATGTACATTCAATTTTACAACGACTGTCCTTGTTTTTACGTGGAGTCCTTTTCTGCACAAAGTGGATGCCTTTAACAGTCTCTGTTAAATCCTTTATCTGTACTTTAGAAGTCTCGTTGGCTCTGCAAATGTCTATGGCTTTGCCTAGGGTTAAGTCTTTTTCCCTGAGTAGTCATTCTCGTAGGTGGTCTTCATGAATTCCACACACTATCTGGTCTTTAATTAGAGACTCACACAGTTCACCAAATTCACAGGACTTGGATTTTGTCTTCAGGTCTGTCACAAATTGATCAATAGTCTCACAACCTTGTTGCTTGGTCATAAAGAATTTATGTCTCTCATACGTCACATTCTTCTGTGGCAGACAATAATCTTCAAACTTCTCCATAAGCTTCGCCAGAACTGTCTTATGTGCTTCCTCTTCAAATACAAAGTTATTGTACACTTCCAAGGCGTCCTCACCAATAATGTGAAGGAATAAGGCACACTTCAAGGCTTCAGGCTTACTGTTCTTCTCCGTGGCAGATAGGTAGAGTTCAAACCGTTGTTTCCATTTACGCCAATTTTCAGATATATTACCTTCCAAGGAGAGTCCAGCTGGAGGTAGTAATGTGTCCATATTGACCAACTTAGTATATACTAAGCACCGTTCTTCTGAATAGGCTGACTTGGCAACTCACGCTTGTTCACTTCTAACACCATGTGCTGTCTTGCCGCGTGTCACGTTCCTGAGAGTCGTTATAATACCATGACGCTGACACGAGAGTATCTGACAAGAAGAACTTTTATTTGTCACGCCCCCCTATTTATAGAGTGGTCCCCTGGCGGTAAGATTTGCATAAGTATTCACACATAATCCGCCTAGCGACTGTTGAAGAGTTACATAATCATAACGCGCGCGTACATTACAGATGAGGTCTTCTCTAAATCACTGAAGTTTATTATACGATGCTCTATATATTTTACTTATGTCACCACTTCTTTTGCTGTGTTTTATTTGTGCTTTGTTTCATTAAGACTGCGTAAAATCTGAGGGCTACAACCCGCCGATGTTTACCGAGGTCTGCTCAAAATTGCCTAGACTTATTATGGGTTGCTTACCTTATATGTTTTAAAGATATCTTTAAATTATTCGCACATATCTTTAAATTATTCGCACATATCATGAATTATTCGCACATATCTTAAATATTTTAAGAGTTGTTAAATATTTGAAGATATGATCAACTTTTTAATGATATGTGAAAATATTTAGACATCTGTGCAAGTACTCAATTAAAGTCCACTTCGGCTTGCCATACATATAGCGCAAGTCCCCAGCAGGGTCGGGTGCAACAACTTGTCCACTGGCCAAGCGTGACAGAAGCAGAGAGAGTGGCCGCATTTCTTTGGTAACTCGAGCATGTCCCTAAAGCGGACCGAATACACATTACGCATCGGTTTACCGCCCGCCACTTGACCCAAGCACCATGTCCGGGACATTGAGCTTGAGTATATCCAGTGATACCGGGCGGCGTACCAGTCCTTGCCCCCAAAAAAATTCGCCCAGTGGCTTTCCAGTCAAACCTCCCACGAATATTTATGGGCTTCGTTATCAAATGCTATTTTTGTTCAGCATAACATAGAGAAACGCACGAATTGTATCCCAGCGGTAGGATATACCAATGGAAATACACTCACTGCTAGTGATGTATATAACTAGTATAGTCATCATGTGTCATGAGATAGCAAAAACGGGCACTACCCTCGCCCCCCCCCCCACCCCCGCCTTCACCCTTCTCCTTCCCTTACCGCATGCCTTCTCATTTTATTGGAAGTACATGAAAGGTAGGCTGGGCCATCACTTAAAGATAAAAGCGGCTATTCTCGAGCCAAATGCGAAAAACCCGTTGTTACCAATATTCACATGTTTTACATTTCAATAGCATTACATAACTACATCTTCTCTACTGTCTAAACACCAACGGTGACCTGTGGATTTTTTTGCCATAAATGCAATCTTAGGGGCCTATTCCGACACATTGTGTCACACTATGAAATCAACAACATCATGAACAAGCTATGTGGCTATCTAGGGGGCTATCCAGCTTGCTAGGCTGCTTGGCCAATGGACGGTGATATGTATTGAATGAGTTCGTGGTATGCTACAATGGTATGTCCATACAGCGCTCGTTTCAAGACAAACAAGCCAGCGGGCAGCGGGGGTTTAATGGTAACGGTCCACTGAAGCGTCCTGTTTGTAGTGAACACAAACTGAAGATAACCAGGAAGTAAACTGTCAAGTATTCGTGATGTGGCGGCCTCACGAAAATAAACTGCTTCATAGTTATAGTCGGTGAACGCCACTTGGAGTACGGCCGGGACTAAAACAACCTCATCGCTTTACCGAACTGCGACGTATTTTCTATCAAAGGTTTGAAGACCAGCAGATGGCAAAGTAACTTAGAGCTAATGCAAACCCTCCCAAACATTTAACGCAGGACTCACTTATCTATCGAACTTCGCAACACAAAAGTCGTACCGGGAACACCCATAAGGCTGCATGGCTACTCTACTGTTGTTGCGGTGTGAATGGCAGGAGACGTGCGTCGACCTACAGAGTGGCTCAGAGTGACACATGATGCTCACGGACTGTATTATTGTTTCAAGAAGACGGTAAAACCGGACTATCATTCGATAGGATATAAACTCTTCTAGATCAGGTCGGACTCATGTCTGGATACATATGTCTCATCAGTGATCATGAATCTAGTGAAAGTAGCTGCGTTGCTGCATGTGCTGCCCCTAGCGGCGTTCGCAACAGGCAAGTGGTACACTGTTTAAGAGGAATTACACATGCAAACTGTAATTAATAAATTAGGAGAATTAATTTATATTTCAATTAAAATTTTGATTATATGGAAGGCAGCTTAATTGCAAAGTTGCATTTCGTAAAATCGAATGGGTGGGCAACTCAGTTGTGTGCTATATGAGACATATTCATCAAATTATAGAAGTCGTTCCTTAAATGTATCCTGTATACATGAGCTACTACTTATAATGAAGGTAAATACGGATGTTTACAGTCGGCCATCTGGGTAGCATACATTATACCCGGCACCGCTATTGCTAATCCAATACATTCAAAACCTCGGTTTTGTGTGCGCATGTGCATAATATATATGTCTTGGGTTCGAATCCGGGTACAGCGGTCACTCTGGGGCATTTTTCATCTATTCATCTGTGATCGTCCCGGGGGGTGCCTATTTATATATATTGTTTATTTGGTACTTTAGGCCACTGGCCCCTGGTACAAAGAGAATACACATACAATATAAAGAACATAATAAGTGAATTATCAAAATGCTAGTAACTTAGATTTCCGTAACGCTTTCCCGCAAAAATAACATATTTACCTAAATTTACCATGTCTCCAGTCATGTTAGATTTCAGTATAGCAAACAGTGGGCAATAAACAAAATGTGGTACTCAGTAAATCGTCGGTCTGATACAATCGCCTCATTTTCGGCTAGTGTGCAATATTTACACACGTAAGGCAGTTCACTCTCACCATTAAAATTCGCTTTCCCATATCCTTCTTCAAATATTCCACAGCGAAATCTTGCTAGCGCTGGCCTGACTTTATAGCTCTCGACACAACTAATATATGATCCCAACTGAACAGTCTTCAATTTTCTGTGCTGCCCAAATGTAACCGAAGCCATTCATATTTAATATTGCCATTACCTCTGACGCCCACGTTTTCCTGCCTGCTTCTGTTAGTTTGAAGGTCAGATCATTACAGTTTCTTGTCAACTTAAGCTCTGGCAAATCTTACTTCCGAACTTCCGAACGTCACTTTCGCGTTTTATTGGGTACCGTATTGTACTCCGACTACTGTTACTCGCCCTGGTGCTGTGTGTAAGCAGGACCACCCCAGACAGAGCGAAAGATGCACACAGCTCGCGGCCTGTGGTGCATTCAGCCGGAACGAGCAGCGAACAACAGCGTGCACAGAGCCCATGGTAAATCATCTGTATCGACCACATGCCCGGTGCAACACGGCGCGACACTCGGTGTGTCAACAGGCAAACAAAGCGCAATACAAGCATATCCAAATGGGACTTGTAGGGGTCTTCGATTCCCGACAACGCCTTGAACTGAAACAAAGCATATATATGCCTTTTCTTATGGTTATCCTATTGTGTGCTGGTGACATCGAGTTAAAAACAGCACCACCGAAGCACACTCGCCAGACACAGTTACAGCAGGCTGAAGGCGGCCAGTTGAATGTACAAGCAAACGAACAACCTACTCTGACGGACATTCTACATGAGATACGTAAGTCGAAAGAACAAACAGAGGAATGCGTGCGCACATGCAAAGAACAATTAGCAACACATCAAGGATCTGTAGGTCAAGAACGAACAGCTGCAGGATAGAATGGACGAGCTTGCTAAGGAAAACGGGAAGCTGAAAGACAGGCTGGAGGATCTAGAAAACAGATCAAGGAGGAAAAACGTTGTTATTATAACTGGCCTGGAGGAGAGTGTGAATGAGACGTGGGAGCAGAGCGAGGCGATCGTCAAGGAGTTCCTTAGTGACAAGTTAAAACTAAAGCTATCCGAACCTCCTTCCCATACGAACCCCCGTCTGAAAAAACAGAGCAACGCTGAGATTTCGGCCGGGTCCTAGCTCCAGATTCCGACCAAGCTGCGGTCTCTCCGCAAGCTGCGGTCTCTCCGCAAGCTGCTGTCCCACCGCAAGCTGCTGTCTCTCCGCAAGCTGATGTCTCTTCGCGAGCTGCTGTCTCTCCGCAAGCTGCTGTCTCTCCACAAGCCGCTGTCTCACCGAAAGCTGCGGTCTCTCCACAAGCTGTTGTCTCTTCGCGAGCTGCTGTCTCACCGCAAGCTGATGTCTCACCGCAAGCTGCTGTCTCACCGCAAGCTGCTGTCTCACCGCAAGCTGCTGTCTCACCGCAAGCTGCTGTCTCACCACAAGCTGTTGTCTCACCGCAAGCTGCTGTCACACCGCAAGCTGCTGTCTCACCGCAAGCTGTTGTCCCACCGCAAGCTGCTGTCCCACCGCAAGCTGCTGTCTCACCGCAAGCTGCTGTCTCACCGCAAGCTGCTGTCTCACCGTGAGCTGTTGTCTCACCGCAAGCTGCTGTCTCTCCGCAAGCTGATGTCTCTTCGCGAGCTGCTGTCTCTCCGCAAGCTGCTGTCTCTCCACAAGCCGCTGTCTCACCGAAAGCTGCGGTCTCTCCACAAGCTGTTGTCTCTTCGCGAGCTGCTGTCTCACCGCAAGCTGATGTCTCACCGCAAGCTGCTGTCTCACCGCAAGCTGCTGTCTCACCACAAGCTGCTGTCTCACCACAAGCTGTTGTCTCACCAAGCTGCTGTCACACCGCAAGCTGCTGTCCCACCGCAAGCTGCTGTCTCACCGCAAGCTGCTGTCCCACCGCAAGCTGCTGTCTCACCGCAAGCTGCTGTCTCACCGCAAGCTGTTGTCTCACCGCAAGCTGCTGTCTCTCCGCAAGCTGATGTCTCTTCGCGAGCTGCTGTCTCTCCGCAACCTGCTGTCTCTCCACAAGCCGCTGTCTCACCGAAAGCTGCGGTCTCTCCACAAGCTGTTGTCTCTTCGCGAGCTGCTGTCTCACCGCAAGCTGATGTCTCACCGCAAGCTGCTGTCTCACCGCAAGCTGCTGTCTCACCACAAGCTGCTGTCTCACCACAAGCTGTTGTCTCACCGCAAGCTGCTGTCACACCGCAAGCTGCTGTCTCACCGCAAGCTGCTGTCCCACCGCAAGCTGCTGTCTCTCCGCAAGCTGTTGTCTCACCGCAAGCTGCTGTCTCACCGCAAGCTGCTGTCTCACCGCAAGATGCTGTCTCACGGCAAGCTGCTGTCTCTCCGCAAGCTGCTGGCTCTCCGCAAGCTGCTGTCTCTTCCTTCGCCCAAGTCATCGATAACCCCCATGATGCTCACCTCGTCCAAGCGATGGATTACTCCCAAACTGATGATGCCCCTAGTCAGTCAGGACCATCAGCATACCTTAAGATATGTTTATGGAATCCCGACAGTTTGATACGTTTGTTGAACGAAGGGTATAATATGATTCCATTACTAAACTACTTTGATATTGTTGCTATAAATGAAACGTGGGCTGTCGATGAAAGTACCTTAGGCAATATGATTGATACTCCAAACTTTATATACGAAACGATAAATGCAAGGCGATATAGCAAACACGGTAGAGCCGGCGGGGGAACGATTGTAATTTATAGATCGTCCTTTGCTGTTGGAGTGGAACGAGTATTTGAGAATTTCCTATATGGTGTAATACTAAGAATGAAATCTTCCGTATGAAAACTTAAGGATGATATAGTGTTTGTCTGTACGTACTTACGCTCCGAAGGTGCTGCTGATTATTTACACCAATCACATGAGCAAAATGGGGTAGAAATACTGTAAGAACAATTTATAGACATCAAAGCGAGGTATCCGAATGCTAAGGTTGTCATCATGGGAGACTTGAACTCGCGAATAAGATTAGAAAACGATTACATTGATGATACTCTGAAACCTATTCCTAACATGGAGTGGTATAGAAGTGATGATATTGACATCCCACGTGCATCAAAAGACCAGGGTGTAAATAACTTCGGCCGGTCGTTACTTCAATTGTGCATAGCGCTAGATTTTCACAAATTAAATGGTCGATGCCAAGGTGATGTATAAGTTGAAATTACAGACATTACAGTTTTTGGCTATCAGACTTTTATATATATATAACGCTTTTTGGAATCACCCAGCATACCAGAACTTAATTATTTTGATGTCAAGTGGCGATATGTTTACCCGAAGAAAATTAGCGACGTTTGTGCACACTATAGAAACACGTGTCCGTGCGCAACCGTAAATTTAAGAACACGGAAAACGTATTATTGTGTGACAAATGTATTTATGTTCATTGTTATGTCCCATGGGCCTGAAGGCATTTTTTGCAAATAAACTACCTACCTACCTGCCACATCCTTGGGGTAGTCGGCTCTCCGTAGTCACATGACTCGGCAGACTGACTATTAGAGGCAGATGATTGGATATGTCACAGGTGCCGACCTCAATAATGACATCCCAGGAGAATAAACTTTCTGACAGTAATACATAATCAGGCTGCATCCTTGAGGTGAAAGAAACGTCAGACTTCCGTCGGATCACTTTTTCGATCTTCCATTTAAAATATGTATGTCATTTGCTATACAGAAGTCGACAAGATCTTTTCCAAAGTTATTGCATTCCCCTTTATCTTTCGAACACATACCAACATTAAATACACTCAGTTCATACCAGTTTTCCCTAGGCCTGTGCGTCGCACTGTATTTTAAAATAAAATCACTCAAAACTCTCCTAGCATTAAGATCCCCCATCATACAAACCTCACTACCCCCATATCTCCCTCTCAGCTTCGTCTAGTACTGCTATGCCAAGTTGCTCATCTGTATGGGAATACTAGGTTGAATTTTCAGGCGGTAGGTACACAAAGCACATTATGATGTCAGACACTAGCTTAAAGTAGCTTTTATTTAATAGTATTGGAATTATGAAATTTGTTGACAAATGGGAGGTTCCTATTCCCCAGTTTTGTCTTTGTGTGCAAATCGCCCTGGATAACTTACATAAAACTGGACTACCGCAACAATGTAGCGTTAGGAGGGCTGGACTCTTTCTTTCATCATCTGATATGGTGTGTTATTAGGCTTAGGCTGGGTCCCCGGTACTAATTCGTATAAATACGAGGCGCATTTTTCCGATCAATTTGAGCAGCGCCGCCCTGACGAGCGAGTGTGAAAGTGCATTGAGGAAGTAATCGACAACGGATATAATGGATCCCTAGCGGAGTGACCCAATGAGTCACAACTGCCCAACTGAGCATTTCATGTTTGCGTTGGGATCGGGACCAGCCTACACGCCTCGTACAGCGACTCCGCTTTTCTCCAACAGTAACGACTTCGGGGGCTGACTGCAGACAAAGATATTATTACACCAATATATGTAGCTATATGTATAGCTGTAGATTAAAGTCGGAACGTCTAGTGCGCAATAAGTAGGTGGCGCACTAGACTGCACATCAGGGGCCGGTAGCTCAGTGGGTTAGAGCGCTCGCCTTGGGTGCTCTGGCCACCTGAAAGCCTAGCGACACGTAGATCGGTGGTTTGAGCCCCGCTGTGGCTATGTCTGTGTGGACACAGGATAAAGATCCCATATGTCTTTCTTCTCAAAGTGTAGGAGTTTACCCGGGTTGCATGGCTCCACTCTCCCTTCCTTGTCCCATTGACGCGATATGACCAGAACTGGTTAATGCCGGGTTTACACTGTACGATCATTCCTTCAATTGTAAAGCTAGTCAAAAACTTGATTTCTTTCAATGAACTTTACGACGTATTGCATCGTGTGAACAGGGCATAAACCCGGCATAAGTTGGCTAAAATAAACTAAATATAAATCATTTATATGGTAACTTTAGCCGACCCTGGGGACATGGTTCCACTCACCCTTCCTTCTCCCATTGACGCGATATGACCTAAAGTGGTTAAAAACGTCCTGAATATACAAACCACCAACCAACCAACTTTAGCCCGACTAAGCCCAGTAGACGGTTAAACCCCCCCCCCCCCCCCCACCGCCCGTATGCTATCGCCCAATCAGGTAACACTCCGTTACATATCATTAAAAGTTTAATGTAAGCCCATCTTTATCTGCCATTCAAGTAACGCTGAGTTATGTATAACCAAATTTTTTTATCTCAGCTACATTTAAATGTAACGGGGGGTTTCTTGGCTCAAAGTAATTTCAACAAGCGCAACATTTCCACAGTTCAACGCGCCGCTGTCCTAGGGCGCTTTTTGAGAAGCCGGGTGCGTTTCTGGTAGAACAAGTATTAATATATGTTTACATTTATTCTAAGGGTGTATTTTAATGGAGCCTTTGATACGACACTGCTGAAACTTACAAATAAGCATTTAAAGGAACAAACATGGAGTCTCTTGGTCTCACGGTCCTGATTATCGAAATGCGAACAGGATTGCTCATGTATGGTTGGTTGGCATGCATCCGTCGTCCCAAGTGATGTTTTCTAAGGATAAGATGAGGATAAGTAAGGAATGCGCGTGTTCACACTCCATAGCGAGCCGTGCCCCTCTATAGCGAGCAGTGCCCCTCTATAGCGAGCCAGGCCCCTCTATAGCGAGCAGTGCCCCTCTATAGCGAGCAGTGCCCCTCTATAGCGAGCCAGGCCCCTCCATAGCGAGCCGTGCCCCTCTATAGCGAGCAGTGCCCCTCTATAGCGAGCCAGGCCCCTCCATAGCGAGCCGTGCCCCTCTATAGCGAGCCGTGACCGTCTATAGCGAGCTGTGCCCCTCTATAACGAGTCGTCCTCCTCTATAGCGAGCCGTGCCCCTCCAAAGCGAGCAGTGTCCCTATGTAGCGAGCCGCGCCCTCTTTAGCGAGCCTGTCCCTCTATAGCGAGCAGTCCCCCTCTATAGCGACCCGTGCCCCTCTATAGCGAGCCGTGCCCCTCTATAGCGAGCCGTGTCCCTCTATAGCGAGCCGGGTATCTCTATAGCGAGCCGGGTCCCTCTATAGCAAGCCGTGTCCCTCTATAGCAAGCCGTGTCCCTCTATAGCGAGCCGTGCCCCTCTATAGCGAGCCGTGTCCCTCTATAGCGAGCCGGGTATCTCTATAGCGAGCCGTGCCCCTCTATAGCAAGCCGTGTCCCTCTATAGCTAGCCGGGTATCTCTATAGCGAGCCGTGCCCGTCTTTAGCGAGCCGTGACCCTTTAGCGAGCGGCTCCCCTCTTTAGCGAGCCGTGCCCCTCTATGGCGAGCCGTGTCCCTCAAGAGCGAGCCGTGCCCCTCTATAGCGAGCCGGGTCCCTCTATAGCGAGCCGGGTCCCTCTATAACGAGCCGTGCCCCGTTCGCCATGTATAGCTGGGCTAAGAGGCAAAAGAAAAATATCCGCACGGAACATCCGATGGTATACCATACCATAACAATAGATGGGTGAACTGTTAAATATAATAAATTCCCATTATGAGCAAAATAATGAGTTGATATATAGAAATCGAAACATGCCGAATAAATTTCCATTTGCGTTTCAGATTGTAACTTCGGCTCGGATTGTCCTTTCTCATGTCAATGCGTCGATCAGGATGAAGTATGCGACAAACTGACAGGTCATTGTGACACGGGATGTAAGGCGAACTTACCGGACTACACACCGAGCCAGCCCGGCTGGCCGGGCGACGGGTGTCAGACAGGTAAGACGACTCTCCCGTTAAAATTAACATGTTTTACTACATGAATAATAGGCTATGTTTGCCCTTTGAAATACATATAAAAATTATCATCAAAATAATTGGATGTATATATGTAGAGTATGTATTTTTTTTACACGTAAAGACACATCGACCTCGCATATGTGGAGCGATCTGTAATGACTGTAATGACAATGTATATTTAAAGCGGCAACACTAGGCTAGCATGCTAGGTTCATTATTACAGGTAACGTGGCCTACAACAAGAGAGCCTGGCAGTATTACGGGAACGGGGATCGAGTGGCCTCACGGGCGGTGGACGGGGAGGTGGACAGGAGCGCTAACGGTGTGTCGCAGCCTTCTCTTGACGGCGGCGGCGGGGCGTGGTGGACCGTGGACCTCGGGGCTCTCCACACCGTCTACTCGGTTAGAATGATGAACGCCGACCTTAACGGTGAGGAATTGATATCCGTCTCAGTGGTCACGTGTTGTACCAAGCGGATGAATACAATTCATTTAGTGAATCAAAATAAAATTATCTATTCGATTCGTCACCAGATTTAATTCGCTGGTTAAGTATGAAGGTATCTGTCAGACAGACCCGCTCTCGCGACCAAGCTGCCCAGTCTTCTTATATGTGGCCCCGCTCATCCAATGTGTACTGCTTGTTGAAATAGCTACTTAAAGGCCTGGTCCAGGGTTCATTTATTAAAAACATAAAAAGTAATCGTTACTGCAATCATGATGACTTTCAATGTAATCGTAATCGATTGCTTTTATATTTCCTGTAATCGTAATCGTAATGATAAGATTTCCAAGTAATCGCAAATGTAATCGATTACATTTACAACGTAATCGCCCCATGCCTGATCTGTCTACAGCGACCTTGATTTATGTTTCGGGTGTATAGAATATTTATTAAATTCGAGTTTAATCAGCCATTTACAACGTCAAATGTCACCCAGGCCTCCCATCACACGTGATCTGTAACGATGCAGGCGAAGTTCTTTTTCACATGAGATTCAAGATAGCAAGGCGTTTGTCGCGCGTGTGGTGTACACTACTCACTATGCCATGCAAGACTCATGAATGTTGTGCCAACAACAAAGAACGTATCCATTCTGTAAATTCTTGGCCAACATTTAATCGAAGAAGCTAATTCAATAATACACTGCTTATACCTGACTGCACATTCGAAACCTTTTGACAGATACGAGATGATGTAAATTATTGGCAAGTGATAAAAGACCAACACGCAGAAAATAATTTATATATATTGGAGATAGTGTGGAGAGGGGGTTAAATAATGCATTTGACTTTAGGCGTAGCAACCGGGGATCCAGTGGGGGACACCCCACCATGCCCCATCACACACACTCTCCCGGCCTCCCATGCATGCAATAATTCCGGGAAGAACCCTAACGTAGGCCTACTTGGACTGTTGGACCCCACACCCTCTCTACCTGCACACCATATAATCCATACAGTGTGCGACACTAACGCTCGACCGGTCTTGTAACTATTTTGCCGCTCCGAAAGCTCTATAGGGTACACTGTTTCAGTAATACCAATATATTATTTTTATTAATAAATCGAGTGCGTGAGCGATCTGCTTAGACCTATGCAAGCTATATTGTATTGCATCCCTGCCAACGAGACCGACTTTCCCGCCTTCAGGAATATGAATACTGATGAGTATTTTTCTTCCTGGTGTCTAGCAATATATATATATTGGGTCATGAGCACAAGCAGTTGGCATGCTGAGTAGAATCCCGCAAACAGACACACACACGGACAAGCTTAATTAGGTCAGACTGGTTGGAATCGGCAGTATACAATCATGGAAACTGCACACCGTGCGGACATCCTATGTGCATCATTTGTCATATCTCGATTATCCTCTCGCACAGTGGGAAGAAATGTGGCGCTTTGTGAAAGAGGGCAAGCTTCCAAAGGCGCCAAAGCCGAATGTTGATTGTGGAAAAGAAAAAGTCCAAAGTGACTAAGAAAATCAAGAGATAATGTCGTTTGTAAGTTCAAAACTGTTTGTCAATTCACAACCTCCATAGTGCACGGAACGGCTTCAGATATTTGTTGGGTGTATGTGTGAGGGGCGGGGGGGGGGAGGTGATCTTCACTCAGCATGCCCGTATCCGGTCTAGTGATACCACAGCCGGTCGAGTGTAATTACTGCATTACAAGACCGGCCGGTCCTTTTTGGACTTTTTGAAGGGGGGGGGGGGCACAAAGACTTGCGGGTAAAAGCCGTAAGAGACGTAGGTGACCGTGGTGCCCAGAATTTGAAAGTGGCGGGGGGGGGGGGGGTAAGGTATATCTTAGGGTCTGAAAGGGAAAGGGGACACGTGCCCCCTCTGCCCCCCCCCCCCTAGGGCCAGAAGGAACATAGTATCCTATAGGGTCTGAAAGGACCACGCAGGTTTGAGATCTCACTCCAAACGCGCAAGCACCCACCACCTGACTACAACAGATTGAGGCAACACATAAACGACGCAATCATTAAAAATTATATTCATCAAGGCGCAGTTGTAGCATAGAACGCCTCGTGTCGTGTGACCATACTCACTCCCATTACCCACATGGTGTTGTGGCACAGAACGCCTCGTGTCGTGTGACCTTACTCACTCCTCTAACCCACACGGTGTTGTGGCATAGAACGCCTCGTGTCGTGTGACCCTACTCACTCCTCTAACCCACACGGTGTTGTGGCATAGAACGCCTCGTGTCGTGTGACCTTACTCACTCCTCTAACCCACACGGTGTTGTGGCATAGAACGCCTCGTGTCGTGTGACCCTACTCACTCCCCTAACCCACGCGGTGTTGTGGCACAGAACGCCTCGTGTCGTGTGACCCTACTCACTCCCATTACCCACTCGGTGTTGTGGCACAGAACGCCTCGTGTCGTGTGACCCTACTCACTCCCCTAACCCACGCGGTGTTGTGGCACAGAACGCCTCGTGTCGTGTGACCCTACTCACTCCCATTACCCACACGGTGTTGTGGCACAGAACGCCTCGTGTCGTGTGACCCTACTCACTCCCATTACCCACACGGTGTTGTGGCACAGAACGCCTCGTGTCGTGTGACCCTACTCACTCCCATTACCCACACGGTGTTGTGGCACAGAACGCCTCGTGTCGTGTGACCTTACTCACTCCTCTAACCCACACGGTGTTGTGGCACAGAACGCCTCGTGTCGTGTGACCTTACTCACTCCTCTAACCCACACGATGTTGTGGCATAGAACGCCTCGTGTCGTGTGACCTTACTCACTCCTCTAACCCACACGGTGTTGTGGCACAGAACGCCTCGTGTCGTGTGACCTTACTCACTCCTCTAACCCACACGGTGTTGTGGCATAGAACGCCTCGTGTCGTGTGACCTTACTCACTCCTCTAACCCACACGGTGTTGTGGCATAGAACGCCCTCGTGTCGTGTGACCCTACTCACTCCCATTACCCACACGGTGTTGTGGTATAGAACGCCTCGTGTCGTGTGACCCTACTCACTCCCATTACCCACACGGTGTTGTAGCACAGAACGCCTCGTGTCGTGTGACCCTACTCACTCCCATTACCCACACGGTGTTGTGGCATAGAACGCCTCGTGTCGTGTGACCTTACTCACTCCTCTAACCCACACGGTGTTGTGGCATAGAACGCCCTCGTGTCGTGTGACCCTACTCACTCCCATTACCCACACGGTGTTGTGGTATAGAACGCCTCGTGTCGTGTGACCCTACTCACTCCCATTACCCACACGGTGTTGTAGCACAGAACGCCTCGTGTCGTGTGACCCTACTCACACCCATTACCCACACGGTGTTACAGTTGTCTTTAATTACCATTACAATGACACGTCATGCACCCCATTCCTCCTGACTCAATGGCCGACGGCTATAGTAGTTTACAGATGCCTTAGGCGATAGGCCTGCTGTCCGATTGTTGTCAAACAACCATGAAAGTACGGTTATTGCTGCATGCACTGATACCCAGGGGCCCGGCCAGGAGTATATCATTTCTTTGGCCCCAGTACCCGTAATGTAGCTTGTCGTGAAATGTCTAGCGTGTATATAAATACTTTTATATATTGATTATAATTAGGTTACTTCTACCTGAACCACATTCGTGTGTACGTGAGCAACTCGTTCATCCCTGAAAACAACGCCCGACTGAACACAAAGGCCGACATCATGGGTCACGGGGACTTCGTGACTTGTGGTGCGCCACTCACTCTCCCTCCTACTTATGCTATGTTTGGTATATCTCCAAAGTATATGGACGCATCTGCCCCGTTACGTGTCGTATATCACGGCGTGTATATGACATCGTCGTGCCCAATACGAGTGTTTACACTGCATCTTCTATAATCAATACAGAACGAAATATTTTTCCTTTGTCTCATTAGGAGGCTGGTTCTACCTGAACCACATCCGTGTGTACGTGAGTAACTCCTTCATCCCTGACAACAACGCCACCCTTAACGCTGAGGACGACATCACGGGTTACGGGGCCTTCGTGTTCTGTGGGGAATACAATGATAAAGTACCACAGGGGCAGGACGCCGAGGTGGTGTGTGAACAGCCTCTGGTCGGCAGTAATGTCCTCCTCTGGAAGTACGAGATATCGTCAAGGGATGGTGATCTACAGAGTACCTTCATCACGTCCGAGGTGACAGTGACCGGACATCGATACCAAGGTAATGTGCATTGATTGACACAACGGGCTATGTTAATATTCCTAGTTTACCATAGTTCGTATCAAGGATCAATTATCATTCAAGGGCCCATAATGGTTTAGATGTTATTGGCATTAGCAAACGAATGGCACCCGTCGTTAAAGGTCGCCCTGCCAGAGCCTGAGTTCGGGTATGTCTTACAGTTTATTTGCTATAAGGAGGAGAGTAATATATTATGTTTCATTCCATTTCTACACACCAGCCACATTGATTTATTACAGTAATTTACATGTTCAATGTCTTGTTTTTATTATTTAAGAGGATGGTACTGAAACATTTTACACTCGTACATATATACTTGTTGAATTAGAACTTTCCATTCGATACCCCATAAAGGTAATACCACTTTATTATTTGGTTCCATTGTTACACACCAGCTGAGTAACGCTAGTTTTTCACATTAATTTCCCTGTCCTAGATATCTTTGTTCCTACCTCTTTTGCATGCATTGACGTTCCTTGTCCGGTTTCATGACCCTTTAATTCTATCATCATTTCGTCGTCATGAATCAGTCTGATATTAATATATGGCCTGTTGTACCCTCAGAGTGCGCCTCGTGCTCCACGGAATGTAACCCAACATACGGCTGTATAGCAAACTGCCCGGCTGGCAAGAACCAAACAACGTTCTGCTCCAGAGGTACTTGAGCCTTATATGTCGAAGCATGCATTTGGGTAGCAGTACCAATCTTGGCCTTGCATCGAACCAGTAAATGAGTGATCGTCCAAAGACGACATCAATAATTTCCAGTAGTAACTATGCATTCGTTTTTTCTTGCACCCATAGCTTGGCATGGATGGCTAAAATAAAGGGGTAGAGGCTATCATAAGCCAAGATCACTTTCGTCCTATTGTATGCTGTGCAATCCGCACCTCCCTTTGTTATAGATTGCGCTGATGGCACTTTCGGTATGAACTGTGGCAGGCGGTGCAGCGGCCATTGTGTCAATGGCGCCACGTGTGAGAAAACAAACGGGAGTTGCCCTGGTGGATGTCAGCTGTGGTACGGGAACCCAATCTGTGGAACAGAAATAGGTAAATTCTGCATGCATATATGCTATAGCGACATCCAGTATAACCTCTATGCACATCACCGGTTAAGGTCATATCATTGTGTGGTGTAAACTATTGCCAAACCGCATAGCCTATATATGGGAAATGACAAATACGAAATGGCCTACTACATTCATACCGTATGACGTGATGCACGTAATCGACAATGTCGATGCAATTAACCATCTTGGTACCTATATGATATATACATATCTCCCTCTATTAATCTGCAGATCATAATTTATAGTAGGGGTCTCAATTGCAACGCTTCTCTGCAACTTAGTGTTAGAACAAATAATTTAATCATTTTGGTGTTACGGGCGTAGAGTAAACCAGGGTAGGGTATTTTCCAATCAATAGATTTTGGTACATGATATTCACAGATACCTGTGGAATGAGACAAAAAAAGGTTTGATTATTATTGCAATTTGTTTCGGGTTGACCCCTGGTTAGGCACAGGATGCCCGGACTATTAATAACAGGTTTACTGTAATACGAGCAAGGTGTTTCTTCTTCGTAGCACTACCCGAAGGTGACATCGTCAACTCTCTGGCGTTGGCTGACGTCACTTCCGGATCCGCTAACCTCATGTGGGACCCGCTCAATTCTGTGCCATCCGGTCTCGAATCCCATTACGGCTACGTCATCGGTCAGCAGAGTCCGCAGACACAACGTGCTGACACTGGCGGCGAATGGAGGAATATCGCATGGATTCCATACACCAACACAGACAGAGTGTCGTACACAGTGACTGGCTTAGCCCACAACTCCTGGTTCTCCGTCAGACTCCAGGTTTACCGCCAGGATCAGGGTCAGAACGAGACGGCGAACGACAGT
This sequence comes from Arenicola marina, assembly GCA_964019135.1. Taxonomy (NCBI): domain Eukaryota; kingdom Metazoa; phylum Annelida; class Polychaeta; family Arenicolidae; genus Arenicola; species Arenicola marina. Next base: position 11,525,685 of record OZ025249.1, read on the forward strand.
AAAACAGTCAGCGTGAAGACAACGTGCATATGTAAGTTGGCTTGGCATGTAATTGTCCAATTCTGGTTTACTCACTCTTTTAACAGACCGTTTTAAGATATCGCTGAACAGGAACCTTTATTCCAAAAGACAAACGACTTGTTTGGCTCTGATAATTATCCGTCAATCACTTCGTGCACATATGCTCCAATCTGCGCCACTTAAATGACTGTCGCTTTTTCCTCAGCTCCAAACTCTCCCGCTGTTCGTGTCCAGTACTTCCAAATGCGCTACGGTGATGACGTCATTGACACAGCAAATGTGACGTGGGATTTGATTGTGAGTCTTAACTATCAAATACGACACAGCAGACTATATGCCTGACATCGTTTCATATTTATGTAAGGTGGTCCCAGAGTTCCTGTGACCCCTCCTCGTCTCCGGGGTCACAGGTTGTTGATTGATGTTGCTTCTCGCAATTGCATTATAAAGATATCTGAGCGGGGGTATTGGGGCTCTGAGCACCACCCACCGCCCAATTGTTTTAGCGATCTTCTACAAGGGCACCTAATATGGGGACGGCCCTCCCGCCTGTTTATACTGGACCCACCATATTATTATGTGAACCCCCTATTTTGGTCCCGTGGACCCCCCCCCCCCACTCCAGATCGTGAGAATATATTTCAAGCCCAAAGTGCCCCCACCCCCTTAAAATTCCTGGATCCGAGCCCGATTGTCACCCCCTCATGATTGTCTGCTGGATCCGCCCTTGCCGTCTGTCAGCGTATGTCGATCTATGAACTATAAACACAGCAAGTTATACAGTTCTTTCTATGACGCGTTGAAAGAAATAGTCAGATTTTACAGAACCACGACAGTTATTTCACAATTTACCAAATTAATTCATCTGGAAGTTTCCATTGAACTTCTTAGATTCTTTAGCTTGTAATTTTGCAGCGGAAGCGGCGCATACATGATATAAATTTACGGTTTCCCAATTCACGGTTATTTAACGTTTAAATTATCAGTTCACGATTAATGAAGATCCTTGACCACGACGGTCGGCTAATACCTCATTCGCAGTTCACGAGAAATTATTGTAATATGTAATATTGTAATATCCACTTGTCTATAATCATAGTCATCATATGTAACCATGATGCCGTTAGTATGTCACGTGAATGCTTAAATCTGAGCAAATAACAAACGAAACTTATTGACGCCCGCTGTGGAAGCTGAAGGAAATTTATCAAACGCGCATTCCACCGGATGTAGAAAATGTCGCGAAGCTTCGTGCTCTACTTGCATACTCTTGCATACCATGCTAACCGGGGCTAGTTCGCCCCCGGAGTGAGTCCAGCCACCTCGATTATTAATTTATTCGGTTACGTAATGTTTGCCGTTTGCCACATCTCAGCCGAAACGGCGATGTTTATTGGGTTTCTGACTTCATAGAATGAAACAATCGAGTTTTCTGCAAATTGTGATATAAATGTCGCCCGTGCTTAGTTCTGGCGGGAAAGAGCTCGATATGCAACGATATCTCGTGAATGGAAGTAAACACATGAAATCAGACTGCGTTAGTAATGTTTTTGATCTTGTTGAATTTGCTACATATCGGACGTAGACAATATATATCGCTTAAAAGTACAGACAATCCCGCATTCAGTGACATTTAGTTCACATCTGCAATTTGTTTAAGATTTCTGTGAATCGAGGTCAAACCAAAATTACTGGCGGGGCAAGTTCGCCCGCGTGCGATGAGGGACTATATGTCGGGGCCTTATGTGTCTTGCAGGTCTTATGGGTCTCTCATCGCCGTTCCACTCCCCAGATTATTGTTGGGGTCAGGGTTGTAGGACTAGGGGTCCGGGAATGGAATGAGTTAGGGTCCATGGATAAGGCCTATGGCTGAAAGATACGGGTTCGACTTAAGGCCCCCAGAGTGACGCCAACGCAGCGGGTGGAACGGCGAGGAGGGACACATACGTCATAGGACCAGGAGAACAAATAAGGCCCTGAAACACGTTCGCCTTGTGTCGTTTGTGTGGCGACCTTGTCCTGTAACAAAAAGGCGAAGCCTGGGTGCCGTGCACTGAGTGCAATAGATGGGCACACCAGGAGCGCACCGGAACAGACACCACATCAGCATGCGTGTGGCACAAGTGTACCTCTGATTCCAAGTCTATAAACGTAGTCTTACTTTGTCTTCTGTCGAATGATAAGTAATATTTTTCTATTCGATTTCATGGAAAAGAAATTTAAGTCAATATTTTCGCATAAAATAAGGATTTCTTAGCACCGTTGTGCTTGGGGGCGAACCCGCCCCTTTAAGGGTACGAAGTTGCCTACATAAATAAGCTGCAACTTCTTAGCCGAGATATGTACGTATTATGTCAGACGTAGCATGACTATTATAGCTAAGAAATGGCCCACAGATCAACTTGAGTCAAAATTGGCCGAACCAGCCCAGGTCTCCCCTATTTATTCTCGGTTTCCTTGTGATTCAAGGACCCAGCCGGCAGTGGATGTGATTTCATAGCAGGCTACGTGTTTACATCTTCCGACCAAAAACACTACAATCTGGACAACACGACGAGCTCCTATATCGTGGAGAACAACGTCACGGGTACCTACGTCATCAGCGTCACGGCCAAAAACAACGGGGACTTACAGGCTGACACCCGGCGGAATATAACAATAGGCTTACGTGAGTCTTAGTTCAAACTTTTTATCTTTATCTTGGAAGATCTATCTTTTGTGGTGCCTTTTTCAAGTGGTGATTAAACGGGATATCGATATGCGCAGAGGATGCACTCATGTTTCGTTTTATATGCTTATAGGGATCTCGAAGTGGGGGGGGGGTCCAGTGTCCAGTGTCTATTTTTCAAGTGTTGAATGTCGATTTGTCACGACCTTTCGTGTCGCTTTTTGGCTAAGTTCAGTGTTGTTTTTTCAGATCTCCAGTGTGGGAATTTGCGGGTCAATGTCGAAGGTCGACTTTTCAAATATGTCTGCTTATGTCTTACGTTGAAGTAACTTTGCTGTACTTATACAAAATATATGATCAATGACAAACGATTGCATGAAACTTTTTTGTTTAATTGACCTCATGGTTTGTACGATAAGGAAAGAAACTTATGTTCATTTAGGGCCTGTATCTGGTTGAATTAAATCGTAATATTAACACAATGTAGCCTACACATTGATGGGTAACTAACACAATTCTGCACAAGAAATCTAAGCAATTCTGACATTAACGAATTCTAAGCAAATTCGGATATCAACTATGATGGATAAAAAATGTAATCTTCGCACCAAGTGACTTCGACGCAGGTTCCGGTTTCATTGTCGATGGTGCTAACTACTAGGCTATAGGTGGAGAATTTATCCAAATATGCGGAAATATTTGAATTTTGAGAAAATCAACAGTAGGCCTACGTGTGTGATAAAGCTATATGGGATAAAAGCAAATACTTTTAACATCGCCACAGTATAAACTTAATTGCAGTTTATTTTAATATTAATATAGATAGGGATTTATGTCTTGAAAGGTCCTTTCGAACCATGGGTTTATCTTTATCGTCGTTCTACAGTTGTTAAACCCCTACTACAATAGCACGTACCAGTAGGTCTCCGATCGGATGATAAAAATCCAATTGAATCACTATAAATATAGAAGTTAATATCAGAAGGACATTTCTCCTGGTGTGTCTTTCCGGAACTTCATAATCAAATTGACGTTGATATTGTTTTCTTCGTATGTTTTCACTGTCTTTTAACTCCAACAATGCAGGTGACAGAGAAGAGTCGAGCACAACGCCGCCCCCTCCCAACACCCCGCTGATCGCTGGACTGACTGTCGCAATCGTGGCCCTGGTTACCGTGGTCGTTGTAGTCCTCGTCTTGTGGTCAGTAGCCTATAGAATGAACGCAGAACAAACGTGGGTACACCACAACATTAACTTTCAACCGTTTTAACGGCTTTGCAGTTCGTTTAAAAAAGACCAGGTATAATACATGATACGCTAAATAGGCGGAGGTCAGATGTTCTGTCATGCTCATGAGAGCCGAAGCATTATATGCAAATATACTACACATCTTCCAAATGCTTTAGCAGAGCACTTGTATTTAAGCAATCGTTAAATTGTAACTACCCCATTGATCTTTCTATTAGGCGGAGAAGGCAGCGTACACCGAGAGGCGAGACCGGTGTACACCCTCCAGAAGCCGGACCAGCCCTCGGCACTACCGGATCCGTAAACATCGCCATCGCTAATGGTACTAGAGGTGAGATAGACTGACATGTTAGTCAGGATAAGCGAATCTTTGCATCTGTCATTATACATGACGGAAGGCACTGCCAGTTCCGTTTAAAGTAATCTATTAGTGGTAATGAGAAGAAAATGAAATGTATTACTTTACTTCAAACATGAAAACAAAAAAATCGACATTCGACATTGACCCCCAAATTCCGACACTGAGGATCTGAAAAGCGACATCCACACAGATGGTGGCATTTTAGAAAAAAACAACACTGAACTACGACACTGACACGAGACGTCGGGCCAAACAGACATTCGACACTGGTAATTTTGAAAAATCCACACTGGACCCCCCCCCCCCCCTCCCCACCTCGAGACCCCCGGGAAATGGTGTCTTAGATTCCGGAACGCGTGGCAGGTGCATGTTTGACCACTTTACTTATACCGCTTTGTTACTTCAACGTCCGCCATTTCACTCCAGAAGAAGAAGCCAAGAAGCCAAGCGTCGATATCAAACACGTCAACGATAATGAGGAGGACACTTCGGATGGCGAGGACGATCAGTCCGCCCCTGAAGATGCACTCTATGAAAACACGGCCGTTGTCCGGAAAAACATACCGCTAGACTTGTTGGAGCAGATCTACAGAGAGATCAAGGCCAAAACAAAGGGTTTCCATGACCTTTATTACGTAAGGATTACTTTGACAAAAGATACTTTTTTTTGCAATATGTCGGTGCTCCTCGTTTGTCTGTCGCTCTGTTTGTCGGTGAAGATGACAACTGTCGAATGCCGAGATAAATAGTCGGCAACCTTCATCATAATATGCATATGGTCAAAACTAATCTTTATTGTGTTAAGTGTGTTAGCAACCTGGTACAAGGTCAGGTTAAGGGTGACGTACGTAATTTGTCCAAAACCCGTTTTCCCCCGTCTAATATTGAAGATATATGTCACAAATCTATATTACAAAGTTTTACTTGACTCAAGAGTACGACTGATATACCCCATGTTAAAAATGATGATATGAATAGCGCTTGCCGTTTGCATGGCGACCAAAGTCGCCATTATAAACAAATGGACTTTTGCCCCTACTTTGACGACTTTTGCTCAATGTCCATCAACCAAAGTTAAACACCAATGCATCGCCGGGATTGTGTATGTCAAACATGACGGTGATCGGAAAAAGATTGTCTAATGCTACGGCAATATGCCCTAATGCTGAAACATAGAAACCTACATGCCAAGGGCACCATCTTTCTACTATAGTTTACCGAAGAACATGTCTCAAAACTGAAAATCTTTAAATAGATGATGTATTATATACGGAATCTGGTCTCAAGCCCACAGTGCACAATGTAGAGGTGCTAGAGCTCCAGTAATTTGGGGGCCCGAAGCCGAATTTTCTTAATTTTGAAGCTTATCGTCTTTCATTTTTTACCACAACCTAGTATGAAAGCGGTGCCTTCATGATCGATCGTAGTGCCTTCATGACTGATCATCCAAGAACCTTCATTATGGTCATTCCATCAAAATTACAAGGTTTAACTTAACAATGGTCAGGAAGGCCTATAAGTGTTGTCTACGAAGATTCCCCTGTGTGGATTATAGGCGCAATTGGAAATAACTCAAATTGTAATAATTTGTTTACGTAAATGTTCAACGGAATGAATATTTCAGTCGTATAATATTACAGTCCATCACTACAAGCGTGGCGGTAACCACGGCAACCGCCGCAAAAGAGCGTAACAGGATCAAGAACCGATTCAAGAACATACTTCCTTGTGAGTGCGATATTAAACCTTGCAGACAAGGATTCAAACGAGAATTTATATATAGGAAAAAAAGGAAGTTCAAAATTGATGTTATATAACCGCGAGATCACTGCGCAATGAATTATTATATTGATCAGTATATTATTGTATATTGTGCAATACTCTTACATTTGTAGAGTCCCGTAGTAAGCTGATAATATAGTTATTTGATTAAAAGTTAACTGAGTAATTAAGGACATTGTTATTTAAGGCGATATGTTACGCCTACGTACATGGTGATGCATTCCACCTATGTACATGGCAATTGGTTACGCAAATGCATAATAGGATCTGTGTGATCTGATATATAATATAACATATGATGTCAAAAAAGGGATCTTATAATACACTCTAATTCCAGACGACCATAGCCGTGTCATTCTTGCAACGTCCACAGGGGATGGTTACATCAATGCAAGTTACGTCAAGGTAAATTAGTATTGGTATCTTATTCTTACGTTCTAGTTAACGTTTACAACATTACCGACAAATATACGACTTCCATGAAGTGCCTTTTAAAGATTAGTTGTAGCCACATGAACAGTTATTTTAAATTAGTTATTTAAACACAAGTCATCATTGCTAATTTGCTGAACATTGTTATACCTTACAGGGTTACGGCACCGCACATGAGAAGAGCTACGTAGCCACCCAGGGTGAGTTCAGAGCAAACACTTTTATTGTGTGCCATGATTTTATTGACAACCCTGTCAAGTCATAATTAAAGCCACCTCTGTATGTATTTAGTCTATAGCATGCCATATGCCCCCATGTTTATTATGGGGAAATAAGAAGGACCGTCGGCATACAAACCCATAGTGCTCCCTCCTTGGATTTATTGTATATTTTCTGAAAGCTTGCAAGACGAACCGTACGAGAATTGTTTCTGTTGTGTCCAATGTAGGACCTGTCCCGGATTCTACGACGGACTTCTGGGAGATGGTCTGGCAACTCAAGTCATCTGTGGTCGTTATGCTGACGCCATTGTTCGAGAACACAAAGGTACGTCATGATGGCGCCATTGTTCGAGAACACAAAGGTACGTCAGGCTGACGCCATTGTTTGAGAACACAAAGGTACGTTGTGCTGACGCCATTGTTGGAGAACACAAAGGTACGTCAGGCTGACGCCATTCTTCGAGAACACAAATGTACGTCATGTTGACGCCATTGTTTGAGAACACAACGTTACGTTGTGCTAACGCCATTGTTGGAGAAGTCAAAGGTACGTTGTGCTGACGCCATTGTTGGAGAAGTCAAAGGTACGTCATGCTGACGCCATTGTTGGAGAACTCAAAGGTACGTCATGCTGACGCCATTGTTCGAGAAGTCAAAGGTACGTCATGCTGACGCAATTGTTCAAGAACACAAAGATACGTCATGTTGACGCCATTGTTAGAGAACACAAAGTTACGTTATGCTGACGCCATTGTTGGAGAAGTCAAAGGTACATTATGCTGACGCCATTGTTGGAGAAGTCAAAGGTACGTCATGCTGACGCCATTGTTCAAGAAGTCAAAGGTACGTCATGCTGACGCCATTGTTGGAGAACACAAAGTTACGTCATGCTGACGACGTTGTTCGAAAGCACAAAGGTACGCCATGCTCACGTCATTGTTTAAGAACACAAAGGTACGTCATGCTGACGCCATTGTTGCAGAACGAAAAGGTACGTCATGCTGACGCCATTGTTGGAAAACACAAAGGTACGTCATGCTTACGTCATTGTTCAAGAACTCAAAAAGGTAGCCATTGTGCTCGAAGAAACGTCTCGCCACTCCAATGGCATTATGACTCTGACAAGTTGGCCTGTTTCGAAATTCATTTTATGAAGACAATAAGTAGTAATGACAATGAGTAGTGAGTAGTAATGACAGGTATGTTGACGGTTGTTTTCTTATGTTACGTTAAGTCAGCCTAAGCTTAGCATTGTCCAGACATCTAAGAAAAAAGTCAAAGATCACGGCGTCGATGATGACACAATTTAGGCTATTGTTAATTGGATATTGTTAATTTCTTAACATGAACATTGTAAACATCTATAAACATCCATTCCTTTGAACTATTACGAAGGCTATTGGTAAACTTTCGCGTTGAATCATTGTCCCAAAGCTCAGAAAACGCCTGTTTAAGTTGTCCCTTACTTTATTCACGCTGTAATGTAATGTTTCCATCCAGCGGAAGTGTGACTGTTACTGGCCGGAGAGCGTGGGCCAATCAGAGGCGTACGGCGTCCTCACCGTCACGCTGAGGGAGATGGAGATCTATGCAGACTACGTCAGACGGAAGTTCATTCTGAAAACCAGCGTACGTACTCCGCAATTAAATATTCCTTTTAGCAACTAATCTGATGGCGTGTTTCAACATGATTCCGAACAATTTATATACGATTATATAATTGACATATATATTTATATTGCATGTTGCCAACTCCATGTAATGAATCCACGTTGTTGTTGAGATTGGAATGGTCCATTCTGGGCTTGCTATATGACGCAAATATGTATATATATGCATATATATATATATATATTTGCATATATATATATATATATTTGAAGATGTGAACTCTTGAGAAATTACATTTGCACAAGCATCACTGTTCTGATACAATGATATAATTTACCAATGAGTTTAAGCCATAAACTCGCCATTCCAATCATTCTAAGTTTTCCCTGTTTTCGCTTCGTCGTGCAGCAAGGTACGGAGCGCAGTCTTGAGCACTTCCAGTACTTGGCCTGGCCCGATAAACAGCGCCCCCTGTCGACATTCGCCCTAATGGGATTCCTGCGCGTGGTGAGAAGCGTACACAAGAATGAAGCGCCTCTCATTGTTCACTGCAGGTGAGTCAATCACAAACCTCTCTTTGACAATAGTATAGAGTTGTGAGAGAATGTACTTTGCCATTTGTTAAGAGCTGGCGAGGCTGGCTTAGTTCTGCATAAAGTACACGAACCAGATATGCATAACTCATTGTGCACAACACACAAATTAAACCCTTGCATATTACTCACCTATGTGATAATGCGATACACAGGGATTCTAGCCTTAGTGCCCCACAGATTGATACTGATTGACACTGTTTAATGGCACCTTATTTGAGAATATATCTATTGCAAATTACTTCAGCTGGGTATGGCATTTCCTTGTATATATTCGTTCCAAATTATTAACCAAATGTACAGTTAATGTTACTCGGCGGTGTTCATCGCATGCAGCGCTGGCGTTGGACGGACGGGCACCTTTATCGCCTTGGATACCCTACTGAGAAAGGCTGAGGCTTGCAAACAGGTCAACATCGAGGACTGTGTCCGCCAACTGAGAGAACAGAGAGACAAAATGGTCCAAACTCAGGTGATGATCAGAACAACGTATTATATGTTTTTGTTGTTGATTTTTACAGTATCGATATATAACTACATGTTGTCTGGGTTTTATACCACAAAGGTTTGTGTGCTATATGTTGTTCTCAAGCGGTTATGTGTGACACTTTTCTGGTGGGAGGACATAGTAAAATACTGTGATCAGTCGAACTTTTGTTTAGGGTCAGCTGGCACAGTGATACTAGAAGCCATAATGCAATAATAAAGACATTTCATAAACCTCAATGTATCAAGTAACATGTTATGCCTCACCCACCAGATTTAACAGAAACTTTCGTAACAATAAACTGTCAATCAGTCGTCCCAAAGTCGATTGTTCATTGTGGATGGTTTACGCAGGCGCAGTTTGAGTTCCTGTACGAGGCGCTGATAGACTACGCCAAGGTCGGACGGACAGCTCTCTCGTGTGAGGGCTTCAGGGAATCCTACGCCAAGCTGACTATGGGCGGAAACGCTGCAATGAAACGTCAATTTAAGGTAACTCGCCATCGATGTACCTAGTGAAGACCTAATCCATGCAAGGACCAAAACGCTGGTGTGAAGCCTTTTGACATATCGTTATGCAGCGCAAACTGGGACGACCCCCTAAAGGCTCTTCCACAAAGACATGTATCTTGGTACCTAAGGGCAGCGTCATTTGGGCTGACGTCACATAACTGTGCATTTTTTAGTCCCCGGCCTCACCAGTCATGCAAATATGGCAACGAGCGCGTAACACTGTGTGGTGCTAAATCTGACCGGCATTTAAAAATAGCTGTTATTGCCTAAAAAAGTATGTAAGAGCATGAAGTGCAGATTTTTATTTTTTTAAACCTGTCCATCACTCCATTCTTCTCTAGACTCTGAGAAACCTGGTAGCCGAACAGCCCGCCCCAGAACTGACGAACGGTGCTAATGAAGTCAACCTTCACAAGAATAGATTCTCAGACATCTTGCCAGGTATGTTGTTTTTGCACATGTTTGCTTGAGACATTGAACTCTTGATCCACATGTCGTAGGCGAAAGCCTTGGCACTTTATCTGGGGTATGTTTCATAGAACCCCATGACATAGCTTAGAGAGGTTGTTTGGCCCAGCCTACTCTTCATGTGCCTAAAAGTGGCATAAAACACCAAACACTTCACTTCACTTGAAATATTATGCCATGTATCTTCTCCTAAGATGCTCTTTACTAAAGATGTACCTAACGAGTAAGCATAAATCATAAAGGCAGTAATTGAGATTTCCTGAACAGTAGTCACATTGTTCAAATGGAAATGATGTACGTTTTGGTGCTAATGTTAATATTGATATCACTATACCTTGTGCAATAACATATGTTGTTAATGACACTGTTTGGCTAGAGTATTGGATCTCGTGCAAAAAATGGTGGATTTCTTATGTATTACGGTTTCAAATTCCGATGTTGCTCTCGCTGCCTGTCTTATATTTATTACGATCAATTAAATTGATAAGACACATATTTCAAAAGAACACCACACAAATAAGGTCCGATAATGAGCCTATAATGTGTCCAATACAGTTTTCAAAACAGTAGTGCATTTCATTGTACATGTACACAGTTACAACAGAGGTTTAACCAATTTACCACGATAAATATAACATGTATATACATAGTCATTGCTGCCCCATACATTTTGTGAATATTATATACTATATATGAATTGTTCTCTGATTGACGTCAGATGAGAATAAGCGTCCATGTCTCAGCAGCCGCAGTAACACTGGCAATGACTATATCAATGCCGTGTTCGTCAAGGTAAACGGCTGCCATTGTGTTTCTGTCGCTGGTTCGCCTATTGTTAATTTAAAATACTACCATATTTATGCGATTTTTGTGCCTGTTGAATCTCGAAAACCTATCCATAACTATAGCACGTTAAATGCACTAGGCCAATCATATTTTTGCGAGATTTGTGATATAAGTAATTCGTTAATAATGCACTGATCTGCATCGTATGTGCCTATCTCGAAAACCTATCCATAAAGATAACTATAACCCCCTAACTCCCTAACATTGCTGCAGGATTATAGGCCCTACGTTTGAGATTTTCCACATGCAGGGCTTTCAGAAGGCTGACAGCTTCATAGTGACGCAGGCGCCTCTACAACAAACTAAGGTGGACTTCTGGAGATTGGTCTACGACTTCAAAATCAGCACAATTGTTATGCTCAACGAAGGCGAAGCTACAGGCGTGGTGAGCCGTGTGTCTCTTCGTGGATATAATATATCACTTTCCTCGGTTGCCAAATAACGAACATACTATTAGTTTGCAATGATGAGCGTCACAACGGACCAATAATACACATTAAAAAACCTTCGCCAAAATACATGACTGAACTGTTATGAATAAGTAATAATGAGTGTTGGAGGCGAACGATGATTATTGCCCCGTCAGCCCCCCGCCCCCACCCCCCCCCCCCCCTCTCCCCCGGGTCGGCCTGTGACTATACGCCTTATTGTGCAAGTAGAACCCAGCCGTCGCCACTCTGCTACCTGTCCCTGGTCTCCCACGTGTCAGTTCGCTTCTTTCTTCAGGACGCGCCCTGTTACTGGCCACAAAAGGACAAGTTGACCTTGGAATCCCTTACGATCACCTTGAAGGAGACGACAACCCAAGCGCACTGGGTTCAGAGGGAGTTTGACGTCAAACATGACGCAGTAAGTGCGCAAACGTCACAATAAACAGACGAGTAGTCCTTTCTTGTTTTGAACGCAATTTTTATTGTACTTTATAAAACAAAGCCCCTTCGATACATATTGGTATTCGTTCACGATAACTTGATATCGGAATATCGATATCGTAATAACATACACAAACTGTGATATAAGGATATCTGTCAAAGGCGTTTTGCAACGCAGGTATTACTGTGTTCACAATTGATACAGTAATACATCCATTGCATCCAATGATGTTAAATATATGGAAAATAATAGTCGATTTGAAAAAGAAAAGTTAAGATTGTATCAAGCATTAATCAGTGAAACTCAACGCATGGTCGTGGAAGCTTTAAAATGATGTAAGTGCCAACAAGATTATGAATACAGGTCTGTCCTTAGATCGGCGTAGGTCATGTTGAACTGAACAAAGTGGTTTTGTTTCCTTTGACCAATGTCAGAGGTTGAAGTCGGAAGCTCTCCGCGTGCGCCAGTATCAGCTGACAAAATGGGAGGACGGGAGACCCGGCCAAGAGGCTCTCAACGCTCTCTTGGAACTACAGCAGACGGCAATGGCCTACGGACAGCGTCATCCGACCCAGCCCGTCCTGGTCCACTGTCTGTAAGTAGTGTCTGAGGCCATGGTCTACGGACAGCGCCACCCGACCCAGCCCGTCCTGGTCCACTGTCTGTAAGAAGTGTCTGAGGCCGTGATCCACAGACAGTGCCGCCCGACCCAAACCGTCCTGGTGCACTGTCTGTAATTTAAGTAGTGTCTGAGGCCGTGGTCTACGGACAGCGCCACCTGACCCAGCCCGTCCTGGTCCACTGTCTGTAAGAAGTGTCTGAGGCCGTGATCCACAGACAGTGCCGCCCGACCCAAACCGTCCTGGTGCACTGTCTGTAATTTAAGTAGTGTCTGAGGCCGTGGTCTACGGACAGCGCCACCCGACCCAGCCCGTCCTGGTCCACTGTCTGTAAGTAGTGTATCAGGCCGTGGTCTCCAGACAGCGCCACCCGACCCAGCCCGTCCTGGTCCACTGTCTGTAAGTAGTGTATCAGTAAGATTGTGGTCTATGGACAGCGCTACCCCAGTGGCGGATCCAGGGGGGAGGGGGTATAGCGACCACGTGCCGCCCCCCCCCCCCTTTCGTTGGAAAATATGCGAAAAAAGGCGCTTTCTCTGACGAAAGTGGCACAGGGGACACAGTCACAGTCACTATTCTTTCTGCACAACTTCCCCGGCGTCCGCCCCCCCCCCCACCCCCCGGCCGCAAGTCTCACTGGATCCGCGCCTGGATAGTAGTTAAATAAATGGTGCCCCTCCTTTCGTAAATTCCTGGATCCGCCACTGCACCAGTCCAAGAAAATAAAATTTAATTAGTCCTTGTTTGCATCTTACATAACATATCGCATGTGGGCTATTTATTGTCCCACCACAAATGTAGTTTATATTCACGACGTTTCAATAATGCTCCTCATGCTCCGCGCTTCAGTGACGGCGCCACTCGATGTGGCCTCTTCTGCGCCCTGGATCACGTGATTGGAGCCACGAAGTCGTATGGAGAAGTTGACGTCATGTTGGCGGCCAGAAGTATCGCGACCAGTCGGCGAGAGTTCATCCAGGATATTGTAAGTGGTTGCCACAGTTCTGTACATAGCAAGATCCGAACTAAAAACCAAAGAGCGGGTGAATAAACTGTTGGTAAATCACCTGAGGTTCAAATATTATTGATGTACTACTGTATCTACAAAACGCCATTTTTATTATCCGCGGAGGGCGTAAAACTAAAAGGCTGCTACACCTTGATATCGGGCCAATAGAATTGCCTAACGGCCCCGCAAACTCGCGCTATCGTTAAACTGTACTGTTGATATAATGCACAGTGATTCATATCAAAACAAACGACGCGCAATTTTTGATATAGTATCGAGGCATCTATAGCTATATTATTTTTACAATATAGCTAGAGCTCCATTGGGGATAATCTTGACACATGCACATCGGATTCCGTCAGATGTCTGCCTCTTGATTGCCATGTTGTTTTTCTTTATTTCCAGAGCCAGTACGTGACCTTGCACGACCTGGTACTGGAGCACCTCAGTAAATTTGCAACGTACGCCAATTATTAATAGGCCTAGGACATATACGACACGAAGTGCTGTATTTCCGTATCCGTTAGCTGCCATCTAAGACGAAAGTCAGCTGACACCATGTCTAAACTATCGGCCTATGAATATAAATTTGTACATATTATATACGCACAAGAAGCGGAATTTCTTTATGAAGGAAAACAATTACTCCCGAACAACAGAATTGCACGTACCGGCACAGCCCAATGTGTACGCACGTGCGTACGGCTGGCTACGCCCCTGAATGTTTATATTCGAAAGCACCAATGACATATAGTAACACTATGATCATTATCTAGTGGGGGTGTTTACTGAATGTTTTGTTTACTGTTTATATTCGAAAGCACGAATGGCATATAGTAACACTATGACCATTAGCTAGTGGGGATGTGTACTGAATGTTTTGTTTACTGTTTATATTCGAAAGCACGAATGACATATAGTAACACTATGAAAAAGTTAATCACGAAAGTGCTGTTTAAAAACATTATACGCCAATCTGTCACTGCTTGATATTCTATGGTATTTTTATATTATGTTTACGCAGAAAACGTTGTGCAACTCTCCATCCTGCGAAGCGTCATATTTAATCGAGCTTTATTACAATATTTTGTTCATGCGGAATCTACAAACTGCAAGTCACGAAATAGCTGTTTGGTCACCCAGATTACGCTTCTTGTGTAGCACGTCATCGATATATTTTCTACAGATTTTATCAAAACGTTCAACGCGAATAAAAACTATGCTCGTTTTCTCGAAGACACAACAGATGTTATGTGTTAATATGTGACTGCATATATACTGAGAGATTAGTTGGTGACAGATGTATTCATAGAATTGATTAGATTAAAAAACAATCTGGCATAATTTGTGTATATATATCTTGTTTAACATTAGATACAATGACTTTTGGCAATCACGTCTGGTTGCCACTTATATGGATTCGCACAATATATGGAACTGCGGCATCAGGTTACACGTACATCCAAATGTGCCATGGTAAAGGTGTATATTCACTGGCGATTTCTTCAAATTCGGTCATGTATAAGTATAAGTGTAACGTTACATTTTATAAAATTCAATGATTTTCTTGTGTTTATATTTATTATATATAATATTTTCTTTTATATTATTCTGTTTTATGTGCGATAAAATATTAATCGTCGACTTCCATTTTTCTTTGTAATATTGTCGAAAGCTTGCAATTAGAGATATAGATGTACATAAGTTGTATGTTACCAGCTTTTACATTCGCATAGAGTGTCATTGTGTCATGTATTGCGAGACAAGTCTGATATGACAGAGCGGGCCGGGAAATACATTTTCTCCGCGATTGGCATCCAGGAATTCTTGGAGATTCGCGATTAGCTTTTGGCAACTCCTGGTTGAACACGAAGGCCCTTTACCCTATTTATCGCGATCCGTTATAGCAGTTTGCGAATTCCTGGATATTCGCGATATCACCTTGTCTTGAACAGTCGTCGTCTTCAATATTGCTCGCCCTAATTCTTGGGGATTCGCGATTCAGAGGGGGTACCCCCCCCCCCTATAGGAGATGGTCATCCGGATCGGAGTATTCTTTGGACTGACCAGAACACACCCGAACGTTGCGCTGTGGATGCATGGCATTTGGCAAGGGCAGGCATTTCACATTTTATCACATCAACTTCATTTGTTGTCTGCTCGGCCGGAACAAGTCCAGTGCTCTGCCGGTTCGCCACGCCTTGACCGTGTCCGTGGTAAAACAAAGAAGTCTGCATGGCAAGCCATATATGGGAATCAGTTTCTGAAGTTTTATATTTTCGGAAGAGACTAGCCACCTTGTGATGAAGGGACTTACCCCCGGGGGTGGGGGCGGGCACTACATTAGTAAGTGGTGGGGGTGTGCCGCTCAGGTCATGGAGGGCATATGGACAGCAAGCGAAAAGTCATTGAGAGATAATTTTTTGGTTAAAAAAGGGCGTCCAAAAAATAGACAGTGAACAGTCAGGGCAATGTAAGCTATATGGAGGTTAATTAATTGAACACTTTCGATATCAACCGGAATATATAGTCCGGAGCTGCAATTTTGATAAAACTTCTCTGAGACGGGCACATTGAGAGAAGTTGTAGATTTCTGGTTCGAGGTCATTCGGGGGGCACATATGAATACCCTCCCCCCCCCCCCCCCCCCACCCCAATAGATTGGACAAGGGAGCCAGTAAAAGCAAAATCGATTGAAGCTCCTTTTAAAAAGTGTTTCTTTCAAAATGTTATCAAGCTTATTATGACCACAGCTGGAGCGTGTGCAAGAATTCTTTAAAGGGGGGGGGGGGGGACAATAGATTGTTCCACAAAACATAAAAAACGTGTGTATAAGCTTGAGACATAGGTGACAGCGGTGCACACTTTTTAATCGTTGGTAAGATAAAACAAAACTACGAGGATTGATGCATTGTAATATATAGGGAGAGGTCAGGAGGCACAAAATTTGAAAGGGGGGACGGGGGGGGCACATATACTTTGGGGTCTGAAAGCGGTACGTGGCACGTGCGCTAGGACCTAAAAAGTCATACCACACGGCCTGCGCCATCTGGGAGCAAATGTACGGTTTCACATTGTGTCCCGATCACCGTGTCTATTGACGGGGCTGTGAATGTATGAGGCTGTAACTCTTCAGTTTCAGATATATATATAAGTCCTTTCATCATAACTGATGGAATATGTGGGGTATCCCCCCCTCCCCCCCCCCCCCAACCCGCCGCCGGGTATATCCCTTGGAAACTTTTACTCCTAGAAACCTTAGATTTTCTTATTTTCCTGCACGGTATTCGCGCATTTCGGCTTCCAAGAGGTCAATATTATAATGGTCAATCAATCACTTCTTTGATCCCAATTAAGTGGCCATGTCCCGTCTCCTTCAGAACCCACGTTATGCAGGGTTTTGTGGGCGATAATAGGGATGGTTGAAGTCAAACTTCAAACTGTGTATTTCATTCTACCAAGGTATGACATATTTTTGTCACTATGACGTTTTGGCTTCTAACACACGTGCGTCAGTAACTCCTGTGCCTCCTCTTGGACACGCACACGGCCATGGGTACCCATGGGCACCAGAAACAGTGGGCTGCGCGACTAGAAAGGCCTTTCGTTGTTAACAGATGAATTGTGCTTCAATCTATAGTGGATTCTTAGCTTGCAAGGGTGCAACGCCGGGGGTGGGGGCGTGGTACTTAATTAAGAGGGGGTATTTTATCGCGGCAGCCCACATTTTCAGAGCCACTCCCCGCGCTCACCCCGGGTCGCAATTAAGTATTAAAATATCGGCTCTGGTATCTTTTTCATCACAAATATCCCCTCTCGGGCATCAAGGCACCCGTGGCCCCTCTCACCAGATTTGTATAATAGTGCACCCCCCCCCCCCCCTTCCCTACACACACACCCTACGCGGGGGTGCAACGACCAGATATATATCGCCGGTCTGGGCACATATCTGGGTTGAGTTGCGGAGCACGAACGACCGCAGAGAACAATTTGTTGCGGGCATATCCACTAAATAATTAACCCTAATTTGG
Source organism: Arenicola marina (assembly GCA_964019135.1). Lineage (NCBI taxonomy): Eukaryota > Metazoa > Annelida > Polychaeta > Arenicolidae > Arenicola > Arenicola marina. The sequence continues at coordinate 11,543,469 of OZ025249.1, forward strand.
AAATAACAGCCCACTCTAAATAGTGTAAAACATTGATAAATAAAGGATAATTAGTATGCATCGATATTTACGGGTTATCCCCATGTATTTCAAAAGAATCGCCGTCCAGAGTTGAATATTAGGATGCGGTACTACTGTCGCTGAGGCGGTCGATCGCGGTTGATCGTGCTCCGCAACTCAACCCAGTTTGCCATTCTCTCCGCGTATGGGAATGAAGCGCCACCCTGCGGGAGATGGGCACAACTGGAACAACACGTACGCTGTAAGTTTTATCTGCCAGATACTATCTGCCACTGCCACTTGGGTTGGAGTGTCCATCATATTTTGCCAATGACGGTGTGTATCTAACATAATTTCATAATGACTAACGTTATTCCATTTACTACTGTGCTAATATTTAGACTGCTACTTTTAGACTTGTTGACCTGTTGAAAAGTGTTTGAAGAAATGAATCACTGGTCTGCACGACTATGTCGGGATATCTGTGTCTGCCCCCCACCCCCCTCCCTCCCACAATTATTGAGGAGGCACGTGTTAGCTCAAAGGCCATCTTCTAGGTCTCAACTCACTTTTCACATCCAAACCAGTGCTGCAACCCGTCAGTCTGCACTATTACTTTTTGTTCAACATATAACGCTATGTTGACAACATATAAAGCTATGTTGGCAACATATAAAGCTATGTTGACAATGTGTGCCAAAAATCGTTTGCGGTCCCCAAAAAACCCGATGGTAACTTATGACGTCAAAGAAGGCACCCTAAGGCACCGATCATTAGATGACCGGGGCAGGGCACTACCATTTGTTCACATGATATTAGTGAGAACGCACTGTGGTGGCGACGAAAGGTGGACCAAGTTTAAGCAATCAGTGAGTAGTGAATAACAATGGTGATTGCAGGGAGATTGACCAGAGTCTTGCGAGTCTGAAACCCTTTACCATATCCCATATGCTAACAAAATTTGCAAACGAAAAATTTAGAATGGCTGTTTACTGTATTACGACTCGTATAGTTTGTAAGAATCTGAATATGGAAGGAAGGGTATTATTATTAAACTTCCGCCGCAGTCACTTAGTATTGGCGCGGAAAACTGGAGAAACGCGCGTTTGCGTCTCAATATCTTGGTGTTTTCTATGAAGATAAATACCATATTTCGACGTAATTGGCAAGGCATGTATAAAGTATAAAATTAATGACCATATCTAACTTACATTCAGATTACGTGACGTTTCCATTACATAGATGACACTGTTTCAGGTTTTAATGTCTACAAAATACGTTGTCAGGCGATGACGCCATCTTGACATCTCGCAAAGACCAAAATTATACCCAGAATGCATTGCACATGCAGTGGCGCCTCAGGGTGGCAAATTTGGAACTACGATTAGCGAAATGGTCTATTGCATAGAACCGCTGGAATGTAATAAGTGGCAGATAGCAGTCGCAAACTCCGACTCGCGCTGAACTCAACTGCCATGAGTGAACCAAAAAGCAACGGAGTTGAATGATGAACAGCTTGTATTATCATCCCACCAGTAAGGAGACATTGCCCACATGTGATGCAATGAGTTTATGAGTCGATACGAAAAGAAGAGAAGAGAAAATGTCGAGGCACAGAAACGTCAGATCGATGCGATATGAAGATGGTGAGTATTCGGGTTCCGCGGGTGCCCCTCCCTGGCTTGAAGTTGAATGCTTGCCAGCTTGATGCCTGAGCCAAGGAGCGGACATTTATGATGAAACAGTTACATACGGGCCCGGATATTTTGTAGGATGTAATTTACTGCGGCGCCGCAGTAATTTTTCCGCGCCGATGTAGTTGGCGGAGGCATGTAGGTGAAATCTGTCACGTTATTATCAAAGACCTTACCTCATAGATTCAGAAAATGTTTAGTCCGATGATTTTGGTATCCAAATAAGTGTGTAATGTTGCATAAACCATTCCGGGCGGCAGCCTCAGCTCAAATGGCTGCTTTCTCGGCATGCCATAATCTCGCCCCCCGCCAGCCGAGCGCGAAGTCTCGCAGTGGAGGGGGGGGGGGGTGCATTAGCGTGCGGTGCCGAGTGCCGAGGAGCCGGCTTCGCTCTGGTTGGGGAGAGGGGTGGGGGTGTTACTGGACAGTGGACCGAGGAAGCTAGTAGGTGGGGGGTGGCGTCGCACACGGCATAATTCTTATGTTGGGGAGTGTCAATTTATTATGCGTGAAAAAGCCGTTACGACCAGTGGCTGGCTTAATGTCGATTGGTGTTGGTGCGAAAGGCATGAGGGCGGGCGGCGGGCGGCGAACTTAGTAGAAATAAAAACCTGAGAGCGGCGAAATAGGATTAAAAACCTGAGCAAGTGAAGGAACAGACACAAACACCGGTGTAAGTTAAATGAAGCATTTTATTTTATTTTATTATTTATTTTAATCATGAGCAATCCGAACAAAAGAAATCCTTATCCATCTCATTTACCGATATGTTAACACACTTTTGGAATAGCCACCTATCACAGATATTACATTGCACCATATCGTCATAACATTGCGGCAGATGACAAGAGCAATACAATGGCAACTTAATCTTCCTATGCTTAACTTTCTTACTGGGAACGTCAAATTTCGGAAAAGATCGAATACTCTTGTCCTTAATGATATCTATAAAACACGACCTCATCATATCTCGCTTAAACTCAAATCCTATCACGCCCTTCTTTAAAAGATCTCTATAGCCTCCGGAACATTACTCAATCAAACTAGCTATGGCAAATACGCCGCAATCCCATCCGTTCTGCTGTTGTTGCCTGACTGGCAGTATAACATCTAAAGAAGTTCGTCCGTGACCGTAAATCTGGGCTAGCTGGATCTCGAGGGAGGGGGTAAGTGGCTGCTGTGCCTTGTAGACGCTGTCTAATACATACACCGGCCCCCCAACTACATCTTGAAACGAAACTACCCAGTGATCCTTGCCGGTGTGATGGATCTGCCCACAAGGAGCCGGGACACTCTGCAAGCTGGAGAGGGGTATCTGCCATGCTTCGTCCTTCCAAATAGGTGCAGCGGTGCTAAGTTGAAACCTGTTATGCGGGAACTTATCTCGTAACAAACTAGAAGTAACTGCCATGTGATCACTACTCAACCACCCATTGCCTTCAATAACCCCGCAAAGCTCACTAATCTCGCTGTCCTCTTTAGCTTTCTTAGAATCTGGTGCCGGTGCAACTAAGTCTAGATCCTTAACCCGTGGTCGCTTCCTTCCCGAAGTCTTATCCACCCGTTTCCTGTTGTTCTTACGTAACTGTGTGAGGTTAACTACCAGGTCAACACCTCTAAACCTATAAACCACGTAAACCAGTCAGCCTTCGATGACTAATTGACTCAAACACCCGAGGTCAAAAATCGTAGAAGGCAGTGACAGTGAATCAAACAAATTCAATTCCACTTGTCCGATTCTCCCTTTGATGACAATTCCCCAAAATATAACACAGAGAAATCTACAGTTAATGTGATGGTACTAGGAAGTCAATTCTACTTGGCCGACTCCCCCCTCCCCCTACCCATCCCCTTTGCTCACCACCTCGTATGGCTGTGTGCAGAGAAGCCCAGTAACACCCAACCCTACATGAATGAAACGGTAGCGATAAACTTTCCTTGTGTCTTGCCACACCCCCACCCCTCTCCCCAACCAGAGCGAAGCCGGCTCCTCGGCACTCGGCACCGCACGCTAATGCACCCCCCCCCCCCCCCCCCCTCCACTGCGAGACTTCGCACTCGGCTGGCGGGGGGCGAGATTACGGCATGCCGAGAAAGCAGCCATTTGAGCTGAGGCTGCCGCCCGGAATGGTTTATGCAACATTACACACTTATTTGGATACCAAAATCATCGGACTAAACATTTTCTGAATCTATGAGGTAAGGTCTTTGATAATAACGTGACAGATTTCACCTACATGCCTCCGCCAACTACATCGGCGTGGAAAAATTACATGTAAATTACATCCTACAAAATATCCGGGCCCGTTACATACCCCCATATTAGGCCATAGGCTAACGTCTTATAGAGCGGAAAATTGAAAACTTATGACCATGGGGCAGGTGGGGGGGGGGCTCTGAAAATGTGCATTCATAAAGTGGGTTGCCAAGAAAAAGTACCTCATTATTTTGGCCGTAAAACTAAAAGGCCCAAAGCAAGCAGTGAAAAGGGGGGCTGAATTACTGCTGAATTCCACTGCCCACAGCAATATATTAATTATCCCCCTTCCCTCCCCCAAGTACGTGAGCCCTGGTGATGTTTCAATCTGGCTGCCAATCAATTTGATTGAGGGGTAAGGAGTGAGGGATGACAGGAGAGGTTGATGGGGGTGTGGGGGCTTGGTTATGGGGTAGCAAATTTAAATGGAAAACTGAGCAATTAAGTTTTAATTTGTATATTGAACTATTTTGCTATTTTTAAATATTGATTTTACGTATAAGAAAATAAATCGAAGGCAAATCATGACATATTATTAACACCCACTATATCCACTATCAAATATCTGCCAATGAAAAACACAATCCAACTTCCTGAATTTTCCCTCCACAAAAGTGAGAAATTATATCTGTTGTAAATTGTCATAACGAATATATACCGTAAACTGCCTATTTGAAGCTGCATACATATTGGAAGCCGCACCCCAACTTTGGCCTTAAAACCGGGTTGGCAGGCACCCAGAACCATTTCCGGAAAACTACATATTATAAGCCGCGCCTGGACTTTGGCCTCTCAACCCCCTCCCCCCCCCCCCCCCCCTCTGTATCCCTGCTTAATCCTGTCCCACCAACGAAACCAATTAATTGTTTATATAAGCAGTCTTGACTACTAACAACCTTCACCTCTCCCTCTCCTATCGCACCTCTTATCAAGTGTCACACAGTGGCTGGCTCTCCTGACCCCTACCAAGCCAATTAATTGTTTATACAAGCAGTCGCGACTAATAACAACATTCATCTCTCTCTCTCTCCGATCGCAGCTCTTATCAAGTGTCACACCAATGGCTGGCTCTCCTGGCTCTTACTGCATGTTTATGAATCACTGCCATACCTACTCAGTATCAAGTTTCTGTCTTGCACAATTAACTTATTGCACTTGGTGTGAAACCGGCGGCAGCCGTATCAATTTACATCACCTGAAACCTGGCCTATGATCGTTGGTCTATAATAGGTGTAGACGGATTCACTTGGCAGTAGTAATAAATAACATAACCTTAAGTAGCTCATTGTCGGTCTTGATTGCCGCAGTAACACAATGCCTGGGAAAGAACATCTTACGACGCAGCTTTCAAGTTTAATTATCTCCCGACTTGTTGACTTGTGTGATGTTATGATGCAATACATTATTTTGGCAATGGCGGTAACTTTTGTATTACCCCCCCCCCCCCCCGGAAGCCCCCTGCTTGTCTCGCTACGCTCACTTGAAATCGGCAAAAGGCCCTTTTTAAAGCCGCACCCTGACTTGCACCTCAAACCCAGAAAGTGGATCCTCCAGCTTCTTAATATAAGCCACGGCTTCAAATAGGCAGTTTACGGTATGTATACTGTTTACCAGTCCTACCAACCAAACTATATCTGACAACAAAAGCATTTAGTAATGCCATTTCCTCTTGCATGCCTAATTTTAACTTATGTTAAAAGTGGCGGGCCATGATTCAGGAAGTGGCAGTTGATGGTGTAACTTAAAACAACTGCTGTCTTAGACTAAGTGGACCAGACAAAAACTTGATACTGTATAGGCGCGATGAGACTGGCCCTGCAATCAGCGCCAGAGTAATTGGCTTTATTAACTAGATAGGATTATGATAGGCAGGGACGGTGGAAAAATGATATCTGATGTCACGGCTGTATAAAAAAAGGTGCAACTTATATACGGGAAATTACGGTATGAAAAGTGGGGATGTCAAACTGTACAGTATAAGCAGTCTCTAGTAGGGGACCTGGAGTGTGCTGATTGTAAGAAGATAAAAATGTCTAACTGACAGTATATGTTATTTGCTCTGATTTTTACACACAGGACCCAGTAATAAGAATTGCATGAAAAGCAATTGTTTAATTTTCATTCGTCTATATATCCTGTCCTGCTGCACTGGAGACCCCTGCAGTCATGTGACCTATTCTCAAAACACATTTATACATGGCAAATGTGGCTGAATGGAAAGAAATCTAATATATGTGTGTAGTTCATATGAATGCATTACTGCAGACACATATCACAAAAGATTTCATTTGGTTTGTGAACATCCACCAGAAAAAATCTCCTTCAATGGAAGTACCCTGTTAGACCCTCTTAAATTATTTTTAAAAATTGTTTGCTGGCTCCAATTAAGACTACATGTGACAGCTATCACTTGTTTCACTAGTCATTTGTTTTCAATGGTAAAGAGGAGGCAGAGCTGCATCAAAGACTCTTGAAGCTGTATTATAGTGCCACTTGAGTGCATGATGACACTTGAGTGAAAATTACCCATCTCATGCCATCCCTCTATTATACAACTCCCTCAGTTATACGCGAATGCTCTTCTGTTTGCAGATTTGGAAGATGAGGATGTCTATGGCCACTCAGTTGAAGATGATTACTGCGTCTCTCCCAGCACAGGTATAATCTCATACTGCTGACTCTAACATATTGGAGCAGATTATCATCATTTGAAGGTAGATTAGTATTTACTAAAACGAACGGCTCAAGGTATAGAAACTTCATTTGCAAATGCAAATTCCAAGTTAACGAAAATATATAGTTTACCATTAATATTTGTTAGAAGAAAAGGTTAAAGTTGCATGTCGAGCTCTTTCCCGCCAAAACTAAAGAGGTCAAAATACAAATAAGAATCCGTCCTTGAATCATTCAAGACTTCTTTTGTCTATACTCCACCCTTGCCAGACTGCCAAATAGTGTCTCCTAGCCTTGCCCGTTATATCAATTTACCACAAGTTTTCATTTTAGTGGTAAACGCCATCAGTTTGTGTGCTTCGCGATGCTTTGTTATAAGTAGCAGTAACGCGACCGAGTTCTGTGGTGTCCCGGGATAGACACGTTTGCCACACCATAGCCGAAACGGCGATGTTTATCAGGTTTTTGAATTTATAGCATAAAACAATCGAGTTTTCTGCAAATTTTGATATAAATTTCGCCTAGGCTTAGATTTGGCGGGAAAGAACTCGACATGCAACTTTAAATAATGAAATATACAGGTAATGATCACATCACATCACTGTTCAAAATGTTATTACGGTTTGTGTACTTCAATTAATTTTCCCAAAGAAGCCCAGTTCCTGTATGACCGAAACAGTCAGCAGCAACTGGCTTCCTTCATCTCATCACATGACCACATCGAGGAGATCCCAGAAGAGCCAGAGGATGAAGAAGAGGCTGATCCGCTTAAGGACTCTGGTGCCTCGGTGAAACCATCACTCAGTGATGTGGACCAAGGTTTGTGAATAATGTGCTGGTAGAAAGTGATGTACCTGTATCACTATTGTGAGAACTATTTTCTGCGCCCTACAGTCTTGTGTATAGCAGTGCAATGTTTAGATCAGAGATACCAAAAGACAACTGCAGCAGAAACGTTGACTGACTGTTGCAACATAACAGTTCAGGGATTGTAGTGTGAAATAAAAACAACCTAAGTAAATACTGGGGTGTAGTTTGTGATAGCCTGAGGATATTTGTATGCAGGCTTAAGTGGTGCTTATGTCAAAAGATGAATAACAGTACCTAATATATAATAATAACTGTGGTTATGTATGTCATTACTTCATAGCAAAGCTGAATTCCTGCTTGGAGGAAATGCGCAGCATCCTTGGTGATACAGTCCCTGACCATGTGATGGCACAAGCAGTTGTTACCGCAGGATTTTCTTATGAACTGGCATTGAGTAATATCCTCAGTCAACAAGGTCAGTGGTACCTATATGATATACTTGGCTTACCTTGCCTTCAACGGACTTTTGTATAAAAAATAGTTCTTTGAAGAGTGGGATCTAAGCTTGGTGAGGGTTTGGAGCTTTTGCCTGACTCTTAGCTTGTCTATATCGTCTTCAACAGGTTTGAGTTGGACAAGATGATAAACTATGAATGTAAGCCAAGTTTAGCATGGCTCATATTACAACGTTCTCACTCTACACGTTAATGCGCTTTTTCTTGAAATCTATGCCCATGGCTCTGCACTTCTCCCATGGTCTGTTAGACCCTTCTATTTACATTGCTATGTACGCTGGATTACACACTTGGGACACCCAAAGTTAAGGACATGATCCTTGTCCATGTTATATTAGTGACAAAGCTTACGTTCCAGATGTGCCGAAACCGCAACGAACGGCCCGAGAAAACCGGCGGAATAAAGGTGAGAATTGTCTTGGTGGATGTTCAATGTATAGTTTAGCAACGTTACATAAGCTGTATTTTTTTTCTCGATGATTTAGCAAGTGAGACATGATTCTTGTGCATTGAATGGAAACTATTGCTGTGTATCTGAGAGGTTAAAAGAGGTTAAGTATATTGATTAGGTATAATGGGCTGGTACGTCTAGCTGTATTTTCTTTATGCATATTTAAGTTCAATACCATTTTTTTTCAGTTTTCTCATATGATTGCTCTATACAGCATACTTGATGACATATACAGCAGCAATATAATATAGATACAGAATGATATGCGACTATAAGTCCTGGGCGTGTTTTGTCCATATGCTTCCTTTTTTTTCTATTTTTTGACGCTGTGGTTGCAGTTAATTTGCAAGAAGTGACTAAGGTGATGCCTTGTTTTCTTTCTTCTCCTTCTCTCCTGCCACAACCTTGGCCATGGTAAGGTAAGACGATGCTGAAGGTGCCACTGTGGGCTCGCTGGCGGGCGTTGGTGCCGCCATAAGCAGCGCCGACCCCGCTGTAGATAGGTCGTTGTGTCCGGGTGATGGCGGCCTGGTGTGTGGTAGGCTGGGATCAGGGACGGGGCTTGGCTTGGGGCATGTAGCTACAGCCATGTCGGAGCCCCAGGGAGCTGTACCCAGCTCTGGTATAGTTAGTGTCACCGGTTCTCGCGCCGGACAACAGGCATCCTTTTCCCTATCCGCCTTAGCTCAGGCCCAGACTCAGGGTGTGCTATCCGCCGACAGCGACCAATGCCGCGCACGCCTGGAATGTCAGGCTACGCGCGGTCACACAGTGTTAACGGCTCTACCTCAGGCAGCAGGACAGCAGCAGCAGGTCAACAGGGGACCCATCTCCCTGGCGGGACTGGCCCAAGGGTTTAACCAAGGCAGCGGTAGCAGCAGTGGCTCATTTAGTAGTCCTCTGAGGACGGAAGGGGTGAAGACTGGAAAAGGGGTTTCACATAACGTAGCTCGTGCGCATATGGACAGTCGCAACGTCGGTCAGACCGGTATAGTTCCTTCATTGGCAGCATTCTCGCAGCAGTTGAACCAGCAAGAGTCGCCAGACTCATCGCCCACTCAAGGATTTACTGCGACATGGCGTGACAGAGACGATGTGGCTCGGGCGGAAGCCAAATCTTTGAGCTTAGCAGACCTTGCCGCCCGGCATAGCAAGACACCGTCGGGGACCGCAGTGGCCTCGTCGGCGGGGCCGCGCGTACCGACCTCGCAAGTTCTGACTCTGTCTGGTTTGAGCGCAGCCGCCGAGTCGGGCTGGAGTCTCCGGGTGGATAAGCCCCCACCCGGTCTGGGCCACCAACCTTCCTTGGCGCCGCTTCCGTCCCGGCCGCCTGGTATGGCGTCCACTGCCTCTCAGCGCATCCCCACGCCCGCAATAGGGATCAGCAGCCCGAATCGGGGGGCCATGAAAACACAGCACCAAGACGAGAAGGCATCACCCAGCCTCTCGGCTCTGGCCTTGCAACACTTAGGATCCCCGAGCGTCCTGAAAACACGAGCGTACGTACCGACGCCAGCGCTGGGGTTAGGGACCACCAAGCCCGTGGGTGACTCGGAAGGGAGAGGGAGAGGGCTTAGATTGCATACCAGTCTCGGGGGGCAGTCTCCGGGCCCTAAGGCACAGAAGGATTCGTGCAGGCCCTCCACCTGTACCACAGATTCACAAGCTGCTTCATCATCGCCATCGCTGGGAAAGTCACACGCCCCTGCGCCGCCCGCCAAGGCGGTAAACCTGTCTGACCTGGCCTCCCGCCACGTCAGCCGCCCCGCCGTTAAACCCTCATCCCGACCGCTCCACACCGACATGGGACCGATGGTCACTCGCACCCAGCCCTCCATGTTCGCCAAGACGCTATGTAGCACAGACGCCGCCCCGTCCCTTACCGCGGGACCAACGCTAGCTAGCTTAACAAGGGTGGGGCCGTCTAAGTTCCCGCAGTTCGCATACCATAGGCAGATGGGGAAAGGGAGCTCTGCGGCGGACCCATTATCTCTAGTCGTGGCTTTTGATTTCTCCACTCCCTCGCCTGACGATATCGTCAAGGAAAAGCAAAAGGGAGGGTTTGGCTCCCACTCTAGCTGTGAGTATTCTCTCCCTTCTTTTGTTGGGAGGTGTATGGTTTTTTTAATACGTTTATGATAATGATATATGATGATTGAATGTCGAATAGTATGTTTAGTGGTTACGCTATGGTGTTTCATTTTGAGGGGTCGCGTACCCGTTTTCTGCTTACTCTCGTGCTAATTAGTTGATAGTGATGCGCTGGCTCACTATCATATATTGCTGACATTATGCTGTATTTCATTTCATTCTATTTGAGCGGAAGATCCGTTTGCAATCTAAGTATCTGATCATATTTGATAATAATTTTGCAATGTTGCTGCTTACCGTGTGTGATACGCTAATCGTCAATTAAAAGAATCGTGATGGCAATGTTTATGTGACCGACTCTAGCGGCTCGAGGCGGCCAAAAAGACGCCACGAGCGCGGCGGCCACGGCTCCGGCCATCGGTCCGGCCCCTGTCTCCACACAGCCCGCCCCAACACCCACCGCCGGGCCGGCCGCTGGCGCTGGCATCCCTGTCGAGGCTGCCGAGCCCTCGCAGGGACTTGCCAGAATGACGTTCTCCTCCGGAAAGTCTTCCAGGAAGGGCTTTGCGGTGTGTGAGTCCAATGGGTTGGATGTCGCCGATCTGGATGCAGAGATCTCCCCGACCCAGTCCGCGGGGAGCAGCACCAGGACCAGTGCCGAGCGCGAGCCCGTCGCTATGGGAACGCCCAAGAAAGAACTAGCGCCCCCTAGCGCCAGTGTCGTTTCTTCGCCATTGCCGCGGAGTGCGTCAAAGTAAGTTTTATGGCGGTTAGATACAATGTATACAGAAATGATATTCATTTGACCGTTATTGGAGAATCTTAAAATGTGTCCCGCACTGATAGCATCGATCTGAGCGGGAAATATCGTGCGCCTCAGAGCGACAGTTTAGTTAATGAAATATATATAGATCTTATATATATATATATAAATACATACACTGTATTTCCGGTTTACCATGAACCTGAAATACTTACGTTATGCTACGTTTACTCATGTAGAACAAAAATCGACAAGATGGATTTAACAAAAGAATATGAAAAACGAAAGGCCAACGGCAAAGACAGCATCAACTTGGTTGTCATCGGTAATATTTGTTTATTATTGCTTCAAGAAACTTTCCCACGATGTTTAGTCTAACTCTTCAGTCCCTTCATTGTGTAACTGTTTCAACGATCTTTCTATACCGTAATTATTATTTGTGCCATATGCACTTCTTCGCAAAGATGAAGTGTGGTTAACGATGTGATTAAAGCTACACATTCCGGGAAAAAAGTCACTGGCTTCTTGTTTTCGCATGAAGACTGCAGATAGATGATAGTGATGTATATCTAACAGGTCACGTGGATGCCGGTAAGAGCACTTTGATGGGTCACGTGCTGTACCAGATGGGCTATGTCAACAAGAGGGTGATGCACAAGTATGAACAGGAGGCGAAAAAGATGGGAAAAGCGTCTTTTGCGTATGCCTGGGTCTTGGACGAAACAGAGGAAGAAAGGTAAGCTGCGCTTGTGATGCTCAATTCCAATGAATTAACCAATTGCCACTACGTCCTCAAGATATGGATGATATTTTGTTGCTTTTTGCTCTTATATAGCGTCGTTACAGTGTAAACTCGCTTTTTTTTTACAAAATGATGCTTTCAGAACTCGCGGAGTTACCATGGACGTGGCTCAGACGAGATTTGAGACGGAGTCCAAGATCGTAAACTTGCTTGATGCGCCTGGACATAAAGATTTCATTCCCAATATGATAACTGGTACGTAATGTTGTTAACGCTTTTGAAGTGTTAGAAGACATTTCGCAATATTAAAGATATACAAAATGTCGGCAATTACATCGAGATGGAACGTTCATGAAACAAATACCCGGTGTTATTTATTGATATCGTTTTGTATACATATTATTATCACTATTTTATCAAACGCATCATTAGAATGATAATATTATTTTAAATATTATTCTTTAATATATCGAGAATGTTTATATGAATAGTAATCACCTGAGATGGAACACATCAACAACTGCGTAAGAAGTGAACATTGAAAAAGAACTTATAATGCGATACGTGTATGGTCGGACTATATAATGCTAAGATTGTTAAGGCTATCTAGTAGCACTCTCAATGTAAGTTGTAATTGAACTTGCAGGGGCGGCGCAGGCTGATGTAGCCACCCTAGTGGTCAATGCCACACGGGGCGAGTTCGAGACTGGCTTCGACACTGGCGGCCAGACGCGAGAGCACGCCATGCTCATCCGCTCATTAGGTAACGTTGTCAGACACGTTGTCAGACACGTCGTCAGACACGTCGTCAGACACGTCGTCAGACACGTCGTCAGACACGTCGTCAGACACGTCGTAAGACACGTCGTAAGACACGTCGTAAGACACGTCATAAGAGACGTCGTAAGACACGTCATAAGACACGTCATAAGACACGTCGTCAGACACGTCGTAAGACACGTCGTAAGAGTCGAGTTTTAAACTAGTTGCCGGACATGGGAAACCCGTAATGAGACGCGTTGTCAGACACTTAGTGAGACCTGTTTCGCTACCCATTGTGAGACCCGTAATGAGACGCGTTGTCAGACACTTAGTGAGACCTGTTTCGCTACCCATTGTGAGACCCGTAATGAGACGCGTTGTCAGACACTTAGTGAGACCTGTTTCGCTACCCATTGTGAGACCCGTAATGAGACGCGTTGTCAGACACTTAGTGAGACCTGTTTCGCTACCCATTGTGAGACCCGTAATGAGACGCGTTGTCAGACACTTAGTGAGACCTGTTTCGCTACCCATTGTGAGACCCGTAATGAGACGCGTTGTCAGACACTTAGTGAGACCTGTTTCGCTACCCATTGTGAGACCCGTAATGAGACGCGTTGTCACACTTAGTGAGACCTGTTTCGCTACCCATTGTGAGACCCGTAATGAGACGCGTTGTCAGACACTTAGTGAGACCTGTTTCGCTACCCATTGTGAGACCCGTAATGAGACGCGTTGTCAGACACTTAGTGAGACCTGTTTCGCTACCCATTGTGAGACCCGTAATGAGACGCGTTGTCAGACACTTAGTGAGACCTGTTTCGCTACCCATTGTGAGACCCGTAATGAGACGCGTTGTCAGACACTTAGTGAGACCTGTTTCGCTACCCATTGTGAGACCCGTAATGAGACGCGTTGTCAGACACTTAGTGAGACCTGTTTCGCTACCCATTGTGAGACCCGTAATGAGACGCGTTGTCAGACACTTAGTGAGACCTGTTTCGCTACCCATTGTGAGACCCGTAATGAGACGCGTTGTCACACTTAGTGAGACCTGTTTCGCTACCCATTTTGAGACCCGTAATGAGACGCGTTGTCAGACACTTAGTGAGACCTGTTTCGCTACCCATTGTGAGACCCGTTGTAGGAATCTTGTCAGACACGAGGTCATACACGAGGTCATACACGAGGTGGTACACGATGACGGACTGGATATTATTAAACATAACATATATCTATATATGTCCAGTGATATATAACCTGGGCAGTAACTCTGGTGACTTCGTTCCACTGTTACGCAGAAGAAAGACTTATTACAATACCCTTACTGCCCGCTTGTAGCCATAACAACGACGACGACGCGGTGCGGGATAATGACTCGTGTAACCTTAACCCTAGACTTAAATACCTGATGCCTGCTCCGTACCGCCAGGCGTCTCCCAACTGTTGGTCGCCGTCAACAAGATGGACACCGTGGACTGGTCCCAGGAGAGGTTCCAGGACATCGCCAAGAAACTGGGCCAGTTCCTCAAGCAAGCGGGCTTCAGGGAGTCAGAGGTTCGATTCATCCCGTGCAGCGGTCTCAGCGGAGAGAATCTGACTAAGGCGCCGACTGAGGCCAAGTTGACCTCTTGGTACAGCGGACCAACCGTCATCGACCAGATAGGTGAGCTACCAAGTCCCAAGGTCGGCTATTGTCGTGCTGTAATCATACAGGGCAATGCAGCCTGCGTGAGCGAACTAACACATAAATAGTACTATGTAGATCGTCACAAATTATTTCATGCATCTTGGCATATTTCTTTACTGCTTTATACAGAGTGTACTAGATGTGTGTTGGAGTTCGTACCATCGGTATCCTATATATTATATTTTACATTGAGAGTGCTTTCACGAGGCATCCGATCTATTCTATCCGTATTGTGTGTGGCGGAGGAAGGGGAGGGGCACCTTGACCTCAGTGATAGTGCACGCAGTGGCTGTAAATATTATCAGTGTCTTAATGTTGATAAAATAGTGCCTTTTGTAACTGGATATAACCGTCGGGTCTGGCTGTTGGGTCGTCTTGAATGGATTGTATATGCCTTTAGATGTAATAGCCGTATGGAGATCATGAATGGATGTAATGATCGCCGTGATATTTTAAATCGATGTAAATCTTGAATGCATGTAACAATCCTATAAAAGCCTTGGATAGATGTAATAATAATAATAACATAATAATAAGTTATTGCACTAAAAGGCCTCAGGCCCATGGTACAAAACACATTTACAAACGCAATGGTTATTCTTTGTCCCTGTATAAACCCGTTAAATTTAATTGTTTTCTTTAGCTCTCTGCATTTTATATAAATTGACCCAGCTGATAAAGTATTTCGTCATTTCTCGATTTCATTAGAAATATGAAGTCTGAAATGCAATAATTTGTGATCCAGGGTAAGTATTTCTTACGAATGCCGATATACATATCACATATGCACACAAAAGTGAAATTCGTCTTCGACATTAAATATACCTTTACGGCTACAATGTTGGCAGTATCTGGATATATTTAGTCTTCTACCGGTTTCAATGGCTAGACGATGGTCCGAACATCTGAATTTTGAAAGTGTTTTTCAAAATGTCCTAGGGTTTATACAAAATAAATATTTTTCTGGTTCCAGAATAGTTTTAAACAAGGCATAAGTCTGAAGTTTACTGCTGTCCTTAACATCGCTGTTCCAATCTTGTTGGGCACAGTCTTTCATTCTTTGAACAAATTTCTTTATAAACATATTTACATCACCAACTTCCTGGCTTAAGAACACAATCCCAAAGCCATATTTATACAGCAACTCTTTGACTTGATGTAATAACCGTATGGAAATCATGAATGGATGTGATAATCGCAGTGATATTTTAAATGGATGTACGTCTTGAATGGATGTAATAATCATATAAAAGCCTTGGATAGATGCAATAGTCTTATAGAGGTCATGAATGGATGTAAACTTGGCTATAATGTGAAATTATTACTTCATCTCAGATCGATTCCAGCCGCCTGAGAGGCCAGTAGACAAGCCGCTGCGTCTGTGCGTCTGTGACATCTTCAAGGGCATCGGAGCGGGCATCTCTCTGTCTGGTCTGCTACAGGCTGGCGCCGTCCAACAGGGCGACCGGGTGCTCGTTATGCCCCAGGGTGAGCTGGCCACAGTCAGAGGTAAGTCTGATTAACCTATGGGATGTGTCCTTCGCATATTATAAGCTTCACATGCGGCCTGTGATTGGTGATTGAAGACCCGATTCCGATGTCACCTTTAACTTGTCCTAAGCAAAATTCTATGAAACCAGTAAGTAAATATTTTGGGGGGACTGGTAAATGCTTGAGATGTTAAATGCGATAATAACGTACAATGTCGACATTGCAATAATGCATATCTGCCTTTCACGGTGTACCCGCATAATATACATGGACGTCAGTATTATAGTTTAGCCGATAATATATTTACAGCCATCGCCATTGACGACTTGTCGTCTCTATGCGCCTTCGCTGGGGACAACATCACTCTGACCCTGACTGGCATTGACATGACCAACGTGGGCATTGGTAGGTACAACATCGGAACTGGTTCCCGTAACTAGGGACCGCGAAGAGTTTTGGCTCTAAAAAAGTGTAAAATGGAAGGCTATTTGTTATTATGCTACTGTAAGAAATGGAAAAAATTCCAATCATTTGATGAACATCTAGTTGATTTACTCAAATGATGCCTCATTACAAAGGAAATGTCGGATATATAGGTTGCTGAACGATCTCTGCTTTGCTATCCAGGGAGTGTCTTGTGTGCGCCGGAGAGACCCATTCCATCGAGCAGAAGAGTTCGTGCCCGCATTGTACTTTTCAATATTGATGTCCCCTTGACTAAAGGGTTCCCGGTAAGCAGTGGTTACAGTATTATGCTTGTCAGACTTGGAACATGCCAACCTGTCTGTAAACACGCGTATTTATGGATATATGTTAATTTGTTCGCCATATTTCTGCAATTATACATTAGCTCGTATATATTGATATGTTTGGAGGTATGAATTATATAATTAGAATTCTACTTGAAAGACTAGTGAGTAACGTTAAACAACGCCTCATTTGATCACACGCAAGCTGATGCGGCACAGTTGTCCTCCATATGAATAGTGTTTAGCCTAGGACCGACAAACTACGTGATGGTGTATTAGGAAACTTGTCGATGGCCAGTGATGGACAGTGTCTAGATATATTCGACTGTTTTCGAAGAATTGCCTTCCTCCCCAGGTGGTCCTACATTACCAGTCGCTAAGCGAGCCTGCCAGGATTCGCAAACTCGTCAGCCAACTGCATAAGAGTACAGGAGAGGTGCTGAGAAAAAACCCCAGGTATGGTATTCCAAGTGCGTTATCACGGGTCATCTACGCTCGCTGATTATGGTGACTATGACCTAGTGAACCCCATAATTCACTATAGGTCAAACGTAAGGACGCTCCGAAGGTAGCTCAGATTTAGGGGGATGCTACCTGCCTTGACGTTCGTTTTGGTGTCAACCTGGTCCAGACATTCGCATTACAACTTCCGCAAGTAACTGACTGAAGTCTGTTAGTGTGACTGATCATTGCCACAGGTATACCCCGTGAAGTATTATACCGATACATACCATTCAAGTATTATACCGGTAAATAACATTGATGTATGAAGTTATGCGGTAGGTATATCAGTGGCTAAAACGGGGGGTTAGATATTCACTTGTGCATGTTACCGCATTCCGTTAGAACCTCAATGGACCACTATCCTGCAATCGTGTATATGTTGTAGTGTATACAATGTCTTTCATGTCGTCTGTTCGGTCTAGATGTCTTACGAAGAACAGCAGCGCTGTTGTGGAGTTGGAGGTGGATCGGCCGATCTGCATTGAGCTTTACAAGGATTTCCGGGACCTGGGTCGCTTCATGCTGCGATATGCCGGTGCTACAATCGCCGCTGGCGTCGTCACGGAGGTTAGTGTGGCGCCGGCCGTGTGCTTGTCTGACCCACCCGCTGGCTATAACAGAAAGGGTCTCCGCATTGGTTTAAACGACCATTATGTATCCATCGCAAAGTTCGTAAGTGATTGCTTAGTATCCTTTCCAATGTTCTAATAATTGCTCAGTATCCATTCCAATGTTCTAATGATTGCTTAGTATCCATTGCAATGTTTTTAATGATTGCTCAGTGTCCATTGCAATGCTCCAAGCGAGCATTTTGTATAGATTCCAATGTCCAAAGTGATTGCTCAGTTTCGACTGCATTGTTTTTATTGAAAACTTAGTATCGATTCAAATGTTTTAAGTGACCACTCCATATCGACTCCAAATGTTGTAAGCGATTACTCAATATCAACTCCCAATGTTCTATGTGACCGATCAGTATCTAATCCAATGTTCTAATCGCACTCTTTACTGGGGTTTTTTCAGATTGTTGACCGGAAACAGTGATACCGAACGCGTTTTGTCCATTTGGCGCCAGTCTGCAAACGTAACTGTGATGACCGCTACAAACTTGCTGGCTTAAACTTGTGTTCTGTGCCGCCGTTAAACGAGACTGCTTGTCGTGGAGACCTGCCGGCCCCAATATAGGTGACGCTCCGCCTTGTGTTAACTGAACTATACATGGATGACACGCCCTAAAGAGACGGGGCATAGATGGAGCCGACGATACGCGATCCGTCGCCCATATACTCTGGCCCACGAAATCCATTATTGCGGTAGATACTCGATCTGAATAGCACTTGAGCGATACTGGAACATGGGTTTGCGGGACCATGGAAGACTCGACCTCACACGGCAGGCATGCTCTGGGACGGCACAGGACATCGGGCCAGCGTCCCGGTGCCCGCGCCATCGACGGGGACCCCTGCGATGGCGGAGTGAGTATGGTGCTCCATGAAGCTCGTTTTTTTTTACCCGCTAGACCACAGGGACCGGTTCGACTTACGGATCTATCTATCCCAGCTTTATGGCTAGGCTGCTTCAAATTAGGGTTATACCTCGGTTTATTTCCACATAAATTATGCATTGAGAAGAGCCTGCTCAACGACACAGGTGCCGAGCGCACTTCATCAGGGGTCGTCGTTTCGATTTTGTTGGTTGTTTTTATGTGGTGCCTGTTATCATTGAAGGTATCAGGCGTTCTTAATGTATCAATTGTTAGTTTCGGGCGTGTGGTTGTTATGAATTATATTAGGGAATGTCCATTCAAACGATTTTCCGGTTTCAGCTGCCTCATTGGTTTTATGTTTCTTTCTCCGAGAACACATCGATTCGATTCTAGTTCTGGTGTTATTTAAATATAAAGAGTAGTGGAGCGGTTTTGTGTTTTCCCCGGATCTTTTGGCCTCGGCAACCGTCCCCGTCGCGATCGTGTGACCCGGATGTATGTGGTATGGATACCTTATAACATTGGTCGTCTGGTGCAAACATCTCGCAAAGCATTGAACTCACTATTGATATCCAATCAGAAGAAGAACGCCGTACCCCGATCTTTGCTGTATTCTGCTGTCGCCTGCTTACTGCTTTGATATGCAGTCTATATACTTAACTCCCGTCACTAGTAGTGGTGTAAGTTAATTTATATGATGTCAAAGCGCTGTACACGACATCCCCGCTAAATAAAATAAAATCTGTGACATTTTACGATTGGTGTTTTGAGTTTGTCGCCCCCTCCCTGTCACTAAACAAACGGGATTGGCCGGTTCGGACACCCGATTACTTCACACTGTATAATAAAAAACTAAGTCATTAGAAGCTTATGAAAACTTTGTAGCAGGGGACTCAATATAAGTAGTGACGATAACCGGAAAAAAACTCGTCACCGAGAAATATATTGAGTATATTTGTGGTATTATAAATAAAAAAATATCTAAAATACGAGCTTAGAAAATCCTCAACTTGTTGGGTTAACTTTGTACTTTAGTTACTCTTCAAATAGATTGTTCCACCAATCAGGTCTACTGAACAAATATCTCATTACATTGTGTAGGATTGTGTCCATGACAGTTTTCACTGTCAGATAATCAAAGACCGTGCTATAGCCATTGAATTTGTAGCAACCTTCCCGCGGCACTATAGCTTCTTACACGCACTCACAAAACGTTTTAGGTTGGTTCTCAATGACACTATAAATAAATGAATATCCTGCAACAAGTTTTCACTTACTTTAAAAAAAAACTATGTCTTTTCTGTGCTAACATAGATGTGCCGGCCTCTTCACCGTGGTTTGTATTTATTATATCAATAGTCTGAGTCTTGTATTTTACAGCAAGCAATATGTGGCAAGGTGGACTAAAAAACACTGAACACTATTTCGCAATGGACAAGATTTATTTCAAGAGAAACTAGGGAAAGTTCAAAAATACTTCTGTTTTTTTAGAGATCTACTCGTCTCAAATGAGCAACATAGCGAGAGGTACATCAGTCGAATCTGTTACCTACCTGCAGAAACAAGTATCATATTGCACAAATATATATTCACCACAACCTCTGACCTTAATTTTTTTGTACTTTTCTCCTCATACCTTAATTCTTGACTTCCATTTCCCATATTCACGACAGCAAAAAAAATGCAAATCTTTCTGGATCCATTTAATTCCAAAACATACCATTTACTGATCACAACTCCATAGATTTGTGTAACCCACGTCAGGGTTAAGTCCAACGCAAGAATCTCCGGCTGAAAATCACATCCAACGACCTAAAAACCTCGAAACACAAACACACAACGACGTAAACTTTTTCACCACGCAGGGTGGAGCGATGGTTGGTGAAAACACTGAAACATGACGACATTCACACAGGGCAGTCAGATACCAACGTGGCGCACACGAATTGTCACCGCCACCGAACACTACGACCGGCAACTCTTTAAACTAATTGGAAGAGATTGCTCTCAATGATGAAGAGCCGTTCCTCGGAGTCTCCGCAAACACGAAATCAGAAGAAACTTAACAAATTAGTGATAAACTATAGACCACGCAAAAAGAAGAAAAATGCCAATGAGAACGGAACAATGTGTCTCAACAAAACGATCATTTGTTATTTAGCTAACCACACAAACAATGAAATCCCTACTCAGGCCGGGGTACGCCTGACAACCAAGCTGCGACATCGCCAAGAACCTAGTGTACGTATCAAGGGTACGTAATGACCGCTCTTATAACCGGAGGCAAGATACCATACTTCACAAATACAGTGCCTATCTAAAGCGCAAATACGTACTCTTCTACACCGGAGTACTAGACACATTCTAGCTAACATGATACCTGTTTTGGTTTCAGACATCACCTTTTTACTACTAGTCGTCAGCCAGGTGGCGTGGCTAAGTTTTTGATTCTTTTGTTTTTTTAATAAAGTTTGCAGACGGGATGTATATATCTGTGACCTTCGTTCTAATACCTTTCACTTGATGTATTAGCAAAGAACGCAATCTGAATTAACATACTGGCGCTAAGCCATCCTCGCCATAAATAGAAAAAGCAAATAACGCATCAATAATAAAAACCCAGCATGCAAAACCAGCCACCTTGCACCAGAGCGTGCGAACCAGGAACTACAAATATGGCTGACATAACCATACCCTTTAGTGGATAAGACTGAAGATCGGTTCGTCGAACTGCTGCCTGGCATGCCAACGCTGTCCCAACATTATGCACATATACGAAGTTTACTTAACATGGTTAGTGTTTATGCAATACTATACCACTCACTGTGCGTGGCTTCTCCATGCACAGATTAGTCACGATTCGCTTCACAGATTAGTCACGATTCGCTTCACAGATTAGTCACGATTCGCTTCAAATAACACGTCTCTTGTCTGACAAGTCCATTCCTATCACATTGTGTAGGGATCCTCAAAAACATTGGTCACTTTTCGCGCCAAAGTGCAGTCAGACGTCCAACTTCAAACCACAACAAGTAATGACAGTAACGAGTGAGACGTTCGTGGTTAGTGACTACAGTGGTTGAACCGCTACGTTTCGTCGTACGATTCGTCGTACGGACGACCTCTAATCCCCGTTCGTGTCACATGAAATGGAATCTAAAACTACACTAGTAGTGTCCGCTATGTAGATTCCAATCAACAACACACAGAAGACCATATTTCCACCAATAGAGCAAATAGTCCACGAACCGCGACAATACGAACCGGTACATATAATCAACAAGTTTACCAGACCCAACTTAACCAACAGCATTTAGCAGACGTAAAACATGTACCAGCCAGTCAGAACAGTTGAACATTTTTTTAGGGTTTTATAATCTCTCTTGAAATACTAGTGTTGCCATCGAGCGACTGCCGGACCAGTATCATCTAAGGCATTGCTACTATTTTTCATTATATACATCCTGAAATATATCAATTTCTTATGTACATAGCGAGGACAGATGATGGCATTGAAACAACGACTGGAATCAACAAGCGATGCTGCTGACCTTGGGCAAGGAGAGTGGTAACCATCTGGTGGTTACATCCCCTCAACGTCGTATCGCCAAAATACAGCGTACCCACATGTATTGCATTACAACTAAAACAAGGTAACTGTTAAAACTTAATAAAGTAATCTTCAACAAGTTTTAACAGGCAAACTTTAATATAATATATTGTGTAAATTGGAAATCATCGAACGAACAAATGATTTAATATATGGATCAAAATATATATCATGGATAGCATGAAACTATTTTTTTTTATTGAACAATAGTTTGCCCAGTGAACTCCAGAGGGAATGTTACGCGAGATTACAATACTTTATATGTAAGTATGAGAAATATACAGAGTAAACATGTTAAATGCAACGTCAACAGTGTGGAAACTCATTCCTGATTTGGTAACAACATTTCGGTAACGTACTGCGGTACGAGGGTCTTTCCGGGGACACCAGCGCCTTCACCTCTTAGGCGAGCGTTGTTCATCCCGTAACGTCCGGACTTACCATAAAATGCTATACAGGGCAGGGTATAGTGAAGTGTGGCATGCTATACAGGGCAGGGTATCGTGAAGTGTGGCAAAGATCTGGTCATGGGGCACTTGCGTGTACCCTCCGTCAAAGAAGACCTAAACCATGGAGTGTGCTGACAAACAGTCTGGAATCACGGCGTGACTCGGGTTCATACAGTGAACTGTGCGTTCGTGAACTATTTCGCATCCAACTTGGAAGACAAATCCGAGAAGCTATAATATAATACCAATAAACATATCGCGTCACTGTTCCATATGTCAACGTAGACCTTTCAATTCAGATCAGGAGTACTTACTCACTGGTCACAATCTTATTAGACCTCCATCAGACCTATTTCTATTACCCGCCACACAGGAAAATAGTGTTTCAGCATAGCTCACGTATGATATCTAGAAATGTTCTATACATTTTGGCCTTGAATATATGAGATATTAGTAATAATGCGATTAGAGACACGCGTTATGTGAAATATTACCCATGGAGTTAAATCTTGGAAGAACGTCACTTGGTGTGTAGTTCAAATGACCATACCTTTCATATAATAGTACACATATACATGTAGCTGGTATATTCATCAATACATCAATGAGACACGCTTACGTTTTCTAAGAAATGAGTTTACTTCTAATGAGTTCCTTCGCCTGGTCCCGAAAACCTAGCTCATACTGCAATAAAATAAGTTAAAATATATTTCGATGAATATCATGTCAGTTATCTCATAATAACCAAGCCATGAGCGATACATCTAACAAGACACATGTTCGCATACTGGCAGTTTCGAGGTGAAATTGACTATTCAAGGAAATGGCGTTTCCGTGAAATTAATTATTCGAAGTCAAATAGTCATACAATGTCACTTTCTTTTCAAGTTCGGGTTCCTCGCTAGTTTCTAACATTCTAAGTGAAACGCAGATGCGTCTACATACACTGTAAATGAACTCCATGTGTATTATGACACCAGTCCTAATGAGTACCATTAGTCACCATGGTACCATTTGATATTAAAGATATGCGTACATTTTATTATAATATAAGTGTTCTTCTACCCATCCGCATTCATCAACTGGAATCATGCAAATAAATGACTTTCACTTATGCTCAGCATATTTGACTTTGGAATGAGAGATGTCGGTGTCTCTCAAAGTGGCAGATGAGAGGCTCAACTCCCAGCCCATATACCGGTATCTCCCACAGACTAGCTTCGCTAGTTTTCTCGGCGAGCTTTTTTAGTTTTTTTCTTGACTTGTTTTGCTTCCTGCCATTCTGTAATGAAAATACATTTTTATGTTATTATTGTTTCATATAACAGTGCGACGAGTGGCAGAAAAATTTAAATTTTTACGAACGTAAACGCTGCTGAGAAGCCACAAAATACACAAACCTCCGAGCTCATCAAAGCTAATCGCCGGCTGAGCAGCGCTGGAGGCTCCATCACTGGTAACCGGTTCTGCAGTCACGCTAACACTCTTTGGCTTGGAGTCCACGCTAACACTCTTTGGCTTGGAGCCCTCGCTAAAACTCTTAGCCTTGGAGTCCTCGGCCAGACTCTGAACCTGAGGCTTAGGCTCAGCCTGCGTCATCACTATAAACCCAGGAAATAGAAAGAGGAATCGTCACGAGACTTGTCACGTCAAGGAGAAATACCTTAAAGCGAATGCAGCCAGGTATGCGTATTTCTTTGTCACCTTTATGGCTGCTTAGCACATTTGGTAGGCAAACTTAAGTTATTTGCACAGCAATTAGACCGCATAACAGACTAAACTTCATGACTTATGTTGCAAAGATATCATAAAATGTACCTGGCAAGGCAGGTGTTGGTTTTTGCGGCCGAGACTTGGATGAATCAGCTGCGACTACTGGACTAGTTGGAGCACTTGAAGCAATCTCCTGCAAGAGAAATCCAAACAATGCTTCTGTTGTGATGTGATAACGCATGAAACTGTGCACTGTGCTGCAACTCAACGTATACTATCTAATCAACATAAACGTATAAACAGCGCGAAATATGTATACCTCCGTCCGATACAAATGAAATGGTTATATTACCGGTAATAAGATTATCCTCTAAATGGCTAACATGAAATTGTCGCTAGTGGCATACCATAGTAAATTCTACATATTTCTATGACGGTCACCTTATAAAATAGATCACGTTGATGCCTCCTCCCAGGAGGCCCTTAATACACAGTATGAAGACAATCAAGAAAAGATTACATATTTCTGTGATCCTCACCTTATCTTTGCTTTTCTTTTTTTTCTTTGGGCTTTTCGCCTGCTTGGCCTCCCCAGACTCTGGCAAAGGTTCATTGGGCAACCCAGCGACTGATGCCTCTAATTGAGTGGTGTCACTTGGGCGGCTGGTCTCGGGCTTTCCAGTCGGTGTATCTGAGGCCACCGAAGTGGGTTTATCCGAGCAGGTGTCCCCAGATACAAATGATTCAGATTCGGAGGTTCGCTTTGAATTCTTCTTCTTCGTCTTTTTGGGGCTCTTGCTCTCCACTATTTGCTCCTTTGCCTAAAACAAGCACACAAAAGAATTCAACTTTGGGAAAGTGTGATTTACCGGTAAAAGTTATATTAAAAATAGAGGTACAGCAACAACATGGTCAAAGTCCCTTCTACTTTGCATTCACTGTATAGGGCGAAGGTTTGATTTTAATGGTTAACTATTTCATAAACTCACTGTGTCAGCTTTGATTATTCATACCACATTAAGTAGATGTAGGTCAAATACATTACATCACTATCTCTATGTATCCTTATCAAACCGAAATAAAGTATTGATATCCATAGTTCTGGTATGAAATGAGCTTTAACTTTGATAGCTTCATCAAAGGATACAATAACTTCAATAAGTAACTTACAGGTTCTGGGCTGTTTTCCTTATCAGAGACATCCACAGGTGTGGCCTTGTTATCAGTCTATGTAGAGATGAAACATGTCTGTGAGGCTTTATCCAGGGCATTCAGTATTATATATGTTATAGCATCAGTCCTTTCACACCATCTTTCCATCAGTGTTAAGTTACTTTTAATCACCTATCATGAAAAAGCCAATCATGTAACATAATTACTAGCTCCATTCTACACTATTATTTATCGTGCCACTTGGTCTCAAATCTATTTACATGCTAAACATTTCATTTCATCCGTAACATATTAAACCATTACTTCCATCCCTGTGTTACTGCTCGCCATTTTCATTCATTAGGGGTGCCCAACATTCACATTCATTTTGGGTATTCAGTAAATTTTATAAACCATTCATAAAATCCTTACACCTGTGTCTTTGCCTCTGGCTTTTTTCACACGCTGGTCAAGAGCTGTCACTGCAGTCTGAGGCAACTGTGACTCCACAGTCCTCTGGGAGAGAGCTTTTGTCTCCCCTTTTCCTGGTGATGCTGGGGCACTACTACTGCTGCCATCATCTTTCTTCTCTGGGTCCTCATGATCCTTTTTACGTAGCAGCTTCTTCTTCCTTGGCAGGGCAGTTTCCCATTCCCCAGCTAAACAAGAAAGTAGCATGAAGTTTAAGTCTTGTGGGACACCAAAACAAGGATAAAATGACAGCATTATCTTATTAACAATATTTTTTACTGATCAGCATAAATAGTTACAAAAGTAAATAATCGTAATTAGGTTTCTAAAAAGCTTACCTTCATCATCATCCTTCTGCTTAATCTTGTCCTGTGCAGGAACCTTCTGTTCCTTTATAACAACAGCTTTTTTGGTCTGCTGAAAACACATGAAATGGTTAATAATAATGTATATTACTGTAAACTGCCTTTTTGGAGCTGCACATATTAAAACTCTGTATGCATGCACCAAGAACCATTTCCAGAAAATTATATATTACAAGTCACATCTGGATTCAGCCTCTCTTAACCCCTTTCCCTTTTTTTTATTTAAATCTCATAAAATTATTCCTTGCTATATATCGATATTGCAGCATAATAACTAAAACATAAATAATTAGTTAGACTTAGTTAAAAATTGAACTTATTAGTTAGAAAAAGTAATATATATATATATACTAACCTTTGCTTTAGGAGTTTCTCCCTTTTCTACAGCAACTGTATGTTTATTGCCAGCAGACTGTTTCTGAGTTGGTGACTGCTTGATATTTGGAGGGCTTTCATCACTGACTAATACTCCATTAGCCAGTTTCTAAAATCATGAATATGAAAATGTGATGAGATAAAATTAGAAATAAAAATATAATCTAATACTAAATTATATATACTTTCATTCTTTAACCTCATATTCTTGGTGGCTTTCACTTTCTGAAACCATATCATATGATGTGACAAATGCATACTTTACAAGCTCATCATTAGTCTCTATTTCTACAGAAAATATATTTATCTTCTATAAAATTGTCAAGAGCAAAGAACTTGTTAATTACAGCGAACATTTTA
Organism: Arenicola marina; assembly: GCA_964019135.1. NCBI lineage: Eukaryota > Metazoa > Annelida > Polychaeta > Arenicolidae > Arenicola > Arenicola marina. The sequence continues at coordinate 11,570,642 of OZ025249.1, forward strand.
TTTCAAATTTATATATAGATTAATATGTACAGTATTTATTCTTAGCAATTAATTATTTATACAACATAAAAAAATTCAATCAAATACAAGGTGGATCTGTTATTAAAGGCTTTATGCATTATTGAAGTTCTTAGAACCTGGGCCCATAAGTATAAAACCGCCAGGGCGATAAAACAGCTCTGAATTACCAAAATTTCGCCCTGATTGAGGGCACTTTAAAAACCATTTATTTAAACTGATCAACTGGGCTGAAAGAGGTGAATAGGATAAAATTTTGGTGAAATCAAAGGCTATTTACAGATTTATTGCCATTTTTTATCGCTTTGCTACTTTATACTTACAGCCAGGCAGGGAAATAGCCCTGGCTAGAATACATTTTTTCACTCTGATATTGCCCGGTTTTACTCCCAGGCTCGGGTTTGTTCAGTGTGTCACCTATATTTAGGTCTTGTATTGCACACTGCAGAGTCAAAGTGACCACACTTCGCACAATCTGATCTAACATGTCTGAGCCAAACCACTTCACTTTTACATATTCTTAAAATTTGACAAGACAGACAGAACACCTACAGATGCAGAAACGTGCCAAATGCATAAAAACAATAACGTAACACTCAGTAAGCGTTCAACTACAACAAGTACAACACTCGGCTAAACGCCCACCTTTCTCTGTTTCGTTCTCTTGTGTCTGCGTGAATCATCGTCTACGAAGTCAAAGCTGGGAGGTTGAACTGGAGATTTAAAACCGAATGCAAACACAAGCACCGCACATACAACAACCCCGACCACTGGCACTGCAAAATGTGGGTTTACAACCTCTGACAGCTCCATGTTAAATGTATATTTCTTCAAAATATGGGAGATTTAGCATACACCATCTGGAAATTGATGCGACTCGTGTGCTGACGTAAACGAACTTTTACGTCACGGCTTTTTGGGTTCCGTTTTTTTTTTTACGAAATGTAAATGACGTTAAATTTGTCCTAAAATTATTTCATTTTCTTGTTCTTTTTGTATAATTATGTGCAACTGTGTAATACTTAAAGTTTAATATCTCCTTTTAGCAAAAAAGATATGAACTGGATACAAAATAAATACACATGAAAGTGTGACGTCATAGATATACACATACGCGTGCGAAAATGGCGTATGATTGTGTACTTACTTCGCTTTTTTGATGAAAAGTTATTTATCGTAGCGACACTGGTAAGTTTTTATTTATAAGTATTCAAATTTTAACAATTGTACTTTAAATTACACAGAATATGTGCTCAAAAGGCGATGCGGCGTTGAATTAGAGCAATTATTAGAGATTTAATAGCTTACTTAAACTAAAGCAAGGAATTTTTTTTTTAGTCTCAGCAGCTTAGACTTAATCTTAGTGACTGGCAAATTTGACGGGTCTCACTTTATACCGAAAAGACAGTAATATCAGTATCTTGCGAAAAGACAGCTTAAATGCCAATAAATCCTCAGTTGAAGATGCTGATTAGGTTGATTGCTTCTCTAATGTCTTTGCTATGTAAGAATGAAAATTATAATTTTCAATGTCAGCTTTGTCAATGGAATGGTCAACGAAATTCGCGAAAATATGACTGGAACAATCTAAGCTTAATAGTGTTGACACACTTTCTTGATGTCAGAAGATAGAACGAGGTATATAGAATACGTAAGCACTATTATTGTACGCGTCCGCATTATAATAAAAGTCGATTCTCTAATAACGTCGAAGGATTTTAACATTGTTACTGTTGTGCCCCTAGAGAAGCGGGCTTGCCTGGGGCACTTGCGCCAAGGAGAAATATTGTTTGTGTCTTAAAAAAGGATAACATCGCAGTACAAACATAAGTTTAGCATCATTAAAATGGTCTAGTGTTGCTTTCTCACATCAGGGATTTTGAGAGTGATCAAGGCAAATTCGCGGAAAATATGGGCCTAAAACATATGTCTACGGCATTTATGACTTTGACTTTAGAACACTGACCCCATTCAGTAATCGGTGGGCTTCCGCCATGTTACATACATGTTTGCTTTATTATGACAATAGCGCGAGTTTGCGGGGCGTTAGACAATTTTATTGGCTAGACATCAAGCTGAAGCAGCCCGCCAATTTTCATTATCGGATAATGAAAATGAAAGGCTGCTACAGCTTGAGGAAGGGCCAATAAAATGCTTAACGCCATGCAAAACTTGCGCTATTACTATTATTAAGAGTTGAATTTAAATTTAAGGCGTCTCTGCTTCTTTGGTTTAATTTCCGCATGCAACGACCAAAGTAAAACATTTTGGGACTGACTGTCCGCAAATCGCAAGCCTTTCCACTAGTTTGCCAGTGGCCTTTTTGATACTATAGATCGTTGTTAAGAAACATGGCATGTGCAACTAGGCAACTAGTCATGGAAGCTGGCCATTTAAAGCTATAACTACAATTCTTTGGTGCGTGACGTCATGTTTCATTGTTCTATGCAGTGTCGCTATGGCAACAATTGTTGATTGCATGGGCAGCAGGGCGGTTTGGATCAGAATACAGCATTTTAGCGGCCTTCAGATGTAATGCTATTGAACTAGTTAACATGCCCACCAACTCGTAATAATAGCTGTTTTTTTGGCAATACTTGTTTTAAGTATCTTTTTTGGCAGCCTGGACTTCTTAAGTCAAACACGTAAATTGTGTCGGCTACCATTGATACTATCCGGAGAAACTAACTATCCTCAATCAGAAATTCAATTATGTTGAACTCTGGTATTTGTATTATGCATTTTTAGATCGACAGAGGTCCAAAACTTATTTTAGCCACCTTTAATACCAGATACAAGGTCAGCAGACCGAAGACAGCATTTTAACGAACTCCTAAGAGTGCAGAAAGATTTATAGGGTTTCTCACAGAACCAATGTTGCAACTGTTTAAAAAATCTCTGATAGTTAAGTAACTACAAGCCAGTCATGCCCCCACCACAAATATATGAAAATGTTGTATGGAACCCACTTTTGAAAAAGGATATATAGGGTATATCAAAAGTATCTTGAGATTAACAACTGAACAGATTCCGGGAATTGAAGGCTACAAAATATTGCATATTTTAGACAGTCCTGATCTAAGTCTTGTCAGTATCAAATTTGTCCTCAAGCCAAAGGCTGCTGCTAGCACTGCAAAAAAATTTTTTCCTGGAATGAACTCTCAAAAATGTTATGCAACAAGATTTAAACCGTGTAGTGATTGAAGGCTAGACGTCCGTAAGGTTTGAAGTTTTATTCCGCAATGCCAAAGCCGGCACAAACAAATTGATTCCACCGCGCATGACCAATTAATGACGCGAGACCCACGAAAGAGAGGCTAGGGTTAAAGGTCAATTAATCATTACCAATAAGTAGGTTGGTCACAGAGTCTTGTACGTTTACATTATGACATCTGTGACTTCTCTCTTCTTACGAAACTTAAGCGTGATCTCATATTATATCTTAGTGCTTGGGGATACAATCTAGTCCATGGAATACGTAATCAGTTCATGTGATAGTCACGGAATTTTGCAGGCAGCCTGATAGTTCTGCCGCGGGACGTGATACGAGGTTGCAGTGTTTCAGCAGATTGACGATCTGGGTTTCGCACATCGTGCTGAGGTTGGACTGCACTTGGTGAGGCCTGTGGCTGTGGAACAGGGATCTCCGAAGGCTGTGGCGCTGGTTTCAGGTCTTCGTCATGTCCAGAGGTATCTGGAAGTGCTTCTGGTGTGGGTAGCAGATGGCGTATATTACGGCGATAATCGCGACCCTCGTGGTGCACAATGTAGGAGCGAGGACTGTCGTGCAGCTTGGTGATTACTGCTGGCTCCCATGTGTTGTTTCGACGGATTCTCACCACATCACCCGGTTGCAACTCAGTTAGTGGTTGGGCTGTCCTGTCATAGTGAGATTTTTGCTTAATCTGCCGTTGTTGCAGTTGTGTCCGAGCTTGTGAAAGTCTGGGATCCAAGGAATCGGGGTGAACAGGTAATGTCCCCCGCAGCCTTCTACTCATCAGAAGCTCAGCTGGAGACTGCTTCATGCCCGTAATTGGGGTATTCCTTTGAGCGAGGAGGGCCAAATATGGATCCTTACCCTCAGCGTCGGCTTTCCTCAGCAGTTGCTTCAGTGTCTGTACATGTCTTTCCGCCACTACAAGGAGGTAATCACGACCTTTGAAAGTCATTATGTCCGCTGCGAGTTTCTGCCATGGTCGTTGTGGCATTGGATGAGGCATCATTGGTTCTTTCTGGTTGGAGGCTTTGAAACGAAGACACGTTGGGCACTTGGCTACAATGGCTTCGATATCACGTGTCATCCCTGGCCAATACACGACAACACGTGCTCGTTCTTTGCACTTCTCCGCACCCATGTGACCTTCGTGTATTAGTTGCAGTATTTCCGGCCGAAGCTTTGCCGGGACTATGATCTTCCGTCCTTGGAAAAGTACTGCTTCCGCTTCATAGATGTCTTCTCGCATGTTCCAATAGGGTTTAAGACATTCTGGTAGAGTGTTGATGCTATCCGGCCAACCTGTCATTACCACGTGTCTCAGCTGTTGTAGCGTTGAATCATCAGCTGTAGCACGCCGAATGTCCTCCATTTTGCACGCACTGACCGGAAGTTCACCTATGAAGGAATGAATCATGACGGCGATATCGTCTTCCCAATCAGTCTGGGGATCTCCCTCGATGTATGCGCGTGACAGTGCATCTGCGACGTGCATCTTGTTTCCAGGTTTGTACATTACGTGCAAAGTGTAGCGCTGTAATTGCAATAGCATCCGTTGGAGTCTGGGTGGAGCTCTACTCAGCGGCTTCTTTAGGATGACTTCTAACGGCTTGTGGTCACTCTCTACGTTCGTTGGCTTGCCGTATATATATGAATGGAATTGGGCGCACGCAAAGCATATTGCTAATAGTTCCTTTTCGATTTGAGCGTAATTACGCTCTGCTTGCGTCAATGTTCTCGAGGCATAAGCAACAGGCTTACTTTCCTGGAGAAGACGGGCACCTAATCCTGTTGATGACGAGTCTCCCTGAATCGTCACAGGCTTTGTCACGTCGTAATAACGTAGGACAGGCTCGGTGGTGAGAATATCCCTCACGCGCTCCAGAGCTTGGTTATGGGATGGCTGCCAATTCCACATAACGTCGTCCTTCAACAACTCTCGGAGTGGTGCTGTGACGTCAGACTCATTCGGGATGTAGCTTGCCAAGTATTTCACCATGCCAAGAAGTCTTTGTAGGCTCCTTTCATCCGTTGGTGTTGGCATCTGGGTGATGGCTTTGATCTTTTCCGGATCCGGTCGCAGTCCTTCACTGGAGACGATGTTGCTCATGTACATCACTTCCTTGACTTTGAACTGGATCTTGTTGGCACTGAACTTGATGTCCTGGTGACGCGCCCTATCGAGGACTCTCCGGAGTGTGGCGTCATGTTCCGGGTCGTCCCTTCCGGCGATAATGAGGTCATCGGCGATGATATGGACGTTCGGTATGTCACCGAATGTCTGGTCGTTTCGCTGCTGTAGCACCTCACTGGCCGAACATATACCGAAAGGCATTCGTTTAAATCTTTTTCTGCCCCACGGCGTATGGAAGGTGCACAGGTAGGAAGATTCTTCGGTTAGTTTCACATGCCAAAATGCGTCACGCATATCAACAACGGTGAACACTTTCATTCCAGCGAGCTTGCTTTGAACGTCTCCTGGAGTGGGAATGTTGTAATGTTCACGTTTGATCGCTTCGTTTAGTGGCCTTGGGTCCAAGCAAACTCTCAATGCACCATTCTTCTTTTCCGTGATGACAAGGTTGTTGACCCAATCTGTAGGCTTATTTACGCTGGCTATGACGTCATCATCTTCCAGCCTCTGCAGTGTCTCCTTCAGCTTTTGCTGCTTAGCGTACGGCACGGTACGACTTGCTTGCACCACCGGCTTGAATCCTGGTTTCAGCTCTATATTGTAAACCTTGTCGTATTGACCAAGGCCTTGAAATAAGTCACTATAATCCTTGAGCAGCTCGTCCTTGGAGGCGATGTGAGGCTCTGTCTCTGTAACCACGGCGTTAACTCGACGCAGCAGTCCCAGGCTCTCACAGGCTGTTCGTCCTAATATAGAGAGCTTCTCATCTGTGATGTAGAATAACAGCTGTTGTCGATTACCGTCGTTGCGGCGTGTTACTGATAGGCGCAACCTCTGGGCTTGATTTTTCCATTGCCAATACCTGTTAATAGGACATTGGTAGCTTTCATTGAATTATCGACTTGAATTTCACGATATTTGTAAAAGGGAATGACATTGGCTCTGGCGCCGGTATCCAATTTAAAGCTCACGCTTGCACTTTCTGGACCAAAAGAGAGTTCTTCAGTCCAATCAATATCCTCCTTCAGGTTTCCGATGAACAATTCACCAATGAATAACTCACTTTCCTTCTCATTTTCTGAGTCATGTAACACGTGGACGGGTCTTTGATTCTTCTTTCTGTTTTGTCCGCCTCCCCGGCACACATTGGCAAAGTGGTTTCTTCCTTGACAGTTATGACAAACTTTGCCATATGCTGGGCAATTGCGCGGCTCGTGTCTATGTCCGCAGTATTTGCAGGATGAATTAAATGTTTTTTTTCTGGTATGAAATGCGGTGACCTTGCTGCTCATAACCTTGTTGTGGACGGCATCTATAGAGACGTGTGACGTACTGTCCGCGGTTGACGTCATGGCTTGTAACTGCATTTTACATGCCTCAGCAGCTCTGGCAATAGTTAATGCTTTCACCAGCGTAAGATCTTTTGTTCAACTCTGCTGCCAGGAAATACACATTGAACAATTGTTCCCATTTACGCCGGGCTTCTGCAAGATTAACAGCATCAAATTGCATATATCCAGGGGTTCTGAGGTTCTCCATATTCCTTAAAATTCTGACACCATGTAGTGATTGAAGGCTAGACGTCCGTAAGGTTTGAAGTTTTATTCCGCAATGCCAAAGCCGGCACAAACAAATTGATTCCACCGCGCATGACCAATTAATGACGTGAGACCCACGAAAGAGAGGCTAGGGTTAAAGGGCATTTAATCATTACCAATAAGTAGGTTGGTCACGGAGTCTTGTACGTTTACATTATGACATCTGTGACCAACCGGGTGTCCAACCTAATATAATCGCAATCTGCACCGAAAGTTTACTAGTAAGGAGGAAAAACTTAAGCCAGCCCTCCCCCATCAATGTCAAGCAGCGCACCATTTTGCCAGAGCAAGTGACGTATATTGTGACCCTTCATACGGCGCTGCCTTAGATTATAACTGGAAGTTATCTTGTGGAGGGAACTTTACAGTGGAGGTAGCCTTCAGGGGAAATGTGTGAGACAAGAGGTCAGGGCCGCAATTTAGGGATGAATTGCGGCAGTTCCAAGTTGTGCAGTAGACCATGATCTTAGTGTTTCATGGAAAATAGTATCCAAAAGTATTGTTATATCTTTTGCAATGATTGTCTCTGTAAAAAAAACATGATTGGGGTTAGAATCTTAGCTAGTTTTATCAGCGATGATCACACTTTTTTATTTTTTTTATTTCCATCAATCCAGAGTACATAGGTTCACAAATCTTCATAGGTGATGAATACAAGAATATCCGTTCATACAATCACAGCACTTTTTAGTGCTGAGGGGTTCAGCTTGACTAAGATGAGTAACATTGATGATCGATGGTTACACTCTTGTTTTGACCATATAGTAGGCATCATTTCCGGTTTGCTATGGCCTCATGATTGGTCAATCGTGGACACATCTCCAAAAAGGGCTGCAGCCTAGATAAGCTGCTAAATCGTGGCTGGCGGTCACTTCTAAATTTTATTGTGAGCTCCAGACTGCACAGAAAATTCTGTAATTTGGAGGATAGACCATTGGGTATTATATGTATTGGTAAAGCAGCATTAGAGGCCAGGCTGGTGGCTTCCTTTAAGCTGTACTTGATACATTATAATAATAATAAGTTTATTGCACTAAAAGGCCTCGATACAATATGTTATACAATACAATAAGAAAACTGATAACTATCAAAGGAAGACTATCACTAAATGGAAAAAAAAGTTGCCTCCATCAGGAATTTGCACAACCCTGCAGTCTTCCACTTCTACTGACCTGAAGTATTCAGGTTTTATATGGCTGCTAGTGTTTTAATGCACCAGCTTCTGACCTAAGGACACCCTATTCACCAAATTTTTGTGGCCTCACTCATCATTTGTTTACCTTTTGTTAAAATAGGAAAATTAAGAAGTCCAAACTTTTTTTTACCAACCTCTATTATTCTGAAGATGTATATTACACGACAGTATCAATATGAACCAGTAGACGTAAATATTTATAGTATACCAGAGGTTAACAGAATTTAGTATCCTGTTCTATATTGTAAATGTCCTACCCATAATGCAAATTGTTGCATGGCGGTTTGATAGTGAAAAGATATATATTCCAAGAATTCTTTATAATGGAAATAATTTAAACTTGGAAATTTCTTCATGGACTATCCTGAGGCTTATGACAGATATATTGGTCTTTTCTTCAGCTGGATTTCAAGATGGCTGAAAAGGAACCACCAATAGATGGACCTGTGTTCTCTGCTTTCAAGAAATTGAAAGTAGAAATAGAATGGTAAGTGGAGACAATTCCTTTATTTTTACCTGTACATGTAAGAGCCATGATATTAAGATTGCTTTCAACTTTCATGTGTGTGTAAACTTAGATTACATTTTATACCAGTACATAATAACAGGTAATCATTGTTCCCTAAGAATTCTGATTAAAATCGGCAATATTGTTATGCTGCTACAATATTGACTGCTTTATGTGAACCAAAATATGTTGTCATTTGAAGGGATGAAGAGCAACTCAAAAGTCATGCCTCAACCATTTCACCATCAGAGCTATTTCTTGGGTAAGTAATGTTATTGCTGACTCAGCAAAGAAGTACCAGTTAAACTTACTCATACAGCATTTTCTCTCTTGATAATGACCTTAAAATAATTTTGTATGCATAATCCGGGCACTATGTTTGATATGTTTGAGGCTACTCATGCAGCCATTTTTCACCTACCATATATCATGATTTTCATTTTTTTTTAAGTACTGGACATCTTGTCTGATGTTGGAAGTACCTGCTCCTAAAAATATTTAAACTTTATCGTCAAGTTATATTGCAAAATTTGGCAGTAATGCTCAACTCTTGATGACATAGTACACGAGAAAGCCCCACTTTCCCATAACATTCTGACAAAACAGACCCCTTACAACATGCAGTTTTAATTATTGTACATTACCAGTACATATTGTTATTTACCGTAAGCAATAAAGACCTAAATATAGCATTTTCATTTATAAGATTGTATAGATTTAGCAGAGGGAACATTGCTGTATGAGTAACTTTAAGAAGCCTACGTTTTCCTATTTATCATGAGTTTATGTGGCAAAAAGTCCTTGTCATGGCTCTCAGTTGATGACACTCTAGTAGTGCATAAATATGCCACTCTGCTATGTACTACATGTACCAGTCTGACAAAAGTGACCATAATATGATCTTATTTTTATATCTTTTATTACAGTTTTTTTGAAAGAATTTTTTATCTATAACCTGGTTCACACGATTATTCAATTCTACATGCACTATAGCTCTTACATATAAACGTATACAACAATGACATCTTACTATTCATATATCATTGTGCCCCAGATTGAGATGTATCATACCATAAGACAGGAATAGAAAAACTTACCATTAAATGCAAAAAATTTAAGTGTCAGAAAATTCACCAGAAATATGGTATAAGAAATAAATTAAGGCAAGTCTACCTTTTATAATTATCGCAACTTTCAACACGGATGGTAAAATATATTGGAATCTTGTTCAGTGCTTGGATGTTTTGATTTTGCTCAAAACTTTTAAATACACTTTGCACATGTGGTTTTGGGCTTCTCATTCTAGACAAAGAGTTCTGCTGATTAATCAAGACAGTTGTAATTTTGTTTAATATTTCAATACTTGTTTGAAAAAGTACAGGGTTTGAATGTTTCACCAACAGTTGAACATCAATTGCCTAGTCACTTATACCTATAGCGTTACATGTAGCCTTGTAACTTTTATATTTAGTTTTTCCTTGGACCTTTGGTCTTCAGCGTGCGCTGGACATGGGTGCCCCATCTTGAAATGTGTTGATTGGTTTTCATACAGAACCTGACGTATAACATGTGATTATATGCTGCTGAAGATAACGCTGAATTTATCGTGCTTTAGCCGAATATCAGACCAGTAAAACTAAGGCCCAAGCTCATACATTGATTGACCGAAAAACAGGGGCTGAGTGAGTAAAAAAAGGGGCTGTTTCCCGCCCGTTGTTCGTCATTTAACGAACATTCAGTGGACAAAATGTGCTACTGATGGGAAGTTGTGGACGCGAGACAGTACGGGATTTGTTTGTTTTGATGACCGTTCGGGCGATAAGGCGTTGGGAAAAATAGTATTACTGTTGGCACCAAGCGACGTAGCCCGCCGCAGACATGGTCACCATGCGGGATAAGCACCCGAAAGCGATATTATGCGCGGGATAAGGTGATAAGCACCCAGCGGTAGTGTTGACACATGCGATAGCGTTGACACATCTGAGAGCGACAATGTTGATACATCCAAGGCGGACCATTCAGCGTATGCAGTGGTTCGGTTGGATATAGGTTCAAGGCGGCTGCTGGGGCCAATGTGCTCTTGCATGCAGCGGCATAGTAGGACAGACAGCTTCATTTTATTAGTAAAGATTTGACTGCCCGTAAACGTGCTTGTAAATATTGCATGTTATTGCTGTACTCTACAGCATATTCAAACTGCCATGTTTGTTTCAGGGAAAGACCCAGGTGCCATCCCCCAGATAAACTCGAGAGTGATAAGTCTGCCAAGCCTACACTGAAGTCCCCGTCGCGGTCCCATCGGCAGAGGAATCAGCCGTACTGCAAGGATAAACTGGCTGTCTCTGGGGGCAGTCTAGGCATCGACAAGTTGTCCTTCTCCAGTGAGGTGTGCAATCTGCGTAACTGCCCGTGCAATGAGAAACCAACCCTGAGCTGCAGAGACGAGAAAGCGAGAAAAGAATCGTTAAATTTTGTTCACCATGCGGCGGCCCATCGCCACCTACAACGGGCCAAGGGCTGCCTGATCCAGGAAGCCAAGCTCAAGCTGCACAACCAACACAAGGATCATAAAGTCGTCCTAAGGACGGCCCGACTGCGCCTGTCCAACAAGGGCCGTCATGTGCCTTCACTCAGCAAGCTGGGCGACACCGTGCTTTCCCCGAAACTCGGCAGCGTCAAGCGCAAAGTCGTCTTTGGCTCCAGTGAGCAGCGCGCGTCTTCCGACTTTCACAGCGTGGCGGTCAGTGCATCCGCTGACACACATAAAGCTCACCACTCTAAACTCGCTGCTCCTTCTCCATTCAAAGGGACTGAGTTTAAGACTCTAAGGGCTGCCCAAGCTTCCCGTGACTCCCCAGAAAATGATAGCGCTCTAAACTTGCTATCTCTGGAATGTGAACTAAGTGGTGTGCAGCTGGCGACGCTCGGTGGCGCACAAGCCACGGACCCAGCCTCGTCGACTGCCGCGGCTAAGGACGTGGGACCGTCCAGGAATGGATGTCCTCTCCACCCTGGACGGTGTCCCATGCCCTGTAGCTGCGCCCAACAGGCTCGGCAGGACGACTGGACGGAGGAGGAACTGGCCTGCTACTTCGATGAGTTCCTCTTCATCCCCAAGAAAATGTCCCCGATGGCTGAGATGATGTACACGTGACGACACTGCATTCACTGTCTGTATTAATGGGTATATTGATTTGCCGGCTGAGATATATTTACATGTAATACGGTTTTCTTTGATATGAGTTAGTGAAAAGAAGTATCGCTGGAATGTTTGGATTTATTAATAACGGATGTCTGTTCATTTAAACATGTTGGTGTGCTTTTTTGATTTGGTTCTAATTGTAGTTGCAAAGTGTTTTTTTGTTTTGCAACAGTTGCGCACTCAGAGCTTGAATCTGAACATACGTCATTACGTTATAAATATCTTATCAGGCATTAGGAGCGGCAGCCTCTGACGTATATTAGCTGTGATATTGATCTCGATATTTATTACTTAGTTTTGATATATGGACATGAAATTAAACTTCGTTTAAATTAATATTCCATTAAATGAATAATTTTATTTAAATTGGATTAATTCTTACGCTTTGGTGTTAACAAAGAACCTATATATGGAATTTTCTTAAGGACCACAAAGAGTCGGCTTGGGTTTTTTTTTCTCCAGTTTTGTAAATAGATCACTTTGTATATCGAGCCTGTAACGATGGTGCTAAAAAATACGAAATAATGAAATCTCAAGACCTAAGGTATTAGAGCTGAACTGTTAATGCCTCAGAGGCACGCGCCCATTACTGTGGTTTTCCTGACCCAGGTTCTACATCGACTAAACCAAGGAAGGCTCAACATTTCGCTGAGAATAATGTCAGCCTTTAATATCTAGCAAGCAATCAATGATAACACGTGTTTCATTACAATCTCTCATAATCATTTCTCATGTGTACAATACGATGGCTTGTTAACCAAGGCCTTATCTTATTATACTCTGTTTAAATGTATTTGTGATAAGTTAAATTTTCATTGTTTTTGATTGATTTGGGTTGAAGGAAGTTAGTTTGTTAATATGATTCTTTTTAGAAATATTCCCTGTCTTTGCAGAATTGATTGATTACGGTTTGCATGTTTGTTTCTACATGTTTCTTAAATAATGACACGCTTAGTATTTTTCATATATGGATTTAATGCTTTGAAGTTGACAGACATTGTATTCATATGGGATATATCTGACGAGCTTTGTATTATCGCTCCAGATTTTTCAGTGAAGAGTATACACTTTGCAAGGAAACCTGACTAGAAGCGGCGTCATTCTCTTGGACGCCTCGTTTTCGTGTTCTCCTGCTCAGCGATGTGTCGTAAAGATCGGACAAATCACATTTTTAACGTTAGGAGTCACTTTACTGTTTCCCTGGACAGATATGTTCAGATCTCCCTGAATACATTATGTGTACCTCGCTAGCATGTGTCTCGACCTCCAAAATTGTCATATCTAATGTTCTACCATGTCAGTAGTCAGTCTACGTAGAATTGTTAGCAGATGTTTTCCTCTGTTTTTAGACCTAGACATACTGTGCGGTAGTGCGGTGGAAGAACCTGTTAAGTCTCTTAGGTCTAGTGTTGGCCATGGTGCGAAAGCTCTGCGAAATATTGTCAGCGCGGATCAGAAACTTGTGATAAGAAAAACTTGTCACGAGGTCGGTTAATGTCAACGTGTGAGTCCTGTACACGTTTATAAATAAAAACACTGTGTTAACCATGCTGACCTGCGTTATCTTGCTTCACCGTTATCAAACTGCATACCGACGATGTCTGTAATAAATCACGAGATCAATACCTCTCTCTCACAAACCAATACTTTCATATTTATATGATTAAAATTGAGCTGCATCATCATTTCTTACACTAGCGTTTTACACTTCCCCCACAAGCGAAGCCAAATGCTTTTTGCAAATGAAGCAGGAAGTGTATGACCGATGTTTTCTGCACGTTCGATGCTTGAAATGAAATGTCTTATGCCAGCCTGTTGTGCCCATGAATGCAATGTTAGCCATGGAAGTTGGCCCGGCTGGAGCGGCCAATGCTGCCGTAAATTTTCGAAGATCTCCTTTCATATTGTCACAATCATAGGCCAGCGCGAGTAAGTTGGTTGATGAGACAACCAGTCAATGCTCGGGGTTTTAGCCAATCTCGCTCTTTTAGTCTGCATGGCAGAACACAGGCGTGCATCCATACTTTAGGGCGTGGGGAGGGGGGGGGGGCTTGACGTTCGCGATTACTGTGGTCGAGTGATCCACAGTGATCCAGTGATAAATTAATTACCAACGACGATAATTATGATAAAAACTGCTTACCATAACCCTCTCATGCTCATGAAAAAAAACGAGCATTTCGCACTGCCATATGCCTTCTCACCACGGTCATCACAAACGAAACATTCCTATCGTATTTCAAGGCCTGCCTCTGATGAAAAACCGAGCATTCACATCGTCTGCCATACCATCTCCCGCTTGCTCATGACAATTCAAGCATTCACGTTGTCTGCCATCTCGCGGTCATGACCAACCACCAATTACAGCTGCTCATACAGCAATTTTCCATCTACATTATGATTTTGGACACATATTTTGGAGAAACGACGGGGACATATATGTAATCATATGTTGGAAAGCAAAAAAACAACAAAAATTTCCATATTTTGATGACCGTCGTATCACACACAAAGTCCACACTTTCTGGCCACAGGAGATGCACCATTCGGGCCAAAAAAAAAGTGTCAACATATGCCCTCATTTTTTGCAAACCATACTGCTTCTACTTCTAAGAACATAAATAGGCATTTTCATTCAAAACATGATTTCGAGTTTGAGAAAGAATATGACTATGTGAGTAACTTTTAGCAATCGCCCTATATATCTGCCATGCCCTCTCATTTTCATGAACGAATAGGCATAGGCCTGTTACACACGAGGGATAAAACAGTGGGGGGGGGCAATGGGTAGTGCCGTTTTTAAGGAATTGGCTTTTCGTTTTACCGTCAACTGTGAACGAGAAAAATAATTATTCGTGAACTCGGAATGAGGAATATAATTCTTCGTGAACTGGGAATGGGGTCTAAAACACCAGTTCATCTGTCCATCATATTCTAACTCTTCCACCCCCTGAGAAGAACCCAATCACAGGCCCCCCAGGGGGTGGGGGATGACTTCCCAATGGTCTATCGCAGATGTACCGGCGTCAAAAGATTCCCCTGCTTCAGATGTACCGGCGCCAAAAGACTTCCCTGTTTGAGATGTACCATTTCCAAAAGCCCCCTATATTTGCTTGGATCAGTCCCAAAAGACTTCATAAAGTTCCGTCTGCTTGAAATTGGCACTAAATTTAATTTTGTACGGTTCCCTGAGTAGATATAGCCTATTTAGTATAGGCCGGTTCAGTTGCTCATCTGTACAACGGTACCCCCCCCCCCCCCCCACCTCCCCTGCCCCTCTCCTCTCCCCCTCCCACGCCCCATACGCGGCAGACTCTCTAGGCATTCGTTGTGAATACCCCCCCTCCCTCTCCCCCCTCCCCTTAGTACCCAAAGCCCTACCCGTCCGCTGTTCCCCGGCGCGCGGAAACTGTGATGTCGCGCCCTCGAACTGTTCCCGTCAGCTAGCGACGCCTGGCGAGTGACTGTCAGAATAGTACTACTGGCTTTCGGTAGGTGGTAGCACTAAACGTCCCTTTAACTGTCGAAGTTCATCCGAGATCAATAAAAGTCCTTTTTTAAGATCTTATCTAAGCAATAACCTACGTATATTAGAAGTTCAAATTGTTTTATTTAAAGTCATATACATGAATGTTAGTGTTGGTTTGAATCGTGTATTTTACAACATCAAGATCACATGAATAATAACAAACGCGCAGGAATATTCTAGAAGCAAGAAGGTTTCTTCATAACACAACCGATGTCGAAGCACATCACGGGGCCTTTGACAGATTTTTCTATATTTGAAAGGCAAATACAAAGCGGAAGCGAGCACTTTTAAATTCTATTTAGCCACAATTCTCATACCAGCAAGTATGAGGTTCAAATTCGAGAGAGACAGCCTCAATTCATACCGCTGTTGCTTCTGCTGCCATGTTCGTACGGGGACAATTTTGCTCGGCATTCTGCATTTGGTAAGTCTCCATCATCGAATAATCACTCGCAATGCCAAATCGGGCAATTGCAATAGGGGCCTATTCAAGTCTGATCAGGGTTCAATTGTAAGACATTCTGAGAGTTATTCACGCCAGTCTTGGCATGACTATGCTACATATACCCTGTTAGTAAATTAGGCCTACATTATTAAAGTTATAAATGTAAAATGAAAACAAATTGAGTAAGCTTAGGACTTTTCGACTTATTAATATTTGCGTTATCTTTTCACTTATAATAAAAAGTTGTAAGTTATCAAGACTGTTATCTAAATGATTGTCATTTTATGAACTAGGGCTAGTCTTGGTGATCTGTACAAATTTAGTCTACTTCAATCTAATATTAGGGCGGTCGGCGATTGCGTCGAGTTATTTGTCCAACGACGTCAAAATTTAACATGTGTCGCGGCCCTCGAAAATGGTACCATTTTAAAATGGGACATATCGCACTAGTTTCGCTTGAGCCCAACTAGTTTCTAATGAATATTTAAACAGCCGATATCATCGGAAAGAGAACAAAACGATCTTACAGAAACTGTCTGCTATTTGTTGGTATCTTGAACGGTTTTTCCGTAGCGGCGATTTGAAGTGTTCCGTCACGCGTCACTCCGTCAATATTTATGTCAGAACCAAACGACTGAGTTATTTAAGGAGCAGAAAGAGTGCACTACAAGATAGAAAGAAAGTATCAGCACGAGCTGTGAGTATTCACCTGCCTCAACGCGCCCAAAGATCACATGACCTGCACGGACAATGCGATGACGACACGCAAATTTCGTCACGCGAGCGACAGGTCAAAATGGCGTTGGTGAGTATGGAGCGTGTGAGATAAACTCGGAAAATCCGGAAATATCTCTAACAAAATGAGTCATCCATCCTATTCATATATAGATATTTTAAACTTAGTGATCATCATTTCATTTCGTACAATTTTCTAAGGGATGTACACCATATTTATTGAGAATTTTTATGGTTGTTTTCCTGACGTCGTTCTAGTGTTTTTTATACAAATGTTGACAATGTATAGCATGTGTAGAATGGTGATGACAGGTTGTTATAGCTCTAATTTATACGTCAAATAGAATTTAAAAGATTTGAAGTCCTGTTGAACACTGTCACTATTTGTTATGTTTATTCCAGAGCTGTTTAGCTGTTTGTGTAAGCCTGTGATGACCCCCACACAGGCAGTGGAGGGGGGGGGGGGGTTTAGGACCCCCGCCTGTCTTATGTTTAGGACCCCCGCCTCTAGCTGTCATGTGTTTGACCCCACCCCCACTCTAGCTGTCATGTCTTGACACCCTCATTCCTAGATATCATGTTTTGACTCTCATCCCTGGCTGTTATGTTGTTGACCCCCCCCCCCCCCCACCTTAGCTGTCATCATGTTTAGGACCCCCATGCACCCCTTGTTGTTATTATGTTTAGGATCCCCATTTCTAGCTGTCCTGTTTTTACACCCCACTCCACCCCTAGATGTCATCATGTCTAGGAGTAGGACCCATTAAATCATGTTAGAACACCTCCAGCCCGAGCTGTCATCATGTTTAGGACCCCCCCCCCCCCCCACCCCTATATCTGTCTTGTTTTAAACCCACTACTCTAGCTCTCAGCATGTTTTGGATCCCCTACCCCTAGCAGTCATTATGGTACCCCCCCCCCCTCCTCCCACATGCACCCTCACTGCTATCTAGCTAGCTTAGCTGTCTTCACGTTTGGAACAAACTTTTGGTACAACTTTAGATTAGACTTGTGTTGTCCCAGCTTACTTATCGTAAATTTAGGTCAGTTCATGTCCCTTGTTGTCACTTTGGTAGCCCCCCCCCCCACCACACACACATATATATACATACCTGGACCAAGATTAAAGCTACATACACAGTAACATTTTCTCTGTGAGACTGTGGCATTAGCATTGGACGGAGGGGTAGGGAAGTGTCTGTTCCATGTGAACTTTGATGGGTGTAGAGATGTGATGAAGTTGGACTGGGCGGATAATCTGAGGATGGCGGTTAGGTTAGTTCTCTTGTGTGTGGATGATTTGACTGGGTGACAGGTTTTGCATTTATGCAAGGATAATGAGACTGGAGTTGAGGCCTGGTTGGATGCTCTTGTGATTGCGTGTGTGAAGGAGCATAGTCTGAATCTGAGAATGTATCATGACGCATGATAGCATGGACGAAAGCGTTAATGTGGATGATGATGACTCTGATAGGGCTCGAGAATGACATGGAGATATTACCCTCTCCACTTATGGAAGATTATGTGATTTGAGGTAGCTTTAAATTAAATTGTTTGTAGCTTGGGACGGTAAGTGATGATGGAGGTGTAGATGTTAGGGGAGGTTGTAGGCTACATATTTTAAGTATACATTAATGATGGTGATAAAGGTGTAGCAAATAACAGGTTGGAGATGATGGGGGTGAAGGTGGGGCCATTAGGAGAGGCTAGAGTCTTGTCCCACAAATGCACAAATGAACTAAGAGAGAATAGCAGATCACAAATGCTTGGCTTGTTGGTTTACATCACATTGTTATCAATATTTCCAGCTGGCAAAATAATTTACACCAGAACCCCAATATATATAACTGTTTTTATTGTGGAAAGCTGTTAGTTTATTTGATGTTTCCTTTCTTTTAGTTGACTGGTACCAAGGGAAGAGCATATACCGATACTTTTTTTTTTTTTTTTTTTTTTTTTTTTTTTTTTATTGCTCAAAAAATGTCAATTGGTACAGCGATACAGCGGGGTACATATATATATATACTATCTACAGATGACGGGTATTACCTATTATGGCTGCCTGGTTAATCTATTCACAGGAAGCTTTTCCATTGGATTTCAAAATCTTTCAATTTATTCTTTTTCTCGTAATATGATTTCTTTAATGTTAGAATATTACGTAATTTTGTAATCAAACCACTTAGTCTAGGGAAAATGACACGATACTTACATTCATAGATATACTTCCTACATATGAGCATTACATAATCTATTTCATAGTTAATTCCGCCGAATAAAATGTTTTTTTCGTCATAAGGTAGTTTCTGTGTGCATCTCATACCTATCCACTCATACACGTCAACCCAGAATCGCTTAATTACTTCGCAATGTACAAAACCATGGATTAAGGTGTCAATCTCTTCTTGACAGAACTCACATAGATCGCTTTCCTTCAGTTTATATACATATAATTTTTCACCCGTACATATAATACGATGCATTAATTTAAACTGGAACTCCTGGAGTTTTACACTATTCATAGTTCTATAGATTGCGTTAAAATAGGACAAATATTCTTTCTCCGTTAAGGCTGTTCCTAAATCATGGTTCCACTTTTCCAACGGTAGAGTAGGTATTGCGAGTGTTTTCTTAATTAATATATCGTATACAAACTTACATTTCTTTTGGGAATTCATATATAAATCGTATAACCGGTCTCTTGGTATATGTACACTTTCGGGCTGTTCTAGTAACATCGATTTCCATGCTGGCGGAATACTTTGCAATATACCGTAATACTGTAAGATGTTAAATTTGGACTGTGGGTACTTGCTACATAACTCTTCAAAACTTAAAAATGAGCCATCGACTGATAATAGGTCTTCTATATACAGTACACCTGAAATTATCCAACCATTGTAACAAATAACCTTTTTGTCGATTTTTATGTAGGAGTTAAGCCATATCATCTCCTTAATGACAGTCGATTTGTCAAGTACCTCATGATAATGGAGTTCACACCAAGCCTTAATGATATCGGTGATGAGCCTGCTACCTGTTTTTGTATAGAGTGCGGATTGGGTGAAATCCTTCACCTCCAGGTTACACCGCCAAAGCAGCACATATACTGGGCCAAGATAATGTTTAACAAACGCCGCTATAGTATCATTCCGGGCAATCCTGTCAACCCAAGCTGTCTTGAGGGCTCTTTCTTGAGTTGTAATATTGGGCACATTTAGTCCCCCAAGCGATTTCTTGTTATACATAACGGAGCGTTTTACCTTTTCCCTTTTTCGGCCCCATATAAAGCAGAATAACTCTTTCTGTATTTCATTCGTGGTAGATGGGTCTGGGGACGGGAGAACTGACATTAAATATACCAGCTGGGAAATACCATAGCATTTGATGATGACAGTTTTTCCCAATAATGTTAGGTTCCTTTGCCGCCATAAGTTTAGGTGGCTTAATATTTTCTTTTTCCCGATGATGTAGTTTTCAGAAATTGTTCGTTGTACATCAATATATAATTTAATTCCTAAGACAGAGATCGGACCGGCCGTCCATGCAAAACCTGCTTGCGGGCAATCTTCAAAATTATCTCGTAGTGTTCCAATTGGTAGGACTACAGATTTATCGTAATTTACTTTGAGCCCCGATACAAGGTGGAAATCATCAAATGTCTGTTTAACACGCATGAGATTTTCTTCCGATACTTAAGAAGTCTCAAGCCAGGACTGGTGTCTCGTACTTTACTGGTTTAGTGTCATTTCCCAAGTAACAAATCCGATATTCTGTTATACCCCTTTTACATTGTGTTATATAAAAAATTTATTATATCATATGGAAATAAATGGGATCAAGTTTATTACTTATTGTTATCATTGGTACACAACACTTGTATATATCATTTGATAATAATGCTTATGTAAAATGACTTCAGTATATATGTAATACCGCAGTACAAAAAAAGTTTTTTGCTGAAATACCCCTAAAATTATTGTTTTTTAAACAAGTGTTATTTAATTACATAAAATTTAATGTTATTAACATTGAAAAGACTTTATATATCTTTTTTTAGTTTAAATATTACATAAATAATCTAATTATAATCATTTCATTTTTTTAATTTTTGAAAAAATATTTAGCATGGTACCGTTCTTAGAATTTCTAAGTCCAAAACTGCTAAAGTGGCTATCCACACTTTTAGCGCGTGAAATTTAAACTGAAAATATGTATTTATAAGAGTAAAAAATGTTAATTAATTTATATCTACATACATAACAATGAATAAATATCACATAAGCATTTAATACCTTATAATAAATGAACCAGGAACTCTTGAAATAGAGAAATAATTAAATAGGCCATTTTTTTTAATAATGACATGGGCCGGACTAATTTTACCCCTCAATTTGAGGCACTAAAATGGCTATAACTATGTAACCACTTAACATAATTAAGAAAAAGAAAAAGTATGTTAATCTACTAATTAAGAGCTTTCATTTGAGCTATAGAAAGGGGCTAAACTCTAAAATAAAAAAAATGACTGACTGCCCTACTAATATTAAATAGTCAGAATTACCGTAATTTCCAGTATATAAGTCATACCTTTTTCATCATATCCAAGGGATGCGACTTATATATGAGCCAATTGTAGAAATACTGTCGCATAGCACTGACCCAGTCAGATTTCTTTATGGCCTACAAGATAATAGCTGTATCAAGTTACATCATTGACAGCCGCTTCCTAAACAATGCCTGGCCACTCTACGAGTAGCCCCAAACCCTATGCTGTGTGTGGGCTGAGATATAGCCTATAGTCAAAATGGAAATTCTCCGGACATCAAAATTTGCGAATTATTTGTTTACTTTACGAGTTGAGGACGAAATCTATACATATTCCTTACCTATAAACTGGGGCCTGTCTCAAAAATTATTTATCCGATCTGCAGTTTGATTCCTATCCTCACAATACATAACCTGCCATGCTATCTAATAGAGTAGACGATGTTGTTTTTATCGTTCTCTTGTCAGTCGCCCAAATGTAAAGGTTATCCAACTGCCACTTGATTGGGTCAACATCTAGGTCAGGTTAACAAAGTCCATCGCGTCATTTGACGAAGGTACCGATGTTGAATGCAATGGTCAGGGTGTAGTGGTTAATCTGCTATGCCCACTTTTGCAGTAGCCATTTGTTTTCGAGCAATGAATCCTAATTTAGCCTCAATTGATACTAAACTGATTTCAAGTTCCCTCCCGGTCACTTTAGGTATGCGTCAATGCTTAAAAACAGAGTTAATGATAAAACACTACAAAGGAATTCAAATCTCTGATTCTCCTTTACTGTGGGAAAAGTTTCATAACAGAAATAAACCTTTATCCTTTTCCTATTACTTCCTGACAAGTAATTACTAATTACATGGTCTCACTTTATAGTAAAAAGATTTTTTCGCTAAAAGACAGCTTAAATACCAATAAATCCTCAGTTGATCAGGGGCCGTATTCATAATCCCTTCGTAAGTTACACACAAAAAGTGCCTTTTTGTCTTAGCCTCGATCACCAGCTTGTTTTGACAGTGCTCATGATTAAGAAATCCTCTTCAATATAATTTTGGCACTTTCTTAATTCAGAAAATCCACTTCTTTGGGAATCTTTTGTAAACATATTTTGAACCAGATAATCGTTAGACAAATCTTCTACTTAGCGGTTAGTCTAATGGTGTAGCCTAAGTGGCGATTATGAACATGGCCCCAGGCTGTTTAGGTTTCTAATTTGTTTTTACTGCTCATAAAAATGAAAGATATATAATATAATCAGGTTTATATATATATATTGTTTAACAAACCTATTAACATGGCCCTCAGTCTGGCGATCAGTGGGTTTTACATGCAATGTTACAACTTCCTGTAAAAAAATGGTGACAGGTTGTTGTCCATTTGTATGATAATAAAGAATGATCTTTTATGAAGTTTGTAGTTACTTTAATTTACTTGATTTATTGCTTGTCTTATTTTACAGTTTGGCCAGCTATTAGTACTCTCGGCCATAGCAGTGATGGTCCTGCACCCAGAGCTTCTACCCAAGGCAGAAAAGGATGCACTTGTTGAGGAGTTATACCTCAGCGATGGACACAATGACAATGTATCTTATGATAATTTTAACTGGATGACCCACAGGAAATGGAACAGTGGTAACTTATGTCATTTTAAATCCATATATTTATAATATATAAAGTTTATATATATTTATAATATATAAAGTTTATATATATTTAACTTTATTAATATTATATTACAGCTATAGATGAAGACTATTACACCACTAATATTTATGTTTTAGCCTGCAAAACTACATGTATTGCCCAAGTCTTATTTTAATATGACAAACCATTTCCCTTCTATGGGGAAACTATATTAATTTTACAGATTTATTTTCTCAGGTGATGGAGATGAAAGGATCAATCTTATTCCTGCACAATGGGTTATTTATTGGTCCTTCAATGCTTTTCAGAGGACAAATTCTTGGCCCTCCTGATCACAGTTGGATCTTTCATCATCACTACCATGTTGATATATGGATCTGTCAGGGTAAGTTTGATTCACTGCATAAAATGGGCAGTTTATGCTATGTAGTAATGCCTTGTTGGGTAAGTTAATGCTATGTTATAAATTGGATGCTTATTAACCACTCCAATTGTATTTTTTGCATTGTATGTCAAGCTTCAGAGTGATAACTCAAATAGGAAGATGAAATATTGTATATAGCATGGCAGTTGCACTGTACGATATTGATTTGAATTTAATTCTTTGATAAAGCTTCTTATTCCTTATCAGGGTTTCCCTGTCTCAGTGGGTAAACAGGGTCAGTTTGAGATCAACAGGTCATGTGTTCTTTCCCTGGTACTTGTGTCTAATTTAGCTTTGATTTTCACAAACTGCTGAAAAACACCTACATTCCTTATAGGCTGGATTAAATGATGTTATGGTAATGTCTTTTATTTATTTTACCACTAGGGACGTCCTGGGTATCTGATGCCTTTCTTCTGTCTCCAAGTATTTGACTTCTGCATCACCTGTCTAACTGGCGTCGGCTACTTCTCCTATGTCCCTGATATCAAGAAATGGATTGCATCCCAGGTAAGAAAAACCTGTTTATAGAGCTTACTTCAACATTGATGCATAATAAATCTTAACTCATCTTTACTTTCATAGCCTTATATACAGGTATATATTTTGTATGCATAAATGGGTGATAAAAAACTCCTCATGATCATTAATGTAATATTATTGTGTGTTTTTTGGCGTTAGTTTTGTGCATTAGAATACTGTTCCTGTTCACCAATGCCCGGATGTTTCGTTTGCTGGGCAATAATATGTCTGTATTGAATGCTTTTCCTGCCAATGCTGGGTTGTGCGGATGTAACATGTGTATATGAGCCAGATGTTGACCTTGTTTGCTGGTCGTTGCCAGGAGCTGCTGCCTGACGCATGCCGCAAGGAGCTGCTGCAGCTGGACTGTGATTGGCTCATGTTGATGGCAGTCGTCTTTTTCGCCCTGGTTCTCATCATGAAGGTAAGGCTCAGCGGTTACAGAACCGTACATAAAGCAAATGACCTAAGACAGCGCGACACTGCTCACACCTGGATTGCACCAGGGATTCTAAATATCCTTCGTGGGTCGTGGGTTCGCACCCCCGGGCCTCCCTAGCTGTGGGTAAGCAGGCAGGGCTGCAGATCAAGAGGTCGTGCCTTGCAACGGCTCACTGTGATGTAAAATTCTATAGCTACCTTTCCCATGCCTGCCTAATGGGCATGGAATTATATCATTCTATGCTTACCGTTCCAGGCTTCCCTGATTGGCATGGTAATTATGGCATTATATCACAATATACATACCGTTCCAGGCTTACCTGATTGGCATGGTAATTATGGCATTATATCACAATATACATACCTTTCCAGGCCTACCTGATTGGCATGGTGTGGTCCTGCTACAAGTACCTGCTGCAGTACGAGAGGAACACCAACAGCGGTCTGATCCGCACCTACCAGCCGACCGACCCCACTGAGGACACGGAGGTGGGCCTTGTCGGATACGCGTTTCGTTTTCTCGGATAAAATTCTCGGCCGTCGTGACATAGGGATAACACTGTCTGTTAACACACAGTGGCGTACTCGATTGTAGGCCAACATGTTGGGAGTTCATAAGCCGCGTCTGTTTTGAGCCGTATCGTCCTTGCATCTCTGTCACTTGCCAAATATTTACATTCGAAAAATGGCCTAAAATACCCACCATCCATACGCGCGACGACTTCAAGTACTGACTTACTCCTTGGTAGTTATGAAGTGTATATAATAAAATAAAATATAGTATTGTCTGTATTTGATTTTCAAGGATAGATTAAGCCTTTAAAGTAAAGCTCAGAGTAGTGATGGATGATTTTTCATTGAAACTATGAACCCTAAGGCGTTTATCCCCAGGAGGACATCATTTAGTAACCTAATAACGGAGTAATCATCGCTTGAATCACCACCCCTGCTCCAGTCAGAAAGGTAGCGCATTACAGCTGGTGATGACATCACGAGGGCTTACTCAGCCACTGTGGTTAATGACGAAATTCGCAGCTGCAAGACTCCGCATTGATCACGGACGCCCCATTTTCTTTATATCTAGACTCTGCGTACAAAAC
This sequence comes from Arenicola marina, assembly GCA_964019135.1. NCBI lineage: Eukaryota > Metazoa > Annelida > Polychaeta > Arenicolidae > Arenicola > Arenicola marina. The sequence goes on from OZ025249.1 coordinate 11,595,892, forward strand.
CACATATGCACGTTCCGCCGGCGATTCATTATTGAACTAGATGATGAACTGAGTTCCCTCAGTTGTAAGGAATTTCAGTCAGTGACTCTTTTTTTCTGTTGGAAACAAATCATTAAGTTTTCTTTTACAGATGCTGCTCCCTCCGAAATATGAGGACGTGATTCAGATGCCGCCGACGCCCGCCAACGAACCCCCTCCCCCACCCTACAGTGGCAACTAAGGCGGATGCCCCTAGGTCAGGAGGTCAAATGTCAATTTGTGACACCGCTTGTCCATCTCGTAACGTTACCTGCCCTGACCTTTCTAGATTACGTCGACATCTTTATGCTACGTATTCACTTATATGTATATGCTAATGGGTACTGCACTACTGAGGTAGGTACTGATGTTTGAAACTGAAGCGGAAAAACGAACTAGCGCCAGAACGTATCGCTACGAAGCAGAGGTTTGTATCAAAGAAGAAGTGAATAACAATGGTTGATTAGTGTTTGTCGAGTTCCTGACCCAATATGATGGCTCTAAATAGATATGATGGACCATGAGGTGGTCAAAGCATTAAACAGTTAGCGGAGTGTATTTATCAAGGGTAGGGTATTAGATATCTTGGGAAGTAAGATCTTAAGGTGACAACGGAAATGGGACATTCGAAGACTAAAAACACATCGTGGTTGCTAAGGATCTGTACATACAGCTGGTATATTTACTCGTCAGTTCTTGCATTTGTTGATGGAGAAGAACAATTTTGAGTTTTTTGTGTGGTATGCCAATACGGTTAGAATACGACAGTAAAGGACATAATATCTTAAAATTAATTGCCGCTGCTTGTTGCTGTAGTTTGAACGTATCTGTGATGGCTCTTGGAAATAGTTGTTGCTGATTGTATATTCCTCTAGCCTTTTGTTTGTTGACGAAAGAGCTTTGCCTAACCTGGAGGAAAACTGACAGTGTGATAGACGTCCTGCGGGCTTCGACACTTTCATCGTCACTGTTAACATTGAGCTGGTGATATATTTGGCCAAGTTCGTTTTTTAATTAGAAGCATATAAGAGTAACTTTTAAAAATCGTTTTCACGCTAACCACTGTTTTGATTATAACGTAAACAATATCAGTACTTGAACATTTCTATGAATTTCTTACGATTTTGCCCCACAGTTTGTTTTCAATGAAGCTAGTCAATTACATTTTTTTTCTCTGCGTGGTGACTGTAAGTTAGACATGAATAACACACGATCGATGTTGTTCACGTGATCGGAATTGTGTCGTGTGTTGCCGTGGTATGGGTTCGTGCCGAGATCCCCAGCTGGATATGATCGAAAAATTTCACGCCAAACTAAATACCGAGCCAGCTTCGTTAGGAAGCTATACAAGGGACGTTTCCCAACCGATGCAGCCCGACTTGTAGCCATCCATATCGGTGGTACTTAATTTCAAACTAGCTGATCACTGTCGACACGTGCGAACTTAGCTATTATTAATTTTTTGTCATTGATGACCTATTTATTATTAAATTATTCGAATGAACATGGAGCCAACGGGTTGGTTATCTTCATGGAATGTAAGGAGAAGATAGGGAGAAATGTTCTTTTGACCTCGTAAGATCAGCGTTGGGTGGTAGCCTGTGGTGATGTATTAGAATAACATACCCGGTCAGTGCAAAGAAGGAAGTCTACGTAGACCACGTGGTGAATGTCGATCAATTATCGCTCTCCTAAAGATTAATGTTACCGCTGGTCCTTGGTACTACATTGTACTATTTGCCACCTGAACCCGGGAAGAGATGGTTGTTAGTTCAAAAGTCTTGGTATAGGTGTGTGTCTGTGTACTCTGCTTACAAACTGGCTACAGTATAGTATGAAAAATATGTACGGTCGAAGTAAATTTGTGTTTTCTATTCGATGAAGATAATGTTGTGTTTATGCACCATCAATACGAATCAATACTAGGCCTAATGAGGTGTTGAGACTAGTCTGAACCTGTGTCAATTCCCACTCAGTAGCCTCGCCGACATACCTTCTTTACCACCCAACATAATTTGCTATGGAAATTACGATGAAGGGAGAAAACGCAAGCTCATTTTCAGTGGAAACGGTATCACCGGATCTGGTCTAAATGCCACCTACACCGCCTTATGAGCGTAATGTTGACTGGTGGATTCTGCCAAGAAAAGGTTTTTAAAGACATTGAAGTTGACTGTTAAACAGCGGTGTACATATTTATGCGTTAGACATTAATCGACATGGATAAACATTTTGGGTTGGTCGAAACAAATTACTGTAATAACTATTCATGTACCAACGTGCATTTTGGAGTCAGTAATAAAGTTTATTCACCGTGCACTCTCTATGACTAGTTCATGACTTACTCGACATTGCCTTATGTTCTCTTTATGTGTAGGGGAGACAAACGACACCTTGCGTAGAAAATAACATTAGTAGTTTGTTGCAGATGACGACTTTGATCAAGGTCATGTATCCAAGGTCAAGGTCACCAAACGTGTGACTTTGACAAAGAGAGCCCAAAACTTTGCTCAAAATTATGGTTTTCGAGTTCTAGGTCAATGATATCTTCGTGTTGTCAAAATTGTTAAAAATCGCTGTGACTACACGAATGAAGGTAGATGACTCATATGTAGTGGATTATGTACCAATGCTAGTGACCTCATGTGTGCCCAATGGCATCGAAACTAGTAGTTTGGACGCAAAATAATAATCAAACTTTAACAATGCCATTATAAAGCCTGGATATACGCCAAATAGCTGACAGCGCAATATGACGTTTCGGCCCACAAGATCTCGTCACTCGATCGTTAAGGTCCGAAAATGACGTCATTATTTACGTCATATCCAATTGAAGAAAGAAGAAAAGAAGTAACTCTCACTAAATAATCCGCCGGATCTGACTGTCGTTTGCATTTTATGTTCATAAAAGTATACACATGGCATTTAGATGTAATTTTACATCCATTTATACGTTTAAAGAATTAAAGATAACACCATTTGACTGTTCAGTGTCAAAACGTGACTTTCAAGCGGCGGTCGTGGGGTATCGAGTCGGAAGTGCGTGAAAACGGTCAGAATTGCGCGGCAATTTTTTTTGGCTGCAAAAACACACCTTTTTGATGGGTCACTCGTGCAGTGACAAATCTCTGTAATTATTTACTAGATCTAACGAGGCTGCATAGTAATAAAAAATATATGAGGAGTGGCCTATTATCCTTATAATGTTTTGTTTATGTATCATCACCCTGGAAACCTAAGTCTGCTATCTGACAGAAACAAACACGCACTGCGACATTTACCATAGATATAGATGAAGAACAAAAAATCCTTGACCTGGTTCGGAAAGGCCACAACGTATGCATGTGTAACTGGTCGGGCTAGAACAGGAAAGACTGTTTTAGCGCGAAGATTTGTGCCGACACAGCCGTGACAAATCCAACTGTTTTGTGCTCTACGGGCCTTGTGCGCTTGCATAGTTGCTCGCAAGCCTTCATTTTGGTTTATATTTATAAATAGGAAAGACGGATTATACAATATCTATCTCTATTTGAATATTTTGAATTATCAAGACAAACCAAAATGGTCGACTTATTGAAAAAGAAAAAAAAATGATGGTCTTCGGGTGATTTGCAACACTCGATCTAAGTCACGCAATTTAATCGTTACGCCACGTTGCCACTGCGCCACGGCGTATGCAGCTTTCCCGTTTCGTTTACTTTGCTACTTTAATACCCGCAAAGCCGACATATCATGGTTTTGATCGTGCACGCAGGTAAGGGGCCACATTACTGCAGGTGCGCCGTAGTACACTGATAGCGACAGAATCGCTTTGTCTACGCACACTTCTCTCCTGTTGCCTTTTGACATTTTTCCGTGCAAGAGTACTGATTATAGTTTTTAATGAAGTGGATAGTTTTTATGCATGTTTGAGATCGTGACTGGCGTTTGAAAGATATTTTGATCGGCTTAGTGAAAACCAAGTTACTCTTCCTTTGTTTATCATAACGCGCTCCCAAAATGACGTCATCTTGGTTACGTCATAGCAACCAGTGGAGAAATAACGAAGTCATTTTCGGAACGTAACAAGTGGCGAGATCCTGTGTTTCGGCCTATGACTGTCGATATTGCATGTACAGAGTCGCGGTTGGTCTTGAAATCTTCAAGTTGCACCTGTCCCTCGATTTTCGTCATCCCTTTCACGCTTTGCTTATCGTTCTCCAAAAAGTTTCATGTTACCGCTGGTCCTTGGTACTACATTGTACTATTTGCCACCTGAACCCGGGAAAAGATGGTTGTTAGTTCAAAAGTCTTGGTATAGGTGTGTGTCTGTGTACTCTGCTTACAAACTGGCTACAGTATAGTATGAAACATATGTACGGTCTCTATCGAAGTAAATTTGTGTTTGCTATTTGATGAAGATAATGTTGTGTTTATGCACCACCAATACCAATCAATACTATAGGCCTAATGAGGTGATGATACCAGTCTGAACCTGTCCTGTTCTGATATACTGTAGCCTTCTCAACCAGGTAACAGAGGTTTTTATAGCTCATACTCTAATGTCTATCGTTTTCGGTTTGGGAAAATTGGGAACTGTGAAAAATATTTGACACCTTAATCCCGGAACCAGTTAATTTATGAATGAGGGGCAATTGAACTTCCGTTCCGTACCTGAGGTTGGTTGCCAATTCCCTAAATATGTCAACTTAGCCTTGATAACGTGAAGTGCTGCCGAATGGAAGTTTAAGAGTAACGTCTGGTTTTGGTTCCGTTTCTTGACAAATAGAAATAGCTGCAGAAGCTGCTTTGGTATGACGAAAAATCTACGATGTACGTTTGTTAGGGCCCAAAACGTCATAGTGACGAAAAACGTCAGATCACACGGTCTGAGCCATCTAGGAGCAAATGTACAGTTTCACACTGTGCCTCGATCGCAGTGTCTGTTGACGGGGGCTATGAATATACGAGGCAGTAACTCTTCAGTTTCAGATATATTTAAGTGCTTTCATAAACAATGGAATATGGGTATCGCCCCCCCCCCCCCATCTCCCTCCGGGTCCATCCCTTCCCAGCCAACATGACCTTATGGGTCCCACGTGGGTTTTGGATGGGCTATGTGGGCTTGGGATTTGGCTGGGCATTTATATGGGCTCCTGGTGGGTCCCACGTGGGCGCACCCACCAACACAATTTCGTCAGTGTTCTTTCTGTAAATCATAAGTTATGCCTATTTATTCATGATCTAATGTTTAAAAAGTGCACAAATCACCCCGAGGAAAAAATATCAATTTGCATTTACATGGGATTTATGTGGGTTTTTCATGTGTCAGCCCACGCAATGTTTGTGTGGGTTCCAGCTGGGCATTTAATGGGCTTTCATCTGGGCTATTGATGGGTCCCACATGGGCGCGCCCACAAACACAATTTCGTCAGTTTTTTTGTAAATCATAAGTTAAGCCTATTTATTCATGATCTAACGTATAAAATGTGCACAAATCACCACGATGTAAATATATCAATTTACTTTTACTAAAACCCAGTTCCAACACATATGGGTCGGCCCACAAGGGGCCCACTTAAAGCCCAGTTCCAACCCACATGGGCCGGCCCACATGGGGCCCACTTAAAGCCCAGTTCAACCCACATGGGCCGGCCCACATGGGACCCACTTAAAGCCCAGTTCCAACCCACATGGGCCGGCCCACATGGGACCCACTTAAAGCTCAGTTCCAACCCACGTGGGCGACCCACGTGGGGCCCACTTAAAGCCCAGTTCCAACCCACATGGGCCGGCCCACATGGGACCCACTTAAAGCCCAGTTCCAACCCACATGGGCCGGCCCACATGGGACCCACTTAAAGCTCAGTTCCAACCCACGTGGGCGGCCCACATGGGACCCACTTAAAGCCCAGTTCCAAGCCACATGGGCCGGCCCACTTGGGACCCACTTAAAGCCCAGTTCCAACCCACATCCCTGCAAACACGGAACATTCGCGTAATATTCGCTCAATGGTATTGCCATGTTATGTTACGGACGAACATTCGCGTAATATTCGCAGAATATTATTTCCGTGTGATGTAACGGACGAACATTCCCGTAATATTCCTGCGAATGTTACGGACGAACATTCTCGTAATGCTCGCTAAGTGTTCTCTCTGTGTTACGTTACGGACGAATTACGAGGATGTTTTGCGAATGGTACGCTTGCACAAAGTAAATTTTGTTACGTTATATGCATTGAAACTTCGGGGAGGGCACACAGCGGCGGATCTAGGGTTGTGAAGGGTGGGGGTGGGGCTCTCTAAAAAAAACTAGCGAGCGGTGGAAATGACCGCGGATGTCCACCCAGGTAACAAAATAATATTCTCCAAATATTCTCCGAATATGCTCCGAATATTCCGCCAATGATACGGGAACATTAACAAAAAACATTCCGGGAATGTTTTTCAAGAAATTTTCCTTAATATTCAGGGAATGTCTTTTGCGAATATTACCAACGAACCTTCCCAGAACATTAAACGAACATGATGGTGCACTCACAGAAATGAAGCAGACAACCGTTTAACCTTTTTAACGTCTTTATTATTATATTACCGCGTTTCGAATATTCTCCGAATGTTCTCCAAATATTCCGCCAATGTTACGGGAATATTACCAACTGTTTAACATTTTTAGCATCTTTATTATATGCCGCGTGGTTGACAGGTCAATGCGCCGATATAAACTGCATAACAAGTTCAACGTAGTCATATATTTTTTACAAGCGGAGTGGGTGGGGGAGGGGGAATGTTTTCGACTTTAACAGTCCGTAACATCCCCTTAAACAACCCCCCCCCCCTTGGATCCGCCTTTGCATTGCATCTACGCAATGTCTCTTTCCAATGATGCAACCCCACTAACCGCCCCCCCCCCCCCCACCCTGGTGTGGCGCCAGCGGCTGATTGACGGCAATACACATGTTTACCAACAGAGGGAGCTCGCTCAACTCACCGCTCAAAGCTCTAGCGAGCGCCCTCTGTCGGAGAGTGGACATTTTATCTCGTGGAAGTTGAACGATTTTCTTCGAAGAGAGACGGCCACGAACTGAAGGTAAGTTCGAATATACACACATCAGCGATACGATCACCTTTTAACAAATATGCTCAGTTGCTTATGAAGTAGGCAGGATAAGAAATGTGTAACTTTTGTAGTCTATCAGCCCCTTGACGCTGTGAAAATTGACTATTCTGTGCATGTGTAATATTTGGGGTTTTTCATAAAGTAGGTTCTTAGTTTGTAGTGTAGTACATACGGGTACATTTAGTTATTCCCTATTTTAGTAGCGTGCCGCACGACCTCTAGCGAGTGACGCCACTCTAGAGACGCTGGGCGCGCGCGCTTGAAGGTCTTCCGCAGGAAGCCGAGAGGGCGCGGGACGCGGATCGGGAGGCGGATCAGTTTTGTGTTAAAGAGCTACTGAAACGCTAGTAACCGGCCATTGCGGTTCGGTTAAGCCTCAGCCCCGATTAATTGTAAGTACCCAACCTGTGGGTCTTCAATTACACGTTAGTTAGTTTAGATTAGCCACCGTTTTGCTGTAAAAACTGTTTAGATAAGACCTGATTAAATTCACTTGTTGACATCGCATCCTTATCGTTGTTACTCAATTTCCCCGAACTGATCGCCCCGAACCTGGGTTAAAACGAGAATTAGAAAGGCGTTCCCTGGTCAACAAACCAACGGGTTTGTGGCCGGGGAATACCACACATGATCAAAATTCAAATGATTTGTCCCTGGCCCTGGCCTGGGGCTGGGCCTGGCACTAAGCAGCTAAGCCTAAGACTTAGGCTTAGCTGCTTAGCCTTAGTGTCTAAGTGGCAGATTTCGCTGGCGTGCCGTAGTGGTCAGGTGGTAGATTTGATGTCAGAGCCAGCACTGGACCTAGCCCGGGTATAGCCCTGTTGCATGCCCCTCCCTGGCTTATCCGATCTGGGGAGCGGGCCGGAGGGCCATGAAGCCAGTGTCGGTTGCGATTGTTGATTTAAAAATCAGCGCCCTTCGGCCGTCGATTGCAGAAAGTACAGAAACAAACGGTCCTTATCAATTTGTCAAGTTGTTCTTCATACCTTTATAGTTCCAAGGGCAATGAGATTGAAAACAAACAAAATCCACCACTTTTTGTACTGGTGAAAGTTTTCAACAACAATTTTCAACAACTCTCCCCGCCGCCGTGTCGCTGTTACGTCACAGTTCTCGTCGATCTCCCGGCAGAGGGCGTTACGCTTACGCCATAGTCCTAGGAAAAATTGTGATGCGAGGAACGAGCTCCATCTGCCAGGAGATCGACGAGAACTGTGACGTAACAGTGACATGGCGGCGGAGAGAGTTGTTGAAAATTGTTGTTGAAAACTTTCACCAGTACAAAACGTGGTGGATTTTGTTTGTTTTCAATCTCATTGCCCTTGGAACTATAAAGGTATGAAGAACAACTTGACAAATTGATAAGGACTGTTTATTTCTGTACTTTCTGCAATCGACAGCCAAAGGGCGCTGATTTTTAAATCAACGCTCACAACCGAAACTGGCTTCATGGCTCTCTCTCGTCTCCTTTAGGTGCGAGGTCAAGAGAGCCATGTGTCAAGGCTAGCCCGGGTACATCATGCCTTTCTGACCATGCCCGTAAATAAAGCAAGGGTGAGAGCCATGCCATTCACCAGCCCTAAAATTAGAAATCGCGGACCGATGGCTCAACTAAGTTAAAGATCCTAACAGAATTCCATTTGCCGGACGTGACAAATGCCGCCTAGCAGTGAGGTGATCATGCTACGCTTGTTTACTTCCAGCGAATGGCGAAGCATTGACAACGAGGCAAGAGGTGATAAAAATTGCCCAGATTACAAGAAAATACACTACCGACCAAAGAAATGACTGTCTGACAAAAGTCATAAAGGCTGAAAGGTTTCAGGAACTGAGTGGAGTACATTGACAGGTAGGCACTGCATATTTATTCTGTTAGGACATTCGACTTGAGCCATCAGTGCGCGATTTCTAATAGCAGGGACTATGTAATAAATGTTGACATAGAGCGTAGACAATTTTAAAAACCAACGAACCAATCAGGTGTTGATTGCAGAATGTATGCAAATAAATGCACCTTAGAAATCTATTCAAGTTGTTCTTCATACCTTTATAGTTCCAAAGGCGATGAAAATAACTTTGATAACTTTTTATATTTATAGAACATTACAATAAGTTAATAATTGTTTTTATTACTCGCCATTATATCACTGTTACAGAAGTTTAGCAATTTAACACTGAAATGTGAGACAAGAACGGTGCTGTAACAGTGACATGGCAGCAAGGAAAAGTTGTAAATACTTGTTATTAGAGAAGTTCCATAATTACAAAGAGTTACTTGTATACATTGTTTTACAGGCATTTTTGTCGCCTTTTCACCCATAAAGGTATGAACCACTTGACAGCTTTAAAAGGCCTTTTTTTTGTACGTTCTGCAGTCAATGCCCAAAAGTGTGCTAATTTCAAATCAAGGCAAGCAACCGACATTCTCATGGCTCTCTTATTTCTGTAGGTCTGACTAGTGTCAGGTAGGACGCTAATTCATGTTAAATCTGTCTTTGCAGAAGCAAGATGTCAAATTGCAAGCAGCTCGATAGGTGTTGTTTCAATGAGATCCTCGCAGAGATGATGCGCTTTGCCCCACTCATCAAGAAAATGGAGGTAACTGAGGCTACTTACAAATTGTAACAATCGTTGTTTACCTGCTGCCTGTGACAGACATTAATTTTGGATGTCGCCTGTCCTGTCGAGCATGTGGTGTGGAGATTGACCGGCCCCCCTTGAATATGTACCTGTCCTATCAAATTTAAAAACGACAACTAAGAAACTATTTATTTACTGTGGTATATACACCCAAGTTCGACGATTCTGCAACGTCATGTTCCGCAAAGCAAGTGTAGTCCTGAGCCTAGTTTTCCAATGTTTTATGGTTGGGGCCAACAAACGAAGGCGACTGTGCACTTATTGTTCGCATTGATCAGTGCCTGCAGGGTTGTTTGCTAAGTGTAACTGCTGAACATGGCTCAATACAGAGAGATCACAGTCTAAATCTTAACCTGCCCCGTCAGGCATACAACCATCATTCTAACCTGTCTGACCATGTAATTAAACTGTCCCAGGCAGTCAGTTATGTCTCTCCCTGGCTGCAGAAATGATACCCTTAAATGTTTGCTTGTGAATAAAGGAGTTAATGATAGCTCACATGTATGCCACTAACTGTAACTGACCGCTGCTTGCCTTTTTTTTAATAGGTGCTGGCGATGGAGGATCTTGACGCTGACTGAGAGAAGTTGACAAAGCAGCATGTAATACAGAAGCATGTTGAAAAAAAACTAATTCTGCCCTCTTAATTCTCCCCAAAGAGAAATCCCAAACTTAGGTATCTCCCCTCCCCTCATTTGGGGTGTCTCCCCTCCCTTAACTTAGGTGTCCCCCCCTCCCCTAACTTAAGTTATTTCCCTTAATCAAACTTTAAGTGTATCCCCTCCTAAAACTTTGGGTGTCTCTCCTCCCCTAACTTTGGGTGTCTCTCCTCCCCTAACTTGGAGTCTCTCTCCTTCCCTGACTTGGGTGTCTCCCCTCCCTGCCCTAACTTTGATGTCTTCCCTCCCTAACTTAGGGCCTCGCCCCTCCCAAACTTAGGGTCTCTTCCATCCCTTAACTTGGGTTGTCTCCCCTCCCCCAGTTTATGGTGTCTCCGATCCCTGAACTTAGGTGTCCCCCCTCCCCTAACTTAGGTGTTTCTCCTCCCCCAACTTTAAGTGTATCCCCTCCTCAAACTTTAGGCGTCTCTCCTCCCCTAACTTGGAGTCTCTCTCCTTCCCTGACTTGGGTGTCTCCCCTCCCCTAACTTTGATGTCTTCCCTCCCTAACTTAGGGTCTATTCCCTCCCAAACTTAGGGTCTTTTCCATCCCTTAACTTGGGGTACTACCCCAACTTCGGGTGTCTCTCCTCCCCCAGCTTGAGTGTCTCCGCTTGCCTAACTTGGGGTGTCTCCCCTCCCCTAACTTGAGGTGTCTCCCCTTCCCTGACTGGGGTGTCTCCCCTCCCTGTCCTAACTTGGGGTGTCTCCCCTCCCCTAACTTTGATGTCTTCCCTCCCTAAGTTAGGGTCTCTCCCCTCCCAAACGTAGGGTCTCTTCACCCCCTTAACTTCGGGTGTCTCCCCTCTCCCAACTTGGGGGTGTCTCCGCTTGCCTAACTTGGGGTGTCTCCCCTCCCCTAACTTATGGTGTCTCCCCTCCCTAAACTTTGGGTTTCTGCTCTCCCATAACTTAGGGGGTCTCCCCTACCCCAAAACTCTTCTTCTTCCTTCAAATTGAAAGGGTTCTTCGCTGTAGTAGCGCAATGGTCTGTCAACCACGCGGTAATGTTATTATAAAGACTGTGTTAAACTTGTTATACAGTTTGTATTGGCGCAATGGCCTGTCAACCACGCGGTAATGCAATTATAAAGAATGCGTTAAACTTGTTATACAGTTTGTATTGGCGCAATGGCCTGTCAACCACGCGGTAATGCAATTATAAAGAATGCGTTAAACTTGGTATACAGTTTGTATTGACGCAATGGCGTGTCATCCACGCGGTAATGTAATTATAATGACTGCGTTAAACATGTTATACAGTTTGTATTGGCGCAATGGCCTGTCAACCACGCGGTAATGCAATTTTAGAGACCGTTAAACTTGTTATACAGTTTGTATTGACGCAATGGCGTGTCATCCACGCGGTAATGTAATTATAATGACTGCGTTAAACTTATTATGCAGTTTATATTGGCGCATTGACCTGTCAACCACGCGGTAATATACTAATAAAGATGTTAAAAATGTGTTTAAACAGTTTTCTGCTTCATTTCTGTGTGTGCACCATCATATTCGTTTAATGTTCGGGGAAGGTTTGCTCGTAATATTCAAAAAACTCTCCGAATATTCCGCGAATATTCCCAAAAAACCATTCCCCGAATATTAAGAAAACTTTCCAGAGAAACATTCCCGGAATATTTTTTTGTAATATTCCCGTAACATTGGCGGAATATTCGGAGAATATTATTTTGTTACCTGGACGTGTAGTCCGCTTAACTGTACTGTAAAATTGGATACTGCCGTGACTGATGTTAAGAGCAGCGTCCCAGTCAACATGTACATGATGGTCCCATGTGGGCCCCACGTGGGACCATCATGTACATGTTGACTGGGTTGGAATCTCCTATTCCAAGAAACCTTAGATTTCCTTATTTTCCTGCGCCTTAATTCGCAAATTTCGGCCTCCAAGAGGTCTCTAATTGTCAATCAATCAATCCTTTAGCCCCGAGTGGCCCCGCCCTGTCTCCTTCAGAAACGCCACGCAGGGTTGTGTGAGCGATAACCGGGATGGTTGAAATTAAACTTTAAACTGTATATTTCATTCTACCAAGGTATGACGTTTTGGTCACTATGACGTTTTGGGTTCTAACAGATACGTTCATCATATGCCGGTGAGTTCCGTTTGTGGGTTTGTAAGCTTACCCACTATTTTTCGCTCCGAAATAATGTGATTACTTTTTGACGGGTTAAGTTCAAATGTTAAGTTCAAGATCATTGTACAAATACGCCTCAATATTCTACGCCTGGAATATTCTACGCTTACTTTGTAGCTATTTCTTAATTAAAATATACTTCTCATCTTACTACTTTCGTTAGGGGGCGAAACGTTTTCCCATGGGAATACCCATTTTGAAAGTCCATATTAATTATCACGGGGAAAAAGAAAACCTACTGGGTGTATTGGCACCCAAATCGCCAACAATCTTCCAAAAACATAAACGGCGTTATCGCGCCCCAATTTCATTTCCTTGGCAACGGAACCTTTGGCCCCATGATAAACATATACGGAGGGTGATCATAGTTTTTATAAAATCCTGTAAACTCCGCAACAGGAGCTGCAGCTGTAGGTTCATCTTTAGATGGCATATGCTTAGATTGTATGTAAGACCCTACTTTCGGGCACTAGAGCGCTTGGAAGGGTGCGATCCTCTTGTCGGGCCGCTAATGATGAGTCAATGGAGATTTTGATGATACTGAAGCATACGTCAAAAACCAGCAAAGCGTGCTTCAGCCGTAATTTGGTTCCAAATGGTAGGGAACATTCATCTCCAGATAACCCGTAAAAGATTTTTTTGGGTTAATTTAATTACGACATCTGTGTCCTTTCTAAGTGTCTTCGATCTCCGGGTGTTCGTAACGGTGAAGTTTACCATTGTAGGTCATTTCGTCAAGTCCTAACCGAAGGACTGGTGGGCTTTCCGCCTTCCTAATCAACGTCATGTCTGTATACAAAGGTTCGAGTTTTGCTACATGGACGCGGTCGCGCGTCACGCGATGACGTCACGATGACGTTATGACGTCACAATTTAACGTAGCCACGCTTTGACCCCACAAATCAGGAGACTCAGTGCATGCAATAGTCAATCTGGTCGAAACAAGAAATAACCTTAATTTTTCCTTCATAGGTGATGCAATGTCGTTTTTATTACCGCTCACATTCTGGGTTATAAAATGGCATCGTGCTCGAATCATCAGGTAACCATGCAAGCTGGATTCCTTCCTCCTCCGCCGGTCCCCAACAGTGGCGTCAATATCGCATTATTATCTGGTTTTATGCCGGTTTCATGGCAGTTATAGAGGGCTCCGCCATGTGAAATGAGGGCCGAGTCAGATTTACATGAAACCAAACGCGGTTTTCTCAAATGAAAAATTCCTGTTCGACACTGGAAGGACAGAACCGGAGCAGGTCTGACGGTTTTAGTTCCACGGAATTAACTGTTTGTTGCATTATTACAACATCACGTCCAACATTGCCGCATAAGTCGATGTTATGTTGTCATTTTGAGCATATTGCTTGTTTCATGAATTATTTAAGATCAGTTTTTTTACAACAAAAATGGACCACATTTATTAAAACGAACAGTCTAAATGCGGGTAGTAAATGCAACACAACGCAGAACAATTACGTACAGAAGCACATGGTCATGTTCATGACCTATAACGGTGTCAAAAACAACATTCGCAACTGTACACAAGTGAAACGATATTTAGGTGGGTAAACTGGTGAAACCGGTTTGGGTTTCCCGTCGGTTTGATGTAAATCGAACCCACCATTAATTAAAGTCCAATTTCTTCTGCGGATTTATACCTATATAATGAAACTACCTACCCATTGTCGAGTATTTACTGAAGCAATACGGGACGGTATATCATGTATAGTTCTTATACGGATTGGTTAACAGTTGATGGACTAAATCGGGTGTAAACTATGTAACGAGTAATTTTGGGTCTGAATGACGAGTCACACGAGGTTCCCAGTTACTGCTGTACTTGTAACCTTGAGTTATTCTTGTCCCTTCACGACCCTGGTCACTATTCGATAAAGGGTCTCCCTGAATTATTTTACACTTGAACGATAACTAATGCTCATTTGCACCCATAAATCTGTTAGTGCCGCCCTCTAGCGTGCCATTTGGTAGTTAAATGATGCATTGTTCTTCCATCTAGTGATTCATTTGGTAACGATACTGCAACAACGAGACGGTACCGGTATCCTCAAGAAGTGTGCCTGGTTCGAATCAGATCTCAAAGCTATGCCTAATTTGCGCGACGCGAGAACGCAAGAGGCGAGAACGCAAGAGGCGAGAACGCGCGAGGGCAGAACGCGCGAGATGAGAATGCGCGAGGCGGGTAATCTCGCATTGTCGCATTCTCGCCTCGCGCGTTTTCGCCTTGTGCAATATCGCGTTCTCGCTTCGCGTATTCTCGCATTCTCGCGATCTCGCTCTAAGTTTCCAGATAACATGTAAACGTTAATGTAACGTTAGATTGTTTCGAATGGTTGATACGAGGTTATCGGCTAATTTAACGTTAAACTAAATGCAAACGTTAATTTAACGTTAAACTCAATGCAAATGTTAATTTAACGTTAAACTCAATGCGAATGTTAATTTAACGTTAAACTCAATGCGAATGTTAATTTAACGTTAAACAAAATGCAAACGTTAATTTAACGTTAAATCAGTGAGCAAAATTACGTTAGAACAACGTTAACATATAACGTCAGTTAAACGTAGCTACTAACGTTCATCTAACGTTAATTTACCGTTGACATGCCATCAGGATTGTGCCATATGCGAGACTGTGTGGCACATATATGCCATTATATATGCCATCATATATGCCATCATATATGCCACCGTCTCGAAGGAGAGTAACGTGCAATATGCCGGAACATCGTGTGACGTCACGCATAAAATAAAATAACGTATCGATTATTAGTGTGCAAGACCGACGTTCTCAGAGATACCGCTTATCAGTGGGACTGGTGTACATATCTTGGTGATATCGATATCAGTTATGGTGATAACAAGTTAGACTATCGTTCATATTTTGGTGATAACAAGTTAGACTATCGTACATATGTTGGTGATAACAGATATGGTGATAACAGTTATGGGGATAACTGTTATGGTGATAACAGTTGTGGTGATAACAGGTGAGACTTGTGTACAGATGTATCTCGTAGTTACTGATATCGATTATTCCTGTTATCAGTGAGGGGGACTTCCATATGTTGGTGATATCAGTTATGGTGATAGCAGGTGAGACTATCGTTTATAATCATCGCACTACAGTTACAGCCAGCAGTGGAGACCCCTGTCGGACTCGTGGGAGCGAACTGGAGCATCAACACGAAGTACGTGATCAACATGCCAACCATCTGTAAACAAATAGACCATCGCTTTAACAGAAGGAAATGCATAACATTTAGAACTTGTACGCATTTTCAACTCAATGTAAATATGCCACGAATCTACTGAAACCCGTTGGTGCCAAGGGATGACATTTCTTTATTTACAGATTATCTGAAGTCCGCCAGATAAATAATTATGTGGCGGCCGCCAGATAAATTTACGCGGCGGTGGCAAGGAAATTATGTGGCGGCCGGCACTTAGATAATCTGTAAATAACGAAATGTTATCCCTTGGCACCAACGGGCTTCCGTACGAATCAGATCTCAAAGCTATGCCTAATTTACGATCCAATTAATGGAAGAGAATACGATTGCCCGCCCTCCACACACTCGATTCCGACGGATATATTAGGTGATACACACGGCAATAAATAAGTGAAAACCTGTTTGATTATCCTGGAGCTGCTGATGTTCTTACCGTCAGGATCGTGGGTTTGTCGATGACAAACATCTTGAGGGCTGTCAGTCCGATGCGGCTGCCGCTCAGGCGGTTCAGAAATACACTCATCTAGAATAGAACACCAACTATAATCCCATATGAATATTTGCATGGATACGTTATATATACGACTTAGACGTCGTTTGTTATCGTACTGGACACCCTCACCTCGGTCACATGCTGACTATGTTGGATAGTCACCTCGGCCACTGTCCTGACTGTATTGGACACTGTCACCTCGGCCACTGTGCTGATTGTATTGGACACTGTCACCTCGGCCACTGTGCTGACTATGTTGGACAGTCACCTGGGCCACTGTGCTGACTATATTGGACACTGTCACCTCGGCCACTGTGCTGACTGTATTGGAGACTGTCACCTCGGCCACAGTGCTGACTATGTTGGACAGTCACCTCGGTCACTGTGCTGACTATGTTGGACACTGTCACCTCGGTCACTGTGCTGACTATGTTGGACAGTCACCTCGGTTACTGTCCTGACTGTATTGGAGACTGTCACCTCGATCACTGTGCTGACTATGTTGGACAGTCACCTCGGCCACTGTCCTGACTGTATTGGAGACTGTCACCTCGGTCACTGTGCTGACTATGTTGGACAGTCACCTCGGCCACAGTGCTGACTATGTTGGACAGTCACCTCTGTCACTGTGCTGACTATATTGGACACTGTCACCTCGATCACTGTGCTGACTATGTTGGACAGTCACCTCGGCCACTGTCCTGACTGTATTGGAGACTGTCACCTCGGTCACTGTGCTGACTATGTTGGACAGTCACCTCGGCCACAGTGCTGACTATGTTGGACAGTCACCTCTGTCACTGTGCTGACTATATTGGACACTGTCACCTCGGCCACAGTGCTGACTATGTTGGACAGTCACCTCGGCCACCGTGCTGACTTTATTGAACATACTCGGTAGATCATGCATGTTGATACGGAATGGGGGCTTCGTGATAATAGATATGTGTGTTATATCAAACTGACTGTCACAAAACAGTGTAAGCGATATCCAGTGGTTCTCGTTCGGAAGACATACACAATCACCTGAAATGCCGATTCCTGTGATATTCCTTCCAGGCTCATATTGTGAATATCATCGTAAACGCTATGCGCCTGAAATCAGTAACAAAGCACGGGATTGGCCAGCTGGGTAACAGGACACCACAGGACACGCGGATACCTCACATAGGGATTTAAAGGTTTTTACATGTTTTTCCTGCTGTTGTCTTTGCCCTGTTAAGATACAGCGACAACGCAATGGACTACAATACAACACAGTGTGTTGTAGGCGGTAAAGAATTAGGGGTGAGAAATACATATAAATAAATAAAGGTTGACCAAAACTATATGAATCGCATCTGATACCAAATTCTTTTAAATTTGTGCAAGTTGCATATATTTGCATGCGGGATATGAAATTCCTTAAGATCAATGATGTGACTCGACATGTAGAGTGTGCATGGTGTATACACCGTGTTCTCTTTGTGTGGCATCTGTAAAAAGGTATCCAGCTGAATTACATGAGCAACGTTAGAAGGATGACAAGCTAAATTACATGAGCAACGTTAGAAGGATGTCAAGCTGAATTACATGAGCAACGTTAGAAGGATGTCAAGCTGAATTACATGAGCAACGTTAGAAGGATGACCAGCTAAATTACATGAGCAACGTTAGAAGGATGTCAAGCTGAATTACATGAGCAACGTTAGAAGGATGACAAGCTAAATTACATGAGCAACGTTAGAAAGATGTCAAGCTGAATTACATGAGCAACGTTAGAAGGATGTCAAGCTGAATTACATGAGCAACGTTAGAAGGATGACAAGCTAAATTACATGAGCAACGTTAGAAGGATGTCAAGCTGAATTACATGAGCAACGTTAGAAGGATGTCAAGCTGAATTACATGAGCAACGTTAGAAGGATGTCAAGCTAAATTACATGAGCAACGTTAGAAGGATGACAAGCTAAATTACATGAGCAACGTTAGAAGGATGTCAAGCTGAATTACATGAGCAACGTTAGAAGGATGTCAAGCTGAATTACATGAGCAACGTTAGAAGGATGTCAAGCTAAATTACATGAGCAACGTTAGAAGGATGTCAAGCTGAATTACATGAGCAACGTAACAATGGTTGTATCTTACCGAGTGGTTGACCATGGCTGAGTATACACAGGTGGACATAAGAGCCCCTGAAGCCCCAAGAAGCCAGACCATGTTCATAGTGGCTAGCAGCACGTCGGCCCAGATGGCCAGGTGGTAGATCAACAGATACATGATAATACATATTTGAACTATTGTTGCCACAAAGACCGTGGCGATCTGAAGTGTGAAAATGTCGTCTGCTTTTGCCGCCACGTCGCAAATCTCGTGATGCCACGACCGAAAACGTTCAATGTCTCCCCGGAATGGTTCACCGCGTTGCTGTCTCCCAAACGCTATCTTAAACTCCTTATTGAAGATGGAGAATTCTTGCTTGAGAACTAGGCAATGTAGGACGAGCATGGCCATGGCATATCCCCAGGCCGCTGTCATGTAGGTGTGGGCGATGAGATAAATAGCCTGGTACCACGGAACGTAAGGGTCTTCCGGAGACATTGGAGCGATCAGTATGTCGAACATGTTGTCAGTGTACATCCCGTAGGCCACGAACGCCGTATTGAAGATCACCAACACAAGGACCACCAAGGAGAATAATGTCACATGGATCGTGAGGTACTTCAGAGATCCGGGTTCGTGGCGGTCCTGTAGATGCTGCCATTGCGAGATGAACTTAGCGAATCCTGAACGTTTCATGTGACAAGCCAGA
The DNA here is from genome assembly GCA_964019135.1 of Arenicola marina. NCBI lineage: Eukaryota > Metazoa > Annelida > Polychaeta > Arenicolidae > Arenicola > Arenicola marina. The sequence continues at coordinate 11,614,999 of OZ025249.1, forward strand.
AACAGCATCAACGCGCTCACGTTGGCCATCGCGGTAAAAGCAATGGACAGCATTTTGGAAAACAGAATCCTATCGAACTCCTCTTTCCCGGCGAACATCGACAGTAGTCTAGCGAAATGTAACCACAGTGCAACGACGACTATCAAACTGTATGCCTTCCACATGGCACGGCCGGTCTTGATGCAGCGGCGACCTGTCGTACAAGTCCAGGCGTGTGCCCCCATCTCGTGGTCTTCTCGTGGAAACATATGTCTACTCGGAAAGTACAGGCCAAAAACTTGTAGCTGCGCGAACATGGGTTTTAAAACTTTGTACAGCTCTGTAGATGCAACATCTACTAGATCCTTATCCTGCGCTTGCTCCTTCAGTTGAGTCATGGCTAAAGATGCGACGATGAAGTAGTATGACGATAGGAAATGGTTTTGATTCTAGATCCGTCCCACAAACTATTTGAGACCAAGCAGCAACTGTGGACTAAGAGGGATGCAGCTCGAGGCGGCAGGCAATCAATGACGATGGTCGTGAAACCCGACAACGAACAGATGATCCATATTTTCAAAAGATAGGTATTACACGACCTTCGCTATGCCACAGACTGTTGCTGATGTTTTACTGTGGCACATGATAAATCGGTAATGGAGATCCCACAATTCCTAATTATCATTTATCAAATTTATATGACAAGTCGAGGCGGACGGGCTGTGCCGTTCGACATATATGACTATTTGTACGATATACATAACGAGTAGAACTAAGAAAGAGAGCGCACGATGAAGCCCCATGCACCGAAAAACATCGGCCATAACCCCACTGATCACATAAAGGAGGAGCGCCATGTTATGTCTGTCTCACATGTGCCCGATAACCACTTGGTGAGGGGCGCGCTTGTTATGTCTGCTGTCTCACATGTGCCCGATAACCACTTGGTGAGAGGGCGCGCTTGTTATGTCTGCTGTCTCACATGCGCCCGATAACCACTTGGTGAGGGGCGCGCTTGTTATGTCTGCTGTCTCACATGTGCCCGATAATCACTTGGTGAGGGGCGCGCTTGTTATGTCTGCTGTCTCACATGCGCCCGATAACCACTTGGTGAGGGGCGCGCTTGTTATGTCTGCTGTCTCACATGTGCCCGATAACCACTTGGTGAGGGGCGCGCTTGTTATGTCTGCTGTCTCACATGTGCCCGATAATCACTTGGTGAGGGGCGCGCTTGTTATGTCTGCTGTCTCACATGTGCCCGATAACCACTTGGTGAGGGGCGCGCTTGTTATGTCTGCTGTCTCACATGTGCCCGATAACCACTTGGTGAGGGGCGCGCTTGTTATGTCTGCTGTCTCACATGCGCCCAATAACCACTTGGTGAGGGGCGCGCTTGTTATGTCTGCTGTCTCACATGTGCCCGATAACCACTTGGTGAGGGGCGCGCTTGTTATGTCTGCTGTCTCACATGCGCCCGATAACCACTTGGTGAGGGGCGCGCTTGTTATGTCTGCTGTCTCACATGTGCCCGATAACCACTTGGTGAGGGGCGCGCTTGTTATGTCTGCTGTCTCACATGTGCCCGATAATCACTTGGTGAGGGGCGCGCTTGTTATGTCTGCTGTCTCACATGTGCCCGATAACCACTTGGTGAGGGGCGCGCTTGTTATGTCTGCTGTCTCACATGTGCCCGTTAACCACTTGGTGAGGGGCGCGCTTGTTATGTCTGCTGTCTCACATGTGCCCGATAACCACTTGGTGAGGGGCGCGTTTGTTATGTCTGCTGTCTCACATGTGCCCGATAACCACTTGGTGAGGGGCGCGCTTGTTATGTCTGCTGTCTCACATGTGCCCGATAATCACTTGGTGAGGGGCGCGCTTGTTATGTCTGCTGTCTCACATGGGCCCGATAATCAGTTGGTGAGGGGCGCGCTTGTTATGTCTGCTGTCTCACATGGGCCCGATAATCACTTGGTGAGGGGCGCGCTTGTTATGTCTGTTGTCTCACATGTGCCCGATAACCACTTGGTGAGGGACGCGCTTGTTATGTCTGCTGTCTCACATGTGCCCGATAACCACTTGGTGAGGGGCGCGCTTGTTATGTCTGCTGTCTCACATGTGCCCGATAACCACTTGGTGAGGGGCGCGCTTGTTATGTCTGCTGTCTCACATGTGCCCGATAACCACTTGGTGAGGGGCGCGCCTGTTTTATTTACTGTCTCACATGCGTCCAATAACTTCTTTCTCTGCGACTGCTTTTGTTCGTCGAATTGTATGTGAAAGAGTCTGATTATCTGTATGTATGTCAAACAACTCGTCATGTTGATGGAACAACTCGTCATGTCTATGGAACAACTCGTCATGTCTATGGAACAACTCGTCATGTTTACAGTGATTCTGATAGGTAGGCCAGTGGGTGGGTCCCAATGTCGCCATGTATGGCCAACGGCTCATCCTTTTATGGCCGCCTCCAATTCCGCTGGTGAATGCGATCTATATAACGATAAACATAGGGCTCTTGTGTCGAGCATGACGATAGCAGACCCATGTAGCCGACCCAAGGCAGCTTCGAATGGATTAACGATTACCGGTATAGCTGCGCGCGGAAGTAGGTAGGTTGCGCGCGGGCCCTGCAATGTTTCATAATCAATTCAGCGTCGCCTCTTTTCCTCTTTGCTCTTAGTGTTTGGATGTGCAGGAGCTTGTTTTATTGTGTTTAAGGAGATAAAACGTTAGTGCTACAGGACTTAATATTGTGATATTTTACCGCGCACGTGGACAAAAACCTTCACTATCCGGGCTGGACCCTGCAGGGCATAATTATAAATACGGAACCGACAATGGTACGGGCCGTCCCCGGCGTCTGTGGTAAACAATAGATAATCATGAATAATTAAACAGAGCTGCGGCATTGCAATCGACATTTTCCGACGGGGGACCAAAGGCAGATACGTATAATGTTCATCTGATAGTTTTGATGACCTGTTTGACATGTTAGGAGGGTGTAATGGATCAATACAGTTGAGGGAAATGGTACGCTTGACTAAACAACAATGGCCGCATTTCCTAACCATGACCGCATTTTCGGTGCTGGTACTAAGTTGGGGGCTGCGTGGAGTGCCTACTACATCATAGATTTCGGTGTGGTACACTGATATATTGCTTGTTTTATGGATGATAAGCAGACGTCAGGATACTAAATTTAGTGGTAAACATGAATTGTTCTTGCACTAACCAGGTCGTAAAATGTTACAAATTTGTTCGCCCCTGCCAGCGCCCGCGCCCGCGCCCGCGCCCGCGCCCGCGCCCGCGCCCGCGCCAGCAGTGCTGCAGCTGTTTGACAGCTGCAGTGCTGCATGGCGTGCGCTCTGCCGCGCTGCAAAAGTGAGAAATAGAAACGTCGCTAATTTCAAAGCGCCGTGCAGCGAGCCGCTTCGTATGTAACCAATCAGAAAACTGAGTCGTATTCAGTCCGGGTCAGGCCCTGTCGTCTGATGTGGGCCTTGAACGTCCTTTCAGGAGTAGCATTGATGCAAATGTATTGTCTAGATGGCAACAACATAAATATGTGGTCAACCGCTGTTCTAGACACAAGCTTCTTTTTAGTGGTCGTTCGCTTGTATAGATGTTTGTGGCCCGACCTTTTCCAGAAATTCACCAAACTCGTGAATCAATTAAAAGTATTGACCGAACCGCTCATCATCACCGGATCCCCATTCGCAATCTCCTGGATCAAGTGATGCCCCCCCCCCTCCACCAACGCTAGCCGATATTATTTTGTCCCCACCCCCCCCCCCCCCCCCCAGGTCGTATTTCCAAAATCCTGGATCCGCACCTGCACTGCTCATCCGTTCTGATAAATGTAACTCACTGTCAACAGTTTTGAGTTCAAGAAAATATATCATATTGTGACACATTCATATATATGTTCGAATGCCATTTCCATAAAAATTACTAATATTTATATTAGATATTATGTCCGAATACAATTAGGATAGCCATGATACAATTAGGGTAATTGGTTTAACTCCCCCGAAAATTTCCCTAAAACAGCCCACACGAAGTATTGTCTTCACCTCTTCACTGTAATTAACGAACTACATTCATTTAGAGAATGAGGCCGTGACAATCGTGTGTCGCTATGGGCCGTTATACCAGAGACTCGCACAATGACAGCTTAACATCGTATTAGGTGCACAGGTTGACATTTCATTTTTATTGGGAACATGTGTGCATTGCAAAATGATGACTGGACATCGTTATAGGTGCACAGTTTAAAATGTTATTGTTACTTACCAATTATGTGCATTTAAAAACAATTCTAAACAGCTAGTCACAATTTAGTATAAACATAAACATCTCTATCATATGACTTACGCTTATATCAATTAATCGGAAAGAACAATGATACGGATTATATTTAGTCCACCAATTGGTGTACTGTTGATATAATCAAGTGTTTTTCGAGTATTTCAATAGATATGAGGTAGTATGGTGCGGCACAAATGTATATTTTAAGTAGTAAAACTGCAAGCAACGTCGTGACTATAGCAGGCGAGAGCGACATTTAGAAGTAGTTGGCCACATCTGACAAGGAATCAGTTGTGACTGTAGCCGGTGAGGGCGACATTCAGAAGGAGTTCGCCTCATCTGACAAGGAATCAGTTGTGACTGTAGCAGGTGAGCGTGGCGTTCAGCAGTAGCTCGCTACAGTTGCAGGCAGCCTGAGTGGCGTCACTGCCCGATGTTGGTGCGAATTGAATGATCAACACAAAGTACGTAATCAGCATACCGATTAACTGAAAACAGAAGATTATTAGGTTAAGAAAACGACAGATTAATGAACCAGAAGTATAGATAAAGTATTATAGGCCTGCTTTGACATATTACTGGTATATAGAAGCCATAGTAATGCACGTTAAAATTAGCTAGTCACACATGGGGGTATACATCTATAAACATATATATGGTGAGCGACGTATCGATAAAGATTAGAATATACCGTATTGTTGCTGACAATGTTTTAACCATGGCGTACATCAATTAATGTGCGCAGGCCAGACCCGTTCATGGCGGCTCACCGTTAGTATCGTCGGCTTGTCGATGACAAACATCTTGAGGGCTGTCAGGCCGATGCTGCTACCACTCAGGCGGTTTAGGAAAACACTCACCTGAAATATAGTAATATATGGGGCTGTAAAGTTCTCGCGGGTTCTATTTCCGGTTTAGGTCCTTTGGAGACCAAAAAAAAACACGAGCTCTTAGAACGAGAGCGGATCACGCTGGTGTGTTGGGTGCTGGGCGTTGTTACGTAACCATAGATACCGCGCGCTGACATGCGAGGTATGATGATTAATTACGTCATACGACATGGAAACCCCCGCGCAGCACATTAGTTCGCCTGACACTGACATTCACTTATGAAACAGAAGCATTCTGGTTTATCAACTGTCTAACCGTTGATATATTACGTATTAAATTCAGTGGTTAGTTGTGCATCCAAGGACAGCTTTAGCCGATCTTTTGTGTGAAGTGAGTGAAGGCTAACAACCGGAAGATAGGCAGGACGTATATGCCGTTGATGCCATATCATTCACGCAGAGCATAGGTATTCCTGTCTCGTAGGGTCTCGATCAGATCCCTTAGTGACTGTACAGTCTGATTGTAAAAGTATTCTTCATTGCCAGAAATTCGCATCAGTTTCTTAGTCTGACTCAAAGAAGTCAAATTGGGTCAATGCCCCGAAATTGTCTTTTTACTTAAGTCCAGTGGGTCCATCATACGGCTAAACATCCCCAATGACAACTCCTATATTTGCCAGTTCACTTAATTTACCATGATATTTTCTCCTCCTGATAGCGATCCGTTATCAATAATATCAAGGGACATTTATAATAGGAAACATACTTTATGTAATCACATATCAAACACTGTATACATGTCAATATTCTCCATCTCATGAGATTATATATTTATATTCATTCACATAGTTACAGTAAGGCGAATGATTGGTCCAAGTGGATCTCATATGCACCGAGCTACACGTGCTCCGTGTAAGTTTAGAACCAACCTGAAATGCTGTCTCTTGGGAGATGCCTTCCAAGTTGAGGCTGTGAACATCTTCATATGCCGCATGAGCCTGCAAGTACAAAACGAATTCATGGAACATTAAATAGTAACATCATCACTCCCGTGCTAACTAATTGACTGACGCCCTAGCTACACATAATGTAAACATGTGAGAAATAAATTAATGGTATGGGGAAGTGAAGCAGGATACAAAGCCATGCAAAGTAAAGTGTTGTCTATGACCTGATTTGAAGAAATATATTTAAAATATGTAAACTAATTGAGACGATGTGGAGAAGTAAAATATGTTGAATAAGTGAACCTATGTGCAGAAGTAACATATTTTGAATAACTGAAGAAATAAAATAGACTGGAATTGTAAATAGACCAAAAAAATGCAAAATATTTCTAAAAGTGAAATGTTAAATGAAACGGAAGTGAAATCAAAAAGTTGTTACAGCAAATACACAATGTGCAGAAGGGATCTGTAGAAGGGGTATACTGAGAAGACACCATTTAGGGAAGTGAGATGAGGTACTCAGCGATAAAAAATATTCCACCATTCTCGGCTTTCACCTGTATATATATATGGCGTGAAAGAAATACAGCAAATAAGACAAATATGAAGTCACAAAGCGATATTGATCCCAGAACAATTACACAAGAGACGCGCAGGCCGGGGAGGGGGGGGGTCCATCATGGTTAGTTATATGCCCATGAAACCATTGGAAACAAATCTGATGGTTTAACCCGCCATGCTATGACCAGAGTAATATACTATCATTCATTGAACTCACGGCGTGGTTGACGACCGCGGCGTATATACAGGTGGCGAGGAGGGCGCCACCGGCGCTGCACAGCCACATCATGTTAGCCGTGGCCAGCAAGGGGTCCGCCAAAATGGCGTCATCGTAGATTACCAGATACAGTATCATGCACACGTCCACGATGCTCCCCATGAAGAGAGCCGCCACGTGAAGTGAACACACGTCATCGGCGTTGCCAACGACGTCGCAAATGTCGTTATGCCATTCGCGAAACTCCTCGATGTTACCATGGAAACGCTTGCGCCGTCCTCGGCCTTTCGAGGCGCGAGTGAATGCCTCGTTGAACAAGGTGAATTCGTGCTTGAGGACGAGGCAAAGGATGATTTGCGTGACCATCATGTAGCCCCAAGCGGCCGTCGTGTAGCTGTGGAGGAGGAGATAGACGGCCCGGTACCAGTCCACATAGGGGTCGGTCACGGAGAACGGCGCGATGGTGATGTCGAAGAGGCTGCTGTGGTACATGCCGTAGCCCGTGAATCCCGAATTGAGGACGACCAATCCTATGACAGATCCAGACAGGAGGCGGACGTGGATTGCGATGTGCTTCAGCGAGGCTGGTTCGCGGCGCGCCTGCAGCCGATGCCAGCGGTGGCAGAACCTGGCCATACCTGCGCCTTTCCGGTGGGAAGCCAGGTAGAGTGTCGTGCAGCTGACTGCAGACATGACCACGAAGGCTAAAACCAGAAGCTTGGTGAAGAAACTGGCGCTGAAGGTTTCTTTCCTAGAGAACATAGCCATACTTCGCCCCACGTTGATCCAGATGATGGCCAATATCAGCGTGGCGTACACCCGCAGTCCTGATGGAGCGGAGTACGCGTACCTAGCTCGCTTCTGAGCTCTATCTCCGTCCTCGTCTGCCTCGTCATCATCGTGGTCCATATTATACTTGGTTGGAAAGAACAAGCCAAAAAATGTCATTTGAAGAAACATCGGCCGCATGATAGTGTAAAGAGGAATGTCATCGACGGCTCTGACTGTGTCGGGGGCCGCGTCCTTGCGGTCTTCCTCGTCGTCAGGCGGACTGGCGCTTCCGGGCTCCACTTTGATGACTTGGACTTGAAACGGCCGAACGGTGGCTGAAGAACGACCTCTCATCTTGCATTCATTCGGTTTCAAGTCCAGGGGTCAGATCATTGACCAATGGCAATCCAGCGACTGTTTGGTTAGATTACGTCGGACGCTTTAACCTCTGTGAGTTATATCGCGACAGTGAAATTGGTCCAGGTATCATTAGAGAGGAGCCATGATTCCGGGAGTGATCCCCAATTCCTTGCGCAAAAACATACTTTTGCGCAGTTGGCGATTAATCCATGCACCGCTTGGGCTGGCCTAGCAGCGCACGCAGGACGATAACCGAACGCGTTACATCTCATATGTGTTATTAAATATCACGTCATGTCCATCTGACATGTCCTTCTTATATATGTCACTACATGCGATCTTTAAGCTAACACCGTATGGACTCGACTTCGCTCACAGTGTATTCACCATTCGCCCAAGTGACGTGTTATAAAGTGCGCATCTCATGCCATGACCGGCATTTCAGGACCAGCGAAATCGACCATCCTATCTCGTATTAAATACTAGTTATTCATATGCGTCTCATGCAGACAGGCCACAGCCCACCCAAACTATTCTACATGAGAGTTTTTAAAGTGGAAACTGAAAACGTCATTTTCGATCTCCACGAGTAGGAGTCATTAACCGCGGTAAGACAGTCAATCACTATCCCGAGGCGCAGACCCTCCTCTGTCAACATGGCCGCCGTGGAGGAGGGGACAGCGCGGGTGGCTCTTTGGCTGTCGCCTCCTTATTTCCGCCCACGGCTTAGTGAATGGCGCCCCGTCGCGACGCCCATGGATTTGGAGATCGATGTAACAGAACCTGTACAGAGCGACCCGGTGGTGCATTATTACCTCAGTTGCCATGTCCATCAATAAAAAGAAATGAAAAAAACAAAACAATTGCTCCATTCATTCCGGCGCCAGGTGAAGAATATGCACAAGCGCCGTGGGGTCGAATGTGTTGGATGACGGTTGGGAATCCAATGTTATTGCAGTGAACCGCATGGTTGAGCATCATACCATTGAGTGGTTGTGTGCTCCATTCGAGTATGACGATAGATTATTTAATAGGTTAACGGTTGGCTCTGTTTGGATCTGGTGCGTTTTCAATTGTATGTTCGCTCGCTAGAGAGAAAATAGGTAGCGATATGGACACAAATGTTCGCTGGAGCCAAGCCTATTCTACAGCTAGCATGTGCGATGAGTTTATATATAAATGCATCAATACCTCATTAAACACCAGCTAGACATGCCTAAAATTCTTAATGGAAAGTGCTCATGATGGCAAAGCCTATGGCACCAATGAAACCATTTGTTTGGAAAAAAACTGTTTTTTACTATATTTATATTTAGGTACATTTAGAAGTAAAGTAAGCATTTTTATTATATTTGCATTTACTTGTCGCTTTATGGAGTGCGGCCGCTCGTTTAACATTACGTATTGTTCTGACCCTCAACATGTCAATGAGGGATGGGCAATCATTGTTGTTCACATCGCCATGATAGCTACTTTTACGTTCTAGTCCCCATCAATCACTCAGTCAATCAATCAGTCAATACAGTTTAATGTATCCGTAGACGAGAAAGAGTAAGACTTAGACCACGACCAGGGTTTTGTGTAATTGTCAGTTGGAAAGTCTAAGCATTTGCATGCCACTTAGTGAGGACGCGATTAGCAATTTGCATGTCGCTGCGAACGAAGCTCCCAATTAATGCAATATCAACCAAAAAATTGTATCGTTACTGCTTTGCGTATTCAGTCAAATGACGTACGTGGTTAAGCCGGCGACAAACCCCTGGTGTGTAAACCGGCAGAAAGGGAGTTGGCCGTGAGGAGGTGTGTAAACCGATGGAAAGGGAGTTGGCCGTGAGGAGGTGTGTAAACCGGTGGAAAGAGAATTGGCGGTGAGGATGTGTGTAAACCGGTGGAAAGGGTGTTGGCCGTGAGGAGGTGTGTAAACCGGTGAAAAGGGAGTTGGCCGTTATGAGGTGTGTAAACCGGGGGAAGGGGAGTTGGCCGTGAGGATGTGTGTAAACCGGTGGAAAGGGTGCTGGTCGTGATGAGGTGTGTAAACCGGTGGAAAGGGAGTTGGCCGTGAAGAGGTGTGTAAACCGGGGGAAGGGGAGTTGGCCGTGATGAGGTGTGTAAACCGGTGGAAAGAGAGTTGGCCGTTATGAGGTGTGTAAACCGGTGGAAAGGGAGTTGGCCGTTATGAGGTGAATAAACCGGGGGAAGGGGAGTTGGCCGTTATGAGGTGTGTAAACCGGTGGAAAGAGAGTTGGCCGTGAGGAGGTGTGTAAACCGGTGGAAAGGGAGTTGGCCGTGAGGAGGTGTGTAAACCGGTGGAAAGGGAGTTGGTGGTAAAGAGGTGTGTAAACCGGCGGAAAGGGAGTTGGCCTTGAGGAGGTGTGTAAAGCGGTGGAAAGAGAATTGGCGGTGAGGATGTGTGTAAACCGGTGGAAAGGGAGTTGGCCGTTATGAGGTGAATAAACCGGGGGAAGGGGAGTTGGCCGTTATGAGGTGTGTAAACCGGCAGAAAGGGAGTTGGCCGTGAGGAGGTGTGTAAACCGGTGGACAGAGAGTTGGCCGTTATGAGGTGTGTAAACCGGTGGAAAGGGAGTTGGCCTTGAGGAGGTGTGTAAAGCGGTGGAAAGGGAGTTGGCCGTTATGAGGTGTGTAAACCGGAGGAAGGGGAGTTGGCCGTGAGGATGTGTGTAAACCGGTGGAAAGGGAGTTGGCCGTTATGAGGTGTGTAAACCGGGGGAAGGGGAGTTGGCCGTGAGGATGTGTGTAAACCGGTGGAAAGGGTGCTGGTCGTGATGAGGTGTGTAAACCGGTGGAAAGGGAGTTGGCCGTGAGGAGGTGTGTAAACCGGTGGAAAGGGAGTTGGTGGTAAAGAGGTGTGTAAACCGGCGGAAAGGGAGTTGGCCTTGAGGAGGTGTGTAAAGCGGTGGAAAGAGAATTGGCGGTGATGAGGTGTGTAAACCGGTGGAAAGGGAGTTGGCCGTGAGGAGGTGTGTAAACCGGTGGAAAGGGTGTTGGCCGTTATGAGGTGTGTAAACCGGTGGAAAGGGTGTTGGCCGTGATGAGGTGTGTAAACCGGTGGAAAGGGAGTTGGCCGTGAGGAGGTGTGAAAACCGGCAGAAAGGGAGTTGGCCGTGAGGAGGTGTGTAAACCGGTGGACAGAGAGTTGGCCGTTATGAGGTGTGTAAACCGGTGGAAAGGGAGTTGGCCTTGAGGAGGTGTGTAAAGCGGTGGAAAGAGAATTGGCGGTGAGGATGTGTGTAAACCGGTGGAAAGGGAGTTGGCCGTGAGGAGGTGTGTAAACCGGTGGACAGAGAGTTGGCCGTTATGAGGTGTGTAAACCGGTGGAAAGGGAGTTGGCCGTGAGGAGGTGTGTAAAGCGGTGGAAAGAGAATTGGCCGTGAGGATGTGTGTAAACCGGTGGAAAGGGAGTTGGCCGTTATGAGGTGTGTAAACCGGGGGAAGGGGAGTTGGCCGTGAGGATGTGTGTAAGCCGGTGGAAAGGGTGCTGGTCGTGATGAGGTGTGTAAACCGGTGGAAAGGGAGTTGGCCTTGAGGAGGTGTGTAAAGCGGTGGAAAGAGAATTGGCCGTGAGGAGGTGTGTAAACCGGTGGAAAGGGTGTTGGCCGTTATGAGGTGTGTAAACCGGCAGAAAGGGAGTTGGCCGTGAGGAGGTGTGTAAACCGGTGGACAGAGAGTTGGCCGTTATGAGGTGTGTAAACCGGTGGAAAGGGAGTTGGCCTTGAGGAGGTGTGTAAACCGGGGGAAGGGGAGTTGGCCGTGATGAGGTGTGTAAACCGGTGGAAAGGGAGTTGGCCGTTATGAGGTGTGTAAACCGGGGGAAGGGGAGTTGGCCGTGATGAGGTGTGTAAACCGGTGGAAAGGGAGTTCGTGGTGAGGAGGTGTGTAAACCGGTGGAAAGGGTGTTGGCCGTTATGAGGTGTGTAAACCGGTGGAAAGGGTGTTGGCCGTGATGAGGTGTGTAAACCGGTGGAAAGGGAGTTGGCCGTTATGAGGTGTGTAAACCGGGGGAAGGGGAGTTGGCCGTGAGGAGGTGTGTAAACCGGCAGAAAGGGAGTTGGCCGTGAGGAGGTGTGTAAACCGGTGGACAGAGAGTTGGCCGTTATGAGGTGTGTAAACCGGTGGAAAGGGAGTTGGCCTTGAGGAGGTGTGTAAAGCGGTGGAAAGAGAATTGGCCGTGAGGAGGTGTGTAAACCGGTGGAAAGGGAGTTGGCCGTTATGAGGTGTGTAAACCGGTGGAAAGGGAGTTGGCCGTTATGAGGTGTGTAAACCGGTGTAAAGAGAGTTGGCCGTGAGGAGGTGTGTAAACCGGTGGAAAGGGTGCTGGTCGTGATGAGGTGTGTAAACCGGTGGAAAGGGAGTTGGCCTTGAGGAGGTGTGTAAAGCGGTGGAAAGAGAATTGGCCGTGAGGAGGTGTGTAAACCGGTGGAAAGGGTGTTGGCCGTTATGAGGTGTGTAAACCGGCAGAAAGGGAGTTGGCCGTGATGAGGTGTGTAAACCGGTGGACAGAGAGTTGGCCGTTATGAGGTGTGTAAACCGGTGGAAAGGGAGTTGGCCTTGAGGAGGTGTGTAAACCGGGGGAAGGGGAGTTGGCCGTGATGAGGTGTGTAAACCGGTGGAAAGGGAGTTGGCCGTTATGAGGTGTGTAAACCGGGGGAAGGGGAGTTGGCCGTGATGAGGTGTGTAAACCGGTGGAAAGGGAGTTGGCCGTTATGAGGTGTGTAAACCGGTGGAAAGGGAGTTGGCCGTTATGAGGTGAATAAACCGGGGGGAGGGGAGTTGGTCGTTATGAGGCGTGTAAACCGGTGGAAAGAGAGTTGGCCGTGAGGAGGTGTGTAAACCGGTGGAAAGGGAGTTGGCCGTGAGGAGGTGTGTAAACCGGTGGAAAGGGAGTTGGTGGTAAAGAGGTGTGTAAACCGGCGGAAAGGGAGTTGGCCTTGAGGAGGTGTGTAAAGCGGTGGAAAGGGAGTTGGCCGTTATGAGGTGTGTAAACCGGTGGAAAGGGAGTTGGCCGTGAAGAGGTGTGTAAACCGGTGGAAAGGGTGTTGGCCGTTATGAGGTGTGTAAACCGGTGGAAAGAGAGTTGGCCGTGAGGAGGTGTGTAAACCGGTGGAAAGGGAGTTGGCCTTGAGGAGGTGTGTAAAGCGGTGGAAAGAGAATTGGCCGTGAGGATGTGTGTAAACCGGTGGAAAGGGAGTTGGCCGTTATGAGGTGTGTAAACCGGGGGAAGGGGAGTTGGCCGTGAGGATGTGTGTAAACCGGTGGAAAGGGTGTTGGTCGTGATGAGGTGTGTAAACCGGTGGAAAGGGAGTTGGCCTTGAGGAGGTGTGTAAAGCGGT